>CM060924.1:1029453153-1030709819 GCA_030737875.1 Allium sativum | reverse complement strand
TGAGTTTTTCTTAATTATTTTATTTTTGTTCTCAGTTTTCTTGCTATGTAATAAATTCCAAGATCAAAACATTGGTTTAAAAATGTGATGTAATATATGTAAGTAGATTAGGAATGGAAAAAAATGATTTTTATATAGTAGTGAATATAAAGATTTGATTTTTATATTATAGAGATATTAAAAATATGATTTTTATCATATGTGAAATATAAAAATGTGATTTTTATATAGTAGAAGTATTAAAAATATGATTTTTATATTTTAGAAAGAATAAAAATTCGATCTTTATATTAGAAGTAGATATACAAAAATGCAATTTTTATATAAAGAATAGAGTGATAAAAATAGAATTTTTATCTATATAACATCGATATAAAAATAGAATTTTTATCAATATAGTAGCGTTGTAAAAATAGAATTTTTATCTATATAACATCGATATAAAAATAGAATTTTTATCTATATAGCATCGATGTAAAAATAAATTTTTTATCTATATAGTAGCGGAGTAAAAATAGAATTTTTATATATGTAGTGAATACGGGCAACGAAGGTGACAAAAGGAGAGAACAGTGATGATTCCCTACAATTGAGGTGTCGTGGAGTTGGGATAGCTTTGGTGAGAATTTCTCACTTTAAATTTTCTTTTCTAGTTATAAATATATATACTAGGATGCAGACAGTGTTTAGTGGCACCCAACACCACTGTCCACAGACCATGGACTTGTTTGTTTTGTTGCATAGATTAGTTAGATTATTTGATTTGAATTTGATTGTTTGGTGAAATGGTAATTGATTTGAATGATGTGTGAATGGCGTGGGCCATCACTAGACCGGGGATAAGGCTAGGCCTTGTCCCGTTTCTAGTATCGTGCAGTTATGCCGCCGAAATTTTCTAAAATAAGTTAGAAAAATAAAGATATCATTTAATTTAATAAATGAACCGAATAGAATATTCATAGGTTGAATAGAATAATTTGGTCGTTAAAAATATAATTTTTAACGTGAACGTGAACAAATAAATATTCATTTACAAATCGAACGATTTGTTTATGTACACTGATTTGACTGACATTGATTGGGACGATAAATTTTACACATCGCCCAACTGCACAAATAAAAATCTATGTTTGTTGATTTGAAACCCCACACGGGTATTGGGATAAAATACGGCATACACTAATCCCAATAATTAGTTGTATGTCGATCGATGGATCGACAGGCTGTTATAAGCGTTAGATATCTATATTTGATGCTTATACAGTGTAGTGCACTTTGGATGATGGTTGATTACTTATCGTTGCTATTATATACATTTTTCGTATGGAATCCATATAATTAACTTTATATGGTTATTGATTGGGCCTCATTCCAATTTAGAAAATAAAGAATATTATAAAATAAAGGTTCATGTGTTGACATTACTCATTCGTTGAGATTAGTCATGTGTTGAACGAAATATTTTAACAATGAAATTTACATCTTTATCATATGTAAAATAAGAAACTATTTGGAAAATAGATAAGATGAATGGTTTCCTGGGTATTGATCTGATGTTGGTTTCGGCCTTCGGGGTTAATATTCAGGGAATCATTCTCTTACTAATTTACGGTTGGAGTCTGATTTAAATCAAACGATAGATACCATGATTTTTATAAAATATATTGAATAACAAAAATAGTCACACGTGGACAGTACTCATTCGTTGAGATTAGTCATGTGTTGACAAAAATATAGATTCATGTATTGAATAGGATAAATATTCATTTGATGAATAGAATAACGGAATTATTGAAATATATAAAGCCGTGTTGATTAGAAATGCTCTATTTTGACGTGAACGATATTTATATCGAATATATAACGATTTCGAATTGAATTGAATATATAACGATTTCGAATTGAATTGAATATATAACGATTTCGAGTTGAATTGAATATATAACGATTTCGAATTGAATTGAATATATAACGATTTCGAATTGAATTGAATATAAAACGAATTCGAATTGAATTGAGAACAAATTGGAATAGAATAAGAATTGATTTGAAATGAATTCAAATTGAATCGAAATATGAAATGAAGTTGAAATTATTTTGAAACGAATTTAAAACTATTTATAATTTTTTTTAAATAGAAATCGACGAAATATATATTATATATAATATATATATAATATAATGACCTGAATAAAACGCGCCGCGCCGCGGTAGTTCGTAAATTTCGACCATTGACTTCGAACAGACATTACGGGAGATCTGACCGTCGGATTCTCCTAAAACCGGAACCGTTGGGTTCATATCGAAAAGAGTTTTCTAATGAATATTAGAAATTTGAAATCTAACGGAAGGATTTGGAGATACTTCCAAATCAAATTTGGAAAAGGTCGCTATAAGTGCAGTTCGATGGCCGATGATGGAAATCGACTGTATGGGCCTTGATAAAATTATTAAAAATATCAATAATTTGTGTAAATTCATAAGAAATGATTTGGGAAAAATTGGGATGAAAAACTCCATATTTATAAAGATAAAAATAGATTTTTATCGAAATGAACTAGATTTGAACTAAATTTAAAACCAATCGTTTTTAAATAAATAAATTGGATTTAAAAAGGGGTTTTTAAATAATCGGAATTTCTAATATATTTGAGTGGAATGGAATTAGAATTGATTTGTGGGTTTATCGGGAACAGTGTTTTAAATAACACTTGTTCTTTAACCCGATAATAAATAGAATGTGATTTGGGTTTATCGTGAACTGTGTTTTAAATGACATTAGTTCTTTAACCCAGAAAAGGGAGTTTTAATGAATCTGCAATTAGATTGAAATGTGAATTGATAATTTAAATTATCAAATTTGGGAAATGAGCGAGAATGGAGTATCACCAGTTTTGCTCCAAGCGATAGTTAAATCTTTAATTAGATTTGAATGTGAAATGGTAATTAATTTTACCGATAACACTGTGGTGTTAGATGTGGAGTATTACCAGTTTTGCTTCATGGGATGAATAGGTTGGGATTGGGAAAAAATAAATAATTACTTCGGTGTGGTTCGCTAATCTCGACTAGTTTGGAAAACCATAATTTGGTTTGATATGACATCCAATGGAAGATTAAAGAATAAATTTTAAAGAATTTATCTTGGGTAAAATTAATGGGAACCTTTCCCTAAGAATATGAAATTTAGAAACTAGCTGTAGGTTAGTTAAGAAGAATGGTTTCCTGGATATTGATGTGATGTTGGTTTCGGCCTTCGGGGTTAATATTTGGAAAATTGTTCTCTTGCTAATTTGCGGTTAGTGACTGCTGAATTGGAATGAGGCGTATGTTGTGTTTTTGTAACATTTGTTTTTAATATATGCGGGTTGTTCGGAAAGGCCGGGTTTATACCCATTCTGAATAACCGATTCGACGATATGTCGAAGATGAAGACGGTGGTTGAAGACCGGAAGTCTTCACATCGTTTGGATGATTATTGATGATCCTGATTGGGCTGTACACCCAAGAGGATGGAAATAGTCGATGGTCGTCCAGACGTACTTGGAGATCGATGGATATGCGAGGAAAGTGCCTCCGGTTTCGATCAGACCCAGAACGAACTTGTAAATGGATTGTGTGTCTGACATTGGATTTTATTCTATGTTGATTGATCTCTATTAAATAAACATCTGTTTGGTGGCGGAGAATTTATTCTTTTGCTTAACGCCCTTCTCTGAGACGTATAAGCTCAGAGGTTGTATATCGATGGACATCAGTTGCATGGCATGAATTGCCAGTGTGGCATGCCTAAGTGGCAATTGATCAAGGCTTCTGTTGAAAAGCAAAGTCTTGTGGTTGATGATCAAAGCACGGCCTACGTGGCATAGCTTTGTGTATACCGTGGATTCGCGAGCCTCACACCTCGGTATGAGTCAAAAACGGGATACGGACTGTTGGGAGAACACAACGTTTCTTTCTAGCTTTGGTGGTGTCAGTGACTTACCAGCCCTGACATTTATAAACTTTTCACCTTTGTGGTTGTTGGAATGAGGCGCCTCGATATTAGGTCTGATAGGACCGGAAACGTGTGTTCAGGAATTTCCAATCCTTAAACGTAAGAGAGGACCTGCCCAACCGATCCAAGTGGCTTCCCAGAGTGTGTAGTCCTGAGCATTTGCTAGAGTGTCTCGAAAGCGGAGAGGAGCTTGCCCCTTGCCTCGACTCATGACGGAAATTCAATTTCCAATACGAGATGTTTCAGATTTATTTGTAGAGCCTAGTATGGCGACATAGTAGCCTGGGATGCTATGCTGTCTATGATTGATATTTATGATTGAAATTGTTTTGACACTATACACTTATTATAGTATCAAATGATTTGTTTTAAATGTACCAAGCATGTTTGGCTATTATAAGGGAAAACCCTATCCTCCGGCTTGCGTTGCATTGTGTGATAGGACCTGGGTCTTATAATAGCTTTATTTTTCGAAAAAGCATTGCGTTGTCTTTCCTATGCACTGGTATTCTTGGGAGGAAACCCATTCCGTGTTATACGGCGTGGTCCCTTGAATTACTCTCTTTTAAAGTAAAGCTTTAAATAACTGTTTTAGTTCTCACACCAGTCACATGACTGACCTGGAGTTTATTGTTTTAACCTAAACTCTGGGTGCCCCTATTTTCGACACGGGCAGCTAGTAGTTTTGGTTTTGTAGATTTATATTCACAGGATCCTGATTTACAGCTGGAACGATGCTTGGAAGGCTCTGTATCCGTGTGTTACTTTCAGTTGTGTTTTGTATTATTTTTCTGCTGCAATACTGTATTTAAATCTCTGGTATTCTTTGTTGTATAATATTTATTCATACTCTGTATATTCTTGTATTCTGATGGAATTGTTGTAATACTAATGAAATGTTCTTCCGTCTGCATTCATTTGTGTGTTGTTCTCAAAGTATCTGCTCTTTCCTTCACGGGGAAGTAACGGGTTCTTACAGATCTTTAATCGAAGAAAGATGTAATTTTTATATAAGTGAAAGGTTACATTTTTATATAAAGAAAGGTTAAAAATATAATTTTTATAATATAGAAATTTTAAAAATATAATTTTTATACTAGTGGCATATTAAAAATATGATTTTTATATAGGTATGATAATAAAAATATGATTTTTATTCATGTAGAATAATAAAAATATAATCTTTATTAGGAGAAGAGCAATATGAAAATATAATTCTTATAACGAAGTGAAGATAAAAAACTGATTTATATATATATGCAGTAAAGATAAAAGTTCAATTTTTATATATATGTAGTGGGAATAAAAATATAATTTTTATACATTAAGTGATAATATAAAAATGCAATTTTTATATATGTAGTGGATACGGACGACGAAAGTGGCGAAGGGCGAGAATGGCGAAGATTTCCTACCTATGAAGAGTCGTGGCATTTGGATTAGCTTGTATGAGAACTTCTCACCTTTTAATTTTGTTTTCTAGTTTATAATATATACTAGGATGTAGACGGTGTTCAGTAGCACCCAGCACCCGTCGTCCACAGACCATGGACGGCTTGTTTGTTTGATTGATTTTGATGTGTAGTTGATTGTGTGATTTAAAATGAAATAAAATATTTATATGGAAAACAAATATTGTATAGTTAAAAATGGAATTTTTAACATGTATATGGAATGAAATAAATAAATATAAACAAATCGGACGATTTGTTTATATACACACATTTGACTGATATTGATTGGGACAATAAATTTTACACATCGCCCAACTTCACAAATAAAATCTGTGTTTGTTGATTTGAAACCCCACACGGGTATTGGGATAATATATGACATATAATAATCCCAATAATTAGTTGTATGTCGATCGATGGATCGACAGGCTGTTATAAGCGTTAGATATCTATATTTGATGCTTATACAGTGTAGTGCACTTTGGATGATGGTTGATTATGTATCGTTGCTATTATATACATGTGTCGTATGGAATCCATATAATTAACTTTGTATGGTAATTGATTGGGCCTCATTCCAATTTAGAAAATAAAGAACATTATAAAATAAAGGTTCATGTGTTGACCGTACTCATTCGTTGAGATTAGTCATGTGTTGAACGAAATATTTTAACAATAAAATTTACATCTTTATCATTATAAAATAAAGGTTCATGTGTTGACCGTACTCATTCGTTGAGATTAGTCATGTGTTGAACGAAATATTTTAACAATAAAATTTACATCTTTATCATATATAAAATTAGAAACTAATTGGAAAATAGATAAGATGAGTGGTCCCTTAGATGTTGATCTGATGTTGGTTTCAGCCTTCGGGGTTAATATTCAGGGAGTCGTTCTCTTACTAATTTACGGTTGGAGTCTGATTTGAAATCAAACGATAGATATCATAATTTTTATAAAAAATATTAAATAACAAAAATAGTCAAACGTGGACAGTACTCATCCATTGAGATTAGTCATGTGTTGACAAAAATATAGAGTCATGTATTGAAAGAAATATAAATTCATTTGTTAAATAGAATAACGAAGTTATTGAAAAATATAAAGCCGTGTTGATTAGAGATGCGCTATTTTGACACGTACGATATTTATATCGATTATATTCGTTTTTATAATGAATATTGAAAAGAGATAAAAATCGAATATTTAGAACCGGAATTTGAATTGAGTTGAATAGAAAACAAATTCGAATTGAATAGAAAACGAATTCGATTTGAATTGAATAGAAAACGAATTCGAATTGAATTGAATAGAAAACGAATTCGAATTGAATTGAATAGAAAACGAATTTGAATTTAATTGAATTCAATTGAAAACGAACTGAAATAGAATTGAAATCGATTTGAATTGAAATCAAATAGAAATGGATGTAAAAAGAATTTACAAGGGAAAATTCAATTTTGATTTGAATTTGAAATGAAGGTTGAAATTGTTTTTGAAACGAATTTAAAACTATTTATAAAATTTGTTTTAAAAGGAAATCGACGAAATATATATAATATAATGGCCTGAATAGAATGCGCCGCGCCGCGACAGTTCGTAAATTTCGACCACTGACTTCGAACGGACATTACGGGAGATCCGACCGTCGGATTGTCCTAAAACCAGAACCGTTGGGTTCGTATCGAAAATAGCTTTCTAACGAATATTAGAAATTCAAAATCTAACGGTTGGATTTTGAGATACGTCCAAATCAAATTTGGAAAAGGTCGCTGTAAGTGCAGTTCGATGGCCGTTGTTGGAAATCAACTGTACGGGCCTTGATAAAATTATTAAAAATAGTAATAATTTGTGTAAAATCATAATAAATGATTTGTGAAGAACTGGGATGAAAAATCCCACATTTGTAAAGATAAAAATGGATTTTTATCGAAATGAACTAGTTTTGAACTAAAATTAAAACCCATTTATTTTTAAATAAATAAATTGGAATTGTTGTAATAGCAATGAAATGTTCTTCCATCTGCGTTCTATTTTGTCGTGTTCTTAAGGTAATCCGGGCTTTCCTTACCGGGGAAGTTACGGGTCCTTACAAGAAAGCTGAGAATTCAATCTTCTTAGTGAAAGCACCAAAATGTTTGACCAAAAAATGGCACTAACATCCAATTGACTAGAATATTTAAAGATTAATAATCTAAAAAGCATAGAAAATCAAACAGACACACGATATTTATAGTGGTTTCGGTGTTAACGAGCCTACATCCACTTCATAGTTTCTCAATTGACTCAGAAATTACAATTACAATGAATATAGACACTCAATCACTCGAATACAATGAATCAAAGTTTTAAATCTTTGATATCGGTCGCATTATGTAACACCCCACACTTTTCTACACCCAAATTTTGACAAAAATCAAAACTTGAACACATCTAAGCATAGAGCGTATATCTGGTACCTACAATAAATGAGCACGAGCATGATCATAGTATGATAAAAGAAAACTCATAGCAGAAACAAAATAGGATAACAAGTCTTAACTCAAGTAACTAGCTTTTTCAAAGGAAGTCACTTCGCAAATACCGAGCATGAGAGAGAACGATAACCGAAAGCCAAACTTAAGCACCTGTGAGAACCCGACCTTCTCTAGGAAACCTAGGAGGTTGTAATGAAGAGGGGGTCAGAACAACATGTTTTGGTGACTAAGAAATGTATAATACATACTATAACATAGATATATTCCGTTTGGTTCAACCCAAGTTGTATGCCTGACATGTTTAGTGATTCTAAACCAACCTTGTTAAAGCTCACACGACTCTACTACACTTCAGAAAGTATTATCCTCAAATTACATTACCAAGATAGGATATTTACACACATTTTTTTGAATCCTTTATACCAGAGTTTAACTGGTTAATTATATCAAGAGTGGGCCCCTAATTTCAAGGTTTCTAACTATATCCTCATTCTCTATTCTTTATTGTTTAGCGTCTCACTATCTATGATAGATATGGTGGATTCTTCTTGATCACTTAAGATACTAGGAGGACTTATTGGTCTCTTATTACCCCTCGATAATATATTCAATGTTAACATAAAACTAGAAGGCATAGCTAGGAACCCTACTAGTTAAGGCTTCCGTCATTCACGCATATACCCTTGGCCCGCAATTGGTGAGGGTAGGTATTTTATCGTTCGTTATACCTTCTAGCTAACCTTGTTAGATAACCTCCATAGTCACTTACTACTTCCCGTAGGATAGATAGCCATATCTCTCCCTTTTAATTTCCAGGTTTGGGTAGGCCAAAACACACCTGCCATTTAAGAGCCATATACTGAAAACCTATTCCCAGGTGGACTCTTTAACCTTAGTCACTTAGCCTTTTAGGACCCAGGAAGCGGTCTATACATGAAGGTTATTCATTTGTCCCCCATTTTCCTTTAGCACCTTTCCCTTTTTGGGATAAGGCAGGCTACGTTATCAAGTCATTCCTGTTTAATTCCTTTATACGGAAATACTATACGTACACCATTTCTTTGCATCACGGGTTTATATGGTTAATATTATCTTTCATTATTAACCTACTAAGTCCAACTACATTTTTAATTATAAATTTTATTGACATAAATAAGGAAGGTTATATTCCCTTTTCTCTAGGATGTTTATTTAATTTATTCCATAATTTGGACTTAGTATTTAAACGACAATCAATATCCATTAATCCCCATATTGATACCCATTTATTTTTATTGCCCTTTATGACTTTAACGGTCATATTTCCCTGAAGCAACTATTTACAATCCCAAGTCATCTATTTGTTGTACCCCAACGAACAATTCCTATATTTATTTATTCATTGGTTGGCTATAATATATTTACATACCAGGCCTCTCACATTAAGTTGAGTACCCGTGGACGCTAGATTTGCCGGTTGGTTCCGGGCAGGCTTCTACCATAGGTGAACTTAACCTCGTGCCTTAATATGATTATATTTATGCATTAGACCCCTCACATTAAGCTGACTACCTGTGGTCGTTGGATTTGTCGGTCGGTTCCTTGCAGGCTTACACCACAAGTTGAGTTTAACCTCGTGTCTAAATGCGGTTATAAAATTAAATTTCCTAATTGGAGTCCACAACAATTATCCAAATTGATTTTAGGAATTGTAACCATTTTCCTATTCACATTTATTTTCCCAAATCAATATTGGTTTCAATGGTTATTCCCTTATTTGCAGTCTCATTTATAATGGTTAATTACATTTATTTCTAAAAATGTCACCATAAATATATTCATTAAGTAAACTTGAATTTGAAAAGTGAACGGGTTTGTAACATTTCTTCTGCCTTAGTAATTTCGGGGACAAAATTCTTTTAAGGCGGAAGGAATGTAATGTCCCAGATTTTAAGCTGTTTTATAATGAATATTTAAATTAGTCTTAAATATTTAGTTGGAATTGTGAATGAATTTTATATTGAGTTTATTGATTAAATAATCGATATGGGATATAATTTCGAATATATCGAGTTATTAATAAAACAATTTAATTCACAGTTAATATATATATATGTATGTATGTATATAGTTCAGTTGATTTATATAAGTTCTGTTTGAATTAAAAGAATAATAATAATTTATTTTCGTGAAATTTTATTATCTGAAATCGATTTATATATTAATTCAAAATTAATTTAAATCGTTAATTTAAATTGTTTTCTATTCTATACAGTTGGTATATGAACTGATTGAACCACATTATTGTTATAACCTGTTTGATTATCAAGCGTTGAATTGAAATTCAATGCTATTGTGATTAAAATCAGTGGACAGTACTGATTAAGGAATTGATAGCGAATGGTCTAAATGCCATTTTTTTTGTTAAAACGTTGAGTTGCCATTAGGAGAATTAACGGAGTTTAGTTATAAAATTATTTTATAACTAAAACGAGATTTATAATTATATTTTTATATCATAACGAAGTTTTAAAAAAATAAAGTGATATTTATAGTTTGATTATATTATATGAAATGATTATACGATAGCAATGCAGCATTTAAACCAGTCGTATAAGCGAATAAATGTTGGAATTATCCTATGGTTAAATATTTGGAATAATTATGTTTATTTAATCGATTAAGCAATATTATTAGATTAACTCTATCAATCTAATAAGGAGTAGTAAATTGAAATAAGTTAACATTTAAATGATGATGACCAAGTCAACTGTTTAATGTAAAACGATTGTTAAGGCTATTTTGTTTACTCAATGGAAACAGTTTAGAGAATAATTGTTTAAATTTAAGTAAGCTTCCTTAAATTATAAAATTTCCTTTCATGTATGTTGGTTGAATATTATTAACGAAACTAGTTGAAGCGACCCGAACTTCCCCGGTCTCCGAAGAAAAGAGAAAGAACGAATTACTTTGAGGACAAGACGAATCAGAAAGCAGATGGAAGAACATTTCATTGTTTATTACAACAATTCCATCAGAATACAAGAATATACAGAGTATAAACAAATCGCTACATAGAAAATATCAGAGATTTAAATTACATTACATAGCAGCGGGAAATACTACAATACACAACTAGAAGTAATACACGGATACAGAGCTTTCCTAGTATCGTTCCAGCTGCAAATCAGGATCGTGTGAATATAAATCTGCAAAACCAAAACTACTAGCTGCCCGTGTCAAAATAAGGGCACCCCGAGTTTAGGTTAAAAAAATAAACTCCAGGTCAGTCATGTGACTGGTGTGAGAACAAAAACAGTTATTAACCTTTATTTTAAAGTTAGGTAAATCGAGGGACCACGCCGTATAACACAGAACGGGTTTCCTCCCAAGAACACCAGTGCATAAAACAACAGCGCAATGCTAAATAAAGAAAAATGAAGCTATTATAAGACCCAGGTCCTATCACACAGTGCAACACAAGCCGGGGGATAGGGTTTTCCCTTATAATAGCCAAACATGCTTAGTACGTTTAAAACAAATCATTTGATACTATTATAAATGTGTAGTGTATAAAACAACTTCAAATCATAAATATCAATCATAGACGGCATGGGTACCATATATCATGTCGCCATACTAGTTCTACAATTAAAACCGCAAAATCACGTATTTGGAAATTGGATTTCCGTCATGAACCAAGGCAAGAGATAGTCCTTACCGACATCAAGACAATCTAGCCCATATCTCAGGGTCAGAGCGCATTGACCCTTGGAGCGATAGGGTCGGTCCACCGATGTGGATTAAAATTCCTGAACACTACGTTTTCCCGCCCCTTGGGGCGTTAATGAGCCAACGAATGACTCCATCGGCTTCACATAGTCACCGATATATCCGAGGCGCCTCGCAACAGCAACAACCACATAAGTCAAACTCGTTAGGGCGTGTAAAACCACTGACGCCACTTCTAGCTAGAAAGAAACGCATGTCCTCCCTGAGGTCCTCTCCCGTTTCTGGTCCACTACCGGGGTGTGAGGCTCGCGAATCAACGCTACACAAAGCTACACCACAAAGGCCGTGCTTTGATCATCAACCACAAGACTCTGCTTTTCAACAAAAGCCTTGATCATTTGCATCTTAGCGTGCTACACAGGCAAACCACTCCATTTAACCGATATCCATCAATCACACAGAATGATATCCAATATATAAAAATCGAATTTTTACTTCGCTATTCAATATATAAAAATTGAATTTTTACTTCGCTATTCAATATATAAAAATCGAATTTTTACTTCGCTATTCAATATATAAAAATCGAATTCTTACTTCGCTATTCAATATATAAAAATCGAATTTTTACTTCGTTATTCAATATATAAAAATTGAATTTTTTCCTTCACTATTCAATATATAAAAATCAAATTTTTACTTCGCTATTCAATATATAAAAATCGAATTTTTAATTTCGATCTAAACACAAAGAAAATCAATTTTTTCTTTCTAATCAAAACACATAAAAATCAGATTTTATTCTATGTAATTTATAAAGCTAGAAACTGAATTTAAACAATACATTTAAAGTAAAAACTGAAGTGAAAATAAATAAATTAATTAAAAAAAGGAGGAGCTCACTGATTTCGTCGTTCGGAGGAGGAGAGCTGTCGTCCAAGGGGGTCCTGAGGTGGAGACGCTAGCGTGCGGGGTGGGGGGGTCACGGCGGTAGGTGGCTGCGTTTTCCGTTTGGGGGTTTGGGGTATCGGCGTTGGGGATCTCGCGGGTCGAGGAGGGAGAGAAGAAGAGGAGGTGGGCGTGGAGGAGGAGGAATCGGAGAATGCGGCGGCGGGCTAGGGGGCGCGACAGGCATTCTAGGTTTTTTTTTCTTTTTCTTTTTATTTCTGAGAATTAACGAGAGGGGGGGGGGAGGGGGGGTAAAGGAGAAAAGGGGTGTTGACCCTTTTTTTTATTTAATTTATTATTTTAACTTTCAAAAAGGTAACCTTTTATTTCAAACTCGAAACGAGACCCACCGCCTGTCGCCCATAGCTAATTAGCCCCATTCCGAACCCAATGGAATATGTATCGTAGGCTGATTCGATCGTTTCGTTCAGTTTCTATCAAAATCAAAATATAAATCTATATATTGATTTTGAACGCACATTCCAATTTACCGGGGCCACATACAGTCTCTAAAAATTCCCAAAAAATATTTTCTAGCTTTGTATTGACGATACGGTCCTAACAAAACTAATTTCATCGAATTTCGAGACAATTCAAAAAATGGCCATTTTCCAGTCGATTAAAATAAACTGAAACAGGTCAAACTCGTTTTCCTTTGCCACGCTTACATATTGATTTTAAAAATTATGAAATTTAAAATCTAGCAAAAATTTGACATCGCGGATCCAACAAAAGTGGTTTCGTCGAAAACCGAGATCGTTAGCAAAATGGCCATTTTTAAGGGCCGAAATTCCATAGCGACTATTTTGAATTTTCAACTGGACGTATATTTTGATTCCCGCTATGAAATTTTGATTTTTCGGATTCGTTGGAAAGATATTCTCAATTAGTTTCAAATATTTTTGGTTCCGCTGAAATCCAGTTTATTTTGCACCCGGTATGTTCAATTGAAATTTGAAATCGAATTATCGTACTACCGCGCCATTTTCAATTCCTTTTATAATTATAAATAATTATTTATATTCTAACGACGATCTATATAAATATATACGTTCGAATTCTATTCAAAATAAATTTCTCGTCTTTATTATTTAAAATAATTCATTTTAAATAATCAAAATTCGCTAAAATTGCCAAAATAAAAATTTTAAATTGGCTCGCATTTCCGGGTTATTACACTAGTCATTGTTTCCAAACGGTGATTAAGTAATCTATTTCTAGTTAATGAAGAAGTAAACAGATTTACTTTGGTAATTAAGGAAGTTAATTATTATTATCGTTAATAATGTCCGAAGGAGTTAACAAATCTAGTTTAAGTAAACAAGTAAATTTTTTATACTTTAGTTAACAATGTAGTGAATGGTAATTAAAGTAATTACTTCTTAACTAAATTACTTAAGAAGTAACTCGATATGGATTGAAATTAGAAAAGTTTAAATAGGAGTTATAAAGGGTTTGTCTAAATGAAAATCCAAGTGCAAGCACGAAGTTGTGGAAGGGAGGTTTTCGCCAATGTAATAATTTAATATTTTGTTAAATATTCAATTTAAATTTGAAATGAAATGAAAGTTCCTTCTTAGAAATATTGATCGACTTTGAGAAGGGGAACGGATTAAAGGATCATTAAAATAATCCAAGTAGTGGACGTTAAATGGTTTATGCGAAGAAGTTAATAAATGCATTTTTTTAAATACCAGAGTTGTTTATAAAATGAAATAGAATGGACTCAATATTTGGAACTGAATTAGTATAATTCTTGTTTTAAAATGAAATTGTGTAACGAGGACGTAAAGTCAAGATTTAGTAAAAATGGTCAAAATTGACTAAGGTTGTTCGGAGTAAAGATACGATTCATAAAACTACAGTCTATATAAAATAGAGAAATAAAATTTACCTGATATTATAAGTAAGTTGTGTTCTCAAGCTACAAACTTCTATTTGTTCTAAGATAATAACGTTGTCGATCAAGGTCTGAGAGGTAAATAAAATACCCCAACTTGGGCGACTTCACTATTATCGAAGAATAATAGGAGTTTGTGACGAGGAATTAATGAAAATAGTTATAAATTTCCATATGAAAATATTGCAATGATAATTGGAAATACAGGAATATAATTGAAATAATAGTTGTGTGATTTTGAAATATAAGTAATATGGCTAAGGTCTCTGAATAAATAAGACCATTTGGGTTTAGAGTAGGTAATTGGTTTTATATCCTAAGTTACGATATATATATATCGAGATATTCAAACGTAAGGATTAGTAAGGCGGCTTAGGAATGCAAATCGACATTTCTAGATAAAGGAAATGGAAGAGTTAACGGACATGTGATAACATTTTCAAGTAAAAGGGAGATTAATAATGGTGAACATTGTTAAGGGTTAAGAGTATAGTCCTATCGAGATAGTAATAAGAATCAACTTTTAAATAAATGAAATGACTTCCAAGAGCGATAAGAGTTTAAAAAGTGATTTGCAACAATACGAGCTTGAGCTGCGAATATACTTGACCATACTGTTATAATTGATAGTTAAAACACCGACTATCGATGAAATATTATTTGACCTTTTTGATGTGTTGTTTCGAAGAGACCGGGATGGGAACTAGAACCAAAACCACTTCGAATCAACGTTACGATTCGAAACTAATTCGCAAGGATACGTGTAAAGATGGAGCAATTGAAGACCGTAAATCTTTATGAGCGGGGGAGCTACTGTTGAATTTATCTAGCTGATCCCTAGAGATATCTTGACTGTGATTCTGTAATGATTGAAATCTACGGATTGCAAGGACTACTCGCTACTGATCTATAGGGTGATTCTTAGGATGCAGTAGGAGGGTGCCTTCGTGTAACAACTCGGAATTTGGGGCCAATTTAAAATTTTCATTTTATAGATTTTAAAGGTGTTTAAATAGTTGAAATGAATTATTTTAAATAAACATGACTAGAAATTTATTTTGATTGAATTTAATACGAATATATTTAATTTAATTATTAAAGGAATTAGAAATGGACTGTAGTTTGAAAAGTCAAACCTGAACTTTGACTGACCACACAGGATGCAGAATAAACCGGATTTTGGTGAAACAAAAAATATTAAAATCTGTTAATGAATATCTTTCTTACGAATCTGAAAAATCAAAGTTTCATAGAGGGAATCAAAAGTTATGGCCAATTGAATTTTCAGAAAGGTCGTTATAGAGAATATATCGCCCTTGAAAATAGACATTTTGCATACGACCTCGGAATTCGACCAAACCACTTTTGTTGGAACCGGAATGTCAAATTATTGCTAGGTTTCAATTTTTAGAATTTTCTGAGCTAATATGTGAGCGTGGCAAATGAAAATGTGTTTTGGTCAATTACAGTTAAATTGGATCGACCAGAAAAAGGCCATTTTTCAAAAACTCTCAGAATTCGACAAAATTGGTTTATTTAAGACCGTATCATCAAAGCATAGCCGAAAGTAATTTTTCCGGATTTTTCTGACTTCGTATGTGGCCCCGGTAAAATTATTTGTATGGTAGAATTAAAAATAAAGGGCTTAAATTTTAAAACTGAAAAACGGGGGTCAAGATGACCATTTGGGCTAACGGGATAGGTCAAGATGAGTCCGGAACGGGGGCTAATGGGTAAGAACGACAGTCGTTGGACCTAATTTTGAGTTACTGGCCAAACGGACCTTTATTGGGCTAATTAAATAATTAATAAATTAAACCTAATATTATATTATATATACCCGTCCGCTACAATAACCTTTCTTCCCCGATTAGTCATAGCCGCCAAACCCATACTCCATCAAATCTTCAAACTCTGATTTATCCCTCAATTCTCAACGAAAATCTTCACACGAGTACACGTTTCGAAGAGATTTTCGAGCTCTTCGATCTCATACCAAAACCGGAGCCTCCCATCACCTGTAGCCGCCGCCCCGACCACCCGAACCCGCTGACCTCGCACCGCCGCCGGGCCCACACAGTGCTGCCGCATGTCCTCCTCCTCTGGCCGAACATCCACCTCTCGTAGCACTCCAAGCTCCAACAAACGGCACCCAAAACCGTTCACTACAGCTCACAAAATCACAAATCAAAGTTCTGAACGCTTTAGGTATGAAATTTCATTTCAGAATTTGCCACGCTTTTAGATGTGACAACTGCAGTTGTTAAAGGCTGTTTTCTAATTTATACATATGAACTTCAAATTGAAATCTCTCAGATCCGAAACCGCCGTGACATTGAACACGAGATCTGATCGAGTTTGGACCTTCATTTTAGATCCAAGCAAGGTGAGAATTTATTTTTAATTAAATATTAATTAATTTAATTATTATTCTTTCGTTATTTAAAGTTTGAATGGTAAATATAAATAGATCTGCGATGGATGATATTCTTAGTTATGGATCTGAATTGTTTATGATGTCATGATATTAGATCTGAAAATTTAAATGCTAGATCTGAGATTGGTGTTTTATTAGGATCATTTATTTGTTAATTCTATCAATCATGTCAATTGATTTTCTTGTGAATCATGAATATACGCAGTAAATTTTTTCCCTTTGTGTAAGTTATTGAATTGAATTATCATTGTCCATCCAATATAAATCTATTGCTTTGAGGATGATCGATTAAACTCCCCTTTTGTGGTTTGGATTGGGATTTGATAAACGATATGTAAAATGTTAACTTTTCATTAAAAATAGAAAGGTAAAAGATGATATTTTTACGATGTAAATAAAAAGATTATATTTTTGTAATATAAATTAAAAGGTGAGATTCTTTGCATCGTAAATAAAGAATACTTTTTATATGTAATCAAAAATGACAATTTACACTGTAGATTAAAATTTACAATTTTATAATGTAAATAAAAGTAGGAATGTTGTATGTATATAATTTTACATTTTTAAATGTAAATAAAAGTTAGGAATTTGCAGTGAATTAAAATTTACATTTTTATAATGTAAATTAAGACATGAATTTGCATTGAAATAAAATTACATTTTTTTATATGTAATTTAGATGTGAATTAGAACGATGAAATAAAATTACATTTTTATATGTAGTTTAGATGTGAATTAGAACGATGTAATAAAATTACATTTCAATATGTAATTTAGATGTGAATTAGAACGATGAAATAAAATTACATTTTTATATGTAGTTTAGATGTAAATTAGAACGGTAAAATAAAAATGACCTTTTTATATGCTATTTAGATGTGAATTAGGACCGTAAGATAAAATTACATTTTTATATGTAATTTATATATACAATTTCACCATAAGATAAGAATTACATTTTTATATGTAATTTATATATGCATTTGCACTGTATGATAAAAATTTCATTAATTAAAACATGAATTTACATCATATGCTAAAAATTACATTTTTATATGTAAATTATATAGGAAATTTCACCGTAGGATGAGAATTACATTTTTCCATGTAATTTATTTGTAGATTAGAATGGAAAAAAAATACATTTTTCTATGTAATTAAAATACGCATTTGCATCGTATGATAAAATATACATTTTTTTTATATGTAACTTAAGATGAAATTTACATTGTTAATTAAAAATTATATTTTTATATGTAATTTAGAATGAAATTTATAATGTAAATTAAAAATTACATTTCATATGTAATTAGAAGTTGAGAATTGGCATCGTCATAGGAAATTACATTTTTTGTAATTAAAAGACAAAATCTTGACATGAAACCACATGTAATTAGAAAGAATCATGTAACATTGAAATCAAATTTATATCTTTAATGTAATTTGAAAGATAGGAAATTTACATTAAATTTTAAATTACATTTTTAATGTAATTAAAAAGGAGATTTTACGATGTGATGAAAAGATTAAAAGAGTAGAAGTCAACATTGGGATAGAATTTACTGCAATATTGAAATATATTTGCATGTTAAAGTAAATGAAAGAGGTAAAAGGAAGAGTTCATCGTGGAATTATAATTTACATTTTCATAAAGGAATGAAAGAGCAAAAGATTGAACTCAGTCCTTGTAATAGAATTTACATAAAAAGTTAAACGTATTATTTATATATTTATATATATATAAATATAATTAAAACTAAGCGAATCGAGCGCGGTAGTTCGCGTTTTGAAATCATACCTTTAAATGACGATACAAGAAGATCCGACCGTCGGATTTCTTTGAAACTGAAACCATTAGGACCGTCTTGGAAAAATCTTTCCAAGGATATATATTGCGTTAAGATCCAACAGTTAGATTCTGAGAAATGTAAAAATCAAAATTGGTTGAATGCAGCGCCATAGTCACCCATCGAATTAAGGCGTCGTTATATAAAAATTTAATTATTTTAAATAATTAAAATAGGAAGTAATCATTATAAAATGATATCAGCAAGTACGAAGGATTTTTAACATATATATATACGAGGATTATTTGGAAAGTACGAGTTCTCTCATTCCAAATAATCAAACGACGTTAATTGAAGTATGAAGATGGCGTATGAAGACCGTAAATCTTCCCTCGAATGGACAACGATCGAGGCCCTGATTTGACTTGCTCCCAATTCAAGGGTAATGGTCATTGCCCAAACGTACGTGTTGATTTCACGGGTTTGGTTTTCACTCGGACCCAGAGCATAAGCTAATAAATGGATTGTGTGTCTGACGTCGTACTCCATTAAATATCATGTTATTGATCTTCTGTCGAATGTATGGATGTTTGGTGGAGGAGAATTTATTCTCTTGCTTAACACCCTTTCATATATTTCGGCAAAGGATTGGTAGTGCAATATGGAGTGACGATGTGGCATGCTAAGATGCATATGATCAAGGCTTTGTTGAAAAGCAGGCCTTGTGGGATGATCAAAGCATAACCTGTTTAGGCATAGCTTTGTGTATAGCGTGACTTCGCGAGCCTCACACACCGGCGGAGTCTAAAATGGGAGAAGGGAACACAGGGAGAGCAGCACGTTTCTTTCTAGCTAGAAGTGGTGATTGGGCTTTAACACGACCCAACATTTTACTTATGTGGATGATGGAATGAGGCGCCTCGAATGATAGGTCCTATAGGACCGGGAAACGTGTGTTCAGGAATAACTAATCTGCAACTCGTATGGTGGACCGGCCCTGCAGCTATCCAAGGGTTCAGTGCGGGGGATCCTGAGGCATTAGCTAGAGTGTCTCGAATCGGTAAGGAGCTCCTCCCTAGCCTTGAATCATGATGGAAATCCAAACTTCTAATACGAAACTACGGATTTGATTGTATTACTAGTATGGAAGCATAGCATTATGGTATCTATGTGTCCTAGGATTGATACATTTATTTTCAAATGTTTTGATATATATTAATGAAAATTTTAAATTCGTATTTACCGTATTTAGCATGTTTAATCACCATAAGGTAAAACCCTATCCTCTGGTTTGTGTTGCATTGTGTGATGGGACTTGGGTCTTATGGTGATTCCATTTTTCTCAAAAGCATAGTGTTGTTTTACGATTTACTTATTATTTGTTCTAACACTTTAAGTTATGCACGGCAATCCGTTAGAGTAAACCCGTTCCGCGTTAGCGGCGTGGTCCTTGGATTTGCCTTATTAATGGTGATTAAATTAGTTGAGAATTCTCACACCAGTCCCACGACTGACCCATTGTTTGTTTCCACCTTTTTGCAAACTCGGGTGCCCTCCTTTCTACACGGGCAGCCAAGTAAACAGGTTCATTCTTTGCTTGGAGGCTTTTCTTTGGAGCTGATTATTATCTTTCTTCAATTTGCTTTCGTGGAGAGGTGATGACTGGGAGCTTGAAGACATCTATCATTTGCTGCTATTGCATTTTTCTCTTTTTAATTCCAGACATCAAACTTGTTTCATTTCACGTTCTTTAAGTTGGAGTTGGAACGTATTTCTTTTTTTGAAAACTTGATGTAATAATTTAGAATTCTGTGACTATGGACTTTCTGTGGTTGAGGACATTATATTTCCGCTGCTATGATGTTGTTACTCTATTAATTTCCTATGCTATGTTGTATCTGTGATATGTATTATTGTATTTATGTTGTATTCCAAATGATTATTCCTTACTTTCACTCTATGGGAGTTTGGGGTCATCACACTTCGGTTCATCCTGTTCCTGGATGATGTATGGATGATGTGACATTCAAGTTGATTGGTGGTCAGATGTTCGAGAAGATAAACGTAGCCTCTAGCCTCATCAGCCCGGAAATGACAAAAATCGGGCAGGCAGCATGGCTATGTGGGTCACACCCATTAGGGTGTATTGT
Source organism: Allium sativum (assembly GCA_030737875.1). Classification (NCBI taxonomy): domain Eukaryota; kingdom Viridiplantae; phylum Streptophyta; class Magnoliopsida; order Asparagales; family Amaryllidaceae; genus Allium; species Allium sativum. Next base: position 1,030,688,952 of record CM060924.1, on the reverse strand, counting down.
CACCATCTAGAGAATATTCATATTTGTTACTTCTTTCATTTCAGTATCTCCAGGGAACTACGGTGGTCGCGACAAAAAGCCGTAAGGTGACAGTATATTCGATACACTCAGGAGAAATGGGTGGACGGTCATGTGTGGGCCGGGTTGCAAGACGTTCTTGTTGAACCCGGTGTATTCGTCTCTAGAGATACACTATCGGCAAGTGGTCCCATACCTTGTTTTAGTTGGAAATCCAATCTCCGATAAGCGCCCGCGGTTTTGATTGTGTACTATATAGAGCGTGAGATGCAAGCGTTCTACTAGATGGTTATTTATTTGTGAATTGATAGGCACTATTATAATATCACCGTATTTTGATATATCAAAATGGTTTGGGTTATAGTAAGGTAAAAACCGTCCGTGTTTATGTGTGGGCTGGTTTTACTATTATCCTTTTCTTTCATAAAGAATTTCTAAAGTTAAACAAGTTGGTTGCTGTTTGAATTTATCACTGAAAGTATTCCAAACTGATCCGGGTAAATTTTGTTTTAAATCAAATGTGCTTGGGTCAGACCAAGCATATTTACAGGTCAGGTTTCCGCTTAGAGTTTCAGAGATGGAGTTGAAGTCGAGATGTATTCCATATATATACTGTAATAGTTTATTTCCGCTGTGTGTTATATTGATCTGAATGTATACTCTGATGTTGTAATATATATGTACAGTTCTTTTGTATCAAGTATTTAATATATTTTATTTTGTCCATTTCGCTGTGAGACTCTGATCTTCTTATTCTTCTATTCTAATATTTCTTTCTTTCTTTTATCTCCCTCTAACTTCTTTCTAATAGCTTGCTGAGTTTTTGATATTTGAATTTGGGACACGGAATGTATAGTGTCTGAATTCAAGTGTCGAAATTTCCGGGTCGCTATAGTTGGTATCAGAGCGAGGTTTAGTGATAACCTTGGCTCTGTGTGTTACTTGATAGAGATTGGGTTAGTAATACCCTAGATCGAGATTGAGTGTATATATACGAGAGTGCGTATTTGTAATTTATATAAAATTATTTTAAATTATTTTTCCAAGAGATTTTATAAAGAAAGTAAGTTTTAGTTTTCGTCTAATATTATTGGTATTGATTTGAATTAGAGTTCAATTTGGTAGGGAATTCTAATGAGATTGGCCAGAAATAATGGTTAATATGAAATTAATACAAAATTAAATTAATTAGAATTTAACTTAAATTAAGTTAAATATGGATGATTTGGTTGTATTGTGTATGGTTTGATTTATTGGATGTTAGTTGGTTAACTTAAAAATTGAAAATGAGTTGATAAGGAATTGAATAAATTGGGAAGCAAGAAAATAAATCCCAATATAATGAACTGGAAATAAAATCGGTTATGAAATACTTAACCTTGGATTGTTTCTTGCATTGTAAATAGAGTTAAGTACAGATTTCAAGAAGGCTATGGATTATTGATTTGATTACACAAACTGGAAGTACAGATTGATAATGAAGAGCAGTTCGTTGGTTTGCTTCGAAAATTAGAATTGAGTTGCCGACAAATAGGTAAACCTTAATATTAATTAAGTAATGGATTTTTATACCCCTTAGGGTCATTTGGATTTTGGTTTCTTTTGGAGAAGTTGAGGCCTAGTGTGGCAGTTGTGGTTGTATCGATCAAGCCATACAGAGAAGGTGCTGGCGAATTTTTCAGACTTAGAATATTTTGATGATTATTTTAAAAGTAATCAGATTTGTAGCATTCTTTTCGCCATAGTAATTTCGGGGACGAAATTCTTTTAAGGGGGAAGTAATGTAACGTCCTGTATTTTCAGTAGTATGATATTTAATATATTTTATTTTATTAAATATTGAATTGGAATTTGGACAAGGCCTTTGAGGCGTAGTCATAATTTAATTTTTAGAATTTTACTGTAATTTTTAATTCAAAGAATACGCAACTTTTTATTTGGAGAATTTTGCACCCTATATCAATATTTTGGGGTTTCACAATATAAGTTAACCTACTGATATTATTATATTTTCGTGATCGTAGCACAATGCTGGTCGCGACGGTATTTTTATTTTTGTCGATAGCCGGTCGTATACGAACGGAGTTGTATATAGCGGGGTATGTTAACTTTAAAACTAAAAATCGTATAAAATCAAATAAATAAATAAGACTTTGAGATGACAATAGTTAAAAGAAAGAATTATATAGTCAATGTTACATGTGATACTTAAGTGCATGAAATCAATACACAAAGAAAAATATGCAAATATGATGCACGATTTGAGTACGATTTCCATCTTCCCAGGTTATGCCTACCCTGTATACAAACTCTGGTTTCCCGTAAAATTTGTGTCCTCGTACCACCTAATCTACGTATAGCACTGGCTCCTTACATGTTTTGTCGCTTCAAATGAAAGCGAAATTACGCAGAAGTTATCCCCTCAAACCATACGCACTGCATAGGCTAAACTATACATACCTGAGAGCCTTGCCGACAAGGAATACCCTGTTAAAACGACATTTTACTTTGGAAAACATCATTAGTCTTGTTTTTGTTGAAAAATATATATATACTAATAATATATAAACAACTGGTAGATCTTAGCCAAATCTTGGCTTTGAAAAACGGTGTTGCCTATGCGAGACAGCATGTGCATGTTTCCTGTTTAAAACAGTAACTTCACTTGCATTTTTCCCAATTCAAACAGTAAACTTCAGGTATATATGTATTATATACAGTGACGGAAGGGATAATGATATTGAAATAAATATAAAAAAATTTATACACGAGGTTCGAAGTGCCTTCGTCTTACTGCCACTATATTTTCTGAAGCCTATTCTCACGTCCTTGATTTTCTTTCCACGCATTCTGTCTCTTCTCTCCAGTCACCAGAAATGAAAACACACACTGGACATTGAAAAGAAAAATCAATGAAGCCTACTTCTTCTGAAATCCTATGATCACCATTATGTTTAGCCTCCTTTTCAGCGAAAAGAATTTGATCTTATCTCCTCTTTTCCCATCTATAAATACACGTTGCTTTCCTTTTCTTCCGTACATTGAAGTTCACATTTTAATAGTGATGAAAAAAAGAAGAAAAAAATAAAAAATAAATAAAAAATAAAGAAAATAAAAGAATGGGAGTGAGCAGCGAATAAAGGAGAAGGCAGAAACGAATTTGCTGGAGAGACCTTGGTGGGGTTCTACTTCGTGCACGAAGAAGAATGTAACAACCCTGAATTTTGGGGTAAATTTAAAAATTTATTTTAACTAATTTTGATGGGTTTTGATATTTAAAATAATTTATTTAAAATAATAATGATTAAAAATTTATATAAATCGAAGTTAGGATGAATAATTTAATTTTAATTATAAAAGGAGTTAGAAATAGCGCGGTAGTTTGAAAAGTCAAACTTGAACTTTGACTGGCCGTATAGGATGCAAAATTAAACGGATTTTAGTGAAACCAAAAATATTAGAACCTATTTTAAAATATCCTTCCAACGAATCTAAAAAATCGAAATTTTATAGCGGGAATCAAAAGTTATACCCAGTTTAATTTTTGGAATAATCGTTGTAGGATTGTTATATATATTTTAATATTAAAAATAGCCATTTTTCAAACAACCTATGTTTTTGATGAAACAACTTTGTTGGATTCGGATTGTCAAATTATTGCTAAGTTTAATTTTTCATAATTTTTAGAATTAATTTGTGACCGTGGCAAAGAGATTTCAGTTTGGTCAATTTCGGTCAATTTTAATCAACTTGAAAAAGGCCATTTTTCAAATAGGCTCTACAGCATCAAAACATAGCTAAATATTTTTTTTGGGATTTTTCGAAGTTAATTTGTGGCCCCGAGGAATTTATTCGTACTGCTGAATTAAAATAAAAGTAAAAATATCTTTAAAATAAAGAAAACTGGGTCAAGACAGTCGTTTGGGCTGACGGGACCTAGCCCATTGGATCCGGAATGGGGGCTATTGGGTAGGGACACTTTCTGTTGGACTGAAATTGGTCCGGTTCAAAACTTATTGATTTATTTGTAAATATTACACTAAAATAATATAAATAATTGGAAAAAAACCCTAAATACTATTCATCATCTTTGTCCAGCCGCCACCCTAAATTCCAATGGCCGAATTGCACTGATTTTCTTCCACTAAATTCTCCCTCTTCTCCACGAATTAGACTCCATCCTTTACATCATATTGAAGCTCTTTTTCTCATTTACGATCTCATACGGTTGGATTCCACCTAGTTCACCACAAACCGAGGAACAGCACCCCATAGGCCAACAGTTTGCACCGCCGCCCTACCCCCTTCAGGCGTGCGAGTTGCCCCACTTCACCACCGTGGGTGCGCCACCTGTAGCCCGACGTCGTGGCACCTTCTGATCTACAAACCGTTAATCCATTCGAGCGCAATAGTCAGACCTAGGATTGAAGCTATTTGGTTTTGTTACGGCCGATTATCAGTAGGAGGAAGAAGAGGTTAAATCCTTAATTACCTTGTTAATTTAATTTTAAAATTATTAGCAATCTTATATAGACCATGACTAATACGTACGAAAACGAAATTTAACAATTTCAGATTCAGTTGGATCGTACGACAAATATCTACAATCCTAGACGGAAAAGGGACCTATTTGAAATTTTGACAAATTCGCGAATCAGAACAAATGGATAGTGAAATTTCTCTTTTAATAATTAATTAAATTATTATTTGAAATCGATATATGTATGTGATAAAATCAGATATGTGATTTGTGGATTGAAATTTGTTTGTTGTTGTGATTGATTTGCGATGCTCATATTTCGTTAGATCAGTAATGTTGACATAGAAATATCATAATTGGTTAGATCAATAATATTAACATAAGAATCTGATTTTTGTGTTTTGTCGAAATAGAATTATTGACAAAACAAGATTATCATTTTGATCAAGTATATTAACAATGAGATCACATTTTTGTGAAAGAATGATTATAGAAATAGAGATCACATTTTTGTGAAAGAATGATTATAGAAATAGAGATCACATTTTTATGAAAGAATGATTATAGAAATAAAAATCACATTTTTGTGAAAGAATGATTATAGAAATAAAAATCACATTTTGGTGAAAACATGATTATTGAAAATAAAAATAACATTTTTAAATAGAAGTTTGTTATGTAAATAAAAACAACCTTTTTTATTAGAAATGTGTTTTGCAAATAAAAATAACATTTTTGTGGAAATAGGATTATAGAAAGAATTCATTCATTTTGAAAGAAATGAAGTAAATTCATTCATTTTTGTCACTTTAGAGAAATGAATTAGAAAACATTCATTTTGTCACCTTAGAAGAGAATGAATTAGAAATGTATATTTTTATACATTAAAAGAGAATGAATTGGAAATGTATATTTTATACCTTAAAAAGAGTTTAAACAAAATACATTTTTGTTCATTAAGAAGAAAGATTACATTTTGATCATTAAAAAGGATTAAAGAAAAATTAGCATTTTGTTTACTTTAAAAGAATGAAGACAAAAATGACATTTTTGTTTACACTGAAAGATTAGACAAAAGTAACATTTTTATTAAATCGGGCAAAACCCAATTTAAGATGATAGAATTAGAAAAAGATCATTTTTATTATATGAAATGTTAGTATAGAAAAGTAACATTTTTATCTTATAAAACGTTGCATAAGGAATAAAGGTTCACTTTTGTTAATGTTGCATTTAAAAGAATTAACATTTTTAGTGTAAAATGTTGCATTTAAAAGAATTAACATTTTTAGTGTAAAATGTTGCATTAAAAAGAATTAACATTTTTAGTGTAAAATGTTGCATTAGGAATAAAGTTACATTTTTGTTAAAAATGTCACATTAGTATAAAAATATCATTTTTGTTAAGATGTCACACTAGTATGAAAATAACATTTTTGTGTTAGAATATAAGTGTCATATTACACCGTCATATGTTAATTAGAAAATGAATACTTGCACCGTCATGTGTTAAATAGAAAATGAACATTTTGCACCGTCATGTGTTAATTAGAAAATGAATACTTACACCGTTAGGTGTTAAATTTGAAATGAACATAATTGACACCGCAATTAAAAAATTACATTTTTATGTAATTAAAAAGATAAGATTTTGTCATTGAAATTAAAATTACATTCTTATGTAATTAAAAGATTAGATTTTGACGCTGCAAAATTATTTACATTTTAATGTAATAAGAAGAAATAGAATTTACATGGTAACCTTAATTACATCTTTTATGTAATAAAAAGGAAAATTTACATTCTTATATAAACAAAGAGTAAAAAGGAAAATTACATTCAAAATGTAAATTAGAATAAAAAGGACATTTTTGTTAGCAAATGAAAATTAAAATAAAAACCATAGAAAAAGAAGTACATTTTTATTTGCCTTTTATATGCAAATAAAAACCAAAGAAAATGAAGTACATTTTTAATTGCAAATTAGTTGCAAATAAAAACGTGAAGGTATAAAGTACATCTTTATTTGCAATTTAGTTATAGATAAGAAAAAATGATTTAAAAGTAACAAAATTTCATTTTCAGGTAATTAAGATTAAAGGATTAATTGACATTTTCATGCAAATAGAATTAAAGAGAAAATTTACATTTTAATGTAAATAAGAAGGAGAATTTAAAGAATTAGAAAAGTTTTACATTTTCTTAATGTAAATAAGAATTAGAAAAGTTACATTTTTCTTAATGTAAATAAGAATTAGAAGAAAATTACATTTTTATGTAATTGAGTTAAAGAGCTTAAAAATTACGTTTTATGTAATTAAGTCAATTTCCATGTGAATTAGATTAAAAGTGAAAAATTTACATTTATCATGTGAATTAAGATAGAGGAAAATTACATTTTTACGTAATTAAGTTAAAGAAGATAAAGTTTATATTTTTATGTAATTAAGATTTAAAGTAAGAAAATTACATTTTCATGTAATTAAGATTTAAAGTAAGATCAATACATTTTTATGTAATGAAAAGATTATATTTTGACATTGCAAAATTATTTACATTCTTTTTACGTAAATTAGATTAAAAAGGAAAAGTCACATTTTTAATGCAGATTACAGAAAAAAGAAAACTTTACAATTTTAGATGCGATAAAAATAATAGAATTAAAATGTATATTTTTATTGTCATTTTAGATGAGATAAAAATAATAGAATTAAAATGTATATGTTTATCGTCACTTTAGATGCGATAAAAGAATAGAATAAATATTATATATTTTTATCGTCATTTTAGAGACAGTAAAAAGAAGTTACATTTTTCAATGTAAATAGAAGAAAAATAGTAAGTTACATTTTTATATGTAATTAGAGAAATATAGAAATTTACATTTTCCAATGTAAATAGAAAATGAAATAAAAGTTTACATTTCTCAATGTAAATAAAATAGGAATAGAAAATTATATTTTTCAATGTAAATAAAAGGATTATAAATTTATATTTTAATGAATGGACTTTCATTAGAAAGAATAATGAAACCAAATATACATTTTGTGTAATTTGAAAGATAAAAGAAAATATATATTGTTATCTTTAGGATGTGGATGTAAATAAAAATAAAAATAAGTATTATTGTGTGTCATGTTATACCTCGACATTACATATACAAATACGAATATTCGATGTTAGCAAAATATATTGAATGAAATGGATGACGGAATTATATATAATTATATATATATATATATATAAATTAAAATCTAACGAACCGAGCGTGGTAGTTCGCATCTTGGAATCGTGTCTTTAATTGATTATACCGAAATATCCGACCGTCGGATTTTCCCAAAACTAAAACCGTTGGGTTCGCCTTGGGAAGACCTTTCCAACGATATGAATTATGTTAAAATCCAACAGTTAGATTTAGAGAAATGTGTAAATCAAATTTAGTTGAAAACAGCGCCAGGGTCGCTCATTGACCCGAAGCATCATTAAATTAAATTTAGCTATTTTTATATAAATAAAAATAGCGATAGATCGTTATTAAATACTAATAACGATATGAAATGATTTTTAATATATATATATATATATATATATATATGCGAGGATCATTTGAAAAGTCCGAGTTCAATCTCATCTCAAATGATTATACGTCGACCTAAGTCGAAGAGTTGAAGACGGTGATTGAAGACCGGTAATCTTCGACATCGAACGGATGACGGCTACTGATGCCCTCGATTGATTTTCTACCTTGAAAGGGGTTTCGGTGGTAGTTGTCCAAACGTACTTGGAGGTCTACCGGATATAGTTTCGTTCAGACCCAGAACGGGCTTATAAATGGAATGTGTGTCTGACATTGTACTCCTTTATATTGTATTTATCGATTTTCTGTCGAATGTATGAATGCTTGGTGGCGGAGAATTTATTCTCTTGCTTAACACACTTTTGTATATGTTGGCAAAGGATTAATAGTATGATATGGATTGACGTTGTGGCATACCAAGATGCAATGATCAAGGTTTTTGTTGAAAAGCAGAACCTTGTGGTGACGATCAAAGCACGGCCTGTTTAGGCGTAGCTTTGTGTATAACGTAGCTTCACGAGCCTCAGAACCCGGTTGAGTCTAAAAAGGAGCATGGGAACGCAGGGAGAGCAGCACGTTTCTTTCTAGCTAGAAGTGATGTTTGAGTTTTACACGGCCCGACATTTTACTTATGTGGATGATGGAATGAGGTGCCTCAGATATTAGGTCCTATAGGGCCGGGAGACGTGTGTTCAGGAATAACTAATCCGCAAAATCGTATGTGCGGACAGGCCCTGCGGCTTTCCAAGGGTTCATTGTGGGGGATCCTGAGACATTAGCTAGAGTGTCTCGAGTCGGTAAGGAGATTGTTCCTAGCCTTGACTCATGATGGAAACCCAATTCCCAATAAGACCCTGCGGACTTGATTGTATTACTAGTATGGAGGCATAATATATGGTAGCTATGATTTCTAGGATTGATACATTTACTTTGAAATGTTTTCTGAAACAAATACATACTAATAATAGTATCAAATTCATTTTTATCGTACCAAGCATGTTTAATCATCATAAGGTAAAATTCTATCCTCTGGTTTGCGTTGCATTGTATGATGGGACTTGAGTATTATGATGATTCCATTTTTCTAAAAAAGCATTGCGTTGTTTAACGATTTACTTTAATTAATGCACCTGCAATCCATTGGAATAAATCCCCTTCCGCGTTAGCGGCGTGGTCCTTGGATTTGCCTTATTGCTATTAGTTATATTAGTTAGGAATTCTCACACTAGTCCCATGACTGACTCGTAGTTTGTTTCATTTTGCAAACTTGGGTGCCCTCTTTTCCACACGGGCAGTCGAGTAGCTTTTTGTAGATATTTATCTCTTGAGCAGGATTCTGGATCGAGGCCTAAAGCTGTGTCCAGAGTTTAGTTGTCTTCCGCTGCCTTAGTTATTTTATTTTCGCTGCACTGTATTATAATTTGTTGTAATTTATCTTCCACTGTATTTTAAATCGATGTACTCTGATATATTCTGTACTCTGATGTAACATTATTTTAATGTTTATAAAAGTCTGCTGTTATTGTTCTGATGTTGTTGTATTCCCAGAGTCAACGTACTCGGATTTTGAACGGTCTTGGTCGATCTAACGATTGACCGGGTTGGGCGAAACCCGGGTCATTACAGTTGGTATCAGAGCTCTGGTTAGCTCAAATCTTTGGGATACAACTCGTTAGAACTGAACAAAAGACCCATCATAGATTGTATTAGTAATATCCAATAAGAATACTCATTATAGATAGGATCAGTAGTATCCTAGAATGAGAAAACTCATTAGAGATGGGGTTAGTAATGCCCTAGAATGAGTTGAGAGTGCCCGGATTATAATTAACGCATTTTTGATTATATATAATCTGATCTTTGGAAATATGATTTTGAATATATAAAGTTATATATTATAAAAGTTAATCAACAAATAAAATTATTTAATATAGGATACTTAAACAACTTTTAGCTTCGTTCCTTTTCGAGGACGAAAAATTTTTAAGTGGGGAAGACTGTAATAACCCTGAATTTTGGAGTAAATTTAAAATTTTATTTTAACTAATTTTAATGGGTTTTGATATTTAAAATAATTTATTTAAAAAAATAATGATTAAAAATTTATTTAAATCGAAGTTAAGATGAATAATTTAATTTTATTTATAAAAGGAATTAGAAATAGCGCGGTAGTTTGAAAAGTCAAACTTGAACTTTGACTGACCGTACAGGATGCAAAATCAAACGGATTTTAGGGAAACCAAAAATATTAGAATCTCTTTTAAAATATCTTTCCAACGAATCTGAAAAATCAAAATTTTATAGTGGGAATCAAAAGTTATGCCTAGTTTAAATTTCAGAATAGTCGCTATAGGATTTTTTTTAATATTAAAAATAGCCATTTTTCAAACGACCTCTGTTTTCGATGAAACCACTTTTGTTGGATTCAGAATGTCAAATTATTGCAAAGTTTAATTTTTCATAATTTTTAGAATTAATTTGTGACCGTGGCAAGGAGATTTCAGTTTGGTCAATTTCGGTCAATTTTAATCGACTTGAAAAAGGCCATTTTTCAAATAGGCTCAGAATTGAACGAAATTAATTTTCCTAGGTCCGCAGCATCAAAACATAGCTAAATATATTTTTCGGTATTTTTCGAAGTTAATTTGTGGCCCCGAGGAATTTATTCGTACGGTTGAATTAAAAATAAAAGTAAAAATATTTTAAAATAAAGAAAATTGGGTCAAGACCGTCGTTTGGGCTGACGGGACCTAGCCCATTGGATCCGAAATAGGGGCAATTGGGTAGGGTCACTTTCTGTTGGACTGAAATTGGTTCGGTTCAAAACTTATGGATTTATTTGTAAATATTACACTAAAATAATATAAATAAATGGAAAAAAACCCTAAATAGTATTCATCATCTTAGTCCAGCCGCCACCCTAAATTCCAATGGCCGAATTGCACTGATTTTCTTCCCCTAAATTCTCCCTCTTCTCCACGAATTAGACTCCATCCGTTACATCATATTGAAGCTCTCTTTCTCCTCTACGATCTCATACGGTTGGATTCCACCTAGTTCACCACAGACCGAGGAATAGCACCCCAAAGGCCAACATTTTGTACCGCCGCCCTATCCCCTTCAGGTGTGCGAGTTGCTCCCCTTCATCAACGTGGGTGCGCCACCTGTAGTGTAATAACCCGGAAAATCTGAGCCAGTTAAAAATTTTTATTTTGGCAATTTTAATGAATTTTGAATATTTAAAGTGAATTATTTTAAATAATAGCGACGAGAAATTTATTTTGAATAGAATTAGAACATATATACTTATGTAGATCGTCATTAGAATATAAATATTTATTTATAATTATAAAAGTAATTGAAAATGGCACGGCAGTTTGAAATTTCGATTTCAAAGTTCAAATGAATGTACAGGATTCAAAATAAATCGGATTTTGGCGAAACCAAAAATATTAGAATCTATTTGAGAATATCGTTCCAACGAATCTGAAAAATTGAAATTTCGTAGCGGGGATAAAAAGTTACGCCCAGTTGAAAATTCAGAATAGTCGCTATGGAATTCTGGCCCTTAAAAATGGAAATTTTGCAAATGACCCCGGTTTTCGACGAAACCACTTTTGTTGGATCCGCGATGTCAAGATATTACTAGATTCCAAAATTCGTAATTTTTCGAATCAATATGTGAGCGTGGCGAAGGAAAACACGTTTGACCAGTTTTAGTTGATTTTAATCGACTAGAAAATGTTCATTTTTCAAACGGTCTCAGAATTCGATGAAATTAGTTTTGTTAGGACCGTATCGTCAATACGAAGCTAGAAATAAATTTTTGGGAATTTTTAGCGCTCGTATGAGGCCCCGGTAAATAGAAATGCGCGTTCAAATTCAATATATAGAGTTATATTTTGATTTTGACGGAAACTGATCGAAACGGTCGAATCAGCCTACGATACATATCCCATTGTGTTCGGAATGGGGGTAATTAGCTGTGGACGACAGTCGGTGGGTTCGATTTCGAGGTCAAAATAAAAAGTTTCTTTTTGAAATTAATTAAATAAAATAATATATATTATTATACATCCCCCCTCTCCTTATCGGTTCAGATCGATTTTTAAAATTAAAAAAGAAAAGAAAAGGAAGGAGCGATGGGGGGGAACCGCCGCTGCCGCCCCATCGCCTCCCCCCCCAGGTGGCGCGCTCACCACCGAAGCGCCCTCGCCGACCCTCATTCCCGCCTCTCTTCCTCTCCCCTCCTCCACGCAAGACTGCGAACCCTCCCCTCAGCCAAACCGCCACCATAGATCGCTTGAGCCCCGCCACCAGACCTTGCGTGCCGCCTGCTCCACCTCCGACGCGACCAACCCCACCCCCTTCTTTAGCCAGTAAGTTTTATTTTATTTTGCTTTATTTAGTTAAAGTAATTAAACATAGGATTTTTAAGTGATTTTAAATCAGTTTCTTTTTAAATAACATGAATTAAAAATCTGATCTTTTTATAATGTAGATTTGGAAATAAAAATGAGTTTTTTTAGCATTGAGACGAGATTTGATCTATAAATCAAGGAAGTTTGATTTGTATTAACACGTGAAAGACTTGATTTTTAACATAGAAAAGGTGGGATTTTTATATAGTTAATCACATAGAAAAGGTCGGAATTTTATATAGTGGAGATAATAAAAATGTGATCTTTACTATAAAGTAAACATAATAAAAATGTGATCTTTACTATAAAGTAAACATAATAAAAATGTGATCTTTACTATAAAGTAAACATAATAAAAATGTGATTTTTATTTGAGTAGAAAAATAGAATTTTTATTTATATAGTAGGAGTAGAAAAATAGAATTTTTATCTATATAGTAGCAGTATAAAAATAGAATTTTTATCTATACAGTAGCGGTATAAAAATGTGATTTTTATCCATATAGAGTGATTATAAAAATGTGATTTTTATATACATAGCAACAATATAAAAATGTGATTTTTATATACATAGCAACAATATAAAAATGTGAATTTTATATATGTAGTGGCTACGGACAATGAAATTGACAAAAGGTGAGCGCGACGAAGATTTCTACATATGAAGAGTCGTGGTGTTTGGTTTAGCTAGTCGGTGAGAACTCCTCACTTTTATCTTGTTTTCTAGTTAAAAATATATACTAGGATGCTGATGGTGCTTTGCAGCACCCGACACCCGTCGTCCATAGACCATGGACGACTTGTATGCTTGTTTGATGTGTTGTGAAGATATTTGTGACGTTGATGTGAAATGGATAATATAGATTCATGTTTTGAAATAAATTATTTATCGTTAAAAATATAATTTTTAATGTGAATATGAATAAATAAATATTCATTTACAAACCGGACGGTTTGTTTATGTACACCTATTTGAAGGATATTGATTGGGACGATAAATTTTACACGTCGCCCAACTGCACAAATAATATTCAACGTTTGTGGATTGAAACCCCACACGGGTGTTGGGATGATATTTGACGTACACTAATCCCAATTGTTTAGTGGTATGTTGATCGTTTGATTGACAGACTGTATGAGCATTAATTAGTTATATTTAATGCTTATGCAGTTGTGTGGTGCATGTTGGATGATGGTTGATTATTTATCGTTGCCATTATATACATGTGTTGTATGGAATCCGTATAACTAAAATTATATGGTAATTGATCGGGCCTCATTTCAATTGGGAAAATAAAGGATATTATAAAATAAATATTCATGTGTTGAATAAAATAAATATTCATGTGTTAAATGGAATAAATATTCATTTATTGAATAGAATAACGAAGTTATTGAAATATATAAAGCCGTATTGATTAGAGATGCGCCATTTTGACGTGAACGATATTTATATCGATTATATTCGTTTTTATAATGATTATAGAAAAGGAAGTGATTTCAAAATATAACGTTTTGAAAATATTATCATTTATATATTAATGATGTGGAATATTCAATTCTGATTCAAAATTGAATATGAAGTTGAAATCGTTTCGAAAACGAATTTAAAACGATTTATAAAATACGTTTTGAATTGAAATCGACGAAATATATATAATATATATATTATATATATTAATGGCCTGAATAGAACACGCCGCGCTGCGGCAGTTCGTGAATTTCGACCATTGACTTCGAATGGACATTACGGGAGATCCGACCGTCGAATTCTCCTGAAACTGGAACCGTTGGGTTCGTATCGAAAAGAGCTTTCCAATGAATATTAGAAATTTGAAATCTAACGGTTGGATTTGGAATTATGTCCAAATCAAATTTGGATAAGGTCGCTGTAAGTGCAGTTCGGTGGCCGTTATTGAAAACCAACTGAACAGGCCTTGATAAAATTATTAAAAATATTAATAATTTGTGTAAAATCATAGTATATGAATTGGAAAGAATTGGGATGAAAAATTCCACATTTGAAAGAATAAAAATATATTTTTATCGAAATGAACTAGTTTTGAATTGCATTTGAAATGGTTTTGAAAATAACCAGAATTTCCAATACGTGAATTGGAATGAATTTGAATTGAAATTATCTTAGGAATGTTTCAATGTTGGATTTCGTGATTATACAGATACGGTTGTGGAAATTTAAAAGATATATTTATATCGTTATTTCTAATACGATATTTGTTGGTTTCAGAATTTGATATAGAATATAAGCCGATATATTTTCTATTCAGAGCCTTGTATTTAATATCAAATGGGAATTTGGGTTCGTCGTGAATGGTGTCTTAAATAAGACTATTCTTGAACCCAGTTTAGAAAAGAATAAATCTTTTAATTAAGATTAAGTGAAATTGTCTAGTTAATTAGTATTTAATTGGAATTGAATTTGAATTGGTTTTTGGAGTTTATTGTGAGCGATGTTTTGAATAACACCTGGTCTTTAATCAGATTAACAATAGAAAGTGATTTTGGGTTTATTGTGAATCGTGTTTTAGGTGACATTGGTTCTTTAACCCAGTTAAAGACAGGATATTGATTTTTGATAAGATTAAAACTAAGTGGAGTTTTAATGAATCTTTAATTAGATTAAAGTGATCGAGAATGGAGTATCACCAATTTTGCTCCAAAGCGATAGTTAAACCTTTGATTAGATTTGAATGTGAAATGGTAATTAATATTTACCGATAACACTGTGGTGTTAGATATGGAATATTACCAGTTTTGCTCCATTGGATGAATAGGTTGGGATTGGGAAATAAAATAAATAATTACTTCGGTATGGTTCGCTAATCCCGACTAGTTTGGAAAACCATAATATTGTTTGAAATGATATCCAAAGGAAGATTAAAGAATAAATTTAGAAGAATTTACTATGGTAAATTAATGGGAACCTTTCCCTAAGAGTGTGAAAATTCGAATAAAAGAATATTCTGAATTAGAATGAGGCGTATGTTGGGTTTGTTTAACATTTTTTTATTATATACGCGGGTTATTCGGAAAGGTCGGGTTTATACCCATTCTGAATAACCGATTCGACGATATGTCGAAGATGAAAACGGTGGTTGAAGACCGGAAGTCTTCACATCATTTGGATGATTATTGATGATCTTGATTGGGCTGTACACCCAAGAGGAGGGAATCAGTTGGTGATCGTCCAGACGTACTTAGAGATCGATGGATATGCGAGGAAAGTGCCTCCGGTTTCGTTCAGACCCAGAACGAACTTGTAAATGGACTGTGTGTCTAATATTGGATTTTATTCTGTGTTGATTGATCTCTATTAAATATACATTTGTTTGGAGGTGGAGAATTTATTCTCTTGCTTAACGCCCTTCTCTGAGACTTACGAGCTCAGAGGTTGTATATCGATGGACATCAATCGCATGGAGTGAATTGCCTGTGTGGCATGCCTAAGTGGCAAATGATCAAGGCTTCTGTTGAAAAGCAAAGTCTTGTGGTTGATGATCAAAGCACGGCTTGTGTGGCATAACTTTGTGTATAACGTGAATTCGCGAGCCTCACACCTCGGTATGAGTCAAAAACGGGATACGGACCATTGGGAGAACACGACGTTTCTTTCTAGCTATGGGTGATGTCAGTGACCTACCAGCCCTGACATTTATATACTTTTTACCTGTGTGGTTGTTGGAATGTGAGGCGCCTCGAATATATGGTTGATAACTAGCACTATGAGAGCCGACGTACAGACCATTTCATAGGTCCTATAGGACCGGGAAACGTGTGTTCAGGAATTGCCAATCCTCAAAAGTAAGAGAGGACCGGCCCAACCGATTCCAAGGATCGCTGTGTGTGGTCTTGAGACATTTGCTAAAGTGTCTCGAACGGAGAGGAGCTTGCCCCTTGCCTCGACTCGTGATGGAATCCAATTTCCAATACATGATAATTCGGTATTATTTGTAAAACCTAGTATGGCGACATAGTAGATGGTAGCTATGCCGCCTATGATTGATACTTATGATTGAAATTGTTTTGACACTATACATTTATAGTAATATCAAAATAATCTGTTTTTAAATGTATCAAGCATTCTTTGGCTATTATAAGGTAAAACCCTATCCTCCGGCTTGCGTTGCGTTGTGTGATGGGACTTGGGTCTTATAATAGCTTCATTTTTCTTTATTTAGCATTGCGTTATTTGTTTTATGCACTGGTATTCTTGGGAGGAAACCCGTTCCGTGTTATATGGCGTGGTCCCTTGATTTATGAAACACCCCACCTCCGTTAGGGTCACTCTCAAAGGGAATGCCCTAATTTTGGTGGAGGTTTATAAGTATAAGTCACAGATATACAAGACAGATATAAGAACACATATTTGTAAACAGCGGAAAAACAACAAACTTTTATTTCATAAAACTAAATACGTGCTACAACAACATCACCATAATTGTCTTACATCTTTTCCAAAAACATAACATAACACTTTCATAATCTGTCTTGATTACATTATTTAAAGAAGCATAAAGAAAACGTAGATAAACTGCAAAAGCCCCATAGTGGTTGTCCAAAGCCATAGTTCAAAACGAAAAAGTCCAAGCAATACATTTCTCCTCTTCAAGCTGGATGTTAAGGCTGGTCAAGCTGCAGTGTTCCCTCCCTGTGGACCTGGGGGGGGGGGGGAAACGGAAGAAAAGAAGACGAAAGAAAAGTAGAGTCAGACATAAAGTCTGAGTAAGTCTAGGACTATTCTGTCTATGAATAAAGAACTGGGTATGATAAGTATAAACAAGAAGTGGGAAAGCACTATAAACTTGGTTAAGTTGTCTAGGGTCGAATATACTATCGTACCCCATGTTAATCTCTGAACCCATATAAACTAGTTCCCAACTGGCACCCCATAATCAGGGTGATGTGATCCATTCTATGATGATCGGCTCCTACTCGCATAGTTACATGTGTCCTACGGCCCCCGATGTTGTAGTTACCTGTGCTGGTCCCACCATGGGATGTATCAAGTCCCATGGTGGCGACCCGACACAATCCTAGAATGCACAGGTATGCTACTGGTGCCCAGTGCCTTATTTTTCTGCGCCGGAGTGTGTGCACGCCCGCACCCCGTTAGAACCTACACTGCTGCACCACCGCCGTCGATTTGACCTCTTACAATCAGCCCAGTAATCGTGCCCCACCCTGCCTAGTTTCAGGGTATCATGATACCTTGTAGGGTTACTGCGAAAAGGGTCCTCCGCTACTAGGTTTTCTATCTCTAGCCAACGTGCTAAGTTGGTTAAGTGTTTTTACAAACCTAACCCCCCCCAATCAGTCTGTTTAGCATGTTTCATTTTGATTAAGTCTTTAGTCCACTTAATCCTAACAATCCTGACTCAGCTTTAATTGTCTTATTAAAGCCTTGACCTCTCACATTAGACAGGTATTGTTGTGGCTGCCTGTTGCCGGTTGGTTCCGGGAAGTCTTACGCCACAACTCAGTCTAACCTCGGGTCCTTATTGGGCTCCATGTTTAACCACCCACATTGGATAGGTATTGTTGTGACTACTGGACAGCCGGGCGGTTCCGGGCAGGTTTACATCACAACTCAATCCAACCTCGGGTTAAACACATCGTATTTTCTACATTTACATATTTTGTCTTTCTTCTTTACTTCCTTATATGTAAATATTTGCGGCCCATTAAAAATCAATGGTGTAAAGGTTACACCAATCATGGGCCCAACCCATACTTGAATTTGGGCCCCTTTTCTTTATATATTTTCATTTATTAATAAATTTAACCCAACGTTATTTTCCCCCGTTTAATACGTCCGTTTATTATATATATGTTGGGCTTAGCCCTTTTAAGCCCAACCTAGCCATGCGAAAAGGGGAGGCTTAAAGCGTGATTACATACACAAAAAGGGGAATGTGAACGCATGAACTTGCAATGTGACGTTGGAACTATAAAATAGAAACTGGTGTACTTGCATAGTAGTAACATATACTTTGGTCATAAAGCATAAGTGACATGAATCAAACCATGTAAACTTGTAGTTAAGTTAAGAATCTAAATTGGATATCATTATTGACACCAAGTCTTAACTACAACATAAACCTATATTTTTCTTTAGGCATAATGTCAAACATAAGCAAATCATGTTCATAAGGTTACTACATGTTTACAAAGGTGTCTACTTTTGTTACTAATACAAAAGTCTAGTTCAACTTGAATTATTCCAACTTAATCATGATTTTAAATCTATTCACATAACCATGGCAGGCATAAATATTTCTAACATGAAATCATGATTTTTACTTTAGTCATGCAAACTTGCAAATGGGATTTTGAATCTAACCTAGCTATGTACCACATATGTCATCATATAATTCTTGTCAACAATATAGACTTAACATGGTTTTCAATTATGTAAAATATCAATCATAGCCTAGTCATATTCATAAGTTTGCAAATAGGTTTCCTAGTACAAAAGCATGGCTTAATACATAGACCATGATGCCAAATTTTTCAACATAGTTTCATATGAATTATAATAAAATATCAATCATAGCCTAGTCATATTCATAAGTTTGCAAATAGGTTTCCTAGTACAAAAGCATGGCTTAATACATAGACCATGATGCCAAATTTTTCAACATAGTTTCATATGAATTATAATAAAATATCAATCATAGCCTAGTCATATTCATAAGTTTGCAAATAGGTTTCCTAGTACAAAAGCATGGCTTAATACATAGACCATGATGCCAAATTTTTCAACATAGTTTCATATGAATTATAATAACCCAAATTTGTTCCAATTACGCACAAAATGATTTTTGTACAAAAATACACATTATGATGGCATAGTAGCAAACCCCAAACTTGCATGAATTTCAATTAAACAGCTACATACATGTTGCTTCAACATGGATTACATAATTTGCGAATATTCCAAACGTATACTTGCATAAAACTACCGCAAACATGTAGTTTTTATAATGAATAACATGCTTTGCGAATATCCAAACGTATACTTGCATAAAACTACCGCAAACATGTAGTTTTTATAATGAATAACATAATTTGAGAATATCCAAACGTATACAATATTCCAAATCGATAAGAATCATAGTAACGCACAATTATGAATTACTTTATCACCACAATTCGAGTATACAAACCAACACAGTTATTTGTTCATACCAAAATAATACTCTACTTACAATCGTGTGGCGAATTCTCAAATTTAGGGATTTGAAGATGCGATTCCTTGTTGATTTGATTTGTTTAAGTTGCTTTATGCTTTAGAATTTGCCTCCTAATCTTCTCTCCAATTTGGCGGCTACTCTTAGTCGTTCCTCAGCAACATGACGGCTTTGTTCTTATTTTTTTGAATGAATAGATTAGGGTGAGTCTAGGGTCATTTTTATAGGGTTTATGAACTGATTAGGACCATTGATGTTGCTTGGATTGATCGTAGCCATTCATTCGAAAGAGAGACCAATTAGAGCCTGCCACCTAGCCCTAATGACAAAGCAAGCTTCTGAAAATCGGCCAAAAACAGACCTGGCCAGCCAGGACTTGACCAGACCTGACCAGCAGGTCATTTTTGACCTGGGCGCACTTGGCAGGTGCGCCAGGTCAAAAATGTACTGGCACACTTCACAAGTGCGCCAGTTCATTTTTGTTCTGGCGCACTTCCCAAGTGCGCCAGTGCATTCTGACCCTTCTTCGGTTTTTCGCCCAACTTCGTTCGTCCATAACTTCTTCATACGATATCCGTTTTTCGAAAACTCGGACTCTATTTCGCGTATTTTTCCGAGACGAACGCAATGTTGTATCCCGTTTCCCTTAGTTCTTTGATTTGAAATTAATTATACTTTAATTTGTGAATTTCACAGTTATAGAATTCGCGGGGTGTTACATTCTCCCCCACTTAAAAAGGATTTCGTCCCCGAAATCTTCAAGTTAGGAGGAATGTATATCCTAACATCAAATCATCCATCAAACACGAGCATCCATTGTCCTTAAAAGACTTCTAATGCTTCATGATCATATGCGAAGTGTGTGTGTGTACATGTACTTATCTAATGCAAAATCAGGCGGTCTACTGATTCAGTTGACCTCCTTAATGCGAATTATGTAAGTGCCATGAATCCATTATGTATGCAAATTTTCCTATTCATGATTCTACATGAGTGCACAATCATTCAATACAAATGCAACATCCACATGACAACACATTCGAGTTCAACCATATACGAATGCAAACATATATGCATATGCAATATAAAGTGACTGAGCCGATCTAAAACCTAGATTGTGTGTGTATATGCAACCACGAGCAACCACTAGCAATCACTTGCAATCACTTGCAACCATCATCCATAACATGTTTCAATTACATGTTTCCATCCAAAGGGGTTTCTACCTAAAAGATAAGGTCGAGGAAATATACCTAAAAAGATAGATAAAAGCGCAACTTAAGGAAAAGGAAAGATCAAGGATGTACCCTCGAACAGAAAAGGGTAGGCAGTGCGTATTCTAGCTTCAGTTTCCCAAGTCGCGTCTCCCTCGGCGTCGCTCCACTGAACTTTGACAAGCTTGACTTCGCGGTTGCGTAGCTTCTTCACTTCTGTTCCTAATATGCGGGTTGGAATTTTTCTTATGGTTGCTTCGCGTTCCACTTCGGCTTCTTCTAGGATATTTGGCTCTACCACTTCAGCAGACTCATGTAGACATTTTCGGAGATGTGAAACATGAAAAACGTTGTGAACTCCGGCCAATCTTTCGGGTAGCTCTAATCTATAGGACATTTTCCCAATTGTTCCTATCTAAAGGTATAGTCGAATGATAGAAGCAAGTAAAAACCTCGTGCCCATTAGGCAATGTCAAAACTGGAAATCTATGCCACATATATATATATTGATTAGGAGAAGAACTCTCTAAGCATCAGCCCCGAAGACCGAAATCAACATCAGGCTGACACCCAAAGAATTACTCAACCCAACCACTATATATGATTCTAGGAAACTAAGCATGATGGACTCCTTTTAGGTCACAAGGGAGTCCCTTCCTAAGACCAATCTGTATCCCAAAAACTTTAGTCAAACCAATGAACACCCTTGAGCCCCAACATGTGTTACCAACAGATGAGTCATACTCCCTATGGGGTTTGCAACAGAAATTGGATTGAGAATGGGACCGAGAGGATATACACAAAAGATAGCATGCAAGTAAGCTCTACAGGAAGAGAGAGATCAAAGATATACTCTTAAGGGGAGATATGATGCACGAATCTAGTCTTCGATCTTCTAAGTCGCATTTCCTTGAGCTTAACTCCATTATGCTTTGTCTGCCTTTAACTTCACAATTTCGTAGTTTCTTAATTCTTGTTTCCAAAATATGAGTTGGAACCTATGTCACTGTTGCCTCTCGTTCCTCTTTCACTTATTCTCCTTCTAGTATACTTGGCTCAAGCATAACTGCGTACTCATGGTTCCATGCAAGCTCTCCAAAATTCACTAGTGAATCTTGGATCTTGTTAACTTACTAGAAGGTATTCCACATTGATGAATTATCTCTAGAAAATAAACAAATGTCAACTATGTTGCCAAATGTACTTACTAAGGTGATTCTCCACAACTCATTCATAAGCGAAATGAACTTTCTGCCTTAGTGGCGAACACTACTGGAGCGACCCATTCTGAAATGCTCCTCCTAATGAACCCCATTCTCTAGAAGCTCTTTAATCTGTTTACTGAGCTCTTTCCTTTCCCGTGGAGCCATGTGTCCAACGGGCAACGCAACGGGCTTTGCATTATCTACAAGATATATGCGGAAGTCTATTTCCCGCTTCGGAGGCAAGCCCTTCACCTCTTCGAAGACATCCGGATATTCCCGGACCACTCTAACTGACTGCAAATTTTCAACAGAGGCATCTAGCGATTCAAGATAACTAAGCATAACCGCATACGAGGGATTTCAAGAAATTTCCAAAGTATTACCGAGCTGGGTTAGGAGCCTAACTACCCTTTTCTCACAATCAAGGATGGCCCCATTACTGGATAGCCAATCCATACCCAAAATCAAACCATACCCCGAAAAGCCCAAAACAAAGGCACTACATTGAAATTCTACGCTTAGAATAGAAATTTTCAATCCCAAATAGATCATAGACAAATGAGCTGGGCCCCCAATTGGGTTTGAAACAATTAAGGGGTCCTCTACCATACTAGTTTTTAGGTGCAGAGATTCTACTAAAGCAGACGAGATAAAGGAGTGTGATGCGCCAGAATCAAATAAAGTGCGAACGGGGTGATCATAAAGATAAACTACACTTTCTACAGAAGTATTTATACCTCGCTGTTGCAAAGGTGGCGCTTCTAGCACATGAACTTGTGCCCCTGAGGTGGATCCAGCCCTCTGCCCCTGTCCTCGTTTCTTTGGGCAGTCCTTAGCCCTGTGGCCCGTCTCACCGCAAGAAAAGCACCCACCATTCACGTTGGCCTTCTTTTTCCGGCAGTCCTTTACTAAGTGCCCCACTTTGCCACAGAATTTACACTTCCTCTTCTCTCGGGACTTGTTGTCTTTCCCGCCCTTCTCAAAGTCTGTCTTCTCAGGGCAGTCTTTGTTGATGTGTCCAGTCTCCCCACAATGAAAACATTCTCCTTGCTTTCTTTTCCTCTTTCTACAATCCTTGTCTATGTGCCCCTCCGTACCACAAAAATTGCATTTCCTTTTTTCTCGTTTCTTATTATTACTATTACGATCATTTCTTGTTTGACTATTATTCGTCTTCCTACTCTGGGACTCTTCCGCTTGCTGGTTCACGTAGAGGAGGAGGAGTGAAAGCGTCAGCAGTTGGGGAGTAAGGTCTCCAGACATGCTGAAACACAAAGGATAGATTCAAAACGAAGGATAGAAGAGAGTACCTAGGGCTTTTGGGGGGGGGGACTTTGCCTTTTTAAAATAAAATAATATTTTTCTTTTTAAAAATGCTTCTTTAAATTTCCTTTTTGAAAATAAATTTTCAAAACTTTTTATCTTATCTGGTAAACCTATGCTCTGATACCAAGTGAAACACCCCACCTCCGTTAGGGTCACTCTCAAAGGGAATGCCCTAATTTTGGTGGAGGTTTATAAGTATAAGTCATAGATATACAAGACAGATATAAGAACACATATTTGTAAACAGCGGAAAAACAACAAACTTTTATTTCATAAAAGCAAATACGTGCTACAACAACATCACCATAATTGTCTTACATCTTTTCCAAAAACATAACATAACACTTTCATAATCTGTCTTGATTACATTATTTAAAGAAGCATAAAGAAAACGTAGATAAACTGCAAAAGCCCCATAGTGGTTGTCCAAAGCCATAGTTCAAAACGAAAAAGTCCAAGCAATACATTTCTCCTCTTCAAGCTGGATGTTAAGGCTGGTCAAGCTGCAGTGTTCCCTCCCTGTGGACCTGGGGGGGGACGGAAGAAAAGAAGACGAAAGAAAAGTAGAGTCAGACATAAAGCCTGAGTAAGTCTAGGACTATTCTGTCTATGAATAAAGAACTGGGTATGATAAGTATAAACAAGAAGTGGGAAAGCACTATAAACTTGGTTAAGTTGTCTAGGGTCGAATATACTATCGTACCCCATGTTAATCTCTGAACCCATATAAACTAGTTCCCAACTGGCACCCCATAATCAGGGTGATGTGATCCATTCTATGATGATCGGCTCCTACTCGCATAGTTACATGTGTCCTACGGCCCCCGATGTTGTAGTTACCTGTGCTGGTCCCACCATGGGGTGTATCAAGTCCCATGGTGGCGACCCGACACAATCCTAGAATGCACAGGTATGCTACTGGTGCCCAGTGCCTTATTTTTCTGCGCCGGAGTGTGTGCACGCCCGCACCCCGTTAGAACCTACACTGTTGCACCACCGCCATCGATTTGACCTCTTACAATCAGCCCAGTAATCGTGCCCCACCCTGCCTAGTTTCAGGGTATCATGATACCTTGTAGGGTTACTGCGAAAAGGGTCCTCCGCTACTAGGTTTTCTATCTCTAGCCAACATGCTAAGTTGGTTAAGTGTTTTAACAAACCTAACCCCCCCCCCAATCAGTCTGTTTAGCATGTTTCATTTTGATTAAGTCTTTAGTCCACTTAATCCTAACAATCCTGACTCAGTTTTAATTGTCTTATTAAAGCCTTGACCTCTCACATTAGACAGGTATTGTTGTGGCTGCCTGTTGCCGGTTGGTTCCGGGCAGTCTTACGCCACAACTCAGTCTAACCTCGGGTCCTTATTGGGCTCCATGTTTAACCACCCACATTGGATAGGTATTGTTGTGACTACTGGACAGCCGGGCGGTTCCGGG
This sequence comes from Allium sativum, assembly GCA_030737875.1. NCBI lineage: Eukaryota > Viridiplantae > Streptophyta > Magnoliopsida > Asparagales > Amaryllidaceae > Allium > Allium sativum. The sequence goes on along the minus strand of CM060924.1, from coordinate 1,030,664,064 downwards.
CAGGTTTACATCACAACTCAATCCAACCTCGGGTTAAACACATCGTATTTTCTACATTTACATATTTTGTCTTTTTTCTTTACTTTCTTATATGTAAATATTTGCGGCCCATTAAAAATCAATGGTGTAAAGGTTACACCAATCATGGGCCCAACCCATACTTGAATTTGGGCCCCTTTTCTTTATATATTTTCATTTATTAATAAATTTAACCCAACGTTATTTTCCCCCGTTTAATACGTCCGTTTATTATATATATGTTGGGCTTAGCCCTTTTAAGCCCAACCTAGCCATGCGAAAAGGGGAGGCTTAAAGCGTGATTACATACACAAAAAGGGGAATGTGAACGCATGAACTTGCAATGTGACGTTGGAACTATAAAATAGAAACTGGTGTACTTGCATAGTAGTAACATATACTTTGGTCATAAAGCATAAGTGACATGAATCAAACCATGTAAACTTGTAGTTAAGTTAAGAATCTAAATTGGATATCATTATTGACACCAAGTCTTAACTACAACATAAACCTATATTTTTCTTTAGGCATAATGTCAAACATAAGCAAATCATGTTCATAAGGTTACTACATGTTTACAAAGGTGTCTACTTTTGTTACTAATACAAAAGTCTAGTTCAACTTGAATTATTCCAACTTAATCATGATTTTAAATCTATTCACATAACCATGGCTGGCATAAATATTTCTAACATGAAATCATGATTTTTACTTTAGTCATGCAAACTTGCAAATGGGATTTTGAATCTAACCTAGCTATGTACCACATATGTCATCATATAATTCTTGTCAACAATATAGACTTAACATGGTTTTCAATTATGTAAAATATCAATCATAGCCTAGTCATATTCATAAGTTTGCAAATAGGTTTTGTAACACCCCGTATGTTAAATAACTTGTTATAACATAAATCAGAGCAGAATTAAATTTAATATTCTGAATCAGGGGAAACGGGCTGTGCCATTGCGTTCGTCTCGGAAAAATACGCGAAATAGAGTCCGAGTTTTCGTAAATCGGAGTCCGTATGACCAAGTTATGGCCCGTCAAAGTTTCACGAAAAATCAAAAACAAAAACTGCTCATGTTTTGAGGCCCGGGATGAGTTTTGGGCTGTTTTTTTTGGGCCCTAAATGGTTCCTACACTTGACTTCTTCCCCAAGACATGCTTTAAAGGCTAGGATTGGTTCTAGGGTATATCCTATGGTCCTAAAACATCTAACTAATCTATATATACACCCTAATACCCCCCTTATCCTTACCAAAAAATAGATCTAAGGCCATTATGCCACCACTTAGAAAATTGGAGAGCCTCCACTAAAAATCCTAAGAGGATTTGCAAGCTAATCTACATCTTCTTCTACTTAATCATTGGGATTTGCTTCATTTAACTTGCTAATCTTGTTTTGGTGAGTTTCTATGGCTTTAATAATCAATTGTTAAATTGATTATGGTAGGATGTGATAAGACATGGCTATGTTTGTGGATGAATGTATTTATGCAAGTTTGTATGATATGTGATTTGCAAGTTTTATGTTAAATGCAAGTTAAGGCCATGTTTTATGATGCAAAACACCATGTTAAACATTTATGCATATGCGACATGTTATGCAAACTATATGTGAGAATATATGCAAGTTATATGTAACATGATATGCAAGTTATGCATGTGATTTTGTGCATGCTAAGTAGTTGGTGTTATGCATGTTAAGTATTTGATGTTATTCATGCTAAAGTATTTGACGTTATGCATGATAAGTATTTGATTGTATGCATACTAAGTATGGGGTTTTATGCATGTTAAGTGTTTGGGTTTATGCAAGTTAAGTGGTAGGTTTATGCATAATAAGTATTTGATTTTATGCATAATAAGTATTTGGTTTTATGCATAATAAGTATTTGATTTTATGCATAATAAGTATTTGATTTTATGCATAATAAGTATTTGATTTTATGCATAATAAGTATTTGGTTTTATGCATAATAAGTATTTGATTTATGCATAATAAGTATTTGGTTTTATGCATAATAAGTATTTGGTTTTATGCATAATAAGTATTTGATTTTATGCATAATAAGTATTTGATTCTATGCATGATAAGTAAGTGGTTTTATGCATGCTAAGTGTTTGGTATTATGCATAAATCATGATATGCAAGTTTACCCTTTTAAATATGGTATATACATATGCAAGATGGCACTCTTATATGCTATGCATGTTTACCCTCCTTTAAGATGCAAGTCATATATGTAAGTTCGACATATTATGCAAGTTATGCTTACATGCAAGCTCAACATGTTATGTAAGTTATGTGCATATGCAAGTTATGTGTATGAGGGTATGCAAGTTGTGTGCATAGTGTTATGCAAGTTAAGTTTATGAGATTATGCAAGTTATGAGCATGATGTTATACAAGTTATGTATATGCTTAAATGCGAGCTTAATGTGATATGCAAGTATGCGAATGCTTATGCAAGTATATGAATGCCCATGCAAGTATGTGAATGCTTATGCAAGTTATGTGTATGCTTAAATGCATGTTTAACATGTTATGCAAGTTATTAGGATGCTTATATGCAAGTTTAACATGTTATGCAAGATATGTGTATGATAATATGCAAACTCATATGTCATATGTTATGCAAATCATGGGTATGATAATATGCAAGTTTGGGTTATATGTAGTTGGGTTAATATATGTTCATATATGCAAGTTGACATCCTCTTAACCCATGACAAAGTTATATGCTAAACCCATGATATTTGTGATGGATCTTTCCCTTTATTATGTCGTGAAATGAGAACGATTTACGTGGGGAACGATGGGGTAATAAATATGTTAATAAAAGTATGATTGGGTATGATTAAGCATACCATAAAAATAAATTACCATAAGTGGGAATTTACCTATTGAGTTAGGTCTACCCCATGGGAATTTACCTATTGAGTTAGGTCTACCCATGTTATGGAAAATTTGATATTAATTAGGGATAATTAATATGGGGGTGATTAATTAGGTTTAATTAATCAACTAAGACACGAGGTTGGACCCTTTTGTAGCGGAAGTCTGCCCGGAACCGACCGGCCATCCAGCAGCTACAAATGATTGGCCCAATGTGAGAGGTCTTAGTCATAAATTAAATACATGATTAAAGTAAAGACACGAGGTTAGGCCCTTTTTATGACAGAAGTCTGCCCGGAACCAACCGGCATATCCAGCAGTCATAAAAGACGGTCTAATGTGGGAGGTCTTTATGAGGTCATGATCTTAATTAGTGAATTAAGAAACACTTAACCATATTAGCATGTAGTGGGACATGAGGGGTTAAGTGGGTGCCTTGGGGTGGCATGATGAGACTAGTGGGTTGCCTTGGGTGGCAATAGAAAAATACGATTAGAATACTTAACCAAGGTGAACATGTAATTAAACATGATAAAAGGGTTAAGTAAGTGCCATGGGTGGCATGTGAGAATACGATTAGAATACTTAACCAAGGTGGAACATGTAATTAAACATGATTAAGGGGTTAAGTAAGTGCCATGGGTGGCATGTGGGAATCTAGTGGGTGCCCTAAGTGGCAATTGAAATATGATTAAAGGACTTAACCAAGATTTATAACATGTAAGGGGACATGGTTAAAGGGTTAAGTGGGATGCACTAGATTAAACGACAAGCTTAAGTAGTAGCTTGTGGGAGCCCATTTCAACCAATATCCCAAACGTATCTTTGTAGGCTCGACTCTAGTCGGGTGACGGGACACGCATATTGGGCTTGACTGTAAGAGGCCAAAACGGGTTAGCGGTGGCAACGCGGGATCAACGGGTTTCATATGCGTGTGTGGACCCGGGCTGGTTGGTAAGTCGTTGTTGCATCGTGTAGATATAAAGCCGTGCACAGTGATATTATATGGTAGCCACTTTGGGGAATGATACACCCCCTTTTGTGGGACCAGCACGGGTATCTACGGTAGGGAGCCGATCGCTTGGGGGTAGTGGGTACACCTAGTAAAAATAGGGGCAGACGGCACCTGCGTAGGGGTACAAGAAACTACCGGGTAAAAATTACTAAGTACACTTAGTGGGATCAACCTTTAAGTAGGAATTACTCTTGGTGGGTAGAACTGGTGTGGTGCAGTGTAGGAATTACCCTTGGGTGAATAAGTCTGGGGTGGTGTAATCTAATAATTATCCTTGGGAGAATAAAAGCGTCTTCTCGGTTATCTTAGTACACCCTATGTTTTGTTGGCTACTTAGTGTGGTCATTATCCCCAGAGGTACCGTACCTTATTTATGTCATACCCTAATTACTTTAATGGTTGTATTGTTAGGGTTATAGGACTCACTCAGACTTATGTCTGACCCCGTTGTTTTTATCTTTTTCCCAACCCTCAGGTCCTACGGTGGATCCTAGCGGTAGTAGAGCTTGATCGGATTTCTGTTTCCAGTCTTGAGGAGCTTGGGTAGATGTAAAGCTCCAGTTATCCAGTTATCTTTTCTTTTCTTATGGCTATTGTATGAGAGAGTGGGATTATGTACTTCTTTATTTTGATGAATATTGTACTTGACTTTTATCGTGGTTTTTATGATGTAACCAGACATGTTTATTTCCGCTGTTATGAGATGATGTTTTAAAATTTCAAGTACTATTTATACCTGTCTTGTTGTAATTTTTCTGTTCTATATTCACTAAAATACTCCACCGATGCTATGGCATTCCCTTAGTGAGTGACTATAGCGGGTGTGGGGTGTTACACGTGGTATCAGAGCAAAGGTTACCGGAACAGATAAAATTTTTAGAAAACTATTTTTCTAAAACATTTTTGGAAAGGAGTATTTTCAAAAACATGTCTTTTAAGAGAAAAGTTTTTGAAAGGAAAGCATAATCCCCAATAGCCATATCTATATCTTTCGAATTCTCCATTTTGAATCTCTTCCTTTCTCTCGTTTTGAGTTTCCCCTCCGCGTATAGATGATCTTTCTAAGATAGATAAGGATAGAAAACCACTTCAAGGGACTTAGACGTTAGTCGGATTAGAAGTTGGTTCAAGAAGGAGGAGGACTGGTAGGTATCTATTGGATAAACGATGGGAGGAAGGCTCAAATAGTTGTTTGGTTAATGAAAGATGAAACCTCATTGGTGGGAGGTTACGAGTGGAGAATAGGGAAGAAGAAGGCAAGTGGTTATCCTTTTAAGAGGAATAGGACACCTTATTAGGATTGTTCAAAGAAGCAAGGGCAAGGTATGGAATCTTCTGGAGGGTAGTTGTATTCCCTCACGACTAGGGTACCAGGTGGGGATAAGACCGTCTAGGTTGGAATTTGGATTTCTTTATTATCCAATTCAAACTTTATTTGATCCTGATATATCGAGTTCGTTTATCTCACCATTGATAGTTGAGTCACTGCACTTAGACACCAGTTTGGTAGATGATCCCTTAGTTGTTTCAAACCCAGTTGGGGCTCCATGATATGTTTGGGTTTGAAAGTTTCTATACTTAGCGTTGAGTTTAGATGTGATGCTTGTTGGGCTTCACGGGCTATGGGTTAATTTTGGGCATGAACTGGTTATCCAGTAGGAGTGCTGTTCTTCATTTTGAAGGGAGAGTTGTTAGGCTTATGGGCCGCCTAAGTAACACTCTCGAGATCTCTTGTAATCCCATAGAATCTGTTATGCTAAGGTATCTAGAATCGCCTGACACGTTGGTCTAGAGTCTGCGATCTGTTAGAGCGGTCCGGGAATACCCGGATGTGTTTGAGGAGGTGAAGGGCTTACCTCCGAAGCGGGAGATTGACTTCCGAATATATCTGGTGGATAAGGCCAAACCAGTATCTTGGCCAGTGTGCCACATGGCTCCTAGTGAGAGGAGGGAACTCCATAAGTAAGTAGGCGATTTGCTTGAGAAAGGGTTCATAAGACGAAGTATATCGGAGTGGGGCGCTCCAGTAGTTTTTGTTATGAAGGCGGATGGGTCCCTCAGACTTTGTGTAGGCTAAAGAGAACTAAAGAAACTCACAAAGAAGAATAGACACCCATTGCCAAGGATTGATGATCTCTTTGATCAGTTGGTTGGCGCCTCAGTGTTTTAGTAGTGGACTCAGCCCCGGAAGTTCATCAGTTGAGAGTGGCTGAGGATAGCATAGAAAAGACTACCTTTAGGACTCCGGATGTTTTCTTTTATGAGTGGCTGGTGATGCCATTGGGTTTGACGAACGCCCCCGCATACTTTGTTGAGAAGGGTGTTCAGGGAGTACCTAAATAAGTTCGTGATGGTCTTTGTAGATGACATCTAGGTCTTTTCTAGGAGCGAAATAAGTTTTCGTATGTGCTCAATAGGCTGAGCAGGGCCAGTATAGGATAAACGACGGTTTTGGAGCGAGACTGGCGAGAACATCCAGAATTGGTCAAGGGCTTAATTATTTAGCCATTTTTACTAGTATCGTCTCACGTAGGTCGTCTGAATTCGAAGGAGGTATCCCTTGGGTGTTTGTCTGATATTGGTTTAGGCCTTTGGGGCTTGCATTTGGGGGATGCCGAATTCGACTAGGGTGGTCTGCGTGGGAGACGGTTATGATGATCTTGGATGATATTCTGGTGGAGAAGAGCATGCCCTACATCTTAGGGAAGTGTTGGAGACTCTTCGAGCGCATAGTCTTAGGACAGCAAAAGTGGATGGGATCTTTAGCATCCTATGAGTAAGGGTAACATGGTAGCAGACACCTTAAGTAGAAAAAGGTTGTCCTTGAGTTCATTGTTCGTTGAACGACGGAGCTTAGAGTTTATTTCTAAGTTTGACTTTAGACCTTCCGTTGACTTTGTACCCGGTTTGCTAGCTTCTTTGGAAGTTAGACCTACTCTTTTGGGGCGGATTGGAGAAGCACAGAGGGGCGACCCACAGTTGGTTGAGTTAGTAGAGAAGCTCATAAGGGGGGAGTCGTCCAGCCATTTGAGTAGGTACACCTTAGAGATAGAGGGTGGTTGCGTAGAGACGGTAGACTTTGTGTACCGCAGGACGAGGGTTTGAGGAAAGCTATTCTTGATGACGCACACCGTTTTAGGATGACCATTCATCCCGGTGGGGGTAAGATGTACCAAGACATGAAGAGGGCTTTCTTCTGGGCCGGTATGAAGAAAGATGTGGCCGAGCATGTCGCTCGATGCTTGGTGTGCCAACGAGTGAAGACGGAGCGAAAGAAACCGGGTGGGTTGCTTCACCCATTGGAGGTTCCGCAATGAAAGTGGGACAGCGCCTCGTTGGATTTTATTGACAGGTTACCCAGATCGAGAAAGAGTAATACAGGAATTTGGGTGGTGGTAGACAGACTTACTAAGAACACCCATTTCATACCTGTGAAGAGTAAGTGGACTGCTCCATGGCTAGCTTTTGTATATCTTCGAGAGATAGTTCGATTGCATCGGGTACCCTCCAGTATAGTGAGTGATCGAGATCCTATCTTCACTAGAGAGTTTTGGAAGAGTTTGCAAAAGGCGGTAGGGACTCAGTTGCGTTTGAGTACCGCATATCATCCTCAGACGGACGGCCAGACCGAGAGGGTGAATCATATTTTAGAAGACCTTTTGAGGCTATGTATCTTGGATTTTGGAGGTACATGGGAGGAGTATCTTCCATTGGCGGAGTTGCCCGACAGACTTAGTGATGTATTCTATGGGAGGAAGTGCCTACATGAGACCGCAGAGGTGGTAGAGCCGAGTTTGCTTAGAGAAGTGGAAGCAGAGCGTGATGCGACGATTCGACGAGCTCCTACTTGCATCCTTGGGTCAGAGATTTGGAAGCTGAGAAACAGAGAGGTTCAACTAGTCAAAGTACAAAGGGGAGATGAAGAGAGTGACGCTACCTGGGAGACGGAAGCGAAGATGCGTTCGAGGTACCCTTTTTCTTTCGGAGGGTATATCCTTTTGCTTCTCCTTCATCACATATCTTGTGCTTATCTTATCCTTAGTATGTCCTCTCGTTAGTACTTTTGACCTTTAGATAGGGTAAACCTATGGTTGAAACATGTGTTTGAGACATGTTATGTATGATGGATGCAAGTGGATGCAAGTGTTTGCTAGTGGTTGCTCGTGGATGCATATACACACACTCTAGGCACTAGATCGGCTCAATCACTTCATATTGCATATTGCATAAAATTGTGTGTAGGAAGCTATATTTATGGATGTATAATGATTGTGTTATCATATGGATGATGCATTTTGGTGAATGATTGTGCACTCATGTAGATATTGTATGTGTCGATAGGGTTCCCTCGCATACATAATGGATGCATGGCACTATCATGGTTTGCATATGTTCATACATTAGATAGGGAACATATACACACACTTTTTGCATATGCTCATACATCATTAGAAATTGTTTTAAGGACAATGGATGCCAGTGTTTGATGGTTGAGTAGATGGTTGTTTGGTTGGTAGGATACGTTCTTCTTGACTTAGAGATTTCGGGGACGAAATCCTTTAAGTAGGGGAGAATGTAACACCCCGTATGTTAAATAACTTGTTATAACATAAATCAGAGCAGAATTAAATTTAATATTCTGAATCAGGGGAAACGGGCTGTGCCATTGCGTTCGTCTCGGAAAAATACGCGAAATAGAGTCCGAGTTTTCGTAAATCGGAGTCCGTATGACCAAGTTATGGCCCGTCAAAGTTTCACGAAAAATCAAAAACAAAAACTGCTCATGTTTTGAGGCCCGGGATGAGTTTTGGGCTGTTTTTTTTGGGCCCTAAATGGTTCCTACACTTGACTTCTTCCCCAAGACATGCTTTAAAGGCTAGGATTGGTTCTAGGGTATATCCTATGGTCCTAAAACATCTAACTAATCTATATATACACCCTAATACCCCCCTTATCCTTACCAAAAAATAGATCTAAGGCCATTATGCCACCACTTAGAAAATTGGAGAGCCTCCACTAAAAATCCTAAGAGGATTTGCAAGCTAATCTACATCTTCTTCTACTTAATCATTGGGATTTGCTTCATTTAACTTGCTAATCTTGTTTTGGTGAGTTTCTATGGCTTTAATAATCAATTGTTAAATTGATTATGGTAGGATGTGATAAGACATGGCTATGTTTGTGGATGAATGTATTTATGCAAGTTTGTATGATATGTGATTTGCAAGTTTTATGTTAAATGCAAGTTAAGGCCATGTTTTATGATGCAAAACACCATGTTAAACATTTATGCATATGCGACATGTTATGCAAACTATATGTGAGAATATATGCAAGTTATATGTAACATGATATGCAAGTTATGCATGTGATTTTGTGCATGCTAAGTAGTTGGTGTTATGCATGTTAAGTATTTGATGTTATTCATGCTAAAGTATTTGACGTTATGCATGATAAGTATTTGATTGTATGCATACTAAGTATGGGGTTTTATGCATGTTAAGTGTTTGGGTTTATGCAAGTTAAGTGGTAGGTTTATGCATAATAAGTATTTGATTTTATGCATAATAAGTATTTGGTTTTATGCATAATAAGTATTTGATTTTATGCATAATAAGTATTTGATTTTATGCATAATAAGTATTTGATTTTATGCATAATAAGTATTTGGTTTTATGCATAATAAGTATTTGATTTATGCATAATAAGTATTTGGTTTTATGCATAATAAGTATTTGGTTTTATGCATAATAAGTATTTGATTTTATGCATAATAAGTATTTGATTCTATGCATGATAAGTAAGTGGTTTTATGCATGCTAAGTGTTTGGTATTATGCATAAATCATGATATGCAAGTTTACCCTTTTAAATATGGTATATACATATGCAAGATGGCACTCTTATATGCTATGCATGTTTACCCTCCTTTAAGATGCAAGTCATATATGTAAGTTCGACATATTATGCAAGTTATGCTTACATGCAAGCTCAACATGTTATGTAAGTTATGTGCATATGCAAGTTATGTGTATGAGGGTATGCAAGTTGTGTGCATAGTGTTATGCAAGTTAAGTTTATGAGATTATGCAAGTTATGAGCATGATGTTATACAAGTTATGTATATGCTTAAATGCGAGCTTAATGTGATATGCAAGTATGCGAATGCTTATGCAAGTATATGAATGCCCATGCAAGTATGTGAATGCTTATGCAAGTTATGTGTATGCTTAAATGCATGTTTAACATGTTATGCAAGTTATTAGGATGCTTATATGCAAGTTTAACATGTTATGCAAGATATGTGTATGATAATATGAAAACTCATATGTCATATGTTATGCAAATCATGGGTATGATAATATGCAAGTTTGGGTTATATGTAGTTGGGTTAATATATGTTCATATATGCAAGTTGACATCCTCTTAACCCATGACAAAGTTATATGCTAAACCCATGATATTTGTGATGGATCTTTCCCTTTATTATGTCGTGAAATGAGAACGATTTACGTGGGGAACGATGGGGTAATAAATATGTTAATAAAAGTATGATTGGGTATGATTAAGCATACCATAAAAATAAATTACCATAAGTGGGAATTTACCTATTGAGTTAGGTCTACCCCATGGGAATTTACCTATTGAGTTAGGTCTACCCATGTTATGGAAAATTTGATATTAATTAGGGATAATTAATATGGGGGTGATTAATTAGGTTTAATTAATCAACTAAGACACGAGGTTGGACCCTTTTGTAGCGGAAGTCTGCCCGGAACCGACCGGCCATCCAGCAGCTACAAATGATTGGCCCAATGTGAGAGGTCTTAGTCATAAATTAAATACATGATTAAAGTAAAGACACGAGGTTAGGCCCTTTTTATGACAGAAGTCTGCCCGGAACCAACCGGCATATCCAGCAGTCATAAAAGACGGTCTAATGTGGGAGGTCTTTATGAGGTCATGATCTTAATTAATGAATTAAGAAACACTTAACCATATTAGCATGTAGTGGGACATGAGGGGTTAAGTGGGTGCCTTGGGGTGGCATGATGAGACTAGTGGGTTGCCTTGGGTGGCAATAGAAAAATACGATTAGAATACTTAACCAAGGTGAACATGTAATTAAACATGATAAAAGGGTTAAGTAAGTGCCATGGGTGGCATGTGAGAATACGATTAGAATACTTAACCAAGGTGGAAAATGTAATTAAACATGATTAAGGGGTTAAGTAAGTGCCATGGGTGGCATGTGGGAATCTAGTGGGTGCCCTAAGTGGCAATTGAAATATGATTAAAGGACTTAACCAAGATTTATAACATGTAAGGGGACATGGTTAAAGGGTTAAGTGGGATGCACTAGATTAAACGACAAGCTTAAGTAGTAGCTTGTGGGAGCCCATTTCAACCAATATCCCAAACGTATCTTTGTAGGCTCGACTCTAGTCGGGTGACGGGACACGCATATTGGGCTTGACTGTAAGAGGCCAAAACGGGTTAGCGGTGGCAACGCGGGATCAACGGGTTTCATATGCGTGTGTGGACCCGGGCTGGTTGGTAAGTCGTTGTTGCATCGTGTAGATATAAAGCCGTGCACAGTGATATTATATGGTAGCCACTTTGGGGAATGATACACCCCCTTTTGTGGGACCAGCACGGGTATCTACGGTAGGGAGCCGATCGCTTGGGGGTAGTGGGTACACCTAGTAAAAATAGGGGCAGACGGCACCTGCGTAGGGGTACAAGAAACTACCGGGTAAAAATTACTAAGTACACTTAGTGGGATCAACCTTTAAGTAGGAATTACTCTTGGTGGGTAGAACTGGTGTGGTGCAGTGTAGGAATTACCCTTGGGTGAATAAGTCTGGGGTGGTGTAATCTAATAATTATCCTTGGGAGAATAAAAGCGTCTTCTCGGTTATCTTAGTACACCCTATGTTTTGTTGGCTACTTAGTGTGGTCATTATCCCCAGAGGTACCGTACCTTATTTATGTCATACCCTAATTACTTTAATGGTTGTATTGTTAGGGTTATAGGACTCACTCAGACTTATGTCTGACCCCGTTGTTTTTATCTTTTTCCCAACCCTCAGGTCCTACGGTGGATCCTAGCGGTAGTAGAGCTTGATCGGATTTCTGTTTCCAGTCTTGAGGAGCTTGGGTAGATGTAAAGCTCCAGTTATCCAGTTATCTTTTCTTTTCTTATGGCTATTGTATGAGAGAGTGGGATTATGTACTTCTTTATTTTGATGAATATTGTACTTGACTTTTATCGTGGTTTTTATGATGTAACCAGACATGTTTATTTCCGCTGTTATGAGATGATGTTTTAAAATTTCAAGTACTATTTATACCTGTCTTGTTGTAATTTTTCTGTTCTATATTCACTAAAATACTCCACCGATGCTATGGCATTCCCTTAGTGAGTGACTATAGCGGGTGTGGGGTGTTACAGGTTTCCTAGTACAAAAGCATGGCTTAATACATAGACCATGATGCCAAATTTTTCAACATAGTTTCATATGAATTATAACAAAATATCAATCATAGCCTAGTCATATTCATAAGTTTGCAAATAGGTTTCCTAGTACAAAAGCATGGCTTAATACATAGACCATGATGCCAAATTTTTCAACATAGTTTCATATGAATTATAATAAAATATCAATCATAGCCTAGTCATATTCATAAGTTTGCAAATAGGTTTCCTAGTACAAAAGCATGGCTTAATACATAGACCATGATGCCAAATTTTTCAACATAGTTTCATATGAATTATAATAACCCAAATTTGTTCCAATTACGCACAAAATGATTTTTGTACAAAAACACACATTATGATGGCATAGTAGCAAACCCCAAACTTGCATGAATTTCAATTAAACAGCTACATACATGTAGCTTCAACATGGATTACATAATTTGCGAATATTCCAAACGTATACTTGCATAAAACTACCGCAAACATGTAGTTTTTATAATGAATAACATGCTTTGCGAATATCCAAACGTATACTTGCATAAAACTACCGCAAACATGTAGTTTTTATAATGAATAGCATAATTTGAGAATATCCAAACGTATACAATATTCCAAAGCGATAAGAATCATAGTAACGCACAATTATGAATTACTTTATCACCACAATTCGAGTATACAAACCAACACAGTTATTTGTTCATACCAAAATAATACTCTACTTACAATCATGTGGCGAATTCTCAAATTTAGGGATTTGAAGATGCGATTCCTTGTTGATTTGATTTGTTTAAGTTGCTTTATGCTTTAGAATTTGCCTCCTAATCTTCTCTCCAATTTGGCGGCTACTCTTAGTCGTTCCTCAGCAACGTGACGGCTTTGTTCTTATTTTTTTGAATGAATAGATTAGGGTGAGTCTAGGGTCATTTTTATAGGGTTTATGAACTGATTAGGACCATTGATGTTGCTTGGATTGATCGTAGCCATTCATTCGAAAGAGAGACCAATTAGAGCCTGCCACCTAGCCCTAATGACAAAGCAAGCTTCTGAAAATCGGCCAAACACAGACCTGGCTAGCCAGGACTTGACCAGACCTGGCCAGCAGGTCATTTTTGACCTGGGCGCACTTGGCAGGTGCGCCAGGTCAAAAATGTACTGGCGCACTTCACAAGTGCACCAGTTCATTTTTGTTCTGGCGCACTTCCCAAGTGCGCCAGTGCATTCTGACCCTTCTCCGGTTTTTTGCCCAACTTCGTTCGTCCATAACTTCTTCATACGATATCCGTTTTTCGAAAACTCGGACTCTATTTCGCGTATTTTTCCGAGACGAACGCAATGGCGTATCCCGTTTCCCTTAGTTCTTTGATTTGAAATTAATTATACTTTAATTTGTGAATTTCACAGTTATAGAATTCGCGGGGTGTTACAATTTACCTAACTTTAAAAATAAATATTAATAACTGTTTTAGTTCTCACACTAGTCACATGATTGCCCAGGAGTTTATTGTTTTAACCTAAACTCTAGGTGCCATTATTTTCGACACGGGCAGCTAGTAGTTGGGTTTTGCAGATTTATATTCACAAGATCCTGGTTTATAGTTGGAACGATATCCGAAAAGCTCTGTATCCGTGTATCGTCTTCAGTTGTGCGTTGTATTATTTTTCCGCTGCTAAGTATTTAAATGTAATTTAAATCTTTGATATTTGTGAAATGTGTGATATTTATTCAAACTCTGTATATTCTTGTATTCTGATGGAATTGTTGTAATAAACAATGAAATGTTCTTCTATTTGTGTTCTGATTCGTCTTGTCCTCAAAGTAGTTCGTTCTTTCTCTTCTCTTCGGAGATCGGGGAAGTTCGGGTCACTTCATTTGGTATCAGAGCTTTGGTTTACAGAGCTCGAGAACAAGACACATTAGAACCAAACGAGAAAATTCATCAGAGATTGGATTAGTAAAATCCAATTAGAATGACTCGTTATAGATGGGATCAGTAGTATCCTAGAATGAGTGTGAGGAGTATATTTTTAAAATAAAATTGAAAACAAGTTTTGTTTTAAAAATTTAAACCATATTGTATGTATTTGAATATTTATTTGTATTTAATTTGGGTAATCCGATTTATAAAGATTTTCCATGTACACGTCATGAACGTATATTCGAAGTTTTAATATACTGGATAGATATAGGATCACACTCTAGTCGCCCGGACATGATTCTGATGATGGCGTGCCATCACTAGTATTTATTTTCGAGTTTCGAAACGGGGATTTCTATATATTTCCGTTAGAATGGTGAGAGAACCAAAACTAGATAGGTTTATTGTTGTGATATAGCATCAAAAACATGATTTTCTGTATATATATCAAAATTATGAATTTGAAAAGATAATCCACTAATTGATTGATGGTTGGGTTGTTTGTTTATCTGTTTGATAATTTTGAACCATTATGCCAAATTGAATCGAATACGTAACTGTATTGAAAAATGATTACAATTGCATGCATATACATGTACTTACATTGAACAGGTCATATCAAGGAGGCTAGAACAGAAGAATAAAATTGTTTGCCCGACAAATAGGTACATGTTTACTAATTTATTGGGTTTGCATGATTTTATGAGCCGATTGGCTAGCCACTTGGCTGTTTCTTTTTCTTTTTGGATTAATGGGGGCCATGGGAGGCTATTTGAAATATCCGAAGTCCCCGGTGCAGGGGAGGTTATGGTGAAATTTTTCGAAAATTTAGGGTGTTAGCCAAATTTTTGAAAAATTTAAAAAGTTCTTAGAAACTGAAAAGTTGAAGGACTTAAGCCGTAATAGAAGTAATGAAAGTTGAGTTGGTTTGTTAAACAACTTTCAGCTTCGTTCCTTTTCGAGGATGAAAAGTTTTAAGTGGAGGAGATTGTAACAACCCGGAAAATCTGAGCCAGTTTAAAATTTTTATTTTGGAAATTTTAATGAATTTTGAATATTTAAAATGAATCATTTTAAATGATAGCGACGAGAAATTTATTTTGAATAGAATTAGAACGTACATATTTATATAGATCGTTGTTAGAATATAAATATTTATTTATAATTATAAAAGGAAAATGGCATTGTAGTTTGAAATTTCGATTTCAAAGTTCAAATGAATGTACAAGATTCAAAATAAACCAGATTTTGGCGAAACCAAAAATATTAGAATCTATTTGAGAATTTCTTTCCAACAAATCGGAAATATTGAAATTTCATAGCGGGGATAAAAAGTTGTGCCCAGTTGAAAATTCAGAATAGTCGCTATGGAATTCTGGCCCTTAAAAATAGAAATTTTGCAAACGACCTCGATTTTCGAGGAAACCAATTTTGTTCGATCCGTGATGTCAAGATATTGCTAGATTCCAAAATTCATAATTTTTCGAATCAATTGTGAGCGTGGCGAAGGAAAAGTCATTTGACCAGTTTCAACTGATTTTAATCGACTGGAAAATGTCCATTTTTCAAACGGTCTCAGAATTCGATGAAATTAGTTTTGTTAGGACTATATCGTCAATACGAAGCTAGAAATAAATTTTCGGGAATTTTTAGAGTTCGTATGTGGCCCCGGTAAATAGAAATGCACGTTCAAATTCAATATATAGAGTTATATTTTGATTTTGACGGAAACTGATGGAAACGATCGAATCAGACTACTATACATACGCCATTGTGTTCGGAATAGGGGTAACTAGCTATGGACAATAGTCGGTGGGTTCGATTTCAAGGTCAAAATAAAAAGTTGCGTTTTGAAATAAATTAAATAAAATAAATTAATATATATTATTATATATCCCCCCTCTCCTTATCGGTTCAGACCGATTTTTAAAATAAATAAAAAAAGAAAAGGAAGGAGCGATAGGGGGAATCGCCGCTGCCGCCCTATCGCGGCCCCCCCAGGTGGCGCGCCCACCACCGAAGCCCCCTCACCGACCCTCTCTCCCGCCTCTCTTCCTCTCCCCTCCTCCACACAAGACAGCGAACCCCCCTCAGCCAAACCGCCACCGTAGATCGCCTGAGCCCCGCTACCAGACCTCGCGTGCCGCTTGCTCCACCTCCGACACGACCAACCCCCCTCTTCAGCCAGTAAGTTTTATTTTATTTTGCTTTATTTAGTTAAAGTAATTAAAAATAGGATTTTAAGTGATTTTAAATCAGTTTCGTTTTGAATAACATGAATTAAAAATCTGATCTTTTTACAATGTAGATTTGGAAATAAAAATGAGTTTTTTTAGCATTAAGACGAGATTTGATCTATAAATCAAGGAAGTTTGATTTGTATTAACACGTGAAAGACTTGATTTTTAACATAGAAAAGGTGGGATTTTTAAATAGTTAACCACATAGAAAAGGTCGGAATTTTATATAGTGGAGATAATAAAAATGTGATCTTTACTATAAAGTAAACATAATAAAAACGTGATCTTTACTACAAAGTAAACATAATAAAAATGTGATCTTTACTATAAAGTAAACATAATAAAAATGTGATTTTTATTTGAGTAGAAAAATAGAATTTTTATTTATATAGTAGTAGTAGAAAAATGGAATTTTTATCTATATAGTAGCAGTAGAAAAATAGAATTTTTATCTATACAGTAGCGGTATAAAAATGTGATTTTTATCCATATAGAGTGATTACAAAAATGTGTTTTTTATATACATAGTAACAATACAAAAATGTGATTTTTATATATGTAGTGGCTACGAACAATGAAATTGACAAAAGGCGAGCACGACGAAGATTCCTACGTACGAAGAGTCGTGGTGTTTGGTTTAGCTAGTCGGTGAGAACTCCTCACTTTTATCTTGTTTTCTAGTTAAAAATATATACTAGGATGCAGACGGTGCTTAGCAGCATCCGACACCCATCGTCCATAGACCATGGATGACTTGTATGCTTGTTTGATGTGTTGTGAAGTTGTTTGTGATGTTGATGTGAAATGGATAATATAGATTCATGTGTTGAAATAAATTAATTATCATTAAAAATATAATTTTTAACATGAATGTGATTAAATAAATATTCATTTACAAACCGGACAGTTTGTTTACGTACACCTATTTGAAGGATAATAATTGGGACGATAAATTTGACACGTCGCCCAACATCACAAAAAATATTCAATGTTTGTGGATTGAAACCCCACGCGGGTGTTGGGATGATATTTGACGTACACTAATCCCAATTGTTTAGTGGTATGTCGATCGTTTGATTGACAGACTATATGAGCATTAATTAGTTATATTTAATGCTTATGCAGTTGTGTGGTGCACGTTGGATGACGGTTGATTATTTATCATTGCCATTATATACATGTGTTGTATGGAATCCATATAATTAACATTATAAGGTAATTGATTGGGCCTCATTCCAATTGGGAAAATAAAGGATATTATAAAATATATATTCACGTGCTGAATAAAATAAATATTCATGTGTTGAATGGAATAAATGTTCATTTGTTGAATAGAATAGCGAAGTTATTGAAATATATAAAGCCGTGTGATTAGAGATGCACCATCTTGAAGCGAACGATATTTATATCGATTATATTTGTTTTTATAATGATTATATAAAAGGAAGTGATTTCAAAACATACGTTTTGAAAATATTATCATTTATATAGTAATGATGTGGAATATTCAATTTTGATTCGAAATTGAATATGAAGTTGAAATCATTTCGAAAACGAATTTAAAATGATTTATAAAATACGTTTTGAATTTAAATTGACGAAATATAAATAGTATATATATTATATATATTAATGGCCTGAATAGAACGCACCGCGTTGCGGCAGTTCGTGAATTTCGACCATTGACTTTGAATGGACATTACGGGAGATCCGACCATTGGATTCTCCTGAAACTGGAACCGTTGGGTTCGTATCGAAAAGATATTTCCAATGAATATTAGAAATTTGAAATCTAATGGTTGGATTTGGAATTATGTCCAAATCTAATTTGGAAAAGGTCGTTGTAAGTGCAGTTCGGTGGCCGTTATTGAAAACCGAATGTACGGGCCTTGATAAAATTATTATAAATATTAATAATTTGTGTAAAATCATAATATATGAATTGGAAAGAACTGGAATGAAAAATCCCACATTTGAAAGGATAAAAATATATTTTTATCGAAATGAACTAGTTTTGAATTGGATTTGAAATGGTTTTGAAAACAACCAGAATTTCCAATACGTGAATTGGAATGGATTTGAATCGAAATTATCTTCGAAATATTTCGATGTTGGATTTCGTGATTATACAGATATGGTTGTGGAAATTTGAAAAATATATTTATATCGTTATTTCCAATACGATATTTTTTGGTTTCGGAATTTGATATTGAATATAAGCCGATATATTTTCTATTCAGAGCCTTGTATTTAATATCAAATGGGAATTTGGGTTCGTCGTGAATGGTGTCTTAAATAACACTATTCTTGAACCAAGTTTGGAAAAGAATAAATCTTTTAATTAAGATTTAGTGAAATTGTCCAGTTAATTAGTATTTAATTGGAATTGAATTTGAATTGGTTTTTGGGGTTTATCGTGAGTGGTGATTTGAATAACACCTGTTCTTTAACCCGATTAACAATAGAAAGTGATTTTGGGTTTATCGTGAATCGTGTTTTTGGTGACATTGGTTCTTTAACCCAGTTAAAGACAAAATATTGATTTTTGAGAAGATTAAAACTAAGTGAAGTTTTAATGAATCTTTAATTATATTAAAGTGATCGAGAATGGAGTATCACCAGTTTTGCTCCAAAGCGATAATTAAATCTTTGATTAGATTTGAACGTGAAATAGTAATTAATATTTACCGATAACACCGTGGTGTTAGATATGGAGTATTACCAGTTCTGCTCCATGGGATGAATAGGTTGGGATTGGGAAATAAAATGAATAATTACTTCGGTGTTGTTCGCTAATCCCAACTAGTTTGGAAAACCATAATATGGTTTGAAATGATATCCAAAGGAAGATTAAAGAATAAATTTAGAAGAATTTATCTTTAATAAAATTAATGGGAACCTTTCCCTAAGAGTGTGAAAATTCTAATAAAAGAATATTATGAATTAGAATGAGGCGTATGTTGGGTTTGTGTAACATTTGTTTATTATATACGCGGGTTATTCGGAAAGGCCGGGTTTATACCCATTCCGAATAACCGATTCGACGATATGTCGAAGATGAAGTCGGTGGTTGAAGACCGGAAGTCTTCACATCGTTTGGATGATTATTGATGATCTTGATTGGGCTGTACACCCAAGAGGAGGGAATCAGTTGGTGATCGTCTAGACATACTTGGAGATCGATGGATATGCAAGGAAAGTGCCTCCGGTTTCGTTCAGACCCAGAATGAACTTGTAAATGGACTGTGTGTCTGACATTGGATTTTATTCTCTGTTGATTGATCTCTATTAAATATACATCTGTTTGGCAGTGGAGAATTTATTCTCTTGCTTAACACCCTTCTCTGAAACGTACGAGCTCAGAGGTTGTATATCGATGGACATCAGTCGCATGGAGTGAATTGCCTGTGTGGCATGCCTAAGTGGCAAATGATCAAGGCTTCTGTTGAAAAGAAAAGTCTTGTGGTTGATGATCAAAGAACGGCCTATGTGGCATAGCTTTGTGTATAACATGACTTCACGAGCTTCACACCTCAGTATGAGTTAAAAACGGGATATGGACTGTTGTGAGAACACGGCGTTTCTTTCTAGCTATAGGTGATGTCAATGACCTACCAGCCCTGACATTTATATACTTTTTACCTGTGTGGTTGTTGGAATGCGAGGCGCCTCGAATATATGGTCGATAACTGGTACTATGTGAGCCGACGTACATGCCATTATATAGGTCCTATAGGACCGAGAAACGTGTGTTCAGGAATTGTCAATCATCAAAAGTAAGAGAGGACCAGCCTAACCGATTCCAAGGATCGCTGTGTGTGGTCCTGAGACATTTTCTAAAGTGTCTCGAACGGAGAGGAGCTTGGCCCTTGCCTTGACTCATGATAGAATCCAATTTCCAATACGTGATAAATCGGTTTTATTTGTAGAACCTAGTATGGCGACATAGTAGATGGTAGTTATGCCGCCTATGATTGATACTTATGATTGAAATTGTTTTGACACTATACATTTATAGTAATATCAAAATAATCTGTTTTTAAACGTATCAAGCATTCTTTGGCTATTATAAGGTAAAACCCTATCCTATGGCTTGCGTTGCATTGTGTGATAGGAACTGGATCTTATAATAGCTTTATTTTTCTTTATTTAGCATTGCGTTGTTTGTTTTATGCACTGGTATTCTTAGGAGGAAACTCGTTCCATGTTATACGGCGTGGTCCCTTGATTTACCTAACTTTAAAAATAAAGATTAATAACTGTTTTAGTTCTCACACCAATCGCATGACTGACCTGGAGTTTATTGTTTTAACCTGAAATCTGGGTGCCCTTATTTTCGACACGGGCAGCTAGTAGTTGGGTTTTGCAGATTTATATTCACAGGATCCTGGATTACAGCTGGAACGATATCCGGAAAGCTCTGTATCCGTGTATCGCCTTCAATTGTGCGTTGTATTATTTTTTTGCTGCTATGTATTTAAATGTAATTTAAATCTCTGATATTTGTGTAATATTTATTCATACTCTGTATATTCTTGTATTCTGATGGAATTGTTGTAATAAACAATGAAATATTCTTCTGTTTGTGTTCTGATTCGTCTTGTCCTCAAAGTAATTCGTTCTTTCTCTTCTCTTCGGAGATCGGGGAAGTTCGGGTCGCTTCATGTTGCCCAACGTCGTGGCACCTTCTGATCTACAAACCATTAATCCATTCGAGCGCAATAGTCAGACCTAGGATTGAAGCTATTTGGTTTGGTTACGGACGATTATCAGTAGGAGGAAGAAGAGGTTAAATCCTTAATTACTTTGTTAATTTAATTTTAAAATTATTAGCAATCTTATTTAGACCATAACTAATGCTTACGAAAATGAAATTTAACAATTTCAGATTTAGTGGGATCGTACGACAAAGATCTACAATCCTAGACGGAAAATGGACAATTCCAAGCTATTTGAAATTTTGACAAATTCGCGAATCAGAACAAACAGACGGTGAGATTTCTCTTTTAATAATTAATTAAATTATTATTTGAAATCGATATATGTATGTGATAAAATCAGATCTGAGATTTCTGGATTGAAATTTGTTTGTTGTTGTGATTGATTTGCGATGCTCATATTTTGTTAGATCAGTAACGTTAACATAGAAATATCATAATTGGTTAGATCAATAACATTAACATAAGAATATGATTTTTATGTTTTGTCGAAATATAATTATCGACAAAACAAGATTATCATTTTATTCAAGTATATTAACAATGAGATCACATTTTCGTGAAAGAATGATTATAGAAATAGAGATCACATTTTTGGGAAAGAATGATTATAGAAATAGAGATCACATTTTTGTGAAAGAATGATTACAGAAATAAAAATCACATTTTTGTGAAAGAATGATTATAGAAATAAAAATCACATTTTGGTGAAAACATGATGATTGCAAATAAAAATAACATTTTTAAATAGAAGTTTGTTATGTAAAAAAAACAACCTTTTTATTTGAAATGTGTTTTGCAAATAAAAATAACATTTTTGTGAAAATAGGATTGTAGAAAGAATTCATTCATTTTGTCACTTTGAAAGGAATGAAATAAATTCATTCATTTTTGTCACTTTAGAGAAATGAATTAGAAAACATTCATTTTGTCACCTTAGAAGAGAATGAATTAGAAATGTATATTTTTATACATTAAAAGAGAATGAATTGAAAATGTATATTTTATACATTTAAAAGAGTTTAAACAAAATACATTTTTGTTCATTAAGAAGAAAGATTACATTTTGATCATTAAAAAGGATTAAAGAAAAATTAGCTTTTTGTTTACTTTAAAAGAATGAAGACAAAAATGAAATTTTTGTTTACATTGAAAGATTAGACAAAAGTAACATTTTTATTAAATCAAGCAAAACCCGATTTAAGATGTTTGCATTAGAAAAAGATCATTTTTATTATATGAAATGTTAGCATAGAAAAGTAACATTTTTATCTTATAAAATGTTGCATAAGGAATAAAGGTTCACTTTTGTTAAGAATGTTGCATTTAAAAGAATTAACATTTTTAGTGTAAAATGTTGCATTTAAAAGAATTAACATTTTTAGTGTAAAATGTTGCATTTAAAAGAATTAACATTTTTAGTGTAAAATGTTGCATTAGTGTAACATCCCATAATTTCGCATGATATTTTTTTACATAGAAAAAAATTAAATTAATAAATTTGAAATATTAAAATATGGTATGTATGATAATATTTTGAAATTTGTATATGCAAAGTACGGTTGACATTTTTCTAGTATAGAATGATTAATAACTAAATATGAACGTTGAATTATAGGGAACTTTATATTTTCCTAGCGCAATTTGAAAGTATAAATTTATGAACATTTATTTCGTTTAAAATATGTTAACGTTCGCATAAAAAATTTGATTGATAGTTAATGAGAACATTAATAACATTTAAAATTTATTTATCACCTTCCTTTTAAAACTTGGCTTATTAGGAAAGCTTTTGACAACTCAACCATTAATTCAAGAATCAATGACGTTAGAAAATTTGAAAGGTCTTGAAAAATTGATAACACGATGGTTCCACTATATACATTATTTATTCCTTTTATGAGTAAACCTATTCGCCGTTATGTATAATCGTTCCATTTGCTGAGAAACCAGTTTGCTCTTTCCTTCAAACATTTCTTCTTCCAAACTCAGAAATCCTTCGCAAGGTAAATCTACTGATCTTCTCTTTTATTTTATTTCTTTATTTATCCTTCTTCTTGTTTGATTAGAACCGAGCTGTTGTTTTAAAATAAAATAAAAATAAAAATCAGAACTTGCTGCAATTGAGATTCCCTTGGCCGAGACTGAGAATAGGAAACCCCATGTTTTCCTCCTTTTACAATTGTCTTGCTGTCTCAAAAATGGTTGAAACTTTAGTAATGAATACTTTAGATATGAAACTCTTGGTTTGCTAAATTTATATGTGTATTATGTTTAAAAATTTAGTACTGTGAATCATTTTAGCTTGCTGAAACATATTGCATACTTTGGGGTTTAGAGAATTAAAGTCTAGTTTGTGTAAAACTATATTTTACTGAATGGTTGTGCCAAGACTTTACATTGGTAGCTATGGACCAAAATAAGTTTGGTTTTATATTTTAAAAAGGGAAAATATGTGGGTGTGTTTGCTGTCATGGCATGCGTGGTAGGATAGGAGTTAGAGAAGATGTACATCAGCCTAATTCCACGTTGAAGCCTTATTTCAGTGTATGGATTTGGAAAAAGAAAAAAAATTAGCAGCTTGATGGCTTGAACCCATGCCGATGTTAGTCCGACCGAACCCTTACAGCCGACCTCTCCTCATGGCCGAACCGTTGTGCTTGACGTTAGAGTTTTAGTTGTTTATAGTGCATGAAGTTTTGTTTTTTTATGCCAACTTTGAAAGTGTTAAATAAGTTGAAACCTGGACTATTAGTTGATGCCTGCGCACTAATTAAAATGGCAACGGTGGAAATTTCAAGTTTTATTTACATTGGCCTGCACACTAGTTTTAAGTTTATATATATTAAACTTCACTGAAACTTTGTTTTGCTGAAACATTTGTGCCAGAACTATATGCTAATTGAATGGCTTGAAGCCATGAACTGGTACACATATGGAATCTCTTTTCAAATAAGTTTACTGCAAGTGTTCTGGGCTTTGTTAAACTTTTATGAATCATTTTTTTTTCCTTTTGTTCCACCTTGCCATGCGTATTTCACTAAAAAAAAAAAAAAAAAAAGAGGTCCATGCAACCAATGGTTCCATGCGTTTGTACATGTAGCATATATGGTGGCAAAGTGCTATTCAAATGCATGTAACATTTTATCCATTTTGCCACACACCTTTTAGCCTAATATATATATATACATATATATACATATATATATTCAAAATCAAACTCTGCTGAAATTGTACGTATTTTAACCATCATTTGTTTGTCCAGTTCGTTGAAGTTTCAGTGCCGTTCATTTCTGCGTCTCTCTGTTATCGTCCCTATTTCTGTGCCACTGAAGGTGAGTTCAACTCACACCTAACTAAAATATTTGATTGTTAGTTAAATTAATATCATGTCATGATATGATTGTATGGATTGATGTTTGATAGTTAAATTACATATTTATATTGATTTGCATCGATAGCGTAATTAAATTTGACTGTTAGTTTAAATTTCACCGTTATGTTAAAATTCGACATTTAATTACTGTATAAAACCTGACACCTGATAATTTGTAAATTTATATGATGTTAGACTGTTGTATGTACTGATGTGATGAATGGCTTGAATTTGATATGTTGACAAATTGATGTTAATTGGGTGAATTTACCTGTTATTTACATTTATTCATATATGATCATTGTTTGTGCTGATTTATCCCAATCATTTACCTTAGATGTTACGGGCATCGAATAAACCCGGGATTAATCATTAAAATGAATTAAGAACGTAGGTTGAAATGATAAATACCTATGACCCTGATTTGGATTGAAATGATATATCCTTTCCCTAAATACTAAAATTAAAATTTAAGTATCACTTGGTCATAGGATAGAAAATTATATACGGACACCGGTTGGTTAAATAAAATTTGTTTTAACCATGAATTTTGAAATATTGTTTTAAAGACAAAATAAGCGATGTTTATAACTTATTTTTCCTTGAACTTGAACCTTGAATTTTGAAATATAAACAAAAAAGGGAGAATAAATTAGTATTGTAAATGAAGCTAAATAAAGTGAAATAAAATGTAAATAGAATTTATTGAAATTGAATGGTTTCACCCACCTTTGAAATTTGTTATGAATCAACAGTGGTTTGAATTATATATGAATTGTGAACTTGATATTTGTTATAAATTGAAATCATTGAAAATGAAAAATTGATTATGTAACTATTGAATTAATTTGATCGAATTGAAATGAATGTAAATTGGAATTTTAATCGGTGGAATTATTAAAAATTGAGTTGGTTGAATTGAAGTTTTGAAATTTGACTTCAAGTTTAATTGAAAATGTTAGAGAAACGATTCTAATTCCAACAATAGTATTTCAAAATCATTTTATAAACTATTTTAATAATAATTATTTTTCTTTATAAACTATTTTACTTTATCACTATTTTATTTTATAAATTACTTTAAATAAATCATTTTAACATTTACTATTTATTTTATAAATTACTTAATTTTTTAACTATATATTTAATAAATTTGATAAATTCTATTTTAATTACAAACTATTTATTTTCAAACTATTTCAATTATATATCTAAACTATTTTAAATATACTGTTAACTATTTTAATATTCAAATTATTAAAGTTGGAATTGTTTCAAGATTTTAACTGGTTTAAATGGAGATTTTAGTATGAATAATATTCTATCTTGAATATTGAATGATTTTGAAAATCTAATATTTTGATATGAAGTATGAACCCCTTTGAAATGTAAAAGAACTGACCGGTGTGAAAAATGTAAACGTTTGGTTGTTAAAGAGACCGGGATCGGATATTGTCATACTCTCTGCTAATACCGAAAACCACTTTAACAACTGTGTACGCGGTGGAGTTCCAGAAATGGTGTTGGATGGATTTGGAGGCGATTACTGGATTTGAAGAAAGAGAACGATGATGGATAGCCTTGACCTTCGGGTCATAATTAAAATGACTAAAACAGGAGCCATACCCAGGTTAATTGAGTTAGCTACTCTGAGCAGGCATACTTCTTCGATACCATATATATACTTTGTGATTGATTGGCGCCTTTGATTTGATTTTGGGGTATGTCTGGGGTGGGCGGTAGTTGCGGCTATGCGTTACCACTGGCCTGGGTCAGCAATCCGGTAGAATCACTACTGATGGGTATTGCCTCGATGCCTTGTCATATTTATCCTGATCGAGCCCCCTACGATTTTGATTTAACGTTGTCGTATCACGGCGCATCCCTATCCGCCGACGTACTGGTGTGTTATATGCAAACTGTACGGCAACGGTATAAACGGTGTAAGGGTAATAATGGTAATCCCGCTTACATTATTTTATTATGTTATATTTAACCATAGACATTATTATAATAGCGTATTATATTATATAGTATTAGTTTGACGGATCCTTAAGAGATGGAAATTCCCGTAACATCTCTTAAGTTATTGCACTCATATTATTACATGAAATTTGATTTAACTAATATGAGAATGATTTAGTTTTGATCCGAGTGTTTGTTGTGTTTCTTTTTGCAATACGCTCGGGTCAGACCGAGCTGCAGTTAGCGAAGATTCCATTGCTTTGAAGATTCCATTATGAAGATGAAGATGGAGCTCAACAGACGTATTATTATTATTATTATTCCGCTGCAATGCATTGGTATGTTGTATGTTAATTTACTCTGATAATCATTGTAAAATATAATAAAATGTATGTTTTAACAGCTTCATGAATTGTTATTTATTTATTATATTTTGTCCTTCCGCTGCGAGATTCTGTATTTGTTCTTCTTCTTCTCTTCTTTTTTTCTTATATAAATCCCAATAACTATCCTTATTTTTGATTTGTTTATGTCGACATTGAGGATCATTGTCGATTTGAACGGTCAAAAATCTCGGTTGTTACATTTGGTATCAGAGCTTTGGTTTAGCGAAAACCTTGGCTCTATTTGGGAGTAACTCATTAGAGATAGGGTAATAATACCCTAGAATGAGTTTGAGTGCATATGAGAGAGCGTACTTGTAATTTTGATATAAAATGGTTTTGTATTATGTTGATTTGTTCTGTTGAGAATTTATGAATTCTGGTCGGTACTTGGGACGCCAATGTATCGATAGGGATTTCTAAACACTCGAATAGGACTTATGGACATAATATTGTTTTGAATTATATTTTATGCATATATATAATTATTTGAAATTATATGAATTTTGATTTTAGTGATGATAATATTAAGTTTTCATCATCTATTACTCGATTAATTAATAATTAAAACCTTTGGTTGCTGATTGGTTTAAGAAAAATCAAATATTGAAAATTTATTGATAATGAAATAAGAAGTAAAATATGAATTTGAGAATTTGATTTCGGGTGATTTGCAAATGGTTGAAATAATATATTTATATTTTAAAAGTGTTTCATATAGAAATTGTTTTAAATGAATTATTGGAAAAAATGTATACCCTCTTTTCTTTGAAAATGATTTTGGTGATGAGTGCACGCATCATCAATGTTTATTTTCAAGAGTCTAAGGAGGGAGACATTTAATATTTTGTACTTTGTTTTACAAAATTGAACTTTATTTAAATCGTTTTACAGTATGGTTTTATGTAAATGATATATTATATGAAACATTTCACAAAAAAATGATTTGAAAAGAAACCCAAAATTTAATTCTTGAAATCTTAAATAGTCAATGAAATGAAATAAACTTAAACTTTTGAAACTTCTGAATATTATGAATATAAGAGAGTTATAATTAAAATAAGTTATAATTAAAATAATACTCTTAAGAATTGGATAATAAATTGAAATGAATGGTAACCATAGAAACCTATATGATAATAAATTCTTTTCTATGGCATGAATAACTTACCAATTAATTAAGAAGTTATATGTTATAAGAATAAGCAATTAAATAATGCACACGTATTAGAATGGATAATGAACGTGCAAAACTGATTGGTTATAAGTGTCAATAAAATATAAATTCTGATAATAAATGATATAATTAGTTATGTTGTGGATTTGAATTCGACTAAGAAAGGTAAATAAATTAAAACTAGTGTACGTATTGTTAAATTTATTTAATTTATGGAAATTAATGAAAATGATTAAATGAATTTGGAAAGGCTTAAATTGGTAAAATAAGCCGATTGAAATGGAATTGATGTAATATGGTAATGAATCTAATTTGTGAAGTGAAACAAAAATAGTGAACATAGATGTTTGTAAATGAGTCGATTGGATATAAGGTAATATGTGTTAATTGAATATGAATTCATTGTAAGAAAATAAATGTATATAAACCTAATAAAATTTAAATGAATCAAATTGAAATAGAATGAAAACAACTAATGTGCAATAAAGTGAATACTACCAATAAATGTTAATCAATTGTATATTCGTACGAAATGTAGAGTAATAGATTTAATATTGATATTAAAAAGTATGAATGAAATTTTTGTTAAAATTTTGAATGAATACTAGTTGGAAGTTTGTTAGGTGTATTTGTTAAGCCTTATATAATTTCTGCATCTATTCTTTACTATGTATATATATGATTTGTTATATGAATTGACAACCTTCTTACTACGCCTTTTCGAGGACGAAAAGTTTTAAGTGGGGGAGAGTGTAACATCCCATAATTTCGCATGATATTTTTTTACATAGAAAAAAATTAAATTAATAAATTTGAAATATTAAAATATGGTATGTATGATAATATTTTGAAATTTGTATATGCAAAGTACGGTTGACATTTTTCTAGTATAGAATGATTAATAACTAAATATGAACGTTGAATTATAGGGAACTTTATATTTTCCTAGCGCAATTTGAAAGTATAAATTTATGAACATTTATTTCGTTTAAAATATGTTAACGTTCGCATAAAAAATTTGATTGATAGTTAATGAGAACATTAATAACATTTAAAATTTATTTATCACCTTCCTTTTAAAACTTGGCTTATTAGGAAAGCTTTTGACAACTCAACCATTAATTCAGGAATCAATGACGTTAGAAAATTTGAAAGGTCTTGAAAAATTGATAACACGATGGTTCCATTATATACATTATTTATTCCTTTTATGAGTAAACCTATTCGCCGTTATGTATAATCGTTCCATTTGCTGAGAAACCAGTTTGTTCTTTCCTTCAAACATTTCTTCTTCCAAACTCAGAAATCCTTCGCAAGGTAAATCTACTGATCTTCTCTTTTATTTTATTTCTTTATTTATCCTTCTTCTTGTTTGATTAGAACCGAGCTGTTGTTTTAAAATAAAATAAAAATAAAAATCAGAACTTGCTGCAATTGAGATTCCCTTGGCCGAGACTGAGAATAGAAAACCCCATGTTTTCCTCCTTTTACAATTGTCTTGCTGTCTCAAAAATGGTTGAAACTTTAGTAATGAATACTTTAGATATGAAACTCTTGGTTTGCTAAATTTATATGTGTATTATGTTTAAAAATTTAGTACTGTGAATCATTTTAGCTTGCTGAAACATATTGCATACTTTGGGGTTTAGAGAATTAAAGTCTAGTTTGTGTAAAACTATATTTTACTGAATGGTTGTGCCAAGACTTTACATTGGTAGCTATGGACCAAAATAAGTTTGGTTTTATATTTTAAAAAGGGAAAATATGTGGGTGTGTTTGCTGTCATGACATGCGTGGTAGGATAGGAGTTAGAGAAGATGTACATCAGCCTAATTCCACGTTGAAGCCTTATTTCAGTGTATGGATTTGGAAAAAGAAAAAAAATAGCAGCTTGATGGCTTGAACCCATGCTGATGTTAGTCCGACCGAACCCTTACAGCCGACCTCTCCTCATGGCCGAACCGTTGTGCTTGACGTTAGAGTTTTAGTTGTTTATAGTGCATGAAGTTTTGTTTTTTTATGCCAACTTTGAAAGTGTTAAATAAGTTGAAACCTGGACTATTAGTTGATGCCTGCGCACTAATTAAAATGGCAACGGTGGAAATTTCAAGTTTTATTTACATTGGCCTGCACACTAGTTTTAAGTTTATATATATTAAACTTCACTGAAACTTTGTTTTGCTGAAAAATTTGTGCCAGAACTATATGCTAATTGAATGGCTTGAAGCCATGAACTGGTACACATATGGAATCTCTTTTCAAATAAGTTTACTGCAAGTGTTCTGGGCTTTGTTAAACTTTTATGAATCATTTTTTTTCCTTTTGTTCCACCTTGCCACGCGTATTTCACTAAAAAAAAAAAAAAAAAAGAGGTCCATGCAACCATTGGTTCCATGCGTTTGTACATGTAGCATATATGGTGGCAAAGTGCTATTCAAATGCATGTAACATTTTATCCATTTTGCCACACACCTTTTAGCCTAATATATATATATATATACATATATATACATATATATATTCAAAATCAAACTCTGCTGAAATTGTACGTATTTTAACCATCATTTGTTTGTCCAGTTCGTTGAAGTTTCAGTGCCGTTCATTTCTGCGTCTCTCTGTTATCGTCCCTATTTCTGTGCCACTGAAGGTGAGTTCAACTCACACCTAACTAAAATATTTGATTGTTAGTTAAATTAATATCATGTCATGATATGATTGTATGGATTGATGTTTGATAGTTAAATTACATATTTATATTGATTTGCATCGATAGCGTAATTAAATTTGACTGTTAGTTTAAATTTCACCGTTATGTTAAAATTCGACATTTAATTACTGTATAAAACCTGACACCTGATAATTTGTAAATTTATATGATGTTAGACTGTTGTATGTACTGATGTGATGAATGGCTTGAATTTGATATGTTGACAAATTGATGTTAATTGGGTGAATTTACCTGTTATTTACATTTATTCATATATGATCATTGTTTGTGCTGATTTATCCCAATCATTTACCTTAGATGTTACGGGCATCGAATAAACCCGGGATTAATCATTAAAATGAATTAAGAACGTAGGTTGAAATGATAAATACCTATGACCCTGATTTGGATTGAAATGATATATCCTTTCCCTAAATACTAAAATTAAAATTTAAGTATCACTTGGCCATAGGATAGAAAATTATATACGGACACCGGTTGGTTAAATAAAATTTGTTTTAACCATGAATTTTGAAATATTGTTTTAAAGACAAAATAAGCGATGTTTATAACTTATTTTTCCTTGAACTTGAACCTTGAATTTTGAAATATAAACAAAAAAGGGAGAATAAATTAGTATTGTAAATGAAGCTAAATAAAGTGAAATAAAATGTAAATAGAATTTATTGAAATTGAATGGTTTCACCCACCTTTGAAATTTGTTATGAATCAACATTGGTTTGAATTATATATGAATTGTGAACTTGATATTTGTTATAAATTGAAATCATTGAAAATGAAAAATTGATTATGTAACTATTGAATTAATTTGATCGAATTGAAATGAATTTAAATTGGAATTTTAATCGGTGGAATTATTAAAAATTGAGTTGGTTGAATTGAAGTTTTGAAATTTGACTTCAAGTTTAATTGAAAATGTTAGAGAAACGATTCTAATTCCAACAATAGTATTTCAAAATCATTTTATAAACTATTTTAATAATAATTATTTTTCTTTATAAACTATTTTACTTTATCACTATTTTATTTTATAAATTACTTTAAATAAATCATTTTAACATTTACTATTTATTTTATAAATTACTTAATTTTTTAACTATATATTTAATAAATTTGATAAATTCTATTTTAATTACAAACTATTTATTTTCAAACTATTTCAATTATATATCTAAACTATTTTAAATATACTGTTAACTATTTTAATATTCAAATTATTAAAGTTGGAATTGTTTCAAGATTTTAACTGGTTTAAATGGAGATTTTAGTATGAATAATATTCTATCTTGAATATTGAATGATTTTGAAAATCTAATATTTTGATATGAAGTATGAACCCCTTTGAAATGTAAAAGAACTGACCGGTGTGAAAAATGTAAACGTTTGGTTGTTAAAGAGACCGGGATCGGATATTGTCATACTCTCTGCCAATACCGAAAACCACTTTAACAACTGTGTACGCGGTGGAGTTCCAGAAATGGTGTTGGATGGATTTGGAGGCGATTACTGGATTTGAAGAAAGAGAACGATGATGGATAGCCTTGACCTTCGGGTCATAATTAAAATGACTAAAACAGGAGCCATACCCAGGTTAATTGAGTTAGCTACTCTGAGCAGGCATACTTCTTCGATACCATATATATACTTTGTGATTGATTGGCGCCTTTGATTTGATTTTGGGGTATGTCTGGGGTGGGCGGTAGTTGCGGCTATGCGTTACCACTGGCCTGGGTCAGCAATCCGGTAGAATCACTACTGATGGGTATTGCCTCGATGCCTTGTCATATTTATCCTGATCGAGCCCCCTACGATTTTGATTTAACGTTGTCGTATCACGGCGCATCCCTATCCGCCGACGTACTGGTGTGTTATATGCAAACTGTACGGCAACGGTATAAACGGTGTAAGGGTAATAATGGTAATCCCGCTTACATTATTTTATTATGTTATATTTAACCATAGACATTATTATAATAGCGTATTATATTATATAGTATTAGTTTGACGGATCCTTAAGAGATGGAAATTCCCGTAACATCTCTTAAGTTATTGCACTCATATTATTACATGAAATTTGATTTAACTAATATGAGAATGATTTAGTTCTGATCCGAGTGTTTGTTGTGTTTCTTTTTGCAATACGCTCGGGTCAGACCGAGCTGCAGTTAGCGAAGATTCCATTGCTTTGAAGATTCCATTATGAAGATGAAGATGGAGCTCAACAGACGTATTATTATTATTATTATTCCGCTGCAATGCATTGGTATGTTGTATGTTAATTTACTCTGATAATCATTGTAAAATATAATAAAATGTATGTTTTAACAGCTTCATGAATTGTTATTTATTTATTATATTTTGTCCTTCCGCTGCGAGATTCTGTATTTGTTCTTCTTCTTCTCTTCTTTTTTTCTTATATAAATCCCAATAACTATCCTTATTTTTGATTTGTTTATGTCGACATTGAGGATCATTGTCGATTTGAACGGTCAAAAATCTCGGTTGTTACAATTAGGAATAAATTTACATTTTTGTTAAAAATGTCACATTAGTATAAAAATATCATTTTTGTTAAGATGTCACACTAGTATGAAAATAACATTTTTGTGTTAGAATATAAGTGTCATATTACACCATCATGTATTAATTAGAAAATGAATACTTGCACGGTCATGTGTTTATAGAAAATGAACATTTTGCACCGTCATGTGTTAATTAGAAAATGAATGCTTACACCGTTAGGTGTTAAATTAGAAATGAACATGATTGACACCGCAATTAAAAAATTATATTTTTATGTAATTAAAAAGATAAGATTTTGTCATTAAAATTAAAATTACATTCTTATGTAATTAATAGTGTAGATTTTGATGCTGCAAAATTATTTACATTTTAATGTAATAAGAAGAAATAGAATCTACATGGTAACCTTAATTACATCTTTTATGTAATAAAAAGGAAAATTTACATTCTTATATAAACAAAGAGTAAAAAGGAAAATTACATTCAAAATGTAAATTAGAATAAAAACGACATTTTTGTTAGCAAATGAAAATTAAAATAAAAACCATAGAAAAAGAAGTACATTTTTATTTGCCTTTTATATGCAAATAAAAACCAAAGAAAATGAAGTACATTTTTATTTGCAAATTAGTTGCAAATAAAATCATGAAGGTAAAAAGTACATCTTTATTTGCAATTTAGTTATAGATAAGAAAAAATGATTTAAAAGTAAGAAAATTTCATTTTCAGGTAATTAAGATTAAAGGATTAATTGACATTTTCATGCAAATAGAATTAAAGAGAAAATTTACATTTTAACGTAAATAAGAAGTAGAATTTAAAGAATTAGAAAAGTTTTACACTTTCTTAATGTAAATAAGAATTAGAAAAGTTACATTTTTCTTAATGAAAATAAGAATTAGAAGATAATTACATTTTTATGTAATTGAGTTAAAGAACTTAAAATTTACGTTTTATGTAATTAAGTCAATTTCCATGTGAATTAGATTAAAAGTGAAAAATTTACATTTATCATGTGAATTAAGATAAAGGAAAATTAAATTTTTACGTAATTAAGTTAAAGAAGATAAAGTTTATATTTTTATGTAATTAAGATTTAAAGTAAGAAAATTACATTTTCATTTAATTAAGATTTAAAGTAAGAACATTACATTTTTATGTAACGAAAAGATTAGATTTTGACATTGCAAAATTATTTACATTCATTTTACGTAAATTAGATTAAAAAGGAAAAGTCACATTTTTATTGCAGATTATATTAAAAAGAAAACATTGCAATTTTAGATGCGATAAAAATAATAGAATTAAAATGTATATTTTTATCGTCATTTTAGATGCGATAAAAATAATAGTATTAAAATGTATATTTTTATCGTCACTTTAGATGCAATAAAAGAATAGAATAAATATTATATATTTTTATCGTCATTTTAGAGACGGTAAAAAGAAGTTACATTTTTCAATGTAAATAGAAGAAAAATAGTAAGTTACATTTTTATATGTAATTAGAGAAATATAGAAATTTACATTTTCCATTGTAAATAGAAAATGAAATAAAAGTTTACATTTCTCAATGTAAATAAAATAGGAATAGAAAATTACATTTTTCAATGTAAATAAAAGGATTAGAAATTTATATTTTAATGAATGGATTTTCATTAGAAAGAATATTGAAACCAAATATACATTTCGTATAATTTGAAAGATAAAAGAAAATGTACATTGTTATGTTTAGAATGTATATGTAAATTAAAATAAAAATAGGCATTATTGTGTGTCATGATATACCTCGACATTACATATACAAATAGGGATATTCGATGTTAGCAAAATATAGTGAATGGAATCGATGACGGAATTATATATATATATATATATATATATATATATATATATATTGAAATTAAAATCAAACGAACCGAGCGTGGTAGTTCGCGCCTTAGAATCGTGTCTTTAATTTATTATACCGAAATATCCGACTGTCGGATTTTTCCCAAAACTGAAACCGTTAGGTTCGCCTTGGGAAGACCTTTCCAACGATATGAATTATGTTAAAATCCAATGGTTAGATTTAGAGAAATGTGTAAATCAAATTTAGTTGAAAATAGCGCCAGGGTCGTCCATTGACCCGAAGCGTCGTTAAATTAAATTTAACTATTTTTAATAAATAAAAATAGCGATAGATCATTATTAAATACTAATAACGATATGAAATGATTTTAAAATATATATATGCGAGAATCATTTGAAAAGTCCGAGTTCAATCTCATCTCAAATGATTATACGTCGACCTAAGTCGAAGAGTTGAAGATGGTGATTGAAGAGCGGTAATCTTCGACATCGAATGGATGACGGCTACTAATGCCCTCGATTGATTTGCTACCTTGAAAGGGGTTTCGGTAGTAGTTTTCCAAACATACTTGGAGATCTACTGGATATACTTCCGTTCAGACCCAGAACGGGCTTATAAATGGAATGTGTGTCCAACATTGTACTCCTTAATATTGTATTTATTAATTTTCTATCGAATGTATGAAAGCTTGGTGGCGGAGAATTTATTCTCTTGCTTAACACCCTTTTGTATATTTTGGCAAAGGATTAATAGTATGATATGGATTGGCAGTGTAGCATACCAAGATGCAATGATCAAGGTTTTTGTTGAAAACCAGAACCTTGTGGTGACGATCAAAACGCGTCCTGTTTAGGCGTAGCTTTGTGTATAACGTAGCTTCACGAGCCTCACAACCCGTTGAGTCTAAAACGGAGCAAGGGAACGCAGGGAGAGAAACACGTTTCTTTTTAGCTAGAAGTGATGTTTGGATTTTACACGGCCCGACATTTTACTTATATGGATGATGGAATGAGGTGCCTCGGATATTAGGTCCTATAGGACCGGGAAACGTGTGTTTAGGAATAACTAATCCGCAAAATCGTATGTGCGGACCGGCCCTGCAGCTTTCCAAGGGTTCACTGCGGGGGATCCTGAGACATTAGCTAGAGTGTCTTGAATCGGTAAGGAGATCGTTCCTAGCGTTGACTCATGATGGAAACCCAATTCCCAATACGACCCTACGGACTTGATTGTATTACTAGTATGGAGGCATAGTATATGGTAGCTATGCTTCCTAGGATTGATACATTTACTTTGAAATGTTTTTTGAAACATATACACAATAATAATAATATCAAATTCGTTTTTATCGTACCAAGCATGTTTAATCATCATAAGGTAAAACTCTATCCTCTATTTTGTGTTGCATTGTGTAATGGGATTTGAGTCTTATGATGATTCCATTTTTCTAAAAAGCATTGTGTTGTTTAACGATTTACTTTAATTTATGCACCGGCAATCCATTGGAATAAAACCCGTTCCGCGTTAGCGGCATGGTCCTTGGATTTGCCTTATTGCTATTAGTTGTATTAGTTAGGAATTCCCACACCAGTCCCATGACTGACTCGTAGTTTGTTTCATTTTGCAAATTCGGGTGCCCTCTTTTCCACACGGGTAGTCGAGTAGCTTTTTGCAGATATTTATCTCTTGAGCAGGATTCTGGATCGAAGCCTAAAGCTGTGTCCAGAGTATAGTTGTTTTCCGCTGACCTTGTTATTTTATTTCCGCTGCACCATATTGTATTCTAATCTGTTGTAATTTATCTTCCGCTGTATTTTAAATCGATGTACTCTGATATTTTCTGTACTCTGATGTAACATTATTTTAATGTTTATAAAAGTCTGCTATTATTGTTCTGATGTTGTTGTATTCCCAGAGTTAACGTACTCGGTTTTGAACGGTCTTGGTCGATCTAACGATTGATCGGGTCGGGCGAAACCCGGGTCGTTACAAAGAAGGATCGTCGAGGACAGGCTGTGGACTGTGCACAAATGGTTGGGCTATGGGCCCGGAGTTTTAATAATAAAAAGGCAAAGGAGAAGTCACGTGGAGAAGAAAAAGAAATCAGAAGGGGATCGGAACCTGAAGGTTTAATTTGGCAAAGAAACGGTGAACAGTAGCAGTGGCGAAGAAAGTAACATGAGTGGAGGAAGCAAGTTAAGAACGTAACATTTTAGATTTTACTAGGGGTGGTTGCGATGACATTTGTTTTCGAAGGATATGATGGCTACTGTAGTGCTGGGTACACCCAGCATGCACGGTTGGCGTTTAATGGACCAGAAATGTGTGGGGACAGTGGAGTTTGTTTCTTAAGTGATGTGAAGGGAATGGTTGCAGTTTGAAGTTGGCATCACAAGTGAGGGAAAGGGAGAGTAGTGTACTGTTATCAAAGAAAAAATAAAAAAAAAGAGAGGTGAGGGGTTGAAAACGTGGGAAAATCTTGTTGAGTGGAGGAAGATAGCAGGTGGGAAGTTTTTCATGCGTGGAAATATATTTTTTAAGCTACAGGTCATATTTGGATGATGTAAAGAAAATAAGGGAGGAGTATTATGTAGGAGTGGCCGATTGTAACCATTTTCGGGCTTTAGGCCTGGTGTAGGTTCAAGAAGAAAAAAAAGAAAAAAAAAGAAGGTGCATAACATGGAGCATTTTCGTGTTACAGGAGGGGACGTTGTTTCAAGATTGAAGAAGTAGTGTGATGTAGCGGCATAGGGAAGTTTTGGAACGGGCTTCAGCATTCTCGCGCTGGAAGGTAGAAGGTAAATTAACGGTAAATGGTGTATTAAGAATGATAATATAATTAATTAAATATTAATGAAGTTTAATTATTTAGAATATAAATATAACATTGTAACACAAGTATATATTTTATACATGCACAGAATTCAGAGCAATCATATCCGTTGAGATTGCGACGCCGCAGCCTACGTGTACAAGTTGGTTCTATCGCAATTGGATGCAAAGGGGATTTCTTTTAATTTTGAATGCCTGTTTAAAATTAAATGTAACAATGTGAAAATCGGTCATCGAAAAAAAGGTGAGTTAATTCTCACACCTTCTAGAATACTGTGATGTGCTAAATTCATATAACTAGGATTTGCAGTATATATTGGTTGATTGGTTGCCTTAGATGCCTAGTATTGATTGAATGGTTGCCGTTAAGTATACTATCATTATTATATACTGTTAGGAAAGATTATAATAATCTGCGACGCATGGAAGAACAGGTTGGAGGGATCCGACCGGATTCCTCAAATATTTTGTGTATTTTATGTGTATTGTCTGCTCTTATATTGATATATATGAATTGACTGAACCACATTATTGTTATAACCTGTTTGACTATCAAGCGTTGAATTGAAATTCAACGCAGTTGTGGTCGGTCCGCAGTAATTAATTGGGGAGGTATATTCGTGTGATTAAAATCAGTGGATATTACTGATTAAGGAATTGATAGCGAATGGCCTAAACGCCATTTTTTTGTTAAAACGTTAAGTTACCATTAGGCGAATTAACAGAGTTTAGTTATAAAATTATTTTATAACTAAAACGAGATTTATAATTATATTTTTATATTATAATGAAGTTTAAAAAAGTAAAGCGATATTTGTAGTTTGATTATATTTTAGGAAATGATTATATGATAGGAATGCAGCATTTAAACCAGTCGTATAAGCGAATGAATGTTGGAATTAACCTAAGGTTAAATATTTGGAATAATTATGTTTATTTAATCGATTAAGCAATATTATTAGATTAACTTTATCAATCTAATAAGGAGTAGTAAATTGAAATAAGTTAACATTTAACTGATGATGACCAAGTCAACTGTTTAATGTAAAACAATTGTTAAGGCTATTTTGTTTACTCAATGGAAACAGTTTAGAGAATAATTGTTTAAATTTAAGTAAGCATCCTTAAATTATAAAATTTCCTTTCATGTATGTTGGTTGAATATTATTAACGAAACTAGTCACTGTTTCCAAACGGTGATTAAGTAGTCTATTTCTAGTTAATGAAGAAGTAAACAGATTTACTTTGGTATTTAAGGAAGTTAATTATTATTATCATTAATAATGTCCGAAGGAGTTAACAAACCTAGTTTAAGTAAACAAGTAATTTTTTTATACTTTCGTTAACAATGGAGTGAATGGTAATTAAAGTAATTACTTCTTAACTAAATTGCTTAAGAAGTAACTCGATATGGATTGAAATTAGAAAAGTTTAAATAGGAGTTATAAAGGGGTTGTCTAAATGAAAATCCAAGAGCAAGAACGAAGTTGTGGAAGGGAGGTTTTCGCCAACGTAATAATTTAATATTTTGTTAAATATTCAATTTAAATTTGAAATGAAATGAAAGTTCCTTTTTACAAATATTGATCGACTTTGAGAAGGGGAACGGATTAAAGGATCATTAAAATAATCAAAGTAGTGGACGTTAAATGGTTTGTGCGAAGAATTTAATAAATGCATTTTTTTAAACACCAAAGTTTTTTATAAAATGAAATAGAATGGACTCAATATTTGGAACTGAATTAGTATAATTCATGTTTTAAAGTGAAATTGTGTAACGAGGTCGGGAAGTCAAGATTTAGTAAAAATGGTCAAAATTGACTAAGGTTGTTCAGAGTAAAGATACAATACATAAAACTGCAGTCTATATAAAATAGAGAAATAAAATTTACCTAATATTATAAGTAAGTTGTGTTTTCAAGCTACAAACTTCTATTTGTTCTAAGATAAGAACGTTGTCGATCAAGGCCTGAGAGGTAAATAAAATACCCCAACTTGGGTGACTTCACTATTATCGAAGAATAATAGGAGTTTGTGACGATGAATTAATGAAAATAGTTATAAATTTCCATATGAAAATATTGCAACGATAATTGGAAATACAGGAATATAATTGAAATAATAGTTGTGTGATTTTGAAATATAAGTAATATGGCTAAGGTCTTTGAATAAATAAGACCATTTGGGTTTAAAGTAGGTAATTAGTTTTATATGCTAAGTTATGTTATACATTTCGAGATATTCAAACGTAAGGATTAGTAAGGTGGCTTAGGAATGCAAAGCGACATTTCTAGATAAAGGAAATGGAAGAGTTTATGGACATGTGATAACATTTTCAAGTAAAATGGAGATTAATAATGGTGAACATTGTTAAGGGTTAAGAGTATAGTCCTATCGAGATAGTAATAAGAACCGACTTTTAAATAAATGAAATGATTTCCAAGAGCGATAAGAGTTTAAAAAGTGATTTGCAACAATACGAGATTAAGCTGCCAATATACTTGACCATACTGTTATAATTAATAGTTAAAACACTGACTATCAATGAAATATTATTTGACCTTTTTGACGTGTTGTTTCGAAGAGACCGGGATGGGAACTAGACCCAAAACCACTTCGAATCAACGTTACGATTCGAAACTAATTCACTAGGATACGTGTAAAGATGGAGCAATTGAAGACCATAAATCTTCATGAGCGGGGGAGCTACTGTTGAATTTCTCTAGCTAATCCCTAGAGATATCTTGACTGTGATTCTGTCATGATTGAAATCTACGGATTGCAAGGATTACTCGCTACTGATCTATAGGGTAATTCCTAGGATGCAGTAGGAGAGTGCCTTCGGTTCATCATGTTCCTGGATGACGTATGGACGATGTGACATTCAAGTTGATTGGTGGTCAGATGTTCGAGAAGATAAACGTAGCTTCTAGCCTCGTCAGCCGAGAAATGACAAAAATCGGGCAGGCAGCATGGCTATGTGGGTCACACCCATTAGGGTGTATTGTCACCATCTATAAATGTTCATATATGTTACTTCTTTCATTTCTGTATCTCCCGGGAACTATGGTGGTCGTGACAAAAAGCCGTAAGGTGACAATATATTCGATACACTTAAGAGAAATGGGTGGTCGGTCATGTGTGGGCCGGGTTGCAAGACGTTCTTGTTGAACCCAGTATATTTGTCTCTAGAGATACACTATCGGCAGGTGGTCCCATACCTTGTCATTGTTGGAAATCCAATCTCCGATAAGCGCCCGCGGTTTTGATTGTATACTATGTAGAGCGTGAGATGCAAGCTATCTACTAAATGGTTATTTATTTGTGAATTGATTGGCACTATTATAATATCACCATATTTTGATATATCAAAATGGTTTGGGTTATAGTAAGGTAAAAACCGTTCGTGTTTATGTGTGGGCTGGTCTTACTATTATCCTTTTCTTTCATAA
Source organism: Allium sativum (assembly GCA_030737875.1). Classification (NCBI taxonomy): domain Eukaryota; kingdom Viridiplantae; phylum Streptophyta; class Magnoliopsida; order Asparagales; family Amaryllidaceae; genus Allium; species Allium sativum. The sequence continues at coordinate 1,030,622,486 of CM060924.1, read as the reverse complement.
AGAATTTCTAAAGTTAAACAAGTTGGTTGCTATATGAATTTATCACTGGAAGTATTCCAGACCGATCCGGGTAAATTTTGTTTTAAATCAAATGTGCTCGGGTCAGACCAAGCATATTTACAGGTCAGGTTTCCGCTTGGAGTTCTAGAGATGGAGTTGAAGTTGAGACGTATTCCATATATATACTGGTACTAGTTTATTTCAGCTGCGTGTTATATTGATCTGAATATATACTATGATGTTGTAATATATATGTACAGTTCTTTTGTATCAAGTATTTAGTATATTATATTTTGTCCATTCCGCTGTGAGACTCTAATCTTCTTATTCTTCTATTCTAATATTTCTTTGTTTCTTTTCTCACCCTCTAACTTCTTTCTAATAGCTTGCTGGGTTTTTGATATTTGAATTTGGGACACAAAATGTATAGTGTCTGAATTCAAGTGTCGAAATTTCCGAGTTGCTAATGTAACGACCCAAGGATTTTTGGTCCCGAAAATCGACATAAATACCTTTACCATGCTCACGCCGACCTTCTAACAACGAAAACACTGGAACGTTTATAGAGAAAAATTAGAGGGTGAGAAAAGAAAGTGTGACGGCCCACCCCGCACCAACCGACATTTACTCCAAAAGTGCGCTGTACACATGTCCAGTTAGCACGGAACGGGTCGTGAAAAGGAAAAGGGAAGAAAGAAATGAACATACAAATAACCTGTAGGATGTCTCACAACGCATAGAATAAAATATAATAATAATATACTTGACATAAAACAGGAGAGACAGTGCATAAGCTGAAAATCAGAACTAAACATCATAGCAGCGGAAATCCAAAATATAGCTTATTACAACTTTCAAACTGTCTCAAAGCAAAAGTAAGATAAATGAGGTACACTACTAATGCCCAAGTAGCGACCACCAACGACACAGGGAGAATGTGTGTATATATATATCATACGTGGAAGCCTCCTGTAACAACCCGAAAATCTGGGCCAGTTTAAAATTTTTATTTTGGCAATTTTTGCGAATTTTGATTATTTAAAATGAATTATTTTAAATAAAAACGACGAGAAATTTATTTTGAATATAATTCGAACGTATATATTATACGCGTCGTCGTTAGAATATAAATATTTATATATAATTATAAATAGAATTGAAAATGGCGCGGTAGTTCGATAATTCGATTTCAAACTTCAATTTAATGTACCGGGTGCAAAACAATCCGGATTTTAGTGAAACCAAAAATGATAGGATCTAATTGATAATATCTTTCTACCGAATCCGAATAATCAAGATTTCATAGCGGGAATCAAAAGATATGTCCAGTTGAAAATTCTGAATAGTCGCTATGGAATTCAGGCCCTTAAAAATGGACATTTTGCAAACGACCTCGGATTTCGACGAAACCAGTTTTGTTGGGTCCGTGATGTCAAGTTATTGCTAGGTTTCAAATTTCATAATTTTTCGAATCAATATGTGAGCGTGGCAAAGGAAAACGTGTTTGACCAGTTTCAGTTGATTTTAATCGACTGAAAATTGGCCATTTTTCCAACGGTCTCAGAATTCGACGAAACTAGTTTTGTTAGGACCGTATCGTTAATACGAAGCTAGAAAATATTTTTCTGGAATTTTTCTAGTTAGTATGTGACCCCAGTAATTTGAAATGTACGTTTAAAATTCAATATAGTGATTTAAAAGTAAATTAAATGGAAACTGATTCAAACGGTCGAATCAGCTAGCGGTACATATCCCATTGAGTTCGGAATGGGGGTGAAACGCTATGGATGACAGGCGGTGGGCCTCGTTTCGAGGTGGTATGTAAAAGTCAACTTTTCTTGAAATTAAAATAAATAAATTAAAAAAAAAATATTTTATCTCCCTCCTCCCCTTTAATTCTTCTGCCCCCCCCCCAAATCATTATTTCATAATGGAAGAAAAAAAAAAAAAAACAAACCCCGTCGCCCCCCCTCGTAGCAGCCGCCACCTCCTTTCCTCCCCCCCTCCCCCTGGCGCGCCGCCGCACGCAGAAGCCCCCGCCAGAGCCGACGCGGAAGCAACACCCCCCCCAGTTCGATCGACGCACGAGAAACCCCACCCCCCAGCAGCGCCGCACTCCTCCAGCTCCGACGCCTCCGCGAGCCACCTGCCCCGACGCAGCGCCGACCGCCAATCAGCCTCCACCCCCATGCCCCATTCGCTGTAAGGATGCAGTAAGTTTTTTTTTATTATTTTACTTTAAATTATTTTTATTTTAAAATCTGAAGATTTCGATTTTGAAAGCTTAAAAACTGTTTTTAAAAAAAAAAAAGATTGAAAACTGATTTTAAAAAGATTGAAAACTGATTTTAAAAAGATTGAAAACTAATTTTTAAAAAGATTTGAAAAGGAAAATATAATCTTTTATATTGTCGAAATAAAAATTCGATTTTTATATATTGAACTTTGAAATAAAAATTCGATTTTTATATAGTGAACTTTGAAATAAAAATTCGATTTTTATATATTGAACTTTGAAATAAAAATTCGATTTTTATATATTGAACTTTGAAATAAAAATTCGATTTTTATATGTTGAACTTTGAAATAAAAATTCGATTTTTATATATTGAACTTTGAAATAAAAATTCGATTTTTATATATTGAACTCTGAAATAAAAATTCGATTTTTATATATTGAACTTTGAAATAAAAATTCGTTTTTTATTTATTGAATAGCGAAATAAAAATTCGATTTTTATATATATAGTGGCCTTGGGCAGCGAAGGTGACAAAAAAGGCGAAACGACGAAGACTTCTGCAAATGAAGAGCCGTGGAGCTTGGATAGCTTTCTGTGAGAATTTCTCACCTTTCAATTTATTTTTCTAGTTATATATATATATACTAGGATGCAGACGGTGCTTAGTAGCACCCGACACAATCGTCCACAGACCATGGACTTGTTTGTTTGATTGTTTGGTGATTGATTGCGATATTGGTTTGAATGTGGTTTGTGATGTGAAAAATCGAATCGATAAATTGGTTAGGATTAGACGTGCGCCGTTATAAGGCGTAGGAGTAAGGCTAGGTTAGACCCTTACTCCAAATTTTGTGGTTTGCAAAATGAAATTGATTTGATTGATGAGTGAATGGCGTGGGCCTTCACTAGACCGGGGATAAGGCTAGGCCTCGTCCCGTTTCTAGTATCGTGCCGTTATGCCGCCGAAATTTTCTAAAATAAGTTAGAAAAATAAAAATAGCATTTTATTTAACGAATGAACTGAATAGAAATTCATATGTTAAAATAAAATGTGTTATCGTTAAAAATATAATTTTTAACGTGAATGTGAATAAATAAATATTCATTTACAAACCAGACGGTTTGTTTATGTACATCTATTTGAATGACGTTGATTGGGTCGATAAATTTTACACATCGCCTAACTGCACAAATAAAATATGTGTTTGATTGTTTGAAACCCCACACGGGTGTTAGGATGAAATTTGAAGTTCACTCATCCTGATTGATTAAATATGTCGATCGATTGATTGACAAGCTGCTATAAGCGTTAAATGTCTATATTTGATGCTTATACAGTGTAGTGCACTTTGGTTGATGGTTGATTATTCATCGTTGTTGATATATACATGTGTTGTAGAAAATCCATATAATTAACATTATATGGTAATTGATTGGGCCTCATTCCAGTTTCGAAAAAAAGAAATATTTGAAATAGAAATATTTGAAATAGAAATATTTGAAATAGAATATTTGAAAATAGAAATATGTGAAGCCGTGAGGATTAGATTGACGCCATTTTGACGTGAACGATATTTATATCGATTTTATTCATTTTAAAATGAATATTGAAAACGATTTCGAAATGAATTGAATTGAAAACGATTTCGAAATGAATTGAATTGAAAACGATTTCGAAATGAATTGAATTGAAAACGATTTCGAAATGAATTGAATTGAAAACGATTTCGAAATGAATTGAAAGCGAAGTGAAATAAATTCAAATTGAATTGAAATTTGAATTGAATAGAAATGGATTTTAAAACGAATTTATAAAGAAGAATTCAATTTTGATTTGAATTGAAATGGAAGTTGAAAATGTTTTTGAAACGAATTCAAAACTATTTATATAATTCGTTTTAAATAGGAATCGACGAAATATATATTACATATATTATATATATAATATAATGGCCTGAATAGAACGCGCCGCGCCGCGGCAGTTCGTAAATTTCGACCATTTATTTCAAACGGACATTACGGGAGATCCGACCGTCGGATTCTCCTAAAACCGGAACCGTTGGGTTCGTATCGAAAAGAGTTTTCTAACGAAGGTTAGAAATTTGAAAACTAACGGTTGGATTTGGAATTATGTCCAAATCAAATTCGAAAAAGGTCGCTGTAAGTGCAGTTCGATGGCCATTGATGGAAATCGACTGTACGGGCCTTGATAAAATTATTAAAAATAGTAATAATTTGTGTAAAATCATAAGAAATGATTTAGAAAGAATTAGGATGAAAAACTCCCTATTTGAAAAGATAAAAATAGATTTTTATCGAAATGAACTAGTTTTGAACTAGAATTATAATTCTATTTATTTTTAAATAAATAAATTGAATTTGAAAAGGGTTTTGAAAATAACCAAAATTTCCAATGATTGCATTGGAGTGGATTTGAATCGAAATTGTCTTCGGAATATTTCGATGTTGGAATTTGTGATTATACGGATGTTGTTACGGAAATTTGAAAGATATATATTTATATCGTTATTTCCAATACGACATTTGTTAATCGTAGAATTTGATATTGAATATAAGCCGATATATTTTCTATTCAGAGCCTTATATTGAATATCAAATGGGATTTGGGTTTGTCGTGAATGGTGTCTTCACTAACACTGTTCTTGAACCCAGTTGAGAAAAGATTAAATCTTTTTATTTAGATTTAATGAAGTGTACCAATTAAATAATATTTAATTGGAATTGAATTGATATTGATTTTTGGGTTTATCGTGAACAGTGTTTTAAATAACACTTGTTCTTTAACCCGATAATTAATGAATGTGATTTGGGTTTGTCGTGAATGGTGTCTTCACTAACACTGTTCTTGAACCCAGTTGAGAAAAGATTAAATCTTTTTATTTAGATTTAATGAAGTGTACCAATTAAATAATATTTAATTGGAATTGAATTGATATTGATTTTTGGGTTTATCGTGAACAGTGTTTTAAATAACACTTGTTCTTTAACCCGATAATTAATGAATGTGATTTGGGTTTGTCGTGAATGGTGTCTTCACTAACACTGTTCTTGAACCCAGTTGAGAAAAGATTAAATCTTTTTATTTAGATTTAATGAAGTGTACCAATTAAATAATATTTAATTGGAATTGAATTGATATTGATTTTTGGGTTTATCGTGAACAGTGTTTTAAATAACACTTGTTCTTTAACCCGATAATTAATGAATGTGATTTTGGGTTTATCGTGAACCGTGTTTTAAATGACACTGATTCTTTAACCCAGTTAACGATTAAAACTGAGTGGAGTTTTAATGAATCTTTAATTAGATTGAAAAGATCGAAAATGGAGTATCACCAGTTTTGCTCCAGGCGATGGTTAAATCTTTAATTAGATTTGAACGTGAAATGGTAATTGAACTTACCGATAACACTGTGGTGTTAGATATGAAGTATTACCAGTTTTACTTCATGGGATGAATAGGTTGGGATTGGGAAATTAAAACAAATGATTACTTCGGTAAGGTTCGCTAATCCCGACTAGTTTGAATTGATATTCAAAAATGGATTAAAGAATAAATTCAAGGAATTTATCTTTGATAAAATTAATGGGAATCTTTCCCTATGAATGTGAAATTTAGAAACTAACTGTCGGTTAGCCAAGCAGAATGGTTTTCTGGATATTGATCTGATGTTGGTTTCGGCCTTCGGGGTTAATATTTGGGAAATTATTCTCTTGATTAATTTACGGTTAGTGACTAATGAATTGGAATGAGGCGTATGTTGTGTTTGTGTAACACTTTTATAATATATACGCGAGTTATTCGGAAAGGCCGGGTTTATCCCATTCTGAATAACTGATACGACGATAAGTCGAAGATGAAGACGATGGTCGAAGACCGGAGGTCTTCACGTCGTTTGGGTAATTACTGATGATCTTGATTGGGCTGTACACCCAAGAAGATGGAAACAGTTAGTGATCGTCCAGACGTACTTGGAGATCGATGGATATGCGGGGTACTAGGTGCCTCCGGTTTCGTTCAGACCCAGGACGGACTTGTAAATGGACTGTGTGTCTGACATCGGATTTCATTCTGTGTGACTGATATCGGTTGCATAGAATGGTTTGCCTGTGTGGCATGCTAAGATGCAAATGATCAAGGCTTCTGTTGAAAAGCAAAGTCTTGTGGTGATGATCAAAGCACGGCCTTTGTGGCGTAGCTTTGTGTAACGTTTACCTCGCGTGTTTCACACCAGGTATGAACCAAAAACGGGAGACGGACCTCAGGGAGGGCCTGCGTTTCCTCCTAGCTAGAAGTGGCGTCAGTGGTTTTACACGCCCTGACGAGTTTGACTTATGTGGTTGTTGCTGTTGCGAGGCGCCTCGGATTAATCGGTCGTTCTCGAACCGATGGAGTCATTTAGTTAGCTCGCTTACGCCCCAAAGGGCGGCGAAACGTAGTGCTCAGGCATTTTTAATCCACTCCGTGTGGACCGGCCCTGTCGCTCCAAGGGTCGATGCGTTCTGATCCTGAGACTCGGGCTAGGCAGTCTCGAATCGGTTGAGGACTATCTTTTGCCTCGGTTCATAGACGGAAATCCAATTTCCAAATACGTGACATTTGCGGTTTTATTTGTAAACCTATATATGGCGACATAGTGGGATGGGGCGCTCATGCCGCCTATGATTGATACTTATGATTTGAAGTTGTTTTATACACTTATAATAGTATCAAATGATTTGTTTTAAAACGTATCAAGCATTCTTTGGCTGTTATAAGGGAAAACCCTATCCTCGACTGCGTTACATTGTGTGATGGGACCTGGGTCTTATAACAGCTTCATTTTTCTTTATTTAGCATTGCGCTGTTTGTTTTATGCACTGGTATTCTTGGGAGGAAACCCGTTCCGTGTTATACGGCGTGGTCCCTTGATTTACCTTTGAAAATAAAGATTAAAAACTGTTTTAGTTCTCACACCAGTCACATGACTGACCTGGAGTTTATTGTTTTAACCTAAACTCTGGGTGCCCCTATTTTTGACACGGGCAGCTAGTAGTTTTGGTTTTGCAGATTTATATTCACAGGATCCTGGTTTACAGCTGGAACGATATCCGGAAAGCTTTGTATCCGTATATCTCTTCTAGTTGTGTATTGTATTATTTTCCGCTGCGATGTATTTAAATGTAATTTAAATCTCTGATATTTCTGTGTAATATTCATTTATACTCTGTATATTCTTGTAATCTGATGCATTGTTGTAATATACAATGAAATGTTCTTCTGTTTGTGTTCTGTTGTGGTTTGTTCTCGAACTATCCGTCGCTTTCCTTTACGGGGAAGTTACGGGTTTTCATAGTTGGTATCAGAGCTTTGGTTTACAAAGCTAGAGAACAAGACACATTAGAACCATACGAAAGAATTCATCAGATATTGGATTAGCAATATCCAATGAGAATGACTCGTTAGAGATAGGATCAGTAGTATCCTAGAACGAGTGTGAAGAGTATATTTTTGAAAATGAAAACAAATTTTTGTTTTGAAAATTTAAATCACTTATTCGTATTTGATGATTTAATTATATTGATGTGGACAATCCAGTATATATAGATTTTGCGTATACGTCTGATCCGCGTGTATTTGAAATTTTAATATATTGGATAGATATAGAATCACACTCTAGTCGCCCGAAGATGATATTGATGATAGCGATCGCATCATCAACATTTATGTTCGAGTTTCGAAGGTGTGATTTCTATATATTTCCATTAGGCTGGTGTGAGAACCAAAAGTTATATAGTTAGAACACCTTGTTGTGATTTGGCATCAAGAATCTGATTTTTTGACTATGTATCAAAATTATCAATTTGAAACTCTAATCCACTAATTGATTGATGTTTGGGTTGTTTGCCTATTTGTTTGCTAAGTTTTTACCATTATGTCTAATTGAACCGCATATTGAATATTATTGAAAATTGGTCGCATATGCTTGCATATATGTACTTTCATTGAACAGGTCATAGCAAGGAGGCTAGAGCCAGAGAATAAAATTTGTTTGCCCGACAAATAGGTACATGTTTACTACATAATTTCCTGTTTTGTTTGGGTGATGATGATTTTGTGAGCCTATTGGCTAGCCGCTTGGCTTTTTCTTTTTCTTTTTGAGATCTGAAGGACCGGGGAAGCTATTTGAAATTCCCCGATGCTCCCATTGCAGGGGAGGTTATGGCGAAATTTTTCAAAAATTTAGGGTGTTAGCCAAATTTTTGAAATTTTAGAAAATTCTCAGAAACTAAAGAGTTGGAGAATGAAAGCCAGATCGAACGTAGAGTTGAATGATCAAACCACTTTCGACTTTGTTCCTTTTCGGGGATGAAAAGTTTTAAGTGGGGGAGATTGTAACAACCCGAAAATCTGGGCCAGTTTAAAATTTTTATTTTGGCAATTTTTGCGAATTTTGATTATTTAAAATGAATTATTTTAAATAAAAACGACGAGAAATTTATTTTGAATATAATTCGAACGTATATATTATACGCGTCGTCGTTAGAATATAAATATTTATATATAATTATAAATAGAATTGAAAATGGCGCGGTAGTTCGATAATTCGATTTCAAACTTCAATTTAATGTACCGGGTGCAAAACAATCCGGATTTTAGTGAAACCAAAAATGATAGGATCTAATTGATAATATCTTTCTACCGAATCCGAATAATCAAGATTTCATAGCGGGAATCAAAAGATATGTCCAGTTGAAAATTCTGAATAGTCGCTATGGAATTCAGGCCCTTAAAAATGGACATTTTGCAAACGACCTCGGATTTCGACGAAACCAGTTTTGTTGGGTCCGTGATGTCAAGTTATTGCTAGGTTTCAAATTTCATAATTTTTCGAATCAATATGTGAGCGTGGCAAAGGAAAACGTGTTTGACCAGTTTCAGTTGATTTTAATCGACTGAAAATTGGCCATTTTTCCAACGGTCTCAGAATTCGACGAAACTAGTTTTGTTAGGACCGTATCGTTAATACGAAGCTAGAAAATATTTTTCTGGAATTTTTCTAGTTAGTATGTGACCCCAGTAATTTGAAATGTACGTTTAAAATTCAATATAGTGATTTAAAAGTAAATTAAATGGAAACTGATTCAAACGGTCGAATCAGCTAGCGGTACATATCCCATTGAGTTCGGAATGGGGGTGAAACGCTATGGATGACAGGCGGTGGGCCTCGTTTCGAGGTGGTATGTAAAAGTCAACTTTTCTTGAAATTAAAATAAATAAATTAAAAAAAAAAATATTTTATCTCCCTCCTCCCCTTTAATTCTTCTGGCCCCCCCCAAATCATTATTTCATAATCGAAGAAAAAAAAAAAACAACAAACCCCGTCGCCCCCCCCCCCTCGTAGCAGCCGCCACCTCCTTTCCTCCCCCCTCCCCCTGGCGCGCCGCCGCACGCAGAAGCCCCCGCCAGAGCCGACGCGGAAGCAACACCCCCCCCAGTTCGATCGACGCACGAGAAACCCCACCCCCCAGCAGCGCCGCACTCCTCCAGCTCCGACGCCTCCGCGAGCCACCTGCCCCGACGCAGCGCCGACCGCCAGTCAGCCTCCACCCCCATGCCCCATTCGCTGTAAGGATGCAGTAAGTTTTTTTTTATTATTTTACTTTAAATTATTTTTATTTTAAAATCTGAAGATTTCGATTTTGAAAGCTTAAAAACTGTTTTTTTTTAAAAAAAAGATTGAAAACTGATTTTAAAAAGATTGAAAACTGATTTTAAAAAGATTGAAAACTGATTTTAAAAAGATTGAAAACTAATTTTTAAAAAGATTTGAAAAGGAAAATATAATCTTTTATATTGTCGAAATAAAAATTCGATTTTTATATATTGAACTTTGAAATAAAAATTCGATTTTTATATAGTGAACTTTGAAATAAAAATTCGATTTTTATATATTGAACTTTGAAATAAAAATTCGATTTTTATATATTGAACTTTGAAATAAAAATTCGATTTTTATATATTGAACTTTGAAATAAAAATTCGATTTTTATATATTGAACTTTGAAATAAAAATTCGATTTTTATATATTGAACTCTGAAATAAAAATTCGATTTTTATATATTGAACTTTGAAATAAAAATTCGTTTTTTATTTATTGAATAGCGAAATAAAAATTCGATTTTTATATATATAGTGGCCTTGGGCAGCGAAGGTGACAAAAAAGGCGAAACGACGAAGACTTCTGCAAATGAAGAGCCGTGGAGCTTGGATAGCTTTCTGTGAGAATTTCTCACCTTTCAATTTATTTTTCTAGTTATATATATATATACTAGGATGCAGACGGTGCTTAGTAGCACCCGACACAATCGTCCACAGACCATGGACTTGTTTGTTTGATTGTTTGGTGATTGATTGCGATATTGGTTTGAATGTGGTTTGTGATGTGAAAAATCGAATCGATAAATTGGTTAGGATTAGACGTGCGCCGTTATAAGGCGTAGGAGTAAGGCTAGGTTAGACCCTTACTCCAAATTTTGTGGTTTGCAAAATGAAATTGATTTGATTGATGAGTGAATGGCGTGGGCCTTCACTAGACCGGGGATAAGGCTAGGCCTCGTCCCGTTTCTAGTATCGTGCCGTTATGCCGCCGAAATTTTCTAAAATAAGTTAGAAAAATAAAAATAGCATTTTATTTAACGAATGAACTGAATAGAAATTCATATGTTAAAATAAAATGTGTTATCGTTAAAAATATAATTTTTAACGTGAATGTGAATAAATAAATATTCATTTACAAACCAGACGGTTTGTTTATGTACACCTATTTGAATGACGTTGATTGGGTCGATAAATTTTACACATCGCCTAACTGCACAAATAAAATATGTGTTTCATTGTTTGAAACCCCACACGGGTGTTAGGATGAAATTTGAAGTTCACTCATCCTGATTGATTAAATATGTCGATCGATTGATTGACAAGCTGCTATAAGCGTTAAATGTCTATATTTGATGCTTATACAGTGTAGTGCACTTTGGTTGATGGTTGATTATTCATCGTTGTTGATATATACATGTGTTGTAGAAAATCCATATAATTAACATTATATGGTAATTGATTGGGCCTCATTCCAGTTTCGAAAAAAAGAAATATTTGAAATAGAAATATTTGAAATAGAAATATTTGAAATAGAATATTTGAAAATAGAAATATGTGAAGCCGTGAGGATTAGATTGACGCCATTTTGACGTGAACGATATTTATATCGATTTTATTCATTTTAAAATGAATATTGAAAACGATTTCGAAATGAATTGAATTGAAAACGATTTCGAAATGAATTGAATTGAAAACGATTTCGAAATGAATTGAATTGAAAACGATTTCGAAATGAATTGAATTGAAAACGATTTCGAAATGAATTGAAAGCGAAGTGAAATAAATTCAAATTGAATTGAAATTTGAATTGAATAGAAATGGATTTTAAAACGAATTTATAAAGAAGAATTCAATTTTGATTTGAATTGAAATGGAAGTTGAAAATGTTTTTGAAACGAATTCAAAACTATTTATATAATTCGTTTTAAATAGGAATCGACGAAATATATATTATATATATAATATAATGGCCTGAATAGAACGCGCCGCGCCGCGGCAGTTCGTAAATTTCGACCATTTATTTCAAACGGACATTACGGGAGATCCGACCGTCGGATTCTCCTAAAACCGGAACCGTTGGGTTCGTATCGAAAAGAGTTTTCTAACGAAGGTTAGAAATTTGAAAACTAACGGTTGGATTTGGAATTATGTCCAAATCAAATTCGAAAAAGGTCGCTATAAGTGCAGTTCGATGGCCATTGATGGAAATCGACTGTACGGGCCTTGATAAAATTATTAAAAATAGTAATAATTTGTGTAAAATCATAAGAAATGATTTAGAAAGAATTGGGATGAAAAACTCCCTATTTGAAAAGATAAAAATAGATTTTTATCGAAATGAACTAGTTTTGAACTAGAATTATAATTCTATTTATTTTTAAATAAATAAATTGAATTTGAAAAGGGTTTTGAAAATAACCAAAATTTCCAATGATTGCATTGGAGTGGATTTGAATCGAAATTGTCTTCGGAATATTTCGATGTTGGAATTTGTGATTATACGGATGTTGTTACGGAAATTTGAAAGATATATATTTATATCGTTATTTCCAATACGACATTTGTTAATCGTAGAATTTGATATTGAATATAAGCCGATATATTTTCTATTCAGAGCCTTATATTGAATATCAAATGGGATTTGGGTTTGTCGTGAATGGTGTCTTCACTAACACTGTTCTTGAACCCAGTTGAGAAAAGATTAAATCTTTTTATTTAGATTTAATGAAGTGTACCAATTAAATAATATTTAATTGGAATTGAATTGATATTGATTTTTGGGTTTATCGTGAACAGTGTTTTAAATAACACTTGTTCTTTAACCCGATAATTAATGAATGTGATTTGGGTTTGTCGTGAATTGTGTCTTCACTAACACTGTTCTTGAACCCAGTTGAGAAAAGATTAAATCTTTTTATTTAGATTTAATGAAGTGTACCAATTAAATAATATTTAATTGGAATTGAATTGATATTGATTTTTGGGTTTATCGTGAACAGTGTTTTAAATAACACTTGTTCTTTAACCCGATAATTAATGAATGTGATTTGGGTTTGTCGTGAATGGTGTCTTCACTAACACTGTTCTTGAACCCAGTTGAGAAAAGATTAAATCTTTTTATTTAGATTTAATGAAGTGTACCAATTAAATAATATTTAATTGGAATTGAATTGATATTGATTTTTGGGTTTATCGTGAACAGTGTTTTAAATAACACTTGTTCTTTAACCCGATAATTAATGAATGTGATTTTGGGTTTATCGTGAACCGTGTTTTAAATGACACTGATTCTTTAACCCAGTTAACGATTAAAACTGAGTGGAGTTTTAATGAATCTTTAATTAGATTGAAAAGATCGAAAATGGAGTATCACCAGTTTTGCTCCAGGCGATGGTTAAATCTTTAATTAGATTTGAACGTGAAATGGTAATTGAATTTACCGATAACACTGTGGTGTTAGATATGAAGTATTACCAGTTTTACTTCATGGGATGAATAGGTTGGGATTGGGAAATTAAAACAAATGATTACTTCGGTAAGGTTCGCTAATCCCGACTAGTTTGAATTGATATTCAAAAATGGATTAAAGAATAAATTCAAGGAATTTATCTTTGATAAAATTAATGGGAATCTTTCCCTATGAATGTGAAATTTAGAAACTAACTGTCGGTTAGCCAAGCAGAATGGTTTTTTGGATATTGATCTGATGTTGGTTTCGGCCTTCGGGGTTAATATTTGGGAAATTATTCTCTTGATTAATTTACGGTTAGTGACTAATGAATTGGAATGAGGCGTATGTTGTGTTTGTGTAACACTTTTATAATATATACGCGAGTTATTCGGAAAGGCCGGGTTTATCCCATTCTGAATAACTGATACGACGATAAGTCGAAGATGAAGACGATGGTCGAAGACCGGAGGTCTTCACGTCGTTTGGGTAATTACTGATGATCTTGATTGGGCTGTACACCCAAGAAGATGGAAACAGTTAGTGATCGTCCAGACGTACTTGGAGATCGATGGATATGCGGGGTACTAGGTGCCTCCGGTTTCGTTCAGACCCAGGACGGACTTGTAAATGGACTGTGTGTCTGACATCGGATTTCATTCTGTGTGACTGATATCGGTTGCATAGAATGGTTTGCCTGTGTGGCATGCTAAGATGCAAATGATCAAGGCTTCTGTTGAAAAGCAAAGTCTTGTGGTGATGATCAAAGCACGGCCTTTGTGGCGTAGCTTTGTGTAACGTTTACCTCGCGTGTTTCACACCAGGTATGAACCAAAAACGGGAGACGGACCTCAGGGAGGGCCTGCGTTTCCTCCTAGCTAGAAGTGGCGTCAGTGGTTTTACACGCCCTGACGAGTTTGACTTATGTGGTTGTTGCTGTTGCGAGGCGCCTCGGATTAATCGGTCGTTCTCGAACCGATGGAGTCATTTAGTTGGCTCGCTTACGCCCCAAAGGGCGGCGAAACGTAGTGCTCAGGCATTTTTATTCCACTCCGTGTGGACTGGCCCTGTCGCTCCAAGGGTCGATGCGTTCTGATCCTGAGACTCGGGCTAGGCAGTCTCGAATCGGTTGAGGACTATCTTTTGCCTCGGTTCATAGACGGAAATCCAATTTCCAAATACGTGACATTTGCGGTTTTATTTGTAAACCTATATATGGCGACATAGTGGGATGGGGCGCTCATGCCGCCTATGATTGATACTTATGATTTGAAGTTGTTTTATACACTTATAATAGTATCAAATGATTTGTTTTAAAACGTATCAAGCATTCTTTGGCTGTTATAAGGGAAAACCCTATCCTCGACTGCGTTACATTGTGTGATGGGACCTGGGTCTTATAACAGCTTCATTTTTCTTTATTTAGCATTGCGCTGTTTGTTTTATGCACTGGTATTCTTGGGAGGAAACCCGTTCCGTGTTATACGGCGTGGTCCCTTGATTTACCTTTGAAAATAAAGATTAAAAACTGTTTTAGTTCTCACACCAGTCACATGACTGACCTGGAGTTTATTGTTTTAACCTAAACTCTGGGTGCCCCTATTTTTGACACGGGCAGCTAGTAGTTTTGGTTTTGCAGATTTATATTCACAGGATCCTGGTTTACAGCTGGAACGATATCCGGAAAGCTTTGTATCCGTATATCTCTTCTAGTTGTGTATTGTATTATTTTCCGCTGCGATGTATTTAAATGTAATTTAAATCTCTAATATTTCTGTGTAATATTCATTTATACTCTGTATATTCTTGTAATCTGATGCATTGTTGTAATATACAATGAAATGTTCTTCTGTTTGTGTTCTGTTGTGGTTTGTTCTCGAACTATCCGTCGCTTTCCTTTACGGGGAAGTTACGGGTTTTCACACCTCCTGCCCGCCTCCGAATCAGCTACTCGCGCATCACCAGCTAACCTGTCTCTAGTCTGCTCGTGTGAGCACCCAGAGTAATAAGAGGAGACATAAAACTCTGGGTCAGACATAAAGCCTGGTATGAGCGATAAGCATCTAAAGTGAACAATAACAGGTAGACTAAAACATACCTGAACCTGGACCTGCAACCAAAGAGTTAGCACTACATACTGTACAACACTCTAAGGTACCATATCAAACAGTGTAAAGATACGGAGGTGGGGGAGGTGTGCATGTCATAGGAATGGCAAACAATCAAGCATAGCATCCATCCTCACATCTCTCACTCAGTGCATAAAGCATACGATATTCACCACTTCGATCACCCAACATTCCTTGCTACGATCACTTTGCCCCATGAAGTCATAAATGGCTTCACTGCACTGATAACGTAGCCACAAATCCTTCACTATGTCCACTTTGCCTCATGGAGTCACAAGAACCCCACTGCACTGGCTCATAGCCTTACCAATCCTTACTATGTCCACTTTGCCCCATGGAGTCACAAGAACCCCACTGCACTGGCTCATAGTCTTACTACGCATCACCTTGCCCCTCAGGTCATAATGACCCTACTGCACTGATAACGTAGTCTTGCTACCATCACCTTGCCCCTCAGGTCGTAATGACCATACTGCACTGATAAGTAGCCCTTCATTCATTTTTAGTGGTGAATCGAAGTTATGAACGTCGACAACTCCTTAGCGCACGTCCCGCAGCAAAGCCCAACCATGAAGTGAACTCATTGGTTCCCAACTGGTTCCGGGATCCTGAGCTCTAACTCCCATTTGGACTACCTTTGCATCTCGGGTTATTGGTCATCACCATCAAATCGGATCGGATCAGCCTTCACATTCTTCATCGGATCAGATCGGCCTTAGACATTCAGATCGGGTCGCGCCTCCTGCGTCGGATCGGGTCGTGGTCCTCCAGCTCGTGGCTCCTCCTCCTGGTTCGGATCGGCGTCACCACTTCGGGTCGGATCGGGTTGCTTCATCCGGGTCGGGTCGCGCCTTCTGATCGGGTCGGTTCGTCGCGCCCTAGTACCCATCGACTCGTGAGCTCCCCACCCTCTTCTGGTTCGGATCGTGAATACTTGTTGGTTCAGATCGTGCTTCTACTACCGGATCGTGCCACCTAGCTAAGTCGTGACTTGCTCCCTCAAACGGATCGTGACGCCCACGCTGGAACGGGTCGAGTCGCGCTCCCCTCCACCGATCCGATCCAGATTCTGGGCCATTTCCTGCATGTTTTCCTGCGACTGTTTCTACGCCATTCGACGGCGTTTTCGACCAATCTAAAACTTCTAAACAATCACCAAGCATACCATACAGTCATAGCAACATGTAATATCGATCCCAAACATCAAAACATAAATCATAGCATGTAAAATGGATCAAACATACACAAAATCCCATATCTTCCCCTTAAGCATGTTTAGGTGAAACTAATGATATGATTAGCAAAACTTAACCAAATTAACCCAAATTCATATCAGAGGTCTAAAACATCATTCCGAATTTTATAAACATTTTTCCAGAATTTTATCATGCATAAATTCACTAATTAACACTAATCACCTCTAATTAGCCATACTTAGTGCAAAACTATGCAAATCACTCACCTTAGCCACAAAATAAACTAAGATCTGAAATAATTCTCTGATTTGATACGAATTTCAATGCCAAACAGCAGCTCCTATGTTGATTTGGTGAAGATCTTCCTTGATTAGGGGTTGCTAAGCCAAATCCTTAACCTAAAGGTGATTTGGAGGTGATTTAGAGGTTGGAGGCCATTTTTGGGGATCCTTGGTAATAAGTGGAGGCTAGAAAACTGAAATGGAATGTTTCTCCATCTCATTTCAGCCCTCCCATAACCCTAATCCCGAAATGGGTTATGGGCGTACTCACTAATCACCCGATTTGGCCCGGCTAAGCAGTTTTTCACCCTCCAAACCTTGTTTCAGCCATATGTCCCAAACTGTAAGTCCGTTTGGCTATTATGACCACTCTACGGAAAGGTAAACCATCAAACGAATCTAATGGAAGTGGTTTCAGGTCAAAATTCCTTTCCAATCAAAAGTTATGGCCAAAACAGTATCAACTAGGGGCAAAATGGTCATTTAAAAATCGACAAAAATCATGGACATGGGAAATGGCTCTAATGGATGTTTCCCAAAGTTACATGACCATACAACTTCACATGGATAAGAAATAAATATTCTACGATCCCCCGATACGTAGGATACGGGTTATTACACTCTTCCCCCCTTAAGAAATTTCGCCCCCGAAATTCCCTAATCCAAACACACACAAAGGCCCCGCATGCCTATCAACCATAAAACAACCATCAAACATGCAAAACAAGTCAAATAAGTATATCCTAGCATGCAGAATAACTAAATCGCAAGGCAAATCTTACCAGGCAAAGAGTTCTGGATATGCCTTTCTAATGCTCTCCTCTGTCTCCCAAGTACAATCATTCTCGTCCTCGCCCCACTGAACCTTGACTAGCTTCACCGCCTTTCTTCGAAGTTGCTTCGTATCGTGTCCCACAATACGAATCGGCTTGCGGTTCTCAACCGCCTCGGGTTCTACTTCGAAGTCCTCTAACTGATCAGGTGAAATAGTCACATCTGAGTCGTGAACGAACTTCCTTAGTTGGGAAACATGAAATACATTGTGAACTCCCGCCATCTTCTCTGGTAAGCCAACTCTATATGCCAAATTCCCGACTAATTCAAGAACAGGGAATGGGCCAACAAATCTTGGTGCTAACTTGCCTCTCCTGCCAATTCGTATCACACTCTTCAACGGAGAGATCTTGACAAACACCAAGTCACCAACGGAGAATTTCAAGTCTCTTCTCCTCTTATCAGCATAACTCTTCTGCCTATCTTGAGCAGCTTTCATCCGTTGCTGAATGATCTTAATCTTGTCTGAAGTTTCCCTCACCACATCTGGTCCAAGCACAAACTTCTCGCCAGTCTCTATCCAACATGACGGTGAGTGGCACGGTCTTCCGTAGAAAGCTTCATACGGAGCCATACCGATACTGGATTGGTAGCTATTATTATATGCAAACTCTACTAGATGCAAATGGTCATCCCATAATCCACCAAAATCCAATATACAAGCTCTCAAGAGATCTTCCAATATACGATTCACCCTCTCCGTCTGACCGTCGGTCTGAGGATGATATGCGGTACTGAGATGTAATCTTGACCCTAGAGCCTCTTGTAAGCTTTTCCAAAACCCACTAGTGAACAACGGGTCTCGGTCACTCACAATGCTTTTGGGTACTCCATGAAATCACAATACCCACTTCATATACAATTCTGCCAACTTGGCTGCTGTTCTGGTCGATTTGACTGGTATAAATCTGGCACTCTTAGTCAATCGATCCACAATTACCCAAATGCTATAATATCCCGATCTAGTCCTTGGTAGGCCATCGATGAAATCCATCGAGACTTGCTCCCATTTCCATTCGGGAATTTCTAATGGTTGTAACAACCCACTAGGCTTCTTTTGCTCGGCTTTAACTAGCTGGCAATTCATGCATTTGGATATAAACTTCCCAACGTCTCTTTTCATCCCTTCCCAGTAGTAGGTCTGTCTCATGTCTCGATACATTTTATTACCACCGGGATGTATGGTTAGTTTTGAGTGATGACATTCTCTAAGGACTTCATCTCTCAAACCATTCACGTTGGGCACAACTAGTCTTCCATTCTTTCGAAGCCATCCATCTCGATCAAGCCCATACACTTTCATCTCCTCATCGATACCCATCTCTATCTTGGAGATGATTTCTAATAGATTAGGATCGTCCCTCTGGCTAGAACCAATCCGCTCTATCAAAGTGGGTCTGATCGTCAAACTAGCTAGCATAACTGGATCCAATTCGCACTTTGGTCTGAAATCAAACCCCGCGATATACTCCAGTTGCTTCCATTCAAGAAACATTGCCCCTAAGCTGGCATGTCTCCTACTCAAGGCATCGGCTACCGCATTACCTTTCCCAGGTGTATATGCGATATCAAAATCATACGAAGCCAAGAACTCTAACCATCTCTGCTGACGGAGATTCAGACCTTTCTGAGAGAAGAGATACTTTAACGATTTATGATCGGTAAACAACTCAAATCTTTCTCCCAAGAGATAGTGTCTCCACATCTTCAGTGCAAATACAATCGCTGCCAATTCCAAATCATGGGTAGGACACTTCTTCTCATGCGGCTTTAGCTGTCGACTAGCATAAGCTACAACCCTACCTCCTTGCATCAATACTGCACCCAGTCCGGTACCACAAGCATCCGTGTATACCGTCATCTCTTCATTCCCTTTAGGAATGACTAACACTGGCGCACTCGTCAACTTCTCCTTTAGACTCTTGAAGGCATCCTCACACACTTCTTCCCAGACGAAGGACTGATTCTTCTTAGTCAACTGAGTCAACGGTGCTGCTATCTTGGAGAAGTCCTGGATAAACTTACGATAATACCCAGCCAATCCCAAGAAACTTCTTACATCTGTTGCATTCTTGGGTGTAGGCCAATCCTGTACCGTAGCCACCTTCGCAGGATCCACGACAATACCACTCTCTGAAACAACATGACCCAAGAATCTTACTTCCTTTCTCCAACAATGACACTTAGAGAATTTCGCTTTCAATTGGTGTTTCCTCAACACCTCCATCACTATCCTCAAGTGTCCCTTGTGTTCCTCCTCTGTCCTTGAGTAAACAAGGATATCATCCACGAACACAAGAACAAACTTATTCAACTGATCTCTGAATACTCGATTCATAAGATCCACAAAGTAGGCTGGTGCATTGGTCAACCCAAATGGCATGACCAACCACTCATAAAATCCAGATGGCGTCCTAAACGCCGTTTTCAGAACACTCTCATCTGTACTCGAAGCTGATGAAATCATGTCGCGAGGTCCAACTGGGAGAACACTCTCGCTCCTTCCAGCTGATCAAACAAATCATCTATCCGCGGTAGAGGATACTTATTCTTCCTCGTCACCTTATTCAACTCGCGATAGTCCACACACGAATGAAGGGAACCATCTGCCTTAGTGGCAAACACAACTGGTGCTCCCCACTCGGAAACACTCCTTCTAATAAATCCCTTCTTCAAAAGATTGCTGACTTGCACCCCGAGCTCTCGCTGCTCCCTTGGTGCCATACGACGAAGTGGCATCACTATAGGTCTGGCATCTTTCACTAAATCAATACGGAACTCAATCTCTCGGTGTGGTGGAAGCCCGGTCACCTCCTCGAAGACGTCCGGATACTGGACAACCACGGGCACATCTGACAACTCATCCTGCGGGATGTCGAGGGAATTTACAAAACTAGCCATAACCCCATCGCTAGGTAGACTACCAAACACTACCCTCCGCCCATCATTCGCCCTCACTGTCACCAAAAAGCCCTCACAGTCTACCACCACCCCGTATCTTTGGAGCCAATCGACTCCCAATATAATGCCATACCCAGTAAAGCCCAAAACAAAGCAATCACATACAAACATACATCCATGACTCGATAAGACCAAATTCCTGCAAATCATACTAAGGATAGTCGAACCACCAATCGGGTTCGTCACAATCAATGGTCTATCGACTATCTCGGGTTCCAGTCCCAACCTATCTACCAGGTCACTAGATATGAAGGAACGGGAAGCCCCAGTATCAAACAAAACTCGAACTGGTATATCATAAATAGAAAGCATACCTTGAATAACAACATTCTTTCCTTTCTCCGCCGCAGTTGGGGCATTCGAGGAAGAAGGAACAACATCAATAGCATATGCTTTCACAATCTGCTTCTCCTTAAGAGGTTGCGGACACTTATCCTTATGATGTCCCACTTGACCACAGTTGTAGCACTTCCTTTCCGATGGCTTGGCCCGACATTCCTTAGCATAATGGCCCTTCTTTCCACAGCTGAAGCACTCAACATCCTTTTTGCTCTTTTTCTGGCAACCTTTCGATTGGTCCTGCTTCTTCTTATTCTGAGAGTTATTCTTGCCTCCACCGCCCGCTTGCGGCTTTGGCCCTTCTGTAGATGCAGCCTCAGTCTTTGACTTAGGGTAAAGGCTCTCTGATCTCAAAGCTTTTCTCACAATCGATTCAAAAGTCTCATCAATGTGGTTGATAAGCCTCTCCCCCAAGTACCCATCCAAACCAGTAATGAACTTCTCATTCTTCTTTTCAGGAGTATCAATGAGAGACAGTCCATACTTCGACAAAGTGTCGAACTCAGCAATATAATCAGAAACTGCCCTTCCGTTCTGCTTGAGTTCCAAGAACCTCTTAAACAATACTGACTTTTGGGCAGCTGGGATGAACTTATCAATAAAGCGAGCCTTGAACTGATCCCAAGTAACCTGGTCCTCTGGAGTAGTTGTTCTAATGGCATTCCACCAATTCATCGCTCGCCCTTGCAGCTGGCGAGACGCTAGCCTTATCTTCATCGCATCCTCAAGACCCAAGTCATCGAAGATACGGTCACAGCTATCCATCCAATCTTGAACATCCGTGGCCAACTCCGTTCCGTGGAACGGCTTCCCACCAAGATTAGTGTAATCCTTGCACAACTTGGCGAAATCGACCCTAGGCGCCTGCACTACTGGGCCAACACCAACTCCGGGATTGGGAACTGCCCCTTGCACTTCTCTAAGCATATTTCTCATGAGGTTAGTAAACATCGCCCTCATGTCAGCGGCATTCCCTTGGTTGGTCCCTCTACCAGCACCCCTCGTGTCTCGGCTCATCGTCAATCTGAAAAAGGGAAACGATTAACGACCCCATAGTGGTGCTAGTGTAGTGCGACTTCATCATTATACTACTAATAGTATATATATACATAGCTTTTGAAAACCAAAATAATCACAAATACGCTCTTTCATATACGTACTAACTCTCCTTAGTGTCTTTCCCTAGGTTAACTACGCAACCTAGAGCTCTGATACCAAGTGTGACGGCCCGCCCCGCACCAACCGACATTTACTCCAAAATTGCGCTGTACACATGTCCAGTTAGCACGGAACGGGTCGTGAAAAGGAAAAGGGAAGAAAGAAATGAACATACAAAGAACCTGTAGGATGTCTCACAGCGCATAGAATAAAATATAATAGTAACATACTTGACATAAAACAGGAGAGACAGTGCATAAGCTGAAAATCAGAACTAAACATCATAGCAGCGGAAATCCAAAATACAGCTTATTACAACTTTCAAACTGTCTCAAAGCAAAAGTAAGATAAATGAGGTACACTACTAATACCCAAGTAGCGACCACCAACGACACAGGGAGAATGTGTGTATATATATATCATATGTGGAAGCCTCCTGCCCGCCTCCGAATCAGCTACTCGCGCATCACCAGCTAACCTGTCTCTAGTCTGCTCGTGTGAGCACCCAGAGTAATAAGAGGAGACATAAAACTCTGGGTCAGACATAAAGCATGGTATGAGCGATAATCATCTAAAGTGAACAATAACAGGTAGACTAAAACATACCTGAACCTGCAACCAAAGAGTTAGCACTACATACTGTACAACACTCTAAGGTACCATATCAAACAGTGTAAAGATACGGAGGTGGGGGAGGTGTGCATGTCATAGGAATGGCAAACAATCAAGCATAGCATCCATCCTCACATCTCTCACTCAGTGCATAAAGCATACGATATTCACCACTTCGATCACCCAACATTCCTTGCTACGATCACTTTGCCCCATGAAGTCATAAATGCTTCACTGCAATGATAACGTAGCCACAAATCCTTCGCTATGTCCACTTTGCCCCATGGAGTCACAAGAACCCCACTGCACTGGCTCATAGCCTTACCAATCCATACTATGTCCACTTTGCCCCATGGAGTCACAAGAACCCCACTGCACTGGCTCATAGTCTTACTACGCATCACCTTGCCCCTCAGGTCATAATGACCCTACTGCACTGATAACGTAGTCTTGCTACCATCACCTTGCCCCTCAGGTCGTAATGACCCTACTGCACTGATAAGTAGCCCTTCATTCATTTTTAGTGGTGAATCGAAGTTATGAACGTCGACAACTCCTTAGCACACGTCCCGCAGCAAAGCCCAACCATGAAGTGAACTCATTGGTTCCCAACTGGTTTCGGGATCCTGAGCTCTAACTCCCATTTGGACTACCTTTGCATCTCGGGTTATTGGTCATCACCATCGAATCGGATCGGATCAGCCTTCACATTCTTCATCGGATCGGATCGGCCTTAGACATTCGGATCGGGTCGCGCCTCCTACGTCGGATCAGGTCGTGGTCCTCCAGCTCGTGGCTCCTCCTCCTGGTTCGGACCGGCGTCACCACTTCGGGTCGGATCGGGTTGCTTCATCCGGGTCGGGTCGCGCCTTCTAATCGGGTCGGTTCGTCGCGCCCTAGTACCCATCGACTCGTGAGCTCCCCACCCTCTTCTGGTTCGGATCATGAATACTTGTTGGTTCAGATCGTGCTTCTACTACCGGATCGTGCCACCTAGCTAAGTCGTGACTTGCTCCCTCAAACAGATCGTGACGCCCACGCTGGAACGGGTCGAGTAGCGCTCCCCTCCACCGATCCGATCCGGATTCTGGGCCATTTCCTGCATGTTTTCCTGCGACTGTTTTTACGCCATTCGACGGCGTTTTCGACCAATCTAACACTTATAAACAATCACCAAGCATACCATACAGTCATAGCAACATGTAATATCGATCCCAAACATCAAAACATAAATCATAGCATGTAAAATGGATCAAACATACCCAAAATCCCATATTTTCCCCTTAAGCATGTTTAGGTGAAACTAATGATATGATTAGCAAAACTTAACCAAATTAACCCAAATTCATATCAGAGGTCTAAAACATCATTCCGAATTTTATAAACTTTTTTCCAGAATTTTATCATGCATAAATTCGCTAATTAACACTAATCACCCCTAATTAGCCATACTTAGTGCAAAACTATGCAAATCACTCACCTTAGCCACAAAATAAACTAAGATCTGAAATAATTCTCTGATTTGATACGAATTTCATTGCCAAACAGCAGCTCCTATGTTGATTTGGTGAAGATCTTCCTTGATTAGGGGTTGCTAAGCCAAATCCTTAACCTAAAGGTGATTTGGAGGTGATTTAGAGGTTGGAGGCCATTTTTGGGGATCCTTGGTGATAAGTGGAGGCTAGAAAACTGAAATGGAATGATTCTCCATCTCATTTCAGCCCTCCCATAACCCTAATCCCGAAATGGGTTATGGGCCTACTCACTAATCAACCGATTTGGCCCGGCTAAGCAGTTTTTCACCCTCCAAACCTTGTTTCAGCCATATGTCCCAAACGGTAAGTCCGTTTGGCTATTATGACCACTCTACAGAAAGGTAAACCATCAAACGAATCTAATGGAAGTGGTTTCAGGTCAAAATTCCTTTCCAATCAAAAGTTATGGCCAAAACAGTACCAACTAGGGGCAAAATGGTCATTTAAAAATCGACAAAAATCATGGACATGGGAAATGGCTCTAATGGATGTTTCCTAAAGTTACATGACCATACAACTTGACATGGGAAAGAAATAAATATTCTACGATCCCCCGATACGTAGGATACGGGTTATTACAGAAAGAAAGTTAGAATAGAAGAAGAAGAAGTATCAACGCAACACAGAGTCTCACATCGCAGCAGAACATAATATAATACAGAAATAAATCTTTATTGAGAGCTTTGAAAATACTTACAATATCAGAGTACACCAACATCTCTGGACAGTTATAATAACCTGTCCTCATATACACAGCGGAATAAATACTAGATATCATATGTCTAGACATTTCTAGCTCGTCTCTGGACTTCTCTGTACCTGATAACCTGAACCTGTACACCCCGGGCTAACCCGAGCATTTACAAAACACCGGGCCAGTCTGGTGAACTAGAGTGAGAAAAACTCGCACAGTATTAAGGGTATCCCACAACTTGATTTTAAAGTTAAAATCCTTTCAAAAAAAAGATAATCGTAA
This sequence comes from Allium sativum, assembly GCA_030737875.1. Lineage (NCBI taxonomy): Eukaryota > Viridiplantae > Streptophyta > Magnoliopsida > Asparagales > Amaryllidaceae > Allium > Allium sativum. The sequence continues at coordinate 1,030,597,114 of CM060924.1, read as the reverse complement.
GACCAAATCCACACATAAATGCGGACGGTTTTTACCTTACGATAACCCAAAACAGTTTTCGAAATCAATATCTTTTCTGATAGTATACTAGTGCCTAAATACAAGTAAATATCAATCTAGCGGAACGCTTGCATCGCACACTCCACATATATAGTATACAATCAAAACCGCTGGCACCTATTGGAGATTGGATTCCAACTATGATAAGGTATGGGACCACCTGCCGATTGTGTATCTCTAGAGGTGAATACACTAGGTTCAACAAGAATGTCTTACAACCCGGCCCTCACATGACCGACCACTCATTTCGCTTGAGTGTATCAAATGTATATCACCAACGGTTGGGCTCTATTAGCCTACTTTGTAAACTAGGCTACACAAAGTCAAGAAGTTAGAAGATCAAGTAGACAAAAGACACTCTGTTATGCATCCGGTTCGGATCGGAATTACAGGAGTAGGAACAAAAACGAGACAAAGGAGGAAGGAAAGTATTCGGATCGGATCGGAAGTAATAGGGACGATCCGAACCCTATCTGCTAGCCCATCCGATCCGAATCTAGTGCATCTTGCTACTTCGCTCCATGATCTCCTGGATATTTGGGACAGTTACACCTGCTTTCTACCCACGCTGGCCACTAACTATGTGTGTTGTCCTCACTAGAACTCACCCGATCCCGAAAGTGACAGGATGGAAGCCACGTATACCCGATCCGACCCGGAGCCAGGAGGAATTTTCACCTATAAATATCCCATCAAGAAGCACTTAGAGGGATCTTTTTGGCACTCTGAAAGTTTGACTATTTTTGAGAACTGAATTTTAGTACTCCCCAACAATCCAAATCATCATTCAAAGGATATATTATATATAATTGAGTGAATGTATATGAAAAATGAGTGAGATTGAGTGAATATCTTGTTGTACTTTCATCTACATCATCAAGCAAAGTGATATAAAGTGGACGTAGGCTCTTTAACGCCTAACCACTATAAATCTCGTGTCTCTTTTCTGTTTTTAATCTCATTTTATTAGAATTTTAGTCAATTTGGGTGTTAGAACAATTTTTCGGTCTAACATTTTGGTGCTTTCACTGAGAATCATTTGAATTCTCTGTTTTTCTAGATAATCATTCTACTTTTTGGACCGTTGAGTTCAAAGAAGTTAATCCCCAATTTTCGACGCTTTTAAGTACTTGTTGGTTGATTGTTGAAGAATTATGGCCAAAGGAAAAGGCAAGGAAGTTCAAACCAGTCGAGGGAACGAAGTTGGTGAAGATCAGCAAAATGCGGTCGTGACGAGGTCTCGTGGGCAAAGCTCAGGAGCGAATCAGACTGGCTTAGGAAGTCCGAACCGGTCGCAAAGGGAAAGCACTGATCCAACCCGAGTAGAAGATGTTGAAGAGGTGCGCTCCCCCAACCCGAACCGATCCGGCCAGGTCACTTTGCTCCGATCCGACCCGACTCTAGGTGATGTTGGAACCTCTACTCGAGCCCCTCCAAATGCTCTGACTCCAGCCACCAGGACCAATGACCAGATCAATCCGTCTGCGCCTATCACCCAAGGAGATTTTTCACGCCTTCTCGACATGATTGAGAGCACTAGGGAGGCTATGAGAATCCACGAGCGCACCAACCTTATGATGCAAGAGAATATGAGAATCATGAGTAGGGAAATTGGCGAGCTTCGCAGGCAGATGACCCCTTCCCCAGTTCATCGCACTGCAATGGATCAGTCTTCTTCCTCTGAGGAAGAACGACCTCGTGAAAGAAGGCCGCTTGAACGACCTCAGAATTTGGAACAAATGACTTTCAGATCTCTGGGATCCCGTGAAGACGCTGCTTGTGTGTTAGGACCCGATGACCCAAGCTTGAGAGAGCCTAAGCTGTTACCAATGCGAGGATCTCATGTTCTACCTAGAGATCCTAACCTTATCAACCCCACTCAGGGACAAATGCTTCATCCCCTTCCTCCCGAGATCGACCGGGAACGTAGGGAGCAAAGCAGAGCAGAAGCCGCAAGAAGAAGGAGGGTGTCCCCTGATCAGGAGCCCAGAGGAAACCCGAACATCAGGGCCAGGGAGCCTGAACGGACCTTGACCAATGCTGATGTATGGGCTATGGTGCGCCAGATCATGTCTGAAAGTCGAAATTACACCAATGAAGATTATGGTATTGAGCGAAACCATACTCCCTTTACTGGTGAACATCAGGGCCAGGGTGTCCCCCAAGATTATGCTGATGTATGTCATCAGTAAAGAATGTCATCAGTAAAGAGAGTATGGCGCACCATAGCCCATACTTTACTGGTGAACAGGATGTTTTATAACCAAATAGGGAAAACCATGGAGGTTTATGTGGATGATATTCTTGTCAAATCGAGGCAGTCATCTAGCCATACGCAAGACTTGGCAGAGATGTTCGGTATCCTGCGAAAGTATCGAATGAAGCTAAATCCTTTGAAGTGCTCGTTTGGAGTGGCATCTTGAAAGTTTCTGGGTTTCATCGTGAGCTCCGGGGAATTGAAATTAATACCAGTCAAATAGCAGCGATAAGGAACATTGAGGAACCACGAAGAATCAAAGACGTCCAAAGTCTTGTATGGAAGGTGGCTGCGTTGAGTAGATTTATCTCCAAAGCAACAGACAAATGTGTCCTGTTTTTTGACTTGATAAAAAGGGGAAAGAAAATTTTTGAATGGACTCTGGACTGTGTTGAGGCCTTTCGAAATCTATTGGACATACTAGAGAGACCACCGATTTTGTCGAAGCCCGTGGATCATGAAGAGTTGTTTGTTTATCTAGCAGTATCGGCTCACGCCGTTAGCACCGCCTTTGTCCGGGAAGAAGACAAGGTGCAAAGGCCGGTATATTACGTAAGTAAGAAATTGGAAGTTGCAGAACGTAACTACCCAAGGATTGAGAAGCTTTCTTACAGCCTTTTGATCGCCTCCCGAAAACTTCACCAATATTTTCAAGCTCACCCAATAATCATATACACTGATCAGCCTCTGAGACAGGTGTTGCAAAGACCCGAAGCATCAGGATGGTTGATCAAGTGGAATATTGAATTAAGTCAGTTTGATTTAAACTTTCAGCCGCGGAGATCGATCAGGGAGCAAGCTTTGGCTGACTTTATAGCAGAGTTCACAATTTCGGAGCAAGAGGCGATCGATGATAAGGTGGTCAAATCAGAGGAAGAATTAAAATTAGATCCATGGAAGTTATACACAGACGGAGCCAAGAACGACCGAAGGTCCGGAGCTGGAGTCGTCTTTGTTACTCCTGAAGGACGATCATTATATTATGCTCTGGGAGTAGAATTTTCAGCGACCAATAATGACTCTGAATATGAAGCCCTGATTGCCAGGCTGAAACTTGCTAAGGAATTCAGAATAAAGGCATTAGATATATTCTGCGATTCCAAAATAGTCGTATGCCAAGTGCGAAAGGAGTTTGTGGCCCGGGGACCTCGACTTATTACCTATCTTGGAAAGGTGAAGGAGCTGTTGAGCAACTTTGAACGGTATAACATAACGCATATCCCAAGAGCTGAAAACCAGAAGGCAGACCGGCTAGCGAAGCTGGTAAGTTCCGACAATCCGGAGGAAATCGAAATGGTTCCCATTGAGACGTTGGGATTGCCAAGCTTTGAGTTAATGGAAATTGAATTAGCTTTCGAACCAGAACCGGAGAGGGAGTCGTGGATGACCCCAATCAAGAATTTCCTTTGAAATGGAGTACTCCCGCCAAAGAAGAGTGAGAGGCGAGCCATAGTTCGCAAAGCTACCAGATACGTCCTTCAAGATAATACCCTTTATCGACAAGGATTTTCTATGCCCCTGTTACAGTGTATAGCGCACGACGACATCAAGCGTGTACTAAGGGAAGTACACGAAGGTGAGTGTTGAGATCATACGGGGGGTCAGACTTTAGCGAAAAAGGTATTGTGGTATGGGTATTTCTGGCCCACTATTAATAAAGATGCAGCTTATTACTCATGACGCTGCGACAAACGCCAGAGGATCACCAAGATCCCCAGAGCACCACCGACCCAGCTCAAGTCGATGGTGAGTCTGTGGCCGTTTGCCATGTTGGGAATTGACATCATCGGAATTCTACCGATTGCCAAAGGAGGAGCGAAGTATACAATAGTCACCGTGGACTATTTTACGAAGTGGGTGGAAGCTGAGCCCTTAACCAAAATCACAGCGAGAAAGGTGATAAGTTTCGTGGTTAGAAATATCATATGCCGGTTTGGGATTCCAAGGACCATTATAACTGATAATGGAACCCAGTTCGATGGTGCCAAATTCAGAAATTTCTGCCAGAATACAAGATTGACAAGCGGTACACTGCAGTCGCCCATCCACAGTCGAATGGGCAAGTAGAAGCAATAAATAAAGTCATAAAATACATCCTCAAGAAGCGGTTGGAACGTGCAAAAGCAAAATGGGTGGATGAATTGCCCTTGGCTTTGTGGGCATATCAGACAACGTTTAAGACAACTACCAGCCATATTCCTTTCTCTCTTTCATTTGGTTCAGAAGTGGTAATCCCGGTAGAGCTTGAAGTTCCCTCTCACAGGGTGACATATTATGACCCGATGACGAATCGGGCACTCCTCCTCAAGTCCCTTGATGAAGTCGAAGAGAAAAGGGACGAGGCAGACTTGCGTTCGTCAAGACATCGACGTTAGATGGCATGCTATTATGACAAGAAAGTTCGCTTTAGAACCTTTGAGCCAGGGGATTTGGTGCTAAAGCGAGTTTTTCCATCCCTTCCTCATCTCGGTCCAAAGTGGGAAGGAATATTCGCCGTCCAACAGAAACTTGAGACAGGAGCCTTCAAGTTAACGACCGTAGATGGTGAAGAAGTGCCTAGGGCTTGGAATGGCCAACACTTGATGTGATATTTGAATTAGGGATGTTGTATTTTCTTTTGGTTTTTTTATGAACCTTGTAAAAAGGCACGACTTGCCTTAAAAAGTTTGTTGATGCGAACAAAGGACTATAAAGTGGATGTAGGCTTCGACTTAGCCGAATCACTATAAAAATATCGTGTGCCATTTACTTTCCTACGTTATTTATATCTTCAACTATTATTCTATTATGACTGTGGAATACGAAATGTTAAATTAAAATTTGGAAAGTTGGAGATGGCTTATATGCAAGAACAAACACAACGACTGTTTGTACGACAAGACATAGAAGAATGGGAAGATGACATTCTTAACTCTAACTCTCAAGAATCTAGAGAGAGTACAAAGGAAGGGAAGACAACGTCCTCTGAGGCGTGAAGGTGAACCCGGATGAGAGAGCGCCTCAGCGAAAACTCTAACCTGGATATGTGACTGGAGAGTGTAAATATTCTAGAAAGAACATGCATCAATGACGAAAGGAATATGGCCCCCGTCAGAGAATCGAGGACATTTGGACTCTTTAATTTAATCTTGAGTAGTTCATCCTCAGTCATTCAAGATTGACTGGGGGCATGTACGCGTATACATGTTTCCTCCAGCAATGACTTCATTATATGACTTTAATTTGACATACTTGTGTATTTTCATTTAAGTACTAAACTAACAACTATCAGACATTGCAGGAAATAAACTATTTTTATTCACAAACATGTGAGTTTGTACAAGGAAAACCAGCAAAAAAGAAGATGCGAGGGCCGCGCTCACTGCAACAATTGCAGGCCAATCAAAAAGCCATAAACATGGCACTTCATCACTTAGACCTTGGAGTGGACTTGGATTTTTTAGCAGCCTTCTGAGCATCCTTCGCCTCCCTTTCGGCATCAGTTAGAACGCGCTTTGGTTTTTTCCTCCCTGTAACCGAAGTGCTGGAATCGGTTGATTTTTTCCCAGGAGTTGGAACACTGGAATCAAGAGAAGACTTTTTAGCAAGCTCTTCTGTAATAGACCTAGTCGAAATCTTTACAACTAACCTTGATCCAGCAACCACCACTGCAAGAGGCTTAAGGCTTTCGGGGTCTAGGTCTTCAACTTTAAGCTGCATACGTTTGTCTTGCTCAGCTTTCAGCGCAGCCAAAGTGATGTCATCAATGCTTTTTGACTCCCCAACTATGGCCACCTCAGGGTCTTCCTCATGTCCCTCGTTGCCGCCATCATCTTTCAAGGCATCTATCATCTCGTTATTGTGATGAGCATCAGCCTTAGACGGTTCAGTTCCTCCTCCTGAATCAATAGTGGCAGCCTTGTCCTTTCCCCCTTTAGCCTTCTCCGCGGGTTTTGCTCCAGCGGTGGTTCCTTGAGGCCCACCAATCTTCTCGGTGGGTTCAACACCTACAGAATGAGAAGTAACAGTTATCAACTCAGGAGAAAATAAAGGATCCTCCGCCGATTGTCGATTATGCGATGAAAAGTGAAGACGGCCTTGACGAATTGAGGCGAGAATGTAGAAATACCTTCTGATGATTTCTCAGCTGGAGTAACTGCCGTCTCTGATGTCTCTCGGGTATGGGGGATAAAAGAGACGCCCGAGGAATCCTCGGGTTTTCGGGGTCATATCCCTCTACTTCAGAAGTTCCAACGGCAGTAGAAGAAGAACCAGCCTCAGAGACATTCTTTTGCTTGGCCATCCGTTTCTCCTCCTCCATAGTAGCAGCGATGAGGCGACGCCCCTCTGCCAGGCGTGCTTGCTCATCGTCTCTTAGATATTTTTTCATAAGCTTGTCTTCGTCGATGGAATCTACCTTAAGCTCCACTTTCTCCCATTCAACAATTTGACTCCATACGTGAACCAAGGTAGTCGGATAATCTTCAATCCAAGATATGTTTCGGCGGTGTATTATATGCGCAAAGAATTCGATCATTAATTCTCCGAAACCATGCACTTCCTCCTCAGCCTCTGACAGCTGCTTGCGGGTCTCTTCGGCGGATTTGATAACAATTTCAACATTACCCTCCGCTAGGGCAGCCCTATTCTCAGCCTCCACCAACTAGGAAGCCAAGTCAGTGTTCCTCTTCTCCAATTCAGCATTCTTTCTCACTAACTCAGCTTTCTCTTGCTCCATAGTGGTGTAGGCAAGTTGCATTTTAGCATTATCCGACTTTGCATCTTCTGCTTGCTTTTTCAACTCCGAGCTCTCTTGATTGTGAGACTCGAGCAAGTCATGATAATGTTTTTGTAGCTCTTCAAATTGCTGCTTGAAGTTAGTAGCATTCCACTGAGCAACGGCAAGTTGGGCCTATGTGTCCTCAAGATCTTTCCCTAAATTTTTCAAGGCTTTAGCATCAGCTGCTGCAGTATTTTTCATCGACTCCGTATCCGTAATCAGAGTTCGGATAATTCTGGAGAGTTTACGTGAATACTTGAACATCTCCGAATATTGTTTCTCAACTGCATCAATTTTCGCTTTGGCCTCGTCCGCCTACCTTGAGGAAATAGGCTCAAGAGCGGGTAAGAAAGTCAGGTTTTCAAAGTAGTGCTCGGGGAATTCTTTCTTCAAATATGCCCGCTTGACTTTAGCTTCAGCATCCAATGGTGGAGGTGCGCGACATGTTAGCTTAGTATCCGTAGGATGAGCGGGCACGACGACTGTATCACCCTTCCTAGGCCGCTTATCGGAAACCTTATGTTTGCCTCGCGAGTCTGTATCTTTCGGCGGGCTCCTTTCCCTACTGCGTTTTTCTTGAGAAGAGGTTTGATCTTTTGACTGTGACTTGTCTTCTCCTCGACGACCTTAGTAGCCTCTGTATCGTTTTGAATCCGACCGGGCGAGGGAGCGAGAACGTGAGGTCCGCGACTGATAAGAGTCATGAGGCCTTCTATCTTCCCTTCCCCGGCCTTCGCGACGATCGCGCTCAACATCAGAAGAGGGGCCAGTCATGCTACGACGAAGTTTCCTGATATCATAATGGGAGCGTGACATTGTACCTGCGCAACAATGCAAATGGAATTCAGAATCAGTGTTCTCACAAAAGGTAAGTACTGTGAAATGTGATGCTATTGTGCTAAGTGCGTCCTAAGTGGTGTTTTCGCCCCGACAAACCCGAATCCGAAGCCAGACTTGTGCGAGTAGGCTCTTTGACCTTAGCGGGAGTGGTCTCTTCTGAAGAAGTGAAAACTAAAGGATTTGTTCCAAAATCCTCTGAAGTGTAGATAGTTTCAGGTAAGGGGAGATCTCCTAAACCCTGAAATGTAGGATCATCGGTACTATGGGCATCTCCCTAGGAAGCCACTATTGGCGGTTCTTTGGAAGACGTCGACTTCTCCGGAGAGATAGCATCCTCGGGGACGATGTACCCTTCTCGGTTATTTTCGGCCATGTTGGCCAACTCATCATATTGAGTCGAAGATGGAGAAGGTGAAGTTTGAAGCGACATTGTAGGAGTTTTCGAGATCTCGCCCGTTTCTGGAATTAAGTCCACTGGGGGGATGTATACATATGGATCCGACCCGTGACCTATGCTACGGGTAATGGACAACAACCCGTGAAGATGAAGATATTCATCCTTCAGGACTCCATTGAATGTTAGAAATTTTCGGTCGCCATTGAGGAGCCGGTGCATCCGGTTAAAGAACACTTGACCCGATATTTGTTTTGGATTATCAACTGTAAACAAAAAGAAAACGGATTAATGTGGTGGCGTGGAAATTTAGAGTTGAGATTTAGAAAACCAATGCTTTACTTGATTTTGTCTATCTTCTGGCACATCCCCGCTGTTGTTTTACATAAAACCATCCCAGTTTGGAATCACCGGCCTTGCTGCAGAACGGTGCTGAAATTATTTTCCTTTTTCGGACCGATTCGAAGTAAGAGAAAGAAGGAGTTTCTCGAGTCCGATGCTTGAAGTTATAAAAGAAATGAATGTCATTGAAAGTGAGCTCTATACCCAAGATCTCACGGTATGCTACATATAAGGTATATAAGTAAGCATAGGAGTTGGGATGCAGCTGCATGGGGGCAATCCGCATCTGTCTCAAAAAGTCGATAACGAAAGGAGAAAATGGAGGAATAGCCCTGACCATGCACATCAATCGGGTGATTGCCATAAATCCTTCTGGAGGGTTGTGAGGACGGTCAGTTTTCAATGGCACCAAGGTATCCTTTTTCAGTATCCCATACTTTAAGCATATTCGAATGAGCTTGTCGTTGTCAATCATCGATTCAACAGAATCTTGAGGTGATTCCAATATGATGGCAGACTCGAATTCGTCAGGAGCTCGATTATCTCCAACCCCACCTTCCTCTTCATAGCCCAGAGAAACTTCACTGTCAGATGGCGTTTCCCTATTATGCGCCCCTACTTCATAATCTGATCCCTCGTCATCCCATTCAGGGTCTGAAGAAGAAGATATGTCACCGAGAGTATACTTCTCAGAAGTTCCTGCAATTTCTGTCTTCTTTGCTAATTTAGAAGAACGTCTCTTAGCCATGATCACTAGACTATTAAAGAAACAATGACAAGGATTAGAGTAAAGTTACCTGTGTCCCCCGTGTGTGCATGTGAACTAAAGTGTGTGCTACATGTAATAAAGATGCAAAGCAAATACATGAAAGCATAATGTAAACGTCCAAGGAAGCAGTAATGTTCAGAACGGTTCTTGATATTTGTTTATGTTCACAAGGCTCTATCCTAACTACCCATGAAGTCATAGACCAAAGTTAATGTTAGTTGAATTAGTCAGACTATCTTTGTGTGTAAAGTTAGATGCCTTTAGATCGGTTCGGATAAGCATGTGGTAATCGGTTCGGTGCGAGCATAATGATCGGATCGGTTCGGATGCTTTATTTAAACAAGTTTAAATCGAAGCAAGGAGAACGACGGGCTCGAATAGGAGGAGTATGGGCAAAGGCTGATCTGATCGGATCGGTTGACTCCGACCTGAACCGTACAAGCATCACTTGACTAGTCCATTTAGTTCAACCACCTATGTCGTCTTTCTCCTCCGACCTGAACCAAACTTTCTCCTTCCTCCCTTCCTTCTAAAGCATCCAACCTGAACCGAATCCATCTCCTTTTTCTTCCTCTCTGCCCCTACATCTCCTACCAAGCATCTAACCCAAAAATCAATGTAAAGTTAGGGCTTGTAAATTGGCATGACCAACGGCTGCTCCAGGCACCCTCCGCAACAGCTTCGAGGTGGCGACAAGGTCACCGACGACGAAGAAGAGAGGCGGAGGACATGGTGTCAACGCTAACAAATTTTCACACTGAAATCGCTTAAACCATTCATGGATTCAAGTCAAAACTAATTAAAGGAAGATTAAGTCGCTGTTTGAAGCCCTACCTATGGATTTATTTAGAGAAATCAAAGAATTTCTTTCATGAATTCAAGAGTTGGAATTAGGTTTTTGCCCTCTTCGAAATTGGTGCAAGTCGCTGAGAATGTAAAAGTAAAAGAAAGAAAAGAGGCGGATGGATTTATATACTTGGGTGAAGAAGTCTCTTCGTGTTCCTAATAACGTGGCACTCCTTTCCGTTCGGACCGGAAATACTGGTCCATGGACATTGGGCCTATTAGCCTAACAACGTGAAGACATAGGAAAAGCCATTCGAAGAGGAACCGACCCAAGAGCCTAAGAAGATTAATTCAACATGTATAGTGGAGCAAAAAGAGAAATAAGGAACGGAATTACTTGGAGGGACCGCTGGAAATCAAGAAGAATCTTCAAACTTGTTAAAAAATGAAGAAAGTAGCCTACACGCAACATGATATATATAAACGTCATGAGATGTGACTATCTGAAGCAATATATCCCTACACATCAACGGAAACAACTTCTCAGCAACTCAAACTCAAAGACAAATGAATAGATAACATCAATGCATGCTTTGTCTCCAACAGAAGCATCCTTTGAGGGGGCAAAATGTTAGCCTACTTTGCAAACTAGGCTACACAAAGTCAAGAAGTTAGAAGATCAAGTAGACAAAAGACACTCTGTTATGCATCCGGTTCAGATCGGAATTACAGGAGTAGGAACAAAAACGAGACAAAGGAGGAAGGAAAGTATTCGGATCGGATCGGAAGTAGTAGGGCCGATCCGAACACTATCTGCTAGCCCATTTGATCCGAATCTAGTGCATCTTGCTACTTCGCTCTACGATCTCCTGGATATTCGGGACAATTACACCAGCTTTCTACCCACGATGGCCACTAACTAGGTGTGCTGTCCCCACCAGAACTTACCCGATCCCGAAAGTGACGGGATGGAAGCCACGTATACCCGATCCGACCCGGAACCTGGAGGAATTTTCACCTATAAATGCCCCATCAAGAAACACTTAGAGAGATCTTTTTGGCAGTCTAAAAGTTTGAATATTTTTGAGAACCGAATTTCAGTACTCCCAAACAATCCAAATCATCATTCAAAGGATATCTTATATATAATTGAGTGAATGAATATGAAAAATGAGTGAGATTGAGTGAATATCTTGTTGTACTTTCATCTACATCATCAAGCAAAGTGATATAAAGTGGACGTAGGCTCTTTAACGCCGAACCACTATAAATCTCGTGTCTCTTTTCTGTTTTTAATCTCATTTTATTAGAATTTTAGTCAATTTGGGTGTTAATACCGTTTTTTGGTCTAACAGGCTCAAACCACCGTTTCCCGAAAAGGGATAGCATCGAAAATAGATTAAAAAATGAAATGGATTTTCTCTAGATAGGTGATTATACACCCTAATGGGAGCGACCCACATAGCCATGCTGCCTGCTCGATTTTTGTCATCTCCTGGTTGATGAGGCTTAAGGTCCGAACACATCTGATCATCATAAACTTTGAATGCCACATCGTCAGATCCGCCAAATCACTAATTGACATCCACAAAAATATTCTGGTCGTTAAGCTAGAGAGGTGCCCCCTCGCCACTGATAGAGATACGTTTGTAAAAATCAATATACGTGGCCCTTAAGAAATACTCTGCCAGACATCCGTCCATACAAGTCATCCAGGAACAGGATGAACCGAAGGTACTCTCCTACTGCATCCAATATAGGAATCATCCCATGGATCAGTAGCTAGTAGTCCTTGCAATCCACAGATTCCAACCACGACAGAACCCCAGTATATCTCCAGGTCGAATCAGAGATTTTAAGTAGTTATTCCATTTTATACGATATCCAATACTCCATTCGACTATTATTTTCAAAACATTTACTATAACATATCGTTAATTATAACTGAGAAATCATTTCAACTTATTATTCGATGTTACGCCAACTCTTTTGTTTTCATTGCTCGGAAAAATATCAAATCCTATTCTTATAGAATAAACCATTCTATATCTTATTCCTTTCGAAATTATTGCCAATCTCCTTTTAATTCTTTGACTAGGGAAATATCAACTCATATCATTTCCGTTACTTTGGAAATCTTAACATACCCTCTTGACCATACCAACTAGTATCATCCTTGGATAGTCCCGAAGTCGTTCAAGTTGGGGAATTTTTAATTACCTCTCAGGCCTTAATCAACAACGTTCTTATCTTCCGATCAATACGAGTTGTAATTCAAGAAAACATATCCCATAAAATATCTTTATAGTTCTACTTATCTTTAAATATAATTAATACCGCTTAATTCGTTAACTAAACATCACTTTTATTAACTCTCGACTTATTCAAATAACTTTGTTTCCTAAACTGGATTATTACAAATCCTTTTCCAACCAAACCCAAATTTAAATCCCTTTTTCCCAATTACCTTTTTCTTTCAGGAAATCTCCTTTCAAACCCATTGATTTAACTTAATACCATTATTAAGTATTTCCAATTTGAAAGCGACGTTTAAACTCATATTCATTTATAAACCTTGTTTATAAATTCCAGGTTTAATATAAACCCTTTACATCTTCATCTCCCTCTACTTAATTCAAGTGTTAAGTAAATTTTTTCATTTAAGTTATGTATTCGTTTAAACCTCTTTGTTGCTTCATTATAAGACTTGAGCTCAAATAATACCACCCACCCCTAGCCTCTTTCCAACACTCGACTACATTCCATTTCAAACTTGGTTACTTAAATGAATTGCATTTAAGAAGTGATTATTTACATCAACAATAATAATTGCAAATAAAATAATTCCTTTATTTACTAAAATAAATAAGAAATTTTCTTTTTAAACCCTTACTAAGATTAACTAGTTATTCATTAATTTATTTTACTAGTTTAAAGTCTAACTTAGTTTAAATAGTCGACTCAGTCAAAACATGATTACTCTTCTAACCAATTCTATTTAATTACTTCTTTAAATTAATTAAAATATAATTAATTTAAATAACCCTATTTAATCGTTCCTTAGACGTGATTAATCAAATACTTAACTGCTAGGTTATTCTCTGCTCTTCGCTTATAACTCTTATCGACATAAGAATTCATTTTATAAAACAAACTTCATAATTTCTTATAAAATTTAAATAATTAATATTTTTCCTTTTTAAATAACCTTTCAATGTAATAACTCTCAAAACATAAGTCTGTTATAAAATATATTTATAACTTTATCGATCCACTGTCGATAAAACTCATATTTTATAAATCGATTGATTTATAGACCAAGTGATGCCAATTACCCAACCCCTACCATCCATTGGTTACTATCAGAACAAATGTTGAAATAAGGTTCAACAATCAATAATAATCAACCATTCCTTTTTATTTGATTGATAATTTCTATAACGATCACCAATCAATTAACAACCAATCCAGACAATTCAAACAATTCAAGCACGTTTATACACGTGACCAATCAAGGGAAATTACTTTATTTGGATCAAATCATAATGATTGGTTATTTACTGAAATGAAACGACCATTTAATTTCAGAAATTGAATCAATAATAAATATATATAACTAGCAAATAGTCAACCACTAACAATCAGAACACGCAAAATAAAAACCCAATTTATATAAAATATAAATGGGAAGAGCTGAGTGAGTTTAACTCACCTGGGTTTTAATTTGTTGATAAATATCTGGTTTTTAGTCGAATTAAACTAACGTTTAATTCGAATAAAATTCTCAGTTGTTCCCGATCCTGACTAACCTCTGCTCCATCTCGAAGTCCTCATTTTTACGGTCTCAACGCAACTGACCGCGCCAAAATCTGATATCGTATTTTCGATAAATTATCCAAACAAGTTTTATAAATAATTAAATTAAAACATGGATTTTCTTTTGAATTTAAATTGGGCTTTACCTTTTGATCATCGGCCACAAACACTACCAGGTTTCCTTTTAAACCCTACTCCTCCGATCCTCTTTCATTTGATCAGCTGCCTCCCAAAAATTACTCCAGACCGAAACCATAAATCCCCTTCTTTTCATCGCAAAATTCCATCGTTAACCCGCACCTCCCTGCGCCATCATCCTCTTCGACTTCCACTCTCTTCGATCGGTCATCCACCATCAACAAACCCTTCGACCTCCCTACCGAAACACGATGAACCCCAAACACCCAGATCCGTTGCAGATCCAATACGAGGCCTCTATCGTTTGGACTTCGAACGACCTCGACAGCCAATCAGTCCAAGAACCCAAAAGCTAAGTTTTACTTTCACTCGATTTTCAATTGTTGTAATATTTTGTTTTGATTTTTTTGATTTTCGAATGGGATTTTTTTTGTTTACTGTGTTTTGCGAATTGGTTGATGAACAATACTACGTGCTAGCTTATTTATACTTGCGGTTTGATTTTAGATAAGGATCATGTCCATCCGTAGCTTAATGTAGGTAATCTAGCTGAAATCCTTAGGCCATTCCCCTTTTGTAAATTTTCATGTATTGACAGTGATGATACGTGATGGTTAGCAGGATTTTTTAATGGATTTAGTATTGGTTTCAGTACTGTGGGATGGCTTGATTCTATTTGATCTAGGGTAGGTGTTATAGCTTAAGTGATTGAGGACATGAATTGTCTATTCAATTCAGAGATTTCGACTGTATGTCTGTAGATTTAGATGGTATAAACATATATAAATAGATTTGATTTCATCTTAGTTGTTCTTCCATATAAAGATTTTGATGTAAGGATTAGCTGTTCAGCTATATCTTGTTATTTCAGATCAGAGATTTTGAAACTGAAAAACAGATTTTTCTGGTACAGTTTTCAGAGGTATTGCATATGAATTCACTGTGTATGCTAGCTGTTCGATCTGTATGTATTGTATATAAAATATATATATATACATATAATCAGTATCCTTCTAACTATATCTTTAGCTATTCTATATTAGCCCAGCTGTTCAGATTTTGATGTATGAGAGATTTCTTAGTGCTGTCTATTCTTAGCTGTTTTATTATATATATTTGTGTGTATATATATATTTATACAATTCATAGCTGTCATTAAATCATCCTTATGGGTTTTCTTCTTTTTCTGTAGGCGCGAGGAAAGTGCTTTGGCGGATAACCATTGAAGTTATGGTACTTCAGTTACTAGTATTTCTTAGTACTTCTGTGCAGTGTCCTTGTTTTTAGTTGTCTTCTTTAGCTGTAAAAATGTTCAAATATATTGCTGTACAAGTTTGATATTGTAAATATATATTCATTGGATTTTATTTATTCAGCCGCTCATGATGTGAAAATATCGATGTATGAATATGTTTATTGTTTTCCTGAAAGAACAATGTTTGCTGAGTACTAAAATTCTAAAATGAGTTGTATTTTCCTTTCTTGTGTTTGCATACATAAAGACCCCTCTGTAAATGATTTCCTTTATATTGGTATTTTCAAGCTTTTAGTTTTTCTTATTTATGTAGCATCTTATATTTTAAGTATGATGTATGTTTGGTTTTTATATTCATTTGGCCAAACCGAGCGGGAACGTAAATAAATATATACATATATATTAAATTCAAGAAAACTAAATTTAACGAAAATAAATAAAATATCATCGTATTTACTGAATTAACAATTTCAAATTTCATCCAGTATGGCATTCAACTCGACATAAAATTCTGGTTTTAAATAATATTCCATTTATATAAAAATCTTTTAATATAAACAAATAAATCGTTATAATTTAAAAACGAATTCCATAGCGACTATTTAGAAATTTGAATTGGACGTAACTTGAAATCTATAAGTTGAAATCTCGATTTTTCTCTTTGATTAGAAAATTGTAATCGAAATGGTCCCAACGTGTCTTGTTTCATAGAAATCCGACTTATATCGGATCCTGTATATTCAGTTAAAGTTCAAATCAAAAAATTTGAACTACCACGACGTTTCGAGCACGTTTTAATTAATATATAAATATATATATATATTCTAACTTTATTTTAAATAAATAAATTCAATTAAAATCCATTATATTACAAATAAAATATATAAACAAATTTAAATATTCAAATTTAAATGACCGAAAAATCTGGGACGTTACATTCTTCCCCCCTTAAAAATAATTTTGTCCTCGAAATTGTAAGGTAAGAAGAATATTTCGAACCATATTATTTTAAAATCATGTCTTTCGCATTAAATTCAGAATAAATTTGAACTCTAAATTTTTTCTAAAATTTTGCCAGCACCTCCTCTGCATGGCACGATCGGTACGACTACAACTGCCACTCTGGCCTTAATTTCTTCGAAAATAAAAATAAAAATCCAAATTGCTTCCCACTCAGGGTATAAAATTAATCGCTTAACCCATAATATTAAGGTTTACCTATTTGTCGAGCATTCGAACTCAAATTCCAATTTCCGTTGCGGATCAAGTAGTTGTTCATCGTCTGCATTTGCAGTCTGTATAACCAAATCATCTCCACAGCCTTCAGAATTCCGCACTTATTCCACTTTTAATGCAAATAATAATCTTGGTTAGAAAATTCTGTTTCCACTTCACAACCAATCTTATTTCCAATTCACTAGGCAGGGATTTTTCCTTGCTTTCCAATCATACAGTTTCTCATTAATTCCAACCGGTTTGATTAAATTCAATATCTGGTTTGCATCTACTTTGGTTTAACATCCATTAATATTACTCGATCAATTTCAAATTAATTTCTATTATTTATCCATTTAATTTTCAATCCCAATTTCTTCAAGTTCACTCTTTTTGAATTCATTCTAGACTTGATTTTACTTAACCAGGTTCAGCTTCACTTCTATACCTGATTCAATTGACGAATTGATTTTCTAATCAGTTCAATTTTATTTCCTATTTCAAATTTGATTTCAAATCAAATCAATCAAAACAACAAATCAACCCACATTATCATAATATAGAAAATAATTTCTTTTTTCTATATAAAAACATACCTTGGGTAAAATTATTTCATTTACCCTCCTATATAAAACAATATCATATCCATTTGCTAGCTCAAGGCATCTCAACACTTGAACCAGTCAAATAACACAATACAAAACATTTGTACATAAAATCATACAAATATGCGCTTATATATATATATATACTCAAACTCAATCTAGGGTGTTACTATCCCCATCGTTATTGAGTTACGCTACAGAGCCAAGGTTACTACTCAACCAATAGCTCTGATACCACTGTAATGACCTAGGGATTTTCGGTCCTGAAAATCGAAATAAATACCTTTACCATACTCATGCCGACCTTCCAACACTGAAAACACTGGAACGTTTATAGAGAGAAATTAGAGGGTGAGATAAGAAAGAAAGAAAGTTAGAATAGAAGAAGACGAAGTATCAACACAACACAGAGTCTCACATCGTAGCAGAACAAAATATAATACAGAAATAAAACTTTATTGAGAGCTTTGAAAATATTTACAATATCAGAGTACACCAACATCTCTGGACAGTTATAATAATCTGTCCTCATAAACATAGCTGAATAAATACTAGATATCATATGTCTGGACATTTCTAGCTCGTCTCTGGACTTCTCAGTACCTGATAACCTGAACCTGTAAACCCCCGGCTAACCCGAGCATTTACAAAACACCGAGTCAGTCTGGTTAACCAGAGTGAGAAAAACTCGCATAGTATTAAGGGTATCCCACAACTTGATTTTAAAGTTAAAATCCTTTCAAAAAGAAAAAGATAATCGTAAGACCAAATCCACACATAACTACGGACGGTTTTTACCTTACGATAACCCAAAATAGTTTTCGAAATCAATATTTTTTCTGATATTATACTAATGTCTAAATACAAGTAAATATCAATCTAGCGGAACGCTTACATCTCAAGCTCCACATATATAGTATACAATCAAAACCGCGGGCACCTATTGGAGATTGGATTCCAACTATGACAATGTATGAGACCACCTGCTGATCGTGTATCTCTAGAGATGAATACACTGGGTTCAACAAGAACGTCTTGCAACCCGGCCCTTACATGACCGACCACTCATTTCGCTTGAGTGTATCGAATGTATATCACCAACGGTTGGGCTCAAACCACCTTTTCCCGAAAAGGGACAGCATTGAAAATAGATTAAAGAATGAAATGGATTTTCTCTAGATAGGTGATTACACACCCTAATGGGAGTGACCCATATAGCCTTGCTGCCTGCCCGATTTTTGTCATCTCCTGGTTGATGAGGCTAGAGATCAGAACACATCTGGTCATCATACACTTTAAATGCCACATCGTCAGATCCACGAAATCACTAATTGATGTCCACAAAAGTATTCTGGTCGTTAAGCTAGAGAGGTGCCCCTCTCCACCGCTAACAGAGATACGTTTGTAAAAATCAACGTATATGACCCTAAAAAATACTCTGTCAAACATACGTCCATACAAGTCATCCAGGAATAGGATGAACTGAAAGTACTCTCCTACTGCATCCAATATAGGAATCACCCCATGGATCAGTAGCAAGTAGTCCTTGCAATCCATAGATTCCAACCATGACAGAACCCCAGTATATCTCCGGGTCGAATCCGAGATTTTACGTGGTTCTTCCGTTTTATGAAGATTTATGGTCTTCAAATGCTCCATCTCGATCGTCGTCTGTTATCTTCTATATTTCCGCATTTGTTGGTCGGAATGGTTTTCGAATATACATTCGATCACAGTCTTTCCATACCAACAATCGTAAAGGTCAGAATTGATAGTCGGTTATTTAACTATCAAGTAAAACATCCATGAAATCATAAAAATAGATTCACTGGTCTGGTACTTAGCACCACTTGGCTTGTTTAATTAAAATTAATTCAACTTGAATATTCCAATATTAGGAAAACATTTCACTTATTACTTTTATAAACTGATATTTTCCAAAACCATTTCATTTTAATAATTAGAAAGAATCTATATACGATATCTAATACTCCATTTGACTATTATTTTCAAAACATTTACTATGACATATCGTTAATTATAACTGAGAAATAAGTTCAACTTATTATTCGATGTTACACTAACTCTTTTGTTTTCATTGCTCAAAAAAAATATCAAATCCTATTCTTATAGAATAAACCATTCTATATCTTATTTCTTTCGAATTTTTTTCCAATCTCCTTTTAATTCCGTGACTAGGGAAATATCAACTCGTATCATTTCTGTTGCTTTGGACATCTTAACATACCCTCTTGACCTTACCAACTAGTATCATCCTTGGATAGTCCCAAAGCCGTTCAAGTTGGGGTATTTTTAATTACCTCTCAGGCCTTGATTAACAACGTTCTTATCTTCCGATAAATACGAGTTGTAATTCAAGAAAACATATCCCACTAATTAAAATATCTTTATAGTTCTCCTTATCTTTAAATATAATTAATACCACTTAATTCGTTAACTAAACATTACTTTTATTAACTCTCGACTTATTCAAATAACTTTGTTTCCTAAACTAGATTATTACAAAAACTTTTCTAACCAAACCCAAATTTAAATCCCTTTTTCCCAATTACCTTTTTCTTTCATGAAATCTTTTTTCAAACCCATTGATTTAACTTAATACCATTATTAAGTATTTCCAATTTAAAAGCGACGTTTAAACTCATATTCATTTATAAACCTTGTTTATAAATTCCAGATTTAATATAAAACCTTTACATCTTCATCTCCCTCTACTTAATTCAAGTGTTAAGTAAAACTTTTCATTTAAGCTATGTATTCGTTTAAACCTCTTTGTTGCTTCATTACAAGACTCGAGCTCAAATAATACCTGTAACACCCCGTACTTTCTATGAACGTATAAGTAATAAATCAGAGAATAATTAATTTTTAAAACAAGAATCAAGGGAAACGGGTTGCGCCATTGTGTTCGTCTCGGAATTCTTCTTGGAAACGAGTTCGAGTTTGCAAAAATTGGAGTCCGTATGGGGGAGATATGACCCTCCGAAGTTTCAGGAATTTTCAGAATCGAAAACAGCTCGAAATTCGAATTCAAAATTCGAATTCAAACCCAGAAGCGGCCTGGGCGGGAAATTTCCCGCCCAGAACCCTGGTCGACTGGGGAGTCGACTGGGTAGTCGACCCCTCCGACCAGGTCGACTGGGTAGTCGACCCCCCCTGACCAGGTCGACTGGGTAATCGACCTGGGGGTCGACCTACTCCCGAAATCCAGTTTTCTGAACCTGGTTCGTTCTGATGTATTTGGTCATGTTTTCTGCCTAGGTTCGTCCGCCTAAACCTATTTAAACAGCCCCAAACCCAGCCTTCTCTACACACAATTCTATTCTGCTTTTACTCTGCCTCTGTTCTAAATTAAATAAAAATGGCGTCGCTACTCTGCTGGAATCAAAACTAGAAGCTAATCAACATCAACCTAAGCAACTCTATTCAAGCTAGAGATCAAATCTTCTGCAACGATTCTACAACTATCTTTCTTTTAGAATCCAATCAAGGCAAGTGCAGTTATTTTCCGATATAAACGTTAATTCTGATTGTGACATGAATTGTAAATCTAAATCTGAGATTATGTATGTTCTGTTCTGTTTAGATCTACCTTATTCTGTTTTTCTTTCTGCTTTCTGTTCTATAGCCAGGCTACCACGAGCCTGAGCCAATCTCATAAGAGATTACCATACGCTAAAATATTTGGGACAATAAAATGAATTATGCATGAAATGGGCATGACCGATATGTGACTGATTTGAGGAAAGAACATACATATAATTGAACCTATGACTTGAGTTTTGTGGCATAAAGAATATTGAACATACGACTAGAGAAGTTGAGGCATAAAATTTACATTGGACAAATGACTTAGGAATTGGGGCATAAAATTGACTGTAGGCTTGTAATTAGTTTAGAAATATATTACATGTTGTAAACTAGATCTGGATCTGAGCAAGCTATGTATGATACACTGTGATTTGGGGACATAATTCAATATCTAATTTTAAGGATACGATACGTGATTAAAACCTAGATTTGTGGCACATTCTAAGAAGGGGAAGATATGTGACTTAAGTGTAGAAATTAAAATCTATAATAAGATTTGAGGACTATTAAATGTGAATACACTTAAATAGGGATATTTGGATATATGGCATGCATTGTAATATTTGGCATAATTTATAGATGAATCTGCTGTACAATGCTCGTTTAACCAAAATGGGAACATATGTTATATGGTAAATTATGACCATAATCTGTTCTATGTAAATTTAATGCGAATATGGGGTATATGACCAATCACGACCATTATTTATGCATGTGAACCTAGGCCTAATTTATGATTAAGCAAGGCATGTAAATAGAACCTTTAGAAATATTAAATCTACTAAATCTATCATCTGCTAAGTCTTTTGAGAATGCCAAATCTGTTAAACTAAATCCGTTGAGATGTCTAAACTGCTAAATCTGTTGGGAAGCCTAAACTGCTAAATCTGTTGGGATGCCTAAACTGCTAAATCTGTTGAGATGCCTAATCTGTTATCTGCTAAATCTACAAGTTTGCTTAATTTGCTGAATCCGTTAAGTCGCCTAATCTGCAAAATCTGTTATCTGCTATATCTGTTGAGTTGATATAATTAGTCTGTTATTGACATAGTCTGAATTGGCTATAGTTATGAATAATTGACATGTATATTTGGTGTGGGCATAAATGGCAAATTATTAATTAATTGGCCGCAAAGATGAACATGGCTAACTCGAGGTTAGAATGAGTTTGCGGCGTAATTCTGCCCAGAACCGCCCGGCACATCCAGTGGCCGCAAACAATAGGTTCTAATGTGAGAAGTTAGTCATAACGTGCTTGAAACCCGAGGTTAGACTTAGTTTGTGGCAGAAATCTGTCCGGAACCAACCGGCCTAACCAGTAGCTGCAAACTGTCAGTCTAATGTGAGTGGTCAGGACATTAATATTTAATTAATGAAAATCTGAGATAAATATGATGTCTAAGACGTGTTGTGTGGATAGGGTTAAACCAACTAGACTGATGAAATTAATAAACCCGTTTCATGAATCTGTAGGCCCAATACAAAGTTAGACAATCTGTAAGTCTGTTAATCTGTAACTGGTTAATCTGTTAGTCTGTTAAATCTGTATATCTGATCCGTTGGTCTGAAAACTTGTTTAATCTGTGAACTAGTTGATCTGAATTCTGTATGTCTGAAGTTGTAAACAAGTTAATCTGAAAATCTGTTAGTCTGGGACACAAGGATAGGAAGGGAATTACTTGTGTCATCTATTGTTTGGGACCCATATTAGTCAGTAACCCTGTCTGGTATCAAAACTTTGACCCAACAGTAGGTAGGCTCCGGGCACGCTTACTGAACTAATTATAAGTGGTTCATTCTGATAATGGCGAGGGGTGTTGATGGTGCGTTCCAACCGGGTCATGTGCGTGCATAGATCCCGGCCTGCCTCTGTGGATGTAAGACGCCGTTACATCTGTAAATAGGTCTGTGCCAATTGGTTGTCACTGTAGGGAATGATACACCCTACTGTGGGGCCGACACAGGGTATTTACGTATTAGGGAGCCGATCGCTTGGGGGTAGGGTTTTAGGTTACAATTAGTTCTGTATGTTTCTGTTGGTACCGTTTGTTTTTGTGGGGTGGTAACACCTGTCTATTTCTGCGTGGTACCGTCTGTTCGGGTGGTAAAGGCCCATTTACTAGTGTACACCTAATTCTACATTTCTGTTTCCGTAGGGATTAATCTGACTGTTTCTGTTCGGGTGGTAAAGGCCCATTATTAATATTCTGTTTTTGTCTGTTTCTGTTCGGGTGGTAAAGGCCCGTTATCAGCATTCTGCTTCTGTCTATTTCTGTTGGGGTGGTAAAGGCCCATTACTAGGATTCTCTTCTGTGGAAATTATTCTGTACCCGTTTCTGTTTCAGTTTAGACATTAGGGTGACACCTAATTCTGTTATACTAGTATTAGTGCAGAGAAGTAAGATATAAATAAGAAGCATGGCTTAGTCCACATCATTCTGTTTCTGCTGTTTAACCTAAGTATATCTGCTACTCATGTTACTGCCATCTCTTATCTGGTTTTGCTTTCATGTCATTATTATTATCTGTTCATATGCTGAAAGTCACTGGACTTGCCGGACTTTATGTCTGACCCTTGTTGTTTCACCTCTTTTCTTCCGTTTCCCCCCAGGTTTTGTAGAAGGGAGTACTCTAAATTGATCCAGATTTCTTCCGCTTGAAGCGCTTAAAGTATGGCTTGGCTCTGTATAACTTCCATTCTGTGGGGATTATGATTTTAAAGTTTTGTACTCTGATGGCTTTTGAACAAGGCTGATATATATGTACTTGAGTTTTTGGTTAATTTGTAACCAAACTGATTTTTGTCCGGTGTAATAAAGTTATAAAGTTTTTTTTCAAGTACTACTTTTATATCTGTCTTGTAATATTCTGTTCTGTTTACTAAAATGCTCCATCAAAGTTAAGGGATTCCCTTTGTGAGTGACCTTAACGGAGGTGGGGTGTTACACTTGGTATCAGAGCTGAAGGTTACTAGATTTGAAAAAAAAAAGTTTTGAAAACTATTTTCAAAAAGGATTTAAAAAGGAAGTATTTTCAAAAGTAACGCTTATTTTTGAAAAACATAATCCCCAAAAGCCATATATCTATCTTTTGATCCTCTGTTGGAATCTTTGTTTCCTTCTTTCTCCGGAGCTACCGGCTTTCTGGGAGGTAACCTCATCGCGGCATGGTTCTATAGGCTTGGTAAGACTACGATACTGGTCTAAGGGCAAATAAACGCCCGACTTCCATCTGTAGCCGCAGTAGTCTCACCTACGGCTAATTTTCTTTCGAGCTTTGTAGGATTTTCCGTGCGATGGAGGCAGCTTTCAAGGGACTTGTCAAATAGTAAAGATGAGAATGAGGGAGATTGGCTAAGGAGCACAACCCAAGGATGAGAAACTCATGGATATGGACTTGGTTCACAAAGGAGGCGAAAAAGGAAACACAAAAGAAAGAAGAAAAGTCTGATGATAAAGGAGGAGAAATGTGCTTTACTTATGGAAGCTTGACTCATCTGAACAAGGACTGCCAAAAGAGGAAAGACACTCACTTCAACTATGGTGAGATGGGACACTTCACTAGGGACTGCCCGAAGAAACGGGGGCAAGGACAGAGGACATGACCTACTTCGGGAAGGCAGGCGAATGCTCTCATAGTTGGTGGATAGGATATAAGTAGGAAAATTTCCGTAGAGAGTTTAGTTTCCTTATCTGATTATTGAGTTAGAACTCTTTCCGATTGTGGCATTCTGATTCTGTAGTCGAGTATCTGCACTACAATACTAGTCTTGTTTCTGATCTGGTTATAGTCTCAAACCCCATCGGGGTTACGACTCATCTGCTGGTGATAGGTTGGGGTTTGAGAGATATCTGTGTTAGGCGTCAAGTAGGACGCATACATTCTGGGTTTTATCACGCTTAGTTTTCTAAGAATCATTTGGTAATCCGACCTATACTAGTAGTCTGTAAATATCTGATTATCTCTGATAAGGTTAAGATTTCCAGTTTTGACATTGTCTAAAGAGGGTAATCCTCTGAGTGTCAATCTGATATTGATTTCGGTCTTTGGGGTTGATACTTAGGGGAATTATTCTCTCAACCAAGGTCTAATGGAAACCAAGTTTTTTGTTTTATCTGTACTCGCTTCCATCATTCGACTGTATCCTATCGATGGAATCTTCGAACTTTAGGTAGAAACTAATGGGTGTAAACATGTGTTTGAGACATGTTATGTTTGATGGTTGCAAGTGGATGCAGGTGGTTGCTAGTGGTTGTTCGTGGATGCATATACACACACTAGGCACTAGATCGGCTCGAAAACACTCTCATATTGCATATGGATGTGTGAGCATTTTCTATTTTTGTAGATGCAAAATGATTGACTCAGCACATGGATGTTGCATATGACCGAATGGATGTGCACTCATATAGAAATGATATGTATCGAGTAGGGAAATTGCATACATGTTGGACTCATGGCACTGGCATAATTCGCATTAAGGAGGTCAACTGAATCAGTGGAGCGCCTGATCTTTGCATTAGATAAGGAACATATACACACACCTTTGCAAATATTCATACAACTTTAGAGGTTTCAAAGGACAATGGACGCCAGTGATTGATGATTGAGTAGATGGATGTTGGATGGTAGGACACATTCTTCTTACCTTGAAGATTTCGGGGACGAAATCCTTAAAGGGGGGAGAATGTAACACCCCGTACTTTCTGTGAACGTATAAGTAATAAATCAGAGAATAATTAATTTTTAAAATAAGAATCAAGGGAAACGGGTTGCGCCATTACGTTCGTTTCGGAATCCTGCTTGGAAACGAGTCCGAGTTTGCAAGAATCGGAGTCCGTATGAGGGAGATATGACCCCCCGAAGTTTCATGAATTTTCAGATTCGAAAACAGCTCGAAATTCGAATTCAAAATTCGAATTCAAACCCAGAAGCGGGCTGGGCGGGAAATTTCCCGCCCAGGACCCAGGTCGACTGGGGAGTCGACTGGGTAGTCGACCCCCCCGACCAGGTCGACTGGGGAGTCGATTGGGTAGTCGACCCCCCCGACCAGGTCGACTGGGTAGTCGCCCTGGGGGTCGACCTGCTCCCGAAATCCAGTTTTCTGAACCTGGTTCGTTCTGATGTATTTGGTCACGTTTTCTGCCTAGGTTCGTCCGCCTAAACCTATTTAAACAACCCCAAACCCAGCCTTCTCTACACACAATTCTATTCTGCTTTTACTCTACCTTTGTTCTAAATTAAATAAAAATGGCGTCGCTACTCTGCTGGAATCAAAACTAGAAGCTAATCAACATCAACCTAAGCATTTCAATTCAAACTAGAGATCAAAGCTTCTGCAACGATTCTACAACTATCTTTCTTTTAGAATCCAATCAAGGCAAGTGCAGTTATTTTCCGATATAAACATTAATTCTGATTGTGACATGAATTGTAAATCTGAATCTGAGATTATGTCTGTTCTGTTCTGTTTAGATCTACCTTATTCTGTTTATCTTTCTGCTTTCTGTTCTATAGCCAGGCTACCACGAGCCTGAGCCAATCTCATAAGAGATTACCATACGCTAAAATATTTGGGACAATAAAATGAATTATGCATGAAATGGGGATGACCAATAAGTGACTGATTTGAGGAAAGAACATAGGTTGAACTTGGAACTTAGGACATAAATCTAAGACATATAATTGAACCTATGACTTGAGTTTTGTGGCATAAAGAATATTGAACATACGACTGGAGAAGTTGAGGCATAAAATTTACATTGGACAAATGACTTAGGAATTGGGGCATAAAATTGACTGTAGGCATGTAATTAGTTTAGATATATATTACATGTTGTAAACTAGATCTGGATCTGAGCAAGCTATGTATGATAAACTATGATTTGGGGACATAATTCAATATCTGATTTTAAGGATACGATACATGATTAAAACCTAGATTTGTGGCACATTCTAAGAAGGGGAAGTTATGTGACTTAGGTGTAGAAATTAAAATCTATAATAAGATTTGAGGACTATTAAGTGTGAATACACTTAAATAGGGATTTTTGGATATATGGCATGCATTGTAATATTTGGCATAATTTATAGATGAATCTGCTGTACAATGCTCGTTTAACCAAAATGGGAACATATGTTATATGGTAAATTATGACCATAATCTGTGCTATGTAAATTTAATGCGAATATGGGGTATATGATCAATCACGACCATTATTTATACATGTAAACCTAGGCCTAATTTATGATTAAGCAAGGCATGTAAATAGAACCTTTAGAAATATTAAATCTGCTAAATCTGTCATCTGCTAAGTCTGTTGAAAATGCCAAATCTGCTAAACTAAATACGTTGAGATGCCTAAACTGCTAAATCTGTTGGGATGCCTAAATTGCTAAATCTGTTTGGATGCCTAAACTGCTAAATCTGTTGAGATGCCTAATCTGTTATCTGCTAAATCTGCTAGTTTGCTTAATCTGTTGAATCCGTTAAGTCGCCTAATCTGCAAAATCTGTTATCTTCTATGTCTGTTGAGTTGATATAATTAGTTTGTTATTGACATAATCTGAATTGGCTATAGTCATGAATAGTTGACATGTATATTAGGCGTGGGCATAAATGGTAAATTATTAATTAATCGGCCGCAAAGATGAACATGGCTAACTCGAGGTTAGAATGAGTTTGCGGCCTAATTCTGCCCGGAACCGCCCGGCACGTCCAGTGGCCGCAAACAATAGGTTCTAATGTGAGAAGTTAGCCATAACGTGCTTGAAACCCGAGGTTAGACTCAGTTTGTGGCAGAAATCTGCCCGGAACCAACCGGCCTAACCAGTAGCCGCAAATTGTCAGTCTAATGTGAGAGGTCAGGGCATTAATATTTAATTAATGAAAATCTGAGATAAATATGATGTCTAAGACGTGTTGGGTGGATAGGGTTAAACCAACTAGACTGATGAAATTAATAAACCCGTTTCATGAATCTGTAGGCCCAATACAAAGTTAGACAATCTGTAAGTCTGTTAATCTGTAATCAGTTAATCTGTAAGTCTGTTAATCTGTAACCGGTTAATCTGTTAGTCTGTTAAATCTGTATATCTGATCCGTTGGTCTGAAAACTTGTTTAATCTGTGAACCGGTTGATCTGAATTCAGTATGTCTGAACTTGCAAACAAGTTAATCTGAAAATCTGTTAGTCTAGGGACACAAGGATCGGAAGGGAATTACTTGTCATCTGTTGCTTGGGACCCATATTAGTCAGTAACCCTTTATGGCATCAAAACTTTGACCCAACATTAGGTAGGCTCCGGGCATGATTACTGAACTAATTATAAGTGGTTCATTCTGATAATGGCGAGGGGTGTTGATGGTGCGTTCCAACCGGGTCATGTGCGTGCATGGATCCCGGCCTGCCTCTGTGGATGTAAGACACCGTGACATCTGTAAATAGGTCTGTGCCAATTGGTTGTCACTGTAGGGAATGATACACCCTACTGTGGGGCCGACACAGGGTATTTATGTATTAGGGAGCCGATCGCTTGGGGGTAGGGTTTTAGGGAATACTTAGTTCTGTCTGTTTCTGTTGGTACCGTCTGTTTTTGTTAGGTGGTAACACCTGTCTGTTTTTGCGTGGTGCCGTCTGTTCGGGTGGTAAAGGCCCATTTACTAGTGTACACCTAATTCTACATTCTGTTTCCGTAGGGATTAATCTGACTGTTTCTGTTCGGGTGGTAAAGGCCCATTATTAATATTATGTTTCTGTCTGTTTCTGTTCGGGTGGTAAAGGCCCATTATCAGCATTCTACTTCTGTCTGTTTCTGTTGGGGTGGTAAAGGCCCATTACTAGCATTCTCTTCTGTGGAAATTATTCTGTACCCGTTTCTGTTTTAGTTTAGACATTAGGATGACACCTAATTCTGTTATACTAGTATTAGTGCAGAGAAGTAAGATAAA
Organism: Allium sativum; assembly: GCA_030737875.1. Lineage (NCBI taxonomy): Eukaryota > Viridiplantae > Streptophyta > Magnoliopsida > Asparagales > Amaryllidaceae > Allium > Allium sativum. The sequence goes on along the minus strand of CM060924.1, from coordinate 1,030,568,315 downwards.
AATAAGAAGCATGGCTTATTCCACATCATTCTGTTTCTGCTGTTTAACCTAAGTATATCTGCTGCTCATGTTACTGCCATCTCTCATCAAGTTTTGCTTTCATGTCATTATTATTATTATCTGTTCATATGCTGAAAGTCACTGGACTTGCCAGACTTTATGTCTGACCCTTATTGTTTCGCCTCTTTTCTTCCGTTTCCCCCCAGGTTTTGTAGAAGGGAGTACTCTAACTTGATCCAAATTTCTTCCGCTCGAAGCGCTTAAATTATGGCTTGGCTCTGTATAGCTTTCGTTCTGTGGGGATTATGATTTTAAAGTTTTGTACTGATGGCTTTTGAACAAGGCTGATATATATGTACTTGAGTTTTTGGTGAAGTTGTAACCAAACTGATTTCTGTCCGGTGTAATAAAGTTTTAAAGTTTTTTTTCAAGTACTATTTTTATATTTGTCTTGTATTATTTTGTTCTGTTTACTAAAATGCTCCATCAAAGTTAAGGCATTCCCTTTGTGAGTGACCTTAACGGAGGTGGGGTATTACAATACCACTCACCCCTAGCCTCTTTCCAACACTCGACTACATTCCATTTCAAACTTGGTTACTTAAATGTATTACATTAAAGAAGTGATTATTTACTTCAACATTAATCATCGCAAATAAAATTATTCCTTTATTTACTAAAATAAATAAGAAATTTTCTTTTTAAACCCTTACTAAAATTAACTAGTTATTCATTAAGTTATTTTACTAGTTTAAATCTAACTGAGCTTAAATGGTCGACTCAGTCAAAACATGATTACTCTTCTAACCAATTCTATTTAATTCCTTCTTTAAATTAATTAAAATATAATTAATTTAAATAACCCTATTTAATCGTTCCTTAGACGTGATTAATCAAATACTTAACTGCTAGGATATTCTCTGCTCTTCGCTTATAACTCTTATCGACATAAGAATTCGTTTTATAAAACAAACTTCATAATTTCTTATAAACCTTAAATAATTAATATTTTTCCTTTTTAAATAACCTTTCAATGTAATAACCCTCAAAACCTATTTTCGTTATAAAATATATTTATAACTTTATCGATCCACTGTCGATAAAACTCATATTTTATAAATCGATTGATTTATAGACCAGGTGATGCCAATTACCCATCCCCTACCATCCATTGGTTACTATCAGAACAAATGTTGAAATAAGGTTCAACAATCAATAATAATCAACCATTCCTTTTTATTTGATTGATAATTTCTATAACGATCACCAATCAATTAACAGCCAATCCAGACAATTCAAACAATTCAAGCATGTTTATACACGTGACCAATCAAGGGAAATTACTTTTTTTGGGTCAAATCGTAACGATTAGTGTTTTACTAAAATTAAACGACCGTTTAATTTCAGAAATTGAATCAATAATAAATATATATATAATTAGCAAACAGTCAACCACTAACAATCAGAACACGCAAAAATAAAAACCCAATTTATATAAAATATAAATGGGAAGAGCTGAGTGAGTTTAACTCACCTGGGTTTTAATTTGTTGATAAATGTCTGGTTTTTAGTCGAATTAAACTGACGTTTAATTCGAATAAAATTCTCAGTTGTTCCCGATCCTGACCAACCTCTACTGGATCTCGAAGTCCTCGTTTTTACGATCTCAACCCAACTGACCGTGCCAAAATCTGATATCGTATGTTTGAGAAATTATCCAAACAAGTTTTATAAATAATTAAATTAAAACATGAATTTTCTTTTGAATTTAAAATTGGGCTTTACCTTTTGAACATCGGCCCACAAACACTACCCGGCTCCCTTTTAAACCCTACTCCTCTAATCCTCTTTCATTTGATCAGCCATCTCCCAAAAATTACTCCAGACTGAAACCCTAAATCCCTTTCTGTTCATCGCCAAATTCCATCGTTAGCCCGCACATCCCTACGCCATCATCCCATTCGACATCCACTCCCTTCGATCGGTCGGCCACCATCAACAAAACCCTTCAACAACCTACTGAAACACGATGAACCCCAAACACCCAGATCCACTGCAGATCCAAGACGAGGCCTCCATCGTTTGGACTTTGAACGGCTTCGACAGCCAAACAGTTCAAGAACCCAAAAGCTAAGTTTTTCTTTTACTCGATTTTCAATTGCTGTAATATTTTGTTTTGATTTTTCTGGTTTTCGAATGGGATTTTTTGTGTTTACTGTGTTTTAGGAATTGGTTGATGAAAACTACAACGTGCTAGTGTATTTATACTTGCGGTTTGATTTTAGATAAGGATCTTGTCCATTTGTAGCTTAATGTAGGTAATCTAGCTGAAATCCTTAGGCCATTCCCCTTTTGTAAATTTTCGTGTAATGACAGTGATGATATGTGATGGTTAGCAGGGTTTTTTAATGGATTTAGTATTGGTTTCAGTACTGTAGGATGGCTTGATTCTATTTGATCTAGGGTAGGTGTTATAGCTTAAGTGATTGAGGCCATGAATTGTCTATTCAATTAAGAGATTTCGACTGTATGTTTGTAGATTTCGATGGTATAAACATATATGCATAGATTTGATTTCCTCTTAGTTGTTCTTCCCTATAAAGATTTTGATGTAAGGCTTAGCTGTTCGGCTATGTCTTTTTATTTCAGATCAGAGATTTTGAAACTGAAACATAGATTTTTATGGTAGAGTTTTCAGAGGTATTGCATATGAATTCACTGTGTATGTTAGCTGTTCGATCTGTATGTATTGTATATAAAAAATATATATACATATAATTAGTATCCTTCTAGCTATATCTTTAGCTGTTCTATATTAGCTCAGCTGTCCAGATTCTGATGTATGAGAGATTTTTTTTTGTTGTCTATTCTTAGCTATTTTATTATATATATATATATATATATATATATATTTATACAGTTCATAGCTGTCATGAAATCATCCTTATGGGTTTTCTTCTTTTTCTGTAGGCGCGTGGAAAGTGCTTTGGAGGATAACCATTGAAGTTATGGTACTTCAATTACCAGTATTTGTTAGTACTTCTGTGCAGCGTCTGTGTTTTTAGTTGTCTTCTTTAGCTGTAAAAATGTACAAATATATTGCTGTATAAGTTTGATGTTGTAAATATATATATTCATTGGATTTTATTTATTCAGCCGTTCATGATGTGAAAATATCGATGTATGAATATGTTTATTATTTTCCTCAAAGAACAATGTTTGCTGAGTTCTGAAATTCTAAAATGAGTTGTATTTTCCTTTCTTTGGTTTGCATACATACATACCCTTATGTAAATGATTTCCTTTATATTGGTATTTTCCAGCTTTTAGTTTTTCTTATTTATGTAGCAGCTTATATTTTAAGTATGATGTATGTTTGGTTTTTATATTCGTTTGGCCAAACCGAGCGGGAACGTAAATGAATATATACATATATATTAAATTCAAAAAAAACTAAATTTAACGAGAATAAATAAAATATCATCGTATTTACTGAATTAACAATTTCAAATTTCATTCAGTAAGGCATTGAACTCGACATAAAATTCTAGTTTTAAATATTATTCCATTTATATAAAAATCTTTTAATATAAATAAATAAATCGTTATAATTTAAAAACGAATTCCATAACGACTATTTTGAAATTTGAATTGGATATAACTTGAAATCTATAAGTTGAAATCTCGATTTTTCTCTTTCATTAGAAAAATATAATCGAACTGATCCCAATGTGTCTTGTTTCACAGAAATCCGACTTATATCGGATCCTGTATATTCAGTTAAAGTTCAAATTGAAAATTTCGATCTACCGCGACGTTTAGAGCACATTTTAATTAATATATAAATATATATATTCTAACTTTATTTTAAATAAATAAATTCGATTAAAATCCATTATATTCCAAATAAAATAAATAAAAAAATTTAAATATTCAAATTTAAATGACCAAAAAATCTGGGACGTTACAATAATTTACATGCATTATTCCATAGATGAATACCCTTCAACATTTCAAACATTTAATACAATGCATACTTTACCGCTTTACGCTGATTGGACGGATAATATGTGTATACTTATTTTTATGTTTGCGTGCGGTCAACGTAGTTATTATTATTTATTATTTTGAAATACTTATTTTTAAATTAATGATTTGGTCTAGTTAATTAACCAACCCTTCCCTTTTTATGTTCAATCTTGCTAGAAAGGTTTCAAGTCTCATAAAGTCTGTTAGCTGCAATCCTTGTAAATCATGCCTACTTTGTGGAATTGACCTATTTCCAAATCACAAGAAATATATGTAATAATTTTTTTTTTTGGAATGGTCGATGAAAATTACATACAAAACATGTATTTATTTTTATATGTACCTTTGCACCACTTTTCCCTTTTTAATTCTTTTTGTCATACTTCTTGTGATTCTAAAATAATGTCTCTTTATCTAAAAATGAGGAAAACGACATAATTTACAATGCTTAAGCCAAAAACCCAACAATATTGAATGTAAACAAGGAATATTTCTTTTATTCTTACTATCACATAATACACAAATTCATCTTTTTACCCAAATTTACATATTTCATATTTTAGCACTGAACTAAAGATCTAGGACATAACTACAACAAATTTATGTTTAATGGGACTGATTTCAAGATCCATAGTGCTATGTAACATATACACCATATTTCATGACATAACTATAGGAATATGTGGGCAAAAATATAAAAATACTACAATTCATGTTTATATCTAATCACAGCTTATCATTTTCCAAATTTAACCATATTCATAATTACATCTGATGGTTGCCACAATTTACAATTATTTAAATAAACAGATCTGATAGGCATAAAACATAGATTGGATTCAAACAAAATAGATAAATCATTATATCTGTATTAGTAAATTTCCTACTCGCCTTATAACTCCCAATTTCTGAATTTTGAACCTTTTTAGGCTCACAATCCCCAAACTCTTATAAATATACAATTTATCTAGAAAAGGGAAAATTCTAGATCTGCAGAAATGTAAGAAAAAGGGAAGAGAGCAAAGAATCTATTGTTGAGCATCCTCTTCCATTGAATCTATTAATCTTCTCAATTCCATATGAATTTGATTTAATTTGATATATTTATGAATATATTTTATTTAGAAATTAGGTTAGAAGAGGAAGAAAGATGGTAAAGCTCCGCTGCCTTCATAGATTTGAATGGAAAAAGAGTGGGGCTCTACCCCTTTATTTATGGGAGTGGAAATGGCCTTGGACCGTCATATCAGTTTTGAGTTATAACCGTCCATCCGTTATAATAATTGTTAGCCTACTTTGTGAACTAGGCAACACAAAGTCAAGAAACCAAACATTGAAGGGTATTTTAAATTATAAGACTTCGGTTCGGATTGGAGGAAAACACTACAATTCAGATTGATAGCTACAGTTGTTCGGGTCGGGTCAGAGCACATATCGGTTCGGATCGGATAGAGTCTTCTGTTCGGATCGGTGATCTCTTACTGAGTAGATTGGTAAGGCATACCTAATCGGATCGAAAGGCAACTAAATCTCGAATGGATCGGAAAGCCATCTGCTTGCCACAACAATGGAGCGGAGCGGAACAGGTTAGAGAAGGAGAGTCGCACCCAAGCCAATCCGGTTCGGATCGGGTATCCCGATCCGAACCCCTTATCTGTGCATCTCCGACCCGCACTCATGATCCGTGCTATTCTCCTGCAAAGGCGCCTGGATATCCGGACCGGTTATGATCAGTTCATACCCACAACGTCCTTCCCTTTGGTGTGTTGTCAACACGATAGTTCATCCGAACCCGAAGAGAGTGCGATGGATGACACGTGGCCCGACCCGGATCAAGTCTCAAGCAAATTCACACCTATAAATACCCCGTCCGGAGACAAAGAAAAGGATCTTTTTTCAGCATTTTTGAGAATTCAACTACCTCCATCATCCGAACCCCATTACTCCCGGAGAATCCAAATCATCTTTCATTTCTTGTTTTAGTCAATTGAGTGAACAAAAGTGAGTTGTGAGTGAATCTTACATTGTATTTGCAACTGAATTATTGAATATAGTGAAAGATAAGTGGACGTAGGCATTTCTTCGCCGAACCACTATAAATCCTGTGTGTTCATTTTTATTTTTGTCTCATTTAATCTTGTTTCTAATCAATTTGGGTGTTAGAACCACTTTTGGGTCTAACATTTTGGTGCTTTCACTGAGAACCCTCGTCTAAATTCTTTATTTTCCGGGATTTCTCTCTACTTTTTGGACCGTAGAGTTCAAAGAAGTAAATCCTTAAGTTTTTTCGCTCTTTCATATTCGTTGAAGTAATTGTCAAAGACTCATGGCCAAAGGAAAAGGCAAGGAAGTTCAGTCTGTTCGTGGAAATGGAGCTGGCGAAGATCAGCAAAATGCTGTAGTAACAAGGTCTCGGGGGCAGAGTTCAGCAGCAGGAAGAATCAATGCAGGAAATCCAAACCGACAGCAGGGGGAGAGCTCCGATCCGATCCGGGTAGGAGACTCTGAAGCAGTGCATTCCCCCAATCTGAACCGACCCGAGCTGCTCGCTGTGCACCGATCCGACCAGGCACCCCAGCTCCGATCCGACCCGACTTCCTACCTCCGATCCGACCTGATGCTTGGTGAAGCTGGAACCTCTACTCGAGTCCCTACGAATGCTCCAATTCCGGCTGCCAGGGTTGGTGATCAGGTCAATCCATCTGCGCCCATCACTCAAGGAGATTTTTCGCGCTTGCTTGACATGCTTGAGAGCACAAGGGAAGCCATGAAGGTTCACGAGCGCACTAATCTCATGATGCAGGAAAATATGAGGCTCATGAGTCGGGAGATTAGCGAACTCCGTCGACAGAGAACTCCATCACCAGTTCGTCACACACCAGTAGATCTATCTTCATCTTCTTAGGAAGAGAGGCCCGTGAACGAAGGCCACTCGAACGACCTCAGAACGTGGAGCAGCTGACATTTGGATCTTTGGGATCTCGTGAGGATATCGCACGAGCATTAGGAAACAATGACCCCACTCGGGGGCAAAGACTCCATTCCCCTCCTCCCGAGATCGACCGGGAACGCAGGGAACGGAATCGAGCAGAGGCAGCTCGAAGAAGAAGAGCATCTCCTGAGCAAGAGCCCAGAAGGAACTCGGATACTAGGGCCAGGGAACCTGAGCGGCCCCTAACTAATGCTGATGTACAGGCAATGGTTCGCCAAATTATGTCCGAGAGCCGGAATTATACAAATGAAGACTATGGCATTGAGCGAAGCCATACTCCGTTCACCGATGATATCCTCGACTTCCAATTTCCCCGACGCTTTAACTTGCCACAAATGGACAAGTACAACGGCAGGACTGACCCGGGACAGCATTTGATGAGGTATTCGTGGCTTATGAATGCTGTTGCTGCCCCAGATGAAGTGAAGTGCAAAGCGTTCCCAATCTACCTAGAAGATATGGCATTGTTCTGGTTTACCCGACTTCCTCCTCGTTCGATTTCTAATTACAAAGAATTAAGCGAGCGTTTCATGAACCAGTTTCGACTACATGCCCGAAAGTCCAAGAGTGTCATTGAATTATCGAGAATCAAACAGGCACCAGGAGAATCTCTAAGGGCATATCTTGATCGTTTTAACCAAGCTGTGACGGAGGTCAGTGACCCGCACGAGCCCACAATTCTGATGGCATTGAAGGAAGGAGTTGATCCTGAATCTGAATTCGGAGATTACCTCTCTGGGAAAACACCTCCCACAAGGGAGATATTCTACGAAAAAGCCGATATTTATTTAAGGCGAGAGGAAGCCAGGGCAAACCGAAAAAGAAAGTCTGAGACGGCTTCAAAGGAGAATGTGCAGAGTAATATCGCCGTGAAGCAGCCGGGGGAGAATTCTAGCAAGGTTGAAGTAAATGTAGGAAACAAGGGTGGAAACAGCAATACTGGAAATGGGGGAAACACCAACAACAACCGTAATTCGAGCGGTAACAGAAGAAACAGAAATAGGGGAAGTGACCCTAAGAAAAGGCCCCGATTCCAGAACTACGAGAATTATACACCATTGAATGACACCCTGGAAAATATTTACCTGGATACGTACAATGTGTTGCAGTACAAAAGACCGCCACCTCGTGATTCGACCGAGAAAGAAATGGCGACAGGAAAATTTTGCTTGTTTCACGGAACTCATGGACATTCGACCAATGAATGTCGGCATTTGAGGGATGTGATTGAGAAGCTGCTGCGTGAAGGAAAGTTGGATGAGTACAAGGTTGCCCCGAGGGACAGGGGGCAAGGAGAGCAGGCTCCAAAACGGATTCTACCTGCTCCTAAGCCTACAGCGCAGCAGAAAGGTAAAGGGATTGTCATCAACTCCATAGTAGGCGGACCTCACCCGGCAATCCGAAGTTTTAGGTCAATGGACCAATATGTAAACGCTGCCAAGCATCTAGACGTGAATGAAGGTGATGATGTGGAGGATGTCACCCCCATAAAACAACAGAAGACCATGTTCGACGACGTGGTATTTCGCAGTCGAAACAATACTGGGATTCAATCACCCTCCAATGATCCGTTGGTTATTACTACCACCATTGGGCCGGCTTTGGTCCATAAGGTATTAGTAGACAACGGAAGTTCCGTTAATATCTTGTTCAAGAAGTCATTTGATCAGATGAAGCTTGAGCCCGAAGATCTGAAGCCTTGTGAAGGATGGATTAGAGGCTTCAACGGGGCATCGACAGCTCCCCTATGATACATAGAGTTGCCCGTGACCCTGGGGCAAGGAGAACGTAGAAGAGTGCGAATGCTACAGTTCATAGTATTGGACGTAGATTCGCCTTACAACGCGTTTTTGGGGAGACCTGCCCTCGCTGAATTCAGAGTTTGTATCGCCCCTTGGTGTTTGTTACTTAAGTTCCCAACCGAAGCCGGAACTGGAGTAATGAGAGGGGATCAGGTTTCCGGACGGGCTTGCTATGTGGCCGAGTTAAAAATGTTGATGAAAGGATTTAATGCTGAGAGTAAGGATGCCTCGTCTCCCTCAAAGGGGGACTCGGCATAGCAATTAGAGAGATTGACCCCAAAGGAGTTGCCTAAAGGAACACCTGAAGACCTGGATCCTAGAAAAGACGAGGAACCAGAGGCTAGGAATGCAACTCCTAATGAAGCGACAGTGGAAATTCCCATTGGTGAAGCTGATCCGGCAAAAGTTTTAAAGATTGGTTCTCAATTGGATCCACGTCGAGCTAAAGAACTAACGGACTTCTTGAAGGCAAACCTGGATGTGTTTGCCTGGACCCATGCTGACATGTGTGGGATATCGCCATCCATTATAAGTCACAAATTGAATGTAAATCCGAAGCATCCACCTGTGAAGCAAAAGAGACGCATGCTGGGCCCAGAGAGGTTGGCTGGCCTCAAAGAGGAAGTAGAGAAGTTGAAGCAGAATGGATTTATTCGAGATTCGACATATCCCGACTGGATATCGAATCCCGTCTTAGTAAAGAAGCCAAACGGAAAGTGGCGGACTTGCATTGACTTTTCAGATTTAAACAAGGCTTGCCCAAAAGATAGTTTCCCGCTTCCCAGGATTGACCAGCTTGTAGATTCGACAGCAGGTCATGAGCTTCTCTCTTTCATGGACGCGTATTCTGGGTACAATCAAATTCCTATGCACATACCAGACCAAGAACATACAAGTTTCATTACGAATTTGGGATTATATTGTTATGTTGTAATGCCATTCGGATTGAAAAACGCTGGAGCTACTTACCAGCGCTTGGTGAACAGAATGTTTTATGATCAGATAGGAAAAACAATGGAAGTTTATGTGGATGATATGCTTGTCAAATCAAAGCAGTCTTCCAGCCATACGCAAGACTTGGCGGAAATGTTTGGTATCTTGCGAAAGTACCGGATGAAATTAAATCCTCTGAAATGCTCGTTTGGAGTGGCATCGGGAAAATTCCTGGGCTTCATTGTGAGTTCCCAAGGAATTGAAATCAACCCTAGCCAGATAGCAGCAATTAGAAATATCGAAGAACCAAGGAGAATTAAGGACGTCCAAAGTCTTGCAGGGAAAGTAGCGGCGCTGAGTAGATTCATCTCCAAAGCCACAGATAAATGTGTTCCGTTTTTTGATTTGATAAAAAGAGGAAAGAAGAACTTCCAGTGGACTCCAGATTGTGTTGAGGCCTTTCGAAATCTGCTGGAACTGCTAGAGAAACCACCAATTTTATCAAAGCCTATAGATCATGAAGAATTGTTTGTTTACTTGGCGGTCTCGGCTCACGCTGTCAGCACAGCCCTGGTTCGAGAAGAAAACAAAGTACAAAGGCCGGTGTATTATGTAAGTAAGAAATTAGCAGCGGTGGAACGCAACTACCCAAAGATTGAGAAGCTTGCTTACAGCCTCTTGATCGCATCCCGAAAACTTCGTCACTATTTCCAAGCCCATCCGATAACCATATACACCGACCAGCCCTTGAGGCAAGTATTGCAGAGACCCGAAGCATCGGGAAGGTTGATCAAATGGAACATAGAACTAAGCCAGTTTGATTTGAATTTTCAACCACGAAAGTCAATCAGGGGGCAAGCCCTAGCAGACTTTATTGCGGAATTCACCATTCCAGAGGAGGAAATAATCAATGACAGAGTGGTTAAATCCGAGGATGAACTAAAGATGAATCCGTGGAAACTATATACAGATGGATCCAAGAATGATCGAAGGTCCGGAGCTGGAATTGTCTTAGTCACTCCCGAGGGACGATCGTTATATTACGCCCTGCGATTAGAATTTTCGGCAACTAACAATGATTCAGAATATGAAGCCCTGATTGCCGGGCTAAAGCTTGCTAAAGACCTCGGAGTGAAAATGATGGACATATTTTCTGACTCTAAAATTGTTGTTTGTCAAGTGCGAGAGGAATTCGTGGCTCGAGGACCTCGGCTTATCGCCTACCTCAAGAAAGTGAAAGAGCTATTGAATAACTTAGAGCGGTACAACATAACACATATTCCCAGAGTTGAAAACCAGAAAGCGGATAGACTGGAAAAACTGGCTAGTTCCGACAATCCAGAAGAGACTGAGGTAATTCCAATTGAAACGTTGGAGTCGCCAAGCTTTGAGTCAATGGAAATTGAATTCGCTTTTGAAGCGGAACCAGAGAAGGAGTCATGGATGACTCCAATTAAGAATTTTCTTAAGAATGGGACACTCCCATCGAAGAAGAGTGAGAAAAGAGCTGTAGTTCGCAAAGCTACCAGATATGTTATACAAGACGATACTCTCTATAGACAAGGATTTTCTATGCCCCTGTTACGATGTATCGCACACGACGACATCAAGCGTGTACTAAGAGAAGTACACGAAGGTGAGTGTGGAGATCATACAGGAGGTCAAACTTTAGCAAAGAAAATATTGCGGTACGGATACTTCTGGCCTACGATCAACAGAGATGCAGCTGATTATTCACGACGCTGCGATAAGTGCCAGAGATTCGCCAAAATCCCCAGGGCACCGTCAACCCAGCTTAAATCGATGGTGAGTCCTTGGCCATTTGCCACATGGGGAATTGATATCATTGGAGTTTTACCGATTGCTAAAGGAGGAGCTAAGTATGCAATAGTGGCTGTGGACTATTTCACGAAATGGGTGGAAGCTGAGCCCTTAACCAAGATCACAACAAGAAAGGTGATAAGTTTTGTGGTCAGAAATATTATATGCCGATTCGGGATTCCAAGGACGATCATAACTGACAACGGAACCCAGTTTGATAGTACTGAATTCAGAAATTTCTGTCAGAAGTATAAAATAGACAAGCGATATACTGCAGTTGCCTATCCGCAATCGAATGGACAAGTAGAGGCAATAAACAAAGTTATAAAATCCATCCTCAAGAAACGGTTGGAACGTGCAAAGGCAAGATGGGTTGACGAATTGCCCCTAGCCTTGTGGGCATATCGAACAACATTTAAGACAGCCACCGGCCATACCCCTTTCTCTCTCTCCTTTGGCTCAGAAGCAGTAATTCCAGTTGAACTGGAAGTTCCTTCCCACAGGGTGACATATTATGACCCGATGACGAATCGGGCGCTCTTACTTGAGTCTCTTGATGAAGTCGAAGAGAAAAGGGACGAAGCAGATTTGCGTGCAGCAAGACATCGGCGTCATATGGCACGCTATTACGACAAAAAAGTTCGCTTCAGAACTTTTGAACCAGGAGATTTGGTGCTAAAGAGAGTTTTTCCGTCCCTTCCTCACCTCGGCCCAAAATGGGAAGGACCTTTCGTCATTCAACGGAAACTTGAAAAAGGAACCTTCAAGTTAACGACCGTGGATGGCGAAGAAGTCCCCAGAGCATGGAATGCCCAACACTTAATGCGATATTTGGATTAGAAATGCTGTACTTTTTGTTATTTTTCCTGTGAACTCTGTAATAAGGCATGCCTTGCCTTGGGAAAATCTGATGATATGAATAAAGGACTATAAAGTGGATGTAGGCTACGACTTAGCTGAACCACTATAAAAATATTGTGTGTTATTTACTTTTACGCATTTACATTCATCAGTTATTCTGTTGTGATTATAAAATACAGGATAGCTCAAAGCCTAAAAAGGTTGAAAATAGTTTAGACATCAAAAGAAGCACAACGATTATTTGTGCAATAAGACATAAAAGAATGAGAAAACGACATTCTTAACTCTAACTCTCCAGAGAAAGAGAGAGAGTATAAAAGCATCTCCGAATGAGCGCTGAAAAAGAAATTCTCTTCCTAACTCTAACTCTCCAGAGAAAGAGAGAGAGTATAAAAGCGTCTCCGACTGAGCGCTGAAAAAGAAATTCTCTTCCTAACTCTAACTTTCCAGAGAGAAAGAGAGTATAAAGGCGTCTCCGACTGAGCGCCGAGAAAGAAGTCTTTCCCCGTTGAACGACCGGGGATTAAACAAATGACTGAACTCGAACTCTAACTCTCAAGAGAAAGAGGGAGAGTATAAAGGAAATGCCAGAAAAAACGACAGGTACTGACGATACAGGAAGTGCTATCCCATCAGAGAATTGGGAGCATTCAGATTGCATGGTTAAGCATTGAATAACTTATGGAAATTGACTGGGGACACATATGCATACACATATTTCCCCCCTCCACAATTTCGTTTAATAACTATAGACATGCATTTTTACATAAGTACGGAACTACCAACAAATAAACATTGCAGAGAGTGAATTATTTTTATTTACAAATGAATGGATTTGTACAGGGAAATAACTAAAAAAGAAAGTGCAGGAGCTGCTTTTGTAGCAGCAATTATTGGTTCACAAAGATGCTAAAAAGATACAGGGGAACCCACTATTTGGGTTTGGAATGAGCCTTAGATTTCTTCGCGGCTTTCTCCGCTTCCTTTGCTTCCTTCTCGGCTTCAGTCAAGATTCGTTTCGATTTCTTTTTCCCTGAAGATGCGGTACTGGATCCAGTAGACTTCTTTCCGGAGGGCGGGACACTGGAATCAAGAGAAGATTTTTTAGCAAGTTCTTCGGTAATAGATCTAGTTGAGAGCTTAACAACTAACCTTGAACCCGCATCCACAACTGCGAGGGGCTTGAGGACCTCAGGGTCTAGTTCTTCGGCCTTTAATTGCAAATGCTTGTCTTGGTCAGCCTTCATTGCAGCCAAGGTAACGTCATCAGCACTTTTTGACTCCCCGGTTATTGCAACTTCCGGTTCCTCTTCACGCCCCCCGTCTCCTCCGTCGTCCTTTAAAGCTGCTATCATTTCTTCATCATGAGGAGTGGTGACCTTAGTTGGCTCACTTCCTTCTCCCGAGTCTATAGAAGCAGCCTTGTCTTCCCCTTCTTTGGCCCTATCAGCGGGCTTTGTCCCAGCGGCAGCTCCTTGAGCTACGTCTGTCTTTTGGGATGATTCAACACCTACAGAATGAGAAGCAACGGTTATCAACTTAGGCGAAAACAAAGGGTCTCTCATCGATTGTTCAATTACGTGGCGAAAGGTAGAAATAGCTTTGGCAAATTGAGGAGAAAAGATAGCGATACCTTCCGCAGACTTATCAGCAGGGGTGACCACTACCTCTGGGGTTATTTCAGGAATGGGAGATAGCAGAGTTGTTCGGGGAATTCCCGGATTTTCGGGATCATACCCTTCTACTTCGGGAGTGGTAGGAACAGAAGAAGAGGAACCAGCTTCGAGAGTGGTTTTTTGTTTAGACTTCCGTCTCTCTTCTTCCATGGCTTCAGCAATGAGGCGGCACCCTTCAGCTAGGCGCTCTGGTTCATCATCTCTCAAGTATTTTTCCATTAATTTATCTTCATCAAGGGAATCGACCTTAAGTTGCTCTTTCTCCCACTCGACGATTTGATTCCATACTTGAACCAGAGTGGATGGATAGTCCTCTATCCAAGAAATGTTTCGACGACGAATAATGTGTGCGAAGAATTCAATCATTAGCTCTCCGAAGCCCTGAATATCAGTCTCCGCCTCTGATAGTTGCTTGCGGGCTTCCTCCGCAGATTTAATAGCACATTCCACATTGCCCTCGGCCAGAGCAGCCCTGTTTTCTGCCTCCAACAACTTCGAAGCCAAGTCGGCATTCTTCTTTTCTAATTCGGCACTCCTTTTTGCTAACTCGGCGTTTTTCCGTTCAAGCTCAGCATAAGCAAGGCGTGTCTTAGCAGCCTCTGATTTGGCCTCGTCAGCTTGCTTCTTCAACTCAGAACGCTCCTGAGTGTGGGATTCAAGCAAGTCATGATAGCGTTTTTGTGTGTCCTCAAACTGTTGTTTGAAATTAGAAGCGTTCTTTTGAGCGACAGCTAGTTGAGTTTGAGTGTCTTCTAAATCTTTTCCTAGGGCTTTTAGAGCCTTGGCATCCTCCTCCGCGGTCTTTTGCATTGAATCAGTATTTGTCATTAGAGTGCGGATGATTCTAGAAAGATTGCGGGAATACTTGAACATCTCGGTATATTGTTTTTCCACCAAATCAATCTTTGCTTTGGCCTCATCTGCCCAATTAGACGAAATAGGTTCAAGGGCAGGCAAAAAGGTCAGAGTTTCGAAATAGTGTTCTGGAAATTGCTCTTTCAAATATGCCCGTTTTATTGCAGTTCCCGCATCTGGTGGGGGAGGAGCGAGGATTGTTAATTCGGTGTCCCTTCCTGAAGAGGATTCTGTAGTACCTTTGTCTGTCCTAGGTCGTTTAGTAGCAGGGACTTTTTGATTACTTCGAGACCCGGTTTCCTTTGGAGGACTTTTCTCTCTACTGCGTTTCTCATAGGAAGAGGAGGAGTCTTTAGATGGTGGTTTATCCTCCTCCCTGCGGCTTTGATAGCTCTTATATTTCTCTTGTTCAGATCGGACTGGTGAGCGGGAACGTGAGGGTCGAGAATGATAGGGATCATAAGGTCTTCTCTCCTCCCTACCATGATCATCCCGACGATCATACTCGACATCCTGAGGAGGATTGGACATGCTACGACGAAGTTTTCTTATGTCGTAATAGGATCGAGACATTTTACCTGCACGATAAAATAAACGAAGTTTAGAATTAATGGATTCATGGAGAAAGAAGTGCAATGAGTGCTGATGCTATGGTGTAAAGTGCATCCTAAGTGGTGTGTATCCCCCCAACCAACCCGAGTCTGAAGCTAGACTAGTGCGGGCAGGCTCTTTGGCCTTAGCGGGAGTAGTTTCTTCAGAAGAAGTGAAGACTAACGGATCCTTCCTGAAATCCTCTGAAGTATATATAGTCTCAGGTAAGGGGAGATCCCCCAAACCCTGAAATATGTGCTCATCGGTGCTAGGAACATCCTCTTCGGAAGCATGAAGTGGCGACTCTTGAGTGGATTTTGACTTGTCTAGAGAAGTTGTTTCCCCGGGGGCAATGTACCCTTCACGATGCTTTTTGGCCAGATTAGCCAATTCATCATCTTGCGTAGAAGATGGAGAAGGTGAAGTGTGAAGAGACGCTGTAGGAATTCCTGAGCCTTCTCCTATCTCTGGGACC
Organism: Allium sativum; assembly: GCA_030737875.1. Classification (NCBI taxonomy): domain Eukaryota; kingdom Viridiplantae; phylum Streptophyta; class Magnoliopsida; order Asparagales; family Amaryllidaceae; genus Allium; species Allium sativum. The sequence goes on along the minus strand of CM060924.1, from coordinate 1,030,552,280 downwards.
ACCTCCACTGGAGGAATGTACGCGTATGGAACCGTCCCATGTCCAATGCTACGAAAAACAGATAGCAGCCCATGAAAGTGAAGGTATTCATCTTTAAGGACCTCGTCGATAGTCAAGAATTTTTGATCGCCATTAAGAAGTCGGTGCATCCGATCAAAGAACACCTGATCTGATATCTGTTTGGGATTGTCGACTGCAAATAAAAAGGAAAACAGGTCAGGGTGATGATTCAAGTGCATAGAGTCCGGATTTAGAAAATCAACGCTTTACTTGATTTTGTCCATCTCCTGGCGCATCCAGGCTGTTGCTTCACGTAGAACCATTCAAGTCTGGAATCTCCAGCTTTACTGCTAAATGGTGCAGAGATTATCTTCCTCTTTGGAACTGATTCAAAGTAGCAGAAGGATGGGGTTTCTCGGGTCCGATGCTTGAAATTATAGAAGAAGTGAACATCATCGAACGTGAGCTCTACGCCTAGGATTTCGCGATATGCTATGTACAAGGTGTGCAAATAGGCATATGAATTGGGATGCAGCTGCATGTGGGCAATCCGCATTTGTCTTAAGAAATCAACGATGAAAGGAGAAAATGGAGGAATGGCGCCGACCATACACATCAATCGAGTGACCGTCATATATCCTTCTAGAGGGTTGTGGGGACGGTCAGAGCGTGAAGGTACTAGGGTGTCCCTTTTCATTATTCCATATTTTAGACAAATTCGAACAAGTCGATCGTTGTCAATTGTTGATTCAACGGAGTCTGAGGGTGATTCCAATATGATGGCTGATTCAAATTCATCGGGTGCTCGATTATCACCAATCCCTCCTTCCTCCTCGAAACCCAGAGAAACTTCATTCTCTGAAGACACCTCGTCGCTTTCCCGATGACCAACCCCGTAATCTGGACCCTCACTGTCCCATTCCGGATCAGACGAAGAAGATATATCCTCAAGAGTGATTTTGTTAGAAGTTTCCGGGGCTTCTTTCCTCTCAGCTAGACGGGAAGAGCATCTGGGCCTCATTGTCATGGAACTATTGAAGAAGCAATAGCACAGATTAGAGTAAATTATCCCGTGCCCCCCTTTGTGTATGTGTGTGAACTAAAGTGTGTGCAACAAATGTGGGAAATGCAAAATAAAAGTACAGCAATGTAAGACGAAGCTTTGAAGGGAAAGTGATAGTCAGAGTTGTTCTTAATTCTCGTTTATGTTCGCAAGGCACTATCCTAACTGTTCACGAAGTTATTGTCTAGAGTGAATGTTAGTTGAATTAGTTGGGTAGTCTTTGTGTGCCAAGTTTGATACGTTCGGTTCGGTTCGGATATGCATATGATAATTGGCTCAATACAAATACAGATATAGGGTCGGTTCGGATGCTTCATTAAAGCAAGGTCAGTTCAAGACAAGGGAAAAAATGGGTTCGGATAAAGGACTGATCTGATCGGATCGGGTGACCTGATCCGAACCGAACCAGCATCACTTAACCAGTCCATTTACTTCAACCCCTTATCCCATTCTCTTCTACGACCCGAACCGACATTTTGCTTCCTTCCCGTCTTTCTAAAGTATGCAACCCGAACCGATCCCCTTTCCTTCTCCTTCCTTTCTACTCCTTCGTCTCCTACCCGAACCAACTCCAATTTGTCATCACGCCCTTCATCTTCTTCCTTTTTCTCCCCACTCGCAAACAAATCCATTCCATTACCAAAGCTCCAGTTGAGGACAAATATTTGCCCTCTCCAACCTATCAGCGCCTCGAAGTGATGGCAGATCCATCAGTAACGACGTGGAGTTCAAGCAAAGCCCCGTGGCTAAACCATCCCAATCAACCGCGAATTGAAATCAAGAGCAGTTATAACGAAGTTATTCGAGATTAAAAAAGCTACCTATATGTCTGATTTGAGAAATCTACAAGGAATAGTTTCAAGATACTGGAGTTTCTGAAGTTTTCGATACTAGGGTTTGGAAGCGGCGGCAGAAAAGAAGAAGAAAGGAAAGAAGACGGTGGTGGATTTATATAAGGGGTGGTGTTGACTCCTCATATTCCTATTCTTTCTCACCCGCTCGAACCGGAGTGAAGGCCCAGTAGCACAACTCTGCCTGAAGGCCCAATGTCCAAGAACCAAATCCACGAAAACGCATCGGATCGGAATCCGAACCGAATAAATTTCACACATTAATTTAGCATCCGACTCGAATTGAGTTCAAAAGAGAGATAAAAGAAAAGCATACCCTAGAGAAGCACTATGTGTCGTGAAGAACTTCCGGACTTAAATCAAAAGTGAAGAAAATGAATCAAACATTTCATGACATATATATAGGCGACAAGAGACATGGTTTCATGGAGCAACGCATCTCCACAACGAATAGAAATGACTTTCTGAAGATTCAATTTCAAGGACTAGTATTCGAACAACATCAAAGCACGCTTCATCTCCAACAGAAGCATCCTTTGAGGGGGCAAAATGTTAGCCTACTTTGTGAACTAGGCAACACAAAGTCAAGAAACCAAACATTGAAGGGTATTTTTAATTATAAGACTTCGGTTCGGATTGGAGGAAAACACTACAATTCAGATTGATAGCTACAGTTGTTCGGGTCGGGTCAGAGCACATATCGGTTCGGATCGGATAGAGTCTTCTGTTCGGATCGGTGATCTCTTACTGAGTAGATTGGTAAGGCATACCTAATCGGATCGGAAGGCAACTAAATCTCGAATGGATCGGAAAGCCATCTTCTTGCCACAACAATGGAGCGGAGCGGAACAGGTTAGAGAAGGAGAGTCGCACCCAAGCCAATCCGGTTCGGATCGGGTATCCCGATCCGAACCCCTTATCTGCGCATCTCCGACCCGCACTCATGATCCGTGCTATTCTCCTGCAAAGGCGCCTGGATATCCGGACCGGTTATGATCAGCTCATACCCACAACGTCCTTCCCTTTGGTGTGTTGTCAACACGATAGTTCATCCGAACCCGAAGAGAGTGCGATGGATGACACGTGGCCCGACCCGGATCAAGTCTCAAGCAAATTCACACCTATAAATACCCCGTCCGGAGACAAAGAAAAGGATCTTTTTTCAGCATTTTTGAGAATTCAACTACCTCCATCATCCGAACCCCATTACTCCCGGAGAATCCAAATCATCTTTCATTTCTTGTTTTAGTCAATTGAGTGAACAAAAGTGAGTTGTGAGTGAATCTTACATTGTATTTGCAACTGAATTATTGAATATAGTGAAAGATAAGTGGACGTTGGCATTTCTTCGCCGAACCACTATAAATCCTGTGTGTTCATTTTTATTTTTGTCTCATTTAATCTTGTTTCTAATCAATTTGGGTGTTAGAACCACTTTTGGGTCTAGCAATAATATAATAAAACAACTCACCAAAACCTAGTCGTCACTGGGCAGATTGACGCCCAGTAGGTCGACCGGGACATCAAACTGCCCTGGTCGGCTGGGTTATATATGGTAAATCATTAATTAAATATTTGATTTATTTATTTTTCGTTTGTATTCTTATTTCGTCTGTAACTTTTTAATACGGACTCCGTTCGCGAAACTCCAAACATGAAAGTTGACCAGAATTCCGAGATAAACGCAACAGTTAATGTCTCGCAGCCAAATTCCATCGCTGGAAGAAATTCCTATTTTATGAATATCCTAATAATTAATTCATATTGTCGAAATTCCGGGTTGTTACATTATTCCCTCCTTAAAAGGAATTTCAACCTGAAATTCTTACGCATATAATCCTATGCTGCACAACCAATTTGTGTACATACACTTTGCAACCATGTGTATATGTGCATGATGTACATAATGCAATTTAAACCAAAATCATGCATGTGAAATGATTCTAATCAGATCCTCCTATATGCTTGCATTAAACTTTTTAAATATTTTTGAAAACATGATTTAGAACATCCTAAATATATTGGTAGTTCTATGCGAATGCAAATTTTGAAAATTCTTTTTCATCCATAACCATCACATAATTACAAATAAAAGTGTGAAGCAACTAATTTTGCATCTAAACCTTACCATCCAAATGTACGCAATCTAATCATTTCCCATTTAATCTCTCCTAATCTAGAAAAGGAAATTAAGGTGAAGAATTTTTAACATTTGCATCGCTTTCAAACGTTCCATATTTCGATGTACAGTGGAATTTTCACCTCGGTTACCCAAAATACTCCAAAATCATCCGTAGACTGTAAAGGAGGCTTAAAAACTCTAAAACGTTAAACAAGTTAATTAATAGCTCGCGCGGATCGTTGACAAGGTATGGAAACAACATTTCCACGGCCAAAACAGCTTTTTCCTTATTGTCGTTAACATTTTTATTGTATCGTCGCAAAGCATCCAAACATCTTCCTTACGCTATTCATGTGACCAAGAATCAAAATTTTTCATAAAAATAAGTTCCCCCTTGAATACTGTCATGTCTATTTTGAAAATTTCTTTTCAAAACCGTTTCACTTTCCTCTAAATAAGAAAATTATAAAAAGATATCAAACAATATTTTCCTAAAAGCTTTTAAAAATGTATTTTGCGAAAATTTAAATGACTCAAGTCACATGTTGGCGAAAAAGGAAGTCAGTCACGCCAAAAATACGAAAACTGAAATCACACGCAAAAAGACCAAAATAAACTTTAGCTTTAACAAGGAACGATGATTTGTTTATTTATATACCCATTACGAAAACAATGCAAAATCGGTCCTTTGCTAAAATTTATCCAACACAGAATTCTATTCTTTCTAGTTCCAGGATAACTGTCAGTTTAGATAAGAAAAATGAGATTTCATTTGAATAGGCATGCATGATTGACCTTAACACCTCCATACATAGAAATCTCATTAACCTAAGTCATGCGATTTAAACAACACTAACAGTTACAAGCTCGAATCACCACAACCAAGAAACCGATACTGGAAAGGGATAACAACAAAGACAATGACAAAAAAACACCAAACTTCCCAAAAAAATGTCTATGACAATGAGATGTCTTGCTTTGTAGATGGAGCTCAAACCAATTTCTACTATCTTTTAATCAACCATATCATGGTAACATAATGCTTAATCTCGTGTTACAAACATTACTGGTGTTGTTAGAGGTCCCACATCACCATCTCTTCTAAGAGAGAATTTATGATGAGAAGAGAAACCACCACAAAACGGCTTCTCATGAGAATCCACCTAATACTGTCTAAGGATAAAAATGGATAGGGGAAATTATAGAAAGTAACTCCATGAGACAACACACAAGAACATCAAGCTGAATCAAATATGATGCAGCAATAAATGATGCTTACGCCGCTAATCAAACAAAAGATTAATTTCCACATCATGAGGCAAATCTGGCCATAACTTCCCAAACACAAAAACTGACATCAAGAAAAAGAGATTTGCTGCAAAATCCCCAAAGCTGGTCAAACAAAAGACCATTCAAGTCCGTGTAAAACACAGATTCCTCTAAAATCTCTTTGAGATTCTCCTCCAAAAAACCATCCAAAGATAGCTTCTTTATCTTCGAAACGACGATTGCTTTCGAAAGAACGTATCAAATAAGGTATAGCAAACGCGGATGCAGCACAAACAACAAAGCCTATTATATGATCTCAGAGCAACTGGCTGGTGCAAGTCCAACTGCCTTGATAAATTTTCTTTGCCCTAAAGCGGGGAGACCTTTTTGCTTATCCCAACCCAACCAAATGATCTCCCCCCAAGGATGAGGACATAAATGGTATGAGTAAGATCTGATAGCACAATTAGGTATTATAGACTAAGAAATGGTCGGAGAAAAGATATTAGATCTTGGAGTATTATAGAGGCAAGATCTCATGCAAACTAGTGCGGAAAAACAGGAGATGAGGCGGCAACAAAGAAAGGAGGAAAGGAGGAAAGGAGGAAGTTAAGGGGTAATTTGGATGTAACTTTATGGTTGAGTCGTAAGTCCAAGTTGTGCCAAAACTCATTAACTAGTTGACCGTCCAAGTATAACACTAAACGATCATCCACCAAACGGGCTTTGGACAGAGGTTGGACCTTGACCTTATTAGGCTGTATTAAGATATCAATCGTCCTGCGTTATCTTTTAAGATTAGACGTGATTCGAAAAATAGTCATCCTCATCACTCCGGTATTAAAGACCGTAGTTAAAACTCCGAACCAACTCCAAGGATCTATAGTGGCAACACGATGCTGTGACTACACAACGAACGAGCAGATTCCAAAATAATTCAACTAGAAATCCATAATATAAATTAAAACGGATTTTCCCCTTACCTAGCTGACAACAAATAGACGATTCACAAAATCAAACACTCCAAAATCCGAACAAACGATTCTCCTTAGCTTTTTCGAAGAAAAATTTAAAACTTTTCCAAAAATGAGATTTATTTATAAACCAACGATTTTGTATTTATACATCCATTTTATTATTACTACTTATATTCCAGTTTTATATTTTAAACCGGAATAACCCTTTCGTGTTTAAAAATATTGGAGCTTTAAAACAATTTAGATTGATTTTGTTAACTTTAATAAATTTTTCAATATATATAGGAACATGGATACTTAAAATCACAAGGAATATATATTTATTATTCTTGAGTTTTAGTGGTATATTCCTTGTCATTTTAAATTCCTTCTTTCTTACAATTCCGACCATATTTATTAAAATTACTGAATTACCCCAAAAAAAATTGAAACAGGAATAGATTAAAAATTTAAAACCTTATAGTTACAAACTATTTTTTGAATCCATTTTTTTTCAAAACCATTGAAATCCACTTTTATTTTCCAAATAGTTTTAGAAATAAATTTCCTCGAATACAAGGCTAAGAACTCAATTGGATATTTCAATGAAGGTAGATTCGAAATTTTAACAAAATAACAAATGGATATACCTCGTAATTATATATAATTTCAAAATGGATACGTCATATTAATGTGGTCTTTTTCCCATTTTGGATCGAGTAATGGGATTAACTGGAACTTCCAATCGAAACCATACCAGGAATTTATGACTATCTCGGTTGTAGCTAGGTTTTTTATATTAATATTTTTAGTTTCCAAATCTCGAATCAATGGAATCCACCATATGTCGTCTCATACACTTTACGGCGAGATTGCCAACGTACTGTGGGGTAAGGAAGAATCGGTTAGAAGCCCGAACTCAATGTATTTCAACTCTTAGTCGCTTTAAAGCCCATTTTATATTATTAGGCCCACGACCAATTTCCTTGTCTAAATAAATTAAAGTCAAGTAGGAAAGACGAAGAAAAACAGAAAATAAAATCAAATTACATTCTCTAATAATTCGTAATTTGAGTAATTCCTCTGTTTGTTTAACCTAAGCTCTGATACCAATTGTAACACCCCACACTTTTCTACATCCAAATTTTGACAAAAATCTAAAGTTGAACACATCCAAGCATTATCCTTAAATTACATTTGACAAAAATCAAAACTTGAACACTTTACTACACTTCAGAAAGTATTATCCTCAAATTATATACCGAGATAAGATATTTACACACATTTTTTTGAAGCCTTTATACCAGATTTTAACTGGTTAATTATATCGAGAGTGGGTCCCTAATTTCGAGGTTTCTATCTATATCCTCATTCTTTATTATTTATTGTTTAATGCCTCAATATCAATGATAGATAGGGTGGATTCTCCCTGATCACTTAAGATCCTAGGGGGACTTATTGGTCTCTGATTACCCCTCGATAATATATTCAATGTTAACATAAAACTAGAGGGCATTAGTTATGGGCCCTACTAGTTATGGCTTCCGTCATTCACGCATATACCCTTACCCCGGATAAAGTGAGAGTATGTATTTTATCTTTCGTTTTACCTTCTAGATGACCTTATTAAATAACGACCTTAGTCACTTACTACTTCTCGTAGGATAGATGGACATATCTATCCCTTTTAATTTCTAGGTTTGGGTAGGCCAACATACACCTGCTATTTAAGACCCACATACTGAAAAACCTATTTCTAGGTGGACTCTTTAACCTTAGTCACTTTGCCTTTAAAGACCTAGGAAGCGGACTATACGCAAAGGTTATTCGTTCGTCCCCCATTTGCCTTTAACACCTTTACCTTTATGGGATAAAGTAGGCTACGTTTTTAAGTCAATCCCGTTTAATTCCTTTAAACAAAAATACTATACGTACACCATTTATTTGCGTCACGGGTTAATATGGTTAATAATATCTTTCATTATTAACCTACTAAGTCCAACTATATTTTTAATTTTATGTTTTATTGACATAAATAAAACTTAAAATAGGAAGGTGGACTCTTTAACCCTAGTCACTTTGCCTTTAAAGACCTATGAAGCGGACTAAACGCAAAGGTTATTCGTTCGTCCCCCATTTGCCTTTAATACCTTTACCTTTATGGGATAAAGTAGGCTACGTTTTTAAGTCAATCCCGTTTAATTCCTTTATACAAAAATACTATACGTACACCATTTATTTGCGTCACGGGTTTATATGGTTAGTAATATCTTTCATTATTAACCTACTAAGTCCAACTATATTTTTAATTTTAAGTTTTATTGACATAAATAGGAAGGTTGTATTCCCTCTTTTCTAGGATGTTTATTTAATTTCTTCCCTAATGCGGGTTGGATCGAAACTATTTGGTACTGTTGATATCTTCGAGCCAGACGGCTTCAAACGATCTCCGTTATTTATTCAGTGGATCAGATCGACCTTTCACTTCAAGGGAGTACTAATCGGCTTTTTTTTCTTAGTATATAAACTGACCCACCTTACTTCATCTTTTACTTTATCCTTTTGTTAATTAAATTGATCAATTTTGGAAACCCTAGTTCTTGGTTCCCTTCGAAGTCTAATCAATTCACGAAATCAATCAAATAGATAGTTGTTAATTGTTAAATCTTTTTCCTTAATTCATACTTCCGAATGACTTCACCTCATCAATTCGCTTGGTTCCTTTATCCACCCCTGAGTACTGATGTGTGACGACCCGAACTTCCCCGGTAAGGAAAGCACGAATTGCTTTGAGAACAACACACATTGGAACACAAACATAAGAACATTTCATTTCTTATTACAACAATCCCATCAGGGTACAAGAATATACAGAATATGAATAAATATTACACATTTGAAAAATATCAGAGATTTAAATTACACTTAAATACATAGCAGCGGAAAAATAATACAAAACATAACTGAAAGAAATACACGGATACAGAGCTTTCCGAATATGACTTCAGCTATAAACCAGGATCCTGAGAATATAAATCTGCAAAACCCAACTACTAACTGCCCGTGTGGAAAATAGGGGCATGCAGAGTTTATGTTAAAACAATAAACTCCAGGTCAGTCATGTGATTGGTGTGAGAACTAAAACAGTTATTAATCTTTATTTTTAAAGTTAGGTAAATCAAGGGACCACGCCGTATAACACGGAACGAGTTTCCTCCCAAGAATTCCAGGGCATAAAACAAACAGCGCATTGCTAAATAAAGAAAAATGAAGCTATTATAAGACCCAGGCCCCATCACACAATGCAACGCAAGCCGAAGGATAGGGTTTTACCTTATAATAGCCAAAGAATACTTGATACGTTTAAAAACAGATTATTTTGATATTACTATAAGTGTATAGTGTCAAAACAATTTCAACCATAAGTATCAATCATAGACGGCATAGCTACCATCTACTATGTCGCCTATACTAGACTCTACAAATAAAACTGAAATGACACATATTGGAAATTGGATTTCCGTCATGAGTCGAGGCAAGAGGCAAGCTCCTCTTCGTTCGAGACACTCTAGCAAATGCCTCAGGACCACACACAGCGATCCTTGGAACCTCCAAGGCCGGTCCTCTCTTACTTTTGAGGATTAGTATTCCTGAACACACGTTTCCTGGTCCTATAGGACCTACATCCAAGGCGCCTCACATTCAACAACCATACAGGTAAAAAGTAATATAAATGTCAGGGATAGTAGGTCACTGACATCACCTATAGCTAGAAAGAAACGTCGTGCACTCCTTGGATCCTTATCCCGTTTTTGACTCATACCGAGGTGTGAGGCTCGCGAATTAACGCTATACACAAAGCTATGCCACATAGGCCGTGCTTTGATCATCAACCACAAGACTTTGCTTTTCAATAGAAGCCTTGATCATCTGCCACTTAGGCATGCCACACAGGCAATTCATGCCATGCGATTGATATCTATCAATATATAACCTCTGAGCTCGTACGTCTCAGAGAAGGGCGTTAAGCAAGAGAATAAATTCTCCGTCGCCAAATAGATATATATTTAATAGAAATCAATCACACAGAATAAAATCCAATGTCAGACACACAGTCCATTTACAAGATCATTCTGGGTCTGAACGAAACCGGACGAACCTTATTCCTCGCATATCCATCGATCTCCAAGTACGTCTGGACGATCACCAACTGATTCCCTCCTCTTGGGTGTACAGCCCAATCAAGATCACCAGTAATCATCCAAACAATGTGAAGACCTCCGGTCTTCAACCACCGTCTTCATCTTCGACTTATCGTCGAATCAGTTATTCAGAATGGGTATAAACCCGACCTTTCCGAATAACTCGCATATATAATAAACAAGTGCAACACAAACACCACATACGCCTCATTCCAATTCAGAATATTCTTCTATTCAAATATTCACATTCTTAGGGAAAGGTTCCCATTAATTTTATCAAAGATAAATTCTTCTAAATTTATTCTTTAATCTTCCTTTGGATATCATTTCAAACCATGTTAAGGTTTTCCAAACTAGTCGGGATTAGCGAACCACACCGAAGTAATTATTTATTTTATTTCCCAATCCCAACCTATTCATCACATGGAGCAATACTGGTAATACTCCATATCTAACACCACGGTGTTATCGGTAAATATTAATTACCATTTCACGTTCAAATCTAATTAAAGATTTAACTATCGCTTGAAGCAAAACTGGTGATACTCTATTCTCGATCACTTTAATCTAATTAAAGATTCATTAAAACTCCACATAGTTTTAATCTTCCCAAAAATCAATATCCTGTCTTTAACTGGGTTAAAGAACCAATGTCAACTAAAACACGGTTCACGATAAACCCAAAATCACTTTCCATTGTTAACCGGGTTAAAGAACAGGTGTTATTCAAAACACCGCTCACCATAAACCCAAAACCCAATTTAAATTCAATTCCAATTAAATACTAATTAACTGGACAATTTCACTAAATCTTAGTTAAAAGATTTATTCTTTTCTAACTGGGTTCAAGAAAGTGTTATTTAAGACACCATTCACGACGAACCCAAAATCCAATTTGATATTAAATACAAGGCTCTGAATAGAAAATATATCGGCTTATATTCAATATCAAATTCTGAAACCAACAAATATCGTATTGGAAATAACGATATAAATATATCTTCCAAATTTGCACAACCATATCTGTATAATTACATCAGAATATTCTGAAGATAATTTCGATTCAAATCCATTCCAATTCGTATATTGGAAATTCTGATTATTTTTAAAACCACTTCAGATCCAATTTATTTATTCAAAAATAGTGGACTATAATTCTAGTTCACAACTAGTTCATTTCGATAAAAAATTATTTTTATCCTTTTTAAATATGGATTTTTCATCCCAGTTCTTTTCAAATCATTTATTATGATTTTACACAAATTATTGATATTTAAAAAAAAAAATTATCAAGGCCCGTACAGTCGATTTCCAATAACGGTCGTCGAACTGCACTTACAGTGACCTTTTCCAAATTTGATTTGGACATAATTCCAAATCCAACCGTTAGATTTCAAATTTCTAATATTCATTGGAAAGCTCTTTTCGATATGAACCCAACGATTCCGGTTTTAGGAGAATCCGACGGTCGGATCCCCCGCAACGTCAATTTGAAGTCAATGGTCGAAATTTGTGAACTGGTATAGCGCGGCGCGTTCTATTCAGGCCATTTAATATATATATATATATATATATATATATATATATATATATAATATACATTATATATATTTCGTCGATTTCAATTCTAGATATATTTTATAAATCGTTTTAAATTCTTTTTCAAAACATTTTAACTTCATATTCAATTTTAAATCAAAATTGAATATTCCATATTATTAATATATAAATGATAATATTTTCAAAACGTTAGATTTTGAAATCACTTCCTTTTCTATATTCATTATAACAACGAATATAATCGATATAAATATCATCCGCGTCAAAATGGTGCATCTCTAATCAACACGGCTTTATATATTTCAATAACTTTGTTTTTCTATTCAACAAATGAATATTTTCTTCAACACACAAATATATATTTCTTTCAACACATGAATATTCTCAACACATGAGTATCGTCAACACATGTCTATTTTTGTTATTTAATATATTTTATAAAATTATGATTTCTATCATTTAATTCTTAATCAGACTCCAGCCGTAAATTAGTAAGAGAATGATTCCCTAAGTATTAACCCCGAAGGCCGAAACCAACATCAGATCAATACCCAGGAAACCACTCATCTTATCTAGTTTCAAGTTAGTTTCTAATTTTATATATGACAAAGATGTAAACTTTATAGTTAAAATATTTCGTTCAACACAAGAATATTCTCAACACATGAGTATCGTCAACACATGACTATTTATTCTATTCAACACACGAATCTTTATTTTATAATATTCTTTATTTTCCAAATTGGAATGAGGCCCAACCAATTACCATATAATGTTAATTATATGGATTTCATACAACACATGTATATAATAGCAATGATAAATAATCAACCATCATCCAAAGTGCACCACACAACTGAATAAGCATTAAATATAAATAATAACGCTTACACAGTATGTCAACCCATCTATTGACATACAACTAAACAATTGGGATTAGTGTACGCCAAATATCATCCCAACACCCGTGTGGGGTTTCAAATCAACACATATAGATTTTTATTTGTGTAGTTGGGCGACGTATAAAATTTATCATCCCAATCAATATCAGTCAAATCAGTGTATATAAAAAAATCATCTGATTTGTAAATGAATATTTATTTATTCACATTCACGTTAAAAATTATATTTTTAACTATGTAATATTTTATTTCAACACATGAGTATATTTCCATTCACTCCACATTACAATCAATTTTCACAACACAACAAAATCAAAAATGTGGTCCATGGTCTGTGGACGACGGGTGTCGGGTGCTGCTAAGCACTGTCTGCATCCTAGTATATAATTTTAACTAGAAAACAAGAATTAAAGTGAGAAGTTACCGATTAGCTAAACCAATTCGCCGTGACTCTTCATATGTAGAAAATCTTCGTTGTGCTCGCCTTTTGTCACTTTCGTTGTCCGTATCCACTGCATATATAAACATCACATCTTTATATTGTTGCTATGTACATAAAAATCACATTTTTATACTGCTACTATATAGATAAAAGTTCTATTTTTATAACGGTGTTAATATAATAAAGATCATATTTTTATCACGCTAACTTCATAATAAAAATTATATTTTTATATCGTTCTTCTTCTAATAAAGATTATATTTTTATATCGTCACTCATATAAAAATCACATTTTTATATTCTCTAGTATAGAAAAATCATATTTTTATATTCCCTATTATATAAAATCATATTTTTATCATGCTATGGTATAAAAAAAATCATACCTTTACATCGCTATCGTATATCTAAAAATCTCCTCTTTCTTCATGATAAAAATCTCGCCTTTTTCTTTATAAAAATCTCGCCTTTTTCTCACTTCCTATTCATGGGTATTAAAACTGAAAATCATATGTTAAATAAACTGAAAACCATATGATAATTAAACTGAAAATCATTAAACAAAATAAAATAAATAAATTAATAAAAACGTACAGATTTTTTATATGAAGGGGGGTTTCCGGCGCGCTGGAGGGAGTAAGAGGGTCGGAGGGGAGTGTTTGGGCCAGCAGGGGTGGCAGGGTGGAGCACAACGCCACTCAGGTGGTCGGGGGCTGGGTTCGATTGGGTTAGGGTTTTCGGGTTTTGGGCTTTGGAGAGGGAGGAGTGGCTGACGTCGCGCATGGGGGGGGAGGGTGGGGCTTGCCGGAGATTGGTGGCGGCGATGCGGCGCCGGGGGTGGTGGGCGACGGCGGCAACACGGCGGCGTGTGGAGGAGTCAATGAGGTCAACGTTTTTTTTCTTCTAAATCGATTTGAACTGAAAAGGTGAAGGGAGAGAGAAATAAGGGAGAGGGCCCTATATATAAATATAATTTAATTACTTTTAATTTCCTAAAAAGCAACTTATTATTTCGATCACCAAATCTAACCCAACGACTATCGTTCTTAACTAATTACCCCCATTCCGAACACAATGGGGTATGTTTCGTAAGCAAATTTGGCTGTTACGATCAGTTTTCGTCAAAATCAAAATATAAATCTTTATATTGATTTTGAACGCACATTTCAATTTACTAGGGTCACATACGGACTCTAAAAATTCAAGAAAAATTATTTCTACATTCATATTGACGATTCGGTTCTAACAAAACTAATTTCGTCAAACTCAGAGACCGTTTGAAAAATGGCTATTTTCCAGTCGATTAAAATCATCTGAAACTGGTCAAACGCGTTTAACTTCGCCACCCTTACATATAGATTGAGAAAATTATGAATTTTGGAATCTAGCAATAATTATACATCCCGGATCCAACAAAAGTGGTTTCATTGAAAACTGAGGTCGTTTGCAAAATTTCCATTTTTAAGGGCTAGAATTCCATAGCGACTATTCTGAAATTTCAACTGGGAATAACTTTTTATCTCCGCTATGAAATTTCAATTTTTCGGATTCATTGGAAAGATATCTTCAAATATATTCAAATATTTTTGGTTTCGCCAAAATCTGGTTTAGTTTAAATCTCGTGCATTCATTTGAACTTTGAAATCATAATTTCAAACTACTACGCCACTTTCAATTCCTTTTATAATTAAAAATAAATATTTATATTCTAACGACAATCTATATAAATATATACGTTCTAATTCTATTCAAAATAAATTTCTCGTCGTTATTATTTAAAATAATTCATTTTAAATATTCAAAATTCACTAAAATTGCCAAAATAAAATTTTTAAATTGGCTCGGATTTTCCGAGTTATTACATGATGCCTCGAAGTTTGATGGTGTCGCCGCCACCAGTAATTTCGGAGTCATTGTTGGTGGTGACGTCAATGCTACCGGCTCTTCGGTGATGTCGGAGGTGACTGTAGACGATTCCTCCATTGAGATTTTAGAACTTTGGCGAAGGGAAGAAGAAAAGGAGAACAAGAGGAAGCTTGAAGTTATGAAGGAGAAGGGGAAGCGATACATGTCGGATGGGTGGTTAAGTCAAATGATCAGAGAGTCGACCCTTTTATCAGCAGGACTGGGTCAGGTCAAGTTGTCTTGAACCGAAGCCGATTTGATCCGACTCGTTATGCGACCCAGAGCTCAATCCGACCGAAACCTCTGATTTGTGGATGTTGGACTTGCTCTTTATGCAATTAACACAAACTTTACATACTCTGATGCATCATCAGATCTCGTGAATACAAGGGCAGGATAACTTAGATCCATCGTATATGAATGCATATGACTTGACTGAAGCCAACCATAACTTATGGACTCATAGACAGTTAGGATAGAGCCTCTTTTAAGTATAAACTTTGAAAGTGCATAGCTAACTTACTCGTCAATTCTGGCACTTAGAACATAGACGTTCCTTCCATACTTCGGTGCATATTGAATATCTGTATGCTTTTCCTTCTTTTCTTATGTCTTTTCATATCTGCACTGCACATACTAGCGCGCGCACACAGGGGGGCATGGGTAACTATACTCTAATCCTTGGTGTTTCTTGGATAGTACAACCAACATGTCGAGAATATATCAAATAAGATACTCTGAGTCAATAAAAAGTAAAGCTCCAGAATCGTCAAGCAATCCAAATCCTGATGTTCTTTCATCAAATTCAGATTGGGAAAGTATGGGCTCAAATTTCGAGGTCGAGCTTCATGAAAATGTGGATTCATATGGGGAGAAATCTTGATGGATGAAGAAGGAGTGGGAGATAACCGATTTCTTGATGAATTTGAGGGCGCGATCATTCTAAACGCACCCGATGACTCTTAGATGTCAACAACCAACGAACCTAGGCTTAGACGAATATGCTTGAGGCACGAGATTTCTTTGGAGGAAGTTAGAGTTTCAACTAACGTCGCTAATAGATCCCACAACCCTTCGGAGGGTTACATGGCCATTAGTCGAATAATGTGCATGGTTGGAGTCATTCCTCCATTTCTACCTCTCGTCGTCGACTTTCTAAGAAAAATGTGGATCGCCCACATGCAACTCCAGCCTACTGCCTATTCTTATTTATACACGCTGTACATAACATATATTGAAATCGTAGGGGCATATCCCACTTTTGAGGACGTAAATTTCTTCTATCACTTAAAACATCATGCAAAAGAGACTCCTTCCTTCGTTTATTTTGAATCCGTGCCTAAGAGAAAAGTACTTGATGAAGGATATAGCAATGTGAGCAACATATGGCTCGAATGGTTTTGTATTAAACACCAGCCTGGATGTGTTAGGAGATGGGTCAAATCAAGTAAGCTCCAAATTCTGGGTCTCCCTGTTTTAACTACACTAACAAATGCGTTGATCTTTCTTTCTTTTTTTCAGTTCCAAATCCAAGAAAAGAACAAGGCCAAATATATCTAGATCTCCTGAATCTTTTACTGGATGGTAATCCAGACTTCTCAAGCATTATAAAATGTTTGGTGGACGAGCTTCTTCATCGACACCATCTACTCGATATGAGGCAGATCATAGGTCATGAAGGTTGTGCTTACATATACGAGCCCCTAATTCAAATTCCTCTTGTTCCTACGGGAACAGGCAGTGTGCCCACTGTTGAGAGGCAAGTTACAACTGCTACTGAGGTAGGAGAAAGTTCAAAGAGTAAGGTTCCCACGGGTTCGATTCAAGAACCACAACCAAGAGAGAGAGTGGTGGAAGAGCCTATTATCCTTTCGAAGCGTCCTTCTCCGATAAATGTGTTGTATATAACATAGTATATAACACAGCTATATACACAATTATATGATTTTTGTTTGATGATAACAACCAAATATATTTTTACTAGTAAATGTGTTTGTTACTGTACTATTTCATATCCACATCTAGACAGAAATATAATATTGATATTTTAATGGAATGCTATTGCACAAGAATTACAAATTCAAATAGTATTTTATTTAAATATAATAATTTATTTCAACATTTAAATAGTACAAATTTATAACTCCACTGTTTGTACAACACACGGTATTTCAAAACATTTCACATCGTTTTTCATACACTGCTCTTCACTACAGATTCAGTCACACGCTCATTTGTACAAACATTTATACATTCACTCAGTTAACAGACACATACATACTAACTCTCTCTTTCACTGCTTCTATCTTTTGCCTTCACAGCTCACTGTCAGTCCAGTCATCATCTGCTTACCTGTCATATACAGAAACACACACACAATATCTAGAATAGAAATAATATTCTAAATTCTAGCGAATATAATTTTTATTTTACAAAATTTATTTGCCTCAGAATTTCGGTGTGTCTCATCATTTCTCATGACTTGATTTGATTTATCTGTGACTAGAATACTTGTGATATTCACAGTGTTTCACTGTAAATACCACAAGGTAGACATCGTCCATAGCATACACATATAATCTTTTTCTGGGATAGAATTTTTTTTGATGGCTGCATATACACACGTGTATGAATATACACATTTGCACTGCCTCACCAATCAGCAAGCAACTGAGGAGCAGCCACGTGGACCAACTCGACTCAGTGCACAATGAAAATCATTGTGCAAATGTTCATCTAGCATGTGTGGTCGAGCACAGGTAAACATGGTGTAACAACCCGAATTCCGACGGACCAAATTTTTTTCTTTCAAAAACCCAATCCATCAAAACCCGAGTTGGTTGCTCTAGTATCCTGCAGAAAAGGCAGAGACAAGAAATATGTCAGAGTTCGGAAAACACCTCACAGCGGGAGGAATAAAATATAATATATATAAACATAGCTTTACCTTAATTACAATACTGCTAAATCAGTATCTCCATAGCTATAAGTCTCTGTCATGAATCTAACCTGCGAATGTTATGAGGAGGGGGTCAGAACATAAGTTCTATGTGAATGAGTTTAAACTACACTTCTTGAATAATCCTACATATACCATTCAATTACATTTTATTGTTTATTAGGTTATTTGTGTCATTAGCGCTCAAGGCTTACACACACGTCGCACCCATCTACTCCCAGTAGATTAACCTAATATAATATATATGTAGCTACCCCCAAACTGAGGTACACCCCATGGTACCCCACTCGCATGGTCCCCACCGTATCCTCGCAGTGATATACGCAGTCCCCTGTCCTATGTCATAGTAATGTATATTCCTATTATTTATATAATACAATACTACGCCCACATAGGATCACTCTAATTTGATTGCCGTTATCGAATTATGCCCACTAGTCTATGATACACCACCCAGAGCAGACATGGTTATATCTAGACTCTTCCACATACGTATTCTCTAACGTATTCGATATCTAACCCGCACACCCATCCTGTGTGCGTGCCCAAATTCCGTGGCAGGGCTACACAAGAAACACGGAACTCGGTCGGGAGATTGTCTTATATTTGTGCAAGGCCCGCCTTTAAGAGCCTCCCATACAAATATCCCTAGGGTCTGTTTTCTATGGTGGCTATAGCCCCACCTCGGCCCCTCCCGTAACTAATAAAGACTACGAAAGCTAAGCAACAAGCCCCTAAGCAACCAATCTAAACATCAATGTGGTGTCTCCCCTCAACCACCGTCCCACGATAGTGATTGGTTAATGGTTTATTGGGTCTAGCTCTAGTCTTTTGGCATCCTACTAGCTGTGGTAATAGGAACTCGATGACCTACTATCCTTGTTGGTCTTGACCCTCCACCTCCGTTGAGGCAGCCGCCGAATCACCTTTTCCGTCACCGCGAACAACATTCTGACTGCCCAGCTATTCTTGCAGTCAAGGCCCACCCACCTAGTAGTTACGCGCATACCAAACCTCTATGAGCACAGCCTGAAACATCTGCCACCACACAGAGGACTACTAGGAGCACCTTTAATGTCTCAGGATGCCGCGTGCTTCCCCTTCTAGTCCGCTGGAGCCGCCAAAATAACGAATGTGCGCTCACCTCGTGTCTTATGACACCGTGATGATTTACCTTGTTGGGTTATTCATCCTACAACGTACGGATTACACCAAGCACCTTGATTTTATATGTCATTAGACCCTACGTCTAATCAATTCTTATGCGCTTATGTTACCTCGTCAGTTTTTCTTATTTAACTTGGTTATTCTTATTCATATTGACTTCCTTTTCAAGTTTACCAAGTTACCCTTGCTTATTAATTCAATGTATACTTAACCCGTTTAAGTCCATTAATAAGACCACAACATGTTGTTTTCCAACTTCATAAATTACTCCCTTTTAGGGTTACAACAACATGTTATGCATAATTCATAGTTAAGTATGTCTTATCCACATATATACTGATTAGGAGAATAATCCCCTAAATACCAGCCCCGAAGACCGAAATAAACATTAGACTGGAACCCAGAGAATTACTCAACCCAACCAACATATATGATTCTAATTTACTTCTTTTCGATTCATATAACTTATACCATCTTCAATTTCACACTTCTCCTTCCCAAACTACTTAATTTATAATTAAGTATATCTTCACATATAAGTTACCTTATTTTCCTCTATCGTTTCTTATAACTTACCTTATCCCATAAGTTATACTTTCCACTTGTCCCTAGGAAAAGTCTAACCTATTATCCTTCCTTTTCTTATTCAAATTCATTCATAATAGGTTATTTACCATTCCCCACTTTTGTCATTAATTTATATTTACTTAACCCTTTCCATTTATTTAACCCGTTACCTAAACTTTACCCAATTCAATTAATTTGTGATGCCATAACGGGTCCCCTTTGGTTAAGCATTATTTATTTATGTCTTACATGTCGCCCATGTCCCACTAAACCTCTTTTATTATTGTTTCCATGTCTTACACATGCTTTACTACGGTTAAGTCCACCTTAGTCATGTTTTACTTCACGTATCTTACTACATTTAAGTCCACATTTACATGTTTTATATGTCTTGTCTTACTACAGTTAATTCCATATTTACATGTTTTACATATCTTGTCTTGCTACGGTTAAGTCCGTATTTACATGTCATATTTTATATGTCACCCACTTAACCCTCTAACCATAC
This sequence comes from Allium sativum, assembly GCA_030737875.1. Lineage (NCBI taxonomy): Eukaryota > Viridiplantae > Streptophyta > Magnoliopsida > Asparagales > Amaryllidaceae > Allium > Allium sativum. Next base: position 1,030,531,807 of record CM060924.1, on the reverse strand, counting down.
CCATGTCACCCACATGTCTTATTATGGTTAGTATTCCGTAATTCATTCATTATGACGAACGGTGCATGACCTCCCACATTAGACCGAACACTTTGTGGCTGTTGGATTTGTCGAGCAGTTCCGGACAGTCTTACACCACAAAGCGGGTCTAACCTCGTGTCACCAACCATTACGCCTACAATTCATGCCTTTGACCTCTCACATTAGACATCCAATTGTGGCAGCTGGATTTGACGGGCGATTTCGGGTAGTCTTACACCACAATTGCGCCTAACCTCGTGTCAAAGGTTCATTAACATCGTATTCCACCCAAATCTGAATTTTCATGTTATGTGTCTCCAATTCAACATATAGTCATGTTTACAATTTTGCCTATTCCAACTTGTCACTAATTACATATTAATTAACCTTAATTGCAAATTTCCAATTATAGGCAATTTCATCAATTCCATGTAATCCATACCCAAGTATGCCAATTTCTTTTATATTCCAATTATCCAAAATATCCAATAATACTCAAGTTCATAAAATCAATATTTTTCCAATATATTTCCCAACGTTCCCATGTTCATACATATAACCTATTTCACCTTTTAGGCTTATCTTACCAATAAATTTCACCAATCCATGATATCCAATTACATGTTGTTAATATTAAATTGTACTAATTCCATATCCAATTTCAATCATGCCAAACTACATAAATTTAAAATTAACATACAATTATGTCCATAATTCTATTCAAATCATACATAAGTCCTTCCAACCCATATTATGCCCAATCAACCCCTTTTTTCCCTTTTACTTTCTCGTTCTCGTTTACAACGCATAAATTCATGATAGATGTAGGCTCGAGATAGTCTAGCTATAAAAATAAAAAGGGGAAAGAATAAAAAGGAGAGGACTCAATCGTAAGCATAAATGAAATAACTGATCTTATTAAATTATCATTATATTCATTATGGAGAATGACAAATGATAGAAGTATAATTATAGAACAACTGTATTTTAAACCACTCACCTTAACTGGATTGGAGAAATAAACAATTGTTTGTTGAGGTAGAACATTGATTTAGGCTTCTTATTTGATTATTGACGCAGAACGTGAATTGTTGTTGAAGAAACTTGCTACTTGATTTGATTAAACTCCAAAATTGATGAAGAACTTGCAATTTAATTTAAAGTTTAGAGGCGACAGCTATGTTAGGTTGAAGTTTGGTGGCATGGAGGCATCTTATAAGAGATAGAATGATTATAGGGTTAAGTTAGGTGTTCTTTTATAGGTGGGTTAGAGCAACTAGGACCTTAGGATTAAATAAAAACTCATTTAACCGTCCACCTCACCCTAGAAACGAACCATCCAGAACAATCCTTTTCACACTTAGTGCTCCTTTAAATAAAATAAAAAAAAGAAACCGCTTTATTTCTTTCTAATTAATGCATCACATACTATTTTTAACGTATATCAACCTCTTTCCTTCATGCATACAATTTTTTATTTATTTACTTATTTATTTGCACTTATACGTGAACCTTTATTTGCTATATTCTTCTCCTAATCAATTAATTTATTTCTTTCTCTTTTTGTCTACTCTTTTTGAAAAGAAACCACATGTCCTTAAACCATTTTATTTTATTTTATTACATCTAATCACATGTGCATGCGTCTCTGATTTGAATGTTATTTAATAACATTAACCTTCCTCCAATTGTGGCTTGCTTATGGCCTTATTAGTTTACGTTTTAAACGTTCAAATTTCAAAAGTTGTTCCCCTTTACTTTTAATTGCTCCATTTTAATGTTTACAACTTTTTTCTATGCATGCTTTAATTGCACATTTGACATGTTTTGCATTCCATATTCTCTTACTTTTATTTGCATCACATTAATTTATTTTTATTCATGTTCATGCATCATCCATTTATTTAATGCAATAATTTCACATATCCTCTTTCCCTTATTGCATTAATTTCAAATAACATGTATACATATATGCCCTTTTTTGTTTGTCTCTATGTTCGTGCGCAATTTCAAACTTGAATCATGTTCATACGCATCCATCTCTTATGCGTATACTAATTTTTATATACGAACAATTGTCTATTTTATTTGGAAATTATCTTCCTTAATAAATTAATGGTTTATTTACATTCTTTCAATTAAACCTCAATTAACTTATCCCCTTTCGCACTGAACCAATTTGCAAAGCCACTATTTAGTCGCTCCTTAAAACAAAAACAAAAAAATATATGGCACTGGTGGGAATTGAACTCACAACCTCTTATGTACAAGTCTCATGTATTAACTAAATGAGTCTATTGTTAACAAGACTTAGGACCAAGCTACATATTATTCTTTTCCCACTGCTCTTTTTCATGTTTTGTTGCATTTCTTAAATTAAGGATAACTTCTTCGTTTTAAATCAGTTTTCTACAAATTATAGGTCTAAATTGACCAGAAAATCGCCATGAACATAATGACGCTAATTTCATGACCAAATTCTAGAGTCTCTTCAAATTCTGCTTTTTATTTCTTTTTAAATGTTCGCATGTATTTCTTCTCATTTCGCTGTATTTCTTCTTATTTCAAATATTGCATGTAATTTCTTTATTAATCTTTTTCTTTATTTCACTGCATAAACTTCTTACATGCAATTACATAGATATTATTTAATCTTTACTTTAAATATATCCATGCATATATACATATATCTCATTTTTAATTATATTAAAAATGCAGGGTATTACACATGGCATGGTTGAGCTAAAGTGCAAACAAACATACAAAGCTAAAGTGGTCGGGCATATGTCCAAATGGTGCAGCCCCATTTCAACATTACATGGAGAAGGCAACATGAATGAAGTAGTTCAGAAATAATGGTTAGATTATGTTCCACTACAAGCTAGAATGCCCAAATGTGATTTAAGATCAGCATGTCAAAGTGGTTGGGACAACGGTGAGACAAGTACCAGCAGCTCAGGAATAAACTGGATGCAAATGTATGATCACAATAACGACAGCCTAGCATATCTACATGATGTCAACTTCACTTGAATGTGCAACAACATGGTTCAGCTACAAACATGATTATATACAAGGAAAAGTGGATATGTGCACAACAACAAGCAATAAGTAAAACAGATTTCATGCCTGCATAGTGAACAAATCAGGAGTATAGTTCAGCATGTAATTCAGCATACATGATGGAGCAAAATGATTCAGTAACTAGTGCAATGAACTGGCTCAACATCAAAGCATAGGATACACAACTCACAAGTTTGGTGCAGGCAACATAAATTCGCAATGTCATGGTTCAAGAGATGACTACTCATTACAACATGGTGTTTCAAAGTCAATGGTGCAGCAAGTCAAGAAGCCAAACAAGGTTACATTTCGGTATGGAAATACACATAACAAATGGATTCAACATTCATGGTATGTATGCAGGAGTGTAATGGGAGCAAGTGAAAATCTGAAGTTTTCAAAGATGTAGTTGGAAACATGCAATTTATAAATGGAAAATCTTTGGCAAGCATTAAAGTGAATTTTTCAAATGTTCTAACATGGCAAGAAACATAATTGTGTTTCTATTTTTATCAGATGATCAAAATTAGCAATGAAATTAATTTCCAGTTTTCTATTCACAACAGTCATGGAACAATCAAGCCATGAAATTCGAACAAGGCAACAAAATCAATCAGAGAATTAAGTCAGAGCAGAAATCATGTAAGGAATTGATTTCAGTATCAGTCGAGCTTTTATTTGCTTCCTGATATTAGGATGATTTAATAACAGCAAGAAATCATGCAGTTTTTCCTCAGGAACTATATTTCGCAAGTGTTAAACTTTGGAAATGAATTCAAACTTGGCAATAATGATTTCCAGAAATTCCAGTTTTTTATCACGGTGAATTTTAAGGCAAGATATCATTCAAATTTCCAGATTCGTTACACTAATCATGTAACATTTCAAAGCAAAGGAATCATTTTTAAATCGAGAAAGTCAAAAGAGGAATACACAAAAATCAGCCAAGTAACATGTTGGAAATCAGAGCATTTAGGTTTTCGATTCTACCCTATAAATACACCACTCATCACAAGCAATTATCCATTGAGATCCAGCACAAAAAATTTAAAGAATTCAAGAGAATTGAATTACTCACGTAACTTTTAGGGTTTCGATCGCCACAAAGAGGGACAATTCAACGACGAAGGAGCAACATCTATTAAAGCTTCATAGAATCAATTTAAATCATCATCGAAGACAAGATTTGGACATTAGAGAAAAACCCTAATTTTTTCTTTCTAGAGCCGCTGCCATTTTTCTAAAGCAAAGAGATCGAAAGAATTGAAATGGAGGGTGCACCACTAGGCCGGCCAAGCTCATACTAAGAAAAAGGATATCTTTTTAAACTGGCGTTTTCAAGTTTAATTTGTTTTTATTTTATTGTTTTTGTAATTTGAATTGAAATCGACAAAACAGTTCTAGAGTCTGTCAAATCTAGGGATTCAGTTAGGGATTTAACTGACAGTTGCTAGAGTTTGTAAAATCTAGGTGGTTTCCTAGTTTCGTCTATAAAAATAGGCAGTTTACTAGAGTCAGTAAAACTAGGGGAAATCTGATCTAGGGGATTAAATCAGTCTAGGGCTTTGAGCATAGGATTAGAATAGGAGCGAGGGGTTCGCGAGTTTACATGGTCTTGTAAGCGGGATCTATTCTATTACCTAGTAGAAACCTTAGGAATGCAGTAGTAGGCAGCTTTTTGCCGACTTTGGGTATATCTTGTGTCATTTACTTTCTGCATTTCTATTTCTGCTGCATTCTGTGATCTAATATTTTTAATATCTCGCTTAATTTTTAATAAACCCTATTCACCCCCCTCTAGGGTTTATCTAGATCTAACAAGTGTTATCAGAGCAAGTATTCTGTTAACTCTAGAGTCATGGGTCATCCTAGTTGTCAGTATAAGGAGAGTCAGTCCAGTGATATTCCAATTATTTTCAATGGAACAGATTTTTTAATTTGGAAATCAAAATTCGGATTATATTTAAAATCTATTAATTTTGAATATTGGAATATTATTGAAAATTTGGGAGATATGCTAGATAAGAGGAATAAGGTTTTAAATGCTCGTGTGATGCATATTATTTATTCCTATATTTGTAATGATCAATTAAAATTTATCTCCCATTGTTTGACTATGTAGGATATTTGGAAAACTCTCAACACGCTGCATGGAAGATCTGACGGCTGCTCAAAACACTCAGTTGCCAATTTAGATTCAGATATGTGCTTAACTGGAGCTATTAATGATGATTCAAACGATGAAGATTTTTCATATGAAGAATTGGTTTCTCTTTGTAATGATTTAACTGAAACAGTCAATCATCTCCAACAGAAAAATAAAATTATGATATCTGAAAATACTGAGCTGCGATGCAAAAATAATATGTTGAAATTAAAATTTGAAAACTCTAATTGCAAGAATTATTTCAATTTGTAAAACGATTTAGCTCATCTTAATATGAATCTTCAGAAATTTGAAAAAGAAATTATCATTTTAAAACAAAATGGAGATGAGTTAATTTATGAAAATGATTGTTTGCAAAAGGAGTAGGATAATTTTAATTCCAAATATACAATTTTTGAGAAAGAAAGTTTGCTGAAAACTGAGTCAATTTTGAAAGATATTGAAAAGGAAATAGAAAAATTCAATGATTTCAAAAAAAATCTGAATTTGAAAAGAAATCTAAATTTGAATCCGAGATTGCTTGCTTAAAGAGCAAAATTTGGTTTTGAAAACTAATTTTGAAAAGAATAAGATCACTAAAAACCACTGTTCAGATTTGATTAACGAAAATTGTGATCTTATGTTTAAAATTCAAAAAATTGAGTCAACTTTGACTAAATTTTCTAATGGAGAAAAATATTTGAATATGCTATTGAAAAACCAATTTTCTATTGGAAATAGATGTGGTCTTGGCTTCGGGAAAAACAATGTTTTTGAAAAATGGAATTCTAATGATAATTTCACAGGATTTTTAAATCACAAAAGAGATGTGAATTTGTTTTATAATAATCCATCTAAACAATCCTGGATCCCAAAAAGAAATGAAACAAACTTCAAAAAATTCAAACAGTTTTGGGTTCCAAAGGGTACAAAGGCAAATTCGAATGGATTGTTATATAAACAAGTATGGGTACCAAAACAAATGAATACAACTATGAATGGTTTTACTGCCTTTATTAGACCACTCAATCCTCTTAACAGTTAGGTACCGAAGAAGGCTAAGGAACTACATTGCTAAAGAAAAATTGGATTCAAACCGCTAAATATCACAAAATCATTCACAGTTCCTTAGCCATGTCTGATGAGTTAGAGGTTCTGGTTTACATCGATTTCAGGTTTGGCCTCTAAACTCATCTTTGTAAATATTTTATTCTTTTTGTGTATTCCTCCTTCTACCCCTTCTAATTTTTTTTAATTTGATTTTTCACTGTCATATCATTGTAATTTTTCTTGTACTTTCTTAACTTCCAATTGCAGTACTCATGATCTCCTGGAAATTATCTTTATTTGAATAGAGCTCTGATGTTTTAATAATTTCCAGATCTTGAATTCAAAACTGTAAATTTCTGCAATTATTTTGAAGTTTATTTTGTTCCTGAATTCCTAACAGTGTTGATGTATTCTTTTCATATCTTGAACAATATTGATTTGAATTCTAAATTTTTTAAGATCTGAAAGATTAATGGAATTTCACACACCTCTGCTGTTTTTGAGTTTCTTCTAATTCATTTTAGAAAAGCTTGAAATGTTATGCTCATTATAGCAATCTGCTATTTATTAGTTGTGATAATTTCATTGATTTTCAGATTGGCTTGGAAATTTTGAATGTCTTGAATCACAGTGATACATCTTGAAATTCATCTTTGTTCATGATCATTATTGTTGAAATCTGTTTGTTTGAAATCATCTGAAATTCTCGATATTTTGAATATCACACACCTCTTAAATTTGAAATTATCAATCGTGTATGACTGATTCATTATATCTCAAAGCTTGACATTGATTTAAGTGATTTCAAATAAATTATTTTTAATTTTTTGGATCATGGATATCTCTCAAACATGATGTAAATGATATGAGATATCTCTTATGCTTATCAGAGAAAATTGTGAAAAATTCTTTTGAAATACAAGTCTTAAAACTCACTGTTATTTTCATGATTATTTGATTTGAACATTTGTTTGTTTAAGCTCGTTTGAAATTATTGATTTATTGAATCTCACACATATCTTGGATCTAAAATTTATAATCTGGTATGAATGATTCATTGAATTTTAAGCTTTTCATATTCCCTCAAATGATTTCAAATAAACTGTACTTTAATCTTCAATCATGAATCTTATGTAACCATCTTCTTGACAAGTCTGCTTTGAAGTCGACTGTTGTACTGCTCTGATAAATTGAAATTATTTTTTGGGACTGCTTATTTTGGTATCATCTGCTACTCTAATAAAATGGTCTAAATTGGATCATGATTTGACCTCTTGGATTTGTTGTAAATTGTCTATGAACTTTCTTATGAAACTTGTTTTGAACATGTCTTGCGGCTCTGATTAATGGAATTGATTTGCTAGTTTTGTTTTCCTGGACTTTGTGCTTAAAATTTGTTGTCTGTAATATCCTTGTTTGTCTCCAATGTCATGTTATAATCCTCATTAATATAGACATCAAGTGGTATCAGTTTAGAAGTGCTGAATTTGTTTTTTGATGTATATATTTCTTAATCCCTCATGTCTTGTATAGATCTTCATATCCCTCTTGTAATTGATTTTCAATTTTTAAATTATTTACTGATTATTCATTCAGAAATTGAAATCAATAACCAAATTGAACTATATTTATAATTCATCAAAATTATTATCAGATTTTGAAATTGTGATGAATTGTGATTGCAGTATATTTCAAAACAAGAGGAAATTTTATTTTTAATTTCATGATGGTTGAAAACTTATTATAATATCTTTGAATTGGCGATTACTTCATGACCATCTTCATTATCTATCATATTTCTGTCACCCATCATGATTTTATATTAATGTGGAAAGTTTAATATTAAAAAAAACATTTTTTGAATAAACAATGGAAATATTTATGATAGAAATGGGTCTATGTTATTATTCAGAATTAGTGATAAGTGAAATTTTAAATGATCCTAGTACAGTTGAGCATATTTCATAATACGATTAATTTAGAAATTTATTTCACAAACCATTCTGTGCCTACCACATTTCTATCATCCATATTGGTTTTATATAACAAGGAGTTTTTCTTTTGGAGCTAAAAATGAAATGATAAATATAATTAATACATAAGTGTTTCTCTAACCTCATTTAAAAATCCAAGCTCTGGTTATGCATGGTTATGAGATTACTTATATTTAAGCTGCAATTGATCTCATTTAAAAATCCAAGATCTGGTTATGCTTGGTTAGCGTGCTCTTAAATCAAAAGAAAAAGAAAATAAAATATTTTGCAATAAATAAATTTTTATATGAAATTCTCCTTGGTGTGTAAAAACTAGCCTATCAATCCATCTTCTATTTTTTGAAATGGGTTAATACTTTATGAAATATTATGATTTGTTGATTGATAGCTATTGGGATTTGAGACTATCTGATTCCGTCACAAATTGAATTTATAATTATAGTCCAAAGTCATCACTATTTTTTTGCTTCATTTTTTTTAGTAAAAATCTTGGAAAATAATTGGAATTCATTGTATAAACTCTCTCCGTTATATATAAATTTCATCGTAAATCCGTCATTCCCTTCTATGTGAAATATGACACTTGTTCTTAGAATATTATGATTTTTGTATGACTGATTGAGATTTGTGATGACCGTTCTTCCTCTTAAGCTGAAATTATAATTTTTAGTCATTTTTCATCTATATTTTAAATTCTGAATCCTTTTGATGATAACAAAAGGGGGAGAATGGGTTGAGATTTTGATTTATGAGTGAATATTCTATAAATATTTTAATTTTGAAAATATCATTCAATTTTCATTCCATTTCACTCATGCATAGTTATAGTGTTATGGCCCGCAAATCTGTACTATCTGAGTTGACTAATAACACAACATGTCAAACCCCAAATTGACAGAAATACAAATCTCACAGTGGAACGAATAAAATATATTAAATAACATTACTTTTGAAATACAAATCAGTAACTATATATACATACCATCATCAGAGCACAACAGTTATTCCTGGGACAGTTATAAACACCTGTTTCCAGATACAACATAGTACACAGCGGAAATATGATAATCTATAACTAACTGGTGAAGCCTCCTGCTTCTAGCTCTTCCAAGTGAATCTGAAAAATCCCGACCCTTGGGTGCCCATACAAATTTGGGCACCCAAGGGTTTAGGGAAAACAAACAAAATAAACTCTGGGTTAGTCATGGGACCGGTATGAGTAAACTCCAGCCATTTGTTTAACTTTCAATGACTTTTTGAAAGAAAGGTTAATAGTAAGACCAGCCCATAAATAAACATGGTTGGTTTTTACCTTACTATAACCCAAAACACTTTGATATGAAAATCCAGTGATATAATAAAAGTGTCTAAATCAAATAAATAACAATCCAGCGGAACGCTTGCATCTCACGCTCCATATATAATATAAAATCAAAAATCGCAGGGCGTTAATTGAAGATTGGATTCTGACTATGACAAGGTATGGGACCACCTTCAGATAGTGTATCTCTAGAGAGGAATACACTGGGTTCAATAAGATCGTCTTGTAACCCAGCCCACACATGACCGACCACTCATTTCACTTGAGTGCATCGAATGTATATCACCAACGGTTGGGATCACCAACCGTTTCCCGAAAAGGGACAGCATCGATAGATTAAAGAAGTAAAAGGAATTTATCTAGATAGTTGATTATACACCCTAATGGGAGCTACCCACAAAGCCATGTTGCCTGCCTAGTTTTTGTCATTTCCCGGTTGTTGAGGCCTGAGGCTGTGATTTCTTATCACTCATTGATAGCACAATCACTTTGAATGCCACATTATCAGATCCGTTAATCACTAATTGATTTGCACAAATATATTCTGGATATTACGCTAAGAGAATAAATTCTCTGCCACCATATATATTTATACAGACCAACATATGCGATCACTGGAAATACTCTATCAGACACTCATCCGTATACGTTCGTTTTGGGACGGAACGAAACCGAAGGCATAATTTCCATTAATAGAAAAAGTCGTTGCACTTTACTCCATCTTCGATTATCTTCATATAATCTGATTCGCAACGCTACTGCCAACATGGAGTGGTTCTCGGATAATAATCCAACCGGTCTCTCCATATTGACAACGATATTGGCAAACACTTCGATAGTCGATTATTTAACTATCGAAGAAAAATAAACAAACATTCATCCATAACATCAAACAGTCACTGGGCCCATTAATTAATATTTCATTAATTAAATCACCCCTTCCATTTCCTTATCAATATTTGTTAAACAAATAATTTCAGTTACCATCTTGGCCTTTTCGCTATTTGGGGAAACATTTCCGTATATCGCCTTCTTTTATTTTCTGTACTTAGAAAATATATTCTATTTATAATTGGAAAACATTCCAATTACTTATCTCTTCCACAACCATTCATTTAATTTTATACTCAAGAAATATTTATTATTATATTTCCAAATTTCCACTAACTTGGCTTAAAATGAATGTTGTGTAAACATCGTTACAACAACTGTAACACCCCACGTCCATTAATGTCACTCACAAAGGGAATGCATTAACTTCCATGGAGTGTTATTAGTGTATAGAACAGAATATAACAAGACAGATACAAATATTGGTACTTGAAAATTTTAAAACAACTTTTTATTGAAGTGGAGAAAAGGTTTGATTACAACAACTTCATAAACCAAGTACACTTAATATCCATCTTGACAAACTGTTTTAAGAGTACATAGTGTAAAAAGCATAACCCCAAGCACAAGTAGCCTTTAAAGAGATGAGCTGAACTTTACTTTCATCAATCCAAGCAATTCCAAAAGAGAGAGAAAGAGATCTAAATCAAGCTCCGCTAGTACTAGTCCCACCCTGAGAACCTGGATGGAAAAAGGAAGAAAAGAGGCGAAAACAGAGGGGGTCAGACATGAAGTCTGGCGAGTACCATAACTTTAACAATACAATTATTAAAGTAATTAGGATAAGGCATAAACTGGTAAAACAAGGAATGACTGTGAAGCAAGTGGGCAAGATAAAGCAAACAGAGGAATATTTTGGTGTTAATTGCGCTCCTAATCACTATAGGATAATTACTATACTGCACCAATGATAATTACACTGCACCTTTACTAGTCACCCTAAAAGTTGATCCCGCCCACTGAACAAAATAGTAATAATAATGGTAGTTTCGTGTACCCCTAGCTGTCTTCATAGGTGTCGCCTGCCCCTATCTCCACTAGTTGTACCCACTACCCTCCCCATTCTAATTACAATGTTTATTCATAATATGGCAGTTATACTCTTAGCTGTCTTCATAGGTGTCTTATGCTCCTATCTTCGCTAGTCGTACCCACTACCTTCCCTATTCGATTGGCTCCCTAACTCGTAGGTACCCGTGCTGGTCCCACAGTGGGGTGTATCACTCCCCAAAGTGGCAACCCGATACCACTAAAGATGCAAGGCTTATATCTACACGATGCAACAACGTCTTACCCACCAGCCCAGGCCCATGCACGCACATGACCCCGTTGGACTTGCTTTGCCACCGCTAACCTGTTTTGACCTCTTACAATCATACTCAGTAAGCGTGTCCTGTCCTCGACTTGGGTCGAGCTCACAAAGATACTTAATGGGTTACTGGTTTGAAAAGGGTCCCCACACAAGCTTTCCACCAATGCTTGGTCCCCACTAGAATTTCCCACTTAACCCCTTCTTATTCATGTCTTCTTACATGTTTTCAACTTGGTTAAGTGTTTATAACTATATCCCACATGTCACCCATATTATTCACTAAACAAATCAACATGTGTTATTGGTTAAGCTTGTCTTAACCCTATCCGCTTATTAGATCAATATATTATTGGTTAAGATGGTCTTAACCCCATCCACTTATATCTTATTGGTTATGTTGGTCTTAACCCTATCCGCTTATCAAGTCAATATACATTATTGGTTAAGTTTGTCTTAACCCTATCAGATCAATACATATTATTGGTTAAGTTTGTCTTAACCCTATCCGCTTATTAGATCAATATATTATTGGTTAAGCTGGTCTTAACCCCATCCACTTATAAGATTATAATATATGTATATAATTGGTTAAGCTAGTCTTAACCCTACCCACTTACCATGTTTTTTATGATTAAGTACATCTTAGTTCACAGATACATTGGTTAAGAGAATAACTCCCTAAGTACCCACCCCGAAGACCGAAATCAACATCAGGATGTTACTCAGAAAATCACTCACTCAACAAAACTTCTGTTTGTCATTCATATTCGTCTTTCCTCAGCATTAATTAATTATTAATGCACAGACCTCTCACATTAAGTCGATTACTTGTGGCCGCTGGATATGTCGGGCGATTCCGGGAAGACTTCCACCACAAGCAAGACTTAACCTCGTGTCTAAGCATCTTTTAAATTATGCCTTTGACATCTCACATTAGACTACCGTTTGTGGTTGCTAGATTTGCCAGGCGGGTCTGGGCAGTCTTACACCACAAACGAGTCTAACCTCGTGTCTTAGGCCTTTATTACTTATTTAATTATGCCTTTGACCTCTCTCATTAGACTACCGTTTGTGGTTGCTGCATTTGCCGGGCAGGTCTGGGCATTCTTACACCATAAACGAGTCTAACCTCGTGTCTTAGGCATTTATTATTACATATTGTTATTCAACCCCAATTTGAATTAATATCCCTATTTCAAATTGCCAATAACTTCCAATTTTAATCCATGTCCATAATTGTCACTTAAATTATGTCCATAATTACTATGCATATTAATTAGGCCAATTAATGTCTCAAATTAATTATATGCCTTTATGCCAATTCACAATTATGCATATTTAATATTTTCCCATTATCCCCATGTCGTTCAAATATTGAACGTGAAATATGTTAGACTCGCAAATAGTCTAACTCATAAAAAAGAAAGAAACATCACAACTTGAATAACACACAAAATAGATCTAACTAGCATAACATGGATCAAAACTGACATGATTATGATTCATATTAACATAAATTTGCATAATCAACACTTACATAGTCAATAGTCATAAAACATAAATTTCTATAAATTATGTACTATCATGGATCTAAATGTATAGATCTAAACATGTAATTATGAACTTGCATATATGGATATGATTTTCCTATGACTTGCATATGAATTTCAAACAAAGCTACATTCAAACTAGCGTATGATTCACATACAAAACTAGCATAGGAAACATAAATTTGCATAAGTATGTTACTGCCTTGGATCTAAATATAGATCTAATATCAAAATGTGAACTTGCATATGGATCTAAACATAGATCTAAACATAAAAATGTGAACTTGCATACGGATCTAAACAAATAAATTAATGTCACACTTTTCGCTTATAAACTAGCATATTTATATACTTGATTCACATATGTTCTACATCCCAACTTGCATAAGATTCACATATGTTTCAACATCCTAAACTCGCATAAGTATGTTTTAACATCGCAAGCTTGCATAAGATTCAAATATGATTTAACACATAAATTTGCATAAGATTCACATAACATAAACTTGCATATGATTCCCTAATTAACATATGTAAACTTGCATAAAATGGATCAAGTTAAACATGTATAATTGTACATATAAATAGATCTACCAATCATACAACAACAAAACTGCCATATGTTCACAAATAGACAATAACATCACATGTTTCAACAGACATGTTCTCATAATCCAATTACAACCCATCATAATTAATTTATTAATTATATTGTGAAAGAAATAGCACTCACAATCAAAAGAACAATCTTGTTTTTCTGGGATCTGTATTCTGAAACTGAATTGCTCGCTTTTGTTGTAGACTAATTGTTATTCTAATATGGATTTAGATTTGATTTTGATTCTTGCTTTTATCTTGCTTTTGAGTTGAAGAAGGAATGGTGGCTAAACTTGAACGATCATGGACAACATGGTGGATCCTTGGAATGAATTTGTGTGATTTAGGGTTTCAGGATTATGGTTGCTTTTATAGAAGTTAAATCTTATGTGAGCCGTTAGATCATTTTAGGAGCAATCAGAGCCATCCAACTAAAGCAAGTGTCACTTAGCCAATCATAGCATGACAAATAATCCCTAACACCTCAGAATTTGTCACAAAGCCAATTAGAGAAGGCCACGTAAAAAAGACAATCCTTGACCAACAAAAAATGCGCCACGTGCGCCACATGATGCGTACATGTCCTATATATATATATATATATATATATATATATATATATATATATATATATATATATATATATATGTGTGTGTGTGTGTGTGTGTGTGTGTGTATTATATATATATATATATGTATATATATATATATTTCTTTTTATCTATCTTCCCAATTAACCATTTTCACACTAAACCACTTTTTGAACTGCGTTCACACTAAGCTACTTTTTAGCCATTCCCCTAAAACAAAAATATGGCGTTGGCGGGGATCGAACTCTGTACCTCTTGTATGCAGATCACATGTTCTAACCAAATGAGCTACTATGTCTTTTGCTTACAAAACTTAGAACAATGCTAAACATTTTTCTTCTCTCATTCTTCTTTTTCATGTTTTGCTGCAATATTTAATTTAAAGATATCTTCTTCATACAGAGTCCGATTTACGCAAACTCGGACTCTATCTTCAGCAGAATTCCGAGGTGAACGCAATGGCGCAACCCGTTTCCCTTAATTCCCACATTTGTAATAAAGTATTCCTTAAATCATTAATTTTAATATTTAAAATCACTTGGTGTTACATTCTTTCCTCCTTAAAGGATTTCTCCCCCGAAATCTCTAAGTTAAGGAGAATGTATATCCTAACGTCCAATCATCCATCTACTCAACCATCAAACATAGGCATCCATTGTCCTTACAAGATTTCTAATGATGTATGAACATATGCAAAAAGTGCGTGTATATGTTCCTTATCTAATGCAAAATCATGCGGTTTACTGATTCAGTTGACCTCCTTAATGCAAATCATGATAGTGCCATGCATCCATTATGTATGCGAAAGGATCCTATCGATACGAATTATTCCTACATGTATGCACAACCATTCATCAAAATGCAGCGTCCATGTGATAACACAAACATTATACATCATTTAATTTAAATATGCACACACATTTATATGCAACATGAAGGTGATTGAGCCGATCTAGTGCCTAATGTGTGTGTACATGCATCCATAAGCAACCACTAGCAACCACTTGCATCCATTTGCATCCGCCAAACATAACATGTCTCAAACACATGTTTACAAACATAGGGTTATTCCTAACTAAAGATCGAAGATGTCATCGCAATGATAATACTAAATGATAGGACAAGTATCAACAAAGCGGTAGAAAAAGGAGAAGTTAAAACATACCCTCAAAAAGGAAAGGGTACAGCGTACGCATCTTGTCTTCCGTCTCCCAAGTCGCGTCTCTGTGATCATCTCCCCATTGCACTTTGACTAACTTGACCTCTTTGTTGCCTAGCTCTTATACCTCCGACCCAAGGATGCATGCAGAAGCTCGTCTAATTGTGGCATCTCCCTCTACTTCCACTTCCATAAGCATGTTCGGCTCCACTACTTCCACGGTATCTTGTAACACTTCTGCAAATATGATACGTGAAAACATGTCATGAACAACACTAAGCAAGTTGCCTCTTCTCATGTCCTTCCAAAATCTAGGATACATAATCTCAAAAAGATCTTCAAGGATTTTGTTCACCCCTTCTGTCCGTTCACCCGTCTGTGAGTGATAAGCGATACTCGTACTTGCCGCCTTTTGCATATCACCTTTTCCTTTTGCACCGAAAACTGCTTCAAGCCTTGTCTCGCAAGCACCGGTATACACTGTGAATGGCTTACTTCCATCCGGCAAAACTAAAACTGGAGCGGTCGTCAAAACCCTCTTCAAACGTTGGAAAGTATCGTCATAGTCAACATACCAAGCAAAAATCAAGTTCTTCTTCGTTAACCGAGTAAGTGGGGCTGATATCTTCGCGAAGTCCTTAATGAGCTTCCTAAAATAACCAGCCAGCCCTAAAAAGCTTCTTACTTCTGTTGCGTTCTTAGGAATCTTCCAATCTTGGGTTGCCACCACCTTTGCAGGATCCACAGCTATCCCTTCCTTAGAGACCCCATGTCCTAAGAACCTCACTTCTTTTCTCCAAAAATGGCACTTGGAGAACTTAGCTTTAAGTTGATGCGCTTGTAGGGTCTCTAAGACTTCCCTAAGATGTAGGGCATGCTCTTTTTCAGTTTTAGAGATAACCAGGATATCATCCACAAAGACTATCACAAACTTGTTTAGAAACTCCCTAAACATCCTACTCATTAAGTCAACAAAGTATGCGGGTGCATTCATCAAACCGAAAGGCATGAAAAGCCACTCGAAGAAACCGTCAAGAGTTCTAAATGTAGTCTTATCTATGTTATCTTCAGCCACCTTTAGCTGATGAAACCCTTTAGCCAAATCCAGCTGCGAAAAAAAACGAAGCACACACCAACTGATCGAATAAATCATCTATCCTCGGCAATGGGTGTTTGTTCCTCTTTGTTAGCTTATTCAGCTCTCTATAGTCCACGCACAATCTAAATGAACCATAAGCTTTCGTAGCAAAAACAACTGGAGCACCCCACTCCGAAATACTCCTTCTTATGAATCCCTTCTCAAGCAATTCTTTCACTTGCTTACTGATTTCTATTCTCTCTCTTGGAGCCATGTGGCACACTGGTAATGCAACTGGCTTTGCATTATCTACTAGGTATATTCGAAAGTCTATCTCGCGCCTCGGGGGTAAACCAAGAACTTCATCTAAGACGTCACTATATTCACAAACCACACGAACAGATTCCAAATCATCATTAGATGCTTCAAGTGATTCTAGGTAGCTAAGTATTACCGGACCTCTAGGGTCACAAGAAATATTGAGGGTCTTTCCACAACGTGTCAACAATCTAACTACCCTTCTTTCACAATCTAGGATGGCACCGTATCTAGCTAGCCAATCCATACCTAGAATCAAGTCGTAGCCCATGAAGCCAAGAACGAAGGCGTTGCATTCAAACCCAATACTCAAGATAGACACTCTCAAATCCCGACAAATCATTGAAAGATGATCCGAACCACCAATAGAATTTGAGACTACTATGGGATCTGTAACTAGACTAGTATTTAGGTGTAGTGTTTCAACTAACGAAGCAGGTACAAATGAGTGTGAAGTGCCAGAATTCAAACAAGGTTCGAACAGGATGATCATAAAGAAAAACCAATTTTCAAACCAAGATATATTTCTACCTCTATCAGGTATGTTAGTCGTGAGGGAACGCGTCTGCTCTCCAGAAGATCATGTACCTTGTCCTTACCTTTGCCTTTTGCTTCTTTGGACGATCCTAATAAGATGTCTTGTAATGATAACAACTAGTCTTCTTCTTCTTTTTAACTTCTTTATTAAAGTAGTCAGGTATTTCACAAGTGTGGCCCTTCCTTTTCACTTGGCCCCTTGTTACCCTTATCACCTTCTTTGGATCTACTTTATCGTGTGTCCTTTCCATGTATCTCCTGCACATTCTCTGTTGGTGGCCTCCTACCAAATGAGGCTTCGTTCTTCATTAACCAAGCAGCTAGTTGAACCTTCCTCCCATCGTCTATCCTAAAGGTACCAACAAGTCCTCCACTTCCTCCTAGTTTTGACAGACGTCCCAGTCCCATGAAGTGGTTTTCCACCCATCGTACGGAAGTTCTTACAGATCTTAGAAAAAGCGTCTATATGCATGGAGGAAGAAATTCCAAAAGGAAAGAGGAAGAGATTCAAAACAGAGAATCGAAGGAAAGATATATGGCTCTTGGGGGTTATGTTTTTAAAACAAACAAACTTTTCTCTTAAAAATACTCTCCTTAAATCATATTTTTGATAGTATTTCTTTATAAAAAGCTTTTGAAAAACAGTTTTTTTCAAAATTCATATCTGTTCTGGTAAGCTTCAGCTCTGATACCACGTGTAACACCCCATGTCCATTAATGTCACTCACAAAGGGAATGCATTAACTTCCATGGAGTGTTATTAGTGTATAGAACAGAATATAACAAGACAGATACAAATATTGGTACTTGAAAAATTTAAAACAACTTTTTATTACAGCGGAGAAAAGGTTTGATTACAACAACTTCATAAACCAAGTACACTTAATATCTATCTTGACAAAAAAAATTCAGAGTACATAAAGTAAAAAAGCATAACCCCAAACACAAGTAGCAATAAAAGAGATGAGCTGAACTTTACTTTCAGCAATCCAAGCACTTACAAAAGAGAGAGAAAGAGATCCAAATCAAGCTCCGCTAGTACTAATCCGACCCTGAGAACCTAGGGGGAAAAAGGAAGAAAATATGCGAAAACAAACGGGGTCAGACATGAAGTCTGGCGAGTACCATAACTTTAACAATTCAATTATTAAAGTAATTAGGATAAGGCATAAACTGGTAAAACAAGGAATGACTGTGAAGCAAGTGGGAAGACAAAGCAAACAGAGGAATATTTTGGCGTTAATTGCGCTCCTAATCACTATAGGATAATTACTATACTGCACCAATGATAATTACACCGCACCATTACTAGTCACCCTAAAAGTTGATCCAGTCCATTGAACAAAATCGTAATAATAATGGTAGTTTTGTGTACCCCTAGTGGTCTTCATAGGTGCCGCCTTCCCCTATCTCCACTAGTTGTACCCACTACCCTCCCCATTCTAATTACAATGTTTATTCATAATATGGTAGTTATACTCCTAGCTGTCTTCATAGGTGACGTGTGCTCCTATCTCCGCTAGTCGTACCCTCTATCTTCCCTATTTGATCGGCTCCCTAACTCATAGATACCCAAGCTGGTCCCACAGTGGGGTGTATCACTCCCCAAAGTGGCAACCTGATACCAATAAAGATGCACGACTTATAACTACACGATGCAACAACGTCTTACCTACCAGTCCGGGCCCATGCACGCATACGACCCTGTTGGACTTGCATTGCCACTGCTAACCCGTTTTGACCTCTTACAATCAAACTCAGTAAGTGTGTCCCGTCCTCGACTTGGGCCGAGCTAACAAAGATACTTAATGGGTTACTGGTTTGAAAAGGGTCCCCACACAAGCTTTCCACCTATGCTTGGTCCCCACTATAATTTACCACTTAACCCCTTCTTATTCATGTCTTCTTACATGTTTTCAACTTGGTTAAGTGTTTATAATTATATCCCACATGTCACCCATGTTATTCACTAAACAAATCAACATGTGTTATTAGTTAAGCTTGTCCTAACCCTATCCGCTTATTAGATCAATATATTATTGGTTAAGTTAGTCTTAACCCCATCCACTTATATCTTATTGGTTAAGTTGGTCTTAACCCGATCCGCTTATCAAGTCAATATACATTATTGGTTAAGTTTGTCTTAACCCTATCAGATCAATACATATTATTGGTTAAGTTTGTCGTAACCCTATCCGCCTATTAGATCAATATCACTTATCAGATTAATATATATATATATATATATATATATAATTGGTTAAGCTGGTCTTAACCCTACCCACTTACCATGTTTTTTATGATTAAGTACATCTTAGTTCACAGATACATGGGTTAAGAGAATAACTCCCTAAGTACCAACCCCGAAGGCCGAAATCAACATCAGAATGTTACTCAGAAAATCACTCACTCAACCAAACTTCTGTTTGTCATTTAGATTCGTCTTTTCTTAGCATTAATTAATTATTAATGCACGTACCTCTCACATTAAGTTGATTAATTTTGGCCGCTGGATATGCCGGGCGGTTCCGGGAAGACTTCCACTACTAGCAAGACTTAACCTCGTGTCTAAGCATCTTTTAATTTATGCCTTTGACCTCTCACATTAGAATACCGTTTTTGGTTGTTGGATTTGCCGTGTGGGTCCGGGCAGTCTTACACCACAAACGAGTCTAACCTCGTGTCTTAGGCCTTTATTACTTATTTAATTTGTGCCTTTGACCTCTCACATTAGACTACCGTTTGTAGTTACTGCATTTGTCATGCGGGTCCGGGCAGTCTTACACCATAAACGAGTCTAACCTCGTGTCTTAGGCATTTATTATTACACATTGTTATTCAACCCAAATTTGAATTAATATCCCTATTTCAAATTGCCAATAACTTCCAATTTTAATCCATGTCCATAGTGGTCACATAATTACTATGCATATAAATTAGGCCAATTAATGTCTCAAATTAATTATATGCCTTTATGCCATTTTATGCCAATTCACAATTATGCATATTTAATATTTTCCCATTATCCCCATGTCGTTCGTACATTGAACGTGAAATATGTTAGACTCGCAAATAGTCTAACTCATAAAAAGGAAAGAAACATCACAACTTGAATAACACACAAAATAGATCTAACTAGCATAACACGGATCAAAACTAGCATGATTATGATTCATTTTAACATAAATTTGCATAATCAACATTTACATAGGCAATAGTCATAAAACATAAATTTGTATAAACTATGTACTGTCATGGATCTAAATGTATAGATCTAAACATGTAATTATGAACTTGCATATATGGATATGGTTTTCCTATGACTTGCATATGAATTTCATACAAACCTACATTCAAACTAGCATATGATTCACATACAAAACTAGCATAGGAAACATAAATTTGCATAAGTAAGTTACTGCCTTGGATCTAAATATAGATCTAATATCAAAATGTGAACTTGAATTTGGATCTAAATATAGATCTAAACATAAAAATGTGAACTTGCATATAGATCTAAATACATAAATTAATGTTACACTTTTCACTTATAAACTAGCATATGTATATACTTGATTCACATATGTTTTACATCCCAACTTGCATAAGATTCACATATGTTTCAACATCCTAAACTTGCATACGTATGTTTTAACATCGCAGACTTGCATAAGATTCGCATATGATTTAACACATAAATTTGCATAAGATTCACATAACATAAACTTGCATATGATTCCCTAATTAACATATGTAAACTTGCATAAAATGAATCAAGTTAAACATGTATAATTGTACATATAAATAGATCAACCAATCATACAACAACAAAACTGTCATATGTTCGCAAACAGACAATAACATCACATGTTTCAACAGACATGTTCTCATAATCCAATTACAACCCATCATAATTAATTTATTAATTATATTGTGAAAGAAATAGCACTCACAATCAAAAGAATATTCTTGTTTTTCTGGGATCTGTATTCTGAAACTGAATTGCTCACCTTCGATGTAGACTAATTGTTATTCTAATTTGGATTTAGATTTGATTTTGATTCTTTCTTCAAGCTTGCTTTTAAGTTGAAGAAGGAATGGTGGCTAAACAAGAATGATCATGGATGGCATGGTGGCTCCTTGGATTGATTTTGTGTGATTTAGGGTTTCAGGATAATGGTTGCTTTTATAGAAGTTAAATCTTATGTGAGCCGTTAGATCGTTTTAGGAGCATTCAGAGCCATCCAACTAAAGCAAGTGACACTCAGCCAATCCTAGCATGACACATAAGCCCTAACACCTCAGAATTTGTCACAAAGCCAATCAGAGAAGGCCACGTAAAAAAGACAATCCTTGACCAACAAAAAATGTGCCATGTGCGCCACATGATGCGTACACGTCTTATATATGTATATATATTTTCTATATATATATATATATATTTTCTTTTTATCTATCTTCCTAATTAACCATTTTCACCCTAAACCACTTTTTGAACTGCGTTCACACTAAGCCACTTTTTAGGCATTCCCCTAAAACAAAAATATGGCACTGGCGGGTATCGAACTCTATACCTATTGTATGTAGATCACATGTTCTAACCAAATGAGCTACTAAGTCTTTTGCTTACAAAACCTAGAACAGTGATAAACATTTTTATTTTCTCATTCTTCTTTTTCATGTTTTGTAGTAATATTTAATTTAAAGATATCTTCTTCATACGGAGTCTGATTTACGCAAACTCGGATCTATCTCAAGCCGAATTCTGAGGTGAACGCAGTGGCGCAACCCGTTTCCCTTAATTCCCACATTTGAAATTAATTATTCCTTAATTCGTTAATTTTATTATTTAAAATCATGGGGTGTTACAACAATCCAAAATACTACATTTAACTAACTCTTATTCAAACATTTCTCTTCGAGACTGGGCTTGCTATTTATCGGTTAAAAATGAAATCAATCAAGTCGGGGCATAACTACCTCTTAGACCTTGACTGAAATCATCCTTAACTTCAAAACGGACAAGACCACTTACCTCAAATAATTAACATCATATGAAACCAATTCTCCATTTTTAAAACTTATATACATTTCTCTTTCTATTTCTAGATTATCGATTTCATTTTTGTTTATAATATTCTATTTTAAGTTCGTTTCTTTATCGAATTCTAATATATTGACATATCGATTTCCGATTATCAAAATTTCTTAAAAAATATTCTAACTCCTTAAAATTTCTAGAAAATTTCGCCATAACCTCCTTTGTACCGGTCGATAGTTCAAACCTCAACTCGCCTCTCTAGGCCCTTTCATTCAGAAAGAAAATCAAAAACCAAGTGGCATGCCGATTCGGTGCATAAAACCTCATTTGAAATTTAAACATTTACCTTTTTGTCGGGTACATAAATTATAATTTTCAAACACTTCATTCCATATCTGTCTAATCCAAATATTCCCATTTGGTTTCAACTCAATCCATTCATCTTAACCCAATTCGCTAATTTATTTTCTAATTAGCTATTTTTCCTATTTTACTTCTTTGTCCGAACATAACATGTCTTAATATAACATTAACTTACTTATAAACAAATTGAATTTCCATTTTATATTCAAGTTTCCTTTTTGATTTCGAATATAAATTTCCAAATCGAATTCACTTATTCAAAGCCCAATTTCAATTCAAAAATCTCATTAACTAATTATTATTCAAATTAGTTAATTCTACTCAATAATTAAAACTCTGATTTTTGTTTCAAAAATCGATCCATTACTCCACTTGAGTTCACATATATTTTACAACTCAAATCTGAAAATTTCTAAATAGAAATTCGGATTTTATTCGCTTAAAATCCTTTTATAAAAATTAAATAAACCGCTAAGGTTTTTAAATGGTTGTGGCGCTGTTTTTCGGAAAATTTGATTTTGACATAACTCAAAATATATGCGGAAATTCAGTATTTTCTCTTCCATTAGAAAACTATTATTCAATCGGTCCTGATGATTCTTGTTTCACAGGATTCCGACTTAAATTGAGTTTTACATACTCAAGTGAAGTTCAAAACTCCAATTTACAAGCTGTCGCGCTTCGGTGAGTTCGTTTTAATTATATTTATATATATAAATGTTTAAACTTCGCTTATAATAAATTCAACTCCATTCTGATATATTTTTAATATATATCAAACCAATTCTCCCAATTCAACTCAATAATTCTGATTATCTAATCGCTGATTTTTTCGTTACTTGGTTATACATTTATTTATACTCGATTTGTTATTTTAAATCCCAATTCCTTTTATAAATAAATTATAAAATTCGGTATAATCGAATTCCAATTATAACTCCTTTGGATTTTCTCAATTCAGTTTATATTCTAAATCCCAGAATATAATCAATTATTCTCTTTTCAACACGTTTTTCAATTTCACTTTTTAAATTCTTTCTTGAATTTAAACTTCTAAATTATCCAATGATAATTTATTTCCCTATTTATATAAACATGGTTTATAAGTTAATTTTCTTGTTTAAAAATTAAAACAAGCTTTCCTTTCAAATACCTATTTGAAAACCAGCCTCTTTTATATTCTGAATTTCGGAATAAAAACTTTCATTTCCTTTTTTCGAAATGATTTCAATTTATACTTTTAAATTCGTATTTGAACTTAATATTTAAATTTATATCTTAATAATTAATTCATCATATTTATAAACATCATTTACAAATTTCCTTGTCTTATATATTTAAACAAATTCTATTTAGAAATCTATTTACAACCAAAATCTTATTTTGGTATTATATATTATAACTTATCTATATAAATATAGATATATAGAATCTATTTTCAAACTTAACTTTAAACTTCTATTAAATAAAATCCTAATATTTTCTTCTGAAAATATTTTATTTAAATAAATTCGATCTAATTGAATTTAAATCATAAATACATACGGATTTATTTTAATTCACTTTACATTTTGAATATCAGAATAGATTTATCGTTTCTTTTTTAAACTAATTTCAATTCCCTTTTTAAATTCACCTTTTAATTTATATTTTCCAAATTATCCAAATGATACTTCATTTATAAACATCGTTTATAAATACACTTCAGTTTCCAGATTTTCCAATGAAGATCATTCCATTTTATTTATAAACACCGTTTATAAATTTACTTCAATTCCCTGATTTTTAATTTATAAACATTGTTTATAAATTTTAATACTTGTTTTATTCATTTAAATTAAGTTAATATTTTTAGTCTTCGAATTTCAAATCCTATTTTAAGAAAAATAGAATTTTCCATTTGAATCTCGAATATCGTTTTCAGGTTATTTTTATATATAAACATTTTAGCCCAGTGATATTTAAATATCCAAAACACTCCATTATCAAATCACGGGTTTTATAACACATGATAATATATATGTGAAAACAAATAGTACTAAATTTTGAGGAATCTAGTTGGATTCCTCCAACCTGTTTTTCCTACATCCACAGACGTTAGCCAACATAAATAATACCCAACCCGCTACGAGGCAGGATATCGCGGTATGAAGGTCATCCACTATATATATTGTGGGGTGCATAGGGAAATCATCCGCTAATGATACCGCGGGCATCCGCTAATGATACTGTGAGAATCCAAGCACCATTATATATATAATAGCCACAAACACCAATCCTAAATAACTAATATATATTTATAATAGCCACAATAATATTTAAATGCAACCAACAACCAACGAGTTATTTTTAATGATAAAAATAATTTAAATAAAATTCTTGAGTGAGAATAACTCACCGTGATTTCACTTATCGAATATCCTGTTTATTTCCAAATCACCAGCTATGAATCTTCTAGACCGAATTTATTTATCATCTACAATAATTTATTATATTTATCGATTAAATATTTATAAATTTAACTAAACTATTAGAATAAATTGTTCTATGTCTTATTAACCTTTGAAAATTTTATTACCTTACTGCCTATTTTCCGATACCAATCAGTTTGAACTCCTTCATCAACATCGACCATCTCGAGCATCATACCTGACTTTCTACTTCTTCTATGTACAGCTTCAATTTCCAGTCCTGCTTCCATAAACTCCAAATTAGATTGGGACCCCTTAAATCACTATAGACCCAAACTGTCGAACCTCAAAACAACCCAGTCATCATTAGTGAATGTGTTAAACTCCACTCCAGATTTGCAAACAATCCCTTATGTCGACCCTTTCCTGAAACAGTTCTGACCTTCCATCCATCATCAGACATTTCACTCTACTTCAATATCCGAAACCGATCCATATTTCGAATTCGCAACACCCAAGAATTCCCAATTCAAAGACCGTATATCCCAATGTCAGTGTCGCATATCATCTCTTTACCAGAACACCCCACTGCAAAGTCGATCTCGATTTATCCTTAACCGTCGCGACATGGAGCAAGCACAGTACATCGCGACTTTCTTTCTTTGTTGCCAAGACCAAATACGGTTTCCTCTTTGCTGAAAATCGATGCTTACCAAAATCAAAACTCCCAAACACCACATCGAGTTGAACTAGCGACCCCCAATCGCAACCTTTCCTAAACCCTAGTTCGACATTGACATGCGTTTGAACTCTTGAACACGCGACTTCCTCGAGATCCATTTGCTTGAAGTCGAATTAGAGCTTGCATCGCTCAATAACCGTGGATACGAATTTGAAACTGAATTCCATTTTCCCCCTTATTCTTCTATAACAAATAAGTTTCGATTTAATTTGTGAAAGGAGGGTTCGGTTTTCTCTGATGAACGATAAAACGAGAAATGGAATTGGGTGGGGTGTGATTTCGTTATATAGGCAATAGAAAGGGAATGTTTCGTACAATGCCATTAACTCACTATTCTACTTAGTAGTGAAGTAAGGAGACCATTCGTGATGTGAAAGAAGAGGGAGCTACGGGTAGTGTTACAGTGTCCTTCTTTTGCTTAAGGGGAAAGGAATTTATTTTTATAATTAATTTCAATTTTATTTTAATTTAAATTTTAAATTAAATTAGTATCCTTAAATTTTAATTTATCACATTGATTTCAACTCCTATTTGAGCCTAACAACAGGCCCTCCTAGGGTTAAACCACCATTCTGAACCCACTGGGACAGGTTTCAAAACCCCATTTGATCGTATGGAGAAGATATTAATTTAAATTGATATAAATTAAATTTGAAACAACTATTTCCTTAATAATAATTTATTATTATTATCGTCAATTCTATTCAAATAGAATTTATATAAATCACCTGATTTATTTTGACTTAGTTTACATTCTGAATTCAATGATATTTCGAATTACGATAATTCGATATATTCTAAATTAAATTATATTTGATTATTAAATCGATAACTCAATATAAAAATTGATTTATGTTATTAATTCAATATCTAAAACAATATTAAATATTTACAATTAATCGATCAAAAATATGGGTCATTACATACAGGAGGAGTTTCTGTTGTAAGGGGAGCATTCAAATAGGGGGATTTCAGTGTTTCACTGTCAAACACATTTATTATATTCAAAATCTTAATATTTGTCTGTCATCATCAAAAGGGGGATATTGTTGTATATAACGCAACTGTATACACAATTATATGATTTTTATTTGATGATAACAACCAAATATATTTTATTATTAAATGTGTTTGTTACTATACTGTTTCATATTAACATCTAGACAGAAATATAATATTAATATTTAAATGGAATACTATTGCACAAGAATTAGAAATTCAAACTGTATTTTATTTAAATACAATATTTTATTTCAACATTTAAATAGTACAAATTTATAACTCCACTATTTGTACAACACACGGTATTTCAATACATTTCACATCCTTTTTCATACACTGCTCTTCACTATAGATTCACTCACACACTCATTTGTACAAACATTTATACATTCACCCAGTTAACATACACATACATACTGACTCTCTCTTTCACTGCTTCTGTCTTTTGTCTTCACATCTCACTGTCAGTCCAGTCATCATTTGCTTACCAGTCATATACAGAAACATACACATAGTATCTAGAACAGAAATAATATTCTAAATTCTAGCGAATATTATTTGCCTCAGAATTTTGGTGTGTTTCTCATCATTTTTGATGACTTGGTCTGATTTATCTATGACTAGACTACTTGTGATATTCAAAGTGTTTCACTGTAAATACCACAAGGTAGACATCGTCCATAGCATATACATATAATCCTTTTCAGGGACAGGAAATTTTTTCTGATGGCTTCATATACACACGTGTATGAATATGCACGTTTGCACTGCCACGACAATTAGCGAGCAACTGGGGAGCAGCCACGTTGACCAACTCGACTCAGTGCACAATGCAAATCAGTGTGCAAATGTTCAGCTAGCATGTGTGCTCAAGCACAAGTAAACATGGCTTGGTCGAGACAAAGTGGAAACAAACATACAAAGCTAAAGTGGTCTGGCACATGTCCAAATGGTGCAGCTCCATTTCAACATTACATGGAGAAGGCAACATGAATGAAGTAGTTCTGAAATAATGGTCAGATTATGTTCAACTACAAGCTAGTATACAAAAATGTGATTCAAGATCAGCATGTCGAAGTGGTCGAGACAGTGGTGAGACAAGTACAAGAGCTCAGGAACAAACTGAATACAAATGTATGGTCACAATAAAGACAGTCTAGCATATCTACATGTTGTCAACTTTACTTGAATGTGTAACAACATGGTTCAGCTACAAACATGATCATATACAAGAAAAAGTGGATATGTGCACAAATAGCAAGCAATAATTAAAGCAAATTTCATGCCTGCATAGTGAACAAATCAGGAGTATAGTTCAGCATGTAATTCAACATACACGGTGGAGCAAAATGATTCAGTAACTAGTGCAATGAACTGGCTCAACATCAAAGCATAGGAAACACAACTCACAAGTTTGGTGCAGGCAACATAAATTCTCAATGTCATGGTTCAAGAGCTAACTACTCATTACAATATGGCGTTTCAAAGTTAATGGTGCAGCAAGTCAAGAAGCCAATCAAGGTTACATTTCAGTATGGAAATACACATAACAAATGGATTTAGCATTAATGGTATGTATGCAGGAGTATAATGGGAGCAAGTGAAAATCTGAAGTTTTCAAAGCTGAAGTTGGAAACATGCAATTTATAAATGGGAAATCTTTGGCAAGCATTAAAATGATTTTTTTTCAAATGATCTAACATGGCAAGAAACATATTTGTGTTTCTAGTTTTATCAGATAATCAAAATTGGCAGTGAAATTAATTTCCAGTTTTCTATTCACAACAGTCATGGAACAATCAATCCAGGAAATTCGAACAAGGCAACAAAATCAATCAGAAGGTTAAGTCAGAGCAGAAATCATACAAGGAACTGATTTCAATATCAATCAAGCTTTTATTTGCTTCCTGATATCAGGATGATTTTACAATAGCAAGAAATAATGCAGTTTTTTCTCAAGAACTATATTTGGCAAGTGTTAAACTTTGGAAATGAACTCAAACTTGGCAATAATGATTTCCAGAAATTTCAGTTTTTTTATCAGGGTGAATTTTGGGGCAAGATATCTGTAATGACCCGCATTGGCAGAGGTATTATAATTAATTTATTTAATTATATAAATAGGGATATAGTGAATTAAATAATGATTTAATTAAATAATGGCGAATATTTAATTTAATATAATAAATTAAATAAAATATTTAATTCTGAAATAATCAGAATTGGCCGAAATGGCGATATGGTGTGAACTGGGTCATTCCGAAGATTTAATTCAGCCTGGAATTTAATTCTAAATAACGAATATATTATTTGAACGACAGTTTGAACGTATAATTATATTATAATTAAAATCGAGCTTGAAATGGCGCTGCAGTTCGTAAATTGGCGATTCGAACTTCAACTGAATGTACAGGATTCGTTTCAAATCGGATTTCTGTGAAACAAGAAACGTGTGGAGCTGGTGGAGTATATCTTTCTAATGGAAGAGAAAAATCAGGATTTCGTCGTCTAGATTTTGAGATATGTCCAAATCAAATTTTAAAATATTCGCTATAGAATCGTTTATCGACCATAACGGTTTATTTGATATAACTAGATATCGGATTTGAATTTAGATAAGGTTCTTTTGAGGCGTAGCGATAATTTACTCTTTAGAATTTTATGGTAATTTTTAATTAATTAAATAAGCAACTTTTTATGTGGAGTATTTTGCACCCTGTAATCAACATTTTGAGGTTTCAAAATAGGAGTCAATCTACCGATATTATTATATTCTTGGAATCCTGGCACATCGCTGATCACAACAGTATTTTTGTCTCCATTGTTCGTGGCTCGTATGAGTTGGTTTTAAAGGGTATTTCATCGTTTAATTTTAATAAAATAATTAAACATTTGAGTGGTCATGCTTGCTCCTAACGTGTTCCTTCATGCGCCATAATGCATCCTTTGGTCAGTGAAAACTCCACGTCTTCAAAACAAATCCTATATAATCAGTTTAACTTTCTCCTAACCTAGTTTACATTCATCGGTCAACAGACAAGTGCCGCCACTAATTTCCTTCTTTTGCTGAAAGAGTTCGATCTTCAAAAATTTACAACAATTCAAGACAAAAATCATAAAATCGCAACTACAATTTCTCTGAAATCCTGAGATCTGGATCTTCAAACTGATACTGGCTTTATGGGTTGCGGTGTGGGTTCACTAATGCTCAGAAACTCACGGTAGGCTTAGGGTTTTGAGGTAGTGGATTTTGGAGCATCGATGGAGTAAACGAGTGGTGTTTTGGGATAATGAGATCGAAGAGGGATTGTTGGCGGAAGCTGGCGGTGTTCGATGTTGATGAGCTTCGGTCGTTCCCTGTACCTGCTCGAGCTCGTGAACGGGAAGAATAGTGCGGGCTTGTGGAAAATGGTATGGTGATGGAGCTTTTACGAAGAGGAGAATTATCATATATTTTGTTTGATTTTAAATATGAAGGAGGAGGAGTAGTTGGTGGAAGAAATTGGGTAATGGCTTGTGAAGGTTCGCTTTACTGAATGTCGATTTGGGGAGATGAAGAAAAGTCGGGGTGGGCTGGTACAAGGGGTATTGGGCCTTGTTAAAGAGGGTAAAGCCCAATATATTAATTCATGTTTTATTTTTAATTTATTTTTTATTTTTTTTGTTTGTTTTAAAATATACCTAACTTGTTAACACCGTATCTAGCTCATACGACGTCGGATTTGCAAACCGTCAGTTGCGTTGAGATTGTGGTAGAGAGTACTTCGCATAGGCAGTGGATTGGTATTTTTCTGAAGAGTTAGGAATTTTATTTAATTTCAAACACCAGTTTGAAATTAATTTAAAACAGCGATGAATCAAGCGATGGTTATCGTTATTAACGATGATCGTCCAACGTGAGTAAATCTCACTAACTCTGAACAGTTTATAATTTCATGTTGTATTTTTAGAACTGTTGAATATTGGTTGATTGACTGTGTGTTGACTGTTTGATTGAACTGCTAGTCAGTTAGTTGAATTTCTATATTGATTCTGTTTAACAGAATATAACATATGGAACTGAAAGTGATGTTAACTATATTGTTTAACATCTATGATGCAGGGAAACAGGTGGAGGAATCCAACTGGATTCCTCAACATTTATTTTACTGTTTTTCATATATTGTGATATATGATGTGTTATATAATCTGTTATGGATTATGTATGTTGGAATGATCTTGATCTTTGTTATTCGATATTTTAAATATCATAAAAGACCCTGGGATGTAAAAAGAATTATTTCAATGTATATTGAAATAAAGGGAGTTTATAAAATCAACAGATTTTATAAAAGGAAATATTTCGAAAGTAAATAAAAAGGGAAAAATGTTTTTAAAACGAATAGAATTTTATAAAAGGGAAAACATTTGTAAAGTGAAGAACTGTTACTAAAAGTAAATCTTTATAAATGAATAGTTTATTCGAATAGAATAAAGGAGCTAATCGATGTTAGTTTAATCGATTAGAGTTAAAGCAAAGGAGCTAATCGATGTTAGTTTAATCGATTAGAGTTAAAGCAAAGGAGCTCATCGATGTTAGTTTAATCGATTTGAGTTAAAGCAAAGGAGCTAATCGATGTTAGTTTAATCGATTAGAGTTAAAGCAAAGGAGCAAATCGATGTTAGTTTAATCGATTAGAGTTAAAGAAATGGATCTAATCGATGTTAGTTTAATTGATTAGAGTTAAAGTAAAAGGAGCTAATTGATGTTAGTTTAATCAATTAGAGTTAAAGTAAAATGAGTTAATCGAATAAAGTTATTTGAATAGAAAGTAAAATGAGTTAATCTAATATAGTTATTCGAATAGAAAGTAAAAGGAGTTAATCGAATATAGTTTATTCGAAGAAAGTGAAATGCGTTATCGAATATAGTTTATTAGAAAGGTGTTAAGTGAAATGAGTAAATCAATAGCGTTAGTCCAATAGAGTTAATTGATAAGGGTTAATCGAATAGAGTTAAGTGAAAAGAGTCAAACGAATATAACTATTCGAAGGAGGGTTAAGTAAGGAAGTTAGTAAAAGGAATATAAAGTGAACTTTGCCTATTTCAAAGTTAGAAATGTTGTTCAGTTAAGGTTTGAGAGGTAGTTCTACCCCAACTTGATTGGCATCGTTTTTAACAAAGGGATAGTTAAGGTTCGGCAGTAAAGGAAATGGTTTGAGTTGGCATAGCGATGTTTGTTTAAACATCTGTCTAAGTCCAATGAAGAAGCTTTGAAAATGTTTTCCAAATAAGAAACCAGAAATGTTTTCTAATAAAGAAAACAAGGAATGGAAATGTTTTCCATTGTTAATAACATATATTTTCCAAATTTAGAAAATAAGAAATATTGAATATAGGGAAACAGGAGATAAGTAAATTAATGAAATAAAGAGATAAAAGTTGAATGATGTTTGATCGATATAAATTTCCATTTGGAAATAATATCGTTGTTTGCACATCTGTTTTTCTTTGATAGTTAAATCACAGACTATCGAAGTTTTGACCATTTTAACATTGTTAATATGGAGAGACCAGTTGGATTATTATCCAAAGAACCACTCTGTATTGGCATAAGCGTTGCGAATCATATATGCCAAAGGAAATTGAAGATGGAGTTATGCAAGGGCTATCCTGTTTACAGAATAGTGCCTTCGGTTCATCCTGTTCCTGGATGACTTGTATGGACGGGATGTCTGACAGAGTATTTCCAGGCAATCACGTATATTGATTTCTCCAACCGTACCAAGAGTGGAAGCGGAGAAGGAAACTTCTTTTAGCTAACACATAATGTATGGTTGAGGACGTCAATCGGTGATTTGATGGATTTGACGATGTGACATTTGAAGTGAATCTGGTGTGATGATAAAGCGTAACCTCAAGCCTCATCATCCGGTAAATGACAGAAATCGGGCAGGCAGCATGGCAAAGTCGGTCGCACCGAAGTAGGGTGTATAATCACCTGATCTAGAGTTTCATTTACTTCTAAAAATCTATTGTTGATACTGTCCCATTCGGGAAACGGTTGCTGATCCCAACCGTTGGTGGTATACATTCGATACACTCAAGCGAAATGAGTGGTCGGTCATGTGTGGCCGGGTTGCAAGATGTTCTTGTTGAACCCAGTGTATTCCTCTCTAGAGGTACACTAGCGAAAGGTGGTTCCATACCTTGTCATAGTTGGAAATCCATTACCCAATACGTGCTTGCGGTTTTGATTGTATACCATATATGTAGAACGTGAGATGAAAGCGTTTCTGCTAGATGATTATTATATTGTGTTGATAGACATTATTATAATATCAAAAGGTTTTTGATATAAAGATATTTGGATTCTCATAAGGGAAAAACCCGTTCCGTTATACGACGTGGTCTTATGAGATATCGATTACCTGTTTGAACTGTTTTAAAATGTTTTACTCACACCAGTCCCATGACTGACCCGGAGTTTACTTTGTTGTTTTCCCTAAACTCTTGGGTGCCTAAATTTGTATGGGCAGTCAAGTAGTCGGGATTTACAGAAACATTGAAGAGCTGGAGCAGGAGGCTTCAGAATTATATCGCTATTATTATTCCGCTGTGTTGTAAGTGATGTACTTCGATAATGATATGTATATGCAAGTACAGATGTATATTTCAAGTTATGTTATATATATTATATGTTATTCGTTCCGCTATGAGGTTCGTGTTACTCTGATGTTGTGTTCTTCTTCTTCTTCTATTCTAAGTTTCTATCTTATCTATTCTCACCCTCTAATTTCTTTCACTAATTACCAGGATTTTTCGATGTTTTGGTTATCGACATCATGTTTAGGTCGACAACCAAAGTCGCTCAAAATCCAGGTCATTACAGTTGGTATCAGAGCTTAAGTTAAGAATTACATTGGCTCTGTGGCGTGACTCGATAGAGATAGGGTTAGAAATACCCTAGATTGAGTTGAGTGTATATATACGTGTGGACGTATTTGTTATTGATATAAAAATTGTTTTATATTGTGAAGATTCATTGGTTGAGTTGTTTATGAGTTCTGGTCGGTCAGTTTGATCCACTATATCGGTAGGAGTTACTAAACACTCGAATATGATGGGTCGGCACGATATGTTTTGAAAAGGTGGTAAATTAAAATAAGTTTAACCAAGGTAAATCTTGATATAGAGAAGATATATATATATCAAAATTATAATATATTGGATACATTGGTTGTTATTATAATCGAGTAAGATTATAAATTAAATGGTTATGAAAATAACCAATCAGAATTCATATAAGTGAAATACCTGAAATCAGATGAGTTAAATCTGAAATTTAAACCAGAAATTGAAGTTAAAACTCTAGAGAATTGGATAAGTGTTTGTAAATGGATTTGGATTAAAAATAAGGAAAATTTAAGATCCAGGGAGATTTTAAATTGTTTTACAAGTAGTGTGAGTTATATTTTGAAATGAATTTCATAGTGGAAATGTTTAGAAATCGTTTTATAGTATTGAACTCACTTCGATCGCTGGAAAATAGATTCGTATGATGACAGCTGCATCATCAGTACTCATTTTCGAGTTGTAAGTGACGAATTACTACCAGAGATACTGTTTTGAAATTGTTTTGGGAAAGGCAAGTTGTGTTGAATTTCAAAATCGGATTTATAATATAGAATTTGAATTTTGAAATAGATTTGAAATATTAACTTCTTTTAAAAGAAATAAAACGAGAAGTTCCTTTATAAACGAAGTTTATAAATAGTTCATTTATAAACAAAGTTTATAAATGAAGTGAAAAGAATTATCATTGGATAATTCAGAAATAAAAATACAAGTGTGAAATTGAAAGGGAAATCTATTTTCCAAAGGTAGAAATATCGATTTCAAAAGGAATTGAAACCGAGACTTATGTAAAGAATGAATAAAGAAAGTTTGAAAAGGAATTTGAATAAAGGAAGTTCAAACATAGAATTTAAATAAGAAAATTCAAAGGGGATTTGAATATGGAAAATTCAAAGGGGGTTTGAATATAGAAATTCAAATGAGATTTGAGTAAAGAGGATTTAAATAATGAAAAATTGAATATAGAATTCATATAGAGTAATAATAGAATTTGAATAATGGAAGTGATATAGAGTTTGAATATAGAAATTCAAATGGAAATCAAATATAGAATTTGAATATAGAAAATATAAAGGAATTCAAATGTAGGATTTGAATATCGAAGGTGAAATGGAATTTGAAAATAGAATTCAAATGGAATTCAAATATGGGATTTGAGTATATAGGATTTGAATATATAGAATTTGAATATAGAAATTCAAATGGGATTAGTGATATAAAATTTGAATAGAAATTGAATAGAATTAACTAAGTCGAAGAGGAATTAGTTAATCGAGATTCGAATTTGAAGTTGAACTTTGAAAGGTGAAATGGATTTGTAAATGGATATTCAAAATCGAATATAGAACTTAAATTTGAAATTTGGATTCAAATTAGTCAATAAGCAAGTTAAAATATATTTGAACATGTCATGTTCAAATATAAAAGTAAAATAGACTAAAGAGTGAATTTACAAATTATTTAACGAATTAAGTTAAAACGATCAGGTATAGTCAAAATAGATTGGGCAGGTATAAATATACATGAGATAGGTATGGATAAGGTATGAAGGTATATAAATAGAATGCTCGATGAAAAGGTATGTATTTAATTCATATATGAGATTTTATGCGCTGTATCGGCTAGCCGCTTGGCTTTTTCTTTTTCTTTTGGATTGGTGAGGGCCATGGGAGGCTATTTGAAATATCCCGATGCTCCTGGTACAAAGGAGGTTATGGCGAATTTTTCCGGGAATTTAAGGAGTTAAATATGTTTAAGATAATTTGATAGTTAGAAATCAACGTATCGATATATATATATATATAGAAGTCGATAAGGAAACGAACTTAGAAATAGAATAGTATAATCAAAAAGGGAGTATAAGAATAAAATCTAGTAAGGATAGAAAGAGGAAGCGTATACGTGTGTAAAAGTGAATAAGTAGTTGTATGGTATTGATTATTCGAATAAGTAGTCATATCTGTTTTGACGTTATAAATGTTATTCAGTCAAGGTCTGAGAGGTAGTTATACCCCAACTTGATTGATTTCATCATTAACAAATAAATAATAAGATTTCAGGCTCGAAGATCAATGTTGAATAAGAATTAGTTGAATATAGTATTTGGGTTGTCATAACGATGTTTTACACAACATCCGTTTTAACCCAAATAAGTGTAAGCTTGGAAATATAATAAAGAATATTTCCTAAGTATAGAAATAAACGAGATCGGAAAAGAGGTAAGTAATTAGGGTATTTTCCAATTATAAATAGGATTATAAAGGTTATTGGTTTAGAAAATAAAGGAAGGCGATATTCGGAAATGTTTTCCAAATAACATAAAAGGCCAATAAGGTTATTGAAAATATTTGGTTAACAAATATTGATAAAGAAATAGAGAAGTGATTTAACTAATGGAATATTGATTAAGGGCTCAGTTGAATTTCAAAAAGGAAAATTTGATTTTTTGAAAGAGTAAACTGTTTAAAAACTCCCAGGGAAAGACTGTTTAAATTAAAAACAAATTTAACAGAAATTTGTGAAAGCAGATTTGAATTAAAGTAAAGTCAGTTAAGTGGTAACTGAAGTTGAATTGAAATCGAATAAGATTGAATTTGTGAAATTAGAATCCGAAATGGTATTGGATTGGGGAGTTAAGGAATTGAAAATCAAGAATTGAACTTAAGTTGAAATGGGATTTGGCTTGGATATATGCGAATGGTTGTGTTGGAGATAAAAACTGATTTGGAGTTTGATTGGCATGACATTGGTATATGCTGAATTGATAACAGGTGGGAAGGATATAACGATATGCCGACAAAAAGGTACAAGTTTATATTTCTATTGGATATAAGATTTATGAGCCGAATTGGCAAGCCGCTTGGCTGTTTGATTTTCTTTTGGGTTGGAGATGGCCCCGAGAGGCGAGTTGGAGATATTGACCAGTACAAAGGAGGTGCTGGCGAAATTTTTCGAAAAGTTAGGGAGTTAGAAAATATTCAGAATTTTTGAAAATTTTCGTTGAATGAATAAATAATTTAATTGAAATTAAGTTGGTTCAGTTGAAACTGAAGTTAAGAAGTGAACAAATATGTTCTAACCAGTCGATAGGGCCGTCCCCTACCTTCTAGCAATTTCGAGGACGAAATTATTTTAAGTGGGAAAGATTGTAATGACCCGCATTGGCAGAGGTATTATAATTAATTTATTTAATTATATAAATAGGGATATAGTGAATTAAATAATGGCGAATATTTAATTTAATATAACAAATTAAATAATATATTTAATTCTGAAATAATCAGAATTGGCCGAAATGGCGATATGGTGTGAACTGGGTCGTTCCGAAGATTTAATTCAGCTTGGAATTTAATTCTGAATAACGAATATATTATTTGAACGACAGTTTGAACGTATAATTATATTATAATTAAAATCGAGCTTGAAATGGCGTTGAAGTTCGTAAATTGGCGATTCGAACTTCAACTGAATGTACATGATTCGTTTCAAATCGGATTTCTGTGAAACAAGAAACGTGTGGAGCTGGTGGAGTATATCTTTCTAATGGAAGAGAAAAATCAGGATTTCGTCGTCTAGATTTTGAGATATGTCCAAATCAAATTTTAAAATATTCGCTATAGAATCGTTTATCGACCATAACGGTTTATCTGATATAACTAGATATCGGATTTGAATTTAGACAAGATTCTTTTGAGGCGTAGCGATAATTTAATTTTTAGAATTTTATGGTAATTTTTAATTAATTAAATAAGCAACTTTTTATGTGGAGTATTTTGCACCCTGTAATCAACATTTTGAGGTTTTAAAATAGGAGTCAATCTACCGGTATTATTATATTCTTGGAATCCTGGCACATCGTTGATCACGACAGTATTTTCGTCTCCGTTGTTCATGGCTCGTATGAGTTGGTTTTAAAGGGTATTTCATCGTTTAATTTTAATAAAATAATTAAACATTTGAGTGGTCATGCTTGCTCCTAACGTGTTCCTTCATGGGCCATAATGCATTCTTTGGTCAGTGAAAACTCCACGTCTTCAAAACAAATCCTATATAATCAGTTTAACTTTCTCCTAACCTAGTTTACATTCATCGGTCAACAGACAAGTGCCACCACCAATTTCCTTCTTTTTCTGAAAGAGTTCGATCTTCAAAAATTTACAACAATTCAAGACAAAAATCATAAAATCGCAACTACAATTTCTCTGAAATCCTAAGATCGGGATCTTCAAACTGATACTGGCTTTGTGGGTTGCGGTGTGGGTTCACTAATGCTCAGAAACTCACGGTAGGCTTAGGGTTTTGAGGTAGTGGATTTTGGAGCATCGATGGAGTAAACGAGTGGTGTTTTGGGATAATGAGATCGAAGAGGGGTTGTTGGCGGAAGCTGGCGGTGTTCAATGTTGATGACCTTCGGTCGTTCCCTGTACCTGCTCGAGCTCGTGAACGGGAAGAATAGTGCGGGCTTGTGGAAAATGGTATGGTGATGGAGCTTTTACGAAGAGGAGAATTATAGTATATTTTGTTTGATTTTAAATAAGAAGGAGGAGGAGTAGTTGGTGGAAGAAATTGGGTAATGGCTTGTGAAGGTTCGCTTTACTGAATGTCGATTGGGGGAGATGAAGAAAAGTCGGGGTGGGCTGGTACAAGGGGTATTGGGCCTTGTTAAAGAGGGTAAAGCCCAATATATTAATTCATGTTTTATTTTTTTTATTTTTGTTCTTTTTGTTTGTTTTAAAATATACCTAACTTGTTAACACCGTATCTAGGTCATACGACGTCGGATTTGCAAACCGTCAGTTGCGTTGGGATTGTGGTGGAGAGTACTTCGCATAGGCAGTGGATTGGTATTTTTCTGAAGAGTTTAGAATTTTATTTAATTTCAAACACCAGTTTGAAATTAATTTAAAACAGCGCTGAATCAAGCGATGGTTATCGTTATTAACGATGATCGTCCAACGTGAGTAAATCTCACTAACTCTGAACAGTTTATAATTTCATGTTGTATTTTTAGAACTGTTAAATATTGGTTGATTGACTGTGTGTTGACTGTTTGATTGAACTGCTAGTCAGTTAGTTGAATTTCTATATTGATTCTGTTTAACAGAATATATCATATGGAACTGAAAGTGTTGTTAACTATATTGTTTAACATCTGTGATGCAGGGAAACAGGTGGAGGAATCCAACTGGATTCCTCAACATTTATTTTACTGTTTTTCATATATTGTGATATATGATGTGTTATATAATCTGTTATGGATTATGTTTTTTGGAATGATGTTGATCATTGTTATTCGATATTTTAAATATCATAAAAGACCCTGGGATGTAAAAAGAATTATTTCAATGTATATTGAAATAAAGGGAGTTTATAAAATCAACAGATTTTATAAAAGGAAATATTTCGAAAGTAAATAAAAATGGAAAAATGTTTTTAAAACGAATAGAGTTTTATAAAAGGGAAATCATTTGTAAAGTGAAGAACTGTTACTAAAAGTAAATCTTTATAAATGAATAGTTTATTCGAATAGAATAAAGGAGCTAATCGATGTTAGTTTAATCGATTAGAGTTAAAGCAAAGTAGCTAATCGATGTTAGTTTAATCGATTAGAGTTAAAGCAAAGGAGCACATCGATGTTAGTTTAATCGATTAGAGTTAAAGCAAAGGAGCTAATCGATGTTAGTTTAATCGATTAGAGTTAAAGCAAAGGAGCAAATTGATGTTAGTTTAATCGATTAGAGTTAAAGAAATGGAGCTAATCGATGTTAGTTTAATTGATTAGAGTTAAAGTAAAAGGAGCTAATCGATGTTAGTTTAATCGATTAGAGTTAAAGTAAAATGAGTTAATCGAATATAGTTATTCGAATAGAAATTAAAATGAGTTAATCGAATATAGTTATTCGAATAGAAAGTAAAAGGAGTTAATCGAATATAGTTTATTCGAAGAAAGTAAAAGGCGTTATCGAATATAGTTTATTCGAAAGGTGTTAAGTGAAATGAGTAAATTAATAGCGTTAGTCCAATAGAGTTAATTGATAAGGGTTAATTGAATAGAGTTAAGTGAAAAGAGTCAATCGAATATAACTATTCGAAGGAGGGTTAAGTAAGGAAGTTAGTAAAAAGAATATAAAGTGAACTTTGCCTATTTCAAAGTTAGAAATGTTGTTCAGTTAAGTTTTTAGAGGTAGTTCTACCCCAACTTGATTGGCTTCGTTTTTAACTAAGGGATAGTTAAGGTTCGGCAGTAAAGGAAATGGTTTGAGTTGGCATAGAGATGTTTGTTTAAACATCTATCTAAGTCCAATGAAGAAGCTTTGAAAATGTTTTCCAAATAAGAAACCAGAAATGTTTTCTAATAAAGAAAACAAGGAATGGAAATGTTTTCCATTGTTAATAACGTATATTTTCCAAATTTAGAAAATAAGAAATATTGAATATAGGGAAACATGAGATAAGTAAATTAATGAAATAAAGAGATAAAAGTTGAATGATGTTTGATCGATATAAATTTCAATTTGGAAATAATATAGTTGTTTGCACATCTGTTTTTCTTTGATAGTTAAATCACAGACTATCGAAGTTTTGACCATTTTAACATTGTTGATATGGAGAGACCGGTTGGATTATTATCCAAAGAACTACTCTGTATTGGCATAAGCATTGCGAATCATATATGCCAAAGGAAATTGAAGACGGAGTTATGCAAGGGCTAGTCTGTTTACAGAATAGTGCCTTCGGTTCATCCTGTTCCTGGATGACTTGTATGGACGGGATGTCTGACAGAGTATTTCCAGGCAATCACGTATATTGATTTCTCCAACCGTACCAAGAGTGGAAGCGGAGAAGGAAACTACCTTTAGCTAACACATAATGTATGGTTGAGGACGTCAATCGGTGATTTGATGATTTGACGATGTGACATTTGAAGTGAATCTGGTGTGATGATAAAGCGTAACCTCAAGCCTCATCATCCGGTAAATGACAGAAATCAGGCAGGCAACATGGCTAAGTCAGTCGCACCGAAGTAGGGTGTATAATCACCTGATCTAGAGTTTCATTTACTTCTAAAAATCTATTGTCGATACTGTCCCATTCGGGAAACGGTTGCTGATCCCAACCGTTGGTGATATACATTCGATACACTCAAGCGAAATGAGTGGTCGGTCATGTGTGGCCGGGTTGCAAGAGGTTCTTGTTGAACCCAGTGTATTCCTCTCTAGAGGTACACTAGC
Source organism: Allium sativum (assembly GCA_030737875.1). Lineage (NCBI taxonomy): Eukaryota > Viridiplantae > Streptophyta > Magnoliopsida > Asparagales > Amaryllidaceae > Allium > Allium sativum. Next base: position 1,030,490,272 of record CM060924.1, on the reverse strand, counting down.
GAAAGGTGGTTCCATACCTTGTCATAGTTGGAAATCCATTACCCAATACGTGCTTGCGGTTTTGATTGTATACCATATATGTAGAACGTGAGATGAAAGCGTTTCTGCTAGATGATTATTATATTGTGTTGATAGACATTATTATAATATCAAAAGGTTTTTGATATAAAGATATTTGGATTCTCATAAGGGGAAAACCCGTTCCGTTATACGACGTGGTCTTATGAGATATCGATTACCTGTTTGAACTGTTTTAAAATGTTTTACTCACCCCAGTCCCATGACTGACCCGGAGTTTACTTTGTTGTTTTCCCTAAACTCTTGGGTGCCTAAATTTGTATGGGCAGTCAAGTAGTCCGGATTTACAGAAACATTGAAGAGTTGGAGCAGGAGGCTTCAGAATTATATCGCTATTATTATTCCGCTGTGTTGTAAGTGTTGTACTTTGATAATGATATGTATATGCAAGTACAGATGTATATTTCAAGTTATGTTATATATATTATATGTTATTCGTTCCGCTGTGAGGTTCGTGTTACTCTGATGTTGTGTTCTTCTTCTTCTTCTATTCTAAGTTTCTATCTTATCTATTCTCACCCTCTAATTTCTTTCACTAATTACCAGGATTTTTCGATGTTTTGGTTATCGACATCGTGTTTATGTCGATAACCAAAGTCGCTCAAAATCCGGGTCATTACAATTGGTATCAGAGCTTAAGTTAAGAATTACATTGGCTCTTTGGCGTGACTCGATAGAGATAGGGTTAGTAATACCCTAGATTGAGTTGAGTGTATATATACGAGTGGACGTATTTGTTATTGATATAAAAATTGTTTTATATTGTGAAGATTCATTGGTTGAGTTGTTTATGAGTTCTGGTCGATCTGTTTGATCCACTGTATCGGTAGGAGTTACTAAACACTCGAATACGGTGGGTCGGCACGATATGTTTTTGAAAAGGTGGTAAATTAAAATAAGTTTACCCAAGGTAAATCTTGATATAGAGAAGATATATATATCAAAATTATAATATATTGGATACATTTGTTGTTATTATAATCGAGTAAGATTATAAATTAAATGGTATGTAAATAACCAATCAGAATTCATATAAGTGAAATACGTGAAATCAGATGAGTTAAATCTGAAATTTAAACCAGAAATTGAAGTTAAAACTCTGGAGAATTGGATAAGTGTTTGTAAATGGATTTGGATTAAAAATAAGGAAAATTTAAGATCCTGGGAGATTTTAAATTGTTTTACAAGCAGTGTGAGTTATATTTTGAAATGAATTTCATAGTGGAAATGTTTAGAAATGGTTTTATAGTATTGAACTCACTTCGATCGCTGGAAAATAGATTCTGATGATGACAGCTGCATCATCAATATTCATTTTCGAGTTGTAAGTGAAGAATTACTACCAGAGATACTGTTTTGAAATTGTTTTGGGAAAGGCAAGTTGTGTTGAATTTCAAAATGGGATTTATAGTATAGAATTTGAATTTTGAAATAGATTTGAAATATTAACTTGTTTTAAAAGAAATAAAATGAGAAGTTCCTTTATAAACGAAGTTTATAAATAGTTCATTTATAAACAAAGTTTATAAATGAAGTGAAAAGAATTATCATTGGATAATTCAGAAATAAAAATACAAGTGTGAAATTGAAAGGGAAATCTATTTTCCAAAGGTAGAAATATCGATTTCAAAAGGAATTGAAATCGAGACTTATGTAAAGAATGAATAAAGAAAGTTTGAAAAGGAATTTGAATAAAGAAGTTCAAACATAGAATTTAAATAAGAAAATTCAAAGGGCATTTGAATATGGAAAATTCAAAGGGGGTTTGAATAAAGAAATTCAAATGAGATTTGAGTAAAGAGGATTTAAATAATGAAAAATTGAATATAGAATTCATATAGAGTAATAATAGAATTTGAATAATGGAAGTGATATAGAGTTTGAATATAGAAATTCAAATGGAAATCAAATATAGAATTTGAATATAGACAATATAAAGGAATTCAAATATAGGATTTGAATATCGAAGGTGAAATGGAATTTGAATATAGAATTCAAATGGAATTCAAATATGGGATTTGAATATATAGGATTTGAAAATAAAGAATTTGAATATAGAAATTCAAATGGGATTAGTGATATAAAATTTGAATAGAATTAACTAAGTCAAAGAGGAATTAGTTAATCGAGTTTCGAATTTGAAGTTGAACTTTGAAAGGTGAATTGGATTTGTAAATGGATATTCGAAATCGAATATAGAACTTAAATTTGAAATTTGGATTCAAATTAGTTAATAAGCAAGTTAAAATATATTTGAACATGTCATGTTCAAATATAAAAGTGAAATAGACTAAAGAGTTAATTTACAAATTATTTAACGAATTAAGTTAAAACGATCAGGTATAGTCAAAATAGATTGGGCAGGTATACATATGCATGAGATAGGTATGGATAAGGTATGAAGGTATATAAATAGAATGCTCGATGAAAAGGTATGTATTTAATTCATATATGAGATTTTATGCACTGTATCGGCTAGCCGCTTGGCTTTTTCTTTTTCTTTTGGATTGGTGAGGGCCATGGGAGGCTATTTGAAATATCCCGGTGCTCCTGGTACATAGGAGGTTATGGCGAATTTTTACGAGAATTTAAGGAGTTAAATGTGCTTAAGATAATTTGATAGTTAGAAATCAACGTATCGATATATATATAGAAGTCGATAAGGAAACGAACTTATAAATAGAATAGTATAATCAAAAAGGGAGTATAAGAATAAAATCTAGTAAGGATAGAAAGAGGAAGCGTATACGTGTGTAAAAGTGAATAAGTAGTTGTATGGTATTGATTATTCGAATAAGTAGTCATATCTGTTTTGACGTTATAAATGTTATTCAGTCATGGTCTGAGAGGTAGTTATACCCCAACTTGATTGATTTCATCACTAACAAATAAATAATAAGATTTCAGGCTCGAAGATCAATGTTGAATAAGAGTTAGTTGAATATAGTATTTGGGTTGTCATAACGATGTTTTACACAACATTCGTTTTAACCCAAATAAGTGTAAGCTTGGAAATATAATAAAGAATATTTCCTAAGTATAGAAATAAACGAGATCGGAAAAGAGATAAGTAATTGGGGTATTTTCCAATTATAAATAGGATTATAAAGGTTATTGGTTTAGAAAATAAAGGAAGGCGATATTCGGAAATGTTTTCCAAATAACATAAAAGGCCAATAAGGTTATTGAAAATATTTGGTTAACAAATATTGATAAAGAAATAGAGAAGTGATTTAACTAATGGAATATTGATTAAGGGCTCAGTTGAATTTCAAAAAGGAAAATTTGATTTTTTGAAAGAGTAAACTTTTTAAAAACTCCCAGGGAAAGACTGTTTAAATTAAAAACAAATTTAACAGAAATTTGTGAAAGCAGATTTGAATTAAAGTAAAGTCAGTTAAGTGGTAACTGAAGTTGAATTGAAATCGAATAAGGTTGAATTTGTGAAATTAGAATCCGAAATGGTATTGGATTGGGGAGTTAAGGAATTGAAAATCAAGAATTGAGCTTAAGTTGAAATGGGATTTGGCTTGGATATATGCGAATGGTTGTGTTGGAGATAAAAACTGATTTGGATTTTGATTGGCATGAAATTGGTATATGCTGAATTGATAACAGGTGGAAAGGATGTAACGATATGCCGACAAAAAGGTACAAGTTTATATTTCTATTGGATATAAGATTTATGAGCCGAATTGGCAAGTCGCTTGGCAGTTTGATTTTCTTTTGAGTTGGAGATGGCCCAGAGAGGCGAGTTTGAGATATTGACCAGTACAAAGGAGGTGCTGGCGAAATTTTTCGAAAAGTTAGGGAGTTAGAAAATTTTCAGGATTTTTGAAATTTTTCGTTGAATGAATAAATAATTTAATGGAAATTAAGTTGGTTCAATAGAAACTGAAGTTAAGAAGTGAACAAATATGTTCTAACCGGTCGATAGGGTCGTCCCCTACCTTCTAGCAATTTTGAGGACGAAATTATTTTCAGTGGGAAAGATTGTAATGACCCGCATTGGCAGAGGTATTATAATTAATTTATTTAATTATATAAATAGGGATATAGTGAATTAAATAATGGCAAATATTTAATTTAATATAATAAATTAAATAATATATTTAATTCTGAAATAATCAGAATTGGCCGAAATGGCGATATGGTGTGAACTGGGTCATTCCGAAGATTTAATTCAGCTTGGAATTTAATTCTGAATAACGAATATATTATTTGAACGACAGTTTGAACGTATAATTATATTATAATTAAAATCGAGCTTGAAATGGCGCTGCAGTTCGTAAATTGGCGATTCGAACTTCAACTGAATGTACAGGATTCGTTTCAAATCGGATTTCTGTGAAACAAGAAACGTGTGGAGCTGGTGGAGTATATCTTTCTAATGGAAGAGAAAAATCAGGATTTCGTCGTCTAGATTTTGAGATATGTTCAAATCAAATTTTAAAATATTCGCTATAGAATCGTTTATCGACCATAACGATTTATTTCATATAACTAGATATCGGATTTGAATTTAGACAAGGTTCTTTTGAGGCGTAGCGATAATTTAATTTTTAGAATTTTATGGTAATTTTTAATTAATTGAATAAGCAACTTTTTATGTGGAGTATTTTGCACCCTGTAATCAACATTTTGAGGTTTCAAAATAGGAGTCAATCTACCGGTATTATAATATTCTTGGAATCCTGGCACATCGCTGATCACAACAGTATTTTTGTCTCCGTTGTTCGTGGCTCGTATGAGTTGGTTTTAAAGGGTATTTCATCGTTTAATTTTAATAAAATAATTAAATATTTGAGTGGTCATGCTTGCTCCTAACGTGTTCCTTCGTGGGCCATAATGCATCCTTTGGTCAGTGAAAACTCCACGTCTTCAAAACAAATCCTATATAATCAGTTTAACTTTCTCCTAACCTAGTTTACATTCATCGGTCAACAGACAAGTGCCGCCACTAATTTCCTTCTTTTGCTGAAAGAGTTCGATCTTCAAAAATTTACAACAATTCAAGACAAAAATCATAAAATCGCAACTACAATTTCTCTGAAATCCTGAGATCGGGATCTTCAAACTGATACTGGCTTTGTGGGTTGTGGTGTGGGTTCACTAATGCTCAGAAACTCACGGTAGGCTTAGGGTTTTGAGGTAGTGGATTTTGGAGCATCGATGGAGTAAACAAGTGGTGTTTTGGGATAATGAGATCGAAGAGGGGTTGTTGGCGGATGCTGGCGGTGTTCGATGTTGATGAGCTTCGGTCGTTCCCTGTACCTGCTCGAGCTCGTGAACGGGAAGAATAGTGCGGGCTTGTGGAAAATGGTATGGTGATGGAGCTTTTACGAAGAGGAGAATTATCATATATTTTGTTTGATTTTAAATATGAAGGAGGAGGAGTAGTTGGTGGAAGAAATTGGGTAATGGCTTGTGAAGGTTCGCTTTACTGAATGTCGATTTGGGGAGATGAAGAAAAGTCGGGGTGGGCTGGTACAAGGGGTATTGGGCCTTGTTAAAGAGGGTAAAGCCCAATATATAACTTCATGTTTTATTTTTTTTATTTTTATTTTTTTTGTTTGTTTTAAAATATACCTAACTTGTTAACACCGTATCTAGCTCATACGACGTCGGATTTGCAAACCGTCAGTTGCGTTGAGATTGTGGTGGAGAGTACTTCGCATAGGCAGTGGATTAGTATTTTTCTGAAGAGTTCGGAATTTTATTTAATTTCAAACACCAGTTTGAAATTAATTTAAAACAGCGCTGAATCAAGCGATGGTTATCGTTATTAACGATGATCGTCCAACGTGAGTAAATCTCACTAACTCTGAACAGTTTATAATTTCATGTTGTATTTTTAGAACTGTTAAATATTGGTTGATTGACTGTGTGTTGACTGTTTGATTGAACTGCTAGTCAGTTAGTTGAATTTCTATATTGATTCTGCTTAACAGAATATATCATATGGAACTGAAAGTGATGTTAACTATATTGTTTAACATCTGTGATGCAGGGAAACAGGTGGAGGAATCCAACTAAATTCCTCAACATTTATTTTACTATTTTTCATATATTGTGATATATGATGTGTTATATAATCTGTTATGGATTATGTATGTTGGAATGATGTTGATCATTGTTATTCGATATTTTAAATATCATAAAAGACCCTGGGATGTAAAAAGAATTATTTCAATGTATATTGTAATAAAGGGAGTTTATAAAATCAACAAATTTTATAAAAGGAAATATTTCGAAAGTAAATAAAAAGGGAAAAATGTTTTTAAAACGAATAGAGTTTTATAAAAGGGAAATCATTTGTAAAGTGAAGAACTGTTACTAAAAGTAAATCTTTATAAATGAATAGTTTATTCGAATAGAATAAAGGAGCTAATCGATGTTAGTTTAATCGATTAGAGTTAAAGCAAAGGAGCTAATCGATGTTAGTTTAATCGATTAGAGTTAAAGCAAAGGAGCTCATCGATGTTAGTTTAATCGATTAAAGTTAAAGCAACGGAGCTAATCGATGTTAGTTTAATCGATTAGAGTTAAAGCAAAGGAGCAAATCGATGTTAGTTTAATCGATTAGAGTTAAAGAAATGGAGATAATCGATGTTAGTTTAATTGATTAGAGTTAAAGTAAAAGGAGCTAATCGATGTTAGTTTAATCAATTAGAGTTAAAGTAAAATGAGTTAATCGAATATAGTTATTCAAATAGAAAGTAAAGTGAGTTAATCGAATATAGTTATTCGAATAGAAAGTAAAAGGAGTTTGAGACGACCCGAACTTCCCCGTTAAGGAAAGCACGGATAGAATTGAGAACAACACACAAATGAACGCATACGGAAGAACATTTCATTGTTATTACAACAATTCCATCAGATACAAGAATATACAAAGTATAATTGAATAAATTACATTCGATAAATATCAGAGATTACAATAAATTACATAGCAGCGGAAAATAATACAAAAGCACAACTAGAAGTGATACACGGATACAGAGCTTTCCGAGCATCGTTCCAGCTGTAAATCAGGACCCTGTGAATATAAATCTGCAAAACCAAAACTACTAGCTGCCCGTGCGGAAAATAGGGGCACCCAGAGTTTAGGTTAAAACAATAAACTCCAGGTCAGTCATGTGACTGGTGTGAGAACTAAAACAGTTATAATTCTTTATTTTAAAGTTCGGTAAATCAAGGGACCACGCCGTATGACACGGAACGGGTTTCCTCCCAAGAATACCAGTGCATAAAACAAACAGCGCAATGCTAAATAAAGAAAAAATGAAGCTGTTATAAGACCCAGGTCCCATCACACAATGCAACGCAAGCCGGAGGATAGGGTTTTTACCTTATAACAGCCAAAGCATGCTTGATACGTTTAAAACACATTATTTGATACTATCATAAGTGTATAGTGTCAAAACAATTTCAATCATAAGTATCAATCATAGGCGGCATGGGTACCATCTATCATGTCGCCATACTAGTTCTACAATTAAAACCGCAATACACGTATTGGAAATTGGATTCCATCATGAGTCGAGGCAAGGGGCAAGCTCCTCTCCGCGTTCGAGACACTCTAGAAAATGCCTCAGGACCCCACTATGATCCTTGGAATCGGCTGGGCCGGTCCTCTCTTACTTTTGAGGATTGGCAATTCCTGAACACACGTTTCCCGGTCCTTACAGACCTATATCCGAGGCGCCTCGCATTCCAACAACCACACAGGTGAAAAGTATATAAATGTCAGGGCTGGTAGGTCACTGACACCACCCTAGCTAGAAAGAAACATCGTGCTCTCCCAGCGGTCCGTCTCCCGTTTTTGACTCATACCGAGGTGTGAGGCTCGCGAATTCACGTTATACACAAAGCTATGCCACACAGGCCGTGCTTTGATCATCAACCACAAGACTTTGCTTTTCAACACAAGCCTTGATCAATTGCCACTTACGCATGCCACACAGGCAATTCACTCCATGCGTTTGATATCCATCAATATATAACCCCTGAGCTCGTACGTCTCAGAGAAGGGCGTTAAGCAAGAGAATAAATTCTCCGCCGCCAAACAGATATATATTTAATAGAGATCAATCACACGGACTAAAATCCAATGTCAGACACACAGTCCATTTACAAGTCCGTTCTGGGTCTGAACGAAACCGGAGGCACTTTCCTCGCATATCCATCGATCTCCAAGTACGTCTGGACGATCACCGACTGTTTCCCTCATCTTGGGTGTACAGCCCAATCAAGATCATCAGTAACCACCCAAACGATGTGAAGACTTCCGGTCTTCAACCACCGTCTTCATCTTCGACATCTCGTCGAATCGGTTATTCAGAATGGGTATAAACCCGGCCTTTCTGAATAACCCACGTATATGATAAACAAATGTTACACAAACACAGCAAACGCCTCATCCCAATTCAGAATATTCTTTTATTCACAATATCACATTCTTAGGGAAATGTTCCCATTAATTTTATCCAAGATAAATTCTTCTAAATTTATCCGACAATCTTCCTTTGGATATCATTTCAAACTAGTCGGGATTAACGAACCACACCGAAGTAATTATTTGTTTTATTTCCCAATCCCAACCTATATATCCCATGGAGCAAAACTGGTGATACTCCATATCTAACACCACGGTGTTATCGGTAAAATTAATTACCATTTCACGTTCAAATCTAATTAAAGATTTAACTATCGCTTTGGAGCAAAACTGGTGGTACTCCACTCTCGATCACTTTTCAGATTTGATAATTTAAATTATCAATTCACTTTTCAATCAAATTAAAGATTCATTAAAACTCCACTTAGTTTTAATCTTTTCAAAAATCAATATCCTGCCTTTAACTGGGTTAAAGAACCAATGTCATCAAAAACACGATTCACGATAAACCAAATCACATTTGATATTAAATACAAGGCTCTGAATAGAAAATATATCGGCTTATATTCAATATCAAATTCTGAAACCAACAAATATCGTATTGGAAATAACGATATCAAATATCTTTCAAATCCCCATAACAATATTTGTATAGTCACGAAATCCAACATCGAAATATCCCGAAGATAATTTCGATTCAGCTCCAGTCCAATCCACGTATTGGAAATTATCGATTATTCTCAAAATCACTTTCAAATTCAATTTATTTATTTTAAAAATAAATTGATTTCAATTCTAGTTCAAAACTAGTTCATTTTGATAAAAATCTATTTTTATCTTTTCAAATGTGGAATTTTCCAGCTCAAATCTTTCCAATTCACATATTATAATTTTACACAAATTATAGATATTTTTAATAATTTTATCAAGGCCCGTACAGTCGATTTCCAACAACGGCCATCGAACTGCACTTACAACGACCTTTTTCGAATTTGATTTGGACATAATTCCAAATCCAACCGTTAGATTTCAAATTTCTAATATTCATTGGAAAGCTCTTTTCGATACGAACCCAACGGTTCCGGTTTTAGGAGAATCCGACGGTCGGATCTCCCACAATGTCCGTTTGAAATAAATGGTCGAAATTCACGAACTACCGCGGCGCGGCGCGTTCTATTCAGGCCATTATATATATAATATATATATATTATATATTTCGTCGATTTCCTTTTAAAACGTATTTTATAATTCGTTTTAACTTCGTTTCAAAACCATTTCAACACTATTTCCATTCAAAGCCAAAATTGAATTCTTCTTTATAAATTCGTTTTAAAATTCATTTCTATTCAATTCAAATTTTAATTCAATTTGAATTCATTTCAATTCACTTTCAATTCAATTTGAATTCGTTTTCAATTCATTTCGAAATCGTTTTCAATTCAATTCATTTCGAAATCACTTTCAATTCAATTCATTTCGAAATCGTTTTCAATTCAATTCATTTCGAAATCACTTTCACTTCAATTCATTTCGAAATCGTTTTCAAATCGATATAAATATCGTTCACGTCGAAATAACGCATCTCTAATCAACACGGCTTTATATTTTTCAAAACTCCTTTATTCTATCCAACAAATGAATATTTATCCCATTCAACACATGAATCTATATTTCTTTCAACACACGACTAATCTCAACACATGAGTACTGTCAACACATCACTATTTTTGTTATGTAAAATACTTTATAAAACTATGGTATCTATCGTTTGATTTTAATTAGACTCCACCGTAAAGTAGTTCTAATTTTAAATATGATGAAGATGTAATTTATTTTATTTAAAATATTTCACTCAACACATGAACATTTTCAACACATGAACATCGTCAACACATGACTATTTTTATATTCAACACATGAATTTTCTTATTGTCCCAATTGGAATGAGGCCCAATCAATCACCATATAACGTTAATTATATGGATTTCCATACAACACATGTATATAATAACAATAATAAACAATCAACCATCAGCCAAAGTGCACTACACTGTATAAGCATCAAATATAAATATCTAACGCTTATAACAGCCTGTCAATCAATCGATCGACATAATTTATCAATCAGGATGAGTGAACTTCAAATTTCATCCCAACACCCGTGTGGGGTTTCAAACAATCAAACACAGATTTTATTTATGCTATTGGGCGATGTGTAAAATTAATCGACCCAATCAATGTCAGTCAAATCAGTGTATATAAACAAATCGGCCGATTTGTTTATAAATATTTATTTACTCACTTTCACGTTAAAAATTCCGTTTTTAACGATAATATATTCTATTTTAACACATGAATTTCTATTCATTTCATTTACACAATAAAAATGATATTTTTATTTTTCTAACATATTTTAGAAAATTTCGGCGGCATAACGGCACGATACTAGAAACGGGACAAGGCCTAGCCTTATCCCCGGTCTAGTGAAGGCCCACGCCATTCACACATCAATCAAATCCCTTTCGTTATGCAAACCACAAAATTTGGAGTAAGAGTCTAACCTAGTCTTACTCCTTCGCCTTATAACGGCGCACGTCTAATCCTAACCAATTTATCGATTCGATTTTTCACACCACAAACCACATTCAAACCAATATCTCAATCAATCACCAAACATCCAAACAAACAAGTCCATGGTATGTGGACGGGTGTCGGGTGCTTCTAATAAGCACCGTCTGCATCCTAGTATATATATATATCTAGAAAAAGAGAATTAAGAGTGAGAAGTTCTCACCTAAAGCTATCCAATACCACGACTCTTCCTTTATTGAAATCTTCTTCGTTATCCCATCTTCGTCATCTTCGTTGCCCATAGTTACTACATATATAAAAATCACACATTTTTATATTTTGATGTCTTTAAAATAAAAATCACATTTTTATTTATTCACTTTCAATTTAAAAATCATATTTTTATAATCACTTCATATATTTAAAAATCGAATTTTTACTATGCTATTCAATATATAAAAATAAGCATATTTTCACAACGCTACTATATAGATAAAAATTATATTTTTATAACGCTATTCTCTATATAAAGATTTCGCCTTTTCAAAAATATAGATTTCATCATTATAAAAATCATCACTTTACTTCAACGTATATAAAATAAAAATCAGATTTTTATTTCGCTACATATACAAAGATGATATTTTTATATTCTCTATCCTATAAAGATTATATTTTTAATACTTTAAAAACATAAAAATCATATTTTTAATATTTCTATATAGTAAAGATTCCGCCTTTTCTATTTTTAAAGTTCAACCCTTTTCTAATTTTAAAGTTAAAAAATAAAATCAGTTTTTAAAACCATTATAAATCAGTTTTTAATTTCAATAAAAATCAGTTTTTAAATTACTCTTTATATAAAATAAAAATAAAACAAATAAATAAATAAAAACCGACTTACAGGGGGGGCAGTGGCGGACTTCGCTGTCGGTGGTCATTAGAAGGCGGAAGGGAGGAGGAATCGAGTGGGAGGTGGAGGAACGGAGCGGCGGTTCGAGTCGAGGCTAGGGCGTGCGGTTTTCTGGTTCGCGGAGGAGGTGAGAGGGAGGTAGAGGGATCGGGGAAGAAGCGGAGGAGAGGAGGGTGGAGCGGGGTCGCCTGGGGGTGTTGCGGCGTCGGTGACGGTGGCTACGGGGGGGGGGGGGGGGATCGCGATTTCGATTTCAATTTCTTTTTTTTTTCTTTTTTTCCTTTTTTTTTTCTTTCTGTTAAACGAAAATGGGGGGGGGGGCCAAAGGTTATAGGGAGGGAAGAGGGATTATATATATTTTTTTTATTAATTTAATTATTTAATTATTTTATTTTAATTCAAAAAGTCAACTTTTTCAAACGACCTCTAAACGAGGTCCACCGCCTGTCGTCCATAGCGTTTTACCCCCATTCCGAACACAATGGGATATGCCACGTAGGCTGATTCGACTGTTTGAATCAGTTTCTGTTAAATTTACATTTAAATCAGTATATTGAATTTTAAACGTACATTTCAAATTACCGGGGTCACATACTAACTAGAAAAATTCCAGAAAAATATTTTCTAGCTTCGTATTGACGATACGGTCCTAACAAAACTAGTTTCGTCGAATTCTGAGACCGTTGGAAAAATGGCCATTTCCAGTCGATTAAAATCAACTGAAACTGGTCAAACGCGTTTTCCTTTGCCACGCTCACATATTGATTCGAAAAATTATGAAATTTGAAACCTAGCAATAACTTGACATCACGGACCCAACAAAAGTGGTTTCGTCGAAATCCGAGGTCATTTGCAAAATGTCCCTTTTTAAGGGCCTGAATTCCATAGCGACTATTCAGAATTTTCAACTGGACATATCTTTTGATTCCCGCTATGAAATCTCGATTTTTCGGATTCGATAGAAAGATATTATCAATTAGATCCTAATGTTTTTGGTTTTACTAAAATCCGGATTGTTTTGCACCCGGTACATGCAATTGAAGTTTGAAATCGAATTATCGAACTACCACGCCATTTTCAATTCTATTTATAATTATATATAAATATTTATATTCTAACGACGACGCGTATAATATATACGTTCTATTTCAATTCAAAATAAATTTCTCGTCGATATTATTTAAAATAATTCATTTTAAATGTTCAAAATTCACTAAAATTGCCAAAATAAAAATTTCAAACTGGCTCGCATTTTCGGGTTATTACAATCTCCCCCACTTAAAACTTTTCGTCCCCGAAAAGGAACAAAGTCGAAAGTGGTTTGATTAATCAACTCTACGTTCGATCTGGCTTTCATTCTCCAACTTTTTAGTTTCTGAGAATTTTCAAAATTTCAAAAATTTGGCTAACACCCTAAATTTTCGAAAAATTTCGCCATAACCTCCCCTGCAATGGGAGCATCGGGGAATTTCAAATAGCTTCCCCGGTCCTTCAGATCTCAAAAAGAAAAAGAAAAAGCCAAGCGGCTAGCCAATAGGCTCACAAAATCATCATCACCCAAACAAAACAGGAAATTATGTAGTAAACATGTACCTATTTGTCGGGCAAACAAATTTTATTCTTCGGCTCTAGCCTCCTTGCTATGACCTGTTCAATGTAAGTATATGTATATGCAAGCAAATGTGACCAATTTTCAATATAGTTCAATATTCGGTTATATTAGGCTAAACGGTTCAAAATTATCAAACAATTAAACAAACAACATAAACATCAATCAATTAGTGAATTAGAGTTTCAAATTCATAATTTTGATATATATACAAAAAATCATGTTTTGATGCCAATTCACAACAAAGTGTTCTAACTATATAAGTTTTGGTTCTCACACCAGCATAATGGAAATATATAGAAATCACACCTTCGAAACACGAATATAAATACTGATGATGTGGCCACATCACCAGAATTATCCCCGGGTGTCTAGAATGTGACTCTATATCTATCCAGTATATTAAAACTTCGAATATACGTTCATGACGCGTATACGCGAAATCTATATATACTCGATTGTCCATATTCAAAATAAATAAATATTCAAATACGTATAAAACGATTTAAATTTTAAAACAAAATTGTTTTCATTTGGAAAATATACTCTTCACACCCGTTCTAGGATACTACTGATCCTATCTCTAACGAGTCATTCCCATTGGATATTACTAATCCAATATCTGATGAATTCTTTCGTATGGTTCTAATGTGTCTTGTTCTCGAGCTCTGTAAACCAAAGCTCTGATACCAAACTGAGACGACCCGAACTTCCCCGTTAAGGAAAGCACGGATAGAATTGAGAACAACACACAAATGAACGCATACGGAAGAACATTTCATTGTTATTACAACAATTCCATCAGATACAAGAATATACAGAGTATAATTGAATAAATTACATTCGATAAATATCAGAGATTACAATAAATTACATAGCAGCGGAAAATAATACAAAAACACAACTAGAAGTGATACACGGATACAGAGCTTTCCGAGCATCGTTCCAGCTGTAAATCAGGACCCTGTGAATATAAATCTGCAAAACCAAAACTACTAGCTGCCCGTGCGGAAAATAGGGGCACCCAGAGTTTAGGTTAAAACAATAAACTCCAGGTCAGTCATGTGACTGGTGTGAGAACTAAAACAGTTATAATTCTTTATTTTAAAGTTCGGTAAATCAAGGGACCACGCCGTATGACACGGAACGGGTTTCCTCCCAAGAATACCAGTGCATAAAACAAACAGCGCAATGCTAAATAAAGAAAAAATGAAGCTGTTATAAGACCCAGGTCCCATCACACAATGCAACGCAAGCCAGAGGATAGGGTTTTTACCTTATAACAGCCAAAGCATGCTTGATACGTTTAAAACACATTATTTGATACTATCATAAGTGTATAGTGTCAAAACAATTTCAATCATAAGTATCAATCATAGGCGGCATGGGTACCATCTATCATGTCGCCATACTAGTTCTACAATTAAAACCGCAATACACGTATTGGAAATTGGATTCCATCATGAGTCGAGGCAAGGGGCAAGCTCCTCTCCGCGTTCGAGACACTCTAGCAAATGCCTCAGGACCCCACTATGATCCTTGGAATCGGCTGGGCCGGTCCTCTCTTACTTTTGAGGATTAGCAATTCCTGAACACACGTTTCCCGGTCCTTACAGACCTATATCCGAGGCGCCTCACATTCCAACAACCACACAGGTGAAAAGTATATAAATGTCAGGGCTGGTAGGTCACTGACGCCACCCTAGCTAGAAAGAAACGTCGTGCTCTCCCAGCGGTCCGTCTCCCGTTTTTGACTCATACCGAGGTGTGAGGCTCGCGAATTCACGTTATACACAAAGCTATGCCACACAGGCCGTGCTTTGATCGTCAACCACAAGACTTTGCTTTTCAACAGAAGCCTTGATCAATTGCCACTTACGCATGCCACACAGGCAATTCACTCCATGCGTTTGATATCCATCAATATATAACCCCTGAGCTCGTACGTCTCAGAGAAGGGCGTTAAGCAAGAGAATAAATTCTCCGCCGCCAAACAGATATATATTTAATAGAGATCAATCACACGGACTAAAATCCAATGTCAGACACACAGTCCATTTACAAGTCCGTTCTGGGTCTGAACGAAACCGGAGGCACTTTCCTCGCATATCCATCGATCTCCAAGTACGTCTGGACGATCACCGACTGTTTCCCTCATCTTGGGTGTACAGCCCAATCAAGATCATCAGTAACCACCCAAACGATGTGAAGACTTCCGGTCTTCAACCACCGTCTTCATCTTCGACATCTCATCGAATCGGTTATTCAGAATGGGTATAAACCCGGCCTTTCTGAATAACCCACGTATATGATAAACAAATGTTACACAAACACAGCAAACGCCTCATCCCAATTCAGAATATTCTTTTATTCACAATATCACATTCTTAGGGAAATGTTCCCATTAATTTTATCCAAGATAAATTCTTCTAAATTTATCCGACAATCTTCCTTTGGATATCATTTCAAACTAGTCGGGATTAACGAACCACACCGAAGTAATTATTTGTTTTATTTCCCAATCCCAACCTATATATCCCATGGAGCAAAACTGGTGATACTCCATATCTAACACCACGGTGTTATCGGTAAAATTAATTACCATTTCACGTTCAAATCTAATTAAAGATTTAACTATCGCTTTGGAGCAAAACTGGTGGTACTCCACTCTCGATCACTTTTCAGATTTGATAATTTAAATTATCAATTCACTTTTCAATCTAATTAAAGATTCATTAAAACTCCACTTAGTTTTAATCTTTTCAAAAATCAATATCCTGCCTTTAACTGGGTTAAAGAACCAATGTCATCAAAAACAAGATTCACGATAAACCAAATCACATTTGATATTAAATACAAGGCTCTGAATAGAAAATATATCGGCTTATATTCAATATCAAATTCTGAAACCAACAAATATCGTATTGGAAATAACGATATCAAATATCTTTCAAATCCCCATAACAATATTTGTATAGTCACGAAATCCAACATCGAAATATCCCGAAGATAATTTCGATTCAGCTCCAGTCCAATCCACGTATTGGAAATTATCGATTATTCTCAAAATCACTTTCAAATTCAATTTATTTATTTTAAAAATAAATTGATTTCAATTCTAGTTCAAAACTAGTTCATTTTGATAAAAATCTATTTTTATCTTTTCAAATGTGGAATTTTCCAGCTCAAATCTTTCCAATTCACATATTATAATTTTACACAAATTATAGATATTTTTAATAATTTTATCAAGGCCCGTACAGTCGATTTCCAACAACGGCCATCGAACTGCACTTACAGCTACCTTTTTCGAATTTGATTTGGACATAATTCCAAATCCAACCGTTAGATTTCAAATTTCTAATATTCATTGGAAAGCTCTTTTCGATACGAACCCAACGGTTCCGGTTTTAGGAGAATCCGACGGTCGGATCTCCCGCAATGTCCGTTTGAAATAAATGGTCGAAATTCACGAACTACCGCGGCGCGGCGCGTTCTATTCAGGCCATTATATATATATAATATATATATATATTATATATTTCGTCGATTTCCTTTTAAAACGTATTTTATAATTCGTTTTAACTTCGTTTCAAAACCATTTCAACACTATTTCCATTCAAAGCCAAAATTGAATTCTTCTTTATAAATTCGTTTTAAAATTCATTTCTATTCAATTCAAATTTTAATTCAATTTGAATTCATTTCAATTCACTTTCAATTCAATTTGAATTCGTTTTCAATTCATTTCGAAATCGTTTTCAATTCAATTCATTTCGAAATCACTTTCAATTCAATTCATTTCGAAATCGTTTTCAATTCAATTCATTTCGAAATCACTTTCACTTCAATTCATTTCGAAATCGTTTTCAAATCGATATAAATATCGTTCACGTCGAAATAACGCATCTCTAATCAACACGGCTTTATATTTTTCAAAACTCCTTTATTCTATCCAACAAATGAATATTTATCCCATTCAACACATGAATCTATATTTCTTTCAACACACGACTAATCTCAACACATGAGTA
This sequence comes from Allium sativum, assembly GCA_030737875.1. Classification (NCBI taxonomy): domain Eukaryota; kingdom Viridiplantae; phylum Streptophyta; class Magnoliopsida; order Asparagales; family Amaryllidaceae; genus Allium; species Allium sativum. Next base: position 1,030,472,669 of record CM060924.1, on the reverse strand, counting down.
CTGTCAACACATCACTATTTTTGTTATGTAAAATACTTTATAAAACTATGGTATCTATCGTTTGATTTTAATTAGACTCCACCGTAAAGTAGTTCTAATTTTAAATATGATGAAGATGTAATTTATTTTATTTAAAATATTTCACTCAACACATGAACATTTTCAACACATGAACATCGTCAACACATGACTATTTTTATATTCAACACATGAATTTTCTTATTCCTTTGCCACGCTCACATATTGATTCGAAAAATTATGAAATTTGAAACCTAGCAATAACTTGACATCACGGACCCAACAAAAGTGGTTTCGTCGAAATCCGAGGTCATTTGCAAAATGTCCCTTTTTAAGGGCCTGAATTCCATAGCGACTATTCAGAATTTTCAACTGGACATATCTTTTGATTCCCGCTATGAAATCTCGATTTTTCGGATTCGATAGAAAGATATTATCAATTAGATCCTAATGTTTTTGGTTTTACTAAAATCCGGATTGTTTTGCACCCGGTACATGCAATTGAAGTTTGAAATCGAATTATCGAACTACCGCGCCATTTTCAATTCTATTTATAATTATATATAAATATTTATATTCTAACGACGACGCGTATAATATATACGTTCTATTTCAATTCAAAATAAATTTCTCGTCGATATTATTTAAAATAATTCATTTTAAATGTTCAAAATTCGCTAAAATTGCCAAAATAAAAATTTCAAACTGGCTCGCATTTTCGGGTTATTACAGAGTTAATCGAATATAGTTTATTCGAAGAAAGTAAAAGGCATTATCGAATATAGTTTATTCGAAAGGTGTGAAGTGAAATGAGTAAATCAATAGCGTTAGTCCAATAGAGTTAATGGATAAGGGTTAATCGAATAGAGTTAAGTGAAAAGAGTCAATCGAATATAACTATTCGAAGGAGGGTTAAGTAAGGAAGTTAGTAAAAGGAATATAAAGTGAACTTTGCCTATTTCAAAGTTAGAAATGTTGTTCAGTTAAGGTTTGAGAGGTAGTTCTACCCCAACTTGATTGGCTTCGTTTTAACTAAGGGATAGTTAAGGTTCGGCAGTAAAGGAAATGGTTTGAGTTGGCATAGCGATGTTTGTTTAAACATCTGTCTAAGTCCAATGAAGAAGCTTTGAAAATGTTTTCCAAATAAGAAACCAGAAATGTTTTCTAATAAAGAAAACAAGGAATGGAAATGTTTTCCATTGTTAATAACGTATATTTTCCAAATTTAGAAAATAAGAAACATTGAATATAGGGAAACAGGAGATAAGTAAATTAATGAAATAAAGAGATAAAAGTTGAATGATGTTTGATCGATATAAATTTTCATTTGGAAATAATATCGTTGTTTGCACATCTATTTTTCTTTGATAGTTAAATCACAGACTATCGAAGTTTTGACCATTTTAACATTGTTAATATGGAGAGACCTGTTGGATTATTATCCAAAGAACCACTCTGTATTGGCATAAGCGTTGCGAATCATATATGCCAAAGGAAATTGAAGACGGTGTTATGCAAGGGCTATCCTGTTTACAGAATAGTGCCATCGGTTCATCCTGTTCCTGGATGACTTGTATGGACGGGATGTCTGACAGAGTATTTCCAGGCAATCACGTATATTGATTTCTCCAACCGTACCAAGAGTGGAAGCGGAGAAGGAAACTTCTTTTAGCTAACACATAATGTATGGTTGAGGACGTCAATCGGTGATTTGATGGATTTGACGATGTGACATTTGAAGTGAATCTGGTGTGATGATAAAGCGTAAACTCAAGCCTCATCATCCGGTAAATGACAAAAATCGGGCAGGCAGCATGGCTAAGTCGATCGCACCGAAGTAGGGTGTATAATCACCTGATCTAGAGTTTCATTTACTTCTAAAAATCTATTGTCGATACTGTCCCATTCGGGAAACGGTTGCTGATCCCAACCGTTGGTGATATACATTCGATACACTCAAGGGAAATGAGTGGTCGGTCATGTGTGGCCGGGTTGCAAGATGTTCTTGTTGAACCCAGTGTATTCCTCTCTAGAGGTACACTAGCGAAAGGTGGTTCCATACCTTGTCATAGTTGGAAATCCATTACCCAATACGTGCTTGCGGTTTTGATTGTATACCATATATGTAGAACGTGAGATGAAAGCGTTTCTGCTAGATGATTATTATATTGTGTTGATAGACATTATTATAATATCAAAAGGTTTTTGATATAAAGATATTTGGATTCTCATAAGGGAAAAACCCGTTCCGTTATACGGCGTGGTCTTATGAGATATCGATTACCTGTTTGAACTGTTTTAAAATGTTTTACTCACACCAGTTGTGACGATCCCAAAACCCCGTGACACGGTGTTAAGGATAATCATTGGAATATAACACATTAATCATCATTAGCAGATCACAGGTAATAGCATAAACAGAAAATAGAATAATTTACACACATATGACAGCGGAATCATATAGATATCATCACATCAGAGAAGCACAGTACAGGATACTACTTAGTGCATAATGATACATAATCAGTCACCATCGCCTGAGGCGGAATCATACTTAAAGAGTACACAAAAGGAATATCAGTCTACATCGCCAATGGCAGAATCATAATATAGATACAATAATGGCGGAGAAAATCCAAGTCAGCACAGTGTAGTCAAGCCTCGCCATGAGCCAAAAGGTGCGTCAGAAACCTGTAACTAGGCTGCCCATGTGAAAATGAGGGCACCCGAGTTTGCAAGGTCAAACAAACTACGAGTCAGTCATGGGACTGGTATGAGAAATCTACTCAACTTATTAACAACAATAATAAGGCAAATCAAAGGACCACGCCACTTTCGCGGAACGGGTTTACTCCAATGAGTGCTAGTGCATGAAATAAAATAAATGATTAAATCAACGTAATGCTTTTTATAAAATGAAGCCATTATAAGACTCAGGTCCCATCACACAATGCAACGCAAGCCGGAGGATAGAGTTTTCCCTTATAATGGCCAAAAATGCTTCATACGTATAAAACAAAAGTGTCTGATATTATTACTAGTGCATATATGTTTCAAAAGCAAATTCAATCATAAATATCAATCCTAGACGGCATGGGTACCATATATCATGTCGCCATACTAGTAATACAATCACATCCGCATATTTCGTATTGGAAATTAGATTCCTTCATGAGTCGAGGCAAGGGGCAAGCTCCTCTCCGATTCGAGACACTCTAGCAAATGCCTCGGGACCGCACACAGCAATCCCCTGGATCCTCCAAGGCCGGTCCTCTCTTACTTTTGAGGATTAGTTATTCCTGAACACACGTTTCCCGGTCCTTACAGACCTATAATCGAGGCACCTCGCATTCCAACAACCACACAGGTGAAAATTAGATATAAATGTCAGGGCTGGGAGGTCACTGACACCACCATAGCTAGAAAGAAACGTCATGCACTCCTTGTGTCCTTCTCCCGTTTTTGACTCATACCGGGGTGTGAGGCTCACGAATTCACGTTATACACAAAGCTACGTCACACAGACCATGCTTTGATCATCAACCACAAGACTTTGCTTTGCAACAGAAGCCTTGATCATCTGCCACTTAGGCGTGCCACACAGGCAATCCACTCCATGCGACTGATTTCTGTCAATACATAACCTCTGAGCTCGTACGTCTCAGAGAAGGGCGTTAAGCAAAAGAATAAATTCTCCGCCGCCAAACAGATATATATTTAACAGAGATCAATCAACACAGAATAAAATCCAATGTCAGACACACAGTCCATTTACAAGTCCGTTCTGGGTCTGAACGAAACCGGAGGCACCAATTCCTCGCATATCCGTACAATCAACAGTATGTGTGGACGGCTACTACTTCAATTCCTTCATGGTAGCTACTCCAATCACGAGCATCAGTAGCGCCCATCCATCCAATGTGGAGATCGTCGGTCTTCAGTCGTCTTCGACTCTTCGACTTCTCAACGTCGATCGGTTATTTGAAATGAGATAAACTCGGCCTTTTCAAATAACCCACGTATATTTAGATTTTCAAATCAATCAATCACATGGTTGGACTATTCAACAATCACATTTCAGTTATTTAGTTATAATTTTCATGTCAAATACATTCAACCATCACATATCAAGCAAACACAACAAAATTGGTTTATTTCCACTCTATATCGTCCATAATATTTTATAACGATATATCGCCATTTTTATTTAATTTAAAACAGCCATATTTAATTAAACGACGTTTCAGGTCGTGTCGATGCACTGGCGCTGCTTTTCACTAATTTTGTTTTACACATATATGAAAATCTAACCGTTGGATCTTCACACATTTTACATCATTAGGAAGGTCTTTTCAAAACGAATCCAACGGTTTCAGTTTTGGGAAATTCCGACGGTCGGATCTTCCACACTAACCATTTGAAGTTACGATTTCAATTTACGAACTGCAGCGTCGTTATTCGATTTAGTTTCATTATATTTATATATATATATAAATATAATCGTTTCTGGCGATGTTTTTCTTCAGTTTTGAATTAAACATTCCAGACAATCCAACCGTCGGATCTTCACAAATTTGGTGCCGTTGGAAAGATATTTCCAAGGCGAACCCAACGGTTGCGGTTTCGGGAAAATCCAATGGTCGGATTTCCTGCACTAGTCGTTTGAAATCTCGGTTTCAAAACATGAACTGCATGGCCACGTTTCGTTTTAATTTCATTTATATTTATATATTTATATAAATATAGTTCATTCAAAAATTCCTATATCGTTCACTCTTCAATTATTTCACTAACGCCTTTAAATTTTGGAAAATTTCGCCATAACCTCCTTTGTACGGGAGGGTCTGGGAAAATTCCCAAATAGCCACACGGGCGTCTCATATCAAAAAGAAAAAGAAAAAGCCAAGCGGCTAGCCAACAGGCTCATAAAATCATCACCCAAACAAAGCGGTAAATGTGTACCTATTTGTCGGGCACAAAATTCTATTTCTCTTCTCTAGCCCCTTTTGCTTTAACCTGTTCAATAGATATGCATGTACATATATACAATTTCTAACATTTATCATTTTCCATTAAATTTCATATTTGATTTGCTTTGGTTTAAAAACACCATTCATTCTAATGTTGCATGCATAGGCTAAAATCATATCATTAGCTAGTTAATGTGTATTTCAACTCATGCACGTTTATTTGAACAAGTGGCTATTTTTAACACTTCACATTTCAAAGATGATAATTTTGGCGAATTAAAATAGATTTCAACACATGACTATTTTATTTAGTTCATATGCATGTTAAAAATAATATTTCTTTCACAAATATTTATTTCAACGTCCGCATATCTTTAGCATATCACAAATATGATAAAAATGATATTTTTATCATTCAAAATATTTGTTCGGCAAATGGATGTTTCAACACTTCATAGTTTCAATAAAAATGTAATATTTATCGTTCGATCTTTTTATTCAACACATGAACTTTTCCACTGCACACACTTCTCAACAAATGAGCATTTCCACACATGGACATTTTATTTATGTTGTTCATATTAGAAAGATGAAATTTGGATTGTTGAAACTATTTATATAAGGCGAATATTTTTCAGACTTCATATATATATACAAATGTGATTTTTATTGTTTAAACACTTCATTCACTCACAAATGAATTTAATTTTCATATAACACTTTTCAACACATGAATATTTCCACACATGGATATAGTTTCAATATATGACTTTAATTTCTACGCAAGAAAATAATTCCAACATATGAAAATAATTCTAACACACAAAGATTATTCAAAATTTCGGCAGCATAACGGCAGGGTAGTTAAAACCGGCACCGTCCCTAGTACGGCTCCTCGCTCTACCTTAAAACCTCGCGGTTTTTGACAATGGGGATTCATGCATCTAATTCGCACGCAGGCGGCATGTTTATTTTTATTTCCACAAATATTTCCAATTCATTTCAATCACCAATGGGTATTTTTCAACCACAACCAAACAATATCAACCACAAACAATTATTCAACCATTCGTATTTTTCATCCAATATTTCACACCAATTCACCACAATAAATATCGTCCATGGTTTGTGGACGAGGGGAGTATATATATATATAATATAATATATATTTGCTATATTTCACTAGCATTTCAACACACATATCAATTATTCAATGCATGTAAAATTCATACTTCGCTTATATAGCTTACACTACGCATGTACATGAGGTATACAACACGTATGTAATTTATATTTCGCTTATATAAATTATACACGACATTTTCCATTCAATTTCACGTTAATTTAGATTTCTCACCTTGGTTTTCTGAGCGCTAAAAATCGATACGATGTCAGAAAAATCCGCGGCTTCTTCTATTGGGTAGAGAGCTTCCTTGCGGTCTCGATGTTTCCTGTTTCATCTAATTTCGTCAACACACCAAAAAGATATGATTTTTCAAAGTGTAAAGATCAAAGGAAAACTCACTTTCACGAAGCTTCAAAACTAGGTTTACAGTTTTCGCGAAATCAGTCGCACGTGGGGACGATCGGGGGTGCTGACGTGGAAGAGGGAAGAGAGGGCTTTAAATCGGTGGTGGTTTGGTGGCGTTCGGTGGTCGGTGGCGTTCAGGGCGGCGGCGGGAAGTGTTCGACTTCCTGGCGTCGATACGGGCGGAGGAGGCGACGAGGCTGGCGGCGGTGGGGTCGGATTTAAAGAGGAGGAGGAGGCGCGTCGAGGTAGGGGGTGGCGCTGGCTGGAATCGCCTGTAGCGGCGACGATGGAGGAGAGAAGGAAGGGAGCTCGGGTCGCCGTTGAACGGGGGGTTTTTTTTTTTTTTAAAAAAAATTATGAATGGAAATTTTTGATTGGCCCATAATTTCAATAAATTTTTAAATAGTGTTTTCTCAAACGAACTCCTTTTTAAACCCAACGACTGTCGCCCCTAGCTAAATACCCCCATTCCGGACACAATGGGATATGTTTCGTAGGCCAATTCGACTGTTACAGTCAGTTATTTTTCAAATTAAAGTATAAAACATTTAATTTTTAACTCTGAACGCACATTTCAGTTTGCCAGGGCCACAAACTGATTCGAAAAATTCCAGAAAAATAAATCTAGCTATGTTTTGACGCCACGGCCCCAACAAAACTAGTTTCGTCGAATTCTGAGGTCGTTTGAAAAATGGCCATTTTCTGGTCGATCCAATTTAACAGAAATCGACCAAACACATTTTCTTTTGCCACACTCACATATTAGCTTCAAAAATTATGAAATTTGAAACCTAGCAATAGTTTGACATCCCGGACCCAAAAAAAGTGGTTTCGTCGAATTCCGAGGTCGTATGCAAAATATCAATTTTCCAGGCCTATATATTCTATATACCGACTCTTCTGAAAATTCATTCGGCCATAACTTTTGATTCCCGTTATGAAACTTCGATTTTTCAGTTCGTTAGAAAGGTATTGACTAACAGATTTAAATATTTTTGGTTTCACTAAAATACGTTATATTTTCCATCCTGCACAGTCGGTCAAAGTTTGAATTCAAATTTTCAAATTGACTCACTATTTCTAATTCACTATTTTATTGAAATATTATATTTCAATTGTTCAAATTCCTTTGAAATAATCAATTTAAAAATTTTAAATTGGCTCGTATTTTCCAGGTTATTACAATCTCCCCTACTTAAAACTTTTCGTCCTCGAAAAGGAAACAACAGTAAAGTTGGAAATAAAATGTAAATGCGAAGTATCGTAAAAGTACCTTGCACCGGAGTTAGTCAGAGATATCCACTCTGCATTTGGGGTAAGCTTGCCTAATGCTTTCCTCAGTCTCCCAAGTACAGTCTCTAGGATCACTGCTCCACTACACTTTAACTAAATGAACCTTTTTGCTTCTGAGTTCTCTAGTTTCTTTGCCAACAATCTTTAATGGCTCTCTTTTGAGTGCTAATTCTGGAGTTATCTCCACATCCCGTTGCGCTGCTTCTTCTACAACAAGATCCGGATCATGCACATGTCTCCTAAGTTGAGATACGTGAAATACATTGTGCACTCCAGGCAACCAATCTGGTAATTGAACCCTATAAGCAAGAGTTCCAATTCGCCCAAGTATAGGAAAGGGACCAATAAATCTCGGTGCCAACTTCCCAGTCTTTCCAAATCTGATTACTCCTCTCATCGGAGAAACCTTCAAATAAACATGATCACCAACAGCAAATGTCAAATCCTTCCTTCTAGAATCTGCATAACTTTTCTGTCGGCTTTGAGCGGTTTTCAATCGCTTCTTGATGAAGTCCACTTTATCAGATGCTTCCCTAATCATATCGGGTCCTAGTACAAGTCTGTTGCCAGGTTCTACCCAACATGCTGGAGATCTGCAGGGTCTGCCAGATAATGCTTCAAATGGTGACATTCTCAAACTTGCTTGATAGCTATTGTTATATGAGAATTCTACCAAATGCAAATGATCTTCCCACGACCCACCAAAATCGATTATACAAGCCCGCAATAAATCTTCTAGAATTCTATTCACCCGCTCTGTTTGGCCATCTGTTTGTGGATGATAAGCGGTGCTCATATTCAGTTTTGTTCCCAATTCTGTCTGGAAAGCCTCCCAGAATTTGCTAGTAAATAGGGGATCTCTATCACTGACTATGCTGATGGGAATTCCATGCAGCTTAACAATTTCTCTGAAATATATCTGTGCTAGACTTTGAGCAGTTCTATTGGATCTGACAGGTATAAAATGGGCAGTCTTCGTGAAACGATCTACGATTACCCAAATGATGTCATTACCTTTCTTGGTTCGCGGCAAACCATCTATGAAATCCATGGAAATCTGTTCCCATTTCCAACTTGGGACCTCCAACGGTTGCAACAGTCCAGCAAGCTTCTGCTGGACACTCTTGACCAATTGACAAGTAGGGCATCTGCTAACATACAAAGAAATATCTCTTTTCATTGCCTTCCACCAGAAAGTGCGTTTGATATCGTTGTACATTTTACTCACCCCAGGATGGATGCAAAATTTGGATTTATGGCATTCATCCAGCACTTCTCTTTTGAGCTCAGGAAGGTTGGGAACACAAATTCTCCCATTCAGCCTCAGAACTCCTTCTTTATCTACTTGAAAGCTTGAGGGTTCTCCTTTCTGGATTCTTTCCTTGATCTTTTGAATGAAATAATCATTCTTCTGGAGAGCACATATCTTATCGATCAAGCTAGGTGTAATTATAAGATGGGCAACAATTGCGGTTTTTCTACTAAGTGCATCTGCTACAACGTTAGCCTTCCCCGGCGTATACAGGATATCAAGATCATACGCTGCAAGAAATTCTAGCCAACGCTGCTGTCTCAGATTCAGATCTTTCTGGGTATATAAATACTTCAATGATTGATGATCTGTGTACAGTATAAATTTCTCGCCCAATAAATAATGCCTCCAGATTTTCAAGGCAAAAACGATGGCTAGCAACTCAAGATCATGAGTCACATAATTCTTCTCATGCGGTTTCAGTTGGCGGCTTGCATAAGCGACTACTTGGCCTCTCTGCATTAACACTGCACCAAGACCTCTAATAGAAGCATCTGTCCAAACCGTTAAATCCTGATTGCCATCAATAATGGTTTACACTGGAGCGGTGGTCAGCTTCGATTTCAATTCCTGGAAAGCTTCTTCACAGTCGGAAGTCCACTTAAACTTCTCATGTTTCTTTGTGAGCTTCGTTAACGGACTGGATATCTTCGAAAAATCCTTAACGAACTTTCGATAATAACTAGCCAACCCCATAAAACTTCTAACTTCTGTGGGAGTAGTGGGTTGTTTCCAGTCTTGAATCGCTGTTATTTTGCTTGGGTCAACAGAAATTCCTTTCTCTGACACGACATGGCCAAGAAATTTGACTTCTTCTTGCCAGAAGACACATTTAGAGAATTTGGCTTTGAAGACGTTCTTCCTTAGAATCTCCAATACTTGTTCTAAGTGTTTTTCATGCTCGGGTTTTGATTTGGAGTAGATTAAAATATCATCGATGAATACGAGGACAAATTTATTCAGAACTCCCCTGAACACTCTATTCATTAGATCGACAAAGTATGCTGGAGCGTTACATAGGCCAAACGACATTACTAACCATTCATAAAATATGTCTGGACCTCTGAAAGCTGTCAAAGGAACACACTCTTATGCTATTCTCAATTGATGAAAACCTGTGGCTAGGTCCATTCGGGAAAATACTTTCGCCCCATTCAATTTGTCTAGCAAATCATCAATGCGGGGTAATGGATATTTATTTTTAAGCATTTGTTTGTTGAGGTCTCGGTAATCAACGCATAATCTAAGAGTACCGTCTGACTTCGGGACAAACACAACAGCTGCACCCCAATTAGAAAACCTAAGTCTAATTAGACCTTTCCACAACAGTTGACGAGTTTGATCGCCTAATTCTTCTTTTTCTTTCGGAGTCATTCTGCGAATTGGATGCACCACTGGTCCGGCATTGGGAATTAGATCGATTCAGAATTCTACTTCTCTTTGCGGAGGTAAGTTTTCAACTTCTTCAAACACATCCACAAATTTGCTAACAATCGGAATCTTTTCTATGGAAGTGGGGATAAGTTCCAATGCCGACCAAAATTCTTCTCTATTCGGATTCGAACCATGACAGGATATATATATATGTCCAAGCTCCGTTCGGATTTTAACGATTCTTTCCGCACAATTCACTTCGGCTTCATATTTCGTTAACCAATTGTAACACCCCGAATTTTCTATTAACACTAAAGTTGCTAAAATATTAATAAGTGTGTAAGAGAGGGGTTGTATCTAATATGAATATAAAAATATTAATAAGTGTGTAAGAGAGGGGATGTATCTAATATGAATATAAAAATATTAATAAGTGTGTAAGAGAGGGGATGTATCTAATATGAATATAAAAATATTAATAAGTGTGTAAGAGAGGGGATGTATCTAATATGAATATAAAAATATTAATAAGTGTGTGAGAGAGGGGATGTATCTAATATGTATATAAAAACAATAATAAGTAAAGGGGGATGTATCTAATATGTACATTGTAGAAAATATATATATATTTATGACATGAATAGAAGCTTATTAATATGCTGAGTGTTTGCTGAGTCACTTCTGACTCATTGCTGAGTCAACAAGATAAACCCCATCTTGTCTGAACGGCTGCGGTTATTTCTAGGTTAAATCTAATGGCCTAAATGAATTCTAAAATCTATAAATAAGTGGGTAGACCCTAGACCTAAATCACTTGTAAAATTAGAGAAGCTACCGTCATGCTGCTGCCATGGAGTTCAGCATAGCCGTCACAAATCTAAGAAGAGGAAGCCTAATCATCTACAACTAAATCTACACAAATCAAATCAAAAGATCTCTCTTTCTCTAATTCTTTTCTTTTGTTGGTGAGTATGATGATTCTCACAAGACTATTACAAACTAATTTGACTCAGTTATGAATGGATCACAAGAAAGTGATGTGATTTGTAATTGTAAATTCTATATATTGTGGATCTCTTATTATGTTATTATGTTGTCGTATGATGTAAATTATATATGCTATGTCATGCTATGTTGTAAATTCTCTTATGCTATGTCGTGCTATGTTGAGAATCATGTCAAGCTATGTTATACTATCATACTACGCCATGTTATAAATCATGCTATATTATGTTGAAAAATCATGCTGTTGGATCATGCTTAAAGTTATGTTTTTTTTTCTTCTTAATTTAAATGGATCTTGTTTATGGGAATTTGCCTATTAGGTTAGGTGTACCCATAAACTTGAAACTATAATTAAATAAAACTTGATTATGGGAATTTGCCTATTGAGTTAGGTGTACCCATATAAAACCATGTTGTTAAAAAATTAGATGATGTTGATTCAAACATGTTCATATGTAAGTTTATGAAAATTGATTGAGATTATATTAGGTGAATTTTGAACAAGTTGACACCTTTAGGTCCATGACATGTATAATCTATGCAAGTTGGACATATGCAAGTTTCACCCCTTATTATGATTCATTTGGTCACATATACATGTTGTTATTATGATAATCTCTTTTATGCTATGAGTTAGGCTATTCGAGTCTAACATATATTTTGCGAATAAACGTTCAAACGTGGGGTAGGGGTAATATTAGGAATTAATAAATTGGGTGCAATTTTGTAAGATGTTGCATACCATGAATGAATGTCCATAATTGAGTCAATTATGGACATTGTTAAAAATTGGAAGTAATTAATAATTCAAGTAGGGAATTATTAAAATTGGGGGAAAGTGGATTATTATTAATAATCAATGCTTAGGACACGAGGTTGGACCCGTTTGTGATGTAAACCTGCCCGGACCCGCCCGGCAAATCCAGTAGTCACAAATGTCGGCCCAATGTGAGAGGTCCTAGGCCCAAACTAAAGCATAACAGTTGTAAAGACACGAGGTTAGACTCTTTTATGGTGTAAGACTGCCCGGACCCGCCCGGCAAATCCAGCTGCCATAAATGCCAGTCTAATGTGAGAGGTCTTTATGAGGTTATGGCCTTAATGAACTAAGAAATACTTAACCAGATAATCATGTAAGGTGGGACATGGGGGTTAAGTAGGTGCCTTGGGTGGCATGAGGAATCTGGTGGTTGCCTTTAGAGGCATTTGAAATACGATTAGACTTAACCAAACACACATGTAAATGAACATGACTAAGTGGGTTAAGTGGGATGGACTAATGGGGACAAGCTTAGGTGGAATGCTTGTGGTAAATAGTGGGGGGCCCATTTCAACCAGTATCCCAAAACGTATCTTTGTGGGCTCGACCCAAGTCGAGGATGGGACACGCATACTGGGTTTGACTATAAGAGGCCAAAACAGGGAGTGGTGGCAACGCAAGTCCAACGGGTTTCATATGCGTGTGTGGACCCGGGCTGGTAGGTAAGACGTTGTTGCATCGTGTAGGTATAAGCCGTGCATGTCCGTTGTATCAGGTTGCCACTTTAGGGGAGTGATACACCCCAGTGTGGGGCCAGCACGGGTATCTACGAGTTATGGAGCCGATCGAATAATGGGAGGTAGGGTACACCTAGTGGAGATAGGGGCAGGCGGCACCTATGTAGTCAGCTAGGGGTACGTAAAGCCATTGGGAAAGTTTCTAAGTGAAGCTAAGTGGGATGAATCTTTAGGGTGACTGGTGTGGTGCAGTATAGTGTTTATCCTTTAGTATTTAGGAGCGCCTATAATGTTGCCTTTAGCGATTGTCTATGTCCTTAATCTGCTCTTCATAGACATTTTCTTGTTTTCCAGCTTATGCCTTAGTCCAGTTATTTTGGTAATAGTATTGTAGAATTATCATATTCACCAGACTTTATGTCTGACCCCCTCTTTTCCATCCTTTTTCTCCCTTCAGGTCCGCAGGTTGGGCCAAGTTCTAGTGGAGTCTAGTTGGATCGCTTATCTTCTGGAAAGCTTGGACTGCTGAAGTAAAGTCCAGCTTGTTATCTTTCTTTTTAATGGCTATTCATGTAATGGGATTATGTACTTGTTTTATCAAGATAGATATTGTACTTGACATTGAATATGGTGTTATAATGTAATCAAACATGTTTTGACTTCTGCTACAATGAAATAAAGTTTTTGAATTTCCAAGTACTATTTTATATCTGTCTTGTTGTAATTTTACTGTTCTATATTCACTTAAAACCTCCATGGATGTTAATGCATTCCCTTTGTGAGTGACATTAATGGACGTGGGGTGTTACACGTGGTATCAGAGCATAAGGTTACCAGAACAGATAAAAAATTTTTTTAGAAAAATATTTTTTTTTCTAAAGTATTTTTGGAAGAAGTGCTTTCAAAAAAAAAAAAAAAACAAGTTATTTAAAGAGAGTTTTTATGAAAAACATAATCCCAAATAGCCACATCCTTATCTTTATCTTTCGAATTCTCTATTTTGAATCTTTCCTTTTTCGTTTCAGCATGGCTGAAGATCTTAATCTCTCAGAAGGTGTGACGATTCCAGGGTGGTTTAGGAGATACTTGGAGGCTAGGGCCACCACTGCAGGCCCAGCGGATACTCCTCCACCCCTAGTTACACCCATTCCTCCTCCTCCTCCTCCTCGTGTTGACACTTTTGCAAAGACGTGCAAGGAATTCAAGGCTATGGGAGGAAAAACTTTTCAAGGGACTGAGACGTTTGTGGAGGCCAGAGATTGGCTTAAGGAGACTGAGGAATTGTTGGATATCTTTGAAGTGGAAGATGGGAGGAAAGTCCGTTTAGCTGCTTGGTTAATGAAGGGAGAGGCCTCGTTTTGGTGGGAGGTCACTAACGGGGAACATCCAGTTGATTCATGGGCGGATTTCAGACGAAGGTTTGAGGCAAAGTTTCTTTCAAGGGCAGAGGAGAACTTAAATATGGAAAAATTCCTGGCACTAAAGCAAGGGAGCTCATCAGTAAAGGAATATGTCAATAAATTTAATCAGTTAGCAAGGTTTGGCTTGGAGTTGGTGAACACGCCAGAGAAGAAAGCTTTGAGGTTCGTTAGAGGCTTGAATGAACCGTTGCAAGGGTTGGCTATGACCCACATCCCTATGGGAGCCACCTTTGAAAAGCTAGTAGAAATGACACTTATGCATGAGGATAAGGCAGTTGAAAAGAAAGGGGATCAGAAGAAACCCCAACAGCAAAATAAGAAGGGTGGTAAAAACAATAATGGCAAAGGGAAGAAGACTGGTTGTTTTCATTGTGGAGATGCGGGACATTTAGTGAAGGACTGTCCAAAGAAGGGGCAGAGGGCAGGGTCTACCTCGGGAGGACAGGTGCAGGCTCTTATGGCACCAGGGCAGGCAAGGGGGCAAGTTCAGGCTATTGCGGCCCCACCGCTGCAAGAAAGAGGTAGAACAATTTCTGTTGAAAGCTTAGTTTTTCTATTTGATCATCCTGTCCGTACCTTATTCGATTCTGGCGCATCTCATTCGTTTATCTCTGCATCATTAGTTTAATCACTGCACTTGAACACCAGTTTAGTAGAGGATCCCTTGGTCGTTTCAAATCCAATTGGGGGTTCGGCTCATTTGACCATGATATGTTTGGATTTGAAAATCTCTATACTTAGCGTTGAATTTATATGTGATGCTTATGTATTGGGCTTCACGGGCTATGGGCTAATTTTAGGAATGGATTGGTTGTCTAGAAATAGGGCCATTCTTGATTGTGAAAGGAGAGTAGTTAGGCTTGTGACTCGCCTTGGTAATGCTCTCGACATCTTTTGTAATCCCATAAATTCCATTATGCTAAGTTATCTTGAATCGCTTGACGCGTCTGTAGAGAACCTGCGATCGGTAGAAGTGGTCCGGGAATATCCGGACTTGTTTGAGGAGGTGAAGGGCTTACCTCCAAAGCGGGAGATAGACTTTCGAATTTATCTTGTGGATAATGCTAAACCCGTATCTTTGCCAGTGCGCCACATGGCTCCTCGTAAAAGGAGGGAACTCAATAAGCAAGTAAAGGAGTTGCTTGAGAAGGGGTTCATAAGACGTAGTATATCGGAGTGGGGTGCTCCAGTAGTTTTTGCCACAAAGGCGGATGGGTCTCTTAGACTTTGTATGGACTATAGAGAACTAAACAAGCTTACTAAAAAGAACCGACACCCACTGCCGAGGATTGACGATCTCTTTGATCAGTTAGTTGGTGCCTCAGTGTTTTCGCAGTTGGACTTAGCCACTGGCTTTCATCAACTGAGAGTGGCTGAGGATAGTATAGATAAGACTGCTTTTAGGACTCCTGACGGATTCTATGAATGGCTAGTGATGCCCTTTGGTTTGACAAACGCCCCTGCATATTTTGTTGATTTGATGAGTAGGGTGTTTAGGGAATACCTTAACAAATTCGTGGTAGTCTTTGTGGATGACATCTTAGTCTTTTCTAAGAATAAAGAAGAGCACTCCCTACATCTTAGGGAAGTGTTGGAAACCCTTCGAGCGCATAACCTTAAGGCAAAATTTTCTAAGTGTCACTTCTGGAGGAAGGAAGTACGGTTCTTAGGGCACGTGGTTTCCAAAGAAGGGATAGCAGTGGATCCCGCAAAGGTGGTGGCCATCCAAGATTGGAAGGTCCCTAAAAATGCAACCGAAGTAAGAAGTTTCTTGGGGTTGGCTGGCTATTATAGGAAGTTTATCAAAGACTTCGCAAAAATATCAGCTCCATTAACACGGTTAACGAAGAAGAACCTGGTTTTTACGTGGGACAAAGATTGCGATGATGCGTTCCAACGTTTAAAGAGAGCCTTAACTTCAGCCCCAGTCTTAGTGCTGCCAGACGGGAATAAACCGTTTACCATCTATACTGATGCTTGTGGGACGGGACTTGGCGCGGTCCTCATGCAAGAGGGAAGAGTAATAGCCTATGGTGGAAGGCAGTTGAGGGTTCATGAAAAGAATTACCCCACGCATGACTTAGAGCTAGCCGCAATTGTTTTCGCGCTTAAGTCTTGGCGTCACTATCTTCTTGGTGAGAAATTCGAACTGTTCACTGACCACAAATCATTAAAATACTTATTCTCTCAGAAGGATTTGAATTTAAGGCAGCAACGGTGGATGGAATTCTTAGCCTCCTACGATTTTGAAATAGCATATACCCCGGGCAAGGGTAACGTGGTGGCAGACGCCTTAAGTAGGAAAAGGTTGTCCTTGAGTCCGTTGTTTGTTGAACGACAAAGCTTAGAATTCATCTCTATGTTTGACTTTAGACCCTCCGTTGACTTAGTACCCGGTCTGTTAGCATCCTTGGAGGTTAGACCTACACTTCTAGGACGGGTTGGTGAGGCACAGCGAGACGACCCACAGTTGGTTGAGATAGTAGAAAAGCTCAAAGGGGGGGAGTCGTCAAGCCATCTTCGTAGGTATACCCTAGACGATAAGGGTTGGTTACGAAGGGATAATAGACTTTGTGTACCATAAGACGAAGACTTAAGGAAGGCCATTCTTGATGATGCTCATCGCTCAAAAATGACCATTCATCCCGGCGGGGATAAGATGTACAAAGATATGAAGCTGGTTTTCTTTTGGGCCGGTATGAAAAAGGATGTGGCCGAGTACGTCGCTAGATGCTTGGTGTGCCAACGAGTTAAAGCAGAACAAAAGAAACCCGGTGGGTTGCTTCACCCATTAGAAGTTCCACTATGGAAATGGGAAAGCATCTCAATGGATTTTGGTGATGGATTACCAAGATCAAGGAAGGGTAACACGGGGATTTGGGTTATAGTAGATAGACTTACTAAAAGCGCCCATTTTATTCCCGTGAAAAGTAAGAGGACTGCTCCGTGGTTGGCTTCTGTATACATTAAGGAGATAGTTCGTTTGCACGGTATTCCTTCTAGTATAGTAAGCGACCGTGACCCCATCTTTACTAGCGAATTTTGGAAGAGTTTACAAGAGGCGGTAGGGACTCAGCTATGTTTGAGCACCGCATATCATCCTCAGACAGACGGCCAGACCGAGAGGGTGAATCGCATTCTAGAGGATCTTTTAAGGCTTTGTATCCTAGACTTTGGGGGTACATGGGAAGAGCACCTTCCGTTAGTAGAATTCGCATATAATAATAGCTTTCAGTCTAGTATTGGCATGGCACCTTTCGAAGCTCTTTATGGAAGGCCTTGCCGTTCGCCTACATGTTGGTGGGAATCTACCGATAAAATCCTACTTGGGCCCGATATGGTTAGGGAAACCTCGGAGAAGATTGAGTTGATTCGAAGGAGGATGAAAGCAGCACAAGATAGGCAGAAATCGTATGCTGATAAGAGGAGGACAGATCTTGAGTTTGACATTGGGGACATGGTTTTTATCAAAGTATCTCCGTTACAGAATGTTGTTCGCTTTGGGTCCGTGGGGAAATTAGCACCAAGGTTTGTAGGGCCGTTTCCTGTAAAAGACAGGATTGGGAAGATGGCATATAGGGTGGAGTTGCCTGAGAAACTTAGTGGAGTACACGACGTATTCCATGTATCACATTTGAGGAAGTGTTTGCACAAGACCGCGGAGGTGGTAGAGCCGAGCCTGCTTAAAGAGGTGGAAATAGAGCGTGATGCAACAATTAGACGAGCTCCTACATGCATTTTTGGGTCGGAGATCAAAAAGTTGAGGAATCGAGAGGTCAGACTGGTTAAAGTGCAATGGGGAGATGATGAGAGCAACGCAACTTGGGAGACAGAAGAGAAGATGCGTTCGTTGTACCCTTTTCTTTTTGAGGGTATGTCTTTTAATTTCTCCTTTATCTCTTAGCTTATCTTATCTTATCTTTAGTATGTCCTCTCATTAGTATCTTTGACCTTTAGTTAGGATAATCCTATGGTTGAAACATGTGTTTGAGACATGTTATGTATGATGGATGCAAAATGGATGCAAGTGTTTGCTAGTGGTTGCTCGTGGATGCATATATACACACACTTTAGGCACTAGATCGGCTCAGTCACTTCATATTGCATATTGCATATATATGGATGTATTTAGTATAATGGATGTATAATGGTTGTACCATCATATGGATGCTGCATTCGGTTGAATGGGTGTGCACGCATATAGAAGTAGTATGTAAGCAATTAGGATCTTTTGCATACATAATGGATGCATGGCACGATCATAGTTGCATTAAGGAGGTCAACTGAATCAGTGGACCGCCTGATTTTGCATTAGATACGGACATATACACACACTGTGCATTTAAACATGAAAGCATTAGAAGTCTGTAAGGACAATGGATGCCTGTGTATGATGGATGAGTAGATGGACATTTGGATGGTAGGATATACATTCTTCCAGACTTGAAGATTTCGGGGACGAAATCCTAAAAGGAGGGGAGAATGTAACACCCCGAATTTTCTATTAACACTAAAGTTGCTAAAATATTAATAAGTGTGTAAGAGAGGGGATGTATCTAATATGAATATAAAAATATTAATAAGTGTGTAAGAGAGGGGATGTATCTAATATGAATATAAAAATATTAATAAGTGTGTAAGAGAGGGGATGTATCTAATATGAATATAAAAATATTAATAAGTGTGTAAGAGAGGGGATGTATCTAATATGAATATAAAAATATTAATAAGTGTGTGAGAGAGGGGATGTATCTAATATGTATATAAAAACAATAATAAGTAAAGGGGGATGTATCTAATATGTACATTGTAGAAAATATATATATATTTATGACATGAATAGAAGCTTATTAATATGCTGAGTGTTTGCTGAGTCACTTCTGACTCATTGCTGAGTCAACAAGATAAACCCCATCTTGTCTGAACGGCTGCGGTTATTTCTAGGTTAAATCTAATGGCCTAAATGAATTCTAAAATCTATAAATAAGTGGGTAGACCCTAGACCTAAATCACTTGTAAAATTAGAGAAGCTACCGTCATGCTGCTGCCATGGAGTTCAGCATAGCCGTCACAAATCTAAGAAGAGGAAGCCTAATCATCTACAACTAAATCTACACAAATCAAATCAAAAGATATCTCTTTCTCTAATTCTTTTCTTTTGTTGGTGAGTATGATGATTCTCACAAGACTATTACAAACTAATTTGACTCAGTTATGAATGGATCACAAGAAAGTGATGTGATTTGTAATTGTAAATTCTATATATTGTGGATCTCTTATTATGTTATTATGTTGTCGTATGATGTAAATTATATATGCTATGTCATGCTATGTTGTAAATTCTCTTATGCTATGTCGTGCTATGTTGAGAATCATGTCAAGCTATGTTATACTATCATACTATGCCATGTTATAAATCATGCTATATTATGTTGAAAAATCATGCTGTTGGATCATGCTTAAAGTTATGTTTTTTTTTTCTTCTTAATTTAAATGGATCTTGTTTATGGGAATTTGCCTATTAGGTTAGGTGTACCCAAAAACTTGAAACTATAATTAAATAATACTTGATTATGGGAATTTGCCTATTGAGTTAGGTGTACCCATATAAAACCATGTTGTTAAAAAATTAGATGATGTTGATTCACACATGTTCATATGTAAGTTTATGAAAATTGATTGAGATTATATTAGGTGAATTTTGAACAAGTTGACACCTTTAGGTCCATGACATGTATAATCTATGCAAGTTGGACATATGCAAGTTTCACCCCTTATTATGATTCATTTGGTCACATATACATGTTGTTATTATGATATTCTCTTTTATGCTATGAGTTAGGCTATTCGAGTCTAACATATATTTTGCGAACAAACGTTCAAACGTGGGGTAGGGGTAATATTAGGAATTAATAAATTGGGTGCAATTTTGTAAGATGTTGCATACCATGAATGAATGTCCATAATTGAGTCAATTATGGACATTGTTAAAAATTGGAAGTAATTAATAATTCAAGTAGGGAATTATTAAAATTGGGGGAAAGTGGATTATTATTAATAATCAATGCTTAGGACACGAGGTTGGACCCGTTTGTGATGTAAACCTGCCCGGACCCGCCCGGCAAATCCAGTAGTCACAAATGTCGGCCCAATGTGAGAGGTCCTAGGCCCAAACTAAAGCATAACAGTTGTAAAGACACGAGGTTAGACTCTTTTATGGTGTAAGACTGCCCGGACCCGCCCGGCAAATCCAGCTGCCATAAATGCCAGTCTAATGTGAGAGGTCTTTATGAGGTTATGGCCTTAATGAACTAAGAAATACTTAACCAGATAATCATGTAAGGTGGGACATGGGGGTTAAGTAGGTGCCTTGGGTGGCATGAGGAATCTGGTGGTTGCCTTTAGAGGCATTTGAAATACGATTAGACTTAACCAAACACACATGTAAATGAACATGACTAAGTGGGTTAAGTGGGATGGACTAATGGGGACAAGCTTAGGTGGAATGCTTGTGGTAAATAGTGGGGGGCCCATTTCAACCTGTATCCCAAAACGTATCTTTGTGGGCTCGACCCAAGTCGAGGACGGGACACGCATACTGGGTTTGACTATAAGAGGCCAAAACAGGGAGTGGTGGCAACGCAAGTCCAACGGGTTTCATATGCGTGTGTGGACCCGGGCTGGTAGGTAAGACGTTGTTGCATCGTGTAGGTATAAGCCGTGCATGTCCGTTGTATCAGGTTGCCACTTTAGGGGAGTGATACACCCCACTGTGGGGCCAGCACGGGTATCTACGAGTTAGGGAGCCGATCGAATAATGGGAGGTAGGGTACACCTAGTGGAGATAGGGGCAGGCGGCACCTATGTAGTCAGCTAGGGGTACGTAAAGCCATTGGGAAAGTTTCTAAGTGAAGCTAAGTGGGATGAATCTTTAGGTTGACTGGTGTGGTGCAGTATAGTGTTTATCCTTTAGTATTTAGGAGCGCCTATAACGTTGCCTTTAGCGATTGTCTATGTCCTTAATCTGCTCTTCATAGACATTTTCTTGTTTTCCAGCTTATGCCTTAGTCCAGTTATTTTGGTAATAGTATTGTAGAATTATCATATTCACCAGACTTTATGTCTGACCCCCTCTTTTCCATCCTTTTCTCCCTTCAGGTCCGCAGGTTGGGCCAAGTTCTAGTGGAGTCTAGTTGGATCGCTTATCTTCTGGAAAGCTTGGACTGCTGAAGTAAAGTCCAGCTTGTTATCTTTCTTTTTAATGGCTATTCATGTAATGGGATTATGTACCTGTTTTATCAAGATAGATATTGTACTTGACATTGAATATGGTGTTATAATGTAATCAAACATGTTTTGACTTCTGCTACAATGAAATAAAGTTTTTGAATTTCCAAGTACTATTTTATATCTGTCTTGTTGTAATTTTACTGTTCTATATTCACTTAAAACCTCCATGGAAGTTAATGCATTCCCTTTGTGAGTGACATTAATGGACGTGGGGTGTTACACCAATCCAGCCCGAGAATAATATCGAATTCTGGAAAATCCATAATGACTAGATTGAAAGGAAACTTGTAGAAAGAATAAGAGATTGGCACTTTACAACAAGAATTGAGAGTAACAGGACCCCCTATCGGGTTATGAACTTCAACCGATTCTTTAAGCTTTCGCTGTTTTAACTTTAATTTGTGCACTGTGTTTTTAGCAATAAAACTGCGCGACGCACCTGTGTCAAACAATACAGAAACAGGAATATTTTTAATTGTAAGGGTACCTCCCAAAACATCGGGTTTACCTGCTCCATCGGAAGCAGCTGGCGGGCTAGACCCGTCATAGACATGAGCTACGGTAGCTTTCTTCAGCAAAGGACAGTCTTTGACCAGATGATCGGTCTTGCGACAGTTGAAGCACGAGCGAGGATTCTGAGAGCCTTGGCTCGAGCCTTGAGAATTCGTCTTCTGCCTCTTCGGAGCTGTGCAGACATTTGAGTAGTGCCCCAGCTTACCACAGTTAAAGCAATTTCCTCTTGGCGGCTTGCCAGTCTGAGGTTTTGAAGATGCTGCTTGGCTTGACTCGCCCTAATTTACAGCAGGCTTGCGCTTGTTTCCGGCTTGGCTCCTAGCGCGATCCTGATCCAGATGTCTTTGATCAAGGTCTTCATAGTTGCATGTCATTTCCACCAGCTCGTTGAATTCCAGCTTGACATGGGCCATGGCTCTATCATGATATTGTCGTTTTAGCCCAAGGATAAACCTCTTATTTTTGGATTTTGTGGTAGCAACGAGCTCTGGAGCATAGGGCGACAACATTGTAAATTTGTTCAGATAATCTTGCACGGAAAGATCCCCTTGCTGGAGATTGGCGAAGTCATCGTGCATTCTTTCTAGAGCTTGTTCTGGGACATATTTCTCCTTGAAGAGTTCTTTAAATCCATCCCATGTTCTTCCAGCTTCTCTATTCCCGGCGGTAAGAGATTCCCACCATAATTCAGCTTGTTCCTGCATAAGCCAGGCGCCCATAATAGCTTTGTCTTCGTCTCCTAGCCTTAGGCCTTCAAGAATTTTCTCGCATGTTTTGAGCCATGCAAGGGCCTCTATTACGGTGCCAGTTCCCGAGAAGGTCTTGCCTCCTAAGTTCTTATATCTCTTAGCTACACGGTCAAGCTCGAAGTATTGAGCTACCGGAGGTTGTATCAAAGGTCCTTCTTGAGCTGGGATTTCTCCCCTTCCTCGGCCTCGGCCGGCACGACCTCCTCTAGCGGCGGCTGCTCTGGTAGCCATTTGTCAAATTCTGTATAAGCAATGAAAAAAGTCAGCTAACAGAAATGATAGTCTATTGCATAGTTAAGCAGAAAATTCTATGGAAAGATAACGATGGACTGATCAATTGTTTTGCTATTCTGCTCAGCTCATTCTAGGACCTTACTAGTCCTATCTCTAATGTGCGACTCGCCTTAGAATACTACTGATTCTATTTTGACGAAGTGTTTAATGTGTTAGACTCCAGAACTAAGATTAACTAAAGCTCTGATACCAGCTGTGACGATCCCAAAACCCCGTGACACGGTGTTAAGGATAATCATTGGAATATAACACATTAATCATCATTAGCAGATCACAGATAATAGCATAAACAGAAAATAGAATAATTTACACACATATGACAGCGGAATCATATAGATATCATCACATCAGAGAAGCACAGTACAAGATACTACTTAGTGCATAATGATACATAATCAGTCACCATCGCCTGAAGCGGAATCATACTTAAAGAGTACAGAAAAGGAATATCAGTCTACATCGCCAATGGCGGAATCATAATAAAGATACAATAATGGCGGAGAAAATCCAAGTCAGCACAGTGTAGTCAAGCCTCGCCATGAGCCAAAAGGTGCGTCAGAAACCTGTAACTAGGCTGCCCGTGTGAAAATGAGGGCACCCGAGTTTGCAAGGTGAAACAAACTACGAGTCAGTCATGTGACTGGTATGAGAAATCTACTCAACTTATTAACAACAATAATAAGGCAAATCAAAGGACCATGCCACTTTCGCGGAACGGGTTTACTCCAATGAGTGCTAGTGCATGAAATAAAATAAATGATTAAATCAACGCAATGCTTTTTATAAAATGAAGCCATTATAAGACTCAGGTCCCATCACACAATGCAACGCAAGCCGGAGGATAGAGTTTTCCCTTATAATGGCCAAAAATGCTTCATACGTATAAAACAAAAGTGTTTGATATTATTACTAGTGCATATATGTTTCAAAATCAAATTCAATCATAAATATCAATCCTAGACGGCATGGGTACCATATATCATGTCGCCATACTAGTAATACAATCACATCCGCATATTTCGTATTAGAAATTGGATTCCTTCATGAGTCGAGGCAAGGGGCAAGCTCCTCTCCGATTCGAGACACTCTAGCAAATGCCTCGGGACCGCACACAGCAATCCCCTGGATCCTCCAAGGCCGGTCCTCTCTTACTTTTGAGGATTAGTTATTCCTGAACACACGTTTCCCGGTCCTTACAGACCTATAATCGAGGCGCCTCGCATTCCAACAACCACACAGGTGAAAAGTAGATATAAATGTCAGGGCTGGGAGGTCACTGACACCACCATAGCTAGAAAGAAACGTCATGCACTCCTTGGGTCCTTCTCCCGTTTTTGACTCATACCGGGGTGTGAGGCTCGCGAATTCACGTTATACACAAAGCTACATCACACAGACCATGCTTTGATCATCAACCACAAGACTTTGCTTTGCAACAGAAGCCTTGATCATCTGCCACTTAGGCGTGCCACACAGGCAATCCACTCCATGCGACTGATTTCTGTTAATACATAACCTCTGAGATCGTACGTCTCAAAGAAGGGAGTTAAGCAAAAGAATAAATTCTCCGCCGCCAAACAGATATATATTTAACAGAGATCAATCAACACAGAATAAAATCCAATGTCAGACACACAGTCCATTTACAAGTCCGTTCTGGGTCTGAACGAAACCGGAGGCACCAATTCCTCGCATATCCGTACAATCAACAGTATGTGTGGACGGCTACTACTTCAATTCCTTCATGGTAGCTACTCCAATCACGAGCATCAGTAGCGCCCATCCATCCAATGTGGAGATCGTCGGTCTTCAGTCGTCTTCGACTCTTCGACTTCTCAACGTCGATCGGTTATTTGAAATGAGATAAACTCGGCCTTTTCAAATAACCCACTTATATTTAGATTTTCAAATCAATCAATCACATGGTTGGACTATTCAACAATCACATTTTAGTTATTTAGTTATAATTTTCATGTCAAATACATTCAACCATCACATATCAAGCAAACACAACAAAATTGGTTTATTTCCACTCTATATCGTCCATAATATTTTATAACGATATATCGCCATTTTTATTTAATTTAAAACGGCCATATTTAATTAAACGACGTTTCAGGTCGTGTCGATGCACTGGCGCTGCTTTTCACTAATTTTGTTTTACACATATATGAAAATCTAACCGTTGGATCTTCACAAATTTTACATCATTAGGAAGGTCTTTTCAAAACGAATCCAACGGTTTCAGTTTTGGGAAAATCCGACGGTCGGATCTTCCACACTAACCATTTGAAGTTACGATTTCAATTTACGAACTGCAGCGTCGTTATTCGATTTAATTTCATTATATTTATATATATATATAAATATAATCGTTTCTGGCGCTGTTTTTCTTCAGTTTTGAATTAAACATTCCAGACAATCCAACTGTCGGATCTTCACAAAGTTGGTGCCGTTGGAAAGATATTTCCAAGGCGAACCCAACGGTTGCGGTTTCGGGAAAATCCAATGGTCGGATTTCCCGCACTAGTCGTTTGAAATCTCGGTTTCAAAACATGAACTGCACGGCCACGTTTCGTTTTAATTTCATTTATATTTATATATTTATATAAATATAGTTCATTCAAAAATTCCTATATCGTTCCCACTTCAATTATTTCACTAACGCCTTTAAATTTTGGAAAATTTCGCCATAACCTCCTTTGTACGGGAGGGTCTGGGAAAATTCCCAAATAGCCACATGGGCGTCTCATATCAAAAAGAAAAAGAAAAAGCCAAGCGGCTAGCCAACAGGCTCATAAAATCATCACCCAAACAAAGCGGTAAATGTGTACCTATTTGTCGGGCACAAAATTCTATTTCTCTTCTCTAGCCCCTTTTGCTTTAACCTGTTCAATAGATATGCATGTACATACATACAATTTCTAACATTTATCATTTTCCATTCAATTTCATATTTGATTTGCTTTGGTTTAAAAACACCATTCATTCTAATGTTGCATGCATAGGCTAAAATCATATCATTAGCTAGTTAATGTATATTTCAACTCATGCACGTTTATTTGAACAAGTGGCTATTTTTAACACTTCACATTTCAAAGATGATAATTTTGGCGAACTAAAATAGATTTCAACACATGACTATTTTATTTAGTTCCTATGCATGTTAAAAATAATATTTCTTTCACAAATATTTCTTTCAACGTCCGCATATCTTTAGCATATCACAAATATGATAAAAATGATATTTTTATCATTCAAAATATTTATTCGAAAAATGGATGTTTCAACACTTCATAGTTTCAATAAAAATGTAATTTTTATCGTTCGATCTTTTTATTCAACACATGAACTTTTCCACTACACACTTCTCAACAAATGAGCATTTCCACACATGGACATTTTATTTATGTTGTTCATATTAGAAAGATGAAATTTGGATTGTTGAAACTATTTATATAAGGCGAATATTTTTCAGACTTCATATATATATAAAAATGTGATTTTTATTGTTTAAACACTTCATTCACTCACAAATGAATTTAATTTTCATATAACACTTTTCAACACATGAATATTTCCACACATGGATATAGTTTCAATATATGACTTTAATTTCTACGCAAGAAAATAATTCCAACATATGAGAATAATTCTAACACACAAAGATTATTCAAAATTTCGGCAGCATAACGGCAGGGTAGTTAAAACCGGCACCGTCCCTAGTACGGCTCCTCGCTCTACCTTAAAACCTCGCGGTTTTTGACAATGGGGATTCATGCATCTAATTTGCACGCAGGCGGCATGTTTATTTTTATTTCCACAAATATTTTCAATTCATTTCAATCACCAATGGGTATTTTTCAACCACAACCAAACAATATCAACCACAAACAATTATTCAACCATTCGTATTTTTCATCCAATATTTCACACCAATTCACCACAATAAATATCGTCCATGGTTTGTGGACGAGGGGAGTATATATATATAATATAATATATATTTGCTATATTTCACTAGCATTTCAACACACATATCAATTATTCAATGCATGTAAAATTCATATTTCGCTTATATAGCTTACACTACGCATGTACATGAGGTATACAACACGTATGTAATTTATATTTCGATTATATAAATTATACACGACATTTTCCATTCAATTTCACGTTAATTTAGATTTCTCACCTTGGTTTTCTGAGCGCTAAAAATTGATACGATGTCAGAAAAATACGCGGCTTCTTCTATTGGGTAGAGAGCTTCCTTGCAGTCTCGATGTTTCCTGTTTCATCGAATTTCGTCAACACACCAAAAAGATATGATTTTTCAAAGTGTAAAGATCAAAGGAAAACTCACTTTCACGAAGCTTCAAAACTAGGTTTACAGTTTTCGTGAAATCAGTGGCACGTGGGGACGATCGGGGGTGCTGACCTGGAAGAGGGAAGAGAGGGCTTTAAATCGGTGGTGGTTTGGTGGCGTTCGGTGGTCGGTGGCGTTCAGGGCGGCGGCGGGAAGTGTTCGACTTCCTGGCGTCGATACGGGCAGAGGGGGCGACGAGGCTGGCGGCGGTGGGGTCGGATTTGAAGAGGAGGAGGAGGCGCGTCGAGGTAGGGGGTGGCGCAGGCTGGAATCGCCTGTGGCGGCGGCGATGGAGGAGAGAAGGTAGGGAGCTCGGGTCGCCGTTGAACGGGGGGGTTTTTCTTTTTTTTTATTTTTAAAATTATGAATGGAAATTTTTGATTGGCCCATAATTTCAATAAATTTTTAAATAGTGTTTTCTCAAACGAACTCCTTTTTAAACCCAACGACTGTCGCCCTAGCTAAATACCCCCATTCCGGACATAATGGGATATGTTTCGTAGGCCAATTCGACTGTTACAGTCAGTTATTTTTCAAATTAAAGTATAAAACATTTAATTTTTAACTCTGAACGCACATTTCAATTTGCCAGGGCCACAAACTGATTCGAAAAATTCCAGAAAAATAAATCTAGCTATGTTTTGATGCCACGGCCCCAAAAAAACTAGTTTCGTCGAATTCTGAGGTCGTTTGAAAAATGACCATTTTCTGGTCGATCCAATTTAACAGAAATCGACCAAACACATTTTCTTTTTCCACGCTCACATACTAGCTTCAAAAATTATGAAATTTGAAACCTAGCAATAGTTTGACATCCCGGACCCAACAAAAGTGGTTTCGTCGAATTCCGAGGTCGTATGCAAAATATCAATTTTCAAGGCCTATATATTCTATATACCGACTCTTCTGAAAATTCATTCGGCCATAACTTTTGATTCCCGTTATGAAACTTCGATTTTTCAGATTCGTTAGAAAGGTATTGACTAACAGATTTAAATATTTTTGGTTTCGCTAAAATCCGTTATATTTTCCATCCTGCACAGTCGGTCAAAGTTTGAATTCAAATTTTCAAACTGACTCACTATTTCTAATTCACTATTTTATTGAAATATTCTATTTCAATTGTTCAAATTCCTTTGAAATAATCAATTTAAAAATTTTAAATTGGCTCGTATTTTCCGGGTTATTACACCAGTCCCATGACTGACCCGGAGTTTACTTTGTTGTTTTCCCTAAACTCTTGGGTGCCTAAATTTGTATGGGCAGTCAAGCAGTCAGGATTTACAGAAACATTGAAGAGCTAGAGCACGAGGCTTCAGAATTATATCGCCATTATTATTCCGCTGTGTTGTAAGTGTTGTACTTTGATAATGATATGTATATGCAAGTACAGATGTATATTTCAAGTTATGTTATATATATTATATGTTATTCGTTCCGCTGTGAGGTTCGTGTTACTCTGATGTTGTGTTCTTCTTCTTCATCTATTCTAAGTTTCTATCTTATCTATTCTCACCCTCTAATTTCTTTCACTAATTACCAGGATTTTTCGATGTTTTGGTTATCGACATCGTGTTTATGTCGATAACCAAAGTCGCTCAAAATCCGGGTCATTACAATATCATTCAAATTTCCAGATTCATTACACCAATCAAGTTATATTTCAAAGCAAAGGAACCATTTTTAAATCGAGAAAGTCAAAAGAGGAATACACAGAAATCAGCCAGGTCACGTGTTGGAAATCAGAGCATATAGGGTTTTGATTCTACCTTACGAAAAACCACTCATCATAGACAATTATCCCACTGAAATCCTATGATAAAAAATAGTCAATCTATTTCCCTTTTCAAAAAAATCTTGGAGATTGTGTAATGCTTACTCTTTCTTTACACAGTAGTCATGTTTTTTGTTTCTCTCTTCATCTTTGGATTCTTATAAGAGCAGATTGTATCCTTTGGTCAAATATAGGTTTGATCAAGATACATAACATAGAAATCATGCTTGGAAAGGGTGGACAATTAGCTAGAGCGGCGGGCACTGTAGCGGAACTGGTCGCAAAAGAGGGTAAATCAGTAGATAAGATGGATAAACAGAAATAAGTAAACAGAAAATATAATCACTAAGCGCACATAATTCAGGAAAAACAAAAAAGAAATATATATATATATGTAGAAATAAAAATTACTAACTAGTTAATTCCAATTAATACTAATAGAAATTAATAGTATGTAGTAATTTTATGTGAGTAATACATTTTTTTCTAATTATCAATTATTCTTTCCACTATAAGCATTCCATTAATTATGTACAACGTTCCAACAAAAATACTTATATGCATCAAAAACCTGTTAGAATGCCTCGGCTGCATACATCACTACACTTCCACAACGGGAATCGCTTTTGCTTTCTTTTCCTCTGGTTACTAAGATGTTTTAATTCGCCAGTTTGTTAACACAAACAATTCAAAGAATTCAAGAGAATCGAATTACTCACATATCTTTTAGGGTTTCGATCGCTATAGAGAGGGACAATTCAACGACGAGGGAGCAACAGCTATTCAAGCTTCAGAGAATCGATCTAAATCATCATCAAAGACAAGATTTGGAAATTATAGAAAACCCCTAATTTTTCTTTCCAGGGTCGCAGCCATTTTTCTGAAGCAAAGAGATCGAGAGAATTGAAATGGAGGGTACGCCACTAGGTCGACCAAGCTTATACTAAGAAAAGGGATATCTTTTTAAATTAGGGTTTTCAAGTTTATTTTGTTTTTATTTTATTGTTTTTGAAATTTGAATTGAAATCGACAAAACGGTTATAGAGTCTGTAAAATCTAGGGATTCAGTTAGTTGTTTAACTGACAGTTGCTAGAGTCTGTAAAGTCTAGGTGGTTTCCTTGTTTCGTCTACAAAACTAGGCAGTTTACTAGATTCTGTAAAACTAGGGGAAATCTGATCTAGGGTAATAGACTAGTCTAGGGTTTTGAGCGTAGGATTAGAATAGGAGCGAGGGGTTCATGAGTTTACATGGTATTGTAAGCAGGATCTATTCTATTACCTAGTAGAAACCTTAGGAATGCAACAGTAGGCAAGTTTTTGCCGAAGCTAGGTACATCTTGTGTAATTTACTTTCTACATTTCTATTTCTGCTACATTCTATGATATGATATTTTTAATATCTCGCTTAGTTTTTAATAAACCCTATTCACCCCCTCTAGGGTTAATCTAGATCCAACAAAACGTTCGTACCAAAGAACTTCTGAAGAGAACAGTTTGGGAGGAGACTCAGGATGCTTCTATGAAAGACACATCTGCTTTCGAGAGACAACCTTCTCCTAGAACACCATCTCCAACCAAAACACCTGTTCATAGCTCTCATCTAGAAGAATCCATATTTAAAGGATTAGATGATCTCCTATTACCTGAGGATATATACACTTCTCGACATATTGGTTCTGGCTCTTTATTTCTTTCCTCTAAAGAGGAAATCATGCCCGTCAAAGCTGGGAACACAACACCCACAAGCCTAATTCCGGGATCTGGTCCGTCGAGGGAATCTCTTAGGACACATACCACACTAACTTTGCACGTCACGGCAATTGTTTGTTATGCTATTTCTTGACTCTAATATTGGTTTATATTAATTTGCAGGAAAGATGCATCGTCGTGGCTACAATCTCAGGAAAGTCCATGAAAGTCTTCCTAGGTATGTCTCCGATGTTGAACACGATCACAGGGATAACAGTGGGAGAGACAGTAGAAGGCATTATGAATCACATCATCCCCACTCTTCGCACTCACGTTCTCCCTCAAAGTCAGACTCCGACAAGTATAAGAGTCACCAGAGCCGTCGTGAAAGGGATAAACAACTTCCCAAAGCTCCAGTCCTCCCAAAGGATTCACATTCTTAAGACAAGTTAACGAAGAAGCACTCTGGTTCCAAAGATAAGACCAAGGGTATGGACAAGGAAAAGTATAAAAGCAGAGCGGCTGTCGTTCCTGCTAAGGGCAAGTCTATTGACATTACCACAACAAAGTCTGTGGAGCTTGACTCCTCTACTGAATAGAGAATCTAAATTTTGAAGAGGCATTCCCTGAATACCACTTTAGAAACATGCATTTTGTTCCTAACCTTGAGTCCGTTCCTAACAATAGGGTTGATCCTGTTAGACCAAAAAGTGGTTCTAACACCCAAATTGATTAAAAGAAGAATGAAATAAGATCAAAAGTAAAATGAACACACAGAATTTATAGTGGTTCGGCAAAGAAGAGCCTACGTCCACTTGTCAATCACTATTCTCAATGATATTATTGCAATTACAATGAGATATTCACTCAATTTCTCTCACAACTCACGTACATTCACTCAATTGTCTAAAAACAAATGTTAAAAGACGATTTGGATTATCCGGGAGTGCTGGAATTCGGGTTATGGAAGTGGTTGAACTCTCAAAGTGCAAAAAGAAGAAGATCCTTTTCATTGTCTCCAGACAGGATATTTATAGGTGAAAATTCGCTCAGAACCCGATCCGGATCGGAGCCACGTGTCGTCCATCCCATCAGCCTTGGGTTTGGATGGATTTCTATGTTGACAACGCATCAGAGCAGTGGACGTTATGGGTAGGAACTGGTCATAACCGCTCCGCATCTTCAGGCGATCATGGGGGAAAGTGATGTGGATTTCTGATTCGGTTCGGAAGAGCCTGCACAGGGGGTTCGGATCGGAGTACCCGATCCGACCCGGATTAACTTAGGACTGATTCTTTATTTACTTTGCTCCGCTCCATTCCGATCTATCTCTGTAGCAAGTGGGTGGCCCTCCGCTCCGATTAACAGTAGGCAGCGCTCCGATCCGGATACCAGTGTCTCCTTGAACCAAATAGTAGCGGCACTCCGATCCGATCAGCAACGTATCTCTGATCCGACCCGCTACATTCCTCCGATCCGTCCTGCTATAATGCTCTCTATGTTCTTCAATGTTTTATATCTCGACTTTGTGTTGCCCAGTTCACAAAGTGGGCTAACATTTTGCCCCCTCAAAGGATGCTTCTGTTGGAGACGGAGCATGCTTTGATTGTCATTGCACACCGTCTTCTAGGTAATTTTTCCTTTGATATTCCTTGTGTTTTCATCTTCTTCTTCACACTTCAATTTAATTTGCTGCTGAGCTACAGAATTCGGTTCGGTTCGGATTCCGATCCGAACAGACCTATTCTTCTTTCTATTTTTCACTGGAGTATTGGGCCAAGCTTTGCTTCTGGACTGTCGATCCGATCCGAACGGGGGCTCTGCTATTGGACTGTCGGTCCGATCCGAATGGGGAGACGAATAGACACTCTACTTCTCTATATAAACTGGGTCTTCTTCCTTCTCTCATTTCCTTTTATTGTTTTACCGCTCCTCAAGTTCTGGAAAACGAAAAACCCTAATTCCTGAAGCATCGAAATTTCTCTTAATTCGCGAGGTAGTTACATAGGTAGGTTACAAAACTTTAGATAATTCCTTTTTTAATTGATCTCGATTCGAATTCATAGATGATTAGGACGATTTGAGCATGAAACTTGGATGACCTCGACACCGTGACCCGCCCTCGTCATCGTCGTTAGTGGCCTCGTCGCCATCTC
This sequence comes from Allium sativum, assembly GCA_030737875.1. Classification (NCBI taxonomy): domain Eukaryota; kingdom Viridiplantae; phylum Streptophyta; class Magnoliopsida; order Asparagales; family Amaryllidaceae; genus Allium; species Allium sativum. The sequence goes on along the minus strand of CM060924.1, from coordinate 1,030,439,416 downwards.
GAGGTTGTAACGGGGGGGTTAGAATCAATTGTTGAATGTGCCAGCGCATAAATGCTTGGCGGTAGTTGGCACGAGACTGGCTATAGTGTTGGCTAGGGAGGAAAGAGGATGGAGGAGAAGGAGAAGAGGATTGAGGGGATCGGTTAGGGCTGGAGTATCGAAGATGGATGAGAGGGAAAAGAAAAGAGGTTCAGGAAGTCGGATCGGGTCGGGGCAAGTAAAGAAAGGAAAAAAGAAAAGAAAATAAGTTCAGATCGGGTTGGAACAAGTAAAAAGGGGGGAAGGGAGCTTTCCTAACCTGATCGGGTCGGATTGTAAGATAAAAGGAGGAGAAGTATGACTTCGTGACCCGATATGAACCGTCAGGAGACTCTACCTCCGAGCCTATCCGATTTTGATTTCTGAGTTCCACAGTTTATCCGAGCCCAAGTCGAGGCCACATTCCCGATCCGATCCCAATGACCGCACCCGAACCGAACCGAAGAGCAGTCCACCTTAATGCATAAAAACTTGTTTAGCTGGCCCAATCAACCTTTGGCATAATCTTCAACTTAATGGACAGTTAGGATAGTGCCTTGCGAATGTAACTGGACATCAAGGACTACTTCAATTCTTTATATTTTGCCAAACTTTTGCGTCGCACTTTTAAACATTTAATTTGCACTTTCCGCATACATTGTTTACACTTTAGTTTGCACACATGCACGGGGGGATACGGGCTAATTTACTCTAATTTGTGCTATTGCTTCTTCAATAGTTTTATGACAATGAGACCCAGACGCTCTTCCAAACTAGCCGAGAAGAAAGAAGCCCCGGAAACCTCCAACAAAATTACTCTCGAGGACATATCTTCTCCGTCGGATCCAGAATGGAACAATGAGGGTTCAGACTACGAAGTTGGAAATCGTGAAAGTGACGAGGTGTCTTCGGAGAATGAAGTTTCTCTAGGTTTTGAAGAGGAAGGAGGGATTGGTGACGACCGGGCTCCTGATGAGTTTGAATCGGCTGTCATATTGGAATCACCCCAAGATTCTGTTAAAACAACAATCGACAATGACCGACTTATCCGAATTTATTTAAAATACGGGATAATGAAAAAGGACACTCTAGTGCCTTCGAGATCTGACCGTCCCCACAACCCTCCAGAAGGATATACGGTGATTACTCGGTTGATGTGCATGGTCGGTGCTATCCCTCCATTTTCTCCCTTCATCGTAGATTTTCTAAGACAAATGCGGATTGCCCCCATGCAGCTGCATCCCAATTCTTATGCTTACCTACACACTTTATATATAGCATACCGTGAGATCTTAGGCATAGAGCTCACTTTCGATGACGTTCATTTCTTCTACAATTTCAAGCATCGGACTCGAGAAACTCCTTCTTTCTGCTATTTTGAGTTTGTCCCTAAGAGGAAGATAATTTCAACGCCATTCAGCAGTAAAGCTGGAGATTCCAGACTGGAATGGTTTTATGTGAAGCGACAACCTGGGTGTGCCAGGAGATGGACGAAATCAAGTAAAGCACTGATTATCTACATCTTGGCTCTATACATTCAAGTCATCGCCTTAGCTCGTTTTTCTTTTTGTTTGCAGTCGACAATCCAAAACAAATATCAGACCAGGTGTTCTTTGACCGGATGCACCAGCTCCTCAATGGCGATCAGAAGTTCCTGACCATTGATGAAGTCCTTAAGGACGAATATCTTCATTTTCAAGGGCTGCTATCCGTTTTCGTAGTATCGGTCATGGGACGGCTCCATACATATATATTCCTCCAGTGGATGTAGTCCCAGAAACGGGAGAAGGTTCGGGAGCTCCTACAGTGCCTCTTCAAACTTCACCTTCTCCATCTTCTACTCAAGACGACGAATTGGCTAACTTGGCCGAAAAGCATCGTGAAGGGTATACTGCTCCTGAGGATGCCACTTCTCTAGAAAAGTCAACGTCTTCTAAAAAGTCGCCAACTGACGCTTCCGAGGGAGATGTCCCTAGCACTGATGACCCATTATTTCAGGGTTTGGGGGATCTCCCCTTACCTGAGACTATATACACCTCAGAGGATTTAAGGATGGATCCTCTAGTCTTCACCTCTTCTGAAGAAACCACTCCTGCTAAGGCCAAAGAGCCTGCCCGTACTAGTCTAGCTTCGGACTCGGGTTGGTTGGGGGGAAACACACCACTTAGAACACACTTTACACAATAGCATTACCACTCATTGCACCCCTCTCTCTGTGAAACTATTGATTCTGAATTTCATTTGTCTTATTGTGCAGGCACGATGTCCCGATCTTACTATGATATCAGGAAGCTTCGCCGCAGCATGTCTAATCCACCTCAGGATATTGAGTATGATCGTCGCGACGATCGCAGTAGGGAGGAGAGAAGGCCTTATGAACCCTATCGCTCTCGAACCTCGCGTTCTCGCTCTCCCATTCGGTCGGACCAAGAGAGGTATAAAGGTTATCAAAGTCGTAGGGAAGAGGACAGACCACAACCAAGAGATTCCACCTCTTCTCAAGAAAAGCGCAGCAGGGAGAGAAGCCCGCCAAAAGATACTGAGTCGCGAAGTAAACGCAAAGTCTTTTCTAAGCGGCCTAGAACAGATAAAGAGTCTATTGAATCCTCCACACATAGGGATACTGAATTGATGATCCCCGCCCCTCCACCACTAGATGCTGAAACTGCAATCAAGCGGGCATATTTGGAGGAGCAATTTCCTGAACATTACTTCGAGACTTTGACTTTTTTACCTGCCCTCGAACCTATTTCTTCCAGGTGGGCAGACGAGGCCAAAGCAAAGATAGATGCGGTTGAAAAACAGTATTATGAAATGTTCAAATATTCACGCAACCTTTCCAGAATTATCCGTACTCTAATCACGAATGCTGATTCAATGCAAAAAACCGCGGAAGAATATGCAAAGGCCTTAAAGAATCTAGGAAAAGATTTAGAGGACACACAGGCCCAACTCGCTGTTGCTCAAAGGGACGCTTCTAATCTCAAACAACAATTTGAAGATATGCAAAAATGTTATCATGATTTGCTTGAATCTCACACTCAAGAGCGTTCTGAGTTAAAAAAGCAAGCTGAAGATGCTAGGTCAGATGCCGCTAAAACGCGCCTTGCTTACATTGACCTTGAACGGAAAAATGCCGAGTTGGCAAGGAAGCATGCTGAGCTAGAAAGGAAAAATGCTGACTTGGCTTCTAAGCTAATGGAGGCGGAGAACAGAGCTGCCCTGGAGGAGGGCAATGTTGAGTGTGCTATCAAATCTGCGGAGGAGGCCCGCAAACAATTGTCAGAGGCGGAGGCAGAGATTCAGGGTTTCGGCGAATTAATGATTGAATTCTTTGCACATATCATCCGTCGCTTGAACATTTCTTGGATTGAGGATTATCCATCTACTCTAGTCCAAGTATGGAGTCAGATCGTTGAGTGGGAAAAAGAGGAGCTCAAGGTTGATTCCATCTATGAGGACAAGCTGATGGAGAAACACTTAAGGGATGATGAGCCAGAACGCCAAGCTGAAGGGCGCCGCCTCATTGCTGATGCTATGGAAGAAGAGAAGCGGAGGGCTAAACAGGAGAACGTTCCCGAGGCTGGTTCCTCTTCTACTTCCCCCGCAACTTCTGAAGTGGAGGGGTATGATCCTGAAAACCCGGGAATCCATCGAACAACTCTGCTATCCCCTATTCTCGAAACGGCATCAGAGACAGCAGTTACCCCTGCCGAGAAGTCTTCGGAAGGTATCCCTACCTTTTCTCCTCAATTCGTCAAGGCTATTTCTACCTTTCGCCACGTGATTGAGCAATCGATGAAAAACCCATTATTTTCTCCTGAGTTGATAACTGTTGCTTCTCACTCTGTAGGTATTGAACCATCCGGAAAGACAGATATGACGCAGGGAGCCGTGTTTGGGGCAGAGCCTACAGAGAAGTCAAAAGAGGGGAAGGACAAGGTGGCTCCTGTAGATTTGGGAGAAAGAAGCAAACCGTCTAAGGCTGACACTCCCCATGATGAAGAAATGATAGCAGCCTTAAAGGATGATGGCGGCGACGGAGGACATGAATAAGATCCAGAGGTGGCAATAGTCGGGGAGTCGAAAAGTGCAGATGATGTTACTTTGGCTGCAATGAAAGCTGACCAAGATAAACGCTTGCAGTTAAAAGCTGAAGACTTAGACCCTGAAGTCCTCAAGCCTCTCGCAGTTGTGGATGTGGGATCAAGGTTAGTTGTTAAGCTTTCAACTAGATCTATTACAGAGGAACTCGCTAAAAAATCTTCTCTTGATTCCAGCGCTCCGCCCTCCGGGAAAAAGTCAACCGATTCCAGCGCCGCATCTTCGGGAAAGAAAAAATCAAAGCGCATCTTGACGGAGGCCGAGAAAGAGGCAAAGGATGCGGAGAAAGCCGCCAAGAAGTCCAAGCCTCACTCGAAATCTAAATAGTGGGTTGTCTTGCGTTGTTTTAGTGTTTGGTAGATCAATAATTGCTGCTGTAAGGGTGGCTCTTGCACCTTCTTTTTGGCTGTTTTCCTGTACAAATTCATTCATTTGTAAATAAAAAATAATTCATTTTCCGCAATGTTTGTTAGTCACTAGTTCTGCACTTATGTAAGAATGCATGTTTCACTATAGTTGTGTAATGAAGCTACGGAGGGAGGAAATATGTGTATACATATATGCCCCCAGTCAATCTCAAAAAACTATTCAAGGCTTAATCAAGCAATCTGAATGCTCCCGATTTTCTGACGGGATTGCATTTTCTGTGTCGTCAATGCCTGTCGTTTTTTCTGGCATTTCTTTTATACTCTCCTGTCTTATACTCAGGTTAGAGTTCTTACTGAGGCGGTCTCTTGTCTGGGTGCACCTTCACGCCTCAGAGGACGTCGTCTTCCCGTCCTTTTATACTCTCTCTCTCTCTGGAGAGTTAGAGTTCGAGCTCAGCAATCTATTCACTCCCCGATCCTTCAGCGGGGAAGGATCTCTTTCTCAGCGATCAGTCGGAGACGCTTTAATACTCTCTCTCTCTGGAGAGTTAGAGTTAAGAATGTCGTTTTCTCATTCTTTTATGTCTTGTCGCACAAATTGTCGTTGTGCTTTTTCTTACGTTTAAACTGTTTTCAACCTTTCAGGTTTTGAATCATCTTATATTCCGTAATCACAACAAAATAGTCGATGAATGTATATATATAATGCATGAAGGTAAATGACACACGATATTTTTATAGTGGTTCGGCTAAGTCGTAGCCTACATCCACTTTATAGTCCTTTATTCATATCATCAGATTTTCCTAAGGCAAGTCGTGCCTTATTACAGGGTTCATAAGAAAAATAACAAAGAGTACAACATTTCTAATCTAAATATCGCATCAAATGTTGGGCATTCCATGCCCTATAGACTTCTTCGCCATCTACGGTCGCTAACTTGAAGGTTCCTTTTTCAAGTTTCCGTTGGATGACAAAGGGTCCTTCCCACTTTGTACCGAGGTAAGGAAGGGATGGAAAGACTCTCTTTAGCACCAAATCTCCTAGTTCAAAAGTCCTAAGGCGAACTTTTTTGTTGTAATAGCGTGCCATCTGACGTCGATGTCTTACCGCACGCAGATCTCCTTCGTCCCTTATTTCGTCGATTTCATTAAGAGACTCGAGTAAGAGTGCCCGATTCGTCATCGGGTCATAATACGTCACCCGGTGGGAAGGAACTTCAAGCTCTACTGGAATTACTGCTTCTGAACCAAAAGAGAGAGAAAGGGGTATGACCGGTAGCCGTCTTAAATGTTGTTCGATATGCCCACAAAGCTAAAGGCAATTCGTCAACCCATTTTGCCTTTGCGCGCTCTAACCGTTTCTTGAGGATGGATTTTATTACTTTGTTTATTGCTTCAACTTGCCCGTTCGACTGCGGATAAGCAACCGCAGTGTATCGTTTGTCGATCTTATACATCTGGCAGAAATTTCTGAATTCAGTACCATCGAACTGGGTTCCGTTGTCAGTTATAATGGTCCTTGGGATCCCGAATCGGCATATAATATTTCTGAGCACGAAACTTATCACCTTTCTTGCCGTGATCTTGGTTAGGGGCTCAGCTTCCACCCACTTCGTAAAATAGTCCATAGCGACTATTGCATATTTCTCTCCTCCTTTAGCAATCGGTAGAACTCCGATGATATCAATTCCCCACGTGGCAAATGGCCAAGGACTCACCATTGATTTGAGTTGGGTCGACGGTGCTCTGGGGATTTTGGCGAATCTCTGGCACTTATCGCAGCGTCGTGAATAATCAGCTGCATCTTTATTAATTGTGGGCCAGAAGTATCCATATCGCAATATCTTTTTCGCTAAAGTCTGACCTCCTGTATGATCTCCACACTCACCTTCGTGCACTTCTCTTAGTACACGTTTGATGTCGTCGTGTGCTATACATCGTAACAGGGGAATAGAAAATCCTTGCCTATAAAGAGTATCATCTTGCATGACATATCTGGTAGCCTTACGAACTATAGCCCTTTTCTCACTCTTCTTTGATCGGAGTGTCCCATTCTTAAGGAAGTTCTTAATTGGGGTCATCCACGACTCCTTCTCCGGTTCCGCTTCGAAAGCGAACTCAATTTCCATTGACTCAAAGCTTGGCGATTCCAACGTTTCAATTGGAATTATTTCAGTTTCTTCTGGATTGTCGGAACTAGCTAGCTTTGCCAGCCTGTCTGCCTTTTGGTTTTCGGCTCTTGGAATATGTGTTATACTGTACCGCTCCAGGTTGCTCAACAACTCTTCTACTTTTCCGAGGTAAGCGATGAGTCGAGGTCCCTGGGCCACAAATTCCTTTCGTACTTGGCAAACAACGATTTTGGAGTCGCAGAATATGTCCAACATTTTTATCCCGAGGTCTTTAGCAAGCTTCAGCCCGGCAATCAGGGCTTCGTATTCAGAGTCATTGTTAGTCGCTGAAAATTCTAATCGTAGAGCGTAATATAACGACCACCCTTCAGGAGTAACTAAGACGATTCCAGCTCCGGACCTTCGGTCGTTTTTGGCTCCATCTGTGTATAGCTTCCATGGATCTATCTTTAACTCATCTTCGGACTTGACCACTCTATCATCGATTACTTCCTCCTCTGGGATGGTGAACTCTGCTATAAAGTCTGTCAGAGCTTGCCCCCTTATCGACCTTCGTGGCTGAAAATTTAAATCAAACTGACTTAATTCTATATTCCATTTGATCAACCTTCCCGATGGTTCGGGTCTCTGCAACACCTGCCTCAGCGGCTAGTCAGTGTATATGGTTATTGGATGAGCTTGGAAATAGTGACGAAGTTTTCGGGATGCGATTAGGAGGCTGTAAGAGAGCTTCTCAATCTTTGGGTAGTTGCGTTCTGCCGCTGCCAATTTCTTGCTTACATAATATACTGGCCTTTGCACTTTGTCTTCTTCTCGAACCAAGGCTGTGCTAACAACGTGAGCCGAAACTGCCAAGTAAACAAATAACTCTTCACGATCCACTGGTTTTGACAATATCGTTGGTTTTTCTAGCAATTCCAATAAATTTCGAAAGGCCTCAACACAGTCCGGAGTCCACTCGAAGTTCTTCTTTCCCCTTTTAATCAAATCAAAAAACGGGACGCATTTGTCCGTGGCTTTGGAGATAAACCTACTCAACGTAGCTACTTTCCCCGCAAGACTTTGGATGTCTTTAAATCTCCTCGGCTCTTCAATGTTTCTAATCGCTGTTATTTGGCTGGGATTGATTTCAATTCCTCGGGAACTCACAATGAAGCCTAGAAACTTTCCCGATGCCACTCCAAATGAACATTTCAAAGGATTCAACTTCATCCGATACTTTCGTAGGATACCAAACATTTCTACCAAGTCTTGCGTATGGCTGGAGGACTGTTTCGATTTGACAAGCATATCATCCACATAAACTTCCATAGTCTTCCCTATTTGATTATAAAACATTCTGTTCACCAAGCGCTGATAAGTGGCTCCGGCGTTCTTCAATCCGAATGGCATTACAACATAACAATATAACCCCAAATTTGTAATGAAGCTCGTATGTTCTTGATCTGGCATGTGCATAGGAATTTGGTTGTATCCGGAATATGCATCCATGAAAGAGAGATGTTCATGACCCGCTGTCGAATCTACAAGCTGGTTAATCTTGGAAAGTGGAAAACTATCTTTTGGGCAAGCTTTGTTTAAATCTGAAAAATCAATGCAAGTCCGCCACTTTCCATTCGGCTTTTTTACTAAAACGGGATTCGATATCCAGTCGGGATACGTCGAATCTCGAATAAATCCGTTCTGTTTCAGCTTCTCCACTTCTTCTTTGAGAGCAGCCAACCTCTCTGGGCCCAGCATACGTCTCTTTTGCTTCACAGGCGGGTGTTTCGGGTTTACATTTAGGGAGTGACTTATGATGGATGGTGATATCCAACACATGTCAGCGTGGGTCCAGGCAAACACGTCCAAGTTCGCCTTCAAGAAGTCTGTTAGTTCTTCGGCCCGACGTGGATCCAACTGAGATCCAATCTTCAAAACTCTTGTTGGGTCAGCTTCATCAATGGGAATGTCCACTGTCGCTTCATTAGGAGTTGCATTTCTAGTCTCTGGTTCCTCGTCTTTTCTGGGATCCAGGTCTTCAGGCGTTCCTTTGGGCAACTCCTTCGGGGCCGGTCCCTCTAATTGCTACGCCGAACCCTCCTTTGGAGGAGGCGAAGCATCTTTACTCTCGATGTTAAGTCCTTTCATCAACATCTTCAATTCGGCAACATAGCAGGCCCGTCCAGAGACTTGATCCCCTCTCATTACTCCAGTTCCGGCTTCAGTTGGGAACTTAAGCAATAAACACCAAGGGGCGATGCAAGCCCTGAACTCAGCAAGGGCGGGCCTCCCCAAAAATGCATTATAAGGCGAATCTACGTCCAACACTATGAACTGAAGCATCCGCACACTTCGGCGTTCTCCTTGCCCCAAGGTTACGGGCAATTCTATGTACCCAATGGGAGCCGTTGACGCCCCGTTGAAGCCTCTGATCCAACCTTCACATGGCTTCAAATCTTCAGATTCAAGCTTCATCTGATCGAATGACTTTTTAAATAAAATATTAACATAACTTCCGTTGTCTACTAACACCTTATGAACCAAGGCCGGCCCAATGGTGGTTGTAATGACCAACGGATCATCAGTTGGCGATTGGATCCCAGTATTATCTCTGCTACGGAATACCACGTCGTCAAACATTGTCTTCTGTTGCTTTATGGGGGCGATATCTTCCAAATCATCACCTTCATTCACATCTACATGCTTGGCAGCATTTACATATTGATCCATTGCTCTAAAACTACGGATCGACTCCCCCTGAAGGCGGTTCGGGTTTCCTGTATCGGTTCGTCCTGCTGCTGAGCTCTGCCCACGAGAACTTGTCACGACCGCATTTTGCTGATCTTCGCCAACTCCATTTCCTCGACTAGATTGAACATCTTTGCCTTTTCCTTTGGCCATGATTCTTCAACAATCAATTCAACAAATATCCAAGAGCGTCGAAACTTGAGGATTAACTTCTTTGAACTCAACGGTCCAAAAAGTAGAACGATAATCCCAAAAAATGGAGAATTCAGATGATTCTCAATGAAAGCACCAAAATGTTAGACCAAAAAGTGGTTCTAACACCCAAATTGATAAAAAGCAGAATGAAATAAGATCAAAAGTAAAATGAACACACAGAATTTATAGTGGTTCGGCGAAGAAGAGCCTACGTCCACTTGTCAATCACTATTCTCAATGATATTATTGCAATTACAATGAGATATTCACTCAATTTCTCTCACAACTCACGTACATTCACTCAATTGTCTAAAAACAAATGTTAAAAGACGATTTGGATTATCCGGGAGTGCTGGAATTCGGGTTATGGAAGTGGTTGAACTCTCAAAGTGCCAAAAAGAAGAAGATCCTTTTCATTGTCTCCAGACAGGGTATTTATAGGTGAAAATTCGCTCAGAACCTGATCCGGATCGGAGCCACGTGTCGTCCAACCCATCAGCCTCGGGTTCGGATGGATTTCTATGTTGACAACGCATCAGAGCAGTGGACGTTATGGGTAGGAGCTGGTCACAACCGCTCCGCATCTTCAGGCGATCATGGGGGAAAGTGATGTGGATTTCTGGTTCGGTTCGGAAGAGCCTGCACAGGGGGTTCGGATCGGAGTACCCGATCCGACCCGGATTAACTTAGGACTGATTCTTTATTTACATTGCTCCGCTCCATTCTGATCTATCTCTGTAGCAAGTGGGTGGCCCTCCGCTCCGATTAACAGTAGGCAGTGCTCCGATCCGGATAGCAGTGTCTCCTTGAACCAAATAGTAGCGGCACTCCGATCCGATCAGCAACGTATCTCCGATCCGACCCGCTACATTCCTCCGATCCGTCCTGCTATAATGCTCTCTAAGTTCTTCAATGTTTTATATCTCGACTTTGTGTTGCCCAGTTCACAAAGTGGGCTAACAGATCCCATTAAGGCTCGGATTGACTTTGTGGACACTCGGTATAAAGAAATCTGCAAGTATGCCCTAAACTTATCCTAGATTATCAGGGAGATTAAGTTGGACTTAGACAATCAGAAGCTCATATCTAAGTAGGCTGCATATGGCAGGGCCGCTACCATTAGAGAATGCGAGGTATCTCAGGCTCAACTATCCCTTGTGCAGCATGATGTTGAGAATTATAAGAAGCTACATGACGAGTTACAACATCGCTTCCACACCGAACATAGACAATCACAGTAGAGAGCGTACAACCCTTAAGAAGTAAGTTGAAGATATTACTTCTGAGAATGTTGAGCCGAAACTATCCCGCACCCGTCATGATAAAGAAAAAGCAGATCTTAATACAGAGATTGCCAATTTGAAGGCCAAGCCAGCGGAGGCCGAGGAGAGGACTGTATTAGCTGAGGGAAATTCCCACCTTGCGCTTGAAACTTCTTCCACATCTAAAGCACACTTGTTGAAGCTCGAGACAAGTTGGATGACTATGGGCAACTTGTTATATCTTTTTCCGCTCAAGTGCTTCGGACTCAAGATATATCACAGATTAAGTTTTATGAGACAACTTTAGTCGACCTATGGAATGAAATTGTGGACAATGAGAAGCGGCGACTGAAAGTTGAGATCATCGACGAAGAGGAGTTGATGAAGACGTACTTGAGAGGAGAGGAGCCAGAGCGTTTGGTTGAGGGTAGGATATTGCTTCAGGAAGCTATGGAAGATGCTAAACGTCAATCCAAGGGAAAGAATACTGTTGAAGGTAGCTTCGACTCTTCTTCTATTGTCCCCGGAGCTGTAGAGACAGATGCGTACGAACATGAACGTCCAAGGATTTCCAAGAGTGCACTCCTTTCTCCTACCACCGAAGCTGCAACTCCAGTCACTCCAGAGGACAAGTCGGCCGAAGGTATCTCCACCTATTCTCCACAATTTGTCAAAGCTATTCTAGCCTATTGTCTCATTGTAGAGCAAACAATTGAAAGATCTGTACTCTCTCCAGAGCTAATAACTAATGTTCTTCCTTCTTTAGGTATAGAGCCTACTGACGAGGCTGGAGAAAAGAAAGAAGAAGCCGCTGACAAGGCCCTAGTGCTTTCCAGTGCTGAAGCCTCCAAATAAGGGGAGATGATCGATGTTCTTAAGAATTTGGATGGAGAAGAAGGTGATGGGGAAGCGGAGGTCGTAGTCACAAGATCTTCTGATGAGACCGAGGACCTGACCCTTGCAAAGATTTAAGCAAGGATTGAGAAACTCTTAAAGGCCAAGGCTAAACATATAGAAGAGCCCATCTCAGTGATCCTATCCAAATGGTTCCTCCTCCTAGTACCAAAGTGACCATCAAGCTTCCTAGATTGATAATTGCATAGTTGGCTTCTAATACCGTCAATGACATAGAAGATCCTCCATCCAAGAAATCTAGGAAAAATAAACACATCCTTAATGATGTTGAGAAGGAGGAGAAGCAAAGGCTTAAGGATGCCAAGGAGTCCAAGCTCTCAAACAAGACCAAGTAAGGAATTGTTTTGATTTCTTTTTTGTTTTCCACTAGCCTAATGTGGTTGTTGCGAGTGCGACCCTCACATTTTGACCAATTATATTGTGTAAATTTGCACTTGTTAATAAATTAGTATTCCTGCAATGTCATTCGTTTGCAAGTTTGTTACATATTTTAGTCAAATATATTTGTAGTTAAAACATTATTAGACTACGTAATAAACAATAACTCACATTAAAGTCAAACAAGGGTTTAAATCCAGTATCTATGCAAACTAAAACTCCTGCAATCGAAAATTATTACTAAACTAAGTAATAAACAAATCATTTTGCATTTATCAAAAAGGGTGTGATGTGCATGTGTAGGCCCCCAATCATTCTTAAACATACTTCCTGGTTAGGGATTTTTTGGGACTAATTAGAAGCGGCATTATATTTCCCCTAGCGTCAGTGGGGACTTCGGGCTCAGCTTAAAATCTTACTCCCAATCCTTCCGTAGGGTAGGAGTCTATTTCTTTCCGCACTTGGTCTTAGTGATTTTATACTCTCTTGTCGTAAGTCCAGTTTAGAGTTTGGGTTAAAGTAGTCTCTATTCGTGGTGCACTTATCACACTTACTTTTATGATCACTCTCGAATCGAGAGAGTTTGAGTTGGTCAGGTGAACAGTCGTGTCATTTGCTAAGGCATTCTTTCTATGCTCTAATTACTAGAGGGAGATTCTGCCGACTCGAGTGTTGTTCTCGAACTCGATCTTGGTCCATGCTCCATTCTAGACTCATGTGGATAGAGCTTGTCGGGCAAGTGATCAGGTCACACTAGTCGGTTACATCAAAGCATCGAGTCAAATATCAAAACACTCACACAGCATGGAATAGATTTCAAATATATCATAGAGAATAGATAAAAGTAAATGCATAAATGTTAAATGGCACACGATACTTTTATATTGGTTCAGCCAAATCTTAGCCTATGTCTACTTTCTAATCTTTTGTTTATATCAATCAAACTATCTTGGGTAAGTTGTGCCCTCATTACAAATTCTGGGAAACAAAAGAGTAAACACAAGTTCAAGTTAGATAGTTTCATAGATGCATGTCATTCCATGCTCTTCGAAGATGATCATCAACAACGGTCATTAGCCTGAAAGATCCATTATCAAGCCTCCATTGGATGATGTATGGTACATCCCACTTTGGTCCCATGAAGATGGGGGTTGGGAAGACACGCTTCAATACTAGGTTTTCCAGGCTCAAAGGTCCTAGGTCGAACCTTTTTGTTGTAGTATCGAGCAACCTGATGTTTGTGCCTCGAGGCATGCATGTCCGTTACATCTCTCTTCTCATCGATCATATCTAAGACTCAAGAAGAAGAGCCTTGTTAGTTAATGGATCGTAGGATGTCGTTTAGTGAGAAGGGACTTCCAATTCCACTGGGATAACAGCTTCTGATCCGAGTGATAGTGAGAAGGGAGTGAGGCTAGTCGTCGATTTGTAGGTTGTTCCGTAGGCCCATAGCGCTGAAGGAAGTTCATCGACCCACATGGCTTTTGCTTGTTCCAACCGCTTTTTCAGAATGACCTGATAATCTTGTTCACTACTTCTACTTGTCCATTTGATTGTAGATGTGCTGCAACGGTATATCTTTTCTCAATGTGATATCTTTGGCAGAAAACTCTATACTCTATGATGTCGAATTGAGTTCCGTTATTAGTATAATAACCTTGGGGATCTAGAATCGACAAATAATATTTTGACGATGAAATCAGTCAACCGCTTCATCGTGATTATGGTCAATTATTCAGTTTCTGCCCACTTCGTAAAGTAGTCCACAACCACGATTGCATATTTTGCTCCTCCCTTAGCAATTGGAAGGCTCCCGATGATGCCAATCTCCTATACAATGAACGACCACGTGCTCACCATCTAGGTGAGTTTGCTGGGAGGTGCTCTAGGAATCTTCACAAATTTTTGGCACTTGCCGTAGCTTCATGAGTAATCAGCTGCGTCTTGATTTATGGTAGTCAAAAAGTAGTCGTATTGCAGTAACTTCTTTGTCAATGTCCGTCATCCGGTGTAATCTCCACAATCGCCTTCGTGTACTTCCCTTAATACACGCTTGACATCGTCATGTGCTATACACCGGAGTAATGGGACTAAAAACCCCCATCGATAAAGTATGTCGCCCTAGATGACATATCTCGAAGCTTTACGAATGATGTATGCCTTTCACTTTTCCTTGCCCTAAGCGTTCGATGCTGCAGGAAGTTCTTTATGGGTGTCATCCATGACTCTCTCTCGGGTTCGGTTTCCAACACTGGATCAACTTCCATTTGATCAATGCTCGGAGTTTCTAACGTTTCGAGTAGGACCATCTCTGTCTCTTACGGATTTTCGGAGCTCACCAACTTGGCCAGCTTGTCCGCCTTCTGATTTTCTACTCGAAGTATATGGGAGATGGTATACTACTCCAAACCATCCAATAGCCCCTCAACCCATTCTGGGTATGTTGCTAGTCGTGGTCCTTTTTCCTGAAACTCTTTCTGAATCTGGCAAACGACAATCCAAGAGTCACAAAAGATTTTCAATGCAATAACTCCCAACTTCTTGGCAAGTTTCATCCCGGCAATCTTGGCCTCATACTTAGAATTGTTATTAGTACCGTGAAAATCCAGACGCAAAGCATAATAAATTGACCATCCTTCAGGAGTTATTAACATGACTCCAGCTCCGGACCATCGATCATTCCGAGCACCGTCTATATATAGCTTCCAAGTGCTCGATCCATCTTCCATTCTGAGGGGCCATCTCCTTCATCTTATACATAGTTCTCGGTGATAATGAATTACATAATGAAGTCCGCTAATCTTCCCCTCGTATAGAATTCCTAGGAAGGAAATTGAGATCAAATTGGCTTAGCTCGATGTTCCACTTGAGCAATCTTCCAAATGCCTCAGGCCGCTGCAGGACCTGTCGTAATGGACGATCATTGTATATTACAATCAGGTGAGCTTAATAGTAGTGGCGAAGCTTTCTAGAAGCTATCAACAACCCAAAAGCAAGCTTCTTGATCTTTGGAGTAGTTGCGTTCCGCCACTGCTAACTTCCTGCTCACATAATACACTGGTCTCTGAACTTTATCCTCCTCATAAACAACTATTGATCGGACTGCATGGGATGACACTGCTAAATATATGAATAAGTCTTCGTGATCCACTGGCTTAGACAATATCCGGGGCCTCACTAAGTGAGTCAACATGTTCTGAAAGGCTTCAATGCAATTCGAGGTCCATTCGAAATTGCGCTTTCCTCGTTTTATCAAGCCGAAGAAATGGATGCATTTGTCTATGGCCCTGGAAATAAACTACTACGTGCTGCCACCTTCCCTGCTAAGTTTTTCACATTTTAAATTCTCAGTGGCTCACTAATGTTCCTGATCGCTGCAATCTTGTTGGGGTTGATTTCGATTCCGTGTGAACTGACTACGAAACCTAGAAACTTCACTAATGCGATGCCAAAAGAGAATTTTAAGGGTTTAGTTTCATTCCATTATGTCAGAGGATATTGAACATCTCTACTAAATATGATACATGATCTGATGACAACTAGGACTTCACGAGCATATCAACTACATAAACTTCCAGGGACTTCCCGATCTGTTTATGAAACATACGATTCACCAAACGTTGATACGTTGCCCCGACATTCTTCAGTCCGAAAGGCATCACCACGTAGCAATATTATCCGAGATCTATGTTGAAACTTGCATGTTCTTGATCAGGAACATGCAAGAGAATCCGGTTGTAACCCGAGTACGCATACATAAAAGAATGAAGCTCATGGCATGCGTCGAATCCATTAATTAATCAATTCTTGGTAGTGGGAAGCTGCCCTTTGGGAAGGCCTTGTTCAAATCTGAAAAGTTGATGCATGTACACCACTCTCCATTAGCCTTCTTAACAAGGACGGGATTTGATATCTAGTCAGGGTATGTAGCATCTCGTAAAAAACTGTTTCCTCTCAGCTTCCCGACTTCTTCTTTTAAGGCAGTTGACCTCTCCGTGCCGAGCATACGTCTCTTTTGCTTGACAGGGGGTGTACTTTGGGTTTATGCTTAGCGCGTGATTCGTAATGGATGGTGATATCCCCAACATGTCAGCGTCAGTCCATGCAAATACATCTAGGTTGGGTCGTAAAAAAACTGTCGCTTCCCTCATCTAAAGGGGATCTAAATGAGATCCAATCTTCAAGGCCCTAGCCAGGTCGTCGTCGTTGACCAAAATATCCACAGTTGCTTCATTGAGTGTCGCATTTCTACATCCCGATTCCTTGTCATCTCCGGGATCAATATTCTTAGACTGATAATCTGGTGACTTTGGCTGGGACGTATCCTTTATTTGCTACGTCGAAGCCTCCATAGCAGGGGAGGAGGTTTTCTTGGGCTCCACATCGTATCCTTGGTGGAGCGCCTTCCATTCGGCTATGTAACATGATCTCTCTATTACCTGATCTCCGCGAACCATCCCTATTTCTGATTCAATTGGGAATTTCAACAGTAGACACTAAGGCGCAATGCAGGCTCTTAATTCTTCTAGAGCTAGTCGACCTAGAAAGGTGTTAAATGAAGAACATGAAAACAAATGGGAGGATCTGCACTCTCCTGCAGTCTCCTTCCACGAGTTCTGCAAATAAATATACAAGTCCCATTATGTTATTGATGATCCATTAAGCTACGTATCCATCCAGTGCATGACTTCAGATCTTTAGCTTCCAACTTCATCTGGTCGAATGGTTTCGTGAATAGGATATTCACTGAACTCCCGCAATCAACAAGTACTTTCCGCATGGTTGCTGGACGGATTATAGCTGATATTAACAACGGGTCTATGCTCAGGGCTTCTGTTGGCTTGCTTTTTGACCAAGCCATCCAGGACCATTCGTGAAAGGAAATCAGGAAACCAAGTCCTCCAGGAAAGTGGATCGCACGCCATCGTCTCGCCCCTCTTGGATCGCACGTCATCGTCTCGCCCCTCTTGGATCGCACGTCATCGTCTCGCCCCTCTTGGATCGCACTCTATCGACTCGCCCAAGGAACGGATCGCTCTCGTCTCGTCGACGAACGCCACCTCCAGGCGATCCGATCCCCTGCAGCGAACCGAGCCCACTGACCCGTTCAGCCACGAGCTGGTCTTCAGCGATCCGAATCGCATGGATCTGACGACACCTGTTCACAACGGCTAGTTTGACTTTTTCTTCGATGGCTGCGATGCGATCCGAAAATCTCGGGATTCGTGCCACGTGTCCATGATCCGTCCGACGAAATCAGCTATAAATAACCCAGAACTTGGCATTTTTCAGGGGTTTTTTGGCAATAGTGAATATTGAGTCCGCCATTGTTGTCAACCCTTTGAAATATTGAGAGAAATCGCTGTTGTACTAGCTTTTAAAGCATAATCAATAAGATATAAAGTGGACGTAGGCTCGTTAACGCCGAACCACTATAAATTCTGAGTGTTATTTTCTTTTTCCTTGTTCCTCATTTAGAATTCTCTACAATTCATAACAATTTGGGTGTTAGGTCCAAATTTCGATCTAACATTATTGGTGCTTTCATTGAGAGCTCTCAGCCTTAATTCATTTTCTCGAAGATTCCGACGGTTCGGATATCATGGCTGGAAAAAGATCTAAAGTTTCGCAGACCAACGAGACGATCGAGGAGAATGTGCACGAATTGGGAAACGAAGAGGTTCTGGATCGCGGAGCGCAGGGGGCGATCCGACCCGATGAAAACACCTCGTTCCGAGCCGATGAAGATGAGACGATCCGCGCTACGGAGGGGGTTGTTACTCGATCCCGAGGCAACGCCTCGCAGCCTCCACGCACCATGACCACGAGTCGATCCCAGGGGGGCGCAGCGAACCGCCCTCCACGAACCGCAGCTACCCAGACTGATGGTCAGAATGCAACTCGACCTGGAAAAGAACCTATGACCCACTCCTATCGTCCTGGAACCTCTGCTCGACCCGGTCCGAGCACTTTGCCCATGAGAGAGGATGATGATGACCACTATGATCCTGCTGCTCCTGTCACTGAGGGGGATCTTTCTCGCCTTGTCAAAATGTGGGATAGGTTATTTGATGAGTTGGCCGCCCAGAGGCAGGAAAGTTCCATCCTACGGCAAAACCTGACGGCTATGGATAGAAGACTTGACGAGCTAACAAGGCAAAGAGCATCGCCAGTTCGTCCACTCACACCAGCATATTCCTCTTCATCTGAAGAATCGCCGAGACCTCCGCGGCGACCGTATGAGAGAGCCGAAAACATAGAGCAGCTTCGGTTCGGGACCTTGCCCTCACAGGAAGACGAAGAACTAGGAGCAGGACCCACGAACCGTAATACGAATGGTCAAGCAACGGCTCACAGGACTCGAGATGTGAATAGTCCTGTGTACGACAGACCACCTCAGCCCCGTCGCCGCACGCATACTCATGATAACAGGGGGCAGCGAAGCCCCGTCCAAGTCCCAGATTTTGTGGCTACTCACCGAAGAGAGATCAGAGAACCTCGTCGGACCAGAGGTACTGACCCTGAACCTCCTCTGACTAGTGCAAACGTCGCAGCCATGGTTCACCAGATTTTGGCCGACAGCCGTGGGCAGCGGAACGAAGATTGGGGGATTGGTCGCAGTCATACTCCTTTTACCGACGATATTTTGGATGCAACTTTTCCAAGGCGTTTCAACATGCCACAAATGAACCGATACACAGGAAGGTCTGATCCTGTTCAGCACCTAATGAGATACTCTTGGTCGATGACTGCTGCCGCCGCTTCTGACGCGGTTAAGTGTAAAGCGTTTCCCATATTCCTGGAAGACGTGGCTTTACTATGGTTTACTCGTCTGCCGGCAAGATCGATCTCCAGCTTCAGGGAACTAAGCGAGAAGTTCGTAGAGCAATTCCGTATCTACGCACAGAAGACGAAAAGCGTGATCGATCTATTTCTTGTCAAACAGCGACCAGGCGAAAGTCTAAAGACGTACCTGGATCGTTTCAATTTGGCCGCCACAGAAGTCAAAGATCCTCATGAGCCGACCATTGTCGCAGCACTAATTGATGGAGTGGATAAGGACACTGAATTCGGGAGGTACTTGGCAGGCAAACCACCCCACACCAGAGAATTATTCTATGAGAAAGCCAATGTACATCTACGCCGGGAAGAGGTGTACGCGAACCGAAAGCTTAAAACAACTGATAAGGAAGAGGTTCAGAGCAATGTCGCTATCAAACAGACTGGAGACAACTCGGGGAAAGTTGAGGCTAACGTCGGAAATCAGAACCAGGGTGGTCACCGACCCGGTAACAACAATAACAATGCTAATGGCAACAGCCGGAAGAGGGGCCGAGGGAACGACTCCCAGAGAAGGACTCGTCCCAGGGCCTTTGAAAGTTATACACCCATAAATGATACTCTGGAGAATATCTTCGTGGATGCGTATGAAGTCCTCCAAAATAAGAGGCCACCTCCTAGAGAATCGACAGAAAAAGAGCGTGAGACAGGAAAGTTTTGCCTCTTTCATCAAATTCACGGTCATTCGACGAATGAATGCCGTCACCTTAGAGACGTGATCGAAAGGCTACTTCGAGAAGGGAAGCTAGATGAATACAGAGTAGCGCCTAGGGACAGGGGGCAAGCAGTGCAGGCCCCGAATCAGAATCAAAATCGACTCGCTGCTAGGCCGACTACTCAGCAAAAAGGAAAGAATATTGTTGTTAATACCGTGATCGGAGGACTCTATCTTTCTGGGCATAGTTCCAAAGCGTTAGATCAATACGTCAATGCGGCCAAACAACACCTCGAAGTGGGGGAATGTAGCAATCCCGAAGACAGTATCCCGGTGAAGCAGCAGAAGATGATGACTGATGATGTTGTTTTTCGAGAACGGGATAGCGTTGGAGTCCATGCTCCAACTGAAGATCCGCTTGTAATCACAATACCCATTGGGCCAGCCACCGTTCATAAGGTCCTGGTGGACAATGGGAGTTCCGTTAATATCCTCTTCAAAAAGGCCTTTGACCAAATGAATCTTGAAATAAAATACTTGAAGCCCTGCCAGGGGTGGATCCGTGGATTCAACGGAGCATCCACTGCTCCAATGGGTTATGTAGAGTTTCCAGTTACACTTGGGGAAGGAGAACGCCAGAGAGTGAGAATCCTTCCCTTTGTGGTTTTGGATGTTGAGTCACCATATAATGCCTTCTTGGGCCGACCGGCCCTCGCAAAGTTCAGAGCCTGTCTAGCCCCTTGGTGCTTGTTATTGAAATTCCCCACAGAAGCTGGCATTGGTATCGTCAGAGGGGATCAAGTTGTTGCGCGAGCGTGTTATGTCGCCGAACTAAAGTTACTTCGCAATGGAGGGGATATCGAAACTAAAGCCACCTCTCCCCCTTCGGGAGTGGGGACCTTATAGCAACCAAAGAGGACAATTGTTGGAGAGTTGCCTAAAGTGTTGCCCGAGGATATGGATCCCAGAGAGGATCAAGAACCAGGGGGCAGAACGGCGACTCCCAACGAGGCAACTGTGGATGTACCAATCGATGACAGTGACCCGGAGAAGGTCCTTAAGATTGGATCCCAGTTAAGTCCAAATCTTGCTGAAAAATTGACGAATTTCTTAAAGGACAATTTGGATGTATTTGCTTGGACCCATGCAGACATGTGCGGGATATCCCCATCAATCATGAGCCATTCTTTGAGCATTAACCCCAAACATCCTCCAGTAAAGCAAAAAAGGCGAATGCTGGGCCCAGAGAGGTCCGCTGCCTTGAAAGAAGAGGTCGGAAAGCTAAAGAGTAATGGGTTTATCAGAGATTCCACTTACCCAGACTGGATTTCGAATCCAGTCCTGGTGAAGAAGGCCAACGGAAGGTGGCGAACGTGTATCGACTTCTCGGATCTAAACAAAGCTTGTCCAAAGGATAGTTTCCCATTACCTCGGATTGACCAGTTGGTAGACTCGACGGCAGGTCATGAGCTTCTCTAATTCATGGATGCTTATTCAGGATACAACCAAATTCCGATGCACGTTCCGGACCAAGAGCATACCAGCTTTATCACTGATCTAGGATTATATTGTTACGTAGTAATGCCCTTTGGTTTGAAGAATGCAGGCGCTACGTACCAACGCCTGGTTAACAGAATGTTTTATAACCAAATCGGGAAAACAATGGAAGTATACGTCGACGATATGTTGGTTAAATCCAAACAATCTTTTCAACACACTACTGACTTGGCAGAGATGTTCGGCGTTCTTCGGAAGTATGGGATGAAACTCAATCCCACCAAATGTTCATTCGGTGTTGCTTCTGGAAAATTCTTGGGGTTCATTGTCAGTTCACGCGGTATTGAGATTAATCCGGACCAGATCACGGCAA
This sequence comes from Allium sativum, assembly GCA_030737875.1. Taxonomy (NCBI): domain Eukaryota; kingdom Viridiplantae; phylum Streptophyta; class Magnoliopsida; order Asparagales; family Amaryllidaceae; genus Allium; species Allium sativum. The sequence continues at coordinate 1,030,417,949 of CM060924.1, read as the reverse complement.
TCAGGAACATTCAGGAACCTAGGCAAATTAAGGACGTGCAAAGCCTTGCTGGAAAAGTGGCCGCACTAAGCAGATTTATCTCCAGGGCTACGGATAAGTGCATCCCATTCTTCGAATTAATAAAGCGGGGAAAACGCCACTTTAAATGGACACCTGACTGCGTGGAAGCGTTTCAGAACTTGCTCAGACACTTGGAGAAACCTCCAATTCTATCTAAACCAATAGACCACGAGGATTTATTCGTGTATTTGGCAGTATCATCTCATGCAGTCAGCTCAGCATTGGTAAGGGAAGAGGAGAAGGTCCAAAGACCTGTGTATTACGTGAGCAAAAAATTAACAGCGGCAGAGCGTAATTATCCACGGATAGAAAAACTGGCGTATAGTTTGTTGATTGCCTCCAGAAAACTTCGGCACTACTTTCAAGCGCATCCTATTATCATATATACTGATCACCCACTCAAGCAAGTTCTACAGAGACCAGAGGCGTCTGGAAGATTACTCAAATGGAATATTGAGTTAAGTCAATTTGACTTGAACTTTCAGCCCAGACGATCAATTCGGGGGCAAGCGATAGCTGACTTCATAGCAGAGTTCACTGTCCCTGAAGAAGACATAGCAAACGAAGAAGTGGAATCCTCAAAGTTACTTTTCGACCCTAATGTCTGGAGATTATATACTGATGGTGCTAGAAATAACGAAAGATCCGGCGCTGGAATAGTGCTTGAAACCCCCGAGAAACGATTGGTAACTTATGCCATCCGAATGGAGTTTCAGGCCACTAACAATGATTCTGAATATGAAGCTCTGATAGCCGGATTAAAGATTGCAAAGGTGTTAGAAGTCACAAAACTGAACATCTTCTGCGATTCCAAGTTAGTTGTGAACCAAGTTACTGGGAGATACCAAGCTAAAAGTGCAAGATTGATTCTATACTTAAAGAAAGTGAAAGAGCTGCTGAATGAGTTTGATCACTACAGCATATCTCATATTCCGCGGTCAGAAAATCAGCAGGCAGACAAGTTGGCAAAGATGGCTAGCTCTAATGATTCTAAGGTGATAGGGCTAGCCCCCGTTGAAGTACTTCGGTCTCCCAGCATCGATCAGATGGAAATTGACCTTGTAATGGAGACGGAACCAGAAAAGGAGTCGTGGATGACTCCTATAAGGAATTTCCTAATGGATGGAGCGCTTCCGACCAGGAAAAGCGAGAGGTGTAAAGTGATTCGCAAAGCCGCCCGATACGTGTTGCAAGGCGGAATCCTTTATAGACAAGGGTATTCAATGCCCCTCCTTCGGTGTATAGCCCACGATGACATCAAACGTGTGCTGCAAGAAGTCCACGAAGGCGAATGTGGCGACCACGCTGGGGGGCAAACTTTGGCGAAGAAGATATTGCGGCATGGTTACTTCTGGCCCACCATAAACAAGGATGCAGTAGGATATGCACGACGATGTGACGCGTGCCAGAGATTTTCAAAGATACCTAGGGCGCCTCCAAGCCAGTTAAAAACAATGATGAGTCCATGGCCTTTTGCTATGTGGGGAATCGATATCATAGGAAGTCTCCCCATAGCGAGGGGCGGAGCAAAGTTCGCCATTATGGCCGTAGATTATTTCACTAAGTGGGTCGAGGCAGAACCACTAACTACAATCACAACTAAACGGGTGATCAACTTCATCGTGAGAAACATCATCTGTCGATTCGGAATTCCAAAGATCGTGATAACGGACAACGGAACTCAATTTGACAGTGCTGAATTCAGAAACTTCTGCCAAAAATACCACATCGAGAATCGATACACCTCCGTGGCATACCCGCAATCGAACGGGCAAGTCGAGGCTGCAAACAAAGTAATTAAGTCCATTCTGAAAAGAAGAATGAAGCGGGCTAGAGCCATGTGGGCTGACGAATTGCCCTTGGCACTATGGGCCTACAGGACGACATATAAATCAGCGACAGGACATACCCCGTTCTCCCTTGCTTTTGGAACGGAAGCAGTCATCCCGATTGAGTTAAAGGTACCTTCTCATCGGGTGACCTATTATGATCCAATGTCCAATAATGAATTGCTCCTTGAGTCCCTGGATATGATCGAGGAAAAGAGGGATGAAGCCGACCTGCGTGCTCTGAAATGCAAGCAACAGGTCGCCCGATATTACAACAAAAAGGTCCGAGCCCGAACCTTGGAACCCGGAGACTTGGTTCTGAAACGCGTCTTTCCACCCCCAACTCACATGGGAGCAAAGTGGGAAGGACCGTACTCTATTCTCAGCAAGCTTGATAATGGAACCTTCAAGCTGACAACCGTAGATGGAAAGGAAATCCCCAGAGTGTGGAATGCCCAACATCTACGGCCATATTTGACATGAGAGGCTTCAAACTTACTCTTTTGCCTTTTAAAAAAAAAAACTATGTACAAGGCATGACTCGCCTAGAACAGTCTGATTCCTTAAAGCAAGAGATTATAAAGTGGACGTAGGTCATGATTCGACCGAACCACTATAAAAATACTGTGTGTCATTTACCTTTACTGCATCTCTGTTTATTTGCCTATGAAAATCAGTGTGAATATTGCAGGTACCCGAAGTCCAGTGCCGACATTTCCTATAGTAAACTAATCAGAGGAACCCAAAGCCTTGGTAAATGCTCTAGCTGCTTGTCCGACTGGTTTTAATCCTCAGAGCTTGGATTAAAATGTAAACCTGAGACGAGTTTGAGGGGCATGCATTATCGCAGACCGCTGAGCTCGAACTCTAACTCTCCAGAGAGAGAGAGTATAAAGGCGTCTCCGATTGAGCGCTGAGGAAGAGCTCCTTTCCCGCTGAAGGATCGGGGAGCGAATGAATCGCTGAGCTCGAACTCTAACTCTCCAGAGAGAGAGAGAGTATAAAAGCATCTCCGATTGAACGCTGAGAAAGAGCTCCTTTCCCGCTGAAGGATCGGGGAGCGGATGAATCGCTGAGCTCGAACTCTAACTCTCCAGAGAGAGAGAGAGAGTATAAAGGCGTCTCCGATTGAGCGCTGAGGAAGAGCTCCTTTCCCGCTGAAGGATCGGGGAGCGAATGAATCGCTGAGCTCGAACTCTAACTCTCCAGAGAGAGAGAGAGTATAAAGGCGTCTCCGATTGAGCGCTGAGAAAGAGCTCCTTTCCCGCTGAAGGATCGGGGAGCGGATGAATCGCTGAGCTCGAACTCTAACTCTCCAGAGAGAGAGAGTATAAAGGCGTCTCCGATTAAGCGCTGAGAAAGAGCTCCTTCCCCGCTGAAGGATCGGGGAATGAGCGAATCGCCGAGCATAAAACTCTAACAATTGATTAGGGGGCATCACGCACTCCTATGCGAACGCTAAACTTTGATATAACAAGTGTAACATAGCATGAACATTCTTCTTCTGGTTGACTGACTGACTTATAATTATTAATAGCTGGCTAACGACTAAATGTGGAAAGTTTCTATGAATACAGGTACACGATGACGTAAGAAGAAACAAATTCTTGTTTATATACTGCAAATCAGCAAAGTGAAAACAAGTTAGAAACAAAAGTGAGGGCCAGTCTCACAATTACACCTCCTGGCCAGTGGGAAGCTTAAAAGGCAAAATATCAGTAAACATCCTATTTATGCTTTGATATCTTCTCTCGCTTCTGCCTCTCCAGCCTCTCCTTATCGGCTTCAGATGGATCCCCCTTCTTCCTTTTCCGCTTGTCCACAAGGGGAGCATCTGACTCCTCTGAGGTTTCCTCTCCCCCATCTTTTCCCTTGCTTCTGCCAGAGAGGGAAGCCGGGAAGTCATCAGGGTTCGCGAAGTGAAGTTGCCGGCTGATGGACTTGGACTGGATTTTCATAATCATCCCAGTTTTGGGATCAAACTCTGCAAGGGGGACCACATTCAAAGCCTCATCCCCCACCTTCTTCAAAGCCAATTCTTTCTCCTGTCTGGCTTTTCGGCTGGCCAGGGGTTCATCATCATCATCATCATCATCGTCGGCCTTCTTGGTGCCGATGATATCCTCTTCATCATCCACTTGCCGACCATCCAAGTCTTTTAAAGCCTCGATAGTCTCAGCATCTTTGGGTACGTCGGCACCAGGCACCGAGATGCCTCCTTCAGCTGTTGCGGCCTCGACTCGTTCTGAAACATCGATTTCAGCACCCGGCAGGGCGGTCCCCTCCTCCACTTCTCTCTCTTTTCCAACACCCTTGTCGACGGGCTCGCCACCTGCATTATAAGAGACACACGTTATTAATTCAATGGGTTGTCCTGTTAGACGGCGGCAATTCGCAATCGCTTTAGCAAATTGTTGGGAAAAGAGAAAGGTACCTTCAGCGGATACTCCCTCTTGAGCAGACCCGGGTGCTCCAACAACCACGGGAGTTAAGCCTAAGGGAATTAGCGGGTCGTCAGGGTGATACTCCTCAACTCCGGAGGTTTTAGACTTCGCAGCGGAGCTGGAACCTTCGTCAATTTTGCTTTTGCCTTTAGCCGTGGTTCTCTCCTTCTCCATTTCCGCTAGGATTAAGCGACGACCCTCTGCCAGATCCTCAGGCTCGTTGTCCCTTAGAATGCTTTTCATCAATCCATCTTCATCGATCTCTTCGACCCCTAGTCTATGTTTTTCGCCTTCCACGATGGCATCCCATAGGTTGGCCAATGTAACATGATAATCCGGGATCCATGAGATATTGCGAGTTTTGAGAACCTGACCGAGGAAATCAAAGATCATCTCCTCAAACCCCTCGATTTCTTTCTCTCTTTCAAGGAGTTTGTTGTTGGAGGCAGTGGCCATTTCGATGGCGCTATCAACGTTCTTTTCGGCAAGAGCTGCCCGTCCCTCCGCGTCGGCCACCTGATCATTCAAAATCACTTTTTCCGCCTCTGCCAGAGCCAACCTTTCTTTTAGACTCGCATTTTCCGCCTCCCAAGCAGCCTTCTCCGTCAAAAAATGGCCTTGTGCCGTTACCAATTCGATGTTGGCCATTCTGAGGTCTTCAACTTCCTTTTTTAAAGCCATTTTTTCCTGGCTATTGGAATCCAGTTCTGAATGAAAGCGCTGCTTGGCATTTTCTAATTCCGTTTTATAGTTTGCGGCGTCTCTCTGTGCCAAAGCGAGCTGGGCTTGAGCGTCTTCCAGGTCCTTCCCTAATTTTGTCCTAGCCCTTTCATTATTGTCAAGTTTTGCTTTGGACCTGTGAGCTTCTATTTCGAGTGTCCGGACGACCTCCGAAAGATTAAGTGCGTGCTTTTTCATCGCCTCGTACTGCTTGGCCACGTGACGGACATGCCCAATAACTTCTTTATCCCAGTTCTTAGGAACTGGTTCCAAGGCAGGAACAAAGACCATCCTATCGAAGAACATTCCTGGAAATTGTTCCCGTAGCTTTTCCAGCCTACCTTGGATCTCAGGACCGTGAACGTAGTCCCGTGAGCCGGGGGCAGCTAATTCTGGTTGGCTAGTGGGGACTATGTTGCTTCTCGTTTGCTCGGTATCTTTGGATGAATCCCTGTCCCCATCTTTGGATTCGTGACGCCTTTTGGACGACCGACTGTGGGAAGGCGCACTCTTTGGAGGAGTCAACTCTTTTGGAAGTGTCTTCCCCCCGGTCGGAATTGTCGGATGACTCGAAGGCCTGGTAGAAGTTGATTTGGATGGAGAACGAGGTTGCGAAGAGCTCGACTTGTGAGAAGGACCGCGAGGGCGCTCAGTACCCGAACGAAGGCTGGGGGTGCCTTCGCGAAGAGAACGGAACGAGTAAGATCTCCTGCGTGACATCACTCCTGCAAAAAAGAAAAGAAGAGCATATTATCACATTGAATATCCACGACATAGTAGTGCACGATCAGGCAGTATGTGTGAGGTGTGCATCCCATATAATCCCCCCTAACAGACCCGGGCCTGGAGACAGGCTCGTCTGGCCCGTTTCGCGTCCCCTTGCTAAGTCAGCCGCCTCTTCGGAAGCAGAAAAGAAAGGCTCCTCGCCGAAGTCTTTTTCCGTGTATTCAATGTCGGGCAAAGGGATTTTATTCAGCTCATCGAATAATTGTTCTTCTGTCAATTCGTCATCACCGACAGTTTCCATTGGAGCAGAAGTAGGGATTTCTTTCGACGCATCGCCACGGGACTCACCCCCCCTGTATACATTCAAGTCTTCGTCGTCCTGGATGACTATCGGAGAAGGGCTTTTGTGAAATTTGGTGGTCTCCACCGCTTGTGAAGTTCCCTCTCCGTCCGTCGGGGGCACATATTTATAAGGTTTGCCGCCGGTTCCAAGTCCAAATTTCCTATCCAAGAGGCCATGCTTGTGAAGGTTGTCATCCGTAATGCATTTTTTAATCCTTAAAAAGTCGGATCTACTTTGCAAAACAATGGATAACCGGTTGTTGTATAATGCGCCCTCTGTTTTCGGGAAGACATGATCTGTTTAAGACAAAGGAAAAAGCGGAAGAATGTTATTACTTAGACTCCCCCAAGCAAGATATTCAACTAGGCGATCAAAATTTACTTGATTTGAGCCACCTCCGCGAGCATCCAGTCTGTCTCCTTATGTAAAACCAGTCAGACTTAGGATCCCCGATGTTACTGTATCCGTCGTACAGAACTTTCCTGTTCGCCACTGATTCAAAAAAGGAAAAGTTGGGAGTTGCAGAAGAGCGGTGCTTGAAGAGAAAGAAGAACACCAGGTCTCTGAATTTGAGTTCGACATGCAAGATTTCCGCATAAGCGACATATAGAGAATATAGAGACGCGTAGGCGTTTGGATGAAGCTGCATCGGGGCAATGCCTAATCGTCTCAGAGTGTCAATGACAATTGGAGGGAATGGAGGGATAGCTCCTACTAGGCACATTGTCCGACTGATCGACATATACCCTTCCGGTGCTAAATGAGGTCTGTCTTCGCTTCCAGGTGTTAAGACATCGTCCCAAGGTATGCCATGTCTTAGGCAGATTCTCTTGAGTTTTATCTCGTCGAGTTTGGACGCTAAAGAGTCAGAGAATTTATCTATTCCGACTGCGCCTGGAATTTCGTCCGGAGCTCGCTCATCGGAATCGGAGTTGTTGCTGGATGACGTGCTTTCTGTCGGATCCGATTCTGTGGCTTCATATTCGGACCCAGAATTTTCACCTTCTGGATTGATTGGAGGAACTTGAGGATTATGCTGTTCGGGAGTCTCAGATTCCGTCTCGGCTACAGATCTTGAGGAAGAGTGGTCGTTCGACATTGCTGCTAGGACGAGAAAATATGAATGATAAGATTAACACTACCCGTCCCCCCGTGTGTGCTAGTGCTACTGTGTGTGCTTGTGTGTGCGCATTATTAAAAGCGATAATAAAACATGAGAGCAGTCGAGGTTATTAAAAGTCATTGGCCGTCGTATGCAGTCGAATCATGAAGTCATTTAGTCCAGAGAGATCAACGTCAGGGCTCTATCCTAACTGTCCAGAGTTTTGTAGCGACAAGGCGCTGATTAAAGATTGAAATTTCTTCGTATCACCAGCCGTGAGGCGGATCGCATAGCAGAGGGATCGCCCCCCTCCGACTCGCACGATAGGGGGATCGCCCCCCTTCGACTCGCATGGCAGAGGGATCGCACCCCTTTTTCGATCGCAGGGCATAAAGTTTGCCCCTCACCGAATCGCCGGGCGAAGGGAAGGCTCCCTCGCGAACCGTTGCGACAACCGCGGTACGACCCTTGGTTGCCCTCTCAGTCTTTCGTCTCGCCACTTGCTTCCGTCCTCAATCGTTGACCACGATCCGAGTCAGCCTCCTTCCTCCTTCTCCATCCTTCTTCTTCCTCATCTCCTTCTCATCCTCAAGTTCTGAGCTCCGCGTTCAGTGGCCATGGCGATTGGGTGATTTTTTCGAAAAGTAGCGGATTTATATTGTTTCTCTCTGGAATCAACCGTAGAAATTCAGGAAAGTAGTACGAGGGTGCTTCCTATAAAGTTACCTTTCTAAAAACTGAGAGAGTTCTTGGATTTTCGAAAGTTTTAAGGGGTTGGATTCGTTGTTCAACAGCTCGCGCGAGACGATTCAGCAGAGAGGAGAAAGAAGGAAAGTGAGGGAGGGAACGTCGACTTATATAGGCAATGAAGGTGACCGTTGGCCTCCCCTCCTTTATCTTATTCGATCCACGAAGCGTCCCGATCTGAAGACGGAATCGCAATGAAGCCCACGGACCGCTTCGGAATGATGGCCCACGAAACTCAGAGCCCGATACGACTCGAAGGAAGGCGCGCCCTGCATCGCGCAAGACCCTAAGAACTCCGCACGCGACGCGCGATCCGATTCGTCCATGTGTCAATTTGAACCAATGCGACTGTAAGCTTGCATCCTTTCAGGAGAGAATCAATAAGCATCTTCGAAGCATGTTTCATCATCAATAAAACATACTTCGAGGGGGCAAAATGTTGGCTTGCTTTTTGACCAAGCCATCCAGGACCATTCGTGAAAGGAAATCAGGAAACCAAGTCCTCCAGGAAAGTGGATCGCACGCCATCGTCTCGCCCCTCTTGGATCGCACGTCATCGTCTCGCCCCTCTTGGATCGCACGTCATCGTCTCGCCCCTCTTGGATCGCACTCTATCGACTCGCCCAAGGAACGGATCGCTCTCGTCTCGTCGACGAACGCCACCTCCAGGCGATCCGATCCCCTGCAGCGAACCGAGCCCACTGACCCGTTCAGCCACGAGCTGGTCTTCAGCGATCCGAATCGCATGGATCTGACGACACCTGTTCACAACGGCTAGTTTGACTTTTTCTTCGATGGCTGCGATGCGATCCGAAAATCTCGGGATTCGTGCCACGTGTCCACGATCCGTCCGACGAAATCAGCTATAAATAACCCAGAACTTGGCATTTTTCAGGGGTTTTTTGGCAATAGTGAATATTGAGTCCGCCATTGTTGTCAACCCTTTGAAATATTGAGAGAAATCGCTGTTGTACTAGCTTTTAAAGCATAATCAATAAGATATAAAGTGGACGTAGGCTCGTTAACGCCGAACCACTATAAATTCTGAGTGTTATTTTCTTTTTCCTTGTTCCTCATTTAGAATTCTCTACAATTCATAACAATTTGGGTGTTAGGTCCAAATTTCGATCTAACAGCTTCTATTCCCATGCTTTCTCTATTACGGAAGACAATGTTGTCTTTCATTGTTTTCTAGTTGTTTTATGGGTGCAGCATCCTCGAGAGCACTGCACTTTCCTATGTTTAGATACTTTATGGCATTGATGTACTATTCCATGGTCTTGGCACTGAATCCTATCGGGTGAGGTCTTTCAACCATGGTGTTGATAACTATTCCATTTTCTTTTTGTTGGGCAGTGGCTTTGGGAGCTGGCTGGCCCTGATTTGGAGTTAAACCTCCTTATCTCATATCCCTCGGAGCGACTTTATAATCGTCTAGTTTTCCTACATGAAGCAATATCTCCACTACATCTCTTAGGTGGTGGCATTCATTATTTAAATGTCCATATGTTTCATGAAATAAGCAAAACTTTCTAGTCTCGCATTCCTTTTCTGTTGAGTCTCTCGATGGAGGCTTTTTGTATTGCATCACATTATAGGTATCCAGGTAGATGTTTTCCAAGGTATCGTTTAAAGGCATGTAGCTTTCAAAGGATTGGAATCGAGGTCTTTTCTTAGGATCATTCCTCCGATTCCTATTTCTCTTGTTGTCGTTACTACCTTGGTGGCCATTTCCTTCACTCTAATTGCCTATGTTAACTTCAACTTTCCTTGAGTTACCACCGGATTGTTTGATTGCATTGTTGCTTTGGATATATTCTCTTACGACTTCACTGGATCTTATCATCGGTTTCGAGTTCACCTCTTCTTGTTGCAAGAGAATATTAGCTTTCTCATAAAACAATTCTATGGTTATCGGCGGTTTTCCAACTAGGTACTTCCCAAACTCAGTATCTTTATCAACTCCATCTATTAACGCCATTAAGATATTTGTTTGTGGGGATTACTCACTTTAGTAACTACTAAATTAGAATGGTCTAAATATGATTTTAAAGTTTCCCCAGGAGCTTGCTTAACTATCGAAAGCTCAATGACATTTTTGGATTTCTGAGCATGCAACCGAATCTGATTCAGAAATCTTTCGCTTAACTCTTTAAAGTTGGAAACTGATCGCGGTGAAAGATGGGTGAACCACATCATAGCCACATCTTCCTGGTATATCAGAAAAGAATTACACTTTATAGCATTTGGAGCTGCTGTGACATACATATACCAGGAGTATCGCATTAAATGTTGTCTTGGATCTGTTCTTCCAACATAACAGTTCATGGCAGGCAGGTTGAATCTCATTGGGAACTCGACGTCCAATATGTCATTGGTAAAGGGCATATGTTTGCGATCAATATCCCAGTCTTCATTTGTTTGACCTCTACTATCAGCCATTATTTGATGTGCCATTACTTCTACTTCAGCATTGGTCAAAGCATGTTTGGGTTTCGCACTTTCATCCCTCCAAAATCTTCCAGTTCCAGTTTTAGGCAAAGATGCTTGATTTTTAGTTCGAGCAGCACCCCTTTTCCCACGCAGTCCTAGTTGGTCACATGGCGTGCTGGTTGAACGAGTTGAGTGGGCTGAGAAATGACTTTGTCTCTTGGAAGGACGTGGGACCCATGCAATGGCATTAGCATAAGTTTCGCCAGACTGGGATCATTATGACCTAGATGGCGTCTTGTATCTTCTTGAGAACCAAATGAGCCAAATTGGACTTGCTCAAGGTTCTCAGGTCTTTCAAGCGGTCTCCTTTGATGTGGATGCCTTTCGTTCTCTTCCGAGGAAGACGAATCCTCTGCCGCATGGCGATGGGTGGGGGAAGGTGTTCTTTGCCTATGTACCTCTTCCCATTTCCTGGTCATCACATTCACGTTTTGTTGGATTACAGTATTATCACGTCTTTGAGCTTCTAATGCCACATTTGTTTCCTCCATCATGGCAAGCAAGCATGCAAAATCAATCTGCTAAATAGATGCAGATGAAGGAGGTTGATTGCTGGTCGTAGCAACTAGAGTTGAAGTTCCTTCACCGACTCGGGTTGAGACACTAGCATCAGTACGGTTCAAGGCTCCCAAATCGGTTCAGGTCGAAGTGCGCACATGGGGTCAGATCGGATACGACTTGGTCTGGTTTAGAGGCTTCTGACACCGCTACAACTTGTGCATCATTTTTCAGTTCTTCGTTTTCTTCATTTCTTCGAGAGGCTTGCCGGTTCTTATCTTTCCTCGAAGCCATAGAACTCAAATTTATTGAAATCGATGAAAACATAAAAAATGGATGAAAATGTGGATTATCTGTTCGGACTTGGTGATCCAAACAGTAGAATAATAATAATACAAAAAGTTGAGAATTCAATTTTCTCAAATGAAAGCACCAAAATGTTAGACCAAAAAATGGCACTAAAGCCCAATAGATCAAATTTTTTAGAGAACAATGAAGAAATATAAACTAAAAGAAGAGAAAAGCAATCGAACAAGCAAGATTTATAGTGGTTTGGCGTTAACGAGCATACTTCCACTTTATAATTCTTCGATTCGATAGAGAATTACAAGAATAACAAATACATCGACTTAATCACTCGAAAACAATCAATTTTCTTTCAATGTTTTTGGAGTAATACTTGTAAATTAATGGAGATTATGGTGATCGAGTGTCTAATATGCCAAAAGATCCTTCAAAATGTCACGTTTTCATGTATTTATAGGCAATTCGAATGAGCGGGTCAGATGGACGCGGTGTCATTTGATCTGAATTTATAGGCAAGAGAATAGTTCCATACTTGACGCAGTGTCATTGCTTTAGATCGGTCAGGTGGGCATATATTGGAATCAAACTAGTGACGTTGAGATGCCCATCCACGTCCTCAAGCGGGTCGGTTCGAATTTATTCGACCCGGTTGCTTTGACCCAGTTCCCTTGTTCAACAAAAGATGGAGTTCATCGTATCTTCGATCCGAGGTCCTCCTTCTTATTCGACCCGACGCCATCTCTATGGAGTTACCGTGGCTTTCATTCGTTAGTACACTCGATATGCTTAGACTTTGCATGGCCTGGTCATAAAGTAGGCCAACAACTGCAATTGCAAAAATGATTCAAAATTATAAAAGGAATTTGCTCATCTTAATGAAAATTTTAAATACCTTGAAAAAGAAATTTGATTTTGAAAAATTATGAAGATGAGCTAATTCATAAAAACAATTCTTTACAAACAGAGTTGGATAAAGTTAAGACAACTGTGAATTCCAAACATATTTTTTTTTTGAAAAAAGTAGTTTGTTGAAGACTGAAACAATTCCGGGTAAGCTTAAAATTGAAACCGAGAGAATCAGAAATCTCAGATGCAATATATGCACGTCTTTTCAAAAAGAGTTTATTGAAATAAAAGAGAACTTAAATTCCTTGAAAATGAAAACATATTTTTGAAAATCAACAAGATTGAAATTTCTGAGATAAATCATGATTCGGAAAAAGAAATTGAAAACTTCAAGGAATTTGAAACACTTAAAATTGAAAAGAGCAATCAACACTACAAGAAAAACAACGAATAGCAGTGGCAGAAAACGCTGCTAATCCGTCGATAAACAGACATTAGCGACGAATTTCCTACATAAAGGTATGGTCGGGGAAAACCATGACGGTATTTGTGTCAAATTTTGCGACGGAATTCAGCATGAAGTTTCGGACAATTTACCGTCATTTTACTAATTTAGAACAAAAATAAATATTATTTATTAATTTACTTTTATTTTTATTTTTATTTATATACCGATGATTTACTGGCGGATAATTAATTTATAATAACTTATCATTTATAAAAAACATCTGTAAAGACTTGCTAGTTAGTAAGGGATTAACGACAAAATATTTTTTAGATCAAAAATTTTCAATAGGTAATCCGTCGCTATTCCCTTTCTGTTCTTCCAATAAACATTCATCCATGTTTCCTGCTTTCAACTTTAACAACTACTATCGTTCAAATATCAACAGTTAAATAAATAGCATAACCAAAAAAAATAAAAATAAAGAATGCAGTTATGAGTACAATACACAAATTTGTTACTATTTAACATAAAATAGTACAATACAATATAATACACACGCTTTTTGGAATTTGATGACAATATACACAACTAAACACGCTTATGTTTACAGCCTAGATTGCTAGAATAAGCATGTAACTTATTATCAGCTCAAAATACAATATATGAATTACAAATTCTCTATCTAGCATTGCTGCAAACGTACTCTTTCCAGTCTGAGATCTTCTCTTTTCCATTTTCCACTTGTAATGTTAAAAAAATATAAATAGAAAAGGAAGCTTCAAACAGTTAGATTTATTACTAACTCTATAAATAGATAACCGTACAAACTAAGCTCTATTAATGTTAAGAAAGTTTCAGCATCAGCCATAGTTTTCTTCTGCTGTTGATGGGTTCTTTTCTAACTTCAAGAAATTGCAGTTGGTGTTAAAGTTCTTTAACATAATCAAAGGTTCCTCCTACTATTGAGGCTGGTCACCCCTATAACAATTAATGAGCTAACACTTGTTAAAGGAAGTAATAAAAAATTACGCTTTCTTTCTTTTTTTGTACATGCATCTTAACAAAGGAACGGGTGTCAGATTCAAAATCATATGATTCAATTCTTTGATTAAATATCATAGCAGCGAACCTTAATATTGTTCTCGTCATTTAAGTGACAGAACTTAAAAGAGGAAAATGGAAAGCTAAGCCATGCTCATGATGGTGACTTGACTTAGCACCAATCCTGCTTCTGTTAAGTCCATATCAAGGAAAATGTAGATAATGCATATGAAAATCTTTAACGAGCATTAAATATTAAGCTAAGTACCAGGCTAATATAACTAGAACAGAAAATGGTATATAAAAAGAATTCACTATCTGAATGAATGATTAAGGCGTAAGAGATATCAGAAAAGCAAGGTGTTCATTCATCGATCTGCGTTTATTTCCTTCAAGTAATCTTAGAAATTCCTTCAAGTAATCAATCTGCATAGAATTACAATAAGAATTGAGAAATAACAATTTTCATGGTGGAAAATATTAAAACAACTTTCTAAAGATGATCAATATGGTAAAATAACATTTCTACCACTGCTTTGTTAACGCTTATTGAAGTTCTATTCTAATCACCAGTAGCTGATAAACATGTAGCAATTGATTTCATGGACAAACTTTAACGCCAAGAAAATTTCCATTCGAACAAAGAAAATTTTGCGGCTGGACAATATGAATAAAGTCTAAGAAATCCTGTTATAATTTTTATCTAAATCACTACAAAATCTAAAACATAATCTCATCTAATCTTTGCTTATCGTTTCACAGTCTGTACAAATCTAAACTAAATATTTTCAAAAATCTTGGCACATGTTCTTGGTTAAATATTTTGGCACCTTGAAATAAAAAAAAAATCACAGCATATAAAATCTTATCCAATCTTGCGAAGTATTGTTCCAAATTTTGATCTAATCCCTGTAGAATCCGATCAAATCTTTGGAAATTTTTGAACATATCTACGCTAGATATGTTTATATTTGATCAAAAATCCTGGCAGAGAAAGGAATACATAATTATTCACGTCCAGTAACAAGTATAAATTGAACCAAAGCCTCTCCATTACCCTTCTTTCCAAATGAGACAACAAAAGAAAACTATTTTCTAATTCGATCCTTCGGAAAATAATATAAAATCAAATACTTTTGGGAAACCTGAGCGATTCAAAGCCACCAGGAGTCTAGCCATTATTGCCATGGCAGACGTCATTCCTCTTTCCATCTCCAGTTCAATTCCTCGTACCATCCCCTGAGATCTTTCGAGTTCGAGTTACGAATTCTCTTTTCGATTTCGAGTTTGATTTTAAGGAACTGCCTGTCGAATTGGATCGTGGAATTATTTGGTGGTTTCGGGTATGAAGTTAGGGATTTTGCTTTGAAGAGGTTTGCAGCGAAAATTTAGGTTAAATTGTATATGTTGGGGCCAACAAAGATTTAAGTGTTGGAGCCAAAATTTTATCGTTTAGAGCCAAAATTTTATCTTTTGGAGCCAAAACCTGTTCAGTAGGCATGACTTAAGATTTTTGAGTTTAGACCGATTATCAAATGAACGAAAAACCAATGGTAAGCTTAGTTGAACTGAACGCTTTTTTTTTAAAAAAATACCGTGTATGAATATTTATTCAAATACTAAGGAGATGTACCATTATTAAACATTTTGAACTATCCTATTTTTTTTATTTACTCCTTAATTATTAGTATTAAATTATTAATTATGTTTATTATTGATTGAATTTAATTTGGGAAGTACAAAAGGAAAACGCGGATCTAATTTGAGAATTACTTATGTTTATTAAATTATTAATTAGCAAAACCAATTTGGGAATAGCAGTAAAAACAATTTGGGAAGTACAGAAGGAAAACGCAGATCTGATTAGGGATTAATTCTAAATGGAAAATTAAAGGGGAAGGCAACTAAAGTGAAATTAGAGTGGGCTTCCAAAATTTTAGAAGGCACCTTTTTTTCTTGTAAAACTGTAATAGGCACATCTAACGGTTTAGGTAAGTTTGATGGTTCACTAATTTGTGAAATGTCGATTGAAATTTATTGAATAATGATTGGAAATTTGCATTTATTAATAAATAATATAAGATCTGAATGAAACCCAAACGATGGAGCCAAAAGTTTCACACGTCGGAGCCAAAATTTCACTTGGGAGCCAACGTTTAAAAAAATTTGTATTTAATCTAAGTCAAAATTTGTAGAAAATTTTGAAATTAGAAAATGAAGTATTATACGATTTAAATTAAATTATTAAATGAACTTTTTCAATATTTTATAGTTTAGAAATTTGGTTATTTCGTGTCAAACAATAATTGATTTTATAATCTCTATGATTTTTTCAAATTTATTCAAGATGATTACAGATTTTTAAAATTTTCAAAATATAAAATATAATTATCAACTATAATTATAAAATATAAGTATCAACTATAATTATCAAATGTAAGTATTAAGTACAATTATTTAAAATTAATTATTGATTATTAGATATCATTTCATAAGTATTAAATTTTATTATTAATTATTAAATAATTATTATAATAAACTGATATTCTAGTCTCTTGCAAATCTGTTGGAATTCTGCTGCAAAATAGTTCCGATAAATATTCGTTGGTATTCTGCCCGAATTTGCAGCGGAAAATAGCGGTAGAAATATTATGTTGGTAATTTAACGCAGTTTGCAATGTCTTAGTGAGGGATGACAGAAGATGACGGTAATAAATAAAAGAAAAAAGTTTGAAAAAACAAAAAAAAATCCCTTGCAAATCACATGGAAATCCGTCGCAAATTAGCAACGGAAATTTTTGCTTCTAAATATTTGACGCTAAATCAGTGTTTTCTTGTGGTGCAAATTCAATTTGAGATTTCAGAGTCTAAAGGCAAAACTGAAAAGCTGATAAATGAGGATAACTTATTGAAATCCAAAGTCAATGGTTTTTAGCTGAATTTTATGAAATTTTCAAATAGTCAAAATTCTTTGAATTCAATATTGAAAAATTGAAAACAAGAAAGGACTTGGATTTGGAATTTTAACCGAAAAAGAATGTTACCATAAATTCAAAAATTCTTCAAATTGCTAGTACTATGATAAGGCTAATCACAATCATAATGAATGTCGGTTTAAAAACAATCCACTTAACCAAATGCGGTTACCACGATTTAAAAATTCAAAAGTGATTAAATTTAAACAAATTTAGGTTCCTATGGGTACTTTAGTTGATACTAAGGAATTGTTATTTGAACAAGTTTGGGTACTGAAAGTTATGAATAAAGTTAGGAGTGGTTTAACAAATTTTGTTAGACCATCAATCCCCTAAACAGTTTGGTACCGAAGGTGGCTAAGGAACAACTTTGCTAAAGAGAGATCGAATTCAAATTGTTCCATATTATTGAATCATTCATAGTTCCTTAGCTATGATTGTCGAGTTGGAGATCCACAACATCAACTGAAAATTAGGTATGATCTCTAAACTCACATTTTTTGTTTGTTTATATTCTTCTTTTTATTCCTCTTTATATCCTTCTTTTTATTCTTTCTTTTTTTCCTTCTATTTATTCCGATTCATTTTGACACTACCACAATACCTTTTACAATTCTTGAGCTTTCTAACTTCAAATTGCTTCTAGAAATTAGATTCATTCATCTAAAACTTTCATATTTTGATGACTCCAGATTATGAATTCAAATTTGTATATATCTGCAATTGTTTTGAAGTTTAACATTTTTTATTGATTCCTGAATTCCAATTAGTGCTAATGCAATCTTATCATATCTTGAACATTATTATTCAGAATTCTAATTTTTTTTGATGATCTGAAAAGCTATTGAAGTATCTCACAACTTTGCTGTCTTGAGTTTCTTCTAATTCCTCTTGGAAAGATTTGAAAAATTATACTCATTACAGCATACTACTATTTTAATAAGTTGTGATAATTTCATTGGTTTTTGGATGAGCTTGACTGTTTTGAATTGAAAATGCATGGATTATTGTATTGCATCTTGAAATCCACTTTTAAATCATGATCATCTGGCATGGATATTTTTATGAAATCGTTTGAAATTGATGATATCTTTAATCTCACACACTTCTTGGATTTGGAATTGATAATCTAGTGTGATCGATTTATTAAATATTGAAATTTACACATCTCTTTAGATGATTTTGAATGAACTATTATTTTTTAATATTGGATCATGAATTATCACTTGTTTTTACTGTAAATATTCTAAAAAATCTCTTTTAAATCTTGTTCAGAAATTTATGACTGCTACTTTGATAAAAGGAACTGAACTGATAAAATTATCTTCTTGGGTTTGGATACATTGTAATTATGGGCATTAGGACCTACATGTAATATCTGTCTTAGGAGCTTTGCAATTCTCACGTTTAATTGATTTTTTTAACTGATTCTTATCTTGTATAATTCTTTCAGAATCCCTCTAGTAATTGATATTTTCAATTTTAAAATCGATTTTTGATTATTTCTTCAGAAATTGAAATTATTGATCAAATTGAACTATATTTGGAACTCATCAAAATTATTATCAGATTTCTGAAATTATGATGAGTTGTGACTATAGTATATTTCACAAGAGGAGATTGTTATTTAAATTCGCATTATATTTGAATAGATTTATAATATCTTTGAACTAGCACCTATTTCACGACCATCTTATTTTTCTATCATCATTCTGTCATCGATCAT
This sequence comes from Allium sativum, assembly GCA_030737875.1. Taxonomy (NCBI): domain Eukaryota; kingdom Viridiplantae; phylum Streptophyta; class Magnoliopsida; order Asparagales; family Amaryllidaceae; genus Allium; species Allium sativum. The sequence continues at coordinate 1,030,399,645 of CM060924.1, read as the reverse complement.
AGTTTTATTTAATATGGAGATTTTAATATATTTTTTAAATTATTAACGAATATACAGTTACAAAATTTGTGATGGAAATGTGACTATTTTTTTTTCAAAAAAGAGATAATTGAAAATTTTCAAAAAATCCTGGTATAGTTGAAATATTTCACAATATGATTAATTTATAAATTTATTTCACAACCATCTCTGCACGTACCATATTTCTATCATTTATTTTGGTTTTCTATACAAAGGAGATTTTGTATAATAAGTGTATCTTTAACTTCATTTAAAAATTCTAGATATGGTCATGCATGGTTAGAGATTACTTATAATTTAAGTTGCTACTGATCCCATTTAAAAATAAAATGATATATATATATATGAAATCTTGCTTGTTGCGTAAAAGCCAATCTATAAATCCTTTTACTAATGTCTGAAATGTTTTAATATATTATGAATATTTTATTGATAGTTTTTGAGATCTACGATTATTTGATTTTGTCACTTGATTTGAATTTATAACCATAGTTAAAATACATCGCTATTTTGTGCTCATTTTTTTTAAAAAATTTATTAGAAAATAATTGGAATTCATATTTTAAAACTCTCTCCATTTTATAAAATTCATCGTAAATCCATCATTCTGCAATACGAATTTTATCATTAGTTTGAAGCATATTATGATTTTTGATTGATTGAATGATATTTATGATATACGTTCTCTCTCTTGATCTAATTTTATATTTCCAGTTTATATTTCATCATTATTTCAATTTCTATATCATTTAACAAGAGGGAGAGAATGATTAGGATTTCGATTGATGAGGGAATATTTCATGAACATTTTAATATTAGAAATTAAATTTATTTATTTTTTCTTCACTCATATGCACATATATATGGGAAGTTTTGTTGTAGTGGGAGCATATATATAGGGGGAGTTCTACACTTCACTGTCAAACACATTTATTGTATTCGAAATCATATTATATGTTTGTCATCATCAAAAGGGGGAGATTGTTGTATATAATATTACGATTTTTGTTTGATGGTAACAAACATATATATTAAAAGATAAATGTGGTTGTAAGCATACTATTCTATACTACAACACATACAGAAATAAATATTTATAATTAAATAGAATACTATTGCACAATAATTTGAATATTCAAACAGTGTTTTATTTAAATATAAAATTTTATTTTAACATTTGAATAGTACAATCTTCAAACTCCACTATTGTACATCACAGTAATTTATTACATTCATTCCTTGCTACAACACTTAGGTTTCACTCAGTTTACATATACAGACCTATATACTCAGTCATTCATGTCCACTTTCACATACAAACTCTGTTACACACTCTAACGCACACACATAGACTCACTAGTCTTCAGCCTGCTTCATAGTCAGTCCAGTCACCTGCATGCTTGTCACAGAAACACACAGTAAACTGAAACAAAAATTGATTTAAGTTTTAGCAAATATAAATTTATATTTTATTTGCCTTAGAATTTTGGTGTGTTTCTCATCATATTTCTTGAATTGGTCTGATATACATATACATCTATCTATGTCTAGACTTTTTATGATATTCACAATTATTTACTGTAAATATCGCAAGGTATACAATTTATCTTATGCTTGCAGATCAGCCTCAACACAACAATAGTGGTCTGCTGAACAAGACCAGCCTTAACTCACATTTGTAGTCTGTTGATCTTGACCAGCCACGACTAATCGTATAATGGTCTGTTGACGTATATAGAAAATATAATTGCTCATGCACAATACATGTATATGCATACATGTGTATGTATATACACATATACTTTATAATGTTCGAGGGCAATATGGTCAAACATCAGTGAGTGCACAGTTCAAATCAAACAGGTCGAGAGAAATGGTAAAAGCAACAAGAAAATGCAACATGGTTCATCATGGCATATATATATATATACACACACATGTATGTGTGTGTATATATACATGGTACATAAGTACATGACAGGAATTGACTCAACAACTCAAATGCATACCGGATCAAGTAATACAAGTGCTCAAAATGGTCAAAATAGCCCAAATCACTAGCCAGTGCCAAGGCAAACTCGCAAGCACATATATGTGCAACTATACTTTAGGTTCAAACATGAAATTCAAGGCAACACAAGCTCAGTCAAGATCGAGCAACAAGTGCACATGGGTGCACCAATAATAAGGCAGCCCCAAAAAACACATAACCTGACTAGTACAGGTCAAAAGCCAAGTGTGCACAAGATACTCAAGCCCATTGTAGTGCAAGAACACATGAGTTCAGAAGCAATGTGATATGGCATCATAAATAAATGGAGCAAATCAAACACAAGAGCATGCAACAAGGCATAAGCATCTCATAATGGTCAAGGAAGATGTATTCAAGACAAACACGAGTGTAACTAGAGTATGCACATGGCAGATACGCAAGCTAAACTGCACAGTGGCAAGTTCAAGCATAGAGTGAACAACAGTACGGCAAAGCTGTACATGGTGAAGTAAAAATATGAGAAGTCTGGTTCAGCATACACAAAGCAAGGTTCAAGGACAAGAGAAACATTCACATATTAAAGTGCACCGACAAAAGTACAAAACTGGATAGGATTGAGATAGTGCAAATGCAAGGACATGACATTCAAACATGTATATAAACATATATATATATATATGTATGTATGTATGTATGTATGTATATGTACACACATCATTGTGTCTATTTATACATATATGTATATGGCCAGTGAACAACTCAAGGCAGAAGCAACTCCGGGTTATGCCCTGAAATTTAAGTCAGGTCTTTAAAAGAGGTATGCATATATACACATAAAACCGCATGATCAAGCACATGTTTACAAGTCATGTTTTTAAGCATACACGTGAATGTGAACGAACCAAGGCAAGGGTACACACAGGTGCAACACGTCAGAGTGCACATTCATATTCCAGAGTGTCATGCACCGGTAAAGCAAATTCAAACAGTGGTGTGAATGGCTACAAGAAGTACATGCAAGTGAAGCTATAGTGGTATACAGTGGTATACAGTGGAGCAGTGTACACAAAGATGTGCAAAATATATATCCAACAATAATTCAATGAAACCACAAAGCAGATCAATACATAACCCGAGTTTAGATCAGTGGTCAACAATTGTTTCAAGAAAAACTTATATGCACAAGAAAAAGGGTGTTAAGTTCAAAGTTTTGTACACATAATAATTAAGGTTTTAGAAACCATAAAGTAGCAGATGCATGTGCTTTGAATGAATGTTCACAGTGAAAGGCAAGTGATTAAGTTGGCGTGCAAATACCCGGAAAGTTTTTCAATCACATGAGGAATTATTTTTGCCAAGCAATAATCCAATCATGTAGAAACAATATTTCCAGAGTTAAAGATTTCAACATGAGGAAAATTGCTTTATGGAAAAATGTATCATGTTTTAGAAACATTCCATTTAATTGCAAGCACTTCCATGGGAATAAAATCAAATCGAAAACTTCTAGGAATCAACAAGCATAATCACGCAACCATCAATATCAAGGCATTTGGAAATCAAATTTTTTTATAGGGTTTTTGAACACTATAAATTACACCATGTTCATCATCGGTAATTATCGAAACCAAGCAACAAATTCAAGAGAAAAAGAAATCAAAATCCGAATTACTCACAAGTTTCTCGCAAGGCAAAGCCTAAATCATCGACAAGCAAGCAACAAAGTCATTGAAGCATCAAAGAATACTTTTCAGAGTAATGAGATAAATCTTGATTTGATTTGGGGAGAGAAACCCTAATTTCTATGTGGGTCGGCCATTAAAGAAAAGATGAATCCAACGTGTTTAATTTAGTGAAAACAAAGGGCCGACTATTTTAATATTGAAGGGGGTATTGTTTATTTGTTATTTTAAGTTGTATTCTTTTCTCTTGTAATCGATCAATAGTTTTTTAATTTTCTGTAAACTAAGGTATACTAGCTATAGGATTTATAATTAGGGTTTACGAGTTATGGTTTTGTAATTCGACGAAAATATGATCTTAGGGATTAATATTAGTGCAGGGTTTTGAGCGTAGGATTATAATAGTTGGGAGCAAGTATCGCGAGTTTATATGAATTTTGTAAGCATAGAAATTGTTCTAATTCTAGTAGAAACCTTGGGGAATGCAGCAACAAGCAGGGTTTGTCGAAGCTAGGTAAAATCTATGTTATTTATTTTTTGCATTTATTTTCTTACTACAATATGTGCTGTGATATTTTTTTAATATCTCATAAAACTGCAATAAACTCTATTCACCCCATCTAAGGTTAATCTAGATCCTACAATTTCCCAGTTGATGAGGCTTGAGGTTACGATTACCTTTTTAGAACATTACATCATCATTTAGTGACGATCACATTGTCAGATCCATCAAATCACTAATTAATGTCCATAAATATACTTCTAGTGTTAAGCTAAAAGGAATTTCCTTCTTCGCCACCAAACTTGGTATATTTGTAAAAATCAGTATATGTAACTCTTAGGAAATACTATGTCATTCATTCATTTATACCAATCATCCAGGAATAGGATGAACTGAAGGCACCCTCCTACCGCATCCTTTATAGGAATCACCCCCAAGGATCAATAGTGAGTAATCCTTGCAATATGTAGATTTCAATCACAACAGAATAAGTCAAAATATCTCCTGGAGCGACCTCGAGATATTTAGCGAGTTTCTCTTCTACTGATGAAGATCCATAGTCTTCATCTTTCAATCGATGAGCATCCCTGCAAGTTAGTTTCGAATGCAAAGTCGGTTCAAAGTTGTTTTGGATCCATTTCCCATTTTGGTCACTTCAAACTAACTCGTCAAAATTCAAAAGGATATTATTTGATAGTCGGTTCTTTAACTATCAAATCAAACAGTACATATAAGTATATCAGCAGCTCAGGCCCTTTTAACTAAAACCACTCATTAAACTATTTTCATTGAGTCTTAAAAACTGGATTTTTATATACTTATCTCAAATCTCTCCTTGTTTTGTTAATTTGGAAATAGTAAACAATACATATTTCTTTGTAATAGGAGTATTCACGATATCCTCTTATTATATTTCTTTAGCTCGAAAATATTGCTATATCTTCACAAACCCAATTATATTTCCTTACTTTGGAAATATTACTATATATACAAAAGTTCTTTGCCATTACAAAATAATATCATTATTCATATTTCTAAAGTCATTTAAGTTGGGTTATTTTATTTACCTCTCAAACCTTAATCGACAATGTTCTTGTTAGACCATAAAAATACGTGTTAAATATGTCATCAAAGTCATGCCATTATTTCTCAAGTCGTTAGGTTTAATACGTAAATGCCAAGTCGTTCTAAGGCCATGTCGTGAGAGAAGGAAGGGACCATATCGACTTTAGTTATGTCGCATCAGCCAGGCATCATAGTCTGTATCAAATCATAAAGCGAAGTCATGTATCACCATGCCGCAACCATGACTCCTTTGAATCATGTCATAGTTCGTCAAGGCGATCCCAGAAGGTTAAGTCGTTTTCAAGTTATGTCATCGTGCTTGCTCTATGGCATTGAGAGGAAGCTAAAGCATTCAACAGTCATGCCACTCTAATGTAATGACATAAAATAAGGCTAAGATTCATGTCGGTCAGCACCATGACGTTATACTACTGTTATCCATGTTGTTCAACGACATGGTGTACAAGTAATTCATATCGACCTTAAACTATGTCGAGAGAGCCAGGTCAGATCCAGGAAACATGCCATGTCGTCCATCCCCCATGTCGATCAGCGACATAAGGAGCAAGCTGCTACTTAAGATCTCAATACGAACCATGTAGAGACCTACTCATGACACATCCAGTCATTCTTAGGTTGTTGACAGCTATCATCTTAAGGATATGAACCATGTCGAGGAGGGTCATATCGTGTCGCAAGCTCAAGGCACCAAGGGCTAACCTGCCAGACGACAAGAGTCATGTTGTTGGCGACATGAGTTATAGCGAAGATCCAAGTCATGCCGGTGGCGACATGAGTCATGGCGTTTTTCTGCATAATTACGAAACTGCCATATGGTCTGAAATCACCTATAAATACCCCTCATAATTCACTTGAGGAGGAGGACCGAAAATTCATTCCAACAAGGAGACTCCGCCAAATCCAAAGCTCATCTACCACTTCTCTAATGGCTTCTATGAATTCATCAACACTTTTCTAACTTCATGAAGATCAAATCCAAGTTAATGATCATTAGATCTTTCTACAATTGAATCTAAACACACCCAATCTCATTAAAGCTACACCATAAATCTGTCAAGCATCATTCAAATGATCTCTAATCCTCTCTGAAGCCTAAATCAAATGCTAGCTCACTATGAAATCTATGAGGATCGTGGGAAAAGATCAAAGCACATAATTGGATGAAGATTCATCACAAAGCTAAACCTCTTTCCTTTTCTTCTCCAAACTCAAGTGAAAGTAGATCGTAAAGAGATTTAAAAGAGAGAAATGATTGTAATGAGGGAAAATTCATATGTTGTGAGCTTGAATATCATAATGAGAATTGATTGAAAGTGGATGTAGATTCGTATTGAATCAAACCACTATAAAAATTCTATTGTGTTCTTAATTGTTTTTATTCGTTTATTTTGTGATTACACGATTCCATATTCTTACCGAATCGGTGAAGTGTAGCTTTACACCTTTGGTGTTTGGTCCCAAATTTGGAGCAAACATTTGGCGCCCACCATGGGGCCCTGATTGCCAATCCATTTCTTGCTCTCTCACAAGGTAGAAGGACCTGCATTGGAATTTTGAGTACACTCCGATTATCTAAGTTGTCCGAATTGAGATACTTACCTCTAAAGCCATGGGTAAGCCAGGTAGACCATCGAAGAAAGCTACAAGTAAAAGTGTCAAAAATGTCGACAACGCCACTAAAATGGAAAACACACCGCTTACTAATCAGTTTGAAGTCGGTGAAAGTTCTAAAGCCGGAACTGCCGTAACAAGGAGGGAGTTGGATGAAGTGGCAGCAGGACTAACAAGTCGAATTGATATTGCGAATGAGGCCATGATGAAAAAGCTTAACACCATGTTCGTCATGCAAGCCGCAACAGCCAAAGTCGCCATGAGTGCAAACCATCTTAAAACTGCTAAAACCACTGGAACGGAAGATACTGGATCTTCTTCCTCAAGCCCGAATAAAGGAAATTTTGTCCAAGAGATTGCAAATCCTAGTCATAGGGGAATGAAGCCACCTGCTCATGACCAATCTGGAAAATCGACCCCTCAACAAGCGTTTGGTTCTACGAAAGGGGCACTTCACCATGCGGGAGGTCCAGGGCCCCAGAATCTAAACCGTGATCGTTCGCGCGGCCAAGCATCCGGTAAATAGGAAGGCGTCCTCCCCGTGGACCAACTCAATGAGGAGGAGCGTATATTTGGAATGGTACGAAAGATTATGAATGAGATCCAGAAAAAGGTGGATGATGAGAAGGAATGGGGATTTGCTCCTACAAAAACCCCACTTACAGAAAGAATAAAAATGGCGCCATATCCAAATAAATTCAAACCCCCGGTTATACAAGCTTATAATGGAACTGGCGATCCCAACGTGTTCCTATTCAGGTATGATCAGTACATGGATTAGTCCTGTGCTACTGACGAGCTCAAATGTTTATACTTCCCCACTTACTTGGAGGGAGTAGCTTCACTCTGGTTCACAAAACTCCCGCCAAAATCCGTAGATGAATTTTCCACCTTGGCCAAGCTGTTCAGACAGCAATTCAGGCTTCAAGCGACTAAGGTGCGTGATGTGATGGAACTGAATGAGCTGGAACAAGCGCCAGGGGAATCCATTAAAACTTTCTTTCTCATTTTAACACAGCCGTGGCCGAAATCGGAAACTATGAGCTACGTTTGGCCTTGATGGCTCTAAAAGGAGGTATAAATAAAAGGACCAAACTCGGGCGGTGGATCAAGAAGAAGCAGCCCGCGACTCTCGAAGAGCTATTTGACAAGGTAGAGGAATATATAGGCATGGATGAGGATCCGGCCTGTACATTAGAAGCTACAAAAAATAAAGAGCCGTCAGAGAAAAAAGACGTAAACTTGCAAGGAGGATAGAAAAACGGCGGAGGAAATAAAAAAGGGGGAATGAAAGGAAAGATGGTCGAAACAACAAAAAGCTTCGTTTCTTCAAGAATTTAGAAATGATTCCCCTTAACGATACCATAGAAAACATTTATATGGCGACCAAAGACATGAAGAATACACAGAGCCAGGGAAGTTGAAAGTCACTGATAACGTAATAAAGTCCGGCAGGTTCTGCCGATTTCATAACCAGCCGGGGCATAGCACGAACGAATGTAGACCTTCGAAAAGCTTAATTGAAGAACTGATAAGGAAAAACAGGCTTCAACAATATACAAAGAACTCCCAGAATGTTCAAGGAGCTCAAGACTAGGGATCCTCTACAGGACAGCCTAAACAAAATGAGAATGCTTCAGTTGCCGCTATACCAAGGATGATCATAAACACCATTTCAGGAGGCCCCTACCCAGTTGGGAAAAGTTGGGGGATATGGCGAAGTATGCTCCTGAGGTGAAGGAATTTTCGAAAAAAGGTGAACTCATGATTATGAGTGAAGTTTTATCAGCAAAAGTTCTAAGAATCTTGCGAGACGACATCACATTTAAAGATGAAGATCCGACTGTGGTCATAACACCTAAAGAGGATCCAATGGTGATTACCATTGGTTTGGGCCCAGCCATAGTTATAAGGGTGTTAGTCGATAGCGGAGCATCAGTTAATTTCCTCTTCTTTAGCATATTCCATAGAATGAAGCTTTCCATGGGCGATGTAAAAGCCTGTCAGAACAAGATCCACGGATTCACTGGTCAACCTGTTCAACCAATTGGTGTTATCAGTCTACTAGCAGAGCTCGGAGAAGGAGAGCAAAAGGTCCCACTGGTACAGGACTTTGTTATAATTGATGAACCCTCTGCTTACAATGCCTTCCTAGGAAGACCTACTCTTGCAGCATTCAGAATAACGATGGCTCCGTGGCGCCTCACTATGAAATTCCCAACAGAGAATGGTGTTGGCACAATTATAGGTGATCAACAAATAGCAAGAGAGTGTTATTTGGTTGAATTGACAGAGGCATAGAAGAAGGAATTGAAGAAGGATGTAAAGCTGTCGCTCCGCATCCAAAAACCCCTCTTATTACAACTAAAGCAAAACCCCCAATACTAATGAGCACAGTGGCGCTCGGAAAACAATTGATCCAAGGAAAAATAGTATGGGGGAAAATAGAGCAGCGCCGACCGAAGATACTATCCCCGTTCCAGTATCCGACAAGAACCCTAAACAGATCTTGAAGATAGGATCTCAGCTAGGTATGAAGCAGAAAAAGGAATTAATCTTGTTTTTAAAAGCAAACTTAGATGTATTTGCCTGGGAACACTCAGATATGTGTGGTTGTTCAGAAGTTGAATATAAATCAAAAGTTGACTCCTGTGAAACAAAAAAGACGAATGCAGGGATTTGAAAGATCCGAGGCGCTAAAAGAATAAGTAGATAGGCTACTCAAAAATAATTTCATACGAGAATCTACGTATCCAGATTGGGTTTCTAACCCAGTGCTTGTCAAAAAGTCCAATGGAAAGTGGAGAGTGTGTATAGATTACTTAGATCTTAATAAAGCATGCCCAAAAGACAGTTTTCCTTTGCCCCGAATTGACCAAATTGTAGATGCAACAGTGGGGCATGGGTTACTATCTTTTATGGAGCATATTCCGGATATAATCAAATTATGATGCACAAGCCAGACAAAGAAAATACGAGTTTCATAACAAATAGAGGACTATATTGCTATAAAGTCATGCCATTTGGACTGAAAAACGCAGGAGCAACTTACCAACGTCTTGTAAACTCCATGTTTAAATCTCAGATAGGAAATACAATGGAAGTATATGTAGACGATATGCTAGTCAAATCAAAGAAGGTCGAAGATCATCTTGAGGACCTGGTAGAAATGTTTCACATACTCAGGAAATACGGGATGAAACTAAAACCGTTAAAATGTTCAATCGGAGTCTCTTCAGGGAAATTTCTTGAGTTCATCGCCAATGCTAGGGTCATAGAAGCGAATCCCTCTCAAATTGTAGCTTTAAGGGAAATGCGGGCACCAAGGACAAAAAGGAACTCCAGAGCTTAAATGGAAAGGTAGCAGCGTTGAGCCGGTTCGTTTCCAAAGCAACGGATCGATGTATTCTGCTTTTCGATGCTTTGAAAAAAGGAAAGAGGGACTTCCAGTGGACCTCAGAGTGCTAGGAGGCTTTCGAGGAATTGATAAGGCTTATGGAATTACCACCGATGTTATCGAAACCTAAAGATGGGGAGGATCTATTTTTATATCTAGCAGTTTTGTCGCTTTGAGTGCAGCACTAATCAGAGAAGAAGCGGGAGTGCAATTGCCGGTATATTACATTAGTAAGAGGCTCGCTGGGGCAGAGCTAAATTACCCTAAGCTAGGGAAGCTCGCATAATGCCTCCTTGTTGCCTCAAAAAAGCCGAGACCGTATTTCCAATCTCATCCGATTAAGGTTCTCACTGACCAACCATTAAGGCAAATTCTCTTTCGTCCAAAAGCTTCAGGAAGGCTGCTATAATGGAACATTGAGCTAAGTCAATATGACATCACTTACCAGCCTCGAAGGGCCATTAATGGCCAAGCCCTAGCGGATTTTATTGCTGAGTTTACAAATAGAGGAGAAGAGGTTAAAGAACCAGCGGAAGCAGAGATTGCTTGGAAACTATACTTTGATGGATCCAGAAATGGCTATTGTTCAGGGGCTGGAATTGTCTTAGAAACCCCAGAAGGTTACTCTTTATGCTATGCTTTGAGATTTGAATTTCCATCACCTAATAATGAGGCCGAATACGAAGCATTGATAACAGGGTTAAAGTTGGCAAAAATGCTAAACCAAAAAGCTTTGCAGATTCTCAGCGACTCTCAATTGGTAGTGGTCAAGTACACAAAGAATTCCACACCAAAACCTGGAACCTCCCTTCTTATCTAATCAAAGTTATGGAACTTCTAAACGACCTCGACCACTATGTTATATCTCATATTCCATGAGAAAAAAACTCAAAAGTGGATTCTCTCGCCAAGTATGCTAGTTCATCAGATGCTCAGCTGCTGGGTTTAATCCCCATCGAAGTCCTTTCTACTCCAACCATTGAGGAAGTGAGTGTGGACTGGATAATGGAAACCGTTGAAGAACCTGCATCATGAATGACTCCAATCAAAGAATATATCCTAAATGGGACACTACCTGAAGAACGGAAAAACAAAAGGAAGATATTGCGTAAGGCCCCTTTATACCTCATTCAAGACGGAAGGCTGTACCAGTGAGGATTCTCCATGCCGTTGCTGCGATGTGTGACTAAGAAGGAATCTAGAGAGATTTTGGTAGAGATGCATGAGGGAGAATGCGGAGGACTCACCGGCGGTCAAACGTTAGCCAAGAAGGTCCTGCGATATGGCTATTTCTGGCCTGATGTAAACCTAGATGCCATGATCTATGTAAAGAAATGTGACAGGTGCCAGAGATTCGCTAAGATCCCAAGAGCACCTCCCATAGAGCTAACTCAAATGGTTAGCCCATGGCAATTGGCGCTCTGGGTCATAGATTTGATTGGGATATTACTTGCCGCAAAAGTGAATGTGAGATACGCTATAGTAGCTGTCGACAACTGTAACACCTCGTATTTTCGGTGTTCATAAGAGTAACAAATAAGGGAATAATTAAATTGTAATAGAATAATTAAGGGAAACGGGTTACACCATTGCGTTTGTCTCGAAATTTTGCTTGGAATAGAGTCCAAGTTTGCGTAAATCGGACTCCATATGAAGAAGATATGGCATTCAGAAGTTCCAGCCCGAAATTCAAAACAGACAGGACCCAGGTCGACAATATGGTCGACCTGGGGGTCAACAGGTCGACACGAAGGTCGACCTGGGGGTCGACCTGGGTATACAGGTCGAAACTAGGGTCGACCTCCCCCTATTTTCCAGATCTAGGGACAGATCCAATTTTCTGCACCTGGACGCCTTTCTGACCAGATACGTGACCCCTAGGCTATTTAAACACCCCCAAACCTAGCTTTCTCTCCACACAATTTCATTCTGCCTATACTCTGCTACAATTATAATTAAAAATAAAAATGGCATCACTACTCTACTGGAATCAAAACTAGGATTAATGCATCGTCTTCCAAACTGAATAGATTTAAAAGAGAATCAAGTTAAAGCTTCAAGTTGGACCGTAGGCATTCTGCTTCAAGCAACGTCACGCGAATCATAGCAAATCGCCACAATGCTATCTTATTATCCTCTTCTAAACCGATCACTGTAAGTTCGGTTATCCTTAGATTTGAACGTGTAATTGGACTCGTGAATGTAATAAATTAAAATATAGAAATGTGCCTATTTGCGAGTTAATTTTCTTTGATTCACGCTAATGTCAAATCTAATGTTATCTATGCCTTTGGATCCGATTCTCGATTGTGGCCTAGAACTTATAGTGGCTAATTGCCAAAGACTATTACTATTGGACTTTTGCCTATGCCTTTAACTATGAACATAAGACTAATGCCTATGACTATGAACATAAGACTATTGCCTATGACTACGAGCATAAGACTACTGCCTATGACTACGAACATAAGACTATTGCCTATAACTATGATTCATAACTATGATACTACCACCTATGACCATGCCTAGGACTATTGTGGTTAATTGCCTAGGACTATTGTGGTTAATTGCCTATGACTATTATGGTCAGTTGCTTATGCAAATAACACTATAGTTACAAATCATGATTGTACACCGAACTGGAATTATGTTGAACCAAATCACCTATGCCTATTCCCTTAATTATGTTGGACCTCATTTTTGGGTTGTAATTTGTCTAGTTTATTCCTATTCACTGTTATGTACATCAAACCCATTGGAACTAGTATTTTTGTATTTGGTTCATTTTTGCATGGCTATTCTTTTATGTCAATTCTCGTGCTTATCCCCTATTCCTTGCTTTGATACTAATATTATCATTTCATGAGTACATAGAAAAACTCATAAAATCATGTTATACGTACGATTATGATGCGGGGATTGGGCGTAGCTTAATTAAGTTAATTTGACATAGTAAATATGTTGGCATAAACCTAAATTCGCTATAATAGTGAATGATTTACATGCATATTAGACTTGGGCATAAATTGATAAATTTAATTGGCCGCAAATTGTGTAATTGGCGTGTAAACCAAGTTCTGGACATAAACGGTAAACTAGAATATTAAATCTAGTTTTGACATGAACCATAAATTGAAATATTAATCTAGATTGGGCATGAATTGTAAAAGGGGAATATTAAATCTAAAATTTGTATAAACTGCAAGTTGGGCTGATTTATAGGTAAATCAAGTTTTGGTTATAGAATATAAATATGCAAATTTGCATGACAAATGAATATGATCTATGCTAAATTGATTTACGGAAAATTCACATAAATAGTAAATATGTAAATTTAGTAAAAGACGAATATGCCTAACCCGAGGTTAGACTGAGTTGTGGTGTAAAACCGACCGGCACATCTAGTGACAACAACAATATCTGTCTAATGTGGGTGGTTAGCGCATCAAGCCCAGAAAGACCCGAGGTTAGACTGAGTTGTGGTGTAAACCTGCCTGGAACCGACCGGCACATCCAGTTACCATAACATTATCTGTCTAATGTGAGTGGTTGGTGCTTTAATTAATTAATTAAGGCTCATGAATAAATCAAGCTAGAAATGTTGAGGTTAAGTAATTAAGGAAACACTTAACCGTAATAACATGTTAACTAGGCAAGTGGGTGAGGTTAAGTAAATCTAGAAACCTTAACCGTTGTAACATGTTAATTAAGCAGATGATAGTGTTAAGTTAACTAAGGTAACACTTAATCAAAATATATAATGACATGTGGTGGGGTTAAGTAATACAAGAGGAAAACACATAACCAGTTATATAACATGATGTATGGGTAGGGTTAAGTTAACACGAGAATAACACTTAAACAATATAACAAGATTTGAGGTAGGGTCAAGTAAACACCAGAAGGAAACACTTAACCAACATGACGTGACGGGTGGATGGGTTAAGTTAACTTGAATTGATTAATGGCACTTGACCAATGTAACTCGATGAACGAATGGGGTTAAGTTAATTGGGAAATAATTAACCAATATAACTTGATGAATGAACAGGGTTAAGTTAATAAATCACACTTAACCAATCCAACATGATAAGCAAGAAAGGTTAAGTTAATAAGAACCACTTAACCAACACGACTTAACGAGTAGGAGGTTAAGTACACGTAGGGTAGGTGGGTAATATTAGTAAATATAGGCCCACAAAACTTAACCATTAAATAGACATGCTTGAATCCGTGGGAAGGTTAAGTGCATCTCGTGTAGGTGGGCAATATTAGTACATATAGGCCCGCAAACTTAACCATTAAGAAAACTTGCTAGAGTCGGTGGGAGGGGTAAAGTACATCTCGTATGGGTGGGTAATATTTGCCCAAAGACTTAAACAGCAGGAAACCCTAGTAACGGAGACCCATTTCAGCAGTAACCCACATAGATGTATCATGGTACCCTGAAATTAGGCAGGGTGGGGCACGATTACTGGGCTGATTATAAGCGGTCAAAGATAACGGCAGGGGGTACGTCAGTGTAGGTTCCGACGCTTTACGGGCGTGCACGTACTCCGGAGTGGGAAAAAGCAGGCACTGGGTATCAGTAGTTATACACTGTGCATTTTGAATTGTGTCGGGCCGCTATCATAAGGCTTGATACACCTTATGGTGGGGCTATCATGCAAGAGAGGGCCGACTGGAACAGACACATGGAAAATTAATACAAAGTAGGTAGCATAATCCCTAGTTGGACGTAGGTCACGTAAACCCTGAATCCGAGAAGCGTTCAATAGGTAGCATAAACCCCAGTGGCCCTGGGTAGCGTAAACCCTGGTTGAATCTAGTAAGCACTCGATAGTAAACCCTAGATTAGATCTAGTTAATGAACGGAATCCCCATAATAGAAGCACACCTAAAGGCAACCGCAAATACGGGGGTTGGGATCACATTATCATATGATCATAGATCACTAGTTTGGACACCTGTTAGGTAGTGCAGAGATATAGAAATCAGTATAAGTAGGGTAGTTGCGAAGCAGAGAAGGAGTACAAGCGCATTTAGTTTATCAGTATATTCAGTTTATCGGTACAATCAGTTTATCTTGCCATATCCCATGCTTATCCCATATTATCTTGTTACTATGGTTTAGTCTTATATTTAATTTATTCATGTCTTGACCCTTTTCCTCGTTTAAATAATAAGAATCGCCGGACTTACCAGACTTTATGTCTGACCTAGTTTGCTTTCGCCTCTTTTCTTCCGTCCCCCCCCCCCCCAGGTAGTCAGGGAGGGAATAGCTCAGGTTTGTTTGGACCGTTACTCTTTCCAAGCTTGAAGACTCTTTAATATGTTGCCTTGGACTCTCTCTTCTACTGCTATGGCTGGCTCATGCTTTGATTGTCTTTCTTGTAATTTATCTGCATCCTTTACCTATAATGCTCCACCGAAATTAAGGCATTCCCTTTGTGAGTGACCTTAACGGAGGTGGGGTGTTACACTTGGTATCAGAGCTGAAGGTTACCAGATCAGATAAAAAGAGTTGAAAAATTATTTTCAAACGATTTTAAAAGAAGCATTTTCAAAGGAAAAGTTTTGTTTTAAAGTCATATTCCCCAAAGCCATATGCACTTCCTTTTGATCCTCCGTTTGAATCCTTGTTTCCTTCTTTCTTGAGTCTCCGGTGCTTCTCGCTTTCTGGGAGGTAACCTCATCATGGCATGGTTACGTGGGTTCAACAAGACTACGAAACTTGTCAAAAGGCAAGTAAGTGCCTAACTTCCATCTGTAGCCGTAATTTTCTTTCGAGCTTTGTAAGATTCTCCGTGCGATGGAGGCAGCTTTCGAGAGACATGTCAACAAGTTACACAAAGATGGAAAAGTTGAGAATAAGGGAGTTTGGCCAAGGAGCACAACACAAGGATGAAGAACCCATGGATATGGACTTAGTTCACAAAGGAGGGGAGGAAAGAATAGTAAAACCTGAAACAAGAGGAAGTATCTTTATAACGGGTCGTATAATTAAGGGCAAGGGCAAGAACAAAGGACAGGATTTTCCGGAAGGCAAGTGCATGCTCTCACCGTCGTCATACCTGAGAGAGAGGCAGTAAGATTTCAGTTGAAAGAGTTTTTCCTTTTTGATCATCCTGTTAGTACTCCTTCTGATTTTAGCGCTTCACATCCGTATATATCTACTTCCATAGTTGAGTTTCTTCACCCAAGATATTGTGTAGTAGAGGATCCCATTATAGTCTCGAATCCAATGGCTGGTTCAGCCCATCTATCTTTGACTTGTGAAGATTTGAGAATAGCTATATTTATTCTTTTGTTTTTTTGGGCTATGGGTTGATTCTAGGCATTGATTGGTTAGGTAGTAATTATGAAACAAGGCTAGTTAGATTTTCAACTTGCCTCGAGAATACCCTTGAGATTTCGTACGATCCTAAGGGATCAGTTTGTCTTAGCTACCTAGAATCACTTTACTTATCTATCGATGATTTTCGATCCGTTGGGGTAGTCCATGAGTACGCAAGATGCTTTGACTAGGGTAGGGGTTTTCCCCCTAAAAATTCGAGACAGACTTCCGCATGTATCTAGATGACACTGCAAAGCTAGTTATGCGACCAACGATAATTCTGGAGCAAGATTGGCGAGGATAGCCAGAGTCGGTAAAGTGCTCAATTGTTGTGTTGTTTTGTTAGTATCATCTCACATAGATCGTCCAAATTCGGAGGAGGTATCCGTTGGGTGCTTGTCTGATATTGGTTTAGGCCTTTGGGGATTGTACTTGAGGGATGTCGAGTTCGACTAGGATGGTTTGCGTGAGAAATAAATGGTTAGGGCTGGCACCCTAAGTTAGACTGACCTTAAGAAAGGTAATAAGCACATAGTAACCATTAGCTTTAGACCCTCAGATGTGCATCATGATGGATAAGCTAAGTAAAGGAGAGACCTCTAATCATCTTAGGCATATACACTTGGTATCATGATTAACATATGTTTTTCTCGGGAAGATAGTTCGACTACATTGAATACCCTCTAGCATAGTAAGTGAACGAGATCCTATCTTTACTAGTGGGTTTTGGAAATGGAGGCTAAGAAGCTTCGCAATCGTGAACTTAAATTAGATAAGGTACAGTGTGGTGATGCTCAAGAAGATGCGACTTAGAAGACTGAAGACAAGATACACGACTCTTACCCTTTTTAAGGGTATATCCTTGATTCCTCTTTTTCTGTAAAATCTATTTGCATGCTAGTCTTTAGCTTTTAAGTATATCCTCTCGGTCCTATCCTCAATCCTTAGGTAGAAGCCAATGGATGTAAACATGTGTTTGAGACATGTTATGTTTGGTGGATTCAAGTGTTTGCTAGTGGTTGCTCGTGGATGCATATACATACATAGGGCATTAGATCAACTCAATCACTTCCATATTGCATTTGCATATACGTATTTGTTTATGGATTGAACTAGATGTGTTATCCTGTGGACGTTGCATTCGAGTGAATGGTTGTGAACTCATATAAAAATGATGTGTATCAATTAAGATTCCTTGCATACATAATTGGACTCATGACACTAACATAATCTGCATTGAGGAGGTCAACTGAATCAGTAGACAGCCTGATCTTTGCATTAGATAAGAGACATATACACACACTTTTGCATATGTTCATACAACACTAGAAGTTTTCTAAGAACAATGGATGCTTGTGGATGATGGTCGAGTAGATGGATGATTGGATGGTAGGACACATTTCTTAACTTGAAGATTTCGGGGACGAAATCCTTTAAGGAGGGGAGAATGTAACACCCCGTATTTTCTGTGTTCATAAGAGTAATAAATCATGGAATAATTAAATTGTAATAGAATAATTAAGAGAAATGGGCTACGCCATTATGTTCATCTCGAAATTCTGCTTGGAATAGAGTCCAAGTTTGCGTAAATCGGACTCCGTATGAAGAAGATATGGCCTTCAGAAGTTTCAGCCCAAAATTCAAAACAAACAGGACCCAGGTTGACATTAGGGTCGACCTGGGGGTCAACAGGTCGACAATAATGTTGATCTGGGTGTCGACCTGGGTACAGGTCGACATTAGGGTCGACCTCCCCCCTGTTTTCTAGATCTGGGGACAGATCCATTTTTCTGCACCTGGACACCCTTCTGACCAGATTCGTGACCCTAGGATATTTAAACATCCCCAAACCTAGCTTTCTCTCCACACAATTTCATTCTGCCTATACTCTGCTTCAATTCTAATTAAAAATAAAAATGGCGTCGCTATTCTAATCGAATCAAAACTAGGATTAATGCATCTGCTTCCAAACTGAATAGAATTAAAAGAGAATCAAGTTAAAGCTACAAGTTGGACCGTAGGCATTCTGCTTCAACCAACGTCACGTGAATCATAGCAAATCGCCACAACGCTATCTTATTATCCTCTTCTAAACCGATCACTGTAAGTTCGGTTATCCTTAGATTTGAATGTGTAATTGGACTCGTGAATGTAATAAATTAAAATATAGAACTGTGCCAATTTGCAAGATAATTATCTTTGATTCATGCTTATGTCAAATCTAACGTTATATATGCCTTTGGATCTGATTCTCGATTGTGGCCTAGAACTTATTGTGGCTAATTGCCAAAGACTATGACTATGGGACTTTTGCCTATGCCTATGACTATGAACATAAGACCAATGCCTATGACTATGAACATAAGACTATTGCCTATGACTATGAAAATAAGACTACTGCGTATGACTATGAACATAAGACTATTGCCTATGACTATGATTCATAACTACGAGACTACCATCTATGACCATGCCTAGGACTATTGTGGTTAATTGCCTAGGACTATTGTGTTTAATTGCCTATGACTGTTATAGTCAGTTGCTTATGCCCATAACACTATAGTTACAAATCATGATTGTACACCGAACTGGCATTATGTTGGACCAAATCACCTATGCCTATTCCTTTAATTATGTTAGACCTCATTTTTGGGGTGTAACTTGTCTAGTTTATTCCTTTTCATTGTTATGTACATCAAACCCATTGGAACTATTATTTTTGTATTTGGTTCATGTTAGACCCAAAAGTGGTTCTAACACCCAAATTGATTAAAAGCAAAATGAAATGAGATAAAAATAAGAATGAACACACAGGATTTATAGTGGTTCGGCGAAGAAATGCCTACGTCCACTTATTCTTTTACTATATTCAATGATTCGGTTACAAATACAATGTAAGCTTCACTCAATTCCACTCACAACTCACTTATATTCACTCAATAGACTAAAACAAGTAATGAAAAAAGATTTGGATTCTCCGGGAGTAATGGAGTTTGGGTTATGTGGGTGGTTGAATTCTCAAAGTGCCTAAAAAAGATCCTTTTCTTTGTCTCCAGACGGGGTATTTATAGGTGTGAATTTGCTCAAAACTTGATCGGGGTCGGTGCCACGTGTCGTCCATCCCATTAGCTTCGGGTTCGGATGAATTATTGTGTTGACAACGCATCAGAGTAACGAACGTTATGGGTAGGAACTGGTCATAGCCGATCTGGATATTCAGGCGCTTATGCAGGGGGACAGTATGGAAAATGGGTTCGGGTCGGAGGTGCATGTATCAGGGGTTCGGATCGGGATATCCGATCTGACCCGAATTGACCTGGTGACAACTCTCTCTTCTCTTTATTCTGCTCTTCCTCCGAACCATCTCTGTAGCAGCTGGGTGGCCTTTCGATCCATCTTGAAGAAGACTGTCCTCCGATCCGAACGCGCGCTCTCTGTTTTCAACAGCAATAGCTCGCCGCTCCGAACAGGAGACTTTATCCGATCCGAACCGATACGTTGCCTTAACCCGACCCGGATGATTGCATCTGTTCGATCGAAGCTGTAGCGTCTCCTCCGACCTGAGTAGTGATGGTCTCTCCGATCCGAACCGAAGTCTTCTAATTTGAAATGCTCTCCAATGCTTGATATCTTGACTTTGTGTTGCCTAGTTCACAAAGTAGGCTAACACTTTGCCCCCTCAAAGGATGCTTCTATTGGAGATGGAGCATGCTTTGATTGCCATAGCACAAAAGCTTCATCCTTCCTTTTGAATTCACATGCCAAGTTGTCGTACTTCATCCTGCTCGGTTCGGATTCCGACCCGAACGAATTTCTGCTTTGGGTTCTGACCCGAACTGATCTCCTTCTTCTCTGCAATGTATTAGTGGGCCAAGCTGCGTCATTGGGCTTTTCGAACCGGTCCGATCGGGAATACGAATAGTCAGCTTGTTTTTTATATAAATTCACTTCTCTTTTCTTCCTTTCTCTCATTCATCGTTTCTGCTCATCCGAACCGATTCCACATCGAAACTTTAGCCTTTCCAAGAAACTTCAAAATTTTCGCTTCCATCTTCGAATCAAATACATAGGTAGTCTTGTAATCTTGAATCTCGTTGCCATAATCGCTTTTAATTTACATCCGCCGTTAGTTTGAACGATTCTAGCAAAGTAATTAAATAATTCCATCACCACGGCCTCTTCCATCCTCCGCCTTCGTCGTCAATGGCATCGACGCCATTTCGAGGCGTTGGAGGAAGATATTGAAACTCGTTATTGAATACTTGAGTGCTTAATCTCTCGACTTTAATTAAGGCTTGGGATTTCGTGTTGGGTTCGCTACTTAAGAGGAGGAAGAGGAAGGAAACTGAAGAAAATTGGTTCGGATAGGAGAACAGTAGGAGAAAAAGGAAAAGAGAGAAATTCACAGAGCCGGATCGGGTCGGAGCAATAGGGCCAAGAAATGAGTCTTAACTTGTTTGACCGGGTCGGGTCGGATCTACGAATACAATGAAGGTCAAGACTTATGCGCTCGGATCGGACCCGGTTGTGAAACAAAAGAGAGAATAGGGGTCTGGTTATCCAGGTTAACCCGATCCGCTCTAGGTGTCAATCTCCGAACCGATCCGGATATATCTCTCTGAACATGGGCCTTTGCTTATCCGATCCGAACCTGGCGTCTACACCCGAACCGAACACTACTCAATCTAAAACACAAGCTTTCGTCCAACTATTTAAAAGATATTACTTCCAACTTCATGAACAGTTAGGATAGTGCCTTGCGGACATAAATGAACATTAAGAACTACTCTGACTATCACTTTCTCTTCAAAGTTTCGTCTTACATTGCTGCACTTTTACTTTGCATTTCTCACATTCACTGCACACATTTTAGTTCACACACATACACAGGGGGGTACGGGCTAATTTACTCTAATCCATGCTATTGCTTCTTCAATAGTTCCACGACAATGAGGCCCAGACGTTCTTCCAGACTAGCTGAGAGGAAAGACGCCCCGGAAACTTCTAACAAAATCACTCTTGAGGATATATCTTCTTCTTCGGATCCAGAATGGGACAGCGAGGGTCCAGATTACGGGGTTGGACATCGGGAAAGCGACGAGGTGTCTTCAGAGAATGAAGTTTCTCTGGGTTTTGAGGAGGAAGGAGGGATTGGCGACGATCGAGCACCCGATGAATTTGAATCAGCCATTATATTGGAATCACCTTCGGACTCCGTTGAATCAACAATTGACAACGATCGACATGTCCGAATTTGCTTAAAATACGGGATAATGAAAAGGGACACTCTAGTGCCTTCACGCTCTGACCGTCCCCACAATCCTCCAGAAGGATACATGGCGGTCACTCGATTAATGTGCATGGTCGGCGCCATTCCTCCATTCTCTCCTTTCATCGTTGATTTCTTAAGACAAATGCGGATTGCCCCCATGCAGTTGCATCCCAATTCATATGCCTATTTGCACACCTTGTACATAGCATATCGTGAAATCCTAGGCATAGAGCTCACGTTCGATGACGTTCACTTCTTCTATAATTTCAAGCATCGGACTCGAGAGACTCCATCCTTCTGCTACTTTGAATCAGTTCCAAAAAGGAAGATAATCTCTGCACCATTTAGCAGTAAAGCAGGAGATTCCAGACTAGAATGGTTCTACGTGAAGCAACAGCCTGGATGCGCCAGGAGATGGACAAAATCAAGTAAAGCACTGATTTTCTAAATCCGGACTCTATACACTTGAATCATCACCTTGACCTGTTTTCCTTTTTGTTTGCAGTCGACAATCCCAAACAGATATCAGATCAGGTGTTCTTTGATCGGATGCACCGACTTCTTAATGGCGATCAAAAATTCTTGACTATCGACGAGGTCCTTAAAGATGAATACCTTCACTTTCATGGGTTGCTATCCGTTTTTCGTAGCATCGGTCATGGGACGGTCCCTTACGCATACATTCCTCCAGTGGAGGTGATTCCAGAGACAGGAGAAGTCTCGGGAATTCCTACAGTGCCTCTTCAAGCCTCACCTTCTCCATCTTCTACACAAGATGACGAATTGGCTAACCTGGCCAAAAAGCATCGAGAAGGATATGCTGCCCCCGAGGAGGCTACTTCTCTGGAAAAGTCAACATCCCCAGCAGAGTCGCCACTTAATACTTTCGAGGGGAATATTCCTAGTACTGATGAGCAAATATTTCAGGGTTTGGGGGATCTCCCCTTACCCGAGACTATATACACTTCAGAGGATTTCATGAAGGATCCTTTAGTCTTCACCTCTTCTGAAGAAACCACTCCCGCTAAGGCCAAAGAGCCTACTCGTACTAGTCTAGCTTCAGACTCGGGTCGGTTGGGGGAAACACACCACTTAGGATACACTTTACACAACAGCATCAGCATTCATTGCACTTCTTTCTCCGTGAATCCATTAATTCTAAACTTCGTTTATTTTATCGTGCAGGTACAATGTCTCGATCCTACTACGATATAAGAAAGCTTCGTCGCAGCATGTCCAATCCTCCTTAGGATGTCGAGTATGATCGCCGGGATGATCGTGGTAGGGAGGAGAGAAGACCTTATGATCCTTATCGCTCTCAACCCTCACGTTCTCGTTCACTAGTTCGGCCAGAACAAGAGAAATACAAGGGTTATCAAAGCCGCAGGGAAGAGGACAGACCACCATCTAAAGACTCCACTTCTTCCCATGAAAAGCGGAGTAGAGTGAGAACTCCTCCAAAAGAAACTGGGTCTCGAAGTAAGCACAAGGTTCCTGCCACTAAACGACCTAGAACGGACAAAGAGACTACTGAATCCTCTTCATATAGGGACACCGAATTATCAATTCCCGCTCCTCCCCCGCTAGATGCGGGAACTGCAGTAAAGCTGGCATATTTAGAGGAGCAATTTCCCGAGCACTACTTCGAGACCTTGACTTTTTTACCTACTCTTGAACCTATTTCTTCTAATTGGGCAGATGAAGCCAAAGCAAAGATTGATATGGTGGAAAAACAATATACCGAGATGGTCAAGTATTCACGCAATCTTTCTAGAATCATCCGCACTCTAATCACAAATACTAATTCAATGCAAAAGACCGCAGAGGAGGACGCTAAGGCCTTAAAAGCTCTAGGAAAAGATTTAGAAGACACTCAAGCTCAGTTAGCTGTCGCTCAAAGGGACGCTTCTAACTTCAAACAACAATTCGAGGACATGCAAAAGTGTTATCATGACTTGCTTGAGTCTCACACTCAAGAGCGCTCTGAACTAAAAAAGCAAGCTGACGAGGCCAAGTCAGAAGCTGCTAAGACACGCCTTGCTTATGCTGAGCTTGAACGGAAAAACGCCGAGTTAGCAGAGAGGAGTGCTGAATTAGAGAAGAAGAATGCCGACTTGGCTTCAAAGCTGTTGGAGGCAGAGAATAGGGCTGCCCTGGCCGAGGGAAATGTAGAGTGTGCTATTAAATCTGCGGAGGAAGCCCGCAAGCAACTATCAGAGGCGGAGGCTGACATTCAGGGTTTCGGCGAGCTAATGATTGAATTCTTCGCACATATTATTTGTCGCCGAAACATTTCTTGGATCGAGGACTATCCATCCACTCTAGTTCAAGTATGGAATCAGATCGTTGAGTGGGAAAAAGAGGAACTTAAGGTCGATTCCCTCGATGAAGATAAACTGATGGAGAAATACTTGAGAGATGATGAACCGGAGCGCCTAGCTGAAGGGCGCCGCCTTATTGCTGAGGCCATGGAAGAAGAGAGACGGAAGTCTAAACAAAAAACTATTCTCGAAGCTGGTTCCTCTTCTTCTGTCCCTGCAACTTCTGAAGTAGAAGGGTATGATCCCGAAAATTCGGGAATTCCCCGAACAACTCTGCTATCCCCTATTCCTGAAATAGCCCCAGAGGTAGTAGTCACCCCTGCTGAGAAGTCTTCGGAAGGTATCCCTATCTTTTCTCCTCAATTTGCCAAAGCTATTTCTATCTTTCGCCACGTGATTGAACAATCGATGAGAGACCCATTGTTTTCGCCTGAGTTGATAACTGGTGCTTCTCATTCTGTAGGTGTCGAATCATCCGAAAAGACAGATGTAGCTCAAGGAGCTGCCGCTGGGACAAAGCCCGCAGATAGGGCCAAAAAGGGGGAAGACAAGGCTGCTTCTACAGACTTGGGAGAAGGAAGTGAGCCAACTAAGGTCACCACTCCCCATGATGAAGAAATGATAGCAGCTTTAAAGGACGACGGCGGAGACGGGGGGCATGAAGAGGAACCAGAAGTTGCAATAACCGGGGAGTCAAAAAGTGCTGATGACGTTACCTTGGCTGCAATGAAGGCTGATCAAGACAAGCGCTTGCAATTAAAGGCCGAAGAACTAGACCCTGAGGTCCTCAAGCCCCTCGCAGTTGTGGATGCGGGATCAAGGTTAGTTGTTAAGCTCTCAACTAGATCTATTACAGAAGAACTTGCTAAAAAATCTTCTCTTGATTCCAGTGCCCCGCCCTCCGGGAAGAAGTCTACTGGCTCCAGCACCGCATCTTCAGGAAAAAAGAAGTCCAAACGAATCTTGACTGAAGCCGAGAAAGAAGCAAAGGATGCGGAGAAAGCCGCCAAGAAATCCAAGGCTCATTCCAAATCTAAATAGTGGATTGCCCTGTATCTTTTTAGCATTTTTGTGAACCAATAATTGCTGCTACAAAAGTAGCTCCTGCATTTTCTTTTTCAGCTATTTTCCTGTACAAATTCATTCATTTGTAAATAAAAATAATTCACTTTTTGCGATGTTTGTTTGTTAGTAGTTCTGCACTTATGTAAAAATGCATGTCTATAGTTGTGAAACGAAGTTGTGGAGGGGGGAAATATGCGTATACATACGTGTCCCCAGTCAATTCCCACAAACTATTTAATGCTTAGTCGAGCAATCTGAATTCTCCCGATTCTCTGACGGGATTGCACTTCTTGTGCCGTCGGTACCCGTCGCTTTTTCTGGCATTTCTTTTATACTCTCTCTCTTTCTTTTGAGAGTTAGAGTTCGAGCTCAGTCATCTATTTATTCCCCGGTCTTTCAACGGAGAAAGATTTCTTTCTCAGCGCTCAGTCGGAGACGCCTTTATACTCTCTTTCTCTCTGGAAAGTTAGAGTTAGGAGAAGAATTTCTTTTTCAGCGCTCAGTCGGAGACGCTTTTATACTCTCTTTCTATCTGGAAAGTTAGAGTTAGGAGTAGAATTTCTTTTTCAGCGCTCAGTCGGAGACGCTTTTATACTCTCTCTCTCTCTCTGGAGAGTTAGAGTTAAGAATGTCGTTTTCTCATTCTTTTATATCTTATCGCACAAACAGTCGTTGTGCTTCTTTTTATGTCTAAACTGTCTTCAACCTTTTTAAGCTGTGAGTTATCCTGTATCTCATAATCACAACAGAATAACTGATAAATGTATATACGTAATGCATAAAAGTAAATAACACACAATATTTTTATAGTGGTTCAGCTAAGTCGTAGCCTACATCCACTTTATAGTCCTTTATTCATATCATCAGATTTTCCCAAGGCAAGTCGTGCCTTATTACAGGGTTCACAGGAAAAATAACAAAGAGTACAGCATTTCTAATCCAAATATCGCATTAAGTGTTGGGCATTCCACGCTCGAGGGACTTCTTCGCCAGCTACGGTCGTTAACTTGAAGGTTCCTTTTTCAAGTTTTCGTTGGATGACAAAGGGTCCTTCCCATTTTGGGCCGAGGTGAGGAAGGGATAGAAAAACTCTCTTTAGCACCAAATCTCCTGGTTCAAAAGTCCTGAGGCGAACTTTTTTGTCATAATAGCGTGCCATCTGACGTCGATGTCTTGCCGCACACAAATCCGCTTCATCCCTTTTTTCTTCGACTTCATCAAGAGACTCAAGTAAGAGCGCCCGATTCGTCATCGGTTCATAATATGTCACCCTGTGGGAAGGAACTTCCAGTTCAACTGGAATTACTGCTTCTGAGCCAAAGGAGAGAGAGAAAGGGGTATGACCGGTGGCTGTCTTAAATGTTGTTCGATATGCCCACAAAGCTAGGGGCAATTCGTCAACCCATCTTGCCTTTGCACGCTCTAACCGTTTCTTGAGGATGGATTTTATTACTTTGTTTATTGCCTCTACTTGCCCGTTTGACTGCGGATAGGCAACTGCAGTATATCGCTTGTCTATCTTATACTTCTGACAGAAATTTCTGAATTCAGTACTATCAAACTGGGTTCCGTTGTCAGTTATAATCGTCCTTGGAATCCCGAACCGGCATATAATATTTCTGACCACAAAACTTATCACCTTTCTTGCTGTGATCTTGGTCAAGGGCTCAGCTTCTACCCACTTCGTAAAATAGTCCACGGCCACTATTGCATACTTAGCTCCTCCTTTAGCAATTGGTAAAACTCCAATGATATCAATTCCCCACGTGGCAAATGGCTAAGGACTCACCATTGATTTAAGTTGGGTCGACGGTGCCCTGGGGATTTTGGCGAATCTCTGGCACTTATCGCAGCGTCGTGAATAATCAGCTGCATCTTTATTGATCGTAGGCCAGAAGTATCCGTACCGCAATATCTTCTTTGCTAAAGTTTGACCTCCTGTATGATCTCCACACTCACCTTCGTGTACCTCTCTTAGTACACGCTTGATGTCGTCGTGTGCTATATATCGCAATAGGGGCATAGAAAATCCTTGCCTATAAAGAGTATCATCTTGTATGACATATCTGGTAGCTTTGCGAACTATAGCTCTTTTCTTACTCTTCTTTGATGGGAGTGTCCCATTCTTAAGGAAATTCTTAATTGGAGTCATCCACGACTCCTTCTCTGGTTCAGCTTCAAAGGCGAATTCAATTTCCATTGACTCAAAACTTGGTGATTCCAACGTTTCAATTGGAATTATTTCAGTCTCTTCTGGATTGTCGGAGCTAGCCAGCTTTGCCAGCCTATCTGCTTTCTGGTTTTCAACTCTGGGAATGTGTGTTATGTTGTACCGCTCTAAGCTATTCAATAGCTCTCTCACTTTCCCGAGGTAGGCGACAAGTCGAGGTCCTCGAGCCACAAATTCCTCTCGCACTTGGCAGACAACAATTTTAGAGTCACAAAATATGTCTAACATTTTTATTCCGAGGTCTTTAGCAAGCTTCAGTCCGGCAATCAGGGCTTCATACTCAGAGTCATTGTTAGTCGCCGAAAATTCTAATCGCAGGGCGTAATATAACGACCGTCCTTCGGGAGTGACTAAGATGATTCCAGCTCCGGACCTTCGGTCGTTCTTGGCTCCATCTGTATATAGTTTCCACGGATTTATCTTTAGCTCATCTTCGGATTTAACCACTCTATCATTGACTACTTCCTCCTTTGGAATGGTGAACTCCGCAATGAAGTCTGCTAGAGCTTGCCCCCTGATTGACTTTCGTGGTTGAAAATTTAAATCAAACTGACTTAGTTCTATGTTCCATTTGATCAACCTTCCCGATGCTTCGGGTCTCTGCAACACCTGCCTTAAGGGCTGGTCGGTGTATATGGTTAATGGATGGGCTTGGAAATAGTGACGAAGTTTTCGGGATGCGATCAAGAGGCTGTAAGCGAGCTTCTCAATTTTTGGGTAGTTGCGTTCTGCCGCCGCTAATTTCTTGCTTACATAATACACTGGCCTTTGTACTTTATCTTCTTCTCGAACAAGGGTTGTACTGACGGCGTGAGCCGAGACTGCCAAGTAAACAAACAATTCTTCGTGATCTACGGGCTTTGATAAAATCAGCAGTTTCTCTAGCAGTTCCAATAAATTTCGAAAGGCCTCAACACAGTCCGGAGTCCACTCGAAGTTCTTCTTTCCTCTTTTAATCAAATCAAAAAACGGAACACATTTGTCTGTGGCTTTGGAGATGAATCTACTCAGTGCCGCTACTTTCCCTGCAAGACTTTGGACGTCTTTAATTCTCCTCGGCTCTTCGATATTTCTAATCGCTGCTATCTGGCTAGGGTTGATTTCAATTCCTCGGGAACTCACAATGAAGCCAAGGAACTTTCCCGATGCCACTCCAAATGAGCATTTCAGAGGATTCAATTTCATCCGGTACTTTCGCAGGATACCAAACATTTCCGCCAAGTCTTGCGTATGGCTGGAGGACTGTTTCGATTTGACAAGCATGTCATCCACATAAACTTCCATAGTTTTTCCTATTTGATTATAAAACATTCTGTTCACCAAGCGCTGATAAGTAGCTCCAGCGTTTTTCAATCCGAATGGCATTACAACATAACAATATAATCCCAAATTCGTAATGAAGCTCGTATGTTCTTGGTCTGGTACGTGCATAGGAATTTGATTGTACCCAGAATATGCGTCCATGAAAGAGAGAAGTTCATGACCTGCTGTCGAGTCTACAAGCTGGTCAATCCTGGGAAGTGGGAAACTATCTTTTGGGCAAGCCTTGTTTAAATCTGAAAAGTCAATGCAAGTCCGCCACTTTCCATTTGGCTTCTTTACCAAGACGGGATTCGATATCCAATCGGGATACGTCGAATCTCGAATAAATCCATTCTGCTTCAACTTCTCTACTTCCTCTTTGAGAACAGCCGACCTCTCTGGGCCCAACATGCGTCTCTTTTGCTTCACAGGTGGATGTTTCGGATTTACATTCAATTTGTGACTTATAATGGATGGCGATATCCCACACATGTCAGCATGGGTCCAAGCAAACACGTCTAGGTTTGCCTTCAAGAAGTCCGTTAGTTCTTTAGCTCGACGTGGATCCAATTGAGAACCAATTTTCAAAACTTTTGTCGGATCAGCTTCATCAATGGGAATTTCCACTGTCGCTTCATTAGGAGTTGCATTCCTAGCCTCTGGTTCCTCGTCTTTTCTGGGATCCAGGTCTTCAGGTGTTCCTTTGGGCAACTCCTTTGGGGTCAATCTCTCTAATTGCTATGCCGAGCCCCCCTTTGAGGGAGACGAGGCATCTTTACTTTCAACGTTAAGTCCTTTCATCAACATCTTTAACTCGGCCACATAGCAGGCCCGTCCAGAAACTTGATCCCCTCTCATTACTCCAGTTCCGGCTTCAGTTGGGAACTTAAGTAACAAACACCAAGGGGCGATACAAACTCTGAATTCAGCAAGGGCAGGCCTCCCCAAAAATGCATTATAAGGCGAATCTACGTCCAATACTACGAACTGGAGCATCCGCACTCTTCTACGTTCTCCTTGCCCCAGGGTCACGGGCAACTCTATGTATCCCATGGGAGCTATCGACGCCCCGTTGAAGCCTCTAATCCATCCTTCACACGGCTTCTAATCTTCAGATTCAAGCTTCATTTGATCGAATGACTTTTTGAATAAAATATTGACAGAACTTCCGTTGTCTACTAATACCTTATGGACCAAGGCCGGCCCAATAGTGGTAGTAATAACTAACGGATCATCGGTGGGTGATTGGATCCCAGTATTGTCTCGGCTGCGGAATACCACGTCGTCAAACATGGTCTTCTGTTGTTTTATGGGGGTGATATCTTCCAAATCATCACCCTCGTTCACATATATGTGCTTGGCAGCATTTACATATTGATCCATTGACCTGAAACTTCGGATTGCCGGGTGAGGTCCGCCTACTATGGAGTTGATAACAATTCCTTTACCCGTCTGCTGCGCTGTAGGCTTGGGAGCGGGTAGGATCTGTTTTGGAGCCTGCTCTCCTTGCCCCCTGTCCCTCGGGGCAACCTTGTACTCATCCAACTTCCGTTCACGCAGCAGCTTCTCAATCACATCCCTCAAATGCCGACATTCATTGGTTGAATGCCCATGAGTTCCATGAAACAAACAAAATTTCCCTGTCGCCATTTCTTTCTCGGTCGAATCGCGAGGTGGCGGTCTTTTGTACTGTAACACATTGTACGTATCCAGGTAAATATTTTCCAGGGTGTCGTTCAATGGTGTATAATTCTCGTAGTTCTAGAATCGGGGTCTTTTGTTAGGATCACTTCCCCTATTTCTGTTTCTTCTGTTACCGTTTGGATTACGGTTATTGTTGTTGTTACCCCCGCTTCCAGCATTGCTGTTTCCACCCTTGTTTCCTACATTTACTTCAACCTTGCCAGAACTTTCCCCAGACTGCTTCACGGCGATATTACTCTGCACGTTCTCCTTTGAAGCCGTCTCAGACTTTCTCTTTCGGTTTGCCCTGGCCTCCTCTCGTCTTAGATAGATATCGGCTTTTTCGTAGAATATCTCCCTTGTGGAAGGCGTTTTCCCAGAAAGGTAATCTCCAAACTCAGATTCAGGATCGACTCCTTCCTTCAATGCCATCAGGATAGTGGGCTCATGCGGGTCACTGACCTCGGTTACAGCTTGGTTAAAACGGTCAAGATATGCCCTCAAAGACTCTCCTGGTGCCTGCTTGATTCTCGATAATTCAATAACACTTTTGGACTTTCGGGCATGGAGTCGGAACTGGTTCATGAAACGCTCGCTTAGTTCCTTGTAATTCGAAATCGAACGAGGAGGAAGTCGGGTAAACCAGAACAGTGCCACATCTTCTAAGTAGATTGGGAATGCTTTGCACTTCACTTCATCAGGGGCAGCAGCAGCATTCATGAGCCACGAATACCGCATCAAATGCTGTCCCGGATCAGTCCTTCCGTTGTACTTGTCCATCTGCGGCAAGTTAAAGCGTCGGGGAAATTGGAAGTCGAGGATATCGTCGATGAAGGGAGTATGGCTTCGCTCAATGCCATAATCTTCATTTGTATAATTCCGGCTCTCGGCCATGATCTGGCGAACCATTGCCTGTACATCAGCATTAGTTAGGGGCCGCTCAGGTTCCCTGGCCCTAGTATCCGAGTACCTTCTAGGCTCTTGTTCAGGAGATGCCCTTCTTCTTCGAGCTGCCTCTGTTCGATTCCGTTCCCTGCGCTCCCGGTCGATCTCGGGAGGAGGGGACTGGAATCTTTGCCCCCGAGCGGGGTCATTGTTTCCTAATGCTCGTGCAATATCCTCACGAGATCCCAAAGATCCAAATGTCAGCTGCTCCACGTTCTGAAGTCGTTCGAGTGGCCTTCGTTCACGGGGCCGCTCTTCCTCAGAAGATGAAGATTGATCCACTGGTGTGTGACGAACCGGTGATGGAGTTTTCTGTCGACGGAGTTCACTAATCTCCCGACTCATGAGCCTCATATTTTCCTGCATCATGAGATTAGTGCGCTCGTGAACTTTCATAGCCTCCCTTGTGCTCTCAAGCATGTCAAGCAAGCGCGAAAAATCTCCTTGAGTGATGGGCGCAGATGGATTGACCTGATCACCAACCCTGGTGGCTGGAATCGGAGCATTCGTAGGGACTCGAGTAGAGGTTCCAGCTTCACCAAGCATCGGGTCGGATCGGAGGTAGGAGGTCGGGTCGGTTCGGAGCTGGGGAGCCTGGTCGGATCGGTACGTGGCAACCAGCTCGGGTCGGTTCAGATTGGGGGAATGCACTACTTCAGAATCTCCTACCCGGATCGGATCGGAGCTCTCCCCCTGCTGGCGGCTCGGATTTCCTGCATTGGTTCTTCCTGCTGCTGAACTCTGCCCCCGAGACCTTGTTACAACAGCATTTTGCTGATCTTTGCCAGCTCCATTTCCTCGAATAGACTGAACTTCCTTGCCTTTTCCTTTGGCCATGAGTCTTTGACAATCACTTCAACAAATATAAAAGAACGAAAAAACTTAAGGATTAACTTCTTTGAACTCAACGGTCCAAAAAGTAGAAAGAAATCCCGGAAAATGAAGAATTCAGATGAGGATTCTCAGTGAAAGCACCAAAATGTTAGACCCAAAAGTGGTTCTAACACCCAAATTGATTAAAAGCAAAATGAAATGAGATAAAAATAAGAATGAACACACAGGATTTATAGTGGTTAGGCGAAGAAATGCCTACGTCCACTTATCTTTTACTATATTCAATGATTCGGTTACAAATACAATGTAAGCTTCACTCAATTCCACTCACAACTCACTTATATTCACTCAATAGACTAAAACAAGTAATGAAAAAAGATTTGGATTCTCCGGGAGTAATGGAGTTTGGGTTATGGGGGTGGTTGAATTCTTAAAGTGCCTAAAAAAGATCCTTTTCTTTGTCTCCAGACGGGGTATTTATAGGTGTGAATTGGCTCAAAACTTGATCCGGGTCGGTGCCACGTGTCGTCCATCCCATTAGCTTTGGGTTCGGATGAATTATTGTGTTGACAACGCATCAGAGTAACGAACGTTATGGGTAGGAACTGGTCATAGCCGATCCGGATATTCAGGCGCTTATGCAGGGGGACAGTATGGAAAATGGGTTCGGGTCGGAGGTGCATGTATCAGGGGTTCGGATCGGGATATCCGATCCGACCCGAATTGACCTGGTGACAACTCTCTCTTCTCTTTATTCTGCTCTTCCTCCGAACCATCTCTGTAGCAGCTGGGTGGCCTTCCGATCCATCTTGAAGAAGACTGTCCTCCGATCCGAACGCGCGCTCTCTGTTTTCAACAGCAATAGCTCGCCGCTCCGAACAGGAGACTTTATCCGATCCGAACCGATACGTTGCCTTAACCCGACCCGGATGATTGCATCTGTTCGATCGAAGCTGTAGCGTCTCCTCCGACCTGAGTAGTGATGGTCTCTCCGATCCGAACCGAAGTCTTCTAATTTGAAACGCTCTCCAATGCTTGATATCTTGACTTTGTGTTGCCTAGTTCACAAAGTAGGCTAACAGTTCATTTTTGCATGGCTATTCTTTTATGTCAATTCTCGTGCTTATCCCCTATTCCTTGCTTTGATACTATTAGTATCATTTCATGAGTACATAGAAAAACTCGTGAAATCATGTTATACGTATGATTATGATTCGGGGATTGGGCGTAGCTTAATTAAGTTAATTTGGCATAATAAATATGTTGGCATAAATCAAAATTTGCTATAATAGTGAATGATTTACATGCATACTAGACTTGGGCATAAATTGATAAATTTAATTGGCCGCAAAGTGTGTAATTGGCATGTAAACCAAGTTTTGGACATAAACGGTAAACTAGAATATTAAATCTAGTTTTGATATGAACCGTAAATTGGAATATTAATCTAGATTAGGCATGAATGGTAAAAGGGGAATATTAAATCTAAAATTTGTATAAACTGCAAGTTGGGCTGATTTATAGAAATTAAGTTTTGGGCATAGAATATAAATATGCAAATTTGAATGACAAATGAATATGATCTAGGCTAAATTGATTTATGAAAAATTCACATAAATAGTAAATATGTAGATTTAGTAAAAGACGAATATGCCTAACCCGAGGTTAGACTGAGTTGTGGTGTAAAACTGCCCGGAACCGACCGGCACATCTAGTGAACACAACAATACCTATCTAATGTGGGTGGTTAGTGCATCAAGCTCAGAAAGACCCGAGGTTAGACTGATTTGTGGTGTAAACCTTCCCGGAACCGACCGGCACATCCGGTAACCACAACAATATCTGTCTAATGTGAGTGGTTGGTGCTTTAATTAATTAATTAAGGCTAATGAATAAATCAAGCTATAAATGTTGAGTTTATGTAATTAAGGAAACACTTAACCGTTATAACATGTTAACTAGGCAAGTGGGTGAGGTTAAGTAAATTTAGAACCCTTAACCGTTGTAACATGTTAATTAAGCAGATGATATGGGTAAGTTAACTAAGGTAACACTTAACCAAAATATATAAAGACAAGTGGTGGGGTTAAGTAATAAAGAGGAAAACACTTAAACAGTTATATAACATGATGTATGGGAAGGGTTAAGTTAACACAAGAACAACACTTAACCTGTGTAACAAGATTTGAGGTAGGGTCAAGTAAACACCACAAGGAAACACTTAACCAACATGGCGTGACGGGTGGATGGGTTTAGTTAACTTGAATTGATTAATGACACTTGACCAATGTAACTCGATGAACGAATGGGGTTAAGTTAATTGGGAAATACTTAACCAATATAACCTAATGAATGAACAGGGTTAAGTTGATAAATCACACTTAACCAATCCAACATGATAAGCATGAAAGGTTAAGTTAATAAGAACCACTTAACCAACATGACTTGACGAGTAGGAGGTTAAGTACACGTCGGGTAGGTGGGTAATATTAGTAAATATAGGCCCACAAAACTTAACCGTTAAATAAACATGCTTGAATCCATGGGAAGGTTAAGTACATCTCGTGTAGGTGGGCAATATTAGCACATAAAGGCCTGCAAACTTAACCATTAAAAAATATGCTAGAATCGGTGGGAGGGGTTAAGTACATCTCGTATGGGTGGGTAATATTTGCCCACAAACTTAACCAGCAGGAAACCCTAGTAACGGAGACCCATTTCAGCAGTAACCCACATAGATGTATCATGGTACCCTGAAACTAGGCAGGGTAGGGCACGATTACTGGGTTGATTATAAGCGGTCAAAGATAACGGCTTGGGGTACGTTAGTGTAGATTCCGACGGTTTACGGGCGTGCACGTACTCCAGATTGGGAAAAAGCAGGCACTATGTACCAGTAGTTATACACTGTGCATCTTGAGTTGTGTCGGGTCGCTATCATAAGGCTTGATACACCTTATGGTGGGGCCAGCACAGAGTATCTACATGCAATAGAGGGCCGACTGACATAGATACATGGAAAATTAATACAAAGTAGGTAGCATAATCCCTAGTTGGACCTAGGTCACGTAAACCTTGAATCCGAGAAGCGTTCAATAGGTAGCATAAACCCCAGTGGCCCTGGGTAGCGTAAACCCTGGTTGAATCTAGTAAGCACTCAATAGTAAACCATCGATTAGATCTAGGTAATGAACGGAATCCCCATAATAGAAGCAAACCTGAAGGCAACCGCAAATACGGGGATTGGGATCACGTTATCATATGATCATCGATCACTAATTTGGACACCAAGTGGGTAGTGCAGAGATATAGAAATCAGTATAAACAGGGTAGTTGCGAATCAGAGAAGGAGCACAAGCGCATTCAGTTTATCAGTACATTCAGTTTATCGGTACATTCAGTTTATCTTGCCATATCCCATGCTTATCCCATATTATCTTGTTACTATGGTTTAGTCTTATATTTAATTTATTCATGTCATGACCCTTTTCCTCATTTAAATACTAAGAATCACCGGACTTACAAGACTTTATGTCTGACCTAGTTTGCTTTCGCCTCTTTTCTTTCGTCCCCCCCAAGGTAGTCAGGGAGGGAATAGCTCAGGTTTGTTTGGACCGGTACTCTTTCCAAGCTTGAAGACTCTTTGACGTGTTGCCTTGGACTCTCTCTTCTACTGCTGTGGCTGGCTTATGCTTTAATTGTCTGTCTTGTTATTTATCTCCATCTTTTTCCTATAATGCTCCACCGAAATTAAGGCCTTCCCTTTGTGAGTGACCTTAATAGAGGTGGGGTGTTACAACTACTTTACCAAATGGGCCGAAGCAGAACCTTTGGCTACTATCACATCAAAGAAAGTGATCGATTTTGTTTTGAAAAATGTCATTTTCAGGTTTGGAGTGACGCAAAAGATCATCACCGATAATGGAACCCAGTTTGAAAGTAATGAATTCCTAGACTTCTGCGCTAAATATAAGATCAAAAAGAGGTTTGCAGCTGTGGCTCAACCGCAAGCAAACGGGCAAGTCGAAGCCATCAACAAAATACTAAAGTCAACCATCAAGAAGCGTCTCGAAAAAGCCAAAGGAAACTGGGTTGATGAACTATCTTTCGCGTTATGGGCATACCGGAGAACACATAAAACTGCTACGGGGCACACCCCATTCTCACTTGCATTTGGGTCAGAAGCTATGATCCCAGTGGAAGTACCAACTCATCGTAGAATCCACTTCAACCAGAAGGAGAATGAGGAGCTGTAGTTGGAGGCACTTGATTTACTCGAGGAAAAACGAAAAGAAGTAGAGCTTAAGATAGCGGCCCGTCAACAGAAAGTAGCCAGATATTTCAATGCAAAAATCAAGAAAAGGACTTTTCAAGTCGGGGACCTCGTCCTGAAAAGACAGGAACCGGGGTATTCGGACCCAATTGTGAGGGGCCATACATGATAAGTCATAAATTTGCAGATGGCACTTTTGAGTTAAAAACGACAGACGGAATCGTACTCCCTCGAGCATGGAATAGCATCCATCTTCATCGTTATTTTATTTGAAGTTCCTTTCACATATTACGCATTATACATACATCATGAATTGTAAATATATCATGCATTATGAATATCATGCAAAGTTTGTACAAATTAGTGAAAGAAATTACTTTACCTGTCTAAAATCGTACATTTGCAAGTTTTTGACTTCAAGCTGCTGACATCGATTTTAATTACAGACTTTTTGAGCAAACAAAAGAACATTTAAAATCAAATAGGGTTTGATGAGAGCTATAACACATCCCCAATGGGAAAGCTCAAGCGCTTGCTGCTTAATATTCAAACATCCACACAATTTTGCTACGGAGGGTGTAAAGTGCAAAGCCATAAATAAGCAGCATCAAGTACTCTAAACCTAAAATGATGTAACACCAAAACTACGGACCAAGCTTTGAATTTCACCGTAGGGGCACATTCTTAATGACAAAGTTCAAAGTTCTAGTATTGACAAGTCACAACCGGAATCGGACAAATAAACTAGCATCAGCCACCTGGAACAATGTGACTTTTAACCCAAGACCTCCCCGAGGGGCACCCGGTTCATCGCCGACGC
Source organism: Allium sativum (assembly GCA_030737875.1). NCBI lineage: Eukaryota > Viridiplantae > Streptophyta > Magnoliopsida > Asparagales > Amaryllidaceae > Allium > Allium sativum. The sequence continues at coordinate 1,030,362,271 of CM060924.1, read as the reverse complement.
CATTAAGATATGGCTGGATGAAAAACACCGTGCTTTTAACCCAAGACCTCCCCTAGAGACATCCGGTTCATCGCCGACGCCATTAAGATATGGCTGGATAGCGATATAAACACTGGGCTTTTAACCCAAGACCTCCCCTAGGGGCACCCAATTCATCGCCGATGCCATTAATACATGGCCGGATAGCGATATGAACACAGGGCTTTCAAAGACCTCATTGGAGACATCCGCTCAGATGCTGGTTCTTCCAAATCCAGCTATCGATTCTGGGTCCTTCAAACCCAGTTACTGACGGACCCAAAGACCTCTTCAGAAGCATCCGACAAGTTCAACAAGCATCTGAATTATTCAGATTCAACGAATAATGGATCAAAAATATTTCCAAAGGCATCTGGTCATAAGCCGAATCAAATTCAGTTAATGACGGAACAAAAAAAAGAAGAAAAAAAAACTTTCCTCCAAGTCATCTGATAAAAACCACAAGTAACTGGCCCACTCAGTTACTAGGAATAACAGATTTCTTTACCTAACTGTAGAACCCATGCCTAATTTCCAAAATATTAAAACCAATTGTGGTATGGGGGCATTACCATCGCATTAATGAAATCTAATGATGCTCTCTTAAAAATATTACAATCCGGTCATAATCTCATGAAAACCTGGCATTAGGTCATTCCAACCAACAAAACTGGATTTTACAAAACAATAAAGTTGGTTGAATTAACTCAGCCTATAATAACATACAGTTTGGATTGCAGATGTAGAAAAGGCGTGGAATATAAAATAAAGAAGTACAGTGAGGCTAAAAGCAAAATTTAAAGCGCGGAAAGCAGGACACAATTTCCTGACAGCAAAGCAGAACTATATCATAAAGTAACATGTTATAGTATAAAACATCAGATGACAGAGTGCATAAAAACGACAAGTACAGGAGTAAAAAGCGGGGACCGGCGCCCGCATATACAACCGGCCTGAATACAACATGCAAAATAAAGTAATTAACAACCAAAGTTAAGCAACTACTGAGTATGATCATTTCTTCCTGTCACTTGATCTCAAAGCTGGCTTGCTAAGTAAAGGTGGAGGGGTCTCTTCCATATTACTCTAATTCTCTTGGGAAGAAAAAACGATAGCCTCCATCTCCTTCTTTTTCTTCTTAGACAATGAGGTCTTGGCAGATTTCTTTCCTATATCCTTGGTAGTAACTTGGGGATTTTCATTTGCATTAATAACTTCAAGGTCGTCGCTAAGGCTGTAGTCAACTACATCCAAATCCGAGAAGGCTCCGATCTTTACATCTTTTGATCCAGGAGCTGTCATAAGCAAGGGTGTGTTACTAGGAGGAGAGGGAGTAATGACAGAAGTAAGAGGGAAAGTTGTCAATGGTGAGTCAGGCCTAATAGCTCTTGTTGTCATTGCATTTCCTATGGCAGGAGAAGACAGGGGTGAAATCAAATTCAAAGTATGGAAACATTGAGCATAATAAGCAAGGGACCCAGGTGAATCGAAAATGGACTCTAAGCATGATAGGGTAAAGTTAGTTTCAATTTTACCTGTATCTAGAAGACCCTCCGAGGGATCCTTATGCTCGATTCACCAGTGATCGGGATTGTCATCATCAGCCTCATCGTTTCCACCATGTTCATCAATAATATCCTATGTATTAATATTCCCCTCAATAGTGACGTCTTTACCTTTAGGAGCATCAACTGGGTTAACTAATGTCTGTGAGCCAGAAGCTTCAATGGCCGAGGGATCAATGGGAAGGTTGACATCAGGTTGAGTTTGAACTTTCTCACCAGAAGTACTGGTCCTCTATGCCATTAGTTGTGCCTTTCCTTCTGCCAAAGCCTTTCTGGACCTGTCGTCTAAGAGTTTGTCAATGAGTTCGTCCTCGCTGCAATCATCACCGTTAATCTCAAACACTCGCTCCCAAACAAGCGCCAAAGAACGTGCAAAACTATCCCCTAAGTAATGCAAACTCCCACGGCTCATGACACTGTATACATAGAAGCGGAACATGTCATCATCAACTTCGTCCATAGCTTGTTTGTGGGTTTCTTCTGCATTCATCTTGCCCTTCTCAAGAGATTCGACCTTGGCCATCAGTATCTAGTTGGAATCCTTCAAAGACTTTACTTCCTTACATAGATTGGCAGCATCTTCCCGATATTGTTTGGAGAAATCCTTCTCTACAGCCAAATTGGCATCAACATTACGCTTGGCAGTTAAGGCATCCTTTTCTCTTTGTTTGGAAGCCTCGAGTTCTTCCTGGAGCTTCTTAATCTCGTTATCTGATGCTTCTAACTCTACGACTCTTTTATTGGGAATAGCGATAGTAGCGTCACGATCATCCAAAACCTTTTCCCAGTTGACTCTATCATTTTCCAACTCGGCAATTTTTGTAAGGTGGGAATCATGACGCTTTTGAAGGTCATCACCAAGTTTATCCCATCCACGCAACTTTTGGTAAAAGATATCTCTTACGACGTTCCATTTTGTTTCAAGTTGACTTTTAGCAGTATTGAACTGAGTATGTGTTTGACTTATAACCGCATCCACCACTTTAAGAATACCATCTGCGCCGGTTATACTTACTCCAAGATCAAAGTAAAGCCCTTTCAAATTCCAACCTGGGAGCTTTTCAGAAAAGGAAATGTTCGTCAAACCAGGATTATTGCGAGGTTTATTAATGATCGAATGAATCTCAGCTGGAGGACCGGGAGGGCCAGAGGATAAGGGAAGTTGGGGCTTAATAGGCAGCTTTTCTAATCGGGAACGCTTATAGGAACCATCCCTTCCTCGTTTCCTCCCTCGTTCCCCTTCATCGGGAGTGTCTTCCCTCAATCAACTGCGTCTTCTAGCTTCCTCTTCTTCTTCCTTGCGAATCTTCTTCCTCTGTTCCTCAATCAGGATGGATTCTGATGCATATAAAGACTGAGAAGAGGATTTCGAGGACGGAGGAGGATGGAGTTGATTGCGGTGATGTGATGATTGTTGAGGCTCAAATCGTAGTAAGTGCTTTGGATCGATAGCTTTGCTCCTTTTACTAAATTCTGATTTGATTCCGGACGAGCATCTCCCGTGCATGTCTAGACCTGAAATGAGTTATGAATGAGTTTCTGATACTTGAAACTACAAAGTATCTAAAGATATTAAAGCAAGATAAAAATACAGAAAAAAAATTGGAACGCACAAGATGAATTTCTTTAGAAGGGTAATGTTATTAATAGACCGGTTATACCCCTTGGGTCTAAGGGGATGCCTAAAGATTTAAGATGCCTTTCTGACTCGGTGGAGGCTGCATCCCTAAGTTCGGTTCTATGGTTTGAGGATCGAGAGGCTGAGTAACTGCACCATCCTGACAAAGATATCTAGCGGAGTTGAGATCACTCAAACTGTCAAAGGTACATGCAGAATCTTCCTTAGTTGCATTTTCAGTAGGGGAATCTCCAGTTATAGTCTTAATATTTGGATTAGTTTCTAATTCGATTATGTCTCCCCATCGTATTCAGTCCTGCGCTCGAATTCAGAAGGATTTACTTCCCTATTATCTCCCTTAACCTGTTCGGAATCTGATTCTGGCTCAGAATGCGGGGAAGTGTTCTCTTTCTCAGTCAACTCAGCCGATGTTATAGGATCCTTGCCCCTGTGACGGTTAGAATCTTCATCCTTATTCGAAGTCGTTGACAAGGGAAACGTTCTTCCATTGATAGGCTCTGAACATCTTTTCAAAGAAGGGTCAATAATAGGATTTTTATCGGCTTGAGTTACATTTCTGTCATCAGAACAGCCGGCGTTCGACTCTGCAGGGTTAGGTTTAGGAGTGGAAGGTCCAACCTTGCATAAAAACTTCCTCAAGGGGTGAAGTAGTTTATATTGGTGAAGAGTATTTTCAGTAGTTAAAAGTTTTCTACTTCTCTTAGCCTCGTCAATAGCTTTCAATGTTTCGAATGTGGCTTTAAGAGAAGAGGATGCTTTGTTGTCCTTTATCAAGGTAGGAAGTACTGCATTTTGAAAGAAATAATATAAGAACGTGTAACTCAAAGGAAAATAAAGTCAAAGCCGCTCAGTAGACTACGCATACCTCCATCTGTCCACTGCCCTCGAAATGGCTCGGGGCATCTAACAAAGAAAAATTGGTTTAAAAATCCTGAAACACTGTCCGGTAATTCGAGAACTAGCTTCCGATTTCTGGCACCTTCAGCATGCATAATAGAGGGGGTGTCCTTACTACTCTTGAAAGAACACAAGTAAAGAAGTTCCTAGAAAGAAGGCTCCTGCTTTGTTGTATCCATGAAAAGAACATAAAGGCCCAGTAGAACCATGTAGCCATTAGAATGGAGTTGGAAAGGGGCAATCCCTAGACGGTTTAGGATTCGCCCTAAAAAGGATTAAAAGGGGGAATAGCACCAGCTGCTTGCATTTGTTTGCTTACAGCAACGTATCCAACAGGAGGGTCGTCAGCAAAAACACCATCCTTTGGTAATATTGCATCTATAAGAGGTATTCTGTATTGACCGCACAGTAGTTTGTATTGCTCCTGAGTTAGAGTGCTAGACTGTCTCTCTTGATCCCTAGCTTTAATCGGGCGAAGGTCCAAAGGAAGGGGGGCAAGAACTTGGCTAGAGGTTATGGATGTTCCAATTTCGGGAGCCTTGTTTGAAGAGGGGTCGGTTTGAGCCAAGGAGATCTCTTTACATTAAAGGGGAACTTGCCTTTCAGTAGTCATTCTACACAAACAATACTTGAGTACATTTCAGTTTTCTAGCAACAAGATTCGAAGAATAAAAATGTGAAAACACTTCAAAAGCATTGAAACAAGGGTGACGAACACTGAAGCGAGGCGTGTATAGACATTAGAATCATGTCGTTATGGTATGATTGTCCATATCGTGGCAGCAATATGACGACATGCTTATGTCGCTACGACGGCTGGAAACTCATGTCGGTTCACGACATGAGATTCATGTCAGTTCACAGCATGATTTTCATGTCGATCCACGACTTGAAACCCATGTAGGTCCGCGGCACGAGCATAACGACATGATGCCATGACTCATATCAATTCGCAACTTGGGATCCTAAAAGTAACTCAACTTCGACACAGGGTTCTTAACAAAAAAGGTGCTTCAACATTATCGCAATTTGAATGGAGCAAGGACGTGAACACCAAACCGTAGCCTTAAACTAAAGTCATCAAAAGCTCAGCTCATTTGAACCTACTCTCAAACTCAAGTCGTTCATGCGACATGTCACCATGAACGACCTGAATTACGGTTACGTAAGCATAACGACGTGAACTTGTTATCACGACTTGATGATGGGATCGTCAAATAAACACAACTTAGAGCACACCATAAAACTATCGAGGAACAATACAAAAGGAGATCATACAGCGGCTATAATAAAACAATAAAAATTCATGGTTTGAGCATTTCAGCAAGCAACTAGTATGCAATATAACAAAATATTCAAAAACAGCTCATATGGTCATCATCGTGTCAAAGACCAAAACAAGATATTTTATGGCGTTAAAGATACGCTCAAGAACGGTTTGAAACTCATGTCGTCGGAACAGCATAAGGCTCAAGTCATATGTATTACATAAAAATCAGAGCTCAAAGGAGATTAAAGGATTTCGAAGCCCTTATACATGGTATACCCATTCTATGTTAACTCATTTTCGATTCACAAACATCTCAATAACACAAGACAGTTAAAATTGATTCACGAGATCATCACTTTATCAAAAGTGAGTGAAAATCCTTGGATTCTATACCAGTCCTAGCATTCAAAGAAAAAAAAAGGAAAAGGAAGAGAAGTGAAATTTAGATCTAAAAATTACTTGCAAAAATCTCTAAATGGTCGTCGAAGGAAGGATTCTCCAAAATCGAGAGCGTAAGTGACAGATTGAATGTAATTGATGATGATTGCTGGAGTTTGATATAGCCGGCTGGAGTCCGGTCGAGATGACTTTGGAAAAGGGGTCGGACTGATTAGATATGCCACTCACGAGGAAGATGACGTTGTCTCTCTAATTCTATCCTCTATTGACAAGAAAAGCTTCAAGATACAATGAAGGATGGTAATGGACACACAGGTTGGAGATAATATAAGGGGTGCCGACATGGTTGGGCCAAGTTCGGTTCAGATTAAAGCCCAACACGACTTAGACAGTCCCATGTGACATGGAGAAACCAAAGCAGTTTGCGACAATATAACTTGCGACATAAATTCGAGAGCGACTTGACTCCTTTATAAATAGTACCCTAACGACTTAACTAAAATACATGGAAAAAAATGTCATAAGGTATAAGGATTCGAAGCCCATTGTAACACCCCACGTCCATTAATGTCACTCACAAAGGGAATGAATTAACTTCAATGGAGCATTTTAAGTGAATATAGAACAGAAAATCACAACAAGACAAATATAAAGTAGTACTTGAAATTTTAAAACTTTATTTATTGCAGCAGAAGGTAAATATGTTTGGTTACATCATCAAAACCAAAGACTAGAGTCAAGTAAAAAATATCCATCTTGACTACCAAAAGTACATAAACTGAAAGACATAATCCCCAACATCAAAATAGACACAAATAAAAGAGAAGGTGAACATTACTTCAGCGATCCAAGCAATCTACTAAAAGCAGTCCAAAATCAAGCTCCACTGGTGCTAGTTCCAACCTGAGCACCTGGGGGGTGGGGGGAAGGGAGAAAAGAGGAGGAAACAAAAGGGGTCAGACATAAAGTCTGGCGAGTGCGATAACTTTACCAATATAATCAACAAAGTAACTAGGCTAAGGCATAAATTGGAAAATAAGGAAATGACCATAAACCATTGAGTATGGCAGAGTAAATAAGGAAACATGATGAACAACGATATCGTTAAAGCGCACCTAACCCACTATAAGATAATTACTAAACTACACTAACACTATAAGATAGTTGCTATACTACACCACCACTAGTATACTGCACCACCACTAGTCACCCTAAGGTTGATCCCGCCTACAGAACTTAATAATGATATTGGTAGTTTCATGCACCCCTAGCTGCCTTCATAGGTTCCGCCTGCCCCTATCTCCACTAGGTGTACCCACTACCCCCAAGCGATTGGCTCCCTAACTCGTAGATACCCGTGTTGGCCCCACAGTGGGGTGTATCACTCCTCAAAGTGGCAACCCGATAAAACCAACAATGCATGGCTTATACCTACACGATGCAACAACGTCTTACCTACCAGTCCGGGTCCACATACGCATATGAACCCGTTGGACTTGCTTTGCCACCGCTAACCAGGTTTGGCCTCTTACAGTCAAGCCCAGTATGCGTGTCCCGTCCTCGACTTGGGTCGAGCCCACAAAGATACGAATGGGTTACTGGTTAAAACGGGCCCCCATTACTTGACACAAGCTATCCACCTAAGCTTGGTCCCCTCTAGTACATCCCACTTAACCCACTTCTTATTCATGTTTCAATTACATGTTTCAATTTTGGTTAAGTGTTTCTAATCGTATTTCCAAATGCCACACAAGGCACCCACTAGATTCCACATGCCACCCAAGGCACCCACTTAACCCCCTCATGTCCCACTACATGTTTATCTGGTTAAGTGTTTCTTAATTCATTAAGACTGTAACCTCATAAAGACCTCTCACATTAGACTGGCATTTGTGGCAGCTGGATTTGCTGGGCGGTTCCGGGCAGTCTTACACCACAAAAGAGCCTAACCTCGTGTCTTTACAATTGTTACGTATTTAGTTTATGCCTAAGACCTCTCACATTAGACTGGCATTTGTGGCAGCTGGATTTGCCGGGCGGGTCTGGGTAGTCTTACACCACAAAAGAGCCTAACCTCGTGTCTTAGACGATTAATTACTCCTAATTAATCATTCCCCAATTTGATTTACTTTCCCTATTCAAATTATCAATCAATTCCAAATTTAACGATGTCCATAATTGACTCAATTATGTCCATCCATTTGTGGTATGTAAAATCATAAGAATTTTCACCACAATTATATTTTATGCCTTATAAGGCATCTATGCCAATTAAATCTTTTTAATATTATCCCCTTTACCCCAAGTTGTACGTTTCTTCGTTTATCGTAAAATATATGTTAGATTTTAATAGTCTAACTCATGAAATAAAGAGAAAACATCACAATATACACATAATTAAAACATAAATCTAACGTAGGGGTGAACTTGTATGTGTGAATGATGTTCAACTTCTAAAACTTGCATGGGCCAAAGTTACAACTTGCATAAACAACATATGTCATGGATCCAAATCTAAAGGTGTGAACTTGTTGAGATAATGGCCACAAACTTGCACAAATCATGTATGTCATAGATCTACATCTAAAGGTGTAAACTTGCATAGGCAATAACCCTAAACTTGCATAACATGATTCATATCCAAACTCATAAACTTGCATATGTGATTTATGCATCGTAGCAATGGTGTAAATTTGCATCTAACATGTAAAGTATCATGTAGAATTTAGCATATAACTCACACATGTCATAGCCTAACTTTTTATCAAATTTTCACATGAACTAGATGTCATAACCATGTAAGGTCACATATAATTTTACCCAACTTGTATATGATTCATGTTTGAATCCAAAATCTAAACTTGCATACATATGATTTATCACATGAATCAACATAACCAAACTAGCATATGAAACGTGATGATTTGATTATATATAAAGTTACAACATAGATGATAGCAACATAACTTTACATCATAAATGATAGCATCACAACATAACGTCATAGAGATTTCAACACAATCCTACAACATAATTACAACATGCGATCAATAATTCACATCACATCCATACAATCCGCATTATAACTTAATCCAATTAAATTATTAATTATTTTATTAAAACTATCAAACTCACAACTCAAAAGCAGTCTTGAGTTCTGAATTCTGATTTCTGGAGTTGAATTAGCTCTCCTTTGAAGAAGATTCATTGTTAGGGTTGAGTAGAACTGATTTGATTTGTTGTTCTTCCTCTCTAATTGGTGGCGGCTACTCTAGGGTTCAAGACGACAGCATGACGGCCATAGTTTCAGTTTTAATTCCGATTTAGGGTTTGAGTCTATGGGTCTTTTTATAGGGTTTTGAATTAATTTAAGCCGTTGGATGGTCTTAGGGTTAATCAAAACCTTTCAGTCAGGATAGGGTGACACCTCAGCCCTAATGACTCAGCAAGGAGTCAGAAAGGACTCATCAACATGGGTCAGACTGAATCAGAAAGCTGTGAAGGCCTGCTGCCTTGGCCTGGGCGCAATTGGTAGTTGCGCCAGTGCAAATTTGTACTGGCGCACTTCCCAAGTGCGTCAGTGCAATCTTTTTCTCTTTTTTGCCACCAAACTTCGTTCGTCCATAACTCCTTCATCCGGTACTCGTTTCCCGCAAACTCGGACTCTATTTCAACCAGAATTCCGAGACGAACACAATGGCGCAACCCCATTCCTTTAATTCTCACATCTGAGATTAATTATTCTTTATTTTAGTTAATTCGATTATTCAAAAATCCAGGGTGTTACATTCTCCCCTCCTTAAAGGATTTCGCCCCCGAAATCTCCAAGTTAAGGAGAATGCATATCCTACCATCCAAACAACCATCTACTCAACCATCAAACACGGGCATCCATTGTCCTTACAAAATTTCTAATGTTGTATGAACATATGCAAGAAGTGTGTGTATATGTTCCTTATCTAATGCAAAATCAGGCGGTCTACTGATTCAGTTGACCTCCTTAATGCAAACCATGATAGTGCCATGCGTCCATTATGTATGCGAAAAAAACCTTATCGATACATATTATTTCTACATGTGTGCACAACCATTCACGAAAATGCAACTTCCATATGACGGTACAACCATTATACATCCCTTACTTAAATATGTACACACATTTAAATGCAATATGAAGTGATTGAGCCGATCTAGTGCCTAAAGTGTGTGTATATGCATCCACGAGCAAACACTTGCATCCACATCCATCCACCATACATAACATGTCTCAAACACATGTTTCAACCATAGGACTACCCTATATAAAGGCTAAAGATACTAGCGAGAGGACATACTAAAGATAAGATAAGTACAAGGTAAGCGATAAAGGAGAAATTAAAAGACATACCCTCGAAAAGAAAAGGGTAAAATGAACGCATCTTCGCTTCCGTCTCCCAAATGGCATTGATCTCATCATCTCCCCATTGCACTTTGACTAGCTTGACCTCTCGATTCCTCAACTTCTTAATCTCCGACCCAAGAATGCAAGTAGGGGCTCGTCGAATCGTCGCATCACGCTCGATCTCCACCTCTCTAAGCAAGCTCGGCTTTATCACTTCCGCGGTCTCGTGCAAGCACTTCCTCAAATGTGATACATGGAATACGTTGTAACACCCCGAATTTTAGTTAATACTAAAATTCGCTAATTACAGGATAAATAATCTCAGACATGGGAATTGGGGGTAACGGGCTGCGTTATTGCGTTCGTCTCGGAAAAATACGCGAAATAGAGTCCGAGTTTGCGTAAAACGGGTACCGTATGAAAGAGATATGGACGAACGAAATTAGGCAGAAAAAACAGAAACAGGCCAGAATTGCACTGGCGCACTTGTGAAGTGCGCCAGAACAAAGATGCACTGGCGCACTTGTGAAGTGCGCCAGTACAAAGATACACTGGCGCACTTGGGAAGTGCGCCCGTGCCGAGCCAAGAAACCTGCACAGTTTCTAGAGAGTTCTGTGGTTGGGTGCACCAGTTTGGGGTTTGGGCTTGGTCTTAGGGCTAGTTTCTGGAAGGTGCCGAAATCTAAGGGTCCTAATCTAATTTAGGGTTAATCTAAGGGTCTAAAATGCAACCTAATCCTATAAATAAGACCACAACCCTACCCTAATTCATTCATAATTAAATCTTGTAACTAAACTATGGCAAAATGAAACTTGATCATGGCCTCCACAAATCAATGAAGAGGAAAGCAAGCTAATCAACCTCTCTAATCAACTTCTAATACATTTTAAGCATCTTAATCTTCATTTGGAGTGCAAATTGCTAGTGGTGGGTTTCTATCACTTTGATGATCAATTGTTAAGATAAGTAGATTAGGTGTAATGAGACTTATGGTCTTGAATGCGGATTTGTGAGTTTGAATCAATTGTAATGATATGCTAATCTATGTATAATATTAATCCTATGTTGAATATGTAAGTTTATGCAAGTTGGATATGTGGGTTTATGCATAATAAGTAAGTGATTTTATGCAAGTGAAGCATGTGGTATTATGCATGATGAGTATGTAATTCTATGCATGCTAAGTATATGATATTATGCAAGTTGAGTATGTAATTCTATGCATGCTAAGTATATGATATTATGCAAGTTGAGTATGTGATTCTATGCATGCTAAGTATGTGATAATATGCATGATTAATAAGTTGTTTTATGCATATTTAACAAGGGGGTTTATGCATGTTTAACAAGTTCATATGCAAGTTACATGTATGTTAATATGCAAGATATGCTATGCAAGTTACATGTTTGTTAATATGCAAGTTACATGTATGTTAATATGCAAGATATGCTATGCAAGTTACATGTTTGTTAATATGCAAGTTACATGTATGTTAATATGCAAGATATGCTATGCAAGTTACATGTTTGTTAATATGCAAGTATGTGAATGCTCGTGCAAGAATGTGAATGCTTATGCAAGTTATGTGTATGCTTAAATGCATGTTTAACATGTTATGCAAGTTGTGAGAATGCTTATATGCAAGTTCAACATGTTATGCAAGTTATGTGTGCTTATGCAAGTTATGTGAATGCTTATATGCAAGTTCAACATGTTATGCAAGATATAGGTATGATAATATGCAAGTTCATATGCAATATGTTATGCAAGTCATGTGCGATAATATGCAAGTTTGGGTTAAATGTAGTTGGGTTAATATATGCTCATATATCCAAGTTGACATCCTCTTAACCCATGACAAAGTTATATGCTAAGATTTGGTTAAAACCCATGATATTTGTGATGGATCTTCCCTTTTATTTTGTCGTGAAATGAGAACGATTTGCGTGGGGAACGATGGGGTTAATAAATATGTTAATTAAAGTATAGTTGGGTATGGTTAAGCATACCATAAAAATAAATTAACATAAGTGGGAATTTACCTATTGAGTTAGGTCTACCCCATGGGAATTTACCTATTGAGTTAGGTCTACCCATGTTATGAAAAACTTGATATTAATTAGGGATAATTACTATAAATTATGAGGGTGATTAATTAGGTGTAATTAATCGACTAAGACACGAGGTTGGACTCAGTTGTAGCGTAAAACTGCCCGGACCCAACCGGCTTAACCAGTTGCTACAAATGTTAGCCCAATGTGAGAGGTCTTAGGCACAAACTAAATACGTGATTAATGTAAAGACACGAGGTTAGACTCGGTTATGACATAAGGCTGCCCGGACCCAACTGGCTTAACCAGCGGTCATAAAAGATAGTCTAATGTGAGAGGTCTTTATGAGGATCACGGTCTTAATTAATTAAGAAACACTTAACCAAATTAGCATGTAGTGGGACATGAGGGTTAAGTGGGTACCTTGGGTGACACGTAGTAACTAGTGTGAGTGCCTTGGGTGGCATGAGGAAACTAGTGGGTTGCCTTGGGTAGCAATAGAAAATACGATTAGAATACTTAACCAAAGTGGAACATGGAATTAAACATGATTAAAGGGTTAAGTAAGTGCCTCGGGTGGCATGTGGGAATTAAGTAAATGACTTGGGTGGCATATGAAATCTAGTGGGTGCCTTAAAAGGTAATTCAAATATGATTAATGACTTAACCAAAGTATTTATAACATGTAAGTGGACATGGTTAAAGGGGTTAAGTGGGATACACTAGATAAAATAACAAGCTTAAGTGGTAGCTTGTGGGGGCCCATCTCAACCAATATCCCAAACGTATCTTTGTGGGCTCGACCCAAGTCGAGTGACGGGACACGCATATTGGGCTTGACTATAAGAGGCCAAAAACGGATTAGCGGTGGCAACGCAAGTCCATCGGGTTTCATATGCGTGTGTGGGCCCGGGCTGGTAAGTAAGACGTTGTTGCATCGTGTAGGTATAACCCGTGCACCAGAATCAGGCTCGCCACTTTGGGGAATGATACATCCCACTGTGGGGCTAGCACGGATATCTACGTTAGGGAGCCGATCACTTGGGAGTAGTGGGTACACCTAGGTAGTTAGCTAGGGGTACACGAAGCTACTGGGTAAAAATTACTAAGTACATTTAGGGGGATCAATATTTAGATGGGAATTAATCTGGGGTAGGTAGAACTGGTGTGGTGCAGGGTAGGAATTACTCTTGGGTGGATAAGTCTGGGGCGGTGTAATCTAGTAATTATCCTTGGGTGGATAAATGCGTCTTTACGGTGATCTTAGTTTATCCTAAGTTTACCAAGCTGCTTAGTGTAGCCATTCATCCCCAGTCGTTACCGTATATCAACTTATGTCTTCTCTGGTTATTTTAATGATTGTATTGTTAGGGTTATAGGACTCACTCAGACTTATGTCTGACCCCGTTGTTTTTATCTTTTTCCCCCAACCCCAGGTTATTAGAGTGGGCCTGGTGCTAGTGGGCTTTGATCTGATTGCTGTATCTATCCTATGGAGCTTGGACCTCTGAAGTGAAGCCGAGCTTATCTTTCCTTTTATGGCTATTAGTTATGTAGTGGGATTATGTACTTCTATTTTATCAAGATGGATATTATGTACTTGACTCTGGTTTATGGTTTTGTGATGTAACCAAACATGTATTACTTTCCGTTGCAATGAAATGATGATTTAAATTTTCAAGTATTACTTATATCTGGCTTGCTGTAATTTTACTGTTCTATATTCACTTAAAATACTTCACCGAAACTAAGGCATTCCCCTGGTATGAGTGACCTTAGCGGACGTGGGGTGTTACACGTGGTATCAGAGCTTAAGGTTACCAGAACAGATAAATTTTTTAGAAAAACTATTTTTCTAAGAAAATTTTTGAAGAAGTATTTTCAAAAACATGTCTTTTAAGAGAAAAGTTTTTGAGAGAAAAGCGTAATCCCCGATAGCCATATCTTTATCTTTCGAATTCTCCGTTTGAATCTCTATCTCTCTCGGTTTGAGTTTCCCCTCCGTGTGTAGATGATCTTTCTAAGATAGATAAGAATGGAAAACCGCTTCAAGGGAATTAGACGTAAATCAGATTAGAAGTTGGTTCAAGAAGGAGGAGGACTTGTAAGTACTTATTGGATGGACGATGGGAGGAAGGCTCTAATAGTTGTTTGGTTAATGAAGGACGAAACCTCATTGATGGGAGGTTACGAGTGGAGAATGGGAAGGAGAAGGCTAGTAGTTATCCTTTTGGGAGGAATAGGACACCTTATTAGGATTGACCAAAGAAGCAAGGGCAAGGTATGGAATCTTCTGGAGGATAGTTGTATTTCCTCACGACTAGGGTGCCGGACAGGGATAAGACCGTCTAGGTTAGAATTTGAATTTCTTTGTTATCCAATCCAAACTTTATTTGATTCTGATGTATCGAGTTCGTTTATCTCATCATTGTTAGTTGAGTCACTGCACTTAGACACCAGTTTGGTAGATGATCCCTTAGTTGTTTCAAACCCAATTGGGGCTCCATGATGTGTTTGGGTTTGAAAGTTTCTATACTTAGCGTTGAGTTTGGATGTGATGCTTGTTGGGCTTCACGGACTATGGGTTAGTTTTGGGGCATGGACTGGTTATCCAGTAGGGGTGCCGTTCTTGATTCTGAAGGGAGAGTTGTTAGGCTTATGACCCGCTTGGGTAACACTCTCGAGATCTCTTGTAATCCCATAGAATCTGTTATGCTAAGTTATCTAGAATCGCTTGACACGTCGGTCGAGAGTTTGCGATCTGTTTGAAGTGGTCCGGGAATACTCGGATGTGTTTGAGAAGGTGAAGGGCTTACCTCCGGAGCGGGAGATTGACTTCCGAATATTTCTGGTAAACAATGCCAAACCAGTGACTTGGCCAGTGTGCCACAAGGCTCCCCGTGAGAGGAGGGAACTCCATAAGTAAGTAGGCGATTGCTTGAGAAGGGGTTCATAAGAAGAAGTATATCGGAGTGGGGCGCTCCAGTAGTTTTTGCCATGAAGGCGGATGGGTCCCTCAGACTTTGTGTAGGCTAAAGAGAACTAAATAAACTCACAAAGAAGAATAGACACCCATTGCCGAAGATTGATGATCTCTTTGATCAGTTGGTTGGCGCCTCAGTATTTTCGCAGTTGGACTAAGCCACATGGTTTCGTCAGTTGAGAGTGGTTGACGATAGTATAAAGAAGATTGCCTTTAGGACTCCGGATGGTTTTATGAGTGGCTGGTGATGCTATTTGGTTTGACGAACGCCCCCGCATACTTTGTTGATTGGAAGAGAAGGGTGTTCAGGGAGTACCTAAATAAGTTTGTGATGATCTTTGTGGATGACATCTTGGTCTTTTCTAGGAGCGAAATAAGTTTTCATATGTGCTCAATAGGTTGAGCAAAGCCAGTTATGGGATAAAACGGTGGTTTTGGAGCAAGGCTGGCAAGGACATCCAAAGTTGGTCAAAGGCTTAATTGTTTAGCCATTATTTATTTTAGTATCATCTCACGTAGGTCGCCTAAACTCGAAGGAGATATCCCTTGGGTGTTTGTCTGATATTGGTTTCGGCCTTTGGGGCCGGCATTTGGGGGATGTCGAATTCGACTAGGGTGGTCTGCGTGAGAGAAGGACAGTTGTGACGATTTTGGATAGGATTCTTAGCATCTTATGAGTTTGAGATAGCGTATACCCCTAACAAGGGAAACATGGTAGCAGACGTCTTAAGAAGAAAAAGGTTGTCCGTTGAACTATAAAGTTTAGAATTTATTTCTATGTTTGACTTTAGACCTTTCATTGATTCTGTATCCGGTTTGCTAGCCTCCTTGGAGGTTAGGCCTACTCTTTTGGGGCGTATTGGCAGAGCACAGCGGGACGACCCACAATTGGTTGAGTTAGTAAAGAAGCTCATGAGGGGGGGAGTCATCCAGCCATTTGAATAGATACACCCTAGATGGTAAAGGGTGGTTGCGTAGAGACGGTGGACTTTGTGTACCGCAAGACGAGGGTTTGGGGAAGGCTATACTTGATGATGCACATCGATCGAAGATGACCATTCAACCCAGTAGGGACAAGATGTACCAAGACATGAAGCGAGTTTTCTTTTGGGCCAATATGAAGAAAGACGCGGCCAAGTATGTCGCTAGATGCTTGGTGTGCTAACAAGTGAAAGCGGAACAGAAGAAACCCGGAGGGTTGCTTCACCCGTTGGAAGTTCCGTAATGGGAAGTGGGATAGTGTCTCGTTGGATTACCAAAACCAAGGAAGGGTAATACGGGGATTGGGCTTATGGTAGATAGACTTACTAAGTGTGCCCATTTCATGCCCGTGAAGAGCAAGAGGACTATTACATGTCTAGCTTCAGTTTACCTTCGAGAGATTATTAGATTGCATAGTGTACCTTCCAGTATAGTGAGCGATCGAGATTCTATCTTCACTAGTGAGTTTTGGAGAAGTTTGCAAGAGGCGGTAGGGACTCAGTTGTGTTTGAGTATCGCATATCATCCTCAGACGGATGGCCGGACCGAGAGGGTGAATCGTATTTTAGAAGACCTTTTGAGGTTATGTATTTTGGATTTTGGAGGTACATGGGAAGAGCATCTTCCATTGGTGGAGTTCGCATATAATGGCAGCTTTCAGTCCAGTATTGGTATGGCTCCTTTCGAAGCTCTTTATGGAAGGCCTTGTTGATCACCTACATGTTGGTGGGAATCTACGGATTAGATCTTGGTTGGGCCGATGTGATTAGAGAGTCTTCAGAGAAGATTGACTTGATTCGAAGAAGGAGGAAAGCAGCACGGGATAGGAAAAAATCTTATGTGGACAAGAGGAGAACAGAGCTTGAGTTTGATATTAGGACATGTTTTTTTATCAAGGTATCTCCGTTACGGAATGTGGTTCACTTTGGATCTGTTAGGAAGTGAGTACCAAGGTTTGTAGGGCCATTTCCCATTAAGGAAAGAATTTGACGGATGGCATATAGAGGGGAGTTGTCTGACAGACTTAGTGGTGTACCGGATGTATTTCATGTGTCCCATTTGAGGAAGTGCTTACATAAGACCGCTGAGGTGGTAGAGCCGAGTTTGCTTAAAGAAGCAGAGTTAGAGCGCGATGAGACGATTCGACGAGCTCCTACTCGCATCATTGGGTCAGAGACAAGGAAGTTGAGGAACAGAGAAGTTCAGCTAGCTAGAGTGCAATGGGGAGATGACGAAAGAAATGCTACTTGGGAGACGGAAGCGAAGATGCGTTCTTTGTATCCATTTCTTTTTGGAGAGTATGTCTTTTAACTTCTCCTTTATCGCTTGCCTAGTACTTATCTTATCTTTAGTATGTCCTCTCGATTAGTGCTGTTTGACCTTTAGATAGGGAAAACCTATGGTTGAAACATGTGTTTGAGACATGTTATGGTTGATGGATGCAAGTGGATGCAAGTGTTTGCTAGTGGTTGCTCGTGGATGCATATATACACACTCTAGGCACTAGATCGGCTCAATCACTTCATATTGCATATTGCATAAAATTGTGTGTAGTTAGCTATATTTATGGATGTATAATGATTGTGTTATCATATGGATGATGCATTTTGGTGAATGATTGTGCACTCATATAGATACTGTATGTGTCGATAGGGTTATCTCGCATACATATTGGATGCATGGCACTATCATGGTTTGCATATGTTCGTACATTAGATAGGGAACATATACACACACTTTTCGCATATGCTCATACATCATTAGAAATTGTTTAAGGACAATGGATGCTCGTGTTTGATGGATTGAGTAGATGGTTGTTTGGATGGTAGGATATGCATTCTCCTTAGCTTAGAGATTTCGGGGACGAAATCCTTTAAGGAGGGGAGAATGTAACACCCCGAATTTTAGTTAATACTAAAATTCGCTAATTACAGGATAAATAATCTCAGACATGGGAATTGGGGGTAACGGGCTGCGTTATTGCGTTCGTCTCGGAAAAATACGCGAAATAGAGTCCGAGTTTGCGTAAAACGGGTACCGTATGAATGAGATATGGACGAACGAAGTTAGGCAGAAAAACCAGAAACAGGCCAGAATTGCACTGGCGCACTTGTGAAGTGCGCCAGAACAAAGATGCACTGGCGCACTTGTGAAGTGCGCCAGTACAAAGATACACTGGCGCACTTGGGAAGTGCGCCCGTGCCGAGCCAAGAAACCTGCACAGTTTCTAGAGAGTTCTGTGGTTGGGTGCACCAGTTTGGGGTTTGGGCTTGGTCTTAGGGCTAGTTTCTGGAAGGTGCCGAAATCTAAGTGTCCTAATCTAATTTAGGGTTAATCTAAGGGTCTAAAATGCAACCTAATCCTATAAATAAGACCACAACCCTACCCTAATTCATTCATAATTAAATCTTGTAACTAAACTATGGCAAAATGAAACTTGATCATGGCCTCCACAAATCAATGAAGAGGAAAGCAAGCTAATCAACCTCTCTAATCAACTTCTAATACATTTTAAGCATCTTAATCTTCATTTGGAGTGCAAATTGCTAGTGGCGAGTTTCTATCACTTTGATGATCAATTGTTAAGATAAGTAGATTAGGTGTAATGAGACTTATGGTCTTGAATGCGGATTTGTGAGTTTGAATCAATTGTAATGATATGCTAATCTATGTATAATATTAATCCTATGTTGAATATGTAAGTTTATGCAAGTTGGATATGTGGGTTTATGCATAATAAGTAAGTGATTTTATGCAAGTTAAGCATGTGGTATTATGCATGATGAGTATGTAATTCTATGCATGCTAAGTATATGATATTATGCAAGTTGAGTATGTAATTCTATGCATGCTAAGTATATGATATTATGCAAGTTGAGTATGTGATTCTATGCATGCTAAGTATGTGATAATATGCATGATTAATAAGTTGTTTTATGCATATTTAACAAGGGGGTTTATGCATGTTTAACAAGTTCATATGCAAGTTACATGTATGTTAATATGCAAGATATGCTATGCAAGTTACATGTTTGTTAATATGCAAGTTACATGTATGTTAATATGCAAGATATGCTATGCAAGTTACATGTTTGTTAATATGCAAGTTACATGTATGTTAATTTGCAAGATATGCTATGCAAGTTACATGTTTGTTAATATGCAAGTATGTGAATGCTCGTGCAAGAATGTGAATGCTTATGCAAGTTATGTGTATGCTTAAATGCATGTTTAATATGTTATGCAAGTTGTGAGAATGCTTATATGCAAGTTCAACATGTTATGCAAGTTATGTGTGCTTATGCAAGTTATGTGAATGCTTATATGCAAGTTCAACATGTTATGCAAGATATGGGTATGATAATATGCAAGTTCATATGCAATATGTTATGCAAGTCATGTGCGATAATATGCAAGTTTGGGTTAAATGTAGTTGGGTTAGTATATGCTCATATATGCAAGATGACATCCTCTTAACCCATGACAAAGTTATATGCTAAGATTTGGTTAAAACCCATGATATTTGTGATGGATCTTCCCTTTTATTTTGTCGTGAAATGAGAACGATTTGCGTGGGGAACGATGGGGTTAATAAATATGTTAATTAAAGTATAGTTGGGTATGGTTAAGCATACCATAAAAATAAATTAACATAAGTGGGAATTTACCTATTGAGTTAGGTCTACCCCATGGGAATTTACCTATTGAGTTAGGTATACCCATGTTATGAAAAACTTGATATTAATTAGGTATAATTAATATAAATTATGAGGGTGATTAATTAGGTGTAATTAATCGACTAAGACACGAGGTTGGACTCAGTTGTAGCGTAAAACTGCCCGGACCCAACCGGCTTAACCAGTTGCTACAAATGTTAGCCCAATGTGAGAGGTCTTAGGCACAAACTAAATACGTGATTAATGTAAAGACACGAGGTTAGACTCGGTTATGACATAAGGCTGCCCGGACCCAACCGGCTTAACCAGCGGTCATAAAAGATAGTCTAATGTGAGAGGTCTTTATGAGGATCACGGTCTTAATTAATTAAGAAACACTTAACCAAATTAGCATGTAGTGGGACATGAGGGTTAAGTGGGTACCTTGGGTGACACGTAGTAACTAGTGTGAGTGCCTTGGGTGGCATGAGGAAACTAGTGGGTTGCCTTGGGTAGCAATAGAAAATACGATTAGAATACTTAACCAAAGTGGAACATGGAATTAAACATGATTAAAGGGTTAAGTAAGTGCCTCGGGTGGCATGTGGGAATTAAGTAAATGACTTGGGTGGCATATGAAATCTAGTGGGTGCCTTAAAAGGTAATTCAAATATGATTAATGACTTAACCAAAGTATTTATAACATGTAAGTGGACATGGTTAAAGGGGTTAAGTGGGATACACTAGATAAAATAACAAGCTTAAGTGGTAGCTTGTGGGGGCCCATCCCAACCAATATCCCAAACGTATCTTTGTGGGCTCGACCCAAGTCGAGTGACGGGACACGCATATTGGGCTTGACTATAAGAGGCCAAAAACGGATTAGCGGTGGCAACGCAAGTCCATCGGGTTTCATATGCGTGTGTGGGCCCGGGCTGGTAAGTAAGACGTTGTTGCATCGTGTAGGTATAACCCGTGCACCAGAATCAGGCTCGCCACTTTGGGGAATGATACATCCCACTGTGGGGCCAGCACGGATATCTACGTTAGGGAGCCGATCACTTGGGAGTAGTGGGTACACCTAGGTAGTTAGCTAGGGGTACACGAAACTACTGGGTAAAAATTACTAAGTACATTTAGGGGGATCAATCTTTAGATGGGAATTAATCTGGGGTAGGTAGAACTGGTGTGGTGCAGGGTAGGAATTACTCTTGGGTGGATAAGTCTGGGGCGGTGTAATCTAGTAATTATCCTTGGGTGGATAAATGCGTCTTTACGGTGATCTTAGTTTATCCTAAGTTTACCAAGCTGCTTAGTGTAGCCATTCATCCCCAGTCGTTACCGTATATCAACTTATGTCTTCTCTGGTTATTTTAATGATTGTATTGTTAGGGTTATAGGACTCACTCAGACTTATGTCTGACCCCGTTGTTTTTATCTTTTTCCCCCAACCCCAGGTTATTAGAGTGGGCCTGGTGCTAGTGGGCTTTGATCTGATTGCTGTATCTATCCTATGGAGCTTGGACCTCTGAAGTGAAGCCGAGCTTATCTTTCCTTTTATGGCTCTTAGTTATGTAGTGGGATTATGTACTTCTATTTTATCAAGATGGATATTATGTACTTGACTCTGGTTTATGGTTTTGTGATGTAACCAAACATGTATTACTTTCCGTTGCAATGAAATGATGATTTAAATTTTCAAGTATTACTTATATCTGTCTTGCTGTAATTTTACTGTTCTATATTCACTTAAAATACTTCACTGAAACTAAGGCATTCCCCTGGTATGAGTGACCTTAGCGGACGTGGGGTGTTACATACGTCGTGTACACAACTAAGTCTCTCGGGCAACTCCACTCTACACGCCATCTTCCCAATCCTTTCCTTAATAGGAAACGTCCCTATGAACCTTGGTGCTAACTTTCCAACGGACCCAAAGCGAACGACGTTCCGTAATGCAGACACCTTGACAAAGACCATGTCCCCAACATCAAACTCAAGATCTATCCTCCTCTTGTCCGCATAAGAATTCTGTCTATCTTGTGCCGTCTTCATCCTCCTTCGTATCAAATCGATCTTTTCCGAAGTCTCTCTAATCATATCGGGTCCAAGCAAGACCTTGTCTGTAGACTCCCACCAACATGTAGGCGAACGACACGGCCGTCCATAAAGAGCCTCGAACGGTGCCATGCCAATACTGGACTGAAAGTTGTTATTATATGTGAACTCTACCAACGGAAGATGTTCCTCCCATGTACCTCCGAAATCTAAGACACACAACCTCAATAAGTCCTCTAGAATACGATTCACCCTCTCGGTCTGGCCGTCCGTTTGAGGATGATATGCGGTGCTCAAACATAACTGAGCCTCTACCGCCTCTTGCAAGCTCTTCCAAAATTCGCTAGTGAAGATAGGATCGCAGTCGCTCACTATGCTAGAAGGAACACTATGCAAATGAACTATTTCTCGAATTTATACGGAGGCTAACCATGGAGCAGTCCTCTTACTCTTCACAGGAACGAAATGTGCGCTCTTAGTAAGTCTGTCTACCACGACCCAAATCCCCGTATTACCCTTCCTCGATCTCAGTAACCCATCAACAAAGTCCATCGAAACACTTTCCCTCTTCCATTGCGGGACCCCCAATGGGTGAAGAAATCCACCGGGCTTCCTTTGCTCTGCTTTTACTTGTTGGCACACCAAGCATCTAGAGACAAACTTGTAACACCCCGTAGTTATATAACATTAGGTTTCACAAATTAAAGTATAATTAAATTTTAGAAGAAGAATTAAGGGAAACGGGTTACGCCATTACGTTCGTCTCGAAATTCTGCTTGAGATAGAGTCCATGTTTGCGTAAATCGGACTCCGTATGAAGGAGATATGACCTCCGGAAGTTTAAGAATTTATTTAAAATTCAAACAGCTCAGTTTCACGTTCAAAATTCGAAAATAAGCTCAAACTGGGATGGGCAGGAGAATTCCCGCCCAGGGACCAGGTCGACCATAGGGTCGACCATAGTGTCGACCTAGTCACCCCCAGGTCGACCATAGTGTCGACCTGGGTGTCATCCTGCCTGGTCGGCCTGGTTGGGTCCTGGCTCGAATTTATGGGCCTGGTCTTGTCACTAGGGCTGAGTTGTCTGCTTTTGATTGGCTTCTCTTTAGAACGGATGGGTTTGATTAAACCTGGCTTCGTCGACGGCTCTAATTAACTTGCAACTCAATAAAAACAGCCTAGGTCTCCAACTAAAATTCACACAAAAATAAGAACTTGAGCCGCCAAGATGTCAGAAGAATACTAAGGAGAGCCTCCGCTTGAAAAGAGACGAACAACGATTCAAGAAACAAAAAATCTAATCTAATTTCTATGCAACGTTTTCAACTCCAAGGGAGAGCTTTGCAAATTCAGAATAACAGAAACCAGAAAACAAGTTTCAGCGCCCGTAGTAAGTATAGTGGTTTTCTGAATATGAATAGAAATTAGGATGTGATTCGATGTAAATGAAATTGGGGTTTTACTATCATACAATATTGATGTAAATTCTACGTATTGCGTTGATTATGTCATATTTTGTATTGGGTATTTGTGGCATAAATTGGTTGATGTGTACCTATTGACATTTGTATATGAAAATAAATATCACTTGCAAGTTTGTAGTAAAAACTAGAATTGACATCTTTATGTTATGTCGTTAACATGGTTAGCATATATTCTTTTTAGGCCTAAGTTGAGACTCATGTAAACATGTTCCAAGTTGAAACCTTTTATGCCTACACGACTGAAAACCTTTGTATACATTATTATGTTTATTTGCAAGTGATAATTGGGTTTATGCAAGTACCTTTTGGTTACACAAATTATACTAGTTTCATGTTGAAATAGGCTACTTGATGTAAAGTTAGTTTACACCTTTGGGTTATGTCAAAAAGTGGACATTTTTATGCTAGTTTGGTGTTTGACATTATGTCTAGTTATATGTGTATAAAACCATGTTTAAACAAGTCTAAAAGTACGCCATTTCATGTGACACCAATTTAGATATATCCTTATTGAATGCAAGTTCACATGAACCACAATCTATGTTAGTGAAAACGCTATGTTGCAAGTTCATGTGCCACACACTTCTATGTATTCTAGAACAATTCATGATTCTGTGCTTCCCCTTTTTATGTTTATGAGTTGGGATGAAATGTTAAGCCCAACATATGTTATGTTGCGTACATACAAACGGGGGAAAGAAACGTTGGGTTTAAAATAAAATACATGTATTGGCATGTCTGCCACATGTCAATGACTAGTGACATTTAAAGTGGAATAAATTGTTATACCCAAAATTAGTGAATTTGGATAATTGGGCCATAAACATTTAAATATAAAAATGAAAAGTGACTATATGTAAATCTAGAAAATAAGAGTGTGCTTAACCCGAGGTTGGATTGAGTTGTGATGTAAACCTGCCCAGACCCGCCCGGCTGTCCAGTAGTCACAACAATACCTATCCAATGTGGGTGGTTAAGCATTGAGCCCAATAATGACCCGAGGTTAGACTGAGCTACGGTGTAAACCTGCCCGGAACCGACCGGCACATCTAGTAACCGTAGCAATATCTGTCTAATGTGAGTGGTCAGGTGCTCTAAGTGGCTAAGGACAGATGGTAGGGTTAAGTTAACTAAAACACTTAACCAGCTTAACATGTTAACAAGACAAGACTTGTAGGGACTAAGTAACTAAGAAAAACACTTAGCCAATTTAACATGTTAACTAGACTAGAAGGTGAGGTTAAGTAAAATTAATACACTTAACCAATTTAATATATTAACTAGACTGGAGGGTGAGGTTAAGTAAAACCAGGACACTTAACCGTTATAACCTGATAATTAGATAAGTGGGTGAGGTTAAGTAAATTTAGAATACTTAACCATTATAACACGTTAGCTAGAGAAGTGGGTAAGGTTAAGTAAATACACTTAGCCAATTTAATAAGTTAGCTGGACTAGAGGGTAGGGTTAAGTAAACTTAGAACACTTAACCATCATAGTGTGATAAATTGAACAGGGTTAAGTTGAAACATAAGGGGACAATACCTAACCATTAGAACATGTTAATTAAACAGATGTTAGGGTTAAGTTAACTAAGGGAACACTTAACCGTTATAACATGTTAGTTAAAACAGATGGGAAAGATTAGGTTAGGGGATACTTAACCAATACAAGATGAATGGGTTGGGTTAAGTAATAAGAAACACTTAACCAATATAACTTGGTTTGTGATAGGGTTAAGTCAACATGAACTACTGATAACACTTAGCTAGTTTAATATGACAAAGGAATGGGTTAAGCTAACCTGAATTGACTAATGACACTTAACCAATCCAACTTGACGAGAAAGAGGGCTAAGTAGAAAACCCTAGTTAAGAAATAATCGAGAACGGGAGCTAAATTGAAATCCCCAGTTAAAGAAACTACGTGATAAACCTTAGTTAACAAGATTTATGGGAAAAGAAACTAAGTGGTATATCTTAGTTGGGAACAACTAAGCAGTAATTTTTAGTCAAGAAAACTGAGCCGGTCCATAATAGATGAATAACCTGATATGGTAGATCATCACTTAGCAAGTGCATGAGAAGGAGCAAACGTTTATCCAATTTCGAAAAAGGCTCCAGCGGACTTGGTTTAGAAGCACGTAGCTTCGGGGGGACGTGAGGGTACTCTTGGTATCCCTCTGTGAGGTTGCAGATGATCTTCCTGGGCTCACAGAGGTTAAGGTCTGCGTCAGAAGAACCAAGGGTATGCCTTGGTTGCAATTTAAGGCAACCTAAAGACTAGGTTGGACCTGCGTGATTCGACAAGACCAGTAGCCCTGTGATAGCGACTCGTCGTCTACCTACCATCTTGAGTCAATCGTAGTGCGCATGCGGAAAGACAGAGAACTCCCAACAGACCATATACTTGCTATCTAGTTATGGGTGAGGCTGGCCAATAGGAAAGTGGGGCATAGGTGGCAAGAGTATAGTTCTCGTGCTTGATTTTCTTGGATTTCCTTTCATTAGTTGAGGGAGGGGTCACGTGGGACCATAACCTCTGGTAGAAAAACAGACCTTAGCATCTGCATCGGCAGATATCTGAAAGCTCCCAACCGAGTTCCGTGTTTCTAGAATAGCCCTGCCACAGGACTCGGGTCGCACATTTCAGGACATGTGCATCTAGACAGCGATAAACGATTCGTGATACATACATGGGGGAAAGTCTAGGAACATATACCACTCTAGGTAGTGTGTCCTAGACTAGGGGCATCGTTCGATAGGTAGCATAATCCGTAGTGAACCTAGGTGGCATAAATCCTGAATCCGAGAAGTATTAGATAAGTCGCATAAACCCTAGTTGAATCTAGGAAACGCGCGATAGAAAACCCTAGATTAAATCAAGGTAATAAATAATGGATGTGCGCCTGATAGTAATCACAGTTACAGGGACTGGGATCACATTATCATTTTATACAGATTACTAGTTGGGATACTAGTTAGGTGGTGCAGAGATTAGTATGGGGTGCGATAGTAATTTCGATTCTAAACCGCTTTGCCTTAGTTATGGTATTTTCCCATTTTCAGTTTATGCCTGTAATGTCCTTTTCCTTATTCATATACCGAAACACCACTAGACTTACCAGGCTTTATGTCTGAATCTATGTTTTCTTTCGTCTCCTTTTCTTCCCTCCCCCCCCCCAGGTAGTCAGGGAGGGAATAGCTCAGATTTGTATGGACCTGTTACTCTTTCCAAGCTTGAAGACTCTTTGATGTGCTGCTTTGGACTCTCTTTTACACCGCTATTGCTGGCTAATGTTTTATTGGGGAATATCATTGTATATTTATGCTTCTTTTTTTTGTTAAACAAGATAGATACTTTGTTGTTGGAAAACAATATTTGTACAAGCTGTTTATAAATGAAATAAAGTTTTATTCACTTTTCTGCTGCTTTATTTATCTGTCTTGTAATTTATCTGCATCTTTTACCTATAATACTTCACAGAACTTAGTGCATCCCCTTTGTAAGTGACTCTAACGGATGTGGGGTGTTACGCGTGGTATCAGAGCTGAAGGTTACCAGATCATATAAAAGATTTGAAAAATTATTTTTAAAACGGGTTTAAAAGAAGCATTTTCGAAAGAAGAGTTTTGTTTTAAAGGCATATTCCCCAAAGCCTTATGCTCTATCTTTTGATTCTCTGTTTGAGTCCTTGTTTCCTTCTTTCCTGAGTCTCTGGGGCTCCTGGCTTTCTGGGAGGTAACCTCATCGAAGGGTGAAGTAGTACCCGACTCCCATCTATAGCCATAATAGTTTCACCTGCGGCTAGTTTTCTTTCAAGCTTTGTAGGGTTTTCTGTACGATGGAGGTAGCTTTCGAGAGAGATTTATTAACATATTACACAAGGAAGAGGATGAGGAGTTTGGCTAAGGGGCACAACCCAAGGATGAGGAATTCATGGATATGGACTTGGCTCACGAAGGAGGAAGGAATTATAAAACCTAAGACAAGAGGAAGTAGCTTTTCTACGGTAGAATAGGGCATATAATTTAGGACACGGGCAAAGACGAGGGAAAGGATTTTCAAGGGGACGAGTGCGTGCTTTCACCACCAGAATACCTGGGAGAGAGATAGTAAAAGTCTCCATTGGAAAAGTTTAGCTTTTCATTTGATCAACCTGGTAGTACCCTTTTGATCTTAGCACTTCGCATTCGTTTATACCTGCTTCCATAGTTGAGTCTCTGCACCTAGGTACTTGTATAGTAGAAGTTCCCAACTAGTCTCAGATCCAAATTGGTGGTTCAGCCCGTTTACCTTTGGTTAGCAGGGATTTGAGAACGGCTATATTAAGTGTTGAGTTTAAGCATAATGTTTTGGTTCCATGGGCTATGAGTTGATCCTAGGCATGGGTTGGTTGGCTAGTAATTCTGAAAGTTAGACTTTTTCACTTGCATTGGAAATACCCTCGAGATTATGTGACCCTAAAAGGATCAGTTAGGCTTAGCTATTTGGAATTTCTTAATACATTTATCGATGATTTGCAATCCATTAGAATAGTCCATGAGCACACAAATTTTTTGATTAGGTTAGAGGTTTACCCCTAAAATGCTGGACAGACTTCCGCATATATCCAGTTGACAATGAAAAGCCAGTTATCCGATCAATGACAGTTTTGGAAATGGAGGTCAAGAGGTTTCACAATCATGAAGATTAACTAGATAAGGTACGGTACAGAGAAGTTGAAGAAGATGCGACATAGAAGACTGAAGACTAGATACGTGCATCATACCCTTTTTCTTAAGGGTATATCCTTTCTCTAGGAGTTTTATGCCTACTTATTTATAGCTTTTAAGGTATATCCTCTAGGATGTATCATCGATGCTTAGGTAAAAGCCAATGGATGTAAACATGTTTTTGAAACATGTTATGATTGATGGTTGCAAGTGGTTGGTCGTGGATGCATATACACACCATATGCCTTAGAACGACTCAGTCACTTTCATATTGCATTTGTATATATGTATTTGCTTAACGGATTTAACTTGATATGTTATTATGTGGATGTTGCACATGGATGAATTGCTATGCACACATGTAGTATTTACATAACTAGGGATGCTTGCATACATGATTGGACGCATGGCACTGACATAATTCGCATTAAGGAGGTCAACTGAATCTGTAGACCGCCTAATTTTGCATTAGATAAGAAATATACACACACTATGCATATGAACATGAAAGCATTAGAAATATTTTTAAGGACAATAAATGCCTGTGATTGAATGGTTGAGTAGATGGGTGATTGGGTGGTAGGACACATTCTTCCTAACATGAAGATTTCGGCGACGAAATCCTTTTAAGAGGGGGAGAATGTAACACCCCGTAGTTCTATAACATTAAGTTTCACAAATTAAAGTATAATTAAATTTTAGAAGAAGAATTAAGGAAAACGGGTTAAGCCATTGCGTTCGTCTCGAAATTCTGCTTGAGATAGAGTCCGAGTTTGCATAAATTAGACTCCGTACGAAGGAGATATGACCTCCGGAAGTTTAAGAATTTATTTCAAATTCAAATAGCTCAGTTCACGTTCAAAATTCGAGTATAAGCTCAAATTGGGCAGGGCGGGAAAATACCCGCCCAGGGACCAGGTCGACCATAGGGTCGACCATAGTGTCGACCTGGTCACCCCCAGGTCGACAATAGTGTCGACCTGGTTTGTTTGGTTGGGTCCTGCCTCGAATTTCTGGGCTTGGTCTTGTCACTAGGGTTGAGTTGTCTTCTTTTGATTGGCTTCTCTTTAGAATGGTTGGGTTTGATTAAACCTGGCTTCATCAACGGCTCTAATTAACTTGCAATTCTATAAAAACACCCTAGGTCTCCAACTAAAATTCACACAAAAATAAGAACTTGAGCCGCCATGATGTCAGAAGAAAACTAAGGAGAGCCTCCGCTTGAAAAGAGACGAACAACGATTCAAGAAACAAAAACTCTAATCTAATTACTATGCAACATTTTCTACTCCAAGGGAGAGCTTTGCAAATTCAGAATAACAGAAACCAGAAAACAAGTTTCAGCGCCCGTAGTAAGTATAGTGGTTTTCTGAATATGAATAGAAATTACGATGTGATTCGATGTAAATGAAATTGGGGTTTTACTATCATACAATATTGATGTAAATTCTATGTATTGCGTTGATTATGTCATATTTTGTATTGGGTATTTGTGGCATAAATTGGTTGATGCGAACCTATTGACATTTGTATATGAAAATAAATATCACTTGCCAGTTTGTAGTAAAAACTAGAATTGACATCTTTATGTTATGTCGTTAACACGGTTAGCATATATTCTTTTTAGGCCTAAGTTGAGACTCATGTAAACATGTTCCAAGTTGAAACCTTTTATGCCTACACGATTCAAAACCTTTGTATACATTGTTATGTTTATTTGCAAGTGATATTGGGTTTATGCAAGTAACTTTTGGTTAAATAAATTATACTAGTTTAATGTTGAAATAGGCTACTTGATGTAAAGTTAGTTTACACCTTAGGGTTATGTCAAAAAGTGGACATTTTTATGCTAGTTTGGTGTTTGGTATTATGTCTAGTTATATGTGTATAAAACCATGTTTAAACAAGTCTAAAAGCATGCCATTTCATGTGACACCAATTTAGATATATCCTTATTGAATGCAAGTTCACATGACCCACAATCTATGTTAGTGAAAACGCTATGTTGCAAGTTCATGCACCACACACTTCTATGTATTCTAGAACAATTCATGATTCTGTGCTTCCCCTTTTTATGTTTATGAGTTGGGATGAAATGTTAAGCCCAACATATGTTATGTTGCGTACGTACAAACGTGTGAAACAAACGGTGGGTTTAAAATAAAATACATGTATTGGCATGTCTGACACATGCCAATGACTTGTGACATTTAATGCGGTATAAATTGTTATACCCAAAATTAGTGAATTTGGATAATTGGGCCATAAACATTTACATATAAAAATGAAAAGTGACAAATATGTAAATCTAGAAAATACGAGTATGCTTAACCCGAGGTTGGATTGAGTTGTGATGTAAACCTGCCCGGATCCGCCCGGCTGTCCAGTAGTCACAACAATACCTATCCAATGTGGGTGGTTAAGCATTGAGCCCAATAATGACCCGATGTTAGACTGAGCTACGGTGTAAACCTGCCCAGAACCGACCGGCACATCCAGTAACCGTAGCAATATCTGTCTAATGTGAGTGGTTAGGTGCTCTAAGAGATTAAGGACAGATGGTAGGGTAAAGTTAACTAAATCACTCAACCAGCTTAACATGTTAACAAGACAAGACTTGTAGGGGCTAAGTAACTAAGAAAAACACTTAGCCAATTTAACATGTTAACTAGACTAGAAGGTGAGGTTAAGTAAAATTAATACACTTAACCAATTTAACATATTAACTAGACTGGAGGGTGAGGTTAAGTAAAACCAGGACACTTAGCCGTTATAACCTGATAATTAGATAAGTGGGTGAGGTTAAGTAAATTTAGAATACTTAACTGTTGTAACACGTTAGCTAGAGAAGTGGGTAAGGTTAAGTAAATACACTTAGCCAATTTAATATGTTAGCTGGACTAGAGGGTAGGGTTAAGTAAACTTAGAACACTTAACCCTCATAGTGTGATAAATTGAACAGGGTTAAGTTGAAACATGAGGGGACAATACCTAACCATTAGAACATGTTAATTAAACAGATGTTAGGGTTAAGTTAACTAAGGGAACACTTAACCGTTATAACATGTTAGTTAAAATAGATGGGCAAGATTAGGTTAGGGGATACTTAACCAATACAAGATGAATGGGTTGGGTTAAGTAATAAGAAACACTTAACCAATATAACTTGGTTTGTGATTGGGTTAAGTCAACATGAACTACTGATAACACTTAGCCAGTTTAACATGACAAAGGAATGGGTTAAGCTAACCTGAATTGACTAATGACACTTAACCAATCCAACTTGACGAGAAAGAGGGCTAGGTAGAAAACCCTAGTTAAGAAACAATCGAGAACAGGAGCTGAATTGAAATCCACAGTTAAACAAACTAAGTGATAAACCTTAGCTTACTAGATTTATGGGAAAAGAAACTAAGTGGTATACCTTAGTTGGGAACAACTAAGTAGTAATTCTTAGTCAAGAAAACTGAGCCGGTCCATAATAGATGAATAACCCGATATGGTAGATCATCACTTAACAAGTGCATGAGAACGAGCAAATGTTTATCCGATTTCGAAAAAGGCTCCAGCTGACTGGGTTTAGGAGCATGTAGCTTCGGGGGGACGTGAGGGTACTCTTGGTATCCCTCTGTGAGGTTGCAGATGATCTGCCTGGGCTCACAGAGGACGTCAGAAGAACCAAGGGTATGCCTTGGTTGCAATTTAAGGCAACCTAAAGACTAGGATGGACCAGCGTGATTCGACGAGACCAGTAGCCCTGTGATAGCGACTCGTCGTCTACCTACCATCTTGAGTTAATCGTAGTACGCATGCGGAAAGGCAAAGAACTCCCAACAGACCATATACTTGCTATCTAGTTATGGGTGAGGCTAGCCAATAGGAAAGTGGGGCATATTTGGCAAGAGTATAGTTCTCGTGCTTGATTTTCTTGGATTGCCTTCCATTAGTTGAGGGAGGGGTCACGTGGGACCATAACCACTGGTAGAAAAACAGACCTTAGCATCTGCATCGGCAGATATCTGAAAGCTCCCGACCGAGTTCCGTGTTTCTAGAATAGCCCTGCCACGGGACTCGGGTCGCACATTTCAGGACATGTGCATCTAGACAGCGATAAACGATTCACGATATATACGTGGGGGAAAGTCTAGGAACATATACCACTCTAGGTAGTGTGTCCTAGACTAGGGGCATCGTTCGACAGGTAGCATAATCCCTAGTGAACCTAGGTGGCATAAATCCTGAATCCGAGAAGTATTAGATAAGTCGCATAAACCCTAGTTGAATCTAGGAAACACTCGATAGAAAACCCTAGATTAAATCTAGGTAATAAATAATGGATGTGCGCCAGATAGCAATCACATTTACAGGGACTGGGATCACTATATCATTTTATACAGATTACTAGTTGGGATACTAGTTAGGTGGTGCAGAGATAAGTATAGGGTGCGGTAGTAATTTCGATTCTAAACCGCTTTGCCTTAGTTTATGGTATTTTCCCATTTTCAGTTTATGCCTGTCATGTCCTTTTCCTTATTCATATACCGAAACACCACTAGACTTACCAGGCTTTATGTCTGAATCTATGTTTTCTTTCATCTCCTTTTCTTCCGTCCCCCCCCCCCCCCAAGTAGTCAGGGAGGGAATAGCTTAGATTTGTATGGACCTGTTACTCTTTCCAAGCTTGAAGACTCTTTGATGTGCTGCTTTGCACTCTCTTTTACACCGCTATGGCTGGCTAATGTTTTATTAGAGAATATCATTGTATATTTATGCTTCTTTATTTTATTAAAGAAGATAGATACTTTGTTGTTGGAAAACAATCTTTGTACAAGCTGTTTATAAATGAAATAATGTTTTATTCACTTTTCCGCTACTTTATTTATCTGTCTTGTAATTTATCTGCATCTTTTACCTATAATACTTCACAGAACTTAGTGCATTCCCTTTGTGAGTGACACTAACGGATGTGGGGTGTTACGAAACTCGATCACGTCCTTCTTCATACCGGCCCAAAAGTAAACTCATCTCATGTCCATGTACATCTTGTCCCCGCCGGGATGGATGGTCATCTTCGAACTATGTGCGTCATCAAGAACGGTCTTCCTCAAGTTCTCGTCCTAGGGTACACAAATTCTACCGTCCCTACGTAACCAACCCTTATTATCTAGGGTATACCTACGGAGATGGCTCGATGACTCCCCTCTTTTGAGCTTTTCTACTAACTCAACCAACTGTGGGTCGTCTCGCTGTGCCTCGCCAATCCTTCCCAAGAGCGTAGGTCTGACCTCTAAGGATGCTAGCAAACCGGGTACAAAGTCAATGGAAGGTTTAAAGTCAAACGTAGAGATGAACTCTAAGCTTTGCCGCTCAACAAACAACGGACTCAAGGACAACCTTTTTCTACTTAAGGCGTTCGCCACCACGTTACCCTTGCCAGGGGTATATGCTATCTCGAAGTCGTAGGATGCTAAGAATTCCATCCACCTTTGCTGCCTTAAGTTCAAGTCCTTCTGAGAGAACAAGTATTTTAGCGATTTGTGGTCAGTGAATAATTCGAATTTTTTGCCAAGAAGATAACGACGCCAAGACTTAAGCGCGAAGACAATAGCGGCTAACTCAAGGTCATGTGTAGGGTAATTTCTCTCATGTACTCTCAGTTGCCTTCCACCATAGGCTATTACTCTTGCATTAAGACTGCGCCTAGTCCTGTCCCACAATCATCGGTATAAACGGTAAATGGCTTACTCCCATCTGGCAACACTAAGACAAGGGTTGTGGTCAAAGCTCTCTTTAAACGTTGGAACGCATCATCACAATCTACGTCCCACATGAAAACTAGGATCTTCTTCGTTAAGCGTGTTAATGAAGCTGATATTTTTGCGAAGTCCTTGATATACTTCCTATAATAGCCAGCCAACCCTAAGAAACTCCTCATCTCAGTAGCATTTTTAGGAACCTTCCAATCTTGGAAGACCACTATCTTCGCGGGATCCACAGCTATCCCTTCTTTGGAAACCACATTCCCAAAGAATCGCACTTCCTTCCTCCAAAAGTGACATTTTGAAATTTAGCTTTAAGGCTATGCGCTCGAAGAGTCTCCAACACTTCCCTAAGATGTAGGGCATGCTCTTCCTCGCTTTTAAAAAACATCAAGATGTCGTCCACAAAGACTACCACGAATCAATTAAGGTACTCCCTATACACCCTACTCATCAAGTCAACAAAGTATGCGGGGGCGTTTGTCAAACCGAAGGGCATCACAAGCCACTGAAAGAAAGCGTCTAGAGCCCTAAAGGCAGTCTTGTCTATGCTATCCTCAGCCACTCTCAACTGATGGAAACCAGTAGCTAAGTCCAACTGCGAAAACACTGAAGCGCAAACTAAACGATCGAAGAGATCGTCAATCCTCGGCAGCAGGTGTCTATTCTTCTTAGTAAGCTTATTAAGTTGTCTATAGTCCACAAAAAGTCTAAGGGACCCATATGCCTTCGTGGAAAACACTACTGGAGCACCCCACTCCGATATACTACGTCTGATGAACCCCTTCTCAAGTAATTCTTTCACTTGTTTACTAAGTTATTTTCTCTCTCTTGGAGCCATGTGGCGCACTGGTAATGCAACCGGCTTTGCATTATCTACTAGATATATTCGAAAGTCTATTTCACATTTTGGGGGTAAACCCCTCACCTCATTGAAGACATCAGCATATTCACGGACTATGGGAACAGAATGTAAATCATCATCGGATGCGTCAAGGGATTCTAGGTAGCTAAGCATTACTGGACCTCTAGGGTCACAAGAAATATCAAGGGTCTTTCCAAAACGAGTCAACAATCTAACTACCCTTCTTTCACAATCTAGGATGGCCCCATATCTAGTTAGCCAATCCGTACCTAGAATTAAACCGTAGCCCATGAAGCTAAGAACAAAAGCGTTGCACTCAAACTCAACGCCCAAGATAAACACTCTCAAATCCCAACAAATCATAGAAAGATGAGCCGAACCACCTATAGGATTTGAGACTACTAAGGGAACAGTAACTAGACTAGTATCAAGATGCAGTGTTTCAACTAATGATGTAGAAATAAACGAATGTGATGCGCCAGAATCGAATAAAATATTGACAGGATGATCAAACAGAAAGACTAAACTTTCAACGGGAATTGCTCTACCTCGTTCTTGCAGCGGTGGGACCACGAGAGCCTGAACTTGTCCCCTTGCCTGCCCTGGTGCCATAAGAGCCTGCACCTGTCCTCCTGAGGTAGACCCTGCCCTCTTCCCTTTCTTTGGGAAATCCTTAATAAGATGTCCCGCCTCGCGACAATGGAAACAACCAGTCTTCTTTTTCTTCCTACAATCTTTGCTTAGATGGTCGGGTGTCCCACAGTTAAAGCATCTTTTCTTTCCCTTAGCATTACTGCCTTTGCCACCTTTCTTGTTCTGTTGTTGCTGTTGCGGCTTCTTTTGATCCCCTTTCTTCTCGGGTGCCTTATTAGCATTGGCGCCCTTCTCCTCTTTATGCATGAGCGCCATGTCAACTAGTCTCTCGAAGGTAGCCCCATGGGAATGTGGGTCATAGCTAACCTATGAAGCGGCTCGTTTAAACCCTTAACAAATCTTAGAGCCTTCTTTTCTGGAGTATTCACCAAGTCCAAGCCAAATCTTGCCAATTGGTTGAATTTGTTGACGTACTCTTTCACCAATAGATTCCCTTGCTTCAACGCCAAAAACCTTTCCATGTATAGATTCTCTTCAGCCTGTGAGAGAAACTTCGCCTCAAACCTCTGCCTTAAATCTCGCCATGTATCGACTGGACGTCCCCCATTAGTGACCTCCCCCCAAAACGAGGCCTCATCCTTCATTAGCCAGGCAGCTAGCTGGACTTTTCTTCCATCATCCACTTCAAAGATTCTAAACAATTTTTCCACCTCCTTTAGCCAGTTACTAGCTTCAACAAATGTCTCCGTCTCGTGAAAAGGTTTTCCACCCATTGCTCTAAAGTCCTTACATATCTTAGCAAAAGTATCTACGGGAGGAGGAGGAGGAGGAGCATTTTATGGACCTGCGATGGCGGCCCTAGCCTCGAGATATTGACGAAACCAACCAGGTACATGAACACCCTCTGGTATCTCAGATGCTTCAGACATGCTGAAACGAAAAAGGAAAGATTCAATATGAAAGAACCGAGGGAAAGATATATGGCTCTTGGGGTTATGCTTTCTAAAATAAGCTTTTCTCTTGAAAATACTTTCCTTAAAAGATACTTTTGAAAGTACTTCTTTATAAAAATGCTTTTGAAAAACAGTTTTTCAAAATTCATATCTGTTCTGATAACCTTCAGCTCTGATACCACGTGTAACACCCCACGTCCATTAATGTCACTCACAAAAGGAATGCATTAACTTCAATGGAGCATTTTAGGTGAATATAGAACAGAAATCACAACAAGACAGATATAAAGCAGTACTTGGAAATTTAAAACTTTATTTATTGTAGCAGAAGGTAAATATGTTTGGTTACAGCATCAAAACCAAAGACTAGAGTCAAGTAAAAAATATCCATCTTGACTACAAAAAGTACATAAACTGAAAGACATAATCCCCAACATCAGAATAGCCATATATAAAGGAGAAGCTGAACATTACTTCAGCGATCCAAGCAATCTTTTAAAAGTAGTCCAAAATCAAGCTCCACTGGTGCTAGTTTCAACCTGAGCACCTAGGGGGGAAAGGGAGAAAAGAGGAGGAAACAAAGGGGATCAGACATAAAGTCTGGCGAGTGCGATAACTTTAATAATATAATTAACAAAGTAACTAGGCTAAGGCATAAGTTGGAAAATAAGGAAATGACCATGAATAATTGATTATGGCAGAGTAAATAAGGAAACAGGATGAACAACGATATCGTTAAAGCGCACCTAACCCACTATAAGATAATTACTAAACTACACTAACACTATAAGATAATTGCTATACTGCACCACCACTAGTATACTACACCACCACTAGTCACCCTAAGGTTGATCCCGCCTATAGAACTTAATAATGATATTGGTAGTTTCGTGCATCCCTAGCTGCCTTCATAGGTGCCGCCTTCCCCTATCTCCACTAGGTGTACCCACTACCCCCAAGCGATCGGCTCCCTAACTCGTAGATACCCGTGCTGGCCCCACAGTGGGGTGTATCACTCCCTAAAGTGGCAACTCGATACAACCAACAATGCACGGCTTATACCTACACGATGCAACAACGTCTTACCTACCAGCCCGGGTCCACACACGCATATGAACTCGCTGGACTTGCGTTGCCACCGCTAACCCGGTTGGCCTCTTACAGTCAAGCCCAGTATGCGTGTCCCGTCCTCGACTTGGATCGAGCCAACAAATATACGTATGGGTTACTGGTTGAAACGGGCCCCCATTACCTGACGCAAGCTATTCACCTAAGTTTGGTCCCCTCTAGTACATCCCACTTAACCCACTTCTTATTCATGTTTCAATTTTGGTTAAGTGTTTCTAATCGTATTTCCAAATGCCACCCAAGGCACCCACTAGATTCCACAAGCCACCCAAGGCACCCACTTAACCCCCTCATGTCCCACTACATGTTTATCTGGTTAAGTGTTTCTTAATTCATTAAGACTGTAACCTCATAAAGACCTCTCACATTAGACTAGCATTTGTGGCAGCTGGATTAGCCGGGCGGGTCCGGGCAATCTTACACCACAAAAGAGCCTAACCTCGTGTCTTTACAATTGTTACGTATTTAGTTTATGCCTAAGACCTCTCACATTAGACTGGCATTTGTGGCAGCTGGATTTGTCGGGCGGGTCCGGGCAGTCTTACACCACAAAAGAGCCTAACCTCGTGTCTTAGACGATTAATTACTCCTAATTAATCATTCCCCAATTTGAATTACTTTCCCTATTCAAATTATCAATCAATTCCAAATTTAACGATGTCCATAATTGACTCAATTATGTCCATCCATTTATGGTATGTAAAATCATACCAATTTTCACCACAATTGTATTTTATGCCTTTTAAGGCATTTATGCCAATTAAATCTTTTTCATATTTTCCCCTTTACCCCACGTTGTGCGTTTGTTCGTTTAACGTAAAATATACGTTAGACTCGAATAATCTAACTCATGGAATAAAGAGAGAACATCACAATATACACATAATTAAAACATAGATCTACCATAGGGGTGAATTTGTATGTGCGAATGATGTTCAACTTCTAAAACTTGCATAGGCCAAAGTTACAACTTGCATAAACAACATATGTCATGGATCCAAATCTAAAGGTGTGAACTTGTAGAGATAATGGCCACAAACTTGCACAAATCATGTATGTCATAGATCTACATCTAAAGGTGTAAACTTGCATAGGCAATAACTCTAAACATGCATAACATGATTCATATCCAAACTCATAAACTTGCATATGTGATTTATGCATCGTAACAATGGTGTAAATTTGCATCTAACATGTAAAGTATCATGTACAATTTAGCATATAACTCACACATGTCATAGCCTAACTTTTAATCAAATTTTCACATGAACTAGATGCCATAACCATGTAAGGTCACATATAATTTTACCCAACTTGTATACGATTCATGTTTGAATCCAAAATCTAAACTTGCATACATATGATTTATCACATGAATCAACATAACCAAACTAGCATATGAAACATGATGATTTGATTATACATAAAGTTACAACATAGATGATAGCAACATAAATTTACATCATAAATGATAGCATCACAACATAACGTCATAGAGATTTCAACACAATCCTACAAAATAATTACAACATGCGATCAATAATTCACATCACATCCATACAATCCGCATTATAACTTAATCCAATTAAATTATTAATTATTTTATTAAAACTATCGAACTCACAACTCAAAATCAGTCTTGAGTTCTAAATTCTGATTTCTGGAGTTGAATTAGCTCTCCTTTGAAGAAGATTCGTTGTTAGGGTTGAGTAGAACTGATTTGATTTGTTGTTCTTCCTCTCTAATTGGTGGCGGCTACTCAAGGGTTCAAGACGACAGCATGACGGCCATAGTTTCAGTTTTAATTATGATTTAGGGTTTGAGTCTATGGGTCTTTTTATAGGGTTTTGAATTAATTTAAGCCGTCAGATGGTCTTAGGGTTAATCAAAACCATTCAGTCGGGATAGGGTGACACCTCAGCCCTTATGACTCAGTAAGGAGTCAGAAAGGACTCAGCAACATGGGTCAAACTGAAACAGAAAGCTGTGCAGGCCTGCTGCCTCGGCCTGGGCGCACTTGGCAGGTGCGCTAGTGCAAATTTGTACTGGCGCACTTCCCAAGTGCGCCAGTGCATTTTTTTTCTCTTTTGCCACCAAACTTCGTTCGTCCATAAC
Organism: Allium sativum; assembly: GCA_030737875.1. Taxonomy (NCBI): domain Eukaryota; kingdom Viridiplantae; phylum Streptophyta; class Magnoliopsida; order Asparagales; family Amaryllidaceae; genus Allium; species Allium sativum. The sequence goes on along the minus strand of CM060924.1, from coordinate 1,030,322,758 downwards.
TCCTTCATCCGGTTCCCGTTTCCCGCAAAATCGGACTCTATTTCAACCAGAATTTCAAGACAAACACAATGGCGCAACCCTATTCCTTTAATTCTCATGTCTGAGATTAATTATTCTTTATTTTAGTTAATTCGATTATTCAAAAATTCAGGGTGTTACACCTATGCTGTTTCTAATAACATGAACTTCCAGGGGCAAATGTTAACCCATAAAAATACGTGTTCAATATAACGTCAAAGTCATGCCATTATTTCTCAAGTCGTAAGGTTTAATACGTAAATGCCAAGTTGTTCTAAGGCTATGTCGTAAGAGAAGAAAGGGACCATGTCGTCTTCAGTTATGTCGCATCAGCCAGGTCATCATAGTCCGTATCAAATCATAAAGAGAAGTCATGTATCACTATGCTTCAACCATGACTCCTTTGAATCATATCATAGTTCGTCAAGGCGATCCCAGAAGGTTAAGTCGTTTTCAAGTTATGTCGTACTTGCTCTATGGCGTTGAGAGGAAGCTAAAGCATTCAACAGTCATGCCACTCTAATGTAATGACATAAAATAAGGCTAAGATTCATGTCGGTCAGCAACATGATGTTATACTACTGTTATCCATGTTGTTCAGCGACATGGTGTACAAGTAATTCATATCGGCCTTAAACTATGTAGAGAGAGCCAGGTCAGATCCAGGAAACACGCCATGTCGTCTATCCCCCATGTCAATCAGCGACATAAGGAGCAAGCTGCTACTTAAGATTTCAATACAAACCATGTCATGACCTACTCATGCCACATCCAGTTATTACTAGGTTGTTGACAACTATCATCTGAACGATATGAACCATGTCGAGGAGGGTCATATCGTGTCGCAAGCTCAAGGCGCCAACGGCTAACCTGCCAGACGACATGAGTTATAACGAAGATCCAAGTCATGTTGGTGGCGACATGATCATGGCATTTTTCTGCATAATTATGAAATTGCCATCTGGTCTGAAATCACCTATAAATACCCATCATAATTCACTTGAGGAGGAGGACCGAAAATTCATTCCAACAAGGAGACTCCGCCAAATCCAAAGCTCATCTACCACTTCTCTAATGGCTTCTATGAATTCATCAACACTTTTCTAACTTCATGAATATCAAATCCAAGTTAATGATCATTACATCTTTCTACAATTGAATCTAAACACCCCCAATCTCATTCAAGCTACACCATAAATCTCTCAAGCATCATTCAAATGATCTCTAATCCTCTCCAAAGCCTAAATCGAATGCAAGCTCACTATGAAATCTATGAAGATCATGGGAAAAGATCAAAGCACATAAGTGGTTGACGATTCATCACAAAGCTAAACCTCTTTCCTTTTCTTCTCCAAACTCAAGTGTAAGTAGATCGTAAAGAGATTTAAAAGAGAGAAATGATTGTAATGAGGAAAAATTCATATGTTGTAAGCTTGAATATCATAATGAGAATTGATTGAAAGTGGATGTAGATTCGTATTGAATCGAACCACTATAAAAATTCCTTTTTGTTTTTAATTGTTTTATTCATTTATTTTGTGATTACATGGTTCCATATTCTTACCGAATCGGTGAAGTGTAGCTTTACACCTTTGGTGTTTGGTACCAAATTTGGAGCAAACAGTTCTTATCTTAAGATAGATAAAAGTTTGTAACTCAAAAAGCAAGTACTAATTTTAATATCATACCAATTTCTCATTTATCTATTTCAATGTGATTTTTAAACCATATCTTGCATTTAAAAGATCTATTTTCCAATGTAATTACTTTACTTAATTTAACCATTTAGTAAACGATTATCACTATAGCTTAAATTTCTTTTATATACTTTGTTTATAACTTGGATTTATTATAAAATTCCTATATAAAACCCTTTCATAATTTCCAATTAGAAACTCATTAAGCTTGATTATCCTTTTAAATGATTTTATTTAAAAGGGTAATCTCTTTAGTTATTAATAATAATTAATGTCAATATTAGCTGAAGTACAAGTAAATTACTTCTTTATTAAATAAAGTAGGAATGGTTGACTTCTTTATCAACAAAAAGTAGCATAGTTAATACCCTTTAAACGGTTATTAAAATAAAAATTAACATTATTATATTTTTAACCATAGTTATTAAAAGATTATTGAACTTTTAGGAATTCTTAGTAAGTCTTTAACAATTGTTTGTTAAAACTATATTTATTAAATAAATCGAAAACAAATTAGCCTAGTGGCTAATTTCAATTTAAATAGTTGACTTGGTCAACTTAAGGATATCGGTTAACTGGTTAACTAATTTCCACTAATCTTTCTTCTAAAATTAATTTATAATATAATTAATTTAAAAATATCGCTCAATGGTTTTCTTAAAAATAATCATCATAAATTATCAACGCTTAGATTAATTTTTGACTTCATTGCTTATAAAACTTATTCGAACGTCAAACTAAATCATTTATAATTACTTATAAAAATTAACTATAAAATATTAATTTATTCATGAAACTCCTATTTATATATATAGAATTTAAAATCTTACTTTATAAATAAATTATAACTTCAGTTATATAGACTTGCTTGATGGCAAACCAACATCTTAAAAGATGAAATTTTGCCATCTACTGGCAATCACTTAATGAATACCGTCTATTGATTAAAACACAACAATTATTGAATTTCAATTCAATAATCCACATCCAAACATGATTTAAATGTTAGTGAGGTCTAACATTTCATATATGAATAATATGATATCAGATAACAACAAAATAATTAGGGAATCCAGTTGGATCCCTCTAACCTATTTTTCGCTGCATCACAGCTCATAATATCATTTAATAATGAGATGGATAATTTTAATCTAATGCATTTAAAATAACAGCAATATTAATAATGACAATCAACCAATAAACATTCATAGCATGGAAACATCTAATTTATACTTCAACGATAAATTGTAATCAATATGAATTTAATCACATCATAGAATTCCAGAAGGCATAAGAGTTAACTCACAATTTATTTCTGATTCGATGAATTCAGGTGGTTTTAAATAATTTCAAACGAACATTCGAAAGTATATAAAAATCTAGTAAGCTCCGGTTCGTTCCAAACCAGCACAGCAACATAGTGTTTGTCAACATGATTCCAACAAATCTTGCTTCGCAATAAACCCGGTTGATAAACCCTTAGGTGCGCCTCCACTTTTGCTCCCTCCCCTGACCGACGCCTTGACCTCTAGTGCCCTGAAACCTCTGAACTACACCAAAACATGAAAATAGCCAGAAATTACTTAGCCTCACCATTCCTCCACCTCTGGTCACCGAAGATGACCGATCCACTACCACTGTCATGGCCTCGACCTCCCCTTCATCTTCTCTTCAGACGACCACACCTGAAAACACCTCCATCACCGGGAAAGCACCAAAAATACAAAACCACCTCCAATCTTGGTTATGGAGCAGTTTTGGCCACCTCCGGCAACACTGGCCCACTAGAACCCCACCGCTATGACCGCCAACAATTCCTCTTCATCTCACTTCAGACTGCTAGGAGCAATTTCGCGTTGGAAGTTTCCGTAAATTCTCTCTGGTTTTTGTGTTCAGATGGACTGAAGAAGAAGGATGCTTAGGTTTATATATAGGAAATAGGTAGGCCAAAATGTTGCAAAAGATGATCGTTAGGCTTCCTGATGAGATGAGAAAATGATAGGATATGCAGAGATTTTTTTTTTGAGGTGACCAAGGATGTTTTTGTGAAAGTGACTAACGGTTTTTTTTGGCATATATCGTTCGACGTTTACAGTTCCTACGAACCCATACGAACTCCGGTCGTGACGAAATTAAAACCATATAATAATTAAAAAATTTGGACATGATGGAACTGGTTTCGTCAAATTCCGGGATCCATTGTGAAATCTTTATTTTAATACCAAATGGTTAATTTATATGTGTTTATATTACGCAAGGTCACATGATAACACCAATTAACGTGAAACTGGAGATCTTACAATAATTAACTATGACAGATTTTATAAAATTAGTTTCATTGAAATATGATGTCATTTCAAAATTGGTTATATGTTATATTAAATCAATAAAATATACATTGATTTCACAATAACAAATTCGTTATAATAAATTATTATTATTATCAAATATATTCAAACAGAATTTATATAACTTCAAAAATAAACTAGTTAAGATTTTAAACTCAACATATTGAACTCTAAATTAAATCAATATAAAAATCCTTATATTTTATTAAATAAATCGTTATGGTTTATAAAGATTCCATTGCGACTTTCTGAAAATTTGATTTGGACATAAGTCAAAATCTACAAGGTAAAATATCGACTTTTCTCTATCATTAGAAAATTATTATCCAATAGATCTGGACAATTCTAGTTTAAAAAATTCTGACTTATATTGGATTCTGTGTATTCAATGAAAGTTCAAAACATAAAATTACGAACTACCACAACATTACGAACTCGTTTTTAATTTAAATTGTATCTTATACATTCAAACTTCGTTTAACAAATGAATTCCTTATTATAATTCAAATCTAAACATAATTGGTTTAATAAATCTCCACGTTCATATTACATCAAATCCAATTCATTCCCAAATATTTCAGAATCAAAATTATTATTTTATTACTCAAATCAAATTAAATACTCAAAATTTTATAATTCAGAGTGATTTAAATTCCCAAATCAACATTTAAATAAATCTAAATGTTTAAACTTGATGGTGAAAATCCAGGTCGTTACATTCCTCCTCCTTAAAAAATTTCATCCCCGAAATTACTATGGCAGGAAAAATGCTTTGAACCCGTTAACTTTTCAAAACCTCACTTGGTAAAAACCTTCTGTTCTACTTTCTAAACTTTTAATTCCAACTAATCCAATTAGTTTTAATAGGAAAACCAATTCATTGCAGTTAATAAAAAAATCAAAATTTTCTAACACTCAATTTTCGGAAATTTTTGGCAGAGTCTCCCCTGTATGAAGGGACTTCTACAATATCGCAGGAACATAAAATATGTATACATCGACCCACATGGTCGAAAAAAACCCAATTCATGTACCGAAATTTATATTTTGCGTAGGCGTACCTTATTTGAGCATTATTAAGTGTAAGCAATAAGCATTAAGAGAGCTCGCTCAACTAGTATGCAGTTATAGCCAACGTGGATCAATTAACTCCAACACTCAATCGAATAGTCTCAAAGATGAATTATCCTCTATACCTGTTTTTAAATCAGATGTAATTCATTAACTCCATAATCATGCAATTGGTTCAAACATCCATATTATCCATTTCAATGCATTTCATGTACTATTCAATTCACATTAAATTTATTTATATCCAATTTCTTAGCAATCCATTTGGATACATAATCGATTCCCTTAAATATTTCATTCAGCTTCATTATACTTGAATTCATTTCAATTCTAATCCTGTCTTTGTTGAACTTATATGGTTCATTTTAACTTAATCTATTTAATTACATAAGTTAAACGAAATATTAAAATTCTCATTTACACATAAAATCTTCTTTTGGCTAAATCATTCCAAGTAAATAATACAATTTTAATTCCATTCAAATCAACATTGATTTGTTTGGTTGATTACGAAAATTATAATAATTTGAGAAATTTATTACTTTACCTTCTTCACAAATTATACTTCTAAAAAATAACATAAATATAATTTTATATTCAATTACAAATATGTTCTCTCAAGTATATACACTCAAACTCAAACTAGATTATTACTAACCCCATCTCTACTGAGTTATGCCATAGAGCTAAGGTGATCACTAAACCTTATGCTCTGATACCACAGTAACAACCCACTGAAATTTGATGCTCGAATTCCGACAATAATACATAATCTTGTATTACTTGCCAAAACTTAAGTATTGAAAACAAAAAATAGTCCATATAAAGAAATTTGAGGATGAGAAAAGAAAGAAATATTAGAATAGAAGAAGAAGAAGAAAATTAACAACACTTATAGAGTAAGAATAAGAATATAACCTTACGGCGGAACGAATAAGATGTAATATATCAAAACTCTTTACTCAAAAGAAAACTGTATATATATAATTAAAACATCAGAGTACACATCAGATTAATACAACATAAATAGTGAAAATAAATTTATACCAGAAAATACTGTTGGAGAACGGAGTTTTGATGACAACAACCTTATTTCAATATTAATTGATTATAAGATATATACTAACACCTTTATCAAAAATATATATATATATATATATATACATATATACATATGTAGGATTTGTATAAAGAATTAATACTGAAGACTGTAAAGTTTATGAGATTTTAGAGATTCAGAATTTAGAAGATTCAAGACTCATGAGTAATCAAGATTTCAGGAAAATATAGTAATAGAGTCCAGTTTATGTAAGACTCTTAATAGCACTCTAGGTTCAATTCAAATTCTATTCTGATGTTCAAATTTCAATTTTCTATTTTCAAATTCTATTTCCTATTCTAATTAATTTTTCTATCTTACTTTTGATTTTAAACTCAAGTTTTTAAGTCTATAAGGTTTATATAGTTATATACTTTTATATACCTTACATTTGTATAGTTTTAAACTTTATAATTTTATATATATGTTTATATTGTTTATATTTACGATTTCATCTGATCTTCTACTTTATAATACTCGTTTTAAACACTAGGTTTTAATTCAAGAATTTCTAGAATTATATATATATATATATATATATATATATATATATATATTTATATATATTAAAACACTTCAAAAATGCTCAAAATTCAATTTTATAAAGGGATATGTCAACATACATTATTGGACATGTTGACATATAACTATCATATTTTTTATTTTGAAAGGAACTGTCTTTTCACTATTTGTAACATTCCAGAAGCATTGCAACCTTTCAAATCTTATAAATCGGGGCTGAATTCAAAAAAAATTCATCATTCTTTTTCTCCATCTTCATCCCCTTTCTTTACCATTAATCTTTCATATTTTTATGATTTCTAGACTTATACTCTATCGAATTCAATTCTATTTATATTAAACTTCATCTCTTCTCACTCTCTACGCATTATTCTCTGAATCGAAGTGCTATTGAAGAGTTATAGCATTGTTGTAATTGTTTGGGAAGTGTTTGGGAAAGGTGTTTTCCTTGTAGCCTTGAAATCAAGGAAAGGAATCGGTGGTAACCTTATAGCCGAGAAATCTAGGGAAATATACTTGATCAAGGGTGTTTTGGAGTTTGGAGTCGGTGGTAACCTTATGGCCGTGAAATCAAGGAGATTGTACTTGGATTTTGTTAAATTCTTTAAAAAACAATATTCACCCCCCTCTAGTGTTATTTTTTCTTTAATGATCCATTCCTCATTCCCTAACAAATACGAGATTACATATCAACTCCTCTTCTAAAGCTTCAGGTAACATAATCTGGACAATATACTCGGTATGACCCGAGCACATTTTGAAGCAGAGCAAAAGCGACCCGGATCTGTTTAGATTACTTTCAGTGATAAATTCATATTACAAACAGCTTGCTTAACTTTAGAAAAATCTTTTGAAAGAATGGAACTCTCGTAAGACACCGCCACACATAAGCATGGCACGTGTTTTTTCATTACGATAACCAAAACCCTTTTTATATCAAAATCCAGTGATATTATAATAATATCTATCAAACTACAAATAATTAAGAATATAGTTGGAAAGCTTGCATCTCACTTTCCAACATAGTTTGCGTACATCCAAAAATGTACTGCTCGTATCAGAGTTTGGATTTCCAACATAACAAGATTTGGGAGCACCTTCCAATCAGTGTACTCTATAAAGGATAAACTAGGGTTCAATAAGATCATCATGCAACCCAGCCACACATGACTGACTACTCACTCAACTTGAGTATATTGAATATATTATTGCTAATGGTTTGGCTAAGCCACTGTTTTCCGAAGATATAAATGCAAAAGAAGAATCAAATGAATTTCATTTGATGGTGACAATACACCCTGATGGGAATGACCTACATAGACAAGTTGCCTACCCGATTTTTGTATTTCCTGGTTGATGAGGCTTGAGGTTACGACTACCTTTTTAGAACATTACATCATTATTTACTTTGAGTGCCATAGTGTCAGATCCAACAAAATCACTAATTGATGTCCACAAATATATTATGGGTATTAAACTAAAAGAATTCCTTCTTTGCCACCAAACTTGGTATATTTGTAGCGACCCAGATTTTTAACCGATAATTCAGAACATTTAAATTTAAATGTTAATTTGGGAATATATATATATATATATTTATTTATTAAAGAATTCTAAACGTATAGTTTATATATAATTAAAAAGTAGCTCGAAATATCGCGGTGGTTCATAATATTAAGTTTTGACCTTCAATTGAATATACCGAATCCGTTTTAAGTCGAAATTCTTTGAAACATGAATCGTCCAAATCTATGTGATTATAATTTTCTAATGAAAGAGAAAAATCAAGATTTCTTGTAGTTTTTGGGTTATGTCGAAATCAAATTTTCAAATAGTCGTTATTGAATTGTTTATAAATTATAATATTTTATTTAATAAAATAAATAGATTTTTAATAAATTTATTATCGTTTTAACCTAGGATTTGATCAAAATGGTTTCTGAATAGTTATATCAACTATTAGAACATAATGGAAGTAAATAAAAGTTTAAAATTTTAGTTTAATGTTAGTTTGGCAGAAATATGAATTTTATATTAGCTTAATCTGGTTAAAAATAGCCATTATAGAAATAGTCACGGATTTCAACGAAATCAATTTCATTGGATCTATAATGTCAAAACTATTGCATGAAAATAAAGTTCGTGGCGATCCGATGTCGTATGTGGGCTCGATAGTTATAAACGCACAACTAGTTTGTGTAGTTATTAATTAAATGAATTTAATGTATTTAGAGGATATTTGTGTATAACATGAGCTAACAATCGAATTAGGACACGAGACCAATTCCATTGAATTTGTATTGACGTTTAGAGTCAGGTTATGTATGGTTCGTTATTTTTGGAGGCCAGGTAAATTAGTGCCTAATTATATTATAGCGTCGTTTTACGCAATTTCTGAATCTGACGAAACTTGTGTCATTGGATCTGTATCAGTAAGTTATTATAGGATTTCGACTTTTATATCGATCGGAGTTACCGTTTGATCATTGCAGTGGTAAATGCCTAGGTTTTTACTTAAATTTTTTATCAATTTAATATGGAACTTAAGAAAACCCAATTTTCAAATGACTTTGAAATTCAACGAAACTAATTTTATTGAATCCATAATGATTAAGTTTCAAGTCAATTGGAGTTAATACGTGATCATGCATAATTTAAAAGCATACTGATTCATGTTGTGCAATTATAAAGAAAATTTACTAATGACCTCATAATTCGACGAAATACGTTCCATCATGTCCAGAATATTTAAATATGTTAGGATTTCATTTTTCGTTTCAATCGAAGGTCATATGGGCTAGTTTTTATATGAATCCTCCTGCAGCTTAAGTTTCGTTAATAAATAAAATAATATATAGATATCTATATAAATAACCCTTTATACCCTAATTATTCACGTCGTCTGGTCAAAATACGTCCATACCGCCACTCAATTAATTGAATGGCTAGAAAACGATACCCTTTCCATCAATAAATCTCTCAATCCAACAATCAATTTCAAATTCGTTCAACTGAAAACATCTAGATCTCGTTGAGATACATCTTCTGAACGGTTGTGATATGTTACTGTTCGACGTGGTGGACGAAATCGGCCTTGAAACAATGGGCAGTCGTTGGCCTTTTGTAGATGGAAGGTGAGATCGAACTAGGAATTGATTGGTGCGAATATTGAAGGTGGTCAACTGCTTCTTATGACATTATATGATAGGTTAACGATGAAAGTTAGGGTGGTATAGCAGTGGATTTGGAAGTTGTGCGTGGATTCTGTTTTGAGAGCGGTTTCAAACGAAGGATACAGGAGGAGAACGAAGTATCATTAGCTGATTATTAACCACATATTAGTTTAATAATAATTTTAATTACAAAGTCAATTAATTTAATTAAATAACGTATACTTATATTCTTTATAACTTGTGCCTACGTGGACAGAATTGAACAAATTAGGAAGCAATGGGATCATATCGCCAGACACTACCTTCTGGAACTATTTTGGACAGAACTAGAGACAACTAGAAATTTTAATTAAATTAAACGCATATTTAATTTAATTAAACCAAATCGCTTGGAGACAAATGGAAATCACTGTGAGTATAACTTACTCAGTTTGTCCCACTTATATTTTATATAAGTCGGGTTAAATATTTGTGTACTATGGATGTTTATTGTTGAATGATGACTAAATGTATATTTATATGTTGACCGAACTAGTTAAATTAAATGTTCATTTAATTTAACTGAAAACCAAATCGTTATTTTGAAGAATATTTCCAGTTGAGGTAACTTATCTTGTTGGTCACATTTATAATAGTATAAACGTATAATAATTGATAATTGGATGTTTGGGTTGCTGTTATTGGTTGATTGTTGAAATTATTAGTTGGTCTGCTTATTTTCCATCGATCGAGATAGACAAGGATAAATATATTGTTGAATTGAATTGGAATGATTATTTTAAGGTAACCTATTTGGATGTAGGTAATAACAAGTTGGAGGGATCCAACTGGATTCCTCATATAAATTGTATGTTAATTGTTTTTCATCTTATATATATGTGTGTGTGTGTGTATATATATATATATATATGAGTTGTTTACCTAAATATCACTATATCCTGATTGGATGTTGATCATTGAATTGAAAATTTAATGATCATTATGTTTTAATCAATAGACATTATTGATTAAGTGGTTGGCAGTAAACGGCCTAAAAACCGAATTTTTAGACGTTGACTGCAATAAGGCAAAATTATCATAATTGAAGTTATAAAATTTATTTTATAATTAAACGAAGTTTTATGTTATATTTTATATGAAAATAGAAGTTTTATAAATAAATTAATATTTTATTTTAAATGATTTGTTTTGACAATTTGATAAGTTATGAAGTCAGAAATGAAGCTAAGGGTTAATAATTTGGAATAATTATTTTGGGTAAACAATTGCGCAATTATTTCTAATTAATTATATTACTAATTAATTTAAGAAGAGGGATTAAGGAAATCAGTTAACAAGCTAACTAATGTTTTTATGTTGACCAAGTCAACTGTTATAATTTAAATAGTATATCTAAATGAATTTGTTTCTCTTAACTTAGTAGAGATAAGTTTCACCAAATAATTGTTCGACCTAATAAGATTTGGTTAAAAGTTAATTAATTTTCTAATTAACTATATAAAAATAGTTATCGAGTTTGTTCTTATAAAAAGAAAGTTTAAAGTAATAAACTTTTGTAAAGTGGTTAACTAACATACGGGTAGTTAACGATGAAGTAAATTACTTTTAATTCATTGAATATGGGAATTAATTTTTATTTTAATTAATTAACCTTTTAATTGAAATTATTTTAAAAAAAAGAAATCAAGTGACGACAAGTGGATTATAGAAATAAATCTAAGTTTTACAAATCAAGTTATGAATAAGGTTAAGACGACGATTTATAAATTTGATGTTTACTTGAAATTGAATTAAGCGAAGTGTTGTGATTAAAGGATGATTCTAATAACATAAAAGAAGACGTAATTGGATTTTAACAAAGAATCCAAATTGAATTTTATAGTAAGCTATAAAATGAATTGGCAGAGGATTTAGTGAATGGATAATTTAAATATAATCCAAAATTATAAATGGTATTGTCAGACAGATATTTTTCGGATATGGATACCACTATAACCGTATTCGTATTTAAAAGGGTTTTTGGATATCAGATATCCATATCCGCATCTTTGATAACAGATATATTCCGTAATTTTGGATAGGATGCGTACAGACATCGGATTTTTTGGGTACCCGTTGATAGCCCTACCTTCGTAGAGTTAAAGTGTTTTTTTATGTCAAAGGATGTAAAGAATTTTCTTTCTTACTTCTAAAGGTAAGCCGTTAGAGTAAGAAAAAGAAAGACAAGTAGAAACTAAAAAACATAGTATCTCACAGTGCAATGAAGTATACATTAATTAATATAAGATCATACATAGCCAGTGCCACAATAATATTATATTAAAGTCATGATAGTACAATACCAAACTAGAACAGTTAAATATTTCCCCTTCATCACTAGTTATTGTTCAAAAGATGTATTTTTGAGTTATAAAATCAATGAATTAATCAAATAATATATATTAAATGTCCAAATTTAGAGTGATTGAATTCCAGATCATTACAAGGAATATACTAATCCCTTGTTCCATACCTAACCAATTACAGAACAATATTAGTGTGAATCCGCTTGATTGTAGTTTCATATCTTTATCCGTAGTTGATTTCCGAGTCACTCAATTGTCTCTCCAAGCTTCATGTCTTGATGATCGTAAGTCCATCTAGCCAAAATAGATGTGTAACGACCTTATAAAAAAGGTTTATTACTTGTCCCTTCAAACATGCCTTGGGGATGGGCACACTTTGTTATCTAATTTTGAAACCACACATTACTGAATATTCCTATACTAATCTCTTTGAATCATAAGTGAAATGTAACACCCCATGTCCATTAATGTCACTCACAAAGGGAATGCATTAACTTCTATGGAGCATTTTAAGTGTGTATAGAACAAAAACTTAACAACAAGACAGATATAAACAGTACTTAAAACTTTGAAAATTTATTCATTGCAGCAGCAAACACATAGGTTTGATTACATCATCAAAAACCAGAGTCAAAGTACATAATATCCTTCTTGACTAAATTAGAGTACATAAATTGAAAGACATAACCCCAATACAAAATAGCCATAAATAAGATAGGCTGAACTTTTACATTAGTGACCCAAGCAACTTCTAAAAGCAAGAGATACAGCTGTCCAAAATCAAGCTCCACTGGTGCTAGTTCCACCCTGAGCACCTGAGGGGGAGGGGAGGAAGAAAAGGGGTGGAAACAAAGTGGGTCAGACATAAAGTCTAGCGAGTGCGATAACTTTAACAATATAATTACCAAAATAACTAGGCTAAGGCATAAGTTGGAAAATAAGGAAATGACTGTAAACAATTGAGCATGGCAGAGTAAACAAGGAAATAAGATGAACAAAGATAACGTTAAAGGCGCACCAAGTCACTATAAGATAATTACTAAACTTCACTACACCAAACACCCGAAAAGTTGATCCCGCCTACAAGACTTTAAAAATGATAATGGTAGTTTCGTGTACCCCTAGTTGCCTTCATAAGTGCCGCCTGCCCCTATCTCCACTAGATATACCCACTACACCCATGCGATCGGCTCCCTAATTCGTAGATAACCGTGCTGGCCCTACAGTGGGGTGTATCACTCCCCAAAGTGGCAACCCGATACCACCAACAATGCACGGCTTATACCTACACGATGCAACAACGTCTTACCTACCAGCCCGGGCCCACACATGCACATGAACCCGTTGGACTTGCGTTGCCACCGCTAACCCGTTTTGGCCTCTTATAGTCAAGCCCAGTATGTGTGTCCCGTCCTCGACTTGGGTCGAGCCCACAAAGATACTTATGGGTTACTGGTTGAAACGGGCCCCCATTACTTGACACAAGCTATCCACCTAAGCTTGGTCCCCTCTAGTACATCCCACTTAACCCCCTTCTTATTCATGTTCACTTACATGTTTCCAATTTTTGGTTCAGTGTTTCTAATCGTATTTCAAATGCCACCCAAGGCAACCACTAAATTCCACATGCCACCCAAGGCACCCACTTAACTCCCTCATGTCCCATTACATGTTTATCTGGTTAAGTGTTTCTTAATTCATTAACACCGTAACCTTGCAAAGACCTCCCACATTAGATTGGCATTTGTGGCAGCTGGATTTTATGGGCGGGTCCGGGCAGTCTTACACCACAAAAGAGCCTAACTTCGTGTCTTAACAACTGTTATGTAATTAATTTGTGCCTAAGACCTCACACATTAGACTGGCATTTGTGGCTGTTGGATATTTCGGGCGGGTTCGGGCAGTCTTACACCACAAAAGAGCCTAATGTCGTGTCTTTACAACTGTTACGTATTTAATTTATGCCTAAGACCTCCCATATTAGACTGGCGTTTGTGGCTGGTGGATTTGTCGGGCGGGTCCGGGCAGTCTTACACCACAAAAGAGCCTAACCTCGTGTCTTAGACGATTAATTACACAAAATTAATTATTCCCCCAATTCGAATTAATTTCCCTATTCAAATTGACAATTAATTCCAAATTTAACGATGTCCATAATTGACTCAATTATGTCCATCTATTTATGGTATGTTAAATTATACCAATTATCATCACAAATTTATTTTATGCCATTTAAGGCATTTATGCCAATTCTCAATATTTAATCTTTTAATATTATCCCATGGCCCCATGTTATACGTTCGTTCATTAAACGTAAAATATACGTTAGACTCGAATAGTCTAACTTATGGAATAAAGAGAAAACATCACAACATACATAGAAATAAAACTAGATCTAAACATATGGGGTGAAATTGCATATGTGAATAAGGTTCTTCATCTAAAACTTGCATAGGCCAAAGTCACAAACTTGCATAAAACTACATATGTCATAGATCTAAATCTAAAGGTGTAAACTTGTTTGGGTAATAGTCACGAACTTGCATAAACCATGTATGTCATAGATCTAATCATAAGGTGTAAACCTGCATAGGCATGATTCATACTCCAAACATGTATATATACTTGCAAATGTGATTTATGCAGCATAAACGATGGTGTAAACATGCATCTAAACATGTAAACTAGCATGTAGAATTTTTGTATACTAGCGTATAACTCACACATGTCATAGCCTAAATTTAGATCCAATTTACACACATAAAATAGGGGTCATCAAACATGTAAAGTTGTTCATAATTTCATTAACTTGCATATGATCCAGATCTAAATTAACATCCAGACTTGCATACATACATACATACATATATATGATTTAACATAGGAATTATTTCCAACAACATAACCAAACTAGCATATGAAACATCATTATGATTTTATTATACATAAGCCAATCATAACATTACAACATTAATGATAACATCGCAAATTTACAACATACATGATAACATCATAGAATTTACAACATAAATAATAACATGCAGTCAATAATTCACAACATAGCCATATAATCCACATCATATCTCAATCCAATTAAATTGTTAATTATTTTATTAAAGAAATCGAACTCACAACTCAAAGAAGGTCTTGAGTTCTCAAATCTGAGTTCTGAAGTTGAATTAGCTTTCCTTTGTACTAAATTCGTTGTTTGAGTTGAATAGAATTGAATTTGATTAGCTTTCTTCCTCTCTAATTGGTGGCGGCTATTCTAGGTTGCAAGGTGACGGCATGGAGGCCATGATTCTAATTTTAATTTGATTTTAGTGTTTGAGTTTATAGGTGTTTTTATAGAGTGTAGGATTAATTTAATCCATCTGATTAACCCAGAATTAACCCCAGCCATTCAGAGCAGACCAGAAACCCTAATGACTCAGTATACAGTCATAAACAGGTCATCAATCAAATCTTCCCGGGGGAGGGGGGCAGGTCGACCCTATGGTCGACCTGCTGAGGGTAGGTCGACCCCCAGGTCGACCGAGCCCTAGCGGGAAATTTCCCGCCGAGCCCATTCTGACTCCGAAATTTGAATTTTTGAAATCTGTTTTAAATTTTCTGAAACTTCCAATGGCCATAACTTCTTCATACGAAGTCCAATTTATGCAAACTCGGACTCTATCTCAACCAGAATTCCGAGACGAACACAATGGCGTAACCCGTTTCCCTTAATTCTCACATCTGAGATTAGTTATTCTTTAATCTATTACTTTAGTGTTAATAGAAATACGGGGTGTTACATTCTCCCCTCCTTAAAGGATTTCGCCCCCGAAATCTCCAAGTCAAGGAGAATGCATATCCTAACATCCAGACAACCATCTACTCAACCATCAAACACAGGCATCCATTGTCCTTATAAAATTCCTAATGTTGTATGAACATATGCAAGAAGTGTGTGTATATGTTCTTTATCTAATGCAAAATCAGGTGGTCTACTGATTCAATTGACCTCCTTAATGCATACCATGATAGTGCCATGCGTCCATTATGTATGCGAAAGAATCCTATCGATACATATTATTTCTACATGTGTGCACAACCATTCACCAAAATGCAACATCCATATGATAGTAAAACCATTATACATCCATTACTTAAATATGTACACACATTTATATGCAATATGCAATATGAAGTGACTGAGCCAATCTAGTGCCTAAGGTGTGTGAATATGCATCCATGAGCAACCACTAGTAACCACTTGCATCCACATGCATCCATCATACATAAAATGTCTCAAACACAGGTTTCAATCATAGGACTACCCTATCTAAAGGTCAAAGATACTAGCGAGAGGACATACTAAAGATAAACAAGTACAAGCTAAGCGATAAAGGAGAAATTAAAAGACATACCCTCGAAAAGAAAAGGGTACAATGAACGCATCTTCTCTTTCGTCTCCCAAGTAGCATTGCTCTCATCATTTCCCCATTGCACTTTGACTAGCCTGACCTCTCGATTCCTCAACTAATCTCCGACCCAAGAATGCACGTAGGAGCTCGTCGAATCGTCGCATCACGCTCGTTCTCCACCTCTCTGAGCAAGCTCTGCTCTACCACTTCTGTGGTCCCATGCAAGCACTTCCTCAAATGTGATACATGGTATACATCGTGTACACCACTAAGTCTCTCGGGCAACTCCACTTTATACGACATCTTTCCAATCCTCTCCTTAATAGGAAACGACCCTACGAACATTGGTGCTAACTTCCCAACGGACCCAAAGCGAACAACATATCGTAATGGAGACACCTTGACAAAGACCATGTCCCCAATGTCAAACTCAAGATCTGTCCTCCTCTTGTCCGTATAAGATTTCTGCCTATCTTGCGCCATCTTCATCCTCCTTCGAATCAAATCGATCTTTTCTGAAGTCTCTCTAATCATATCAGGCCCAAGCAAGATTTTATCTGTAGATTCCGACCAACATGTAGGCGAACAACACGGCCGTCCATAAAGAGCCTCGAACGGTGCCATGCCAATGCTAGACTGAAAGCTATTATTATATGCGAACTCCACCAATGGAAGATGTTCCTCCGATGTACCTCCGAAGTCTAAGACACACAACCTCAATAGGTCCTCTAGAATACGATTCTCCCTCTCGGTCTGGCCGTCCGTCTGAGGATGATATGCAGTGCTCAAACATAACTGAGTCCCTAACGCCTCTTGCAAGCTCTTCCAAAACTCGCTAGTAAAGATAGGATCGAGGTCGCTTACTATGCTAGAAGGAACACTGTGCAAACGAACTATCTCTCGAATGTATATGGAGGCTAACCATGGAGCAGTCCTCTTACTCTTCACGGAAATGAAATGGGCACTCTTAGTAAGTCTGTCTACCACAACCCAAAACCCTGTATTACCCTTCCTCGATATCGGTAACCCATCAATAATGTCCATCGAAACACTTTCCCACTTCCATTGTGGGACCTCCAATGGGTGAAGGAACCCACCGGGCTACTTTTGCTCTACTTTTACTTGTTGGCATACCAAGCATCTAGCGATAAACTCGGCCATATCCCTCTTCATACTGTCCCAAAAGTAAACTCGTCTCATGTCCATGTACATCTTGTCCCCACCGGGATGGATGGTCATCTTCGAACGATGTGCATCATCAAGAATGGTCTTCCTCAAATTCTCGTCCCGTGGTACACAAAGTATACCGTCCCTACGTAACCAACCTTTATCATCTAGGGTATACCTATTGAGATGGCTCGATGACTCCCCCCTTTTGAGCTTTTCTACTAACTCAACCAACTGTGGGTCATCTCGTTGTGCCTTGTCAATCCGTCCCAAAAGCGTAGGTATGACCTCTAAGGATGCCAGCAAACCGGGGTACAAAGTCAATGGAAGGTCTAAAGTCAAACGTAGAGATGAACTCTAAGCTTCGCCGCTCAATAAATAACGGACTCAAGGATAATCGTTTCCTACTTAAGGCGTCTTCCACCATCTTACCCTTGCCAGGGGTATATGCTATCTCGAAATCGTAGGATGCTAAGAATTCCATCCACCTTTGCTGCATTAAGTTCAAGTCCTTCTAAGAAAACAAGTACTTTAGCGATTTGCGGTCAGTGAACAATTAGAATTTCTCGCCAAGAAGATAATGGCGCCAGGACTTAAGCGCGAAAACAATAGCGGCCAACTCTAGGTCATGTGTAGGGTAATTTCTCTCATGCACTCATAACTGCCTTCCTCCATAGGCTATTACCCTTCCCTCTTGCATTAAGACTGCACCTAGTCCTGTTCCACAAGCATCAGTAAATGGCTTACTCCCATCTGGCAACACTAAGACTGGGGCTATAGTCAAAGCTCTCTTTAAACGTTGGAACGCATCATCACAATCTACGTCCCATATGAAAACTAGGTTCTTCTTCGTCAAGCGTGTTAATGGGGCTGATATTTATGCGAAGTCTTTGATAAACATCCTATAGTAGCTAGCCAACCCTAAGAAACTCCTCACCTCGGTAGCATTTTTATGGACCTTCCAATCTTGGATGGCCAGTACCTTTGCGGGATCCACAGCTATCCCTTCTTTGGAAACCACGTGCCCTAAGAATCGCACTTCCTTCCTCCAAAAGTGACATTTATAAAATTTAGCTTTAAGACTATGCACTTGAAGGGTCTCCAACACTTCCCTAAGATGTAGGGCATGCTCTTCCTCGCTTTTAGAGAAGATCAAGATGTTGTCCACAAAGACTATCACGAATTTATTAAGGTACTCCCTAAACACCCTACTCATCAAGTCAACAAAATATGCGGGGGCATTTGTTAAACCGAAGGGCATCACAAGCCACTCAAAGAAGCCGTCCGGAGTCCTAAAGGCAGTCTTGTCTATGCTATTCTCAGCTACTCTCAACTGATGGAAACCCGTGGCTAAGTCTAACTGCGAAAACACTGAGGCGCCAACTAAATGATCAAAGAGAACGTCAAACCTCGGCAGTGGGTGCCTATTATTCTCAGTAAGCTTATTAAGTTCTCTATAGTCCACACAAAGTCTAAGGGACCCGTCCTCCTTCGTGGCAAATACTACTAGAGCACCCCACTCCGATATACTACGTCTTATGAACCCCTTCTCAAGCAATTCTTTCACTTGCTTACTGAGTTATCTTCTCTCTCTTGGAGCCATGTGGCGCACTGGGAATGCAACTAGCTTTGCATTATCTACTAGATATATTCGAAAGTCTATCTCACGTTTTGGGGGTAAACCCCTCACCTCATCAAAGACATCAACATATTCACGGACTATATGAATAGAATGTAAATCATCATTGGATGCGTCAAGGGATTCTAGGTAGCTAAGCATTACTGGACCTCTAGGGTCACAAGAAATATCAAGGGTCTTTCCACAACGAGTCAACAACCTAACTGCCCTTCTTTCACAATCTAGGATGGCCCCGTATCTAGTTAGCCAATCCATACCTAGAATCAAGCTGTAGCCCATGAAGCCAAGAACAAAGGCGTTGCATTCAAACCTAACGCCCAAGATATATACTCTCAAATCCCTACAAATCATAGAAAGATGAGCCGAAACACCAATAGGATTTGAGACTACTAAGGGATCTGTAACTAAACTAGTATTTAGGTGTAGTGTTTCAACTAATGATGTAGAGATAAACAAATGTGATGCGCCAGAATCGAATAAAGTACGGACAGGATGATCAAATAGAAAAACTAAACTTTCAACGGAAATTGTTCTACCTCGTTCTTGCAGCGGTGGGACCATAAGAGCCTGAACTTGCCCCTTTGCCTACCTTGGTGCCATAAGAGCCTGCACCTGTCCTCCCGAGGTAGACCCTGCCCTCTGCCCTTTCCTTGGGCAGTCCTTAATCAGATGTCCCACTTCGCCATAGTGGAAACAACCAGTCTTCTTTTTCTTCCTACAATCTTTGCTTAGATGGCCTGGTGTCCCACAGTTAAAACATCTTTTCTTTCCCTTAACATTGTTGCCTTTACCACCTTTCTTGTTAAGTTGTTGCTATTGCGGTTTCTTTTGATCCCATTTCTTCTTGGGTGCCTTATTAGCAGTGGCGCCCTTCTCCTCTTCATGCATAAGCGCCATGTCAACTAGTCTCTCAAAGGTAGCCCCCATGGGGATGTGGGTCATAGCTAACTCATGAAGCGGCTCGTTCAAACCCTTAACAAATCTCAGGGCCTTCTTCTCTGGTGTATTCACCAAGTCCAAGCCAAATCTCGCCAACTGATTGAACTTGTTGACATATTCTTTCACTGATAGATTCCCTTGCTTCAGCGCCAAAAATCTTTCCATATATAGATTCTCTTCAGCTCGTGAGAGAAACTTTGCCTCAAACCTCTGCCTGAAATCTGGCCATGTATCAACTGGACGCTCTCCATTAGTGACCTCCCACCAAAACGAGGCCTCATCCTTCATTAGCCAGGCAGCCAACTGGACCTTTCTTCCATCTTCCACTTCAAAGATCCCGAACAATTCTTCCACCTCCTTTAGCCAATTTCTAGCTTCAACAATTGTCTCCGTCCTGTGAAAAGGTTTTCCACCCATTGCCCGAAAGTCCTTACATATCTTTGCAAAAGTATCGACATGAGGAGGAGGAGGAGCATTTGCTGGACCTGCGGTGGTGGCCCTAGTCTCCAAATACCTCCGAAACCATCCTGGTATCGTTATTTCCTCGGGTATCTCGGGAATTCCAGACATGCTAAAACGAAAAAGGAAAGATTCAATACAAAAGAACCGAAGGAAAGGTATATGGCTCTTGGGGTTATGCTTTTTAAAATAAGCTTTTCTCTTGAAAATACTTTCCTTAAAACATACTTTTGAAGGCACTTCTTTATAAAAGTGTTTTTGAAAAATAGTTTTTCAAAATTCATATCTGTCCTGGTAACCTTCAGCACTGATACCATGTGTAACACGCCATGTCCATTAATGTCACTCACAAAGGGAATGCATTAACTTCTATGGTCCATTTTAAGTATGTATAGAACAGAAACTTAACAAGAAGATAGATATAAACAGTACCTAAAACTTTAAAACTTTATTCATTGCAGCGGTAAACACATAGGTTTGATTACATCATCAAAAACCAGAATCAAAGTACATAATATCCATCTTGACTAAATCAGAGTACATAAATTGAAAGACATAACCCCAATACAAAATAGCCATAAATAAGATAGGCTGAACTTTTACTTCAGTGATCCAAGCAACTTCTAAAAGCAAGAGATACAGCTGTCCAAAATCAAGCTCCACTAGTGGTAGTTCCATCCTGAGCACCTTGGGGGAGGGGGGGAGGAAGAAAAGGCGTGGAAACAAAGGGGGTCATACATAAAGTCTGGCGAGTGCGATAACTTTCACAATATAACTACCAAAATAACTAGGCTAAGGCATAAGTTGGAAAATAAGGAAATGACTGTGAACAATTGAGCATGGAAGAGTAAACAAGGAAATAAGATGAACAAAGATAACGTTAAAGGCACACCTAGTCACTATAAGATAATTACTAAACTTCACCACACCAAACACCCTAAAAGTTGATCCCGCCTATAAGACTTTAATAATGATAATGGTAATCTTGTATACCCCTAGTTGCCTTCATAGGAGCCGCCAACCCCTATCTCCACTAGGTATACCCACTACCCCCATGTGATCGGCTCCCTAACACGTAGATACCCGTGCTGGCCCCACAGTGGGGTGTATCACTCCCCAAAGTGGCAACCCGATACCACCAACAATGCACGGTTTATACCTACACGATGCAACAATGTCTTACCGACCAGCCCAGGCCCACACACGCACGTGAACTCGTTGGACTTGCGTTGCCACCGCTAACCCGTTTTGGCCTCTTACAGTCAAGCCCAGTATGCGTGTCTCATCCTCGACTTGGGTCGAGCCCACAAAGATACTTATGGGTTACTGGTTGAAATGGGCCCCTATTACTTGACACAAGTTATCCACCTAAGCTTGGTCCCCTCTAGTACATCCCACTTAACCCCCTTCTTATTCATGTTCACTTACATGTTTCCAATTTTTGGTTAGGTGTTTCTAATTGTATTTCAAATGCCCCCCAAGGAACCCACTAAATTCCACATGCCACCCAAGGCAACCACTTAACCCCTTCATATCCTAATACATGTTTATCTGGTTAAGTGTTTTTTAATTCATTAACACCGTAACCTTGCAAAGACCTCCCACATTAGACTAGAATTTGTGGAAGCTAGATTTGTCGGGTAGGTCCGGGCAGTCTTACAACACAAAAGAGCCTAACCTCGTGTCTTTACAACTGTTACGTATTTAATTTATGCCTAAGACCTCCTACATTAGACTGGCATTTGTGGCTGCTGGATTTGTCGGGCGGGTCCGGGCTGTCTTACACCACAAAAGAGCCTAACCTCGTGTCTTTACAACTGTTACGTATTTAATTTATGCCTAAGACCTCCCACATTAGACTGGCATTTGTGGCTGCTGGATTTGTGAGGTGGGTCTGGGTTGTCTTGCACCACAAAAGAGCCTAACCTCGTGTCTTAGACGATTAATTACACAAAATTAATTATTCCCCCAATTTGAATTAATTTACCTATTCAAATTATCAATTAATTTCAAATTTAACGATGTCCATAATTGACTCAATTATGTCCATCTATTTATGGTATGCAAAATTATACCAATTATCATCACAAACTTATTTTATGCCATTTAAGGCATTTATGCCAATTCATTAAATCTTTTAATATTATCCCATGGCCCCACGTTGTACGTTCGTTCGTTTAATGTAAAATATACGTTGGACTCGAATAGTCTAACTTATGGAATAAAGAGAAAAAAATCACAACATACATAGAAATAAAACTAGATCTAAACATATGGGGGTGAACTTGCATATGTTAATAAGTTTCTTCATTCAAAACTTGCATAAGCCAAAGTCACAAACTTGCATAAAACTACATATGTCATAGATCTAAATCTAAAGGTGTAAACTTGTTTGGGTAATAGTCACGAACTTGCACAAATCATGTATGTCATAGATCTAATCATAAGGTGTAAACTTGCATAGGCATGATTCATACTCCAAACTTGTATATATACTTGCATATGTGATTTATGCAACATAAACGATGGTGTAACCTTGCATCTAAAGATGTAAACTAGCATATAGAATTTTTGTATACTAGCATATAACTCACACATGTCATAGCCTAACTTTAGATCCAATTTACACACCTAAAATAAGGGTCATGAAACATGTAAAGTTGTTCATAATTTCATTAACTTGCATATGATCCAGATCTAAATTAACATCTAGACTTGCATACATACATACATATGATTTAACATATGAATTAGTTCCAACAACGTAACCAAACTAGCATATGAAACATCATTATGAATTTATTATACATAAGCCAATCATAAAATTACAACATAGATGATAACATCGCAACTTTACAACATACATGATAACATAATAGAATTTACAACATAAATAATAACATGCAGTCAATAATTCACAACATAGCCATATAATCCACATCATATCTCAATCCAATCAAATTGTTAATTATTTTATTAAAAATCTCGAACTCACAACTCAAAGAAGGTCTTGAGTTCTGAAATCTGAGTTCTGAAGTTGAATTAGCTTTCCTTTGTAGTAGATTCGTTGTTAGAGTTGAATAGAATTGAATTTGATTATCTTTCTTCCTCTCTAATTGGTGGCGGCTATTCTAGGTTGCAAGGTGACGGAATGGAGGCCATGATTCTAATTTTAATTTGATTTTAGGGTTTGAGTTTACAGGTGTTTTTATAGAGTTTAGGGTTAATTTAAGCCGTCCGATCAACCCAGAATTAACCCCATCCATTCAGAGCAGACTAGAAACCCTAATGACTCAGCATACAGTCATAAACAGGTCATCAATCAAATCTGCCCGGGGGGAGGGGGGAGGTCGACCTGCTGAGGGGAGGTCGACCTGCTGAGGGTAGGTCGACCCCCAGGTCAACCCTATGGTCGACTTGGCCCTGGCGGGAAATTTCCCGCCTAGCCCATTCTGACTCTGAAATTTGACTTTTTGAAATCTGTTTTAAATTTTCTGAAAATTTCGATGGCCATAACTTCTTCATACGAAGTCCAATTCACGCAAACTCGGACTCTATCTCAACCAGAATTCCGAGACGAACACAATGGCGCAACCCATTTCCCTTAATTCTCATATTTGAGATTAGCTATTCTTTAATCTGTTACTTTAGTGTTAACAGAAATACGGGGTGTTAGATGAAATCTTGCTACCACTCTAAGCCACCAAATTCTG
The DNA here is from genome assembly GCA_030737875.1 of Allium sativum. Taxonomy (NCBI): domain Eukaryota; kingdom Viridiplantae; phylum Streptophyta; class Magnoliopsida; order Asparagales; family Amaryllidaceae; genus Allium; species Allium sativum. The sequence goes on along the minus strand of CM060924.1, from coordinate 1,030,298,162 downwards.
TATTCTCTTTGGATCATGATATAATTCCGAGGTCTCTCCTGACCAATATCCAAGTTCATAGCATTTTCCAGTGTGATAGATGGTCTATGGATCCTTACCAAGCATAACCCACACTCTGATGGTGAATATGTTGATTGTGTCATTATTTGATGAAGCGACGTAGCCTTTGCTCCCTGTTCCTAACCTCTGCTAGGAAAAAATGCAAATTTTATGGCCCTCCCGAGCAAATAATTTCCTTTATGGATTCTTTTTAAGAACAATCCATGCTTAACGATTATAAGGCCAATCTTATCACTGTCTGACGAAACGGCCTTCTCCTTGGAATCCAGTTTGAGCACTCTATAGATGAAAATTGTGATACCATGAGCTGTTTGAACCGATAATAGTCTTTCCAGACTCAAGCCAAGCGTAATCCGTACTTGATAACCATAAGAAAGTCGATTTCATTGCTATTCGAAAAAGTAACTTACTTCTTTCTCTATCCTAGGTTATTAATAGCTTTATTCATGGAGTGAAAATCGACCACGCCGCTCTCCAGTGAGGCGTCTTACTATTATTCTCTGCCCTCAACTCTTCGGTTAAGGGTTTATCATTATCCATGTAATCAAGTCTGTTGAGTCCCTCTCTGATGCAGGGGACTTGTTTAAATTCGCTAACCTTCTTTGACTGTCTGGTGTCTGGTCGAGGACTTATCATGGTTCTTAATGTACAAGTTCATTTAATAGATTGAAAGAAATTCGCATCTTACAGTTATGAATTGGGGCAACCGTGAATTATTTGTTCATTGCTTAACGTAGATTTAAATATTTAAATTTTCATCATTTTAGTTATTTAATGTCAAATAATCAGAAAACCAAGTGGTGTCACTTCAGGCATGATGGTTTTTCATCACCTCAGAGCATGCCTAGACTGCAGGTCATAATATATTACATGTATAAGTGACTTAAATTTTTTATATGGGGCTCGTTATCGCTTATAAGGTTCATGTTAACCCTAGGGGATGTCGATCTATGACCGTGAGCTAAACTCGCTTCGATTTGACACGGATGGCTGCTGGTCTTATTCCACCACTGCGGTTCTTTTGATGATGTCTGTGAGATTTGGCCACTTCGCAAAAGCACCACCAAGTCCTTTTGATGTTGGCAATCATCGAAATTATGCTCATCCAGTTTAAGAAATATGCATTACTTTTGTGAAGTCCTCTCTCGCTCTATGTGCTCCCTTCGCATCGGCTTTTGATACATAGGTTCCCTTATATATACATGTATATACTTTCCATTGATTCATTCACGTTTATGTATGAAGAGTATTTTGGCTTTTTCATCTGGTTTTTCCGTCCACCAAATTCATCATCATATTTTTTTCTTCCTCTACTTTTATTCGATCCTTCATCGGATGGTCCTCCTTCTTTGATGACATTTACTTCCTTTGTATCCTATGAAGCATCCTCCTCCTGAAAAAATCAATTATATTCATGATAGAACTCACTGAGATCTATTAAAGGATCCTACTCCAAAGACATTTGAAAATCTATACTATCTGCAATTGCTGAAACTACTGGCAACAACACTATCGATGGAACTGGCCTACCCATCGAAACAACTACCACATTAAAAAATTTCAAGAAATTTTTGAGAGTTTTGACCGACCTTTGCTACATTATTGTTAGAGTTATCACATTCTTGGATCTTATGATGTGGATCCGAAATCGCCTAATAAATCTATCGACCAGATCTATCCAAGTGCTTATCGACCTATTTTCTAACTGTTTAACTACAACGTAGGTATATCTGTTAAGCATAAGGAGAACCTTTGCGATAAGACTTTCTCTGACGCCCCAGTACTTCCATGTAACATATGTATCACATCAAGTGTGTCATCGGGCTTGTCTTTCCATCATATGAGTCCAAAGATGGTAATTTGAAATCCAGTTGATTTCTTACAATTTTCATATTGGGAGTAGATGGATGTAGTGTCCTAAAATTTCGATACCATTTGAGCAGACCAAATAACACAAGTCCAACCCAAATTGCACTGGAAACCAGAAAAATAATAGAAAGAAAACAGAGGGTGAGAATATATAAGATAGAAACATAGAATAGAAGAAGAAGAACATACAAAATCAGAATAAACACGAATCTTACAGCGGAACAAACAATATATAATAGATACATAACTTTGAAATAAAATCAGTATATGTATACAGTAACATTATCAGAGTATAAGACTTACAACACAGCGAAAATAACAGTCTATATAATCATGAAGCCTACTGCTCCAGCTCTTCAAGTATCTATAAATCCTGACTACTTGACTGCCCGTACAAAATTGGGCACCCAAGAATTTGGGTAAAACAAAACAAACTCTGGGTCAGTCATGGGACTGGTATGCATAAACAATTTACAACAGTTTGGGAAAATAACGATATCTCTTAAGAACACGCCGTATAATGGAATAGATTTTTCCCTTATGAATATAAAAAACATTTGATTCAACTTTCAAAATCCTTTTAGAAGAAATGTTAATCTTTATATCAAAACTCTTTTGATATTATAATAATGTCTATCAACCAAAAATAAATAATCATCTAGCAGAAACGCTTTCATCTCACGTTCCACATATATAATGTACAATCAAAACCGCGAGCACTTATTGGGTAATGGATTTCCAACTATGAAAATGTATGGAACCACCTTCCAATAGTGTACCTCTAGAGAGGAATACACTGGGTTCAACAAGAACATCTTGCAACCCAACTACACATGACCGACCACTCATTTCGCTTGAGTGTATCGAATGTACATCACCAACGGTTGGGATCAGCAATCGTTTCCTGAATGGGACAACATCGAATAGATTAAATAATGAAATGAATATCTCTAGATAGGTGATAATACACCCTAATTGGCAGCCAACCACTTAGCCATGCTGCCTGCCAGATTTTTTTCATTTCCCGGTTGTGAGGCTGGAGGCCATGCTTATCTCAGACAGATCACACATTTATTCACTTTGAATGTCACATCGTCATACCCGCCAAATCACAAATTGATTTCCCCAAAAATACAACGGGTATACAACTAAGAGAAACGAATTCCTTCACCACCAAATGTACATACGTTTGAAGAGACCAACCTACGCGATCTATTAAATATACTCTGCTAGACATTCTTCTATACAGGTCATCCTGGGACTGGACAACCGAAGGTACTATTCTATAAATCCAACTTAGGCAATTTCTACCTAGGATCGCCAAAACAGCCCTTGCATAACTTCGTCTTCAATTATCTTCATCATATTTGATCGCAACGCTAGCACCCATATATAGTGGTTTTTAGATAATGAATCTGATCCCGGTCTCTCCGTATTGACGACGGAAAAATGGTCAAAAACTTTGACAGTCGGTGAGTTAACTATTAAAGAAAAACACATGTGCAAACAACGATATTATTCCTAGATGGAAATTCTATCGATTAATCATCATTTATCTCTTAAATTAATTTATCACTAATTTTTTCATTCTCCATTTCCTGTTTCCGTGTGTGTGTGTGTGTGTGTGTGTATATATATATATAGAAATTCTATTTTTCTAAATTTAGAAAATATACGATATTAATCATTGAAGAACATTTCCATATTTACTTCCCTTTCTTATTTTCTATATTAGAAAACATTTCTGATTCTTATTGGAAAACATTACCAGAACACTTCCATTGGATTTAAACATATGTTTAAATAAAACATCGCTATGCCAACTCAAACCATTACCTTCATTAACTAAATTCACTTAGCCAACCTTCACTATCGAACCTTAACCATTCCTTAGTTAAAAACTAAGTCAATCAAGTTGGGGTATAAATACCTCTCAGACCTTAACTGAACAACATTTCTAACTTTGAAATAGACAAAGTTCACCTTCCGAAACTTTAACAAGCTTCCTTACGTAACTCTCTTTCGAATAATCTCTATTCGATAACTCTTTCCTTCGAATAAACTATATTCGATAATCTCTCTTTCAAATAACTATATTTGATAACCTTTCTTCGAATAAACTATATTCGATTAACTTTATTCGAATAATTAATATTCGATTAACTCTAATCGATTAACTCTATTGGATTAACTCTGTTCAATTAACTCTAATCAATTAACTCTATTTGATTACCTCTATTCGATTAACTCTAATCAGTTAACTCTACTAGCTTAACTCCTTTCAAATAAACTATATTCGATTAACTCCTTTCGAATGAACTATATTCGATTGACTCCTTTCGAATAACTAATATTCGATAACTCCTTTCGAATAACTAATATTCGATAACTCCTTTCGAATAACTAATATTCAATAACTCCTTTCGAATAACTAATATTCGATAACTCCTTACGAATAACTAATATTTGATAACTCCTTTTGAATAACTTATATTCGATTAACTCCTTTATCTCTATTTGAATATACCATATTCGATTAACTCCTTTACTCTATTCGAATAAACCATATTCGATTAACTCCTTTACTATATTCGAATAAACCATATTGGATTAACTCCTTTACTCTATTCGAATAAACCATATTCGATTAACTCCTTTAACTCTATTCGAATAAACCATATTCGATTAACTCCTTTACTCTATTCGAATAAACCATATTCGATTAACTCCTTTAACTCTGTTCGAATAAACTACATTCGATTAACTCCTTTAATTCGACTAACTCTAATTCAATTAACTCAAAATCGATTAAATCTAATTCCTTTTACAATCTTACTTACCTTCCAAATATTTCCTTTTATGATATCTTATTTATTTTCTAATAAATATTCCTTTTATCTTTCTACTTATTTTCCCAAATAAATATTCCTTTTATCTTCCTATTTTTTCCACAAATATTTCCTTTTCAATTCTATTTATTTAACAAATAAATATTCCCTTTTCAATTCTATTTATTTAACAAATAAATATTTTTCTTTTATAACCTATTTATTTTCTAAATAAATATTTCCATTTATAATCTATTTATAAATGTTTTTTCAATTATTTCCTTTTCAATTCTATTCGTAAATGTTTTACAAATATTTCCTTTTCAATTCTTTTTGTAAATGTTTTACAAATATTTCCTTTTCTATTTGTTTTCACAAATATTTACTTTTCTCTAATTCTTTGATTTTATAATTATTTTCTTTTATAAAATCCTATTCTTCTTATATATAAAATCCATTGATTTTATATAAATAATTGATTTTCAAAATCCACTTTGAAAATCCCCTTTTATACATTCAAGATTTTCTTACGGTATTCAAAATACCAAATAGCAATGATCGATATCATTCAACACACGTAATCAACAAAGATCATATATTACAATATATGAAAAAACAGTATGATAATATTGAGGAATCCAGTTGGATTCCTCCAACCTGTTTCCCTCTGCATCACAGATGTTAAACACTATAATTAACATCAACTTCATTTCAATATGAAATATTCTGATAAACAGAATCAATATTTGATTAACAATATATATATATATATATATATATATCATTATCTATAATTTCAACCAATCACTTGGCAGTTCAACCAAATAGTCAACACACAGCAATTAATCATCATTTAGTAGTTCTAAAAATACGTTATAAAAATATGTACTGGTAGAGTGGGTGAGTTTTACTCACATTGGACAGTTATCGTTAAATAACGACTAACTATCTTTGATTTAGACGGACGTTTTATTTTGCTATAAATCGTAATGAGCTCCAATTCACTCTCAGTTGGTTCCACTGTGTAGTCATCGTCCATATGATCCCAACGGATCAAACCACTCACAAAACTGATAACGTATGTACAAGTTATAGCTTTAACAAGTCCATATACACAATAAATTAAAACAACTTACTTTAATTTATTTAAATGGGCTTTACCCATTCATTTCATCCCAATACCGTATTATCCCTCAGCCCAAAACCCGCCTCCAAAGCTTCTTCCCCACGATTGAAAACCGTTTTCTCCTCAACGCTTAACTCCAGTAAAGTTCAACACCAACCACACCTTCATGCCAGCATGAAATCCCATGCAAATCTCACCGATAGTTTCTCGACTGAAATCTCCACTGCCATATCCCTAAAATACTGAACTCAATGCCTCCCTGATAACTCGTCAAATAGCAGCTTTGTCGTGCCCCAACACTTCGATCGACATTTTTTTCAACAAAAAGCTCCAAAAATTCATACGGGATGCCATTCATCACCATAAACTCAATCATGAACTTAGATTCAACCCTTGCTCAACAAATTTTCTAAAATCCCAAACCCTACCTCACGCTGTGTTTACACAGTTCGAAAAATAAAATTGAGATGGATGAAAACTATATGGAATTGAAGAGCAAACCATTCTGAATTCATATATATATCTCTTTGGATTTATAGATTTTAATTTGGGTTGCTATGGATTTTTAAACGTGGGTTGCTCACGTTCTTGGAAGTAATCCTGGCGGCTAGAATGTGTTTTGACTGTGTAGTGAATTAGGTTAGGTTAGGGGATGTTAAAGTGTATTTATAGAGATAGAAAAACATTAATTTAATCAATTTTATACTCAAATAAAATCAATCATTGTTTGTATTAGTCCTTTAAAAATCCGTATGATATCCAATTTTGATGAAAATGGACATACACCTATAGTTCAACATCATGAACCCAACGAAACTGGTTTCATCGAATTCCTACTCCGTTTGCTCACACAGCGTATTTCTAACCATAAAAATACTGACTTTTTTATAAAAATTGGTACGACCACACACTGACTCCAAAAATCACGAAACTTGAAATCTAACAATAATTTTACATTACGGATCTAACAAAATTAGTTTCGTCGAAAACGGAGTTCGTTTGCAAAACTGGCTATTTTTAAAGCTCTAAATAAACCCTTTTAAATATTTATATATTTAAAAATAATTAAATATAAATAAATAACTATTATCGTATATATTCACAATATGATATCATACAACTCTAATTGGATTTATAACTCGATATTTCAAAATTTCCAGTTATATCGATATTCGGTTTACATTTAAAATCCTTTTATAATACAAATATATATATTTATAAATTTCAAAGGAATTCCATAACGACTTTTTGAAAATTTGATTTGGACATAAATCAAAATCTACACCACGTAATCATGATTTTTCTCTTCCATTAGAAAAATATACTTCACCAGCTCCGAATGTTTCTTGTTTCACGGAAATCCGATTTAAAACGGACCCTGTATATTTAGTTGAAGTTCAAATCGCCAAATAACGAACAGTCGTGCCTTTTCGAGCTCGAATTTAATTATAATATAATTATCGCTCAATTGTCGTTAATTAATTTTATTCGTTATCGTAATTCAATTCTAAACTGAATTATATATTTTGAATTGTCCAATTCACACGATATTGTCAATTCACTATTTCCGACTATTTCAGAATTAAATATATTATTTATATTAATTAAATATTCCATATTATTTAATTAAACGACCATATAAATCTATAAACCATTATTTAATAATTAAATAAATTAATTAACCGTAAAAATACGGGACATTACATTCTTCCCCATTAAAATAATTTCGTCCTCGAAATTGCTAAGGTGGAAAACAAACCCTATTTACTGGGTTAAAATTATTTGTTCACTTCTTAACTTCAGTTTCAACTGAACCAATTTAATTTCAATTAAATTATTAATTTATTCCTACTAACGAAAATTTTCAAAAATCCTGAAAATTTTCTAACACCTTAACTTTTCGAAAAATTTCGCCACCACCTCATTTGTACTGGTCAATAGCTCAAACTCCAACTCGCCTCTCTAGGCCTTCTTCAACCCAAAAGAAAACCAAACAACCATCCGGCTTGCCAATTCGGCTCATCAAAATCTCAAATCCATATATAATATAAACTGGTACCTTTTTGTCGGGCATATCAATATATCCTTTTCATGTGTTACCAATTATGCATATACCTATGTCATTCCAATCAAACTCAAATCACCTTTACCTCCAACACAACCATTCGCTTATCCAAGTCAAATTCAATTACAAATCAAAGTTCCATTCTTGATTTTTAAATTCTTAACTCATCAATCCAATACAATTTCGGATTCCTATGTCACAAATCCAATTTTCTCGATATCATTCTAATCCAATTCAATTTCCACTTAATTGGTTTTCAATTAAATTCCAATTTATTTCCAAAAAATTTTATTTAAATTTGTTTTTAATTCAAACAACCTATTTGTGGGAGTTTTTAAATAGCTTAGCCTTTTCCAAAATCAAAATATTCATTTGGAATATCAAAACAAATTGTTTTCTCAAAATAATTGAAAAACAAAAACTTTAGTAGTAATCTGTCACTTACAACTCGAAAATGAACACTGATTATGTCATGATCATCATCGGAATCTATTTCCAGCTATCGAAGTGAGTTTAATACTACATCACTTTCAAACCATATCTAACACTTCCATTTTGAAATTCATTTCAAAATACCATTCACAATGCTTTAAAACAATTTAAAATCTCCCAGGATTTTAAAATTCTCATATACTTAATCCAAATCCATCTATAAACATTTTTCAACTATTCCTGGGTTTTAATTTCAATTCTGATTTGAATTCAGATTTAATTCGTCTGATTTCATATATTTCACTGGTATGAATTCTAAATGGCTATTTACATAACCATTTCACATTTTATAATCTTGTACGATTATAATCACAACCAACACATCCAATATACGATAATACTTCAAATCTCTATAATTTGTTTATATCAAAATATAATTTGGATAAAAATTATTTCATTTACCCTCTTTTCAAAACATACAGTGTCGGTTCATCGCATTCGAGTGTTTATAAACTCCTACCGATACAGTGGATCAAATTGATCGACCAGAACCCATAAACAACTCAATCAAGAAATCTCCACAATATAAAATAATTTTATATTGAATAACAAATACGCACTCATATATATACAGTCAACTCAATTTAGGGTATTGCTAACCCCATCTCTACTGAGTTACGCCACAGAGCCAAGGTAATAACTTAACCTTCAGCTCTGATACCAACTGTAGTGTCCCGAAATTCCGGTAGCACTTGAGCTGACTAAATAACACAAGTCCAACCCTAATTGCACTGGAAACCAGAAAACTAATAGAAAGAAAACAGAGGGTGAGAATAGATAAGATAGAAACATAGAATAGAAGAAGTAGAAGAAGAACATACAACATCAGAATAAACACGAATCTCACAACGGAACGAACAATATATAATAGATACATAACTTTGAAATAAAATCAGTATATGTATACAGTAACATTATCAGAGTATAACACTTACAACACATCGGAAATAACAATCTATATAATCATGAAGCCTCCTGCTCCAGCTCTTCAAGTATCTGTAAATCCCAACTACTTGATTGCCCGTACAAAATTGGGCACCCAAGAGTTTAGGGAAAACAAAACAAAACAAACTCTGGGTCAGTCATGGGACTGGTATGAGTAAACAATTTACAATATTTTGGGAAAATAACGATATCTCATAAGACCACGCCGTATAACGGAATGGGTTTTTCCCTTATGAATATCCAAAACATTTTATTCAACTTTCAAAATCCTTTTGGAAGAAACGATAAACTTTATATCAAAACTCTTTTGGTATTATAATAATGTCTATCAACCACAACTAATAATCATCTAGTAGAAACGCTTTCATTTCACGTTCTACATATATATTGTACAATCAAAACCATGAGCACTTATTGGGTAATGGATTTCCAACTATGACAAGGTATGGAACCACCTTCCGATAGTGTACCTGCAGAGAGGAATACACTGGGTTCAACAAGAACATCTTGCAACCCGGCCACGCATGACCGATCACTCATTTCGCTTGATTGTATCGAATGTATATCACCAACGGTTAGTATTAACAACCGTTTCCCGAATGGGACAGCATCGAATAGATTAATGAATGAAATGAATATCTCTAGATAGGTGATAATACACCCTAATTGGCAGCCAACCACTTAGCCATACTACCTGCCTGATTTTTTTCATTTCCTGGTTGTGAGGCTAGAGGCCACGCTTATCTATGACAGATCACACATTTATTCACTTTGAATGTCACATCGTCATACCCGCCAAATTACAAATTGATTTCCCCAAAAATACAACATATACACAGTTAATAGAAACGAATTCCTCCGCCATCAAACGTACATACGTTTGAAGAGATCAACTTACGCGATCTATTAAATATATTCTATCAGACATTCTTCCATACAGGTCGTCCTGGGATTGGACAAACCGAAGGTACTATTCTATAAATCCATCTTAGGAAATTTCTACCTAGGTTCGCCAAAACAGACCTTGCATAACTCTGTCTTCAATTATCTTCATCATATTTGATCACAATGCTAATGCCCATACAAAGTGGTTTTCAGATAATGAATCTGATCCTGGTCTCTCCGTATTGACGATAGAGAAATGGTCAAAAACTTCGATAGTCGGTGAGTTAACTATCAAAGAAAAACACGTGTGCAAACAACGATATTATTCCCAGAAGGAAATTATATCGATCAATCATCATTTATCTCTTAAATTAATTTATTCATTCTCCATTTCCTGTTTCCATATATATATATATATATATATATAGAAATTCTATTTTTCTAAATTTAGAAAATATACGATATTAATCATTGGAGAACATTTCCATATTTACTTCCCTTTCTTATTTTCTATATTAGAAAACATTTCTGATTCTTATTTCGAAAACATTTCCAAAGCTCTTCCATTGGATTTAAACAGATGTTTAAATAAAACATCGTTGTGCCAACTCAAACCATTACCTTCATTAACTAAATTCACTTAGCTAACCTTCAATATCGAACCTTAACCATTCCTTAGTTAAAAACAAAGTCAATCAAGTTGGGGTATAATTATCTCTCAGACCTTAACTGAACAACATTTCTAACTTCGAAATAGACGAAGTTCGCCTTCCAAAACTTTAACAAGCTTCCTTACGTAACTCTCTTTCGAATAATCTCTATTCGATAACTCTTTCCTTCGAATAAACTATATTCGATAATCTCTCTTTCAAATAACTATATTCGATAACCTTTCTTCGAATAAACTATATTCGATTAACTTTATTCGAATAACTAATATTCGATTAACTCTAATCGACTAACTCTATTGGATTAACTCTATTCAATTAACTCTATTCAATTAACTCTAATCAATTAACTCAAATCAATTAACTCTATTTGATTAACTCTAATCAATTAACTCTATTTGATTAACTCTGTCGATTAACTCTAATCAATTAGCTCTAATCAATTAACTCTATTGGATTAATTCCTCCTGATTAACTCTAATTAGTTAACTTTAATCAATTAACTCTATTGGCGTAACTCCATTCGAATAAACTATATTCGATTAACTCCTTTCGAATAAACTATATTCGATTAACTCCTTTCGAGTAACTAATATTCGATAACCCCTATCGAATAACTAATATTTGATAACTCCTTTCGAATAACTTATATTCGATAACTCCTTTCGAATAACTAATTTTCGATAACTCCTTTCGAATAACTAATATTCGATAACTCCTTTCGAATAATTAATATTTGATAACACCTTTTGAATAACTAATATTCGATAACTCCTTTCGAATAACTAATATTCGATAACTCCTTTCGAATAACTTATATTCGATTAACTCCTTTAACTCTATTTGAATAAACCATATTCAATTAACTCCTTTACTCTATTCGAATAAACCATATTCGATTAACTCCCTTACTCTGTTCAAAATAACCATATTCGATTAACTCCTTTACTCTATTCGCATAAAACATATTCGATTAACTCCTTTATTCTATTCGAATAAACCATATTTGGTTAACTCCTTTAACTCTATTCGAATAAACCATATTTGATTAACTCCTTTAACTCTATTCGAATAAACCATATTCGATTAACTCCTTTACTCTATTCGAATAAACCATATTCGATTAACTCCTTTAACTCTATTCGAATAAACTATATTCGATTAACTCCTTTAATTCGACTAACTCTAATTCGATTAACTCTAATCGATTAACTCTAATTCCTTTTATAATCCTACCTACTTTCCAAATATTTCCTTTTATGATATCTTATTTATTTTCTTAATAAATATTCCTTTTATCTTTCAATTTATTTTCCCAAATAAGTAATCCTTTTATCTTCCTATTTGTTCAACAAATATTTCCTTTCCTTATTTAACAAATAAATATTTCCTTTTCAACTCTATTTATTTAACAAATAAATATTTTCCTTTTATAATCTATTTATTTTCTAAACAAATATTTCCATTTATAATCTATTCATAAATGTTTTTACAATCATTTCCTTTTCAATTCTATTTGTAAATGTTTTACAATTATTTCCTTTTCAATCCTATTTGTAAATGTTTTACAATTATTTCCTTTTCAATTCTATTTGTAAACGTTTTACAAATATTTCCTTTTCAATTCTATTTGTAAATGTTTTACAAATATTTCCTTTTCTATTTGTTTTCACAAATATTTCCTTTTCTATTTGTTTTCACAAATATTCCTTTTCTATTTGTTTTCACAAATATTTCCTTTTCTCTAATTCTTCGATTTTATAATTATTTTCTTTTATAAAATCCTTTTCTTTTTATATATAAAATCCATTGATTTTATATAAATAATTTATTTTCAAAATACACTTTGAAAATCCCCTTTTCTACATTCCAGTATTTCTTACGGTATTTAAAATACCGAATAACAATGATCGATATCATTCAACACATGTAATCAACTCGGATTATATATCACATCATATATTACAATATATGAAAAGAACAGTATGATAATATTGAGGAATCCAGTTGGATCCCTCCAACCTGTTTCCCTGCATCACAGATGTTAAACAATATAATTAACATCAACTTCATTTCAAAATGAAATATTCTGATAAATAGAATCAATATTTGATTAACGATATATATATAACGTTATCTATAATTTCAAACAATCACTTAGTAGTTTAATTAAACAGTCAACACACAGCAATTAATCATCATTTAGCATTTCTAAAAATACGTTATAAAATTATGAACTGGTAGAGTTGGTGAGTTTTACTCACATTTGACAATTATCGTTAAATAACGATTAACTATCTTTGATTCAGACGGACGTGTTATTCTGCTATAAATCGTAATGAGCTTCAGTTCACTCTCAGTCAGTTCCATTGTGTTGTCGTCATCCATACGATCCCAATGGATCAGACCGCTCACAAAACTGATAACGTATGTACAAGTTATAGCTTTAACAAGGCCATATACAAAAAAAATTAAAACAACTTAATTTAATTTATTTAAAAGGGCTTTACCCATTCATTTCAGCCCAATATCTTATTATCCCTCAGCCCAATACCCACCTCCAAAGCTTCCTCCCCCACAATTGAAAACCGGTTGCTCCTCAACGCTCAACTCCGGTAAAGTTCAACACAAACCGCACCTCCATCCCAGCATGAAATCCCATGCAAATCTTACCATTAGTTCTCCACTGAAATCTCCACTATCCTATCCCCAGAATACTGTACTCGATGCCCCCCTGATGACTCGTCGAACAACAGCTTTGCCATTCCCCAACACTTCGATCGACATTTTTTTTCAACAAAAAAGCTCCAAAAATTCATATGGGATCCCATTCATCACCATAAACTCAATCACGAACTTAGATTCAACCCTTGCTCAACAAATTTTCGGAAATCCCAAACCCTACCTCACGTTGTGTTTACACAGTTCGAAAAAAATGAAATCGAGATGGATGAAAACAAAATGGAATTGAAGAGAAAACCATTCTGAATCCATATATATATATATATATATATATATATATCTTCGGATTTATAGATTTCAATTTGGTTTGCTATAGATTTTTAAATGTGGGTTGCTCACGTTCTTGGAAGTAATCCTGCAGGCTAGTGTAACACCCCACGTCCATTAATGTCACTCACAAAGGGAATGCATTAACTTCCATGGAGGTTATAAGTGAATATAAAACAGAAAAATTACAACAAGACAGATAATAAATAGTACTTGGAAATCTAAAACTTCATTTTATTGCAGCGGAAATTAAACATGTTTGTTACATCATAAGACCATAGATCAAAACCAAGTACAATATCCAACTTCATAAAAACAAAATACATAATCCCATTACATAAATAGCCATTATAAAGATAACAAGCTGGACTTAATTAATAATTTGGATAGGGAATTATTAAAACTGGGGTAAAAGATTATAAGTGATAATCAATGCTTTGGACACGAGGTTGGACTCGTTTGTGACGTAAACCTGCACGGACCGGCCCGACAAATCCAGTGGTCACAAATGTCAGCCCAATGTGAGAGGTCCTAGGCCTAAATTAAAGCATAACAGTTGTAAAGACACGAGGTTAGACTCTTTTATGGTGTAAGACTGCCCGGACCCGCCCGACAAATCCAGCTGCCATAAATGCCAGTCTAATGTGAGAGGTCTTTATGAGATTATGGCCTGAATGAATTAAGAAATACTTAACCAGATAAACATGTAAGGCGGGACATGGGGGTTAAGTAGGTGCCTCGGGTGGCATGAGGAGTCTAGTGGGTGCCCTTAGTGGCGTGTGAAATACGATTAGTAAGACTTAACCAAACACACATGAAAATGAACATGACTAAGAGGGTTAAGTGGGATATACAAGTGACAAGTTTAGGTGGGTAACTTGTGGGGGCCCATTCAACCAGTATCCCAAACGTATCTTTGTGGGCTCGACCCAAGTCGAGGACGGGACACGCATGCTGGGTTTGACTATAAGAGGCCAAACCGGGGAGCGGTGGCAACGCAAGTCCAACGGGTTTCATATGCGTGGGTGGACCCGGGCTGGTAAGTAAGACGTTGTTGCAACGTGTAGGTATAAGCCATGCATTCTCAAGTTGTATCGGGTTACCACTTTAGGGGAGTGATACACCCCACTGTGGGGCCAGCACGGGTATCTACGAGTAGGGAGCCGATCGAAAGTGGGTAGTGGGGTACACCTAGTGGAGATAGGGGCAGATGGCACCTATGTAGTCAGCTAGGGGTACGCAAGGCTATTTATAAAGTTTCTGCGTGAAGCAAGTGGGATCAACCTTTAGGGTGACTGGTGCGGTGCAGTGTAGTAATGTGCGGTGAAGTGTAGTGATCATTCGTTAGTAATTATGTTGCCTTTAACGTTATCTTTCACGTTATCTTTACCTGCTCATTTCGTACCTAATAGTTCATAGACATTTACTTGTCTTCCAACTTATGACTTAGTCTAGTTATTTTGATAGTAGTATTGTTAGAATTATCATACTCGCCAGACTTTATGTCTGACCCCCTCCATTTCTATCCTTTTTCCCCTCCAGGTCCTCAGGGTGGGCCCAGCTCTAGTGGAGTTTGATTGGATTGCTTCATCTCTCTTTGGAATGCTTGGACCGTTGAAGTAAAGTCCAGCTTGTTATCTTTATATTGGCTATTTATGCAATGGGATTATGTATTTTGTTTTTATGAAGATGGATATTGTACTTGGTTATGATCTATGGTTTTATGATGTAACAAACATGTTTAATTTCCGCTGCAATAAAATGAAGTTTTAGATTTCCAAGTACTATTTATTATCTGTCTTGTTGTAATTTTTCTGTTCTATATTCACTTACAACCTCCATGGAAGTTAATGCATTCCCTTTGTGAGTGACATTAATGGACGTGGGGTGTTACACGTGGTATCAGAGCTTAAGGTTACCAGAACAGATAAAACTACTTTAGAAAAATAGTTATTTTCGGAAGAAGTGCTTTCAAAAACATGTTTTAATGAGAAATTTAAAGAGGAAAGTTTTTAAGAAAAACATAATCCCCAATAGCCATATATCTTTATCTTTCGAATTCTCCATTTTGAATCTTTCCTTTTTCGTTTCAGCATGGCAGAAGATCTTAACCTACCTGACGGTGTAACGATACCAGGATGGTATAGGAGGCTATTAGAGGCTAGGGCCGCTGCAGGTCCGGCCAGTGTTCCTCCACTACCAGTTGCACCCATTCCTCCTCCTCCTTCTCGCGTAGGTACTTTTGCAAAGACATGCAAGGAACTCAAGGCTATGGGTGGAAACCCTTTCAAGGGTCAGAAACATTTGTAGAAGCTAGAGATTGGCTTAGGGAGGTGGAAGAATTGCTAGAAATTTTTGAAGTGGAAGAAGGGAGGAGAGTTAAATTAGCAGCTTGGTTGATGAAGGGAGAGACCTCATTTTGGTGGGAGGTCACTAATGGGGAGCGTCCTGTTGATTCTTGGGCAGATTTTAGGCGTAGGTTTGAGGCGAAGTTTCTCTCAAGGGCAGAAGAGAATCTATATATGTAAAAGTTATTGACATTGAAGCAAGGAAGCTCATCAGTGAAGGAATATGTTAACAAATTTAATCAGTTAGCAAGGTTTGGCTTGGACTTAGTGAACACGCCGGAGAAGAAGGCTTTGAGGTCCGTTAATGGGCTGAATGAACCATTGCAAGGGCTGGCTACGACCCACATCCCTATGGGGGCCACCTTTGAGAAGTTAGTAGAAATGGCACTCATGCATGAGGAGAAAAGCGCTAAAGCTGATAAGGCACCCGAGAAGAAGGGGGATCAGAAGAAACCACAACAGCAAAACAAGAAGGGTGGTAAAGACAATAACGGCAAGGGAAAGAAGAAATGTTTTAACTATGGGACACCAGGCCATCTCAGCAAGGATTGCCGAAAGAAAAAGAAGACTGGCTGTTTCCATTGTGGCGAAGCGGGACATCTAGTGAAGGACTGCCCAAAGAAGGGGCAGAGGGCAGGAGCTACCTCGGGAGGACAGGTGTAGGCTCTTATGGCACCAGGGCAGGCAAGGGGACAAGTTCAGGCTCTCGCGGTCCCACCGCTGCAAGAACGAGGTAGAACCATTTCTGTTGAAAGCTTAGTTTTTCTGTTTAATCATCCTGTCCGTACCTTATTCGATTCGGGTGCATCGCATTCGTTTATCACTACGTCATTAGTTGAATCACTGCACTTAAACACCAGTTTAGTAGAGGATCCCTTAGTTGTTTCGAATCCAATAGGGGGCTCAGCTTAATTGTCCATGATGTGTTTGGATTTGAAAATTTCTATACTTAGCGTTGAGTTTAGATGTGATGCTTATGTGTTGGGCATCACGGGCTATGGGCTAATTTTAGGAATGGATTGGTTATCCAGAAATGGGGCCGTACTTGATTGTGAAAGGAGAGTAGTTAGGCTCATGACTCGCCTTGGCAACACTCTCGAAATCTTTTGTAATCCCATAAATTATGTTATGCTAAGTTATTTAGAATCGCTTGACGTGTCTGAGGAAAATCTACAATCTGTTAGAGTGGTCCGAGAATATTCGGATGTGTTTGAGGAGGTGAAGGGCTTGCCTCCGAAGCGGGAGATAGATTTTCGAATATATCTTGTGGATAATGCAAAACCAGTATCTTTGCCAGTACGCCACATGGCTCCACGTGAAAGGAGGGAACTCGATATGCAAGTGAAGGAGTTGCTTGAGAAGGGGTTCATAAGACGTAGTATATCGGAGTGGGGTGCTCCAGTAGTATTTGTCACGAAGGCGGATAGGTCCCTTAGACTGTGTGTGGACTATAGAGAACTTAATAAACTTACTAAGAAGAACAGACACCCACTGCCGAGGATTGACGATCTCTTCGATTAGTTAGTTGGCGCCTCAGTGTTTTCGCAGTTGGACTTAGCCACGGGTTTCCATCAGTTGAGAGTGGATGAGGATAGCATTGACAAGACTGCCTTTAGGACTCCAGACGGTTTCTATGAATGGCTAGTGATGCCCTTCGGTTTGACAAATGCCCTCGCATACTTTGTTGATTTGATGAGTAGGGTGTTTAGGGAGTACCTTAACAAATTCGTGGTAGTCTTTGTAGACAACATCCTGATCATTTCTAAGGATGAAGAAGAACATGCCCTACATCTTAGGGAAGTGTTGGAGACCATACGAGCACATAATCTTAAAGCCAAATTTTCTAAGTGTCACTTTTGGAGGAAGGAAGTACGATTCCTAGGGCACGTGGTTTCCAAGGAAGGGATAGCCGTAGATCCCACGAAGGTGGTGGCCATCCAAGATGGGAAGGTCCCTAAAAATGCTACCGAAGTGAGAAGTTTCTTGGGGTTGGCTGGCTACTATAGGAAGTTTATCAAAGACTTCGCAAAGATATCACCTCCATTGACACGCTTGACGAAGAAGAACCTAGTTTTCACATGGGACGTAGATTGCGATGATGCGTTCCAACGTTTGAAGAGAGCCTTGACTTCAGCCCCAGTCTTAGTATTGCCAGATGGGAGTAAGCCGTTTACTGTTTATACTGACGCTTGTGGGACAGGACTAGGCGCAGTCTTAATGCAAGAGGGAAGGGTAATTGCCCATGGTGGAAGGCAGTTGAGAGCGCATGAGAAGAATTACCCCACGCACGACCTAGAGTTGTCCGCTATTGTTTTCGCGCTTAAGTCTTAGCGTCATTATCTTCTTGGCGAAAGATTCGAATTATTCACTGACCACAAATCTTTAAAATACTTATTCTCTCAGAAGGACTTGAACTTAAGGCAGCAAAGGTGGATGGAGTTCTTGGCGTCCTATGACTTTGAGATAGCATATACCCCTGGCAAGGGTAACGTGGTGGCCGATGCCTTAAGTAGAAAAAGATTATCCTTAAGTCCTTTGTTTGTTGAGCGGCGAAGTTTAGAGTTCATCTCTATGTTTGATTTTAGACCTTCCTTTGACTTTGTACCCGGTTTACTAGCATCCTTAGAGGTTAGACCTACGCTTTTGGGACGGATTGGCGAGGCACAGCGAGACAACCCACAGTTGGTTGAGTTAGTAGAAAAGCTCAAAGGAGGGGAGTCATCAAGCCATCTCCGTAGGTATACCCTAGATGATAAGGGTTGGTTACGTAGGGACGGTAGACTTTGTGTACCAAAAGATGATGACCTAAGGAAGACTATTCTTGACGAAGCACATCGTTCGAAGATGACCATTCATCCCGGCGGGGACAAGATGTACATGGACATGAGACGAGTTTACTTTTGGGCCGGCATGAAGAAAGATGTGGCCGAGTATGTCGCTAGATGCTTGGTGTGCCAACAAGTAAAGGCGGAGTAAAAGAAACCCGGTGGGTTGCTTCACCCATTGGAGGTTCCACTATGGAAGTGGGAAAGTGTCTCGATGGATTTTGTGGATGGATTACCGCGATCGAGGAAGGGTAATACGGGGATTTGGGTTATAGTAGATAGACTTACTAAGAGCGCCCATTTTATTCCCGTGAAAAGTAAGAGGACTGCTCCATGGTTAGTTTCTGTATACGTCCGAGAAATAGTTCGTTTGCACGGTGTTCCTTCTAGCATAGTGAGCGACCGCGATCCTATTTTCACTAGCGAATTTTGGAGAAGCTTACAAGAGGCGGAAGGGACTCAGTTATGTTTGAGCACCGCATATCATCCTCAGACGGACGGCCAGACCGAGAGGGTGAATCGCATTCTAGAGGATCTTTTAAGGCTATGTATCCTAGATTTTGGGGGTTACATGGGAAGAGCATCTTCCATTGGTGGAGTTCGAATATAATAACATCTTTCAGTCTAGCATTGGTATGGCACCATTTGAAGCTCTTTACGGACGGCCGTGTCGTTCACCTACATGTTGGTGGGAATCTACGGATAAGATCTTACTTGGACCCGATATGATTAGGGAGACTTCGGTGAAGATCGACTTGATTCGAAGGAGGATGAAAGTAGCGCAAGATAGGCAGAAATCTTATGCGGATAAGAGGAGGACAAATCTCGAGTTTGAAGTTGGGGACATGGTCTTTATCAAAGTATCTCCATTACGGAACGTTGTTCGATTTGGGTCCGTTGGGAAGTTAGCACCAAGGTTCGTAGGGCCGTTTCCTATTAAGGAGAAGATTGGACAAATGGCGTATAGAGTGGAGTTGCCTGAGAGACTTAGTGGTGTACATGACGTATTCCATGTGTCACATTTGAGGAAGTGCTTGCACGAGACCGCGGAGGTGGTAGAGCCGAGCTTGCTTAAGGAGGTGGAGTGTTTACTCACTTTAAATTGAGTATCCGTTTCCCTCCTTTTCCTGCTAGGATTGGAAATCCTGTATTTTACATATCCATACGATTGAGTCCTTGGGTTTCCGAAATAGTGTAATGTAAAAAGAAGTGCTTCGAATCATTGCTATTTGACTCGGACCTGTTCTGAAAAAGTCGAGGTATTTCGAATTGTTTGTTGACACGGGCAAAGTAAGGGAAAATATCTGAAATGATTTCAATATTGGACCTTTGACGATTCGACGAGCTCCTACGTGCATCCTTGGGTCGGAGATCAAGAAGTTGAGGAATCGAGAGGTCATACTAGTCAAAGTGCAATGGGGAGATGATGAGAGCAACGCTGCTTGGGAGACGGAAGAGAAGATGCGTTCATTGTACCCTTTTCTTTTCGAGGGTATGTCCTTTAATTTCTCCTTTATCGCTTATCTTGTACTTATCTTACCTTTAGAGTATCTTCTAGCTAGTATTTTTGACCTTTAGTTAGGATAACCATATGGTTGAAACATGTGTTTGAGACATGTTATGTATGATGGATGTAAAGTGGATGCAAGTGTTTGCTAGTGGTTGCTCGTGGATGCATATACACACACACTATTAGGCACTAGATCGGCTCAGTCACTTCATACTGCATATTGCATATAAATGGCTGTATTTAGTAAAATGTATGTATAATGGTTGTGCTATCATATGGATACCGCATTTTGGTGAATGGTTGTGCACGCATGTAGAAATAATATGTATCGATAGGGTTCTTTTGCATACAAGAAGGTCGACTGAATCAGTGGACCGCCTGATTTTGCATTAGACAAGGAACATATACACACACTGTGCATTTAAACATAAAAGCACTAGAGGTCTATAAGGACAATGGATGCCTGTGTTTGATGGTTGAGTAGATGGTTGTTTGGATGTTAGGATATACATTCTTCTTGACTTGAAGATTTCGGGGTCGAAATCCTTTAAGGAGGGGAGAATGTAACACCCTGTAATTTTGATATTATTAATATTCACAAATTAAAGAATAACTAATCTCAGACGTGAGAATTGTGGGAAACGGGTTGCGCCATTGTGTTCGCCTCGGAATTCTGGTTGAAATAGAGTCCGATTTGCGTGATTTGGACTTCGTATGAAGAAGTTATGGCCATCGGAAGTTTCTGAAAATTTAAAACAGCTCGTAGGAAATTTAAAATTCAAAACAGAAAGTGCAGAAGCGGGCTGGGCGGGAAAAATTCCCTCCCAGTCAGGTCGACTGGGGAGTCGACACTAGTGTCGACCTCCCCTCCCCCAGGTCGACTACCATGTTGACCTCCCCCCCCCCCCCCCCAGGTCGACTACCATGTCGACCTCCCCCCCTCCCCCCCCCCAGGTCGACTATAGTGTCGACCTGGGTCTGGCGGCTAGGGTTTCTGGCTGACCTGTTTTTAATTGACTAATGACCCATTAGGGTTTCTGACCTAATCTGGTTGGCTGGGATTAGTGCTGAGTTGATCTGACGGTCTAAAATAAATCCTAACTCTATAAATACCTAGGTAGTCTCTCACTCTAATTCATAAGAAAAATAGAATAGCTACCGTCATACCGCCGCCATGGAACTCAGTGGAGCCGCCGCCAACTAAGAAGTAAGAAAAGCTAATTCAATTCTAATTCTAATCAACTCTAAAGTGAAGCAAAACTCTTTTCTTCTCTAAATTGTGAGTATGATAGTCTTAACAAGATTATTATCTTTTTAATTAGGTTAAGTCATGAATGGATTATGAGTAGATGATGTGAATTATCATATATGTTGTTGTAAACCCCCTTTTTTGCTATCATGTATATTGTAAATCCAATGTTATGTGATGATGATATCTTATATGTTGTAAATCATGCTATGGTGATGTTATGTATGTTGAAAGTTTCTATGCTAAGTTGTGATAAATCATACATGTTAAAAAGCCATGATGTTACTATCTATGCTAGTTAGTTCATATCAATTAAATCACCATGTTTAGGCTATGTTGATCTGTATGACAAGTCACATATGCAAGTTAGATTGATTAGAAAAGTTATGAACATATGCCATGACATCTATTATGACATCTAGAATTATGCTATGACATATGTGATATCCTATGCTAGTTCACACCATCATTATGTTGCCTAAAAACCCCATATGCAAGTTTATGTATAGATTTGGGCTATGATCATATCATGTAAATTGAGACATTTAACAAGTTGACACCTTTTGATCCTTAACATGTGTAGTTTATGCAAGTTTCACCCCTATTATGATTAGATTTATTTTAATTGTCTATATGTTGTGATAATTTATCTTTGTGCTATGTGTTAGACTATTCAAGTCTAGCCTATATTATGCGTTGAATAAGCGAACGTTTAAACGTGGGGTAGGGGTAATATTAACGATTTAATAATAAGAAGTTGGGGTGCAATTGATATGATTTTGCATGCCATGAGTGGATGACCATAATTGAGTCAATTATGGGCATCAATAAAAGTGGACTTAATTAATAATTTGGATAGGGAATTATTAAAACTGGGGTAAAAGATTATAAGTGATAATCAATGCTTAGGACACGAGGTTGGACTCGTTTGTGACGTAAACCTGCCCAGACCCGCCCGGCAAATCCAGTGGTCACAAATGTCAGCCCAATGTAAGAGGTCCTAGGCCTAAACTAAAGCATAACAGTTGCAAAGACAAGAGGTTAGACTCTTTTATGGTGTAAGACTGCCCGGACCCGCCCGGCAAAACCAGTTGCCATAAATGCCAGTCTAATGTGAGAGGTCTTTATGAGGTTATGGCCTGAATGATTTAAGAAATACTTAACCAGATAAACATGTAAGGCGGGACATGGGGGTTAAGTAGGTGCCTCGGGTGGCATGAGGAGTCTAGTGGGTGCCCTTAGTGGCGTGTGAAATACGATTAGTAAGACTTAACCAAACACACATGAAAATGAACATGATTAAGAGGGTTAAGTGGGATATACTAGTGACAAGCTTAGGTGGGTAGCTTGTAGGGGCGCATTTCAACCAGTATCCCAAACGTATCTTTGTGGGCTCGACCCAAGTCGAGGACGGGACCCGCATGCTGGGTTTGACTATAAGAGGCCAAAACGGGGAGCAGTGGCAACGCAAGTCCAACGGGTTTCATATGCGTGTGTGGACCCGGGCTGGTAGGTTAGACGTTGTTGCATCGCGTAGGTATAAGCCATGCATTCTCAAGTTGTATCGATTTGCCAATTTAGGGGAGTGATACACCCCACTGTGGGGCCAGCACGGGTATCTACGAGTAGGGAGCCGATCAAAAGTGGGTAGTGGGGGTACACCTAGTGGAGATAGGGGCAGACGGCACCTATGTAGTCAGCTAGGGGTACGCAAGGCTATTTATAAATTTTTTGTGTGAAGCAAGTGGGATCAACTTTTAGGGTGATTGGTGCGGTGCAGTGTAGTAATGTGCGGTGCAGTGTAGTAATGTGCGGTGCAGTGTAGTGATCATTCGTTAGTAATTAGGTGTGCCTTTAATGTTATCTTTCACGTTATCTTTACCTTCTCATTCCGTACCTAATAGTTCATAGACATTTACTTGTCTTCCAGCTTATGCCTTAATCTAGTTATTTTGATAGTAGTATTGTTAGAATTATCATACTCGCCAGACTTTATGTCTGACCCCCTCCATTTCTATCCTTTTTCCCCATCCAGATCCTCAAGTTGGGCCCAGCTCTAGTGGAGTTTGATTGGATTGCTTCATCTCTCTTTGGAAAGCTTGGACCGTTGAAGTAAAGTCCAGCTTGTTATCTTTATAATGGCTATTTATGTAATGGGATATGTATTTTGTTTTTATGAAGATGGATATTGTACTTGGTTATGATCTATGGTTTTATGATGTAACAAACATGTTTAATTTCGGCTGTAATAAAATGAAGTTTTAGATTTCCAATTACTATTTATTATCTGTCTTGTTGTAATTTTTCTGTTCTATATTCACTTAAAACCTCCATGGAAGTTAATGCATTCCCTTTGTGAGTGACATTAATTGACGTGGGGTGTTACAGCTAGAATGTGTTTTGACTGTGGAGTGAATTAGGTTAGGTTAGGGGATGTTAAAGTGTATTTATAGAGATAGAAAAACATTAATTTAATAAATTTTATATTCAAATAAAATCAATCGCTGTTTGTATTTGTACTTTAAAAATATGTACGATCACATACGATATCCAATTTCAGTGAAAATGGACATACACATATAGTTTGACATTACGGACCCAACGAAACCGGTTTCATCGATTTCCGACTCCGTTTGCTCACACAGCGTATTTTTAACCGTCAAAATACTGATTGTTTTTCATATTAAAAATCCGTACGGCCACACACTGACTTCAAAAATCACGAAACTTGAAATCTTATAATAGTTTGACATTACAGATCCAACAAAATTAGTTTCGTCGAAAACGGAGTTTGTTTGCAAAACTGGCTATTTTTAAAGCTCTAAATAAACCCTTTTAAATATTTATATATTCAAAAATAATTAAATTAAATATAAATAAATAACTATTATCATATATATTCACAATAGGATATCATACAACTAAAATTGGATTTATAACTCGATATTTCAAAATTTCCAATTATATCGATAAACGATTTATATTTAAAATCATTTTATAATATAAATATATATTTATAAATTTCAAAGGAATTCCATAGCGACTTTTTGAAAATTTGATTTGGACATAAATCAAAATCTACAGGATGAAATCCTGATTTTTCTCTTCCACTAGAAAAATATGCTTCACCAGCTCCGAACGTTTCTTATTTCACGGAAATCCAATTTAAAATGGACCCTATATATTTAGTTGAAGTTCAAATAGCCAAATAACGAACTGCCATGTCATTTCGAGCTCGAATTTAATTATAATATAATTATACGCTCAACTGTCGTTAATTAATTTTATTTGTTGTCTTAATTCAATTCTAAACTGAATTATATATTGTGAATTGTCCAATTCACACGATTTTGTCAATTCACTATTTCCGACTATTTCAGAATTAAATATATTATTCTATTATTTATATTAATTAAATATTCCATGTTATTTAATTAAACAACCATATAAATCTCTAAACCATTTTTTAAATAATTAAATTAATTAATTATTTAACTGTAAAAATACGGGACATTACAATGGACTTCCGTTCACATCCTTTAGGTTTTATTCGGTAAATCTATCTTTAAATGCTCTTCAAATCATTCTCACCAGCCTATTATCATCATCCAGCAGTGGCCTTAGATCCAATTCATATCTAGCACATAGACTCTGCGAGGGCATCTCGATACATATTTATCATGTTGTATGTTAACATTTACTGGTCTAAGTCCTACAACAAGCCCTGCAGCATCTCTTACACGATTAACTAGAGTTATGCCTCGAGATCAATATTGATCTGGATCGGTGCCAACCCCTATCACATGCCCGGGATTCATCCCTATTTTGATTCTTTGTGTAACAACTCGCATATTTCATGATAATGTATTTAAATAATTTTATTTAAATATAACTTCATTAATTGAGTCTAGGTCTAAAATAACACTTTTTGCATGTGGTCGAATCATGACTCGAGGCCACATCCATTGAGTATAAAATGTTGTTTACGATATTTAAAACTGTTAACATTTATATGTTTCGAGTTAGTTAAATTTGGATATTTCAGGTAGGGCTTGGTTTTGCAAAACTGGCCTACTAACCCTTATGTAGACATCCCTGCATAACACTACACCCATCTGTTCACTATTTTGTAACTCCTCAAGTCTTAAGAAAAAGAAGAAATAAAAATTCCTAAGCTTTAAGCCTCTTAGGAATTCAAGTGTTAGCTTTGCAAATCCAAAGAGAATCTTAGGTAAGTTCATCTCTATCTTCTCCAACTAGTTAACTCTTCAAATTATGAGATTTCCTATAATCTAACTCTTAGGAAATTTGTGTGTTCATGTTTCGATTGAAGATCCCAGAGTCCTTGTTGAAGAGAGAGTGATCTACCTTGGTTTTGCACCTTCTCCTTGCTTCTTATGTTCAAAAATGAGTTCTTGCAAACTCACGTCTACATCTCAAGCTTATATACATAGTTAATGTGCCTTTAGAACTTTTATGTTATGTATACATTTTTTAAGATTGTTTGTTTCTGTTTGAACTTTACAATTGTTGAGTTTGAATTTCATTTCGAGGAATTCTAGTGTAATTCCTTATGTATAGTTGAGTTGTGATTTCTTGAGTTGCTTCGGTGAGTCTTAGAATCTTTATTGCCACTTGGATAATGTTCTAAGCCTTTACCATTCATGTTTCCTCATCTAAAATTGTAGGATATCGACTTTTTCTTCAAAACTATGAAATCAGCATTTTTAAGCAGGTTCAGTCGATTGTATGGGGAGGGTCATTCGAGTAAATCATTGGTTGCACTCGGGTTCATTTTGGACTAGTTTCAATCGATTGAAATATTTCATTCAATCAACTAAATGACCAACTAGTCGACTGAATGGAGTTATTTAGTTGTCTGAATCACTGAACATACAATGCATACATTATTTTGTCTAGGTCAGTTGACTGAACGTCTTCATTTTGTCGACCGAACCTGCATTCCAGGTGTTGACCGGTAGAGATCACGATCAACGGTTTAAGTTGTTATAGGCTTCTTCCCGACCGAGCTTCCGGTCGTTTTGTCTTTTCCTTGACTTTTCAGTTGCATTAATCTGCGTAGTTTAGCATCTCAGTTAGATGGACTTTCGATTTATTCATGGTAAACAAATTTATAATCGATATTCATGGAATTTGATTAACGTTATTAAAACATGAACTTGAAATCGATTATTATTACAATCAATATTTTATAAAATTTTCCACTTCAAACTATAAAGGGTTTTATATTATTAGTAGATACCAACTCTTTTATTAAAATGGTTTCTAACGTTATTTTCATCATATGAAAATTGGTTTACAAATCGCCTTCCAATCTACTAATATATATTTATATAAACCATTTCGTCACGCATATAAGAAATCCACTTAAAACAGGTGGTATGAAATGCTTGCATTTTCTTCGATGGTTAATTCCTAAACTTGTTTGATAGAAAGTGGTGGCAATGATCTTCTTGTGTTTCTAGAAGATTATATGACTTTTTCGTAAATATTCGAGCGGTGCGAGTGGTTATGGGACATGTATCTTAACTCTTACATTTACTAGCTTGGAGTAATTTACACTATTTTGAGGAACTTTGGTTCTTCATGTGAGGTGTGTAGCGATCTTTGGATTCACGAGGAACTTTGGTTCGTTATGTGTCACGATATTCAGAATCGCGGGGAATTTTGTTTCATTGTGTGTGGCGATCTTTGGATCCACGAGGAACTTCGGTTCATCGTGTTGTGTGTAGTGATCTTTAGATTCATCGGGTAATATGGATCATTGAGTGTGGCGATCTTCGGATCCACAAGGAACTTTGGTTCATTATGTTGTCTGTAATTCTTCACAAATCATTTCCTATGATTTTACACAAATTATCGATATTTTTAATAATTTTATCAAGGCCCGTATAGTCGATTTCCATCAATGGCCATCGAACTGCACTTACAGCTACCTTTTCCAAATTTGATTTGGACATAATTCCAAATCCAATTGTTAGATTTCAAATTTCTAATACTCGTTAGAAAGCTCTTTTCGATACGAACCAAACGGTTCTGGTTTCAGAAGAATCCGACGGTCGGATCTCCCGTAATTTCTGTTCAAAGTCAATGGTTGAAATTCACGAACTACCGCAGCGCGGCGCGTTCTATTCAGGCCATTATATTATATATATAATATATATTATATATTACGTCAATTTCTATTTAAAACGAATTTTATAAATCGTTTTAAATTCGTTTTCAAAACAATTTCAACTTCATATTCAATTTCTAATCAAAATTGAATATTCCATATACACGACAATTTTATATAGTGTATATATATATATATGTTAAAAATTATATTTTTAACAATCAAATCATTTTCATAATTCATATATATATATTTCATTTTCATTTCATATATATATCGTTTTCACATTTCATATATATAATATTTTCACTTTTCATATATACAATGTTTTCACTTTTCAATATATACAATATTTTCACTTTTCAATATATACGATATTTTCACTTTCAATATATACGATATCTTCACTTTCAATATATATATTATTTTCACTTTCAATATATACGATATCTTCACTTTCAATATATACAATATTTTCACTTTCAATATATACGATATCTTCACTTTCAATATATACGATATTTTCACTTTCAATATATATATTATTTTCACTTTTCAATATATACAATATTTCCCTTTCAATATATATATTATTTTCACTTTCAATATATATATTTCATACACTTCTAATATATATAATTCATTTCACATCACGATCAATTTTCACATAGAATACAATCAAACAAGTCGTCCATGGTCTGTGGACGACGGGGAACAATTCATATATGTAGTTATGAAATAAATAACTGTACAGAAAATTTAAAGTGAGAGAATTCTCACATTGGTATCCACTCCGTCAGTTTTATTCTGAATTCCTGAACAATCTGAATTTGAATTTTCTTGAAATTCCGACGTGCTCTGTTTTGCATGCGGTCAATTCCATTGTGTAGATATTATTGAGATGATTCCAACGAAACTGAGTTTGCGTTTTTTTGAGCTCGTCTGAAAGAGTTATTGATTTTTACACATTCGATTACGTAATTAAATAAATAAAAATAATTAATTAATCACTAATTTAATTACCCTCCTAATCAATCCATCTTCCCCATGAACTTCTGTACAAAAACGGACCCCCTTTCAAACCCTTTCCACCAGAATTCGCGCCGCCGTAGGTCATTGGACGGCGATCGGAACTACCCGCAAGAGGCGTCGCCACGAGAGCATCCACCGCCCAGAAGAGACCCCACTTCGATGGTCCTTTTCCTCCCTAAAACTAACTCCGACGCTGGTTTTCCTCAACGTTTTCCGACGATTGGCAGCCCAGAACACCATCACCACCGTTGAACCCCTCCAACTCATTGAGGGCTTCGATTTTCCCTCATCAATCATTGCGAGATGTCGACTGTGGAGGGAGATCAGAGAAGCAAGACGAGGGAACAAATCGCCCATTCTTTTTACCTCTGGCGGCGGAATTTTAATTATGGGCCTAGGGTTTACTTTTCAAAGGGTTATATAAATATTTAAATAATATTTAATTCCAATAATAGTTGTTTATTGACCCGAACTCCAATTCAAACCCAACGACTGTCGCCTCTAGCTAATTACCCCCATTCCGAACACAATGGGATATGTATCGTAAGCTGATTCGATCGTTTCGATCGGTTTCTGTCAAAATCAAAATATAACTCTATATATTGAATTTGAACGCACATTTCAATTTGTCGGGGCCACATACTGACTCTAAAAATTCCCGAAAAATAAATCTAGCTATGTTTTGACGATACGGTCCCAAAAAAACTAGTTTCGTCGAATTCTGAGACCATTTGAAAAATGGCCCTTTTCTGGTCGATCCAATTTAATTGAAATTGACCAAACACATTTTCTTTTGCCACGCTCACATACTAACTTCAAAAATTATGAAATTTCCAACCTAGCAATAGTTTGACATCCCGGACCCAAAAAAAGTGGTTTCGTCGAATTCCGAGGTCGTTTGCAAAATGGCCATTTTCACGGGCTATATAATTTCTATAGCGACCTTTCTGAAAATTCATTTGGCTATAACTTTTGCTTTCCGCTATGAAACTTCGATTTTTCAGATTCGTTAGAAAGGTATTCACTAACAGATTTAAATATTTTTGGTTTCACTCGAATCCGTTTTGTTTTGCACCCGGTACGGTCAGTCAAAATTTGAATTCAAATTTTGAAACTACCACGCCATTTCAGGCCTTGTTTATAATTCAAAGTGATTATATTTATTTTCAATGTCAATTCAAACTCGGTTTTCATCTTTATTATTTAAAATATTTATTTTAAATATTAAAAACCCACTATTTTAGCCAATTTAAAAATTTTAAATTGGTTCAGATTTTCCGGGTCGTCACACCTTCTGATTTTAGCGCTTCACATTCGTATATATCTGCTTCCATAGTTGAGTCTCTGCACCCTAGATATTGTGTAGTAGAGGATTCCATTATAGTCTCGAATCCAGTTGCTGGTTCGGCCCATCTATCTTTGACTTGTGAGGATTTGAGAATAGCTATATTTATGCTTATGTTTTTTTGGCCTATGAGTTGATTCTAGGCATTGATTGGTTAGCTAGTAATTATGAAACAAGGGTAGTTAGACATTCGACTTGTCTCGAGAATACCCTTGAGATTTCGTACGATCCTAAGGGATTAGTTTGTCTTAGCTACCTAGAATCACTTTACTTATCTATCGACGGTTTTCGATCCGTTGTGGTAGTCCATGAGTACGCAAGATGTTTTGATTAGGGTAGGGGTTTTCCCCCTAAAAACTCGAGACAGACTTCCGCATGCATCTAGATGACACTGCAAAGCCAGTTATGCGATCAACGATAATTCTGGAGCAAGATTGGCGAGAATAGCCAGAGTCGGTAAAGTGCACAATGGTTTGGTTGTTTTGTTAGTATCATCTCACATAGATCGTCCAAATTCGAAGGAGGTATCACTTGGGTGCTTGTATGATATTGGTTTAGGCCTTTGGGGTTTGTACTTGTGGGATGTCGAGTTCGACTAGGATGGTTTGCGTGAGAAATAAATGGTTGGGGACTGGCACCCTAAGTTAGACTGACCTTAAGAGAGGTAATAAGCATATAGTAACCATTAACTTTAGACCCTCAGATTTGCAGCATGATAGATAAGCTAAGTAGAGGAGAGACCTCTAATCATCTTAGGTATATACACTTGGTATCATGATTAACATATGTTTTATCTTAGAAAGATAGTTCTACGTTGGATACCCTCTAGCATAGTAAGTGATCGAAGGCCTATCTTTACTAGAGGGCTTTGGAAAGGGAGGTCAAGAAGCCTCACAACCATGAAGTTAAGTTAGATAAGGTACAGTGGAGTGAAGCTCAAGAAGATGCGACTTAGAAGACTGAAGACTAGATACGCGTATCTTACCGTTTTTGAGGGTATATCCTTGATTCCTCTTTTTTTGAAAATACTATTTGTATGCTGGTCTTTAGCTTTTAAGTATATCTTCTCGATCCTATCCTCAATCCTTAGGTAGAAGCTAATGGATATAAAAATGTGTTTGAGACATGTTATGTTTGGTGGATGCAAGTGGTTACAAGTGTTTGCTAGTGGTTGCTCGTGGATGCATATACACACATTAGGCACTAGATCGGCTCAGTCACTTTCATGTTTGCATATGCATATATGTATTTGTATGTGGATTAAAACTTGATGTGCTGCCATATTGATGTTGCATATGGATGAATGAATTTGCACGCATATAGTACTTACATGACTAGGGATAATTGCATATATGATGGACTCATGGCACTGACATAATTCGCATTAAGGAGGTCAACTGAATCAGTAGACCGCCTGATTTTTGATTAGATAAGGACATATGCGCACACTATGCATATGAACATGAATGCATTAGAAATCTTTTTTAAGGACACTGAATGCCTGTGATTGAATGGTTGAGTAGATGGATGACTTAATGGTAGGACACATTCTTCCTAACTTGAAGATTTCGGGGACGAAATCCTTTAAGGGGGGAGAATGTAACACCCCGTAATTCTGTAACATTAAGTTTCACAAATTAAAGTATAAATAATTTTTAGAAGAAGAATTAAGGGAAATGGGTTATGCCATTGCATTCGCCTCGAAATTCTGCTTGAGATAGAGTCCGAGTTTGCGTAAATCGGATTCCGTATGAAGAAGTTATGGCCTTCAGAAGTTTCAAGAATTTAAATAAATAAAAACAGATTTAAAATTCGAATTCAAAACACACACCCAGGCCGGGCGGGAAATTTCCCGCCCAGGACCCAGGTCGACCAGGGTTCGACTTGGGGGTCGACCTGTGTACATAGGTCGACCAGGGGGTCGACCTCGCCCCCTATAGGTCAACCAGGGGGTCGACCTGCCCTGTTTTTCCAAATTAGGACTGCAACGATTTTGACCTATTCTAGACGCACCGGATGGCTTCTAGGGCAATCTAATGGCTCTAAAACAATCTCTACACCTACGAAATAATGCCTAGACCTAAGGTTTCTCCACACAAATTCTTTGAGGCATCTACATGTTGTTTCTCTCTATTCTAGCCTCCACCATTAAAATAAATCTTATTCTCCACTAAAACAAGTTGTAGTTCTTCTTCAAATTGGAGATTCAAATCAATTTATAGCTTCAAGAAGGGAATCGAAGGCTAGTTCAATGGCTTCGAGCAACTTCACGTGAATCATAGAAAATCACCACAACGTTATCTTATTATCATTTTCTAAACTGATCACTGTAAGTTCAGTTATTCTTTAGATTTGAACGTGTAATTAGACTCGTGAATGTAATAAATTAAAATATAGAACTGTGCCTATTTGCAAGTTAATTATCTTTGATTCATGCTTATGTCAAGTCTAATGTTATCTGTGCCTTTGGATCTATTTCTCGATTGTGGACTAGAACTTATTGTGGCTGATTGCCAATGACTATGATTATGGGACTTTTGCCTAAGACTATGACTATGAAACTGTTGCCCATGAAACTATCGCCTATGACTATGATTCATGACAAAGAGATTATTACATATGACTGACTATACGACAGTTGCCTATGACTATGACTATGATTCATAATTTTGAGACTATTGCATATGATTCATGAATATGAGACTATTACCAAGATTTATGACTACGCGATTATTGCTTATGACATTGATTAAGAAACTATTGTGATTAGTTGCCCATGACTATTGTGGTTAATTGCCTATAACTATTGTAGTCAGTGACTTATGCCTATTCCCATTAACCTATTAGGTTGTACTTCGAACTAGAATTATGTTGGACCAAATCACCTATGCCAATTCCCTGTATTATGATGGATCTCATTTTTGGGGTGTAACTTGTCTAGTTTATTCCTATTCACTGTTATGTACATCAAACCCATTGGAACCATTATTTTTGTATTTGGTTCATTCATGCATGGCTATTCTTTTATGTCAATTCTCGTGCTTATCCCCTATTCCTTGCTTTAGTACTATTAGTATCATTTTATGAGTACTTAGAAACTTATGAAATCATGTTATACGTACGATTACGGCACGGGAATTTGGGCGTAGCTTAATTAAGTTAATTTGGCGTAAAAAATATGTTGGCATAATCTAAATTTACTATAATAGTGAATGATTTACATGCATATTAGACTTGGGCATAAATTGATAAATTTAATTGGCCGCAAAGTGTGTAATTGGTGTGTAAACCAAGTTTTGGACATAAACGGTAAAGTAGAATATTAAATCTAGTTTTGACATGAACCGTAAATTGGAATATTAATCTTGATTGGGCATGAATTGTAAAATGGGAATATTAAATCTAAATTGGTATAAACTGCAAGTTGGGTTAATTGATTGGTAAAATAAAGTTTTGACATAGAATATAAGTACGCTAATTTGCATGACAAATGAGTATGATATAGGCTAAACTGATTTACGGAAAATTTACATAAATAATAAATATGTAAATTTAGTAAAAGACAAATATGCCTAACCGGAAGTTAGACTGAGTTGTGGCATAAAACTGCCTGGAACCGACCTGCACATCTAGTGATCACAACAATACCTGTCTAATGTGGGTGGTTAGTACATCAAGCCCAGAAAGACCCAAGGTTAGACTGAGTTGTGGTGTAAACCTGCCTGGAACCGACCAGCACATCCAGTAAACACAACATTATCTGTCTAATGTGAGTGGTTGGTGCTTTAATTAATTAATTAATTAAGGCTCATGAATAAATCAAGCTAGAAATGGTGAGGTTAAGTAATTACGGAAACACTTAACCGTAATAACATGTTAACTCAGCAAGTGGGTGAGGTTAAGTAAAATTAGAAAACTTAACCGTTACAACATGTTAATTAGACAAGTGGGTGAGGTTAAGTAAATTTAGAACACTTAACCGTTGTAACATGTTAATTAAGCAGATGATAGGGTTAAGTTAACTAAGGTAACACTTAACCAAAATACATAATGACATGTGGTAAGGTTAAGTAATACAAGAGGAAAACACTTAACTAATTATATAACATGATGTATGGGAAGGGTTAAGTTAACACAAGAACAACACTTAACCAATATAACATGATTTGAGGTAGGGTCAAGTAAACACCAAAAGGAAACACTTAACCAACATGACGTGACGGGTGGAAGGGTTAAGTTAAATTGAATTGATTAATGACACTTGACCAATATAACTTGATGAGCGAATGGGGTTAAGTTAAATGAGAAATACTTAACCAATATAACCTGATGAATGAACAGGGTTAAGTTAATAAATCACACTTAACCAATCCAACATGATAAGCAAGAGAAGTTAAGTTAATAAGAACCACTTAACCTGTAACGAACTGGGATTTTCGATCTAGAAAATCAACATAAAACCCATGCTAATTATTCAGACATCGAACATTCCAGATCATTAATAGAAAGAAGTTAAAGGGTGAGAATAGATAAGATAAAAAATTAGAATAGAAGAAGAAGAAGAACACAATCAAAGTAAACATGAATCTCGCATCGGAACGAACAAAATATAATATATAACATAACTTTACAATAAAACAGTATAATAACATTATCAGAGTACAACACTTACACACAGCGGAAATAACAATAGCTATATGATCCTGAAGCCTCCTGCTTCAAGCTCCTCCAAGTATATCTGTAAAGACCTGAACTTCTTGACTGCCCGTACAAATTTGGGCAACCAAGAGTTTAGGGAAAACAAAACAAAATAAACTCTGGGTCAGTCATGGGACTGGTGTGAGTAAACTCAAATCATTTGGTTTAACCTTTCAAAATCCTTTTCAAAAGAAAAGATAATTGTAAGACCAATCCACACATAAACACGGACGACTTTTACCTTACGGTAACCCAAAACAGTTTTGGAAAACCAATACTTCTCTGATATTATAATAATGTTTAATCGCAAGTAAATATCAATCTAGCAGAACGCTTGCATCTCACGTTCCACATATATAGTATACAAACAAAACCGCGGGCGCTTATTGGAGATTGGATTCCAATTATGACAAGGTATGGGACCACCTGCCGATAGTGTATCTCTAGAGACGAATACACTGGGTTCAACAAGAACGTCTTGCAACCCGGCCCACACATGACTGACCACCCATTTCGCTTGAGTGTATCGA
Organism: Allium sativum; assembly: GCA_030737875.1. Taxonomy (NCBI): domain Eukaryota; kingdom Viridiplantae; phylum Streptophyta; class Magnoliopsida; order Asparagales; family Amaryllidaceae; genus Allium; species Allium sativum. The sequence continues at coordinate 1,030,262,542 of CM060924.1, read as the reverse complement.
ATGTATATCACCAACGGTTGCAAGCTACCCTACCGTTTCCCGAAAAGGGACAGCATCGATCATAGGTAAAATAATGAAATGGATTTTCTCTAGATAGGTGATATACACCCTAATGGGAGCGACCCACTTAGCCTTGCTGCATGCCCGATTTCTGTCATTTCCTGGTTGATGAGGCTTAAGGTCATTACGTATCTTTTGAAACACTTGACCACCATTCACTTGAATGCCACATCGTCATACCCGTCAAATCACAAATTGATTTCTCTAAAAATACAACGGGTATAAAGCTAAGAGAAACGAATTCCTCCGCCGCCAAACGTAAGTACGTTTGAAGAGATCAACTTACGCGATCCGTTAGATATACCCTGCCGGGCATTCGTCCATTCACATTTGTCCTGGGACCGGACAACCTGAAGGCACTATTATGTAAACAGGATAGCCCTTGCATAACTCTGTCTTCAATATTTTCATCATATTTGATCGCAATGCTAACGTCCATACAGAGTGGTTTTCAGATAATATATCTGATCCCGGTCTCTCCGTATTGACGATAATAAAATAGCCAAAAACTTCGATAGTTGATGATTTAACTATCAAAGAAAAATAGGTGTACAACCAACGATCTTATTTCTAGATAGAAATTCAATCGATCAATCATCAATCAACATTTTCCCTTTTTAAATTAATTTATTATTAATTTATTCATTTTCCCTTTCTATACATTTTCTATATTATAAAACATTTCCAATCTTTATTTGGAAAACATTTCCAAAACTCCTTCATTAGATTTAAACAGACATTTAACTATAACGTCACTATGCAAATTCGAACCATTACACTCATTGACTAGATTCACTCAACCAACCTTCACTATCGCACCTTAACCATTCCTTAGTTAAAATCGAAGTCAATCAAGTTGGGGTATAATTACCTCTCAGACCTTAACTGAACAACATTCCTAACTTCGAAACAAACAAGGTTCACCTTTAAACCTTTTACCAACTTCCTTACGACACTCTCGGATTCTATTTACGAATCCACTTCTTTTACTAAAATTATTTGATTATAACCATGGTGATATAATCTCATACTTTCGAAATATAATAACTTAAATATAACTTTTCTTCCTTAATTTGTATAAATAACAATAACTAATTGAATAATAATATACTTCTTGATTTAAAGACGAAAAGTAAATAGAACCTTCCCTAATTCGATATAATCGAATTCAACGTATAATTCTCTTTTTTTGAATAATCTCTATTCGATAACTCCTTTTCGAATACTGTAACACCCCGTATATTCTATAACCGTGAAAGTCATAAATTAAAGTATAATTAATTTGAAATCAAGGAACTAAGGGAAACGGGATACGCCATTGCGTTCGTCTCGGAAAAATACGCGAAATAGAGTCCGAGTTTTCGAAAAATGGAGTCCGTATGAAGAAGATATTGCCTTCGGAAGTTTCTGAATTAAATTTAAAATTCAAACAGAATAAAACAATTAAAAATTCCGAAGTGGGGCCCAATGGGCCAGGGCGGAAGAACACCCGCCTGACGCACCCAGGTCGACTGGGCTGTCGACCTGGTCTAACGAGGTCGACAGGCCTGTCGACAGGGCTGTCGACAGGGGTGTCGACCTGGTCCAGAGCCAGGTCGAACCCAGCCCAACCTGGCTGGCCTATTCTCTGTTAGTCGATTTTCTGTGGTCTGCTTTGTCATTAGGGCTAGGTGGCAGGTTCTAATTGGTCTCTCCTTAGGATGAATGGCTACGATCAATCCAAGCAACATCAATGGCCCTAATCAGTTCATTTCCCCTATAAAAACAACCCTAGACTCTACCTAGGTTTCTTGCACAATTCTCTAGCCTCCATTGCTCTCTTCTTCTAATAAAAAAATAAAAATGGCGTCTCTGCTCTGCTGGAATTAAAACTAGAAGATAATCAACATCAGCCTAAGCAACTCAATTCAAACTAGAGGTTAAAGTTCTGCAAAAGATTCTACAACAAGTTAAAAGTTCTTTCTTTAATCCAATCAAGGCAAGTACAGTTATTCTTCGCTATAAACGTTAATTATAATTTTGATATGCATTTAAATCTGAGTTTGAGGTTGTATTCTCTTCTGTTAGATCTGTTTTCTGTGACTGTTCTATATTCCTTTCTTCTTTTCTGTTTCTATAGCCAGGCTACCACGAGCCTGTGCCTAATCTCATAAGAGATGAACGTATGAACGCAAGTTTTGGGATGAATGATGAGAAATTTGACAAAACCAAATTGAATGTATGACTTTAGGTCTGAGGCATAAAATATATTGGACATATGACTTGGGATTGGATGCATAAATTTGACTATGAACATATAATTTATGCATGTTGTATGCATAGTTATGTTGTAATTTAGACCTGTAATTAATTAGAAAAAAAAAATAGCATATGTTATAAACTAGTTTTAGACCTATGCATATTTTGTGATAAAAGAAGAAGAGGAATCACTGTAAAGATTACATATGATTTGAGACTTTGGACAAAATGCATATAAAAAGGCAAGATCTGATTTTTAGAAGATATGGTTTAAAGATTTATATTATTGGGGATAGTTTGCATAATAATTCATGACATGAAAAGAAGGAAGATATGGAAACTTAAGATTTACATTAATTAGGATATCTATTATTGTAATTACACCTAAATAGGGATTTTTGGATATATGACATGCATTGAAATTAATGGTTATATTTGGTATAATCTATATTGGAACATATGTTATATGGCAAATTATGTCCATATTCTGCGCTTAAGCAAACATGGAATACATGTTGTGAATCATGAAAAAATTATGTAGGCATATGAATTTAGGCCTAATTTATGACTAGGCAAGGCATGTAAATAGAACCTTTAGAAATACTAAATTTGCTAAATCTGCTAATTTGCCAAGTTGCCTAAACTGCTAGTTTTGTTATATTGCCTAGACTGCTAATTAGATTGAAATGCCTAATCTGTTAAATTTGTCGGTTGAAATGCCTAACCTGTTATATGCCAAAATCTGCTAAGTTGCTAAATCTGTTAAGTCCGTTAAGTCATATAAAATCTGTTATCTGCTATGTTGATATAATCATCCTGTTATTGATATAATCTGAATTGGCATATATATTGGGCGTGCACATAAACGGTAAATTATTAATTAATTGGCCGCAAAGATAAACATGGCTAACTCGAGGTTAGAATGAGTTTGCGGCGTAAATCTGCCCGGAACCGCCCGACACATCCAGTGGCCGCAAACAATAGGTTCTAATGTGAGAAGTTAGTCATAACATGCGTAAGACACGAGGTTAGGTCTGGCTTGTGGCAGAAGTCTGCCCGGAACCGCCCGGCATATCCAGCGGCCACAAGCTACCGACCTAATGTGAGAGGTCTGTGCATTAATAATTAATTAATGCAAATTTAAGATAAGAATGACGTCTAAAACGTATTGGGGAAAAATAGGGTTAAACCAAAGGGATTAATAGATGTAGTAAAACCCGTCCATGAATCTGTAGGCCCAATACAAAGTTAGACAAATCTGAAAAATCTGTACATCTGATCCGTTAGTCTAAAAACTTGTTAACTTAATTTGTGAATTAGTAAATCTGAATTCTGTATGTCTGAACTTGTAAACAAGTTAATCTGAAATCTGTTAGTCTGGGGACACAAGGTTAGGAGGGGAATTACTTGTGTCATCTGTTGTTTGGGACCCATATTAGTCAGTAACCCTTTCTGGTATCAAAACTTTGACCCAACAGTAAGTAAGGTCCGGGCACGCTTACTGAACTAATTATAAGTGGTTCATTCTGATAATGGCGAGGGGTGTTGATGGTGCGTTCCAACCGGGTCATGTGCGTGCATGGATCCCGGTCTGCCTCTGAGGATGTAAGACGCCGTGACATCTGTAAATAGGTCTGTGCCAATTGGTTGTCACTTTAGGGAGTGATACACCCTACTGTGGGGCCGACACAGGATATTTATGTATTAGGGAGCCGATCGCTTGGGGTAGGGTTTTAGGGTACGCTTAGTTCTGTCTGTTTCTGTTGGTACCGTCTGTTTCTGTTGGGTGGTAACACCTGTCTGTTTCTGTGTGGTACCGTCTGTTCGGGTGGTAAAGGCCCATTACTAGTGTACACCTAATTCCACATTCTGTTTCCATAGGGATAAATCTGTTTCTTCTTCTGTCTGTTTCTGATCGGGTAGTAAAGGCCCATTATTAGCATTCTGTTTCTGTTAAAGTATTCTGTACCCGTTCCTGCTTCAATTTAGACATTAGGGTGACACCTAATTCTGTTAGACTAGTATTAGTGCAGAGAAGTGTAAAACAATAGTTTATATCATTCTGTTTTTCTGTTATATCTGCTACACCTGTTATAGTTATCTCACATCCAGTTTTATGTTCATATCATATTATTATCTGTTCATATGCTGAAAGTCACTGGACTTGCCAGACTTTTTGTCTGACCCTTGTTGTTTTCGCCTCCTTTCTTCCGTTTCCCCCCAGGTTATCCAAGGAGGGAAATACTTTAGCTTGATCCGGATTTCTCTTTGCTTGAAGTGCTTAAAGTATGGCTTGGCTCTGTATAGCTTCCGTTCCATGGGGATTATGATTTTAAACTATGCATTTTGAAGGCTTTTGTACAAGACTGATATTTTGTACTTGAATTCTGAAATTGAAAGGATGTAACCATATTAATTTCCTGTTTCCGCTGTAATAAAGTTAAAAAATTTTCAAGTACTGTTTTATCTGTCTTGTAAGTTTCTGTTCTGTTTACTAAAATGCTCCACCAAAGTTAAGGCATTCCCTTTGTGAGTGACCTTAACGGAGGTGGGGTGTTACACTTGGTATCAGAGCTGAAGGTTACCAGATTGGGTAAAGTTTTTGAAAACTATTTTCAAAAATGTTTTGGAAAGGAAGTATTTTAAAAAATAAAGCTTATTTTGAAAAAAACATGATCCCCAAGAGCCATATATCTTTCTTTCAGTCCTTTTTTGTATTGAACCTTTCCTTTTTCGTTCCAGCATGTCTGAAGCATCTGAGATACCAGAGGGTGTTCATGTACCCGGTTGGTTTCGTCAATATCTTGAGGCTAGGACCGCCGCTGAAGGTCCAGCAAATGATCCCCCTCCTCCACCCCCTCCTCGTGCTATTGCTTTCTCAAAAATCTGTAGAGATTTTAGGGCCTTGGGTGGGAAGGATTTCAAAGGAACTGAATCATTCGTAGAAGCAAGGAATTGGCTCAAAGAAACTGAGGATCTGTTCGTTATCTTCGAGGTGGACGATAGGCAGAAGGTACAGTTGGCAGTATGGCTGCTCAAAGACGAAGCTTCCTACTGGTGGGAAGTCACTAACGCCGAGAGGCCGGTGGAGACATGGATGGATTTCAGAACAAGGTTTGAGACAAAATTCCTCTCGCAAGCTGAACGAAGTTTACAATTGGAAAAGTTCTTGTCTCTTAAGCAAGGAAGTATGACGGTCAAGGAATACGTCAACCAGTTCAACCAACTAGCAAGATTCGGATTGGATTTAGTCAACACTCAGCATAAAAAGGCTCTCCGCTTTGTTAAAGGATTGAATGAGCCATTGCACAGCCTAGCCATGACCCATGTACCCATGGGAGCAACTTACGAGAAATTGGTGGATATGGCACTACTGCACGAGGAAGACAAGGGCCCGAAAGAGACAAAGAAGGAAGAACCACAGAATGAGAAAGCGGGGCCCAAAAAGGAAACACAAAAGAAGGATGAGAAGTCTGAAGATAAGAAGGGGAAAAAGTTCTTTACTTGTGGGAGCTCAACTCATCTGAACAAGGATTGCAGAAAAAGGAAGGGCGCTTGCTTCAACTGTGGGGAGATGGGACACTTCACTAGAGACTGCCCGAAGAGACGAGGACAAGGAGGGCAGGCGAACACTCTTGAGGCTAGTGGCTAGGATAGAAATAGGAAATTTTCTATAGTAGGTTTAATTTATTTATCTGACTATGAAGTCAAGACTTTTTCTGATTCTGGTATTTTGATTTTGTAATCGATATTCTGCACTTCAATACTAGTATTATTTCTGAATTCCGCTGTAGACTCAGACCCATAAGGGTTATGGATCATCTGTTTGGGACTGGGGTTTGAGGGATATCTATGTTAGGCGTCAAGTATGACGCATACATTCTGAGTTTTCGTGGGGTATCAATTTGATGTTGGTTCCGGTCTTTGGGGCCGATACTTAGGACCCATGTCTAATGAGAACCAAATTTTCGTTCTATCTGTACTCGCTTCCATCATTCGACTGTATCCTATCGATCGAATATTTGAACTTTAGGTAGAAACTAATGGGTGTAAACATGTGTTTGAGACATGTTATGTTTGATGGTTGCAAGTGGATGCAAGTGGTTGCTAGTGGTTGCTCGTGGATGCATATACACACACTAGGCACTAGATCGGCTCGAAAGCACTCTCATACTGCATATGGATGTGTGAGCATTTTTAATTTTTTATGGATGCAAAATGGTCGAATCAGCATATGGATGTTGCATATGAATGAGCAGTTGTGCACTCATATAAAAATGATATGTCTCAAGTAGGAAAATTTGCATACATATTGGACTCATGGCACTAACATGATTTGCATTAAGGAGGTCGACTGAATCAGTGGGCCGCCTGATTTTGCATTAGATACGGACATGAACACACACTGTGCATTTAAACATGAAAGCATTAGAAGTCTATAAGGACAATGGATGCCTGTGGTTGATGATTGAGTAGATGGATGATTGGATGGTAGGACACATTCTTCTTAACTTGAAGATTTCGGGGACGAAATCCTTTTAAGTGGGGGAGAATGTAACACCCCGTATATTCTATAACCGTGAAAGTCATAAATTAAAGTATAATTAATTTGAAATCAAGGAACTAAGGGAAACGGGATACGCCATTGCGTTCGTCTCGAAAAAATACGCGAAATAGAGTCCGAGTTTTCGAAAAACGGAGTCCGTATGAAGAATATATTGCCTTCGGAAGTTTCTGAATTAAATTTAAAATTCAAACAGAATAAAACAATTGAAAATTCCGAAGTGGGGCCCAATGGGCCAGGGCGGAAGAACACCCGCCTGACGCACCCAGGTCGACTGGGCTGTCGACCTGGTCTAACCAGGTCGACAGGCCTGTCGACAGGGCTGTCGACAGGGGTGTCGACCTGGTCCAGAGCCAGGTCGAACCCAGCCCAACCTGGCTGGCCTATTCTCTGTTAGTCGATTTTCTGTGGTCTGCTTTGTCATTAGGGCTAGGTGGCAGGCTCTAATTGGTCTCTCCTTAGGATGAATGGCTACGATCAATCCAAGCAACATCAATGGCCCTAATCAGTTCATTTCCCCTATAAAAACAACCCTAGACTCTACCTAGGTATCTTGCACAATTCTCTAGCCTCCATTGCTCTCTTCTTCTAATAAAAAAATAAAAATGGCGTCTCTGCTCTGCTGGAATTAAAACTAGAAGATAATCAACATCAGCCTAAGCAACTCAATTCAAACTAGAGGTTAAAGTTCTGCAAAAGATTCTACAACAAGTTAAAAGTTCTTTCTTTAATCCAATCAAGGCAAGTACAGTTATTCTCCGCTATAAACGTTAATTATAATTTTGATATGCATTTAAATCTGAGTTTGAGGTTGTATTCTCTTCTGTTAGATCTATTTTCTGTGACTGTTCTATATTCCTTTCTTCTTTTCTGTTTCTATAGCCAGGCTACCACGAGCCTGTGCCTAATCTCATAAGAGATGAACGTATGAATGCAAGTTTTGGGATGAATGATGAGAAATTTGACAAAACCAAATTGAATGTATGACTTTAGGTCTGAGGCATAAAATATATTGGACATATGACTTGGGATTGGATGCATAAATTTGACTATGAACATATAATTTATGCATGTTGTATGCATAGTTATGTTGTAATTTAGACCTGTAATTAATTAGAAAAAAAAATAGCATATGTTATAAACTAGTTTTAGACCTATGCATATTTTGTGATAAAAGAAGAAGAGGAATCACTGTAAAGATTACATATGATTTAAGACTTTGGACAAAATGCATATAAAAAGGCAAGATCTGATTTTTAGAAGATATGGTTTAAAGATTTATATTATTGGGGATAGTTTGCATAATAATTCATGACATGAAAAGAAGGAAGATATGGAAACTTAAGATTTACATTAATTAGGATATCTATTATTGTAATTACACCTAAATAGGGATTTTTGGATATATGACATGCATTGAAATTAATGGTTATATTTGGTATAATCTATATTGGAACATATGTTATATGGCAAATTATGTCCATATTCTGCGCTTAAGCAAACATGGAATACATGTTGTGAATCATGAAAAAATTATGTAGGCATATGAATTTAGGCCTAATTTATGACTAGGCAAGGCATGTAAATAGAACCTTTAGAAATACTAAATTTGCTAAATCTGCTAATTTGCCAAGTTGCCTAAACTGCTAGTTTTGTTATATTGCCTAGACTGCTAATTAGATTGAAATGCCTAATCTGTTAAATTTGTCGGTTGAAATGCCTAACCTGTTATATGCCAAAATCTGCTAAGTTGCTAAATCTGTTAAGTCCGTTAAGTCATATAAAATCTGTTATCTGCTATGTTGATATAATCATCCTGTTATTGATATAATCTGAATTGGCATATATATTGGGCGTGCGCATAAACGGTAAATTATTAATTAATTGGCCGCAAAGATAAACATGGCTAACTCGAGGTTAGAATGAGTTTGCGGCGTAAATCTGCCCGGAACCGCCCGGCACATCCAGTGGCCGCAAACAATAGGTTCTAATGTGAGAAGTTAGTCATAACATGCGTAAGACACGAGGTTAGGTCTGGCTTGTGGCAGAAGTCTGCCCGGAACCGCCCGGCATATCCAGCGGCCACAAGCTACCGACCTAATGTGAGAGGTCTGTGCATTAATAATTAATTAATGCAAATTTAAGATAAGAATGACGTCTAAAACGTATTGGGGAAAAATAGGGTTAAACCAAAGGGATTAATAGATGTAGTAAAACCCGTCCATGAATCTGTAGGCCCAATACAAAGTTAGACAAATCTGAAAAATCTGTACATCTGATCCGTTAGTCTGAAAACTTGTTAACTTAATTTGTGAATTAGTAAATCTGAATTCTGTATGTCTGAACTTGTAAACAAGTTAATCTGAAATCTGTTAGTCTGGGGACACAAGGTTAGGAGGGGAATTACTTGTGTCATCTGTTGTTTGGGACCCATATTAGTCAGTAACCCTTTCTGGTATCAAAACTTTGACCCAACAGTAAGTAGGGTCCGGGCACGCTTACTGAACTAATTATAAGAGGTTCATTCTGATAATGGCGAGGGGTGTTGATGGTGCATTCCAACCGGGTCATGTGCGTGCATGGATCCCGGTCTGCCTCTGAGGATGTAAGACGCCGTGACATCTGTAAATAGGTCTGTGCCAATTGGTTGTCACTTTAGGGAGTGATACACCCTACTGTGGGGCCGACACAGGATATTTATGTATTAGGGAGCCGATCGCTTGGGGTAGGGTTTTAGGGTACGCTTAGTTCTGTCTGTTTCTGTTGGTACCGTCTGTTTCTGTTGGGTGGTAACACCTGTCTGTTTCTGTGTGGTACCGTCTGTTCGGGTGGTAAAGGCCCATTACTAGTGTACACCTAATTCCACATTCTGTTTCCATAGGGATAAATCTGTTTCTTCTTCTGTCTGTTTCTGATCGGGTAGTAAAGGCCCATTATTAGCATTCTGTTTCTGTTAAAGTATTCTGTACCCGTTCCTGCTTCAATTTAGACATTAGGGTGACACCTAATTCTGTTAGACTAGTATTAGTGCAGAGAAGTGTAAAACAATAGTTTATATCATTCTGTTTTTCTGTTATATCTGCTACACCTGTTATAGTTATCTCACATCCAGTTTTATGTTCATATCATATTATTATTATCTGTTCATATGCTGAAAGTCACTGGACTTGCCAGACTTTTTGTCTGACCCTTGTTGTTTTCGCCTCCTTTCTTCCGTTTCCCCCCCCCCCAGGTTATCCAAGGAGGGAAATACTTTAGCTTGATCCGGATTTCTCTTTGCTTGAAGTGCTTAAAGTATGGCTTGGCTCTGTATAGCTTCCGTTCCATGGGGATTATGATTTTAAACTATGCATTTTGAAGGCTTTTGTACAAGACTGATATTTTGTACTTGAATTCTGAAATTGAAAGGATGTAACCATATTAATTTCCTGTTTCCGCTGTAATAAAGTTAAAAAAATTTCAAGTACTGTTTTATCTGTCTTGTAAGTTTCTGTTCTGTTTACTAAAATGCTCCACCAAAGTTAAGGCATTCCCTTTGTGAGTGACCTTAACGGAGGTGGGGTGTTACAAATACTATATTCGATAACCCTTTCTTCGAATAACTATATTCGATAATCTCTCTTCGAATGATTTACATTCGATTAATCTCCTTTCGAATAAACTATATTCGATTAACTCCTTTAACTCTATTCGAATAAACTATTTCGAATAACTCCTTTAACTCTATTCGAATAAACTATTTCGAATAATTCCTTTAACTCTATTCGAATAAACTATTTCGAATAACTCCTTTAACTCTATTCGAATAAACTATTTCGAATAACTCCTTTGGATTATCTCATTTGGATTAACTTGGTTTGGTCAACTCATCTTGACCAACTCAACTCGATTAACTCAACCTAATTAACTTATTTGATTAACTCAACTTATTTAATTCCTATCGAATCACTAATATTCGATTAACTTATATTCGAATAACTATATCTATTTTAACTTTATTTTGAATGGCTAATCTTCGATTTAACTCCATTCGCTTGACTCTAGAACGCAGCGATCACAATGGTTACGCCTGATTCCCTCAGGAAACATCCGACCGCCATAGGCTATCTGCTGCCCTACGAATTACGCTAGCAGTCATACGAAATGGCAACACATCCTAATTAACTATGTTCTGACTAACTCTATCTCAAATAACTATATTCGATGAACTCTAATTGAATAACCAATATTCAATAAATTCTAATTCAATTAACTATGTTCAGTTAACTCTAATTGATTAACTCCTTTGATTCACTCTACATTTATTCACTCTACATTTATTCAATTTAAATATCGATGTTGAAATCGATTCTTACTTCCCTATATAAGTTCTGACTTATATATTCTATTTATCCAATGATAAACATTTCATTAAATTTATAAAATATTATTTATAAATTATCCTTCTCAATCTATCGGTCAAAATATATTCTATTTTTCAGGAAAGTACAGAAGCCAAAAGTGGAAGATGCATAAGAACACAAAAACAAACTGTTATTTCCTAATGTAACGAATGGATAAGTTAGCATTTTATTACTGCTCAGTCTCAGGCTGAAATGTTTAACAAGTTTGCAAGCATACCAACATCATGGGCGTTGCGCGGGGACATGAATGCGGACACCATAATTTAGAGAGCATTTCTTTTCATCAATGTAATGGTATTATGTGGCAATGAAGAATACATGCAGAGTATAGGTTCTAGCATCATTCGTACATAGCAATAATGCCTGAAATTAGGAAGCAAACAAATGCAGATAGTAATGGGAAAAGAATACTTGCAATAAATTAGATAAGATAATGCGTATTGGTAAAGTAAACAGCAAAGGTAAGAAAGGAAGGTGTGCTTTAATTGTAAGTTAAATGTGACGATCCCAAAATCCATGTGACGGTATTAAGGATAATCATTGGAATATAACACATCAATCATCATAGCAGAGTACAGATAATAGCAAAAACAATAAATAGAATAATTTTACATAGATATGACAGCGGAATCACAATATGTAACAACATCAGAATAGCACAACGTAGGATATAACTTAGTAAATAAAAGGGGAATGATCAGCCACCATCGCCATAGGCAGAATATATACATACAGTGAGACATAATAAAGGTATCAGTCTACATCGCCTGAGGCGGTACATATACATATGACAATAAGTACTGGAAGTAAAACAGTCTGCATCGCCATCGGTGGAATCATATACATAAGATAGGCGGAAAGTCAATAGCCAAAATACAAATCTAATCCATCGCCATCAAGCCAAAAGTGCACTCCGTACTGCAGTGCCAAGCCAAAACAACCTATCACCTGTGAACTAGGCTTCCCGTGTGAAAACAAGGGCACCCGAGTTTGCAAAGTGAAACAAACAACGAGTCAGCCATGGGACTGGTATGAGAAATCTACTTAACAGGTTAACAACAGTAATAAGGCAAATCATAGGACGACGCCACTTTCGCGGAACGGGTTTACTCCATTGATTGCCGGTACATTTGAAACAAAGCGAATTCTTTAAAACAACACAATGCTTTTAAAAAGAATGAAGCAGTTATAAGACTCAAGTCCCATCATACAATGCAACGCAAACCGGACGATAGAGTTTTACCTTATAATGGCCAAATATGCTTAATACGTGTAAAGCAAAATCATTTGATATTATTACTAGGCATATATGTTTCAAAAACGAATAGCATCATAAATATCAATCATAGACGACATGAGCGTCCCATGCCACTATGTCACCATAAATAAGTTACAATCGAATCTGTTATCTCGTATTGGAAATTGGATTTCCGTCATGAGTCAAGGTAAGGGGCAAGCTCCTCTCCGCTTCGAGACACTCTAGCAAATGCCTCAGGACTACACACTCTGGGTAACCCTTGGATCTTCAGGGCCGTTCCACACTTACGTTAGTGGATTAGTATTCCTGAACACATGTTTCCCGGTCCTTACAGACCTAAAATCGAGGCCCCTCGCATTCGAACAACCACACAGGTGAAAAGTAGATATAAATGTCAGGGCTGGTAGGTCACTGACACCACCATAGCTAGAAAGAAACGCCGTGCTCTCCCTGCAGTCCTTATCCCGTTTTTAACTCATACCAAGGTGTGAGGCTCGCGAATCCACGCTATACATAAAGCCAGGCCACGCAGGCCGTGCTTTGATCATCGAACACAAGACTTTGCTTTGCAACAGAAGCCTTGATCACTGCATCTTGGCATGCCACATAGGCAATCCACTCCATACAACTGATTTCTATCGATATATAACCTCTGAGCTCGTACGTCTCAGAGAATGGCGTTAAGCAAAAGAATAAATTCTCCGCCGCCAAACATATATATATTTAACAGAGATCAATCGGTACAGAACAAAATCCAATGTCAGACACACAGTCCATTTACACGTCCGTTCTGGGTCTGAACAAAACCGGAGGCACCATATTCCACGTAAATCCGTACAATCAACACATACGTTCAGACGGCTACTACTTCCATTCCTTCACGGTAGCTGCTCCAATCAGGAACCTCAGCAGCACCCATCCAAATGATACGAAGATCGTCGGTCTTGAACCGTCTTCGTATTTTCAACTTCGAATCGTTCGATCAATTATTTGAAATGAGGGTTAGCTCGGCCTTTTCAAATAATTCACGTATAATTAGAGTTCAAATCCATTCTTTCCATGGTTATATTATTCGACATTCACATTTCAGTTCTTTAGTATTATTTTCATGTCAAACACATACAACCATCAAATATCAAGCAGGTCAAGCAAAATTGGTTTATTTCAAATCCATGTTGCTTATAATATTTTATAACGATTTGTCGCCATTTTTATTTATTTAAAAATGGCCATATTTAATTAAACGATGTTTCAGGTCATGCCGTGGCACTGGCGCGGTTTTTCTCCTAATTTGTTTTACACATATCGGAAAATCTAACCGTTGGATTTCTACAAAGTCTATACCACTGGGAAGATATTCCCAAAGCGAATCCAACAGTTCCAGTTTTGTGAAAACCCGACGGCCGGATCTTCCACACTAGTCGTTTGAAGTTACGGTTTCAAAATACGAACTGTAGCGTCGTTATTCGATTTAATTTAATTATATTCATATTTATATATAAATATAAACGATTCTAGCGCTGTTTTTCTACAGATTTGAATTAAACATTCCAGACAATCCAACCGTTGGATTTCAACAAAGTTGGTGCCGTTGGAAAGATATTTCCAAGGCGAACCCAATGGTTGCGGTTTCGAGAAAATCCGATGGTTGGGTCTCTCATACTAATCAATTCAATTTACGATTTCAAAACACGAACTGCACGGCTTCGATTCCTTTCAATTCTATTTATATTTATATATATATAAATATAGTTCATTCTTTAATTTCAACATCGTTCTCACTTCAAATATTTCACTAACGCCTTTATATTTCGAAAAATTTCGCCATAACCTCCTTTGTACGGGAAGGGGTTTGGAAATTTGTTGCGCCGTGTTAGGTACCCAATAAATCCTATAAAGCATACACATATTTATAGTGATATATTCTGGTGTTTACAGGGGAGCGTGTATAGATAATAAATCCAGAGAATAAATTCTCGTCACCTTGTCAAGCCTGAGGGAGCGTGTATTTTTAATTACTCCAGAGGATAAATCCTCGTCACCTCGTCCCGTGTGGGAATAAATAGTCCATGTGCCGTATCTAATGACTAGAGAGACGTGATTATTGTCAACTCCGGACCCATGTGAGGTTTTTATTAATCTGGCAATTTATCGTTATATTTTATACATTCCATATCAGTCATCAGTTCAACCTGTAATATATATAATCATCTCCATACAAGCCTCTCGCTCGTATGGTAAATCTTCAACCTCGTCACACAAGCTCCAAATGCTTATGTGGAATATGATGAAGCATGCCTATCGTTAAGAAGTATGCCATGTAGTGTAGTTCAAAATTAATTTTTACTATCCAATGGCGATGTTTATTATTACACACAGAATAACCAGCACTCCGCATCCAATGGCATTCACAGGAGTTGATATAAAAATAAAATTGCGCAGCCAACTCATCAAGGCTTACCTATTTGTCGGGCACGCAAATAATTTCTTTACTCTGCAGCAAATCCATTTTCCCTGTTCGACACATGTATATATACGCAGAACAAAGCTAATAATAATATTTCTAGCGAACTAATATTTATTTCAACACATGTGTATTTTTATCAAAGCATACACATGATAAAAGTAATATTTTTATCATCAACAATATTTATTCAACACGTGAATGTTTTTAACACTTCATATTCACAATAAAAATGTAATTTTTATTGTCTAATCAATTTATTTAAAATACGAATAACATTCAACACATGAATTTCAATTCAACGAATGAATTTCAATTCAACACATAAATGTCCTCTATAGTTTGTATATATAATAAAATTGTGATTTTTATCGTTAAAGCTATTTATTTAAAATTCGAATAACATTCAACACATGAATTTCAATTCAATGCATGAATTTCAATTCAACACATGAATATTCTTTACAGTTTGTATATATATAAAAATGTGATTTTTATCGTTAAAGCTATTTATTTAAAATTCGAATAACATTCAACACATGAATTTCACTTCAACGAATGAATTTCAATTTAACACATGAATATTCTTTACAGTTTGTATATATATAAAAATGTGATTTTTATCGTTAAAGCTATTTATTTAAAATTCGAATAACATTCAACACATGAATTTCAATTCAACGAATGAATTTCAATTCAACACATGAATATTCTTTACAGTTTGTATATATATAAAAATGTGATTTTTATCGTTAAAGCTATTTATTTAAAATTCGAATAACATTCAACACATGAATTTCACTTCAACGAATGAATTTCAATTCAACACATGAATATTCTTTACAGTTTGTATGTATATAAAAATGTGATTTTTATCGTTAAAGCTGTTTATTTAAAATTCGAATAACATTCAACACATGAATTTCAATTCAACGAATGAATTTCAATTCAACACATGAATGTTCTCTATAGTTTGTATATATAATAAAAATGTGATTTTTATCGTTAATGCTATTTATTTAAAATTCGAATAACATTCAACACATGAATTTCACTTCAACGCATGAATTTCAATTCAACACATGAATACCGGTTTCAACATATGAAAATAATTTCAACAAATGAAAATTATTCTAACACATGAATATTTCAGAAAATTTCGGCAGCATAACGGCAGGGTAGTTAAAACCGGGACCGTCCCTAGTATGGCTCCTCGCTCTACCTTAAAACCTCACTGTTTTTGACAATGGGGAATCATGCATCTAGTTCGCACGCAGGCGGCATGTTTTTATTTCATTTCCATAATCCTATTCTAATCCGTTTCAACCACAAGAGGGTATTTTTCAACCACAAAGGTATTTTTCAACCACAAAGGTATTTTTCAACCACAATATCAACCACAAACAATTATTTCCAACCATTCGTCATACTATATATTTTCACGCCAATCACAAGCAATAAATATCGTCCATGGTCTGTGGACGAGGGGAGTGTGTATATTTATATATTATTTCTATATTTCAGTTGCATTTAAACACAATTCAAAGCATATCAACGCTTGTATAATTTATACATCGCTAATATAACTTATACAACACATGTACAATAGGTATACAATGCGTATATAATTTACACTTCGCTTATATAATTTATACAACACGATTTCATTCACACAATTTAATTTAGATTCCTCACATTGGTTTTTGAAGTGCTAAAAATCGTAGGTAGATCAGAAAAATCTGCGGTCTCTGCTAGATGGTAGAGAGCCTCCTTGCGGTCTCGATGTTTCCTGTTTCATCGAATTTCATCAACACATGTGAAAGATATCATTTTTTAAAGTTTAGATAAAACAAAGGTCTCACCTTTCAAAGGGGTTCGAACTAGGGTTCGGATTTTTTAGTAAATCCGTGCAACTATTGAAGGATCAGATTATGCCACTTGGAAGAGGGAAGAAAGGCGCGTCGATCTGTGGTGGTTTGGGCGAACTCGACGGTCCCTGCGATGAACGGCGGCGCTCCAAAGACGACGTCTTCCTCGCAGAAATTCGACACGAATATCACACTATATCCGACGAGTGTTGGATGGATTTATAGAGGAGGGGAAGATGAACAGAAAAGCTAACTGGTGGGGGCGGTGAAAACGATCGTGGCGGCGGCGATCGGGCCTGGAAGCTTCGAATGGTTTTCCGTCGTTCGTGGGGGGGGGTTTCGATCGAGTTTTGACTGGTCAACGTAGTGAGAGAAAATAAAGGGGGGTGGCCCATTATATTTAAATTTTAAATTCCAAAATTATCCCTTTGAACAAACGAACACCCATTTCGACCCAACGATTGTCGCCCCTAGCTAAATACCCCTATCCCGGACACAATGGGATATGTTTCGTTGGCCAATTCGACTATTACAGTCAGTTATTTTTCAAATTAAAGTATAAAACATTTAATATTCAATTTGAACGTACATTTCAATTTGCCAGGGCCAAAAACTGCATCGAAAAATTCCAGAAAAATAAATCTAGCTATGTTTTGACGATATGGTCCCAACAAACTAGTTTCGTCGAATTATGAGATCGTTCGCAAAAAGACCATTTTCTGGTCGACCTATTTTAATAGAAACTGATCAATCACAATTTTTTTGCCCCGCTCACATAGTAGCTTCAAAAATTATGAAACTTGAAACCTAGCAATACTTTGACATCCCGGATCCAACAAAAGTGGTTTCGTCGAATTCCGAGGTCGTTTGCAAAATGTCTATTTTCAAGGGCTATATATTATATATAGCGACCTTTCTGAAAATTCATTTGGCCATAACTTTTTATTCATGCTATGAAACTTCGATTTTTCAGATTTGTTAGAAAGGTATTCATAAACAGATTTAAATATTTTTGGTTTCACTAAAATCTGTTATATTTTCCACCCGGTACAGTCAGTCAAAGTTTGAGTTCAAATTTTCAAATTGACTCACTATTTCCAATACATTATTTTATTGAAATATTCTATTTCAATCGTTTAAATTCTTTGACAATAACCAATTTTAAAAATTTTAAATTGGTTCACATTTTCCGGGTTGTTACATTAAATAGGTGGACCATATATATGGTGGATATGTAACATGCCTACAGCTTACATATAGTCATAAGTATTTATAAGAGTGCCAGATACCAAGATAAATTTAGATGTAATATACCTGTTTACGGTCAGCTACAATTCCAAGCAAGAACAACTAGACACAAATATTAGCCGAGAAAGGGGGAGGAGGAAAAAATGATGGTTTGTTGGAGAAGTGTCACCGGATCGAGGTAGATATAGAGCACAGTAGTCCGTTATCCATCCACCGTCGAGAGCAAGGAGTTTTTGCTGCTCTGTGAAACTAGCCTCACGCATTGCCCGCTACACTACAGCCACCGTGGCCAGACCTTTCAGCCTAGCCACTGCATCCACTCAGCGACTTGGATCGGACGGGCCAGTAAGTCATACTTGGATCAGGCGGACTATATATATGGTGTATATGTAGCATGCCTACAGCTTACATACAGTCAAAAGTATTTATAAGAGTGCGAGATACCGAGAGAAATTAAGATGTAAAATACCTGTTTACGGTTAGGTACAATTCCAAGCAAGAACAACTAGACACAAATATTAGCCGAGAAAGAGAAAGTTAAAACAAATTGAATGAGAAAAGTATGAGGGAGGAGGAAAAAATGATGGTTTGTAGGAGAAGTGTTGCCGGATCAAGGTAGATATAGAGCACAGCAGTCCATTATCCGTCTACCGTCGAGAGCAAGGAGTTTTCGCTGCTTTGTGAAACCAGCCTCACGCATTGCCGCCCACACTACAGCCACCGTGGCCAGACCTTTCAGCCTAGCCACTGCAACCACTCAGCGACTTGCATACAAAGCACAACAGTCTGTTATCCATCCACCGTCGAGAGCAAGGAGTTTTCGCTGCTCTGTGAGACGAGCCTCACGCATTGCCCCCTACACTATAGCCACCGTGGCCAGACCTTTCAGCCTTGCCACTACATCCACTCAGTGACTTGGATCGGGCGGGCCAGCAAGTCATATTGTGTATCCGAATTCAATAACATAACCCAACATTCAATCAATTTACTGCCCCACTTGGTTACAAGCTCACGCTACTGAGCTCAGCTATATGGTCATGAAAAAACTGATATTTATATAGAATAATTCTTACATATTTGGTGATGTGGGACTAAATAGATGTTTTCTTATTCTAGGTTGTCATACAAAGCATTTCAAACATATCAAATTACTAGTATCTGTTGTATAATATATTGTTCACGTAGAGAATGCTTCGTTTAATGATACTAGAGGTAATGACTTTTCCCCCTAATTTTGCAGGAATGCAAAAGCTTATTGGTAATATTTTCCTTTTGATGGTCAAACATATATGGTGCATTGGGACCTTGTTGCAAGACAACACTGATCACCTAATGCAAAAGTAGAGAAATTCAGCATTTGTAAAGTAATTTTGTTCTATCCCTTCAATTAAAATATCAATTTCGGGTCTAAGATTATACCCTCAATGTGTAGAATGGAAAGGAAACCACATTTCCTTTTGATTAAAATACTTTCCTTATCAACATTTGTCAAGATTATGGCTAATTAGTTGCATACCTAACATAAGAATCGGAAAGGGAAGAAAAGGCTACTTCAGGTAAATTATTTCCCCATGCAGAAAAATGCAGCAGTAAATAAAAATTATTGGAAAGGAAGCTTAATATTCTTCAGATTGAATATCAAAAATTTGTCAAGCAGCAATATATCTAGGCAAGTAACTAGAGTGTAGCTATATATGCTTACCATGTAAATCAGAACCGTAATAAGAATGGGTTATTTTATATTAAGTTGTTTCCACGTACACAAACAAGCAGTAGTAACAAAAATTAATTGGAAAGTTGTGACACGATGATAGTGAAATACATGCCAATATCAGGGAAGTCAGCCTAAAAAAGGTGCAAAATCAAACAAGCCTTGTAACTCGGGAAACTTAGAGCAAACTGAAGTCAAATTGAAGTTTGAGGTTTTGATTTGGGGTACGCTGAAAGAAAAAAGCGAATACTAAGTTGAATTTCAGGATAAAAGGCCCACTGCGTTATCTCAAATTGAAGTTCAAGGTGTAGTAGCAGCTGCGCCAGGGCTGCTCCTTGACTACAAAGGCATGTAAATTATGAATTAGAAGATCTGTGTTCACAATTCAGTTTGCTAGTTATGCTCTGTACATAACATATTTCCATTAATGGATAAAACTTAAAATTATTCCTTACATATCAGAGGAGTTGGTTTGACATACAGTTTATATGACACCACCAAAACATGGTTTCTTTTTCTAACCCATCATACATTTTCGAAGTTCAACTTATCTTTGGAAATGGAATTTAAAAATTGCACTACTGAATATACCAAGTACAAGGTTATTGACCACAGAAAACAAGAATTAAAAAGGAAAAACAAGTTGGAACATGATGCCAAGCATTATTGTACTATTTCAGATACTGTAAAAAAAGCAAAATGACTACCGCTTGAAAACACATGGCTCTTCACTGTAATGTTGCCTAATAAAATATGTATAATAACCTTGTATCAATTTAATTATATTCATCTAATCAAACCTAGACTGGATAATATATAAGCAAACCAATATCTAATTGAAAAATCAACATCCAAGTAATCCAATAAATATTGTTATGCAAAATAAGATTCAATCAAGTTCAAATAATACGTTTGCGTTAATCCAATAATTAATTAAAATCAAGAAATATATTTATGCTTATTAAGATATAATCAAATTGAAGAAAAAATGTTTACACTAATCTAATGGTCGATATCTAGGAAGCATTGGTGCCGGTGCGCGTTACGAAGACACGGGAATTTGGCAATTTCAAAAATATGAGGATTCGGGTGCGATGGGATACGACAAATATTAAAATATTAAAAAATACTATATATACAAATATAATCCAAGAGATGCATTTCAAAAACTATTGCCCAACCCAATCACTAACAAAAAAAGCCACAACATCATGGGCCTCATACACAATTACAACAGTACACATAAAATAAAGCAGAGACAGTATGTAGGCCCATAAACCGGTTCATCATCGTGGGTGCTAGGTCATCTAGAAAAGGCAGCCGCATATCTTTGAACTCAACTTTCCCAAATTGATAAAAGAAACGGAGCTTTCTTCAGCAAATAAGAAAGTGAATAAAGATGGCGACCGTCTTCCAGTGCAGCCACCTCCTAGCCTCTCCAGTGCTGCCGCCACCCCTCCAGCGACGCCACCTCCTCTCATGTGCCACCACCTCAACCCTAAAACCCTAAAACATGAAACCCTAAAACACGAAGATCTTCCACTAGTGACGGCCGATAAACATCAGCCGATTTTGATATAAGTGGGTCGCACCACCGCGCACCCCCCATACGCCAGTTCGGCATGTTAGTGCCGCACCCCTGCTTTGTAGGTCGAGATCAAACTAAATTCAAAATGGTATCTTTACACTAGTCTCTTAGCTGGGATCTTATCCATAACCACATAGACTACAACAAACTAGTATTCTAATTTAATGCATAAAAGATTATTGTCTAATATAGGTTAATCAATAGTTACTAGCTTTCGCTTCAATTTACAGGCCAGCCTAGTGTTTGAATTTATAGGAGAGGTGAAAAGTTTCGGTTGTGGTGAAGCACGTATAAGATGACATAATGCAATGCTTGCTGGTGGTGTGCTATTTTTCAGCACTTGCTCCACCATCTACATGCATTTTCAATATTCAAAAAATACAATTAATTATGTATATTCGAAAAATCCAGTTGATTATGTGCATCGCATTAGTTTAAATCAATCAGGCAGACTATGTGCATGTCATAACAAGAGAAATCATGTAATAATTACAACATACGTCAGGAAGCCATAGTGGGCCTCAGTGTTATCAATGGCCCTTTATTTTGTCTGCTTCACCTTACATTACCAGTGTTAGTCACCTGACTTGCCTGCTGCTGCTGCAAGTAAAGCGTGAAATAGATATAAAAGTACAATAAATTGATATATGTTTTAAAATTGAGTATATAATCAACTGATGCCAATAATATGACAAACTACCACTACTACACCAGAAGATGGCCATCTTTCTATCATAAGAACTAGACATATGTCCAATCCATTTAAGCACGATAGGAACAAAATGAAATGAATTGAGTTCAAAGTCACAAGAAGTTACCGTAAATGTGAACTAGGAAAATTTTTGATAGCTTTACAATACAAAAGCAAAAAATGCCCAGAATTAGAGCGAAAAAAATATGTTGATCAAAGACAGTGAATACCCAAACAAAACACAATTTAATTCGTTTCTTTATGTTTTTCACGAAAGTACAGAAGCCAAAAGTGGAAGATGCATAAGAACACAAAACAAACAGCTATTTCCTAAAGTAATGAATGGATAAGTCATCAATTTTGTTACTTCTCAGTCGCAGGCTGAAACTTTAATAAGTTGGCACAAGTTCGCTATCATACCAGCATCATGGCCGTTGCGTGGGACATGAATGTGGACACCAGAATTTAGGGATCATTTCTTTTCCTCAATATAATGGTGTTATGTGACAATAAAGAATACTTGTGGAGGATAGGTTTTTATCATCATTCGTACAAAGCAATAATGCCTGAAACTAGGAAGCAAACAAATGTAGATAGTAATGGGAAAAGGGTACTTGCAATAAATTAGATGAGGTAATGCGTATTGGTAAAGTAAACGACAAAGGAAAGAAACGAAGGTGTGCTTTAATCATAAGTTAAATAGGTGGACCATATATATAGTGGATATGTAACATGCCCACAACTTACATACAGTCAAAGGTATTTATAAGAATGCGAGATACTGAGAGAAATTTAGAAGTACAATATTTTTTTATACAGTCAAAGGTATTTATAAGAATGCGAGATACCGAGAGAAATTTAGAAGTACAATACTTGTTAAGGGTCAAGTACAATCCTAAGCAAGAACAACCAGCCACAAATATTAGCCGAGAAAGAGAAAGTTAAAACAAATTGAATTAAAAAAGTATGAGGGAGGAGGAAAAAATGATGGTTTGTTGGAGAAGTGTCACCGGATCGAGGTGGATACAGAGCACAACAATCCGTTATCCATCAACCATCGAGAGCAAGGAATTTTCGCTGCTCTGTGAAACCAGCCTCACGCATTGCCCCTACACTATAGCCCCCATAGCCAGACCTTTCAGCCTAGCCACAGCAGCCACTCAGGGACTTGGATCGGGCGGGCCAGCAAGTTGTGCTGTGTATCCAAATTCGATAACATAACCCAACATTCCATCAATTTACTGCCCCACTTGGTTACAAGCTCACGCTACTGAACTCAGCTGTATGATAATGTAAAAGGATGATATTTATATAGAATAATTCTTACATATTTTGTGATGTGGGACTAAATACATGTCTTATTCTAGGTTGTCATATAAAGCATTCCAAACATATAGAATTACTAGTATTTGTTGTATAATATACCGTTCATATAGAGAATGCCTCGTTTGATGATACTTAGGTTTAGTGACTTTTCCTCCAAAATTTTGCAGAAAGCAGAAGCTTATTAGTAATATTTTGCTTCAGATAATAAATGATAGTCAAACATATATTTAGCTGGGCCCTTGTTGCAATACAACATTGATTACCTAATGGAAATGCAGAAAAATTCAGCATTTTCGAAGTGACTTTGTTCTATCCCTTCAGTTGAAATTTCAATTTTGGATCTAATATTATACCCTCGATGTGTAGAATGGAGAGGAAACCACATTCCCTTTTGACTAAAACACTTTTCTTATAAACATTTGTTGAGATTATGGCCAATTAGCTGCATACACAACATATGAATTGGAAAAGGGGGAATAAAAGGCTACTTCAGATTAATTATTTTCCCCATACACAAAAAAAATTAGCAGTAACCAAAAATTATTGGAAAGGAAGCTTAATATTCTTCAGGTTGAAGTACTTTTTTATCAAATATTTGTCAAGCAGCAATATATTTAGGCAAGTAACTAGGGTGTAGTTATATATACTTACCATGTAAATCAGAACCGCAATAAGAAAAGGTTATTTTATATTAAGTTGTTCCCATGTACACAAACAAGCAACAGTAACAAAAATTAATTGGAAAGTTGTGATACATTGATAGCTAAATACATGCTAGTATCAGGGCAGTCAGCCTAAAAAAAAGTGCGAAATCAAACAAGCTTTGCACCTTGGGAAATTTTGAGCAAATTGAAGTTCGAGGTTACAATTTTGGCTATGTGGAAAGAACACGACAAATATCGAATCAAATTTCAGGATAAATGGCCCACTGCAAGGTGTAGCAGTTGCGCTTAGGCTGCTCCTTGACTACAAGGCGGGTATTATATGAACTAGAAGATCTGTGTTCACAGTTCAGTTTGCTAGTTATGCTCTGTACATAACACATTTCCATTAATTGGTAAAACTTAAATTACTCCTCATATGTTAGAGGAGTTGGTTTGACATACAATTTATATGACATCACTGAAACGCGATTCTTTCTATAACCCATAATATATTTCACAGCCAACACCTTTTTTGATGTTCCTTGAGCACCGGTGATTGAATGAAATTTCAATAGCTTTGTCTAAACTTAACATAAACATTTAAAATATCGACCGCTTCTTCTTTTTCCAACAATTGTAACTTTATAGGGACTACTTGTAAAAGGTTATTAGCTAGGAGAATTCTCCAACTACAAATAGATTAAAAAAAGGATAAATCAGATATCGAACGCATTCAGAAAACATAATTCAAAATATTTGATGAGCTGGTAAAAAGAAACATGACATAAATTTTGTTCTAGCAAGCTTAGCAGCATGGGAAATCCGGGATTGCCTTATTCATGTTTTAGCTATGTGTCGGTTCTCATGTAGCTTACAGTAAACTCATTTGGGAAAGATAACTTACCAAGTAGTAGTTGACCATCTTTGCTTCTTGGATCATACAATATCACTCTTCCATTTTTATCTCACATTCTTACTACTTCAATGAACTCTCTGCAAAAAATAAGGATGCAAAATTACACGTAATATACCATAAGCAAGCTTGAAATGCCCATAAACATGTAAATTAACATCTTTGAAAGTAGACTATTCTGTTGTCTTCATCATTTGTCAAAAGATATGGTAAACTGCAATGTGTAGATTTGTAAAATAAGCATCGATAACGTAAATTTTTCCACTAACTTTGTTGGCCCTTGATCCCAGTGGTCTACCAGATACACGATCATTATTTTGTTGCTTAGCCAGCGCAACTATTTCAGTTTATCATTCAAAACACGGTAAGCATGTTATTGCTAGCATATATTTATGAGGATTAGTCACTAGTATGCCCATTAGTTTCGTCTCTTATGGTTGCATATCAGAATCTGTAAGTTCACAAACATAATATCGAATCTATGGAACAGTTTTTTCAACTTAATGAAACCACCAAAAAAGGGAAGAGAGTGAGGAGGGGGGACAGAATTTACTCGGTCATGAGAAATTGCCGTCCATATCTGATAAAGTGCATTCATGTACTTTTACTGATCAATGAAAATATGTAGATAGTACACAAACATCATCGAAAATTTATTATATGCTTGTTTAATCAATGTATGTCTTTGGTCATTTACGAATAGAGAATAATGAATGAGTGTGCCTTTATTAATTAACTAATCACAAACCGCCATTTTTATTGAAAATCTTTAAACCTTACAATTGTTCAAAATCGGATCTTCTTAGTTACAATTCAGTTCTAAAGGTCGGGTCGAAAACTGAAGTAACTTGCAATTGACAATAATCAATCAGTCCATGCTAAATTATCAACTTCTTATCTGAACCTATAACTCAAATTTCAATATTTTTCTTAAGCAGAATGAAATTAAAAAAAACTCATATTTAGATGTAGGGCTCAAGTATGAAAATCAATTTCAAAACTACGGGTTATCACAGTGAAAAGAAGATTCAATGATCTTACATTCTTGATTATTATTTGATAACATATATAAAGCTTAAAAGACAAGCATATAAGCAATTATTAAAACATCAACAATTTGAATTTACAATACACTACTTAAATCTAGTTCGATATGAAATCTAAACTTACAAATCTACAATTCGAATTCCATTTTGAGAATCTTGCTCATAATTGTAACCTAAAAACAAAGAAATCATTTCCAACCCAACACAAAATTAAACAAAAGAAATAAGCTTTATCAGTAGAAGGAAAAAAAGAAATAAGTACAACAGCTACGAATTTGCAACCAAGAAATGCAAAGAGATCAAACATGTGAAGTTAAAGTGTTGAACTGTGTAATCAGCATAAACAATCAATGATCTTGTCGTTTTATTTCACGTGTCAATTATCCTAATATTGAGGTAGTGATGTACAGCTAAAAATAGCTGGCTTCGTCCAGGCTCGAACTGGAGACCTTCAGTATATTAGAAGGATGTGATAACCAACTACACCACGAAACCTTATTGACATGTTTCGAGTAAATCAATATTTTATCTAGATCACTACCCCTTTCTCACTTCCCCAACATTAACTAATACATAGTGTGTGAGTCGCCCTACGCACACAGTTTATTTAGACGAGCGTCATGGCAGATGCTTTATGCGCAGTTTTCTTTTTTGCGAATTGTATATGGTTAATGCATTCAAGAGAAAATAATTTGCACAAATATTTGATTATATTTTTACGTTGAAATCATGTGTACTTAATTTGAAGTTTTACTTTTAAATCACAATATTTAATTCTTTATTAGTTTTGATTTTAGTATTACTGATTAATAAAGAATGATGTTGTAAAGAAAAATTATATTTTAGATCATATTTTAAAAGATATCAAGATTTGTTAATATTTATAGAAATACAGTTTGAATTTATTAAAAAAAAGTTCAATTGTTATATCTTATTTTTTAAGTGGTATGAAAGAAGCACTTTTGGTAGTTTGCGCTGACATAAAAAAATATGATGGCAATACTAGTACTATTATCTTTATTAATAATTGTAATACGTTTTGTATCACACCTTTTTGTCATAAACGTGAACTATCAAAAATGGCTCGCTTTCTTAATATCACTAAAAATAATAATCTAACTTCTTTTACAAATTTGAAATTCTCCTCATTGGATATGACCAAATCTTATTATCCATTAAACATAGAACTGAACAAATAAATCTCACATTACCAAATCTTAGCATGGCTTAAATATAGCATCTAGCAATTTATTTTTTCAAATTCAAAATTTTCTACAAATATTACCAAATCTAATACTGCCACGGGGTAGACACACGGCGTAGAGTTTACTTAAGTGAGTATTAAAAAAATAAAATCTAACATATAAGCAATTCATAATAAAATAATTAACGCCTAAACAATCATCTACAAGTTTAAACTGTCCGTCCACAGATATTTTTAAATCTTGATATCATTTGAAATAGGATCTTACAAACAAAGTTCTTTTACACATAAAAAGCATTCATCTACAAATACTATCAAACTATCAGATCTTAATACTACTTAAAAATAAGATCTATCAAATAAATCGTTAATTATAACTATATACAAGTTGTAGAAAAAAATACATGTGAAGAGTGTGCTATTATCACGGACCAAGCGCATGCCATTACACTCGTGTGTGTGTGTGTAAGTATTGACTATTTGAACACAAAATGAAACACAAATGGTGAAGATCCTTTATGTCATAAATTGTGTCTAAATAAACTTTTCTGTACACACACACACACACACACATATATATATATATATACACACATAGTGGCAAAATATTTATTTTGTCCGATGTTCAAACAAAAATATAATGACCACAAACAAGTTTGAGTGTAGGTTAGTAAGATGAATTTTACAAAAGTCATGTAACACCCCATAATTCTGTTAATATTAATATTCACAAATTAAAGAATAACTAATCTCAGACGTGAGAATTGTGGGAAACGGGTTGCGCCATTGTGTTCGTCTCAGAATTCTGGTTGAAATAGAGTCCGAGTTTGCGTGAATTGGACTTCGTATGAAGAAGTTATGGCCATCGGAAGTTTCAGAAAATTCAAAACAGCTCGCAGGAAATTTAAAATTCAAACTGAAAGTGCAGAAGCGGGCTGGGCAGGAAAAATTCAAGCTGCTGATGTGTCTTTAGGGCTGAGTTGGCAAATTTAACGGTTTAGTTTAGTACTGAGTTGATATGACGGTCTAAATAAAACCTAAACTCTATAAATATCTAGGTAGTCTCTCACCCTAATTCATATGAAAAATAGAATAGCTACCGTCATACCGCCGCCATGGAACTCAGTCTAGTCGCCGCCAACTAAGAAGGAAGAAAAGCTAATCAAATTCTAATCCTACTCAACTCTAAAGCAAATCAAGACTCTCTTTTCTTCTCTAAATTGTGAGTATGATGATCTTAACAAGATTATTATTAAATTAATTAGATTAAGTTATGAATGGATTATGAGTAGATGATGTGAATTGTCATATATGTTGTTGTAAACCTTATACTGTCATGTATGTTATAAATCCTATGCTATGCGGTGATGATATCCTATATGTTGTAAATCATGCTATGATGATGTTATGTATGTTGAGAGTTTCTATGCTAAGTTGTGACGAATCATACATGTTAAAAAGCCATGATGTTACTATCTATGCTAATTAGTTCATGTTAATCAAATCATAATATTGATACTATTTGGGCTATGTTGATCTATATGACAAGTCACATATGCAAGTTTATGTTGATTAGTAAAAGTTATGAACATATGCCATGACATCTATTATGACATCTAGGATTATGCTATGACATATGTGAAATTCTATGCTAGTTCACACCATCATTATGTTGCCTAAAACCCCATATGCAAGTTTAAACATAAATTTGGGTTATGATCATATCATGTAAATTGTGACATTTAACAAGTTGACACCTTTAGATCCTTAACATGTGTAGTTTATGCAAGTTTCACCCCTATTACGATTGGATTATTTTATTTGTCTATATGTTGTGATAATTTATCTTTGTGCTATGAGTTAGACTATTCGAGTCTAACGTATATTCTACGTTGAATAAGCGAACGTATAAACGTGGGGTAGGGGTAATATTAAGGATTTAATAATAAGAAGTTGGGGTGCAATTGATATGATTTTGCATGCCATGAATGGATGGCCATAATTGAGTCAATATTGACATCATTAAAAGTGGACTTAATTAATAATTTGTATAGGGAATTACTAAAACTGGGGTAAAAGATTATAAGTGATAATCAATGCTTAGGACACGAGGTTGGACTCGTTTGTGACGTAAACCTGCCCGGACCCGCCCGGCAAATCCAGTGGTCACAAATGTCAGCCCAATGTGAGAGGTCCTAGGCCTAAACTAAAGCATAACAGTTGTAAAGACACGAGGTTAGACTCTTTTATGGTGTAAGACTGCCCGGACCCGCCCGGCAAATCCAACTGCCATAAATGTCAGTCTAATGTGAGAGGTCTTTATGAGGTTATGGCCTGAATGAATTAAGAAATACTTAACTAGATAAACATATAAGGTGGGACATGGGGGTTAAGTAGGTGCCTTGGGTGGCATGAGGAATCTAGTGGGTGCCCTTAGTGGCATGTGAAATATGATTAGTAAGACTTAACCAAACACACATGTAATTGAACATGACTAAGAGGGTTAAGTGGGATATACTAGTGGTGACAAGCTTAGGTGGGTAGCTTGTGGGGGCCCATTTCAACCAGTATCCCAAACGTATCTTTGTGGGCTCGACCCAAGTCGAGGACGGGACACGCATACTGGGTTTAACTATAAGAGGCCAAAACGGGGAGCGGTGGCAACGCAAGTCCAACGGGTTTCGTATGCGTGTGTGGACCCGGGCTGGTAGGTAAGACGTTGTTGCATCGTGTAGGTATAAGTCGTGCATTCTCAAGATGTATCGGGTTGCCACTTTAGGGGAGTGATACACCCCATTGTGGGTCCAGCACGGGTATCTACGAGTAGGGAGCCGATCGCAAGTGGGTAGTGGGGTACACCTAGTGGAGATAGGGGCAGACGGCACCTATGTAGTCAGCTAGGGGTACGTAAGGCTATTTATATAGTTTCTGTGTGAAGCAAGTGGGATCAACCTTTAGGGTGACTGGTGCGGTGCAGTGTAGTAATGTGCGGTGCAGTGTAGCAATTGTTCGTTAGTAATTAGGTGCGCCTTTAACGTTATCTTAAACGTTATCTTTATCTGCTCTTCCATAACTAATAGTTCATAGACATTTACTTGTCTTCCAGCTTATGCCTTAGTCTAGTTATTTTGATAATAGTATTGTTAGAATTATCATACTCGCCAGACTTTATGTCTGACCCCCTCCATTTCTATCCTTTTTCCCCCTCCAGGTCCTCAGGTTGGGCCCAGCTCTAGTGGAGTTTGATTGGATTGCTTTATCTCTCTTGGAAAGCTTGGACCGTTGAAGTAAAGTCTAGCTTGTTATCTTCTTTAATGGGTATTTGTGTAATGGGATTATGTATTTTGTTTTATGAAGATGGATATTGTACTTGACTCTGATTTATGGTTTTATGATGTAATAAACATGTTTAAATTCCGCTGCAATAAAATAAAGTTTTAGATTTCCAAGTACTACTTATTATCTGTCTTGTTGTAATTTTTCTGTTCTATATTCACTTAAAACCTCCATGGAAGTTAATGCATTCCCTTTGTGAGTGACATTAATGGACGTGGGGTGTTACACTTGGTATCAGAGCTTAAGGTTACCAGAACAGATAATTTTTTTAGAAAAACTATTTTTCTAAAGTATTTTTGGAAGAAGTGTTTTCAAAAACATGTCTTAATGAGTGATTTAAAGAGGAAAGTTTTTAAGAAAAACATAATCCCCAATAGCCATATATCTTTATCTTTCGAATTCTCCATTTTGAATCTTTCCTTTTTCGTTTCAGCATGGCTGAAGATCTTAACCTACCTAACAGTGTAACGATACCAGGATGGTATAGAAGGCTATTAGAGGCTAGGGCCGCCGCAGGTCCGGCCAATGTTCCTCCACCACCAGTTGCACCCGTTCCTCCTCCTCCTCGCGTAGATACTTTTGCAAAGACGTGCAAGGAATTTAAGGCTAGGGGTGGAAAACCTTTTCAAGGGTCAGAAATGTTTGTGGAAGCTAGAGATTGGCTTAAGGAGGTGGAAGAATTGCTAGAAATCTTTGAAGTGGAAGAAGGGAGGAAAGTCAAATTAGCAGCTTGGTTAATGAAGTGAGAGGCCTCGTTTTGGTGGGAGGTCACTAATGGGGAGCGTCCTGTTGATTCTTGGGCGGATTTCAGACGTAGGTTCGAGGCGAAGTTTCTCTCAAGGGCAGAAGAGAATCTATATATGGAAAGGTTCTTGGCATTAAAGCAAGGAAGCTCATCAGTGAAAGAATATGTCAACAAATTTAATCAGTTAGCAAGGTTTGGCTTAGACTTAGTGAACACACCGGAGAAGAAGGCACTGAGGTTCGTTAATGGATTGAATGAACCGTTGCAAGGGTTGGCTATGACCCACATCCCTTTGGGGGCCACCTTTGAGAAGCTAGTAGACATGGCACTCATGCACGAGGAGAAAGGCACTAAAGCTAATAAGGCACCCGAGAAGAAAGGGGATCAGAAGAAACCTGTAACAACCCGTAAAATGCGAGCCAGTTTGAAATTTTTATTTTGGCAGTTTTAGCGAATTTTGATTATTTAAAATGAATTATTTTAAATAAAATCGACGAGAAATTTATTTCGAATATAATTAGAACGTATATATTATATACGTCGTCGCTAGAATATATAATAATTATATATAATTATAAAAGGAATTGAAAATGGCGCGGTAGTTCGAAAATTCGATTTCTAATTTCAAATGAATATACAGAATTCAATATAAGTCAGAATTGAACGAAACAAGAAATATTTGAATCTGTATAACTATATCTTTGTAACGAAGTTAACAAACTGAGATTTCATTTTAGAAATGATAAGATATGTCCAGTTTAAAATTAGAAATAGTCGCTATGGAATTTATATATATTTTTATATATATATGGCCCTTAAAAATGGACATTTTGCAAACGACCTCGGATTTCGACGAAACCAGTTTTGTTGGATCCGCAGTGCCAAGTTATTGCTAGATTCCAAATTTCATAATTTTTCGAATCAATATGTGAGCGTGGCAAAGGAAAACGCGTTTGACCAGTTTCAGTTGATTTTAATCAACTGGAAATTGGTCATTTTTCTAACGGTCTCAGAATTCGACGAAACTAGTTTTGTTAGGACCGTATCGCCAATACGAAGCTAGAAAATATTTTTCTGGAATTTTTCTAGTTAGTATGTGGCCCCGGTAATTTGAAATGTACGTTTAAAATTCAATATAATGATTTAAATGTAAATTTAATGGAAACTGATTGTAACAATCAAATCGGCTTGCGATGTATATCCCATTGTGTTCGGAATGGGGGTAAAACGCTATGGGCGACAGGCGGTGGGCCTCGTTTCGAGGTGGTATGTGAAAGTCAACTCTTTAGGATAAAATTTATTAATTAATTAATAAAAAAAAAAAAAAAAAAAAAAGAAATCTCTTCCTCCCTTTAATACGTCTGGCCCCCCCCTCTGAAATCAATCTGATCAAAATAAAAAAAAAAAAAAAAAAAGGGAAGAGGAAGACGGGGGGGATTCGTCGCCGCCCCCCCCCCCCCCAAAGATCGCCGTCGACGCCTCAGGGGAGGGCGCCACCTCCGAAGCCCTGCCCCTCCCCTCGCCGCAGCAGCGAAAGACCTCCCCCCCCCTCCGCTTCTTCTCCTTCCCCTATCGCTCTTCCTCCCAGGACCACCGAACAACCCCCGCGACCCCCCCCTAACCCTAACCGCCGCCCTTCTCCTCCCCCCCCCTCTCCTCTGCATTCGACAGCCGCAACCGTTTCCCCCCTGTAAGTTTTCTGAATTTTATTTAATATAAAACTGAATTGTATTAAGATTTTTAAAACTGATTTTTGTTTTAGGTTTTAAAAACAGAAATTTAAAATTGAAAACTGTTTGTTTTAAAAGGAAAATAAAAACAGAATTTTTAAAGAGTTAAAACTGGTTTTTTTTTTTTTTTTTTTTTTTTCTAAAAAATAAAAACTGCATTTGTAGAAGATAAAATAAAAACTGCATTTATTTTAAAGATAAAAACGGCATTTTTATAAAAGAGAAAAACTGATTTTTATATATAATAAAAATTCGATTTTTATATATTGAACTTCGAACTAAAAATTCGATTTTTATATATTGAACTATGAACTAAAAATTCGATTTTTATATATTGAACTATGAAATAAAAATTCGATTTTTATATATTGAACTATGAAATAAAAATTCGATTTTTATATATTGAACTTTGAAATAAAAATTCGATTTTTATATATTGAACTTTGAAATAAAAATTCGATTTTTATATATTGAACTTCGAACTAAAAATTCGATTTTTTATATATTGAACTTTGAAATAAAAATTCGATTTTTATATATTGAACTTCGAACTAAAAATTCGATTTTTATATATTGAACTTCGAACTAAAAATTCGATTTTTATATATTGAATAGCGAAGTAAAAATGTGATTTTTACGTATGTAGTGAAAGCAGCAGCGAAGGTGACAAAAAGGCGAAACGACAAAGACTTCTGCAAAAGAAGAGTCGAGATGGTTGGATAGCTAAAAGTGAGAACTTCTCACTCAAATTCTATTTTTCTAGTTATATATATATACTAGGATGCAGACGGTGCTTATTAGAAGCACCCGACACCCGTCCACATACCATGGACTTGTTTGTTTGGTTGTGTAGTTGGTTAGATTATTTGATTTGGATTTGATTGATTGGTTGAATTGGAAATTGATTAAAATTGATATGTGAATGGCGTGGGCCTTCACTAGTCCGGGGATAAGGCTAGGCCTTGTCCCGTTTCTAGTATCGTGCCGTTATGCCGCAGAAATTTTCTAAAATATGTTAGAAAAATAAAAATATCATTTTATTGAATAAATGAATTGAATAGAAATTCATAGGTTGAAATAAAATGTTTTATCGTTAAAAATATAATTTTTAACGTGAATATGAAAATAGTGAAGTGAATAAATAAATATTCATTTACAAACCAGATGGTTTGTTTATGTACACTTATTTGAAGGACATTGATTGGGACGATAAATTTTACACATCGCCCAACTGCACAACTAAAATCTGTGTTTGATTGTTTGAAACCCCACACGGGTGTTGGGATGAAATATGAATTTCACTCATCCCGATTGATTAAATATGTCGATCGATTGATTGACAGGCTGTTATGAGCGTTGAATATCTATATTTGATGCTTATACAGTGTAGTGCACTTTGGTTGATGGTTGATTATTTTCAATGCTATTATATACATGTGTTGTATGAAAATCCATATAATTAATTTTATATGGTAATTGATTGGGCCTCATTCCAGTTTTAAAATAGAAATATTTGAAATAGAAATATTCGAAAGGGAATATTTGAAAATATCAATATATGAAGCCGTGTTGATTAGATTGACGCCATTTTGACGTGAACGATATTTATATCGGTTTTATTCATTTTAAAATGAATATTAAAAAGTAATTTTGAAATCGACGATTTCGAAATGAATTGAATTGAAAACGATTTCGAAATGAATTGAATTGAAAACGATTTCGAAATGAATATTAAAAAGTAATTTTGAAATCGACGATTTCGAAATGAATTGAATTGAAAACGATTTCGAAATGAATTGAATTGAAAACGATTTCGAAATGAATTGAATTGAAAACGATTTCGAAATGAATTGAATTGAAAACGATTTCGAAATGAATTGAATTGAAAACGATTTCGAAATGAATTGAATTGAAAACGATTTCGAAATGAATTGAATTGAAAACGATTTCGAAATGAATTGAATTGAAAACGATTTCGAAATGAATTGAATTGAAAACGATTTCGAAATGAATTGAATTGAAAACGATTTCGAAATGAATTGAATTGAAAACGATTTCGAAATGAATTTTAAAACGAATTTATCAAGAAGAATTCAATTTTGATTTGAATTGAAAAGGAAGTTGAAATTGTTTTTGAAACGAATTCAAAACTATTTATATAATTCGTTTTAAATAGAAATCGACGAAATATATATTATATATATTATATATATAATATAATGGCCTGAATAGAACGCGCCGCGCCGCGGCAGTTCGTGAATTTCGACCATTTATTTCAAACGGACATTACGGGAGATCCGACCGTCGGATTCTCCTAAAACCGGAACCGTTGGGTTCGTATCGAAAAGAGCTTTCTAATGAATGTTAGAAATTTGAAATCTAACGGTTGGATTTGGAATTATGTCCAAATCAAATTCGAAAAAGGTCGCTATAAGTGCAGTTCGATGGCCATTGATAGAAATCGACTGTACGGGCCTTGATAAAATTATTAAAAATAGTAATAATTTGTGTAAAATCATAAGAAATGATTTAGAAAGAATTGGGATGAAAAATTCCATATTAGAAAAGATAAAAATAGATTTTTATCGAAATGAACTAGTTTTGAACTAGAATTATAATTCTATTTATTTTTAAATAAATAAATTGAATTCGAAAAGGGTTTTAAAAATAACCAAAATTTCCAATGATTGCATTGGAGTGGATTTGAATCGAAATTGTCTTCGGAATATTTCGATGTTGGAATTCGTGATATTACAGGTGTTGTTATGGAAATTTGAAAGATATATATTTGTATCGTTATTTCCAATACGACATTTGTTAGTCGTAGAATTCGATATTGAATATAAGCCGATATATTTTCTATTCAGAGCCTTGTATTGAATATCGAATGTGATTTGGGTTTGTCGTGAATGGTGTCTTCACTAACACTGTTCTTGAACCCAGTTGAGAAAAGATTAAATCTTTTTATTTAGATTTAATGAAGTGTACCAATTAAATGATATTTAATTGGAATTGAATTGATATTGATTTTTGGGTTTATCGTGAACAGTGTTTTAAATAACACTTGTTCTTTAACCCGATAATTAATGAATGTGATTTGGGTTTGTCGTGAATGGTGTCTTCACTAACACCGTTCTTGAACCCAGCTGAGAAAAGATTAAATCTTTTTATTTAGATTTAATGAAGTGTACCAATTAAATAATATTTAATTGGAATTGAATGGATATTGATTTTTGGGTTTATCGTGAACAGTGTTTTAAATAACACTTGTTCTTTAACCCGATAATTAATGGGATGTGACTTTGGGTTTATCGTGAACCGTGTTTTAAATGACACTGATTCTTTAACCCAGTCACAGATTAAAACTAAGTGGAGTTTTAATGAATCTTTAATTAGATTGAAAAGATCGAGAATGGAGTATCACCAGTTTTGCTCCAGGCGATAGTTAAATCTTTAATTAGATTTGAATGGGAAATTTAGAAACTAACTGGCGGTTAGCCAAGCAGAATGGTTTTCTGGATATTGATCTGATGTTGGTTTCGGCCTTCGGGGTTAATATTTGGGGAATTATTCTCTTGATTAATTTACGGTTAGTGACTAATGAATTGGAATGAGGCGTATGTTGTGTTTGTGTAACACTTATTTAAAATATACGCGAGTTATTCGGAAAGACCGGGTTTATCCCATTCTGAGTAACTGATACGACGATAAGTCGAAGATGAAGACGATGGTCGAAGACCGGAGGTCTTCACGTCGTTTGGGTAATTACTGATGATCTTGATTGGGCTGTACACCCAAGAAGATGGAAACAGTTAGTGATCGTCCAGACGTACTTGGAGATCGATGGATATGCGGGGTACTAGGTGCCTCCGGTTTCGTTCAGACCCAGAACGGACTTGTAAATGGACTGTGTGTCTGACATCGGATTTCATTCTGTGTGACTGATATCGGTTGCATAGGATGGTTTGCCTGTGTGGCATGCTAAGATGCAAATGATCAAGGCTTCTGTTGAAAAGCAAAGTCTTGTGGTGATGATCAAAGCACGTCCTTTGTGGCGTAGCTTTGTGTAACGTTTACCTCGCGTGTTTCACACCAGGTATGAACCAAAAACGGGAGACGGACCTCAGGGAGGACTTGCGTTTCTTTCTAGCTAGAAGTGGCGTCAGTGGTTTTACACGCCCTGACGAGTTTGACTTATGTGGTTGTTGCTGTTGCGAGGCGCCTCGGTTATATCGGTTTCGGCCGATGCATTCTGGTCGGCTGACGGACCAGACTTACACCCCATAGGGTGGGGAAACGTAGTGTTCAGGCATTTTAATCCACATCGGTGGACCGGCCCTGACGATCCAAGGGCCCACCTGAGTCTGGGTCCTGAGGCTCGGGCTAGACAGTCTCGAATCGGTTGAGGACTATCTTTTGCCTCGGTTCATAGATGGAAATCCAATTTCCAAATACGTGACTTTGCGGTTTTATTTGTAAACCTATATATGGCGACATAGTGGCATGGGACGCTCATGCCGCCTATGATTGATACTTATGATTTGAAGTTGTTTTATACACTATGCACTTATTATAGTATCAAATGATTTGTTTCAAACGTATCAAGCATTCCTTGGCTGTTATAAGGGAAAACCCTATCCCCCGGCTTGCGTTGCATTGTGTGATAGGACCTGGGTCTTATAACAGCTTCATTTTTCTTTATTTAGCATTGCGCTATTTGTTTTATGCACTGGTATTCTTGGGAGGAAACCCGTTCCGTGTTATACGGCGTGGTCCCTTGATTTACCTAATGATTTAAAATAAAGATTAACTGTTTTAGTTCTCACACCAGTCACATGACTGACCTGGAGTTTATTGTTTTAACCTAAACTCTGGGTGCCCCTATTTTGACACGGGCAGCTAGTAGTTTCGGTTTTGCAGATTTATATTCACAGGATCCTGGTTTACAGCTGGAACGATATCCGGAAAGCTTTGTATCCGTATATCTCTTCTAGTTGTGTATTGTATTATTTTCCGCTGCTAAGTATTTAAATGTAATTTAAATCTCTGATATTTCTGTGTAAGATGCATTTATGCTCTGTATATTCTTGTAATCTGATGCACTGTTGTAATATACAATGAAATGTTCTTCTGTATGCGTTTTGTTGTGGCTTGTTCTCGAACTATCCGACGCTTTCCTTTACGGGGAAGTTACGGGTCTTCACAGTTGGTATCAGAGCTTTGGTTTACAAAGCTCAGAGAACAAGACACATTAGAACCATACGAAAGAATTCATCAGATATTGGATTAGTAATATCCGATGGGAATGACTCGTTAGAGATGGGATCAGTAGTATCCTAGAACGAGTGTGAAGAGTATATTTTTGAAAATGAAAACAATTTTTGTTTTGAAAATTTAAATCAATTATTCGTATCTGATTATCTATTTATATTGAGTTGGACAATCCAGTATATATGGATTTTGCGTATACGTCTGATCCGCGTGTATTCAAAGTTTTAATATACTGGATAGATATAGAATTACACTCTAGTCGCCCGGGGATGATGTTGATAATGACCATGGCATCATCAATAATTATGTTCGTGTTTCGAAGGTGTGATATCTATATATTTCCATTAGACTGGTGTGAGAACCAATACTAATATAGTTAGAACACTTTGTTGTGAATTGGCATCAAAAACAGGATTTTCAGTATATATATCAAAATTATGAATTTGAAACGTTAAATTCACTAATTGATTGATGTTTGTGTTGTTTGTTCATTTGTTTGCTAATTTTGAACCATTTAGCCTAATTGAATCAAATATTGTATTATATTGAAAATTGGTCGCATTTGCTTGCATATATGTACTTACCTTGAACAGGTCATAGCAAGGAGGCTAGAGCCAGAGAATAAAATTTGTTTGCCCGACAAATAGGTACATGTTTACTACATAATTTCCTGTTTTGTTTGGGTGATGATGATTTTGTGAGCCTATTGGCTAGCCGCTTGGCTTTTTCTTTTTCTTTTTGAGATCTGAAGGA
The DNA here is from genome assembly GCA_030737875.1 of Allium sativum. Lineage (NCBI taxonomy): Eukaryota > Viridiplantae > Streptophyta > Magnoliopsida > Asparagales > Amaryllidaceae > Allium > Allium sativum. The sequence continues at coordinate 1,030,223,481 of CM060924.1, read as the reverse complement.
CCGGGGAAGCTATTTGAAATTCCCCGATGCTCCCATTGCAGGGGAGGTTATGGCGAAATTTTTCAAAAATTTAGGGTGTTAGCCAAATTTTTGAAATTTTGAAAATTCTCAGAAACTAAAGAGTTGGAGAATGGAAGCCTGATCGATCGTAGAGCTGAATAATCAAACCACTTTCGACTTTGTTCCTTTTCGGGGACGAAAAGTTTTAAGTGGGGGAGATTGTAACAACCCGTAAAATGCGAGCCAGTTTGAAATTTTTATTTTGGCAGTTTTAGCGAATTTTGATTATTTAAAATGAATTATTTTAAATAAAATCGACGAGAAATTTATTTCGAATATAATTAGAACGTATATATTATATACGTCGTCGCTAGAATATATAATAATTATATATAATTATAAAAGGAATTGAAAATGGCGCGGTAGTTCGAAAATTCGATTTCTAATTTCAAATGAATATACAGAATTCAATATAAGTCAGAATTGAACGAAACAAGAAATATTTGAATCTGTATAACTATATCTTTGTAACGAAGTTAACAAACTGAGATTTCATTTTAGAAATGATAAGATATGTCCAGTTTAAAATTAGAAATAGTCGCTATGGAATTTATATATATTTTTATATATATATGGCCCTTAAAAATGGACATTTTGCAAACGACCTCGGATTTCGACGAAACCAGTTTTGTTGGATCCGCAGTGCCAAGTTATTGCTAGATTCCAAATTTCATAATTTTTCGAATCAATATGTGAGCGTGGCAAAGGAAAACGCGTTTGACCAGTTTCAGTTGATTTTAATCAACTGGAAATTGGCCATTTTTCTAACGGTCTCAGAATTCGACGAAACTAGTTTTGTTAGGACCGTATCGCCAATACGAAGCTAGAAAATATTTTTCTGGAATTTTTCTAGTTAGTATGTGGCCCCGGTAATTTGAAATGTACGTTTAAAATTCAATATAATGATTTAAATGTAAATTTAATGGAAACTGATTGTAACAATCAAATCGGCTTGCGATGTATATCCCATTGTGTTCGGAATGGGGGTAAAACGCTATGGGCGACAGGCGGTGGGCCTCGTTTCGAGGTGGTATGTGAAAGTCAACTCTTTAGGATAAAATTTATTAATTAATTAATAAAAAAAAAAAAAAAAAAAAAAGAAATCTCTTCCTCCCTTTAATACGTCTGGCCCCCCCCCCCCTCTGAAATCAATCTGATCAAAATAAAAAAAAAAAAAAAAAAAGGGAAGAGGAAGACGGGGGGGATTCGTCGCCGCCCCCCCCCCCCCCCCCAAAGATCGCCGTCGACGCCTCAGGGGAGGGCGCCACCTCCGAAGCCCTGCCCCTCCCCTCGCCGCAGCAGCGAAAGACCTCCCCCCCCCCTCCGCTTCTTCTCCTTCCCCTATCGCTCTTCCTCCCAGGACCACCGAACAACCCCCGCGACCCCCCCCTAACCCTAACCGCCGCCCTTCTCCTCCCCCCCCCCTCTCCTCTGCATTCGACAGCCGCAACCGTTTCCCCCCTGTAAGTTTTCTGAATTTTATTTAATATAAAACTGAATTGTATTAAGATTTTTAAAACTGATTTTTGTTTTAGGTTTTAAAAACAGAAATTTAAAATTGAAAACTGTTTGTTTTAAAAGGAAAATAAAAACAGAATTTTTAAAGAGTTAAAACTGGTTTTTTTTTTTTTTTTTTTTCTAAAAAATAAAAACTGCATTTGTAGAAGATAAAATAAAAACTGCATTTATTTTAAAGATAAAAACGGCATTTTTATAAAAGAGAAAAACTGATTTTTATATATAATAAAAATTCGATTTTTATATATTGAACTTCGAACTAAAAATTCGATTTTTATATATTGAACTATGAACTAAAAATTCGATTTTTATATATTGAACTATGAAATAAAAATTCGATTTTTATATATTGAACTATGAAATAAAAATTCGATTTTTATATATTGAACTTTGAAATAAAAATTCGATTTTTATATATTGAACTTTGAAATAAAAATTCGATTTTTATATATTGAACTTCGAACTAAAAATTCGATTTTTTATATATTGAACTTTGAAATAAAAATTCGATTTTTATATATTGAACTTCGAACTAAAAATTCGATTTTTATATATTGAACTTCGAACTAAAAATTCGATTTTTATATATTGAATAGCGAAGTAAAAATGTGATTTTTACGTATGTAGTGAAAGCAGCAGCGAAGGTGACAAAAAGGCGAAACGACAAAGACTTCTGCAAAAGAAGAGTCGAGATGGTTGGATAGCTAAAAGTGAGAACTTCTCACTCAAATTCTATTTTTCTAGTTATATATATATACTAGGATGCAGACGGTGCTTATTAGAAGCACCCGACACCCGTCCACATACCATGGACTTGTTTGTTTGGTTGTGTAGTTGGTTAGATTATTTGATTTGGATTTGATTGATTGGTTGAATTGGAAATTGATTAAAATTGATATGTGAATGGCGTGGGCCTTCACTAGTCCGGGGATAAGGCTAGGCCTTGTCCCGTTTCTAGTATCGTGCCGTTATGCCGCAGAAATTTTCTAAAATATGTTAGAAAAATAAAAATATCATTTTATTGAATAAATGAATTGAATAGAAATTCATAGGTTGAAATAAAATGTTTTATCGTTAAAAATATAATTTTTAACGTGAATATGAAAATAGTGAAGTGAATAAATAAATATTCATTTACAAACCAGATGGTTTGTTTATGTACACTTATTTGAAGGACATTGATTGGGACGATAAATTTTACACATCGCCCAACTGCACAACTAAAATCTGTGTTTGATTGTTTGAAACCCCACACGGGTGTTGGGATGAAATATGAATTTCACTCATCCCGATTGATTAAATATGTCGATCGATTGATTGACAGGCTGTTATGAGCGTTGAATATCTATATTTGATGCTTATACAGTGTAGTGCACTTTGGTTGATGGTTGATTATTTTCAATGCTATTATATACATGTGTTGTATGAAAATCCATATAATTAATTTTATATGGTAATTGATTGGGCCTCATTCCAGTTTTAAAATAGAAATATTTGAAATAGAAATATTCGAAAGGGAATATTTGAAAATATCAATATATGAAGCCGTGTTGATTAGATTGACGCCATTTTGACGTGAACGATATTTATATCGGTTTTATTCATTTTAAAATGAATATTAAAAAGTAATTTTGAAATCGACGATTTCGAAATGAATTGAATTGAAAACGATTTCGAAATGAATTGAATTGAAAACGATTTCGAAATGAATATTAAAAAGTAATTTTGAAATCGACGATTTCGAAATGAATTGAATTGAAAACGATTTCGAAATGAATTGAATTGAAAACGATTTCGAAATGAATTGAATTGAAAACGATTTCGAAATGAATTGAATTGAAAACGATTTCGAAATGAATTGAATTGAAAACGATTTCGAAATGAATTGAATTGAAAACGATTTCGAAATGAATTGAATTGAAAACGATTTCGAAATGAATTGAATTGAAAACGATTTCGAAATGAATTGAATTGAAAACGATTTCGAAATGAATTGAATTGAAAACGATTTCGAAATGAATTGAATTGAAAACGATTTCGAAATGAATTTTAAAACGAATTTATCAAGAAGAATTCAATTTTGATTTGAATTGAAAAGGAAGTTGAAATTGTTTTTGAAACGAATTCAAAACTATTTATATAATTCGTTTTAAATAGAAATCGACGAAATATATATTATATATATTATATATATAATATAATGGCCTGAATAGAACGCGCCGCGCCGCGGCAGTTCGTGAATTTCGACCATTTATTTCAAACGGACATTACGGGGGATCCGACCGTCGGATTCTCCTAAAACCGGAACCGTTGGGTTCGTATCGAAAAGAGCTTTCTAATGAATGTTAGAAATTTGAAATCTAACGGTTGGATTTGGAATTATGTCCAAATCAAATTCGAAAAAGGTCGCTATAAGTGCAGTTCGATGGCCATTGATAGAAATCGACTGTACGGGCCTTGATAAAATTATTAAAAATAGTAATAATTTGTGTAAAATCATAAGAAATGATTTAGAAAGAATTGGGATGAAAAATTCCATATTAGAAAAGATAAAAATAGATTTTTATCGAAATGAACTAGTTTTGAACTAGAATTATAATTCTATTTATTTTTAAATAAATAAATTGAATTCGAAAAGGGTTTTAAAAATAACCAAAATTTCCAATGATTGCATTGGAGTGGATTTGAATCGAAATTGTCTTCGGAATATTTCGATGTTGGAATTCGTGATATTACAGGTGTTGTTATGGAAATTTGAAAGATATATATTTGTATCGTTATTTCCAATACGACATTTGTTAGTCGTAGAATTCGATATTGAATATAAGCCGATATATTTTCTATTCAGAGCCTTGTATTGAATATCGAATGTGATTTGGGTTTGTCGTGAATGGTGTCTTCACTAACACTGTTCTTGAACCCAGTTGAGAAAAGATTAAATCTTTTTATTTAGATTTAATGAAGTGTACCAATTAAATGATATTTAATTGGAATTGAATTGATATTGATTTTTGGGTTTATCGTGAACAGTGTTTTAAATAACACTTGTTCTTTAACCCGATAATTAATGAATGTGATTTGGGTTTGTCGTGAATGGTGTCTTCACTAACACCGTTCTTGAACCCAGCTGAGAAAAGATTAAATCTTTTTATTTAGATTTAATGAAGTGTACCAATTAAATAATATTTAATTGGAATTGAATGGATATTGATTTTTGGGTTTATCGTGAACAGTGTTTTAAATAACACTTGTTCTTTAACCCGATAATTAATGGGATGTGACTTTGGGTTTATCGTGAACCGTGTTTTAAATGACACTGATTCTTTAACCCAGTCACAGATTAAAACTAAGTGGAGTTTTAATGAATCTTTAATTAGATTGAAAAGATCGAGAATGGAGTATCACCAGTTTTGCTCCAGGCGATAGTTAAATCTTTAATTAGATTTGAATGGGAAATTTAGAAACTAACTGGCGGTTAGCCAAGCAGAATGGTTTTCTGGATATTGATCTGATGTTGGTTTCGCCCTTCGGGGTTAATATTTGGGGAATTATTCTCTTGATTAATTTACGGTTAGTGACTAATGAATTGGAATGAGGCGTATGTTGTGTTTGTGTAACACTTATTTAAAATATACGCGAGTTATTCGGAAAGACCGGGTTTATCCCATTCTGAGTAACTGATACGACGATAAGTCGAAGATGAAGACGATGGTCGAAGACCGGAGGTCTTCACGTCGTTTGGGTAATTACTGATGATCTTGATTGGGCTGTACACCCAAGAAGATGGAAACAGTTAGTGATCGTCCAGACGTACTTGGAGATCGATGGATATGCGGGGTACTAGGTGCCTCCGGTTTCGTTCAGACCCAGAACGGACTTGTAAATGGACTGTGTGTCTGACATCGGATTTCATTCTGTGTGACTGATATCGGTTGCATAGGATGGTTTGCCTGTGTGGCATGCTAAGATGCAAATGATCAAGGCTTCTGTTGAAAAGCAAAGTCTTGTGGTGATGATCAAAGCACGTCGTTTGTGGCGTAGCTTTGTGTAACGTTTACCTCGCGTGTTTCACACCAGGTATGAACCAAAAACGGGAGACGGACCTCAGGGAGGACTTGCGTTTCTTTCTAGCTAGAAGTGGCGTCAGTGGTTTTACACGCCCTGACGAGTTTGACTTATGTGGTTGTTGCTGTTGCGAGGCGCCTCGGTTATATCGGTTTCGGCCGATGCATTCTGGTCGGCTGACGGACCAGACTTACACCCCATAGGGTGGGGAAACGTAGTGTTCAGGCATTTTAATCCACATCGGTGGACCGGCCCTGACGATCCAAGGGCCCACCTGAGTCTGGGTCCTGAGGCTCGGGCTAGACAGTCTCGAATCGGTTGAGGACTATCTTTTGCCTCGGTTCATAGATGGAAATCCAATTTCCAAATACGTGACTTTGCGGTTTTATTTGTAAACCTATATATGGCGACATAGTGGCATGGGACGCTCATGCCGCCTATGATTGATACTTATGATTTGAAGTTGTTTTATACACTATGCACTTATTATAGTATCAAATGATTTGTTTCAAACGTATCAAGCATTCCTTGGCTGTTATAAGGGAAAACCCTATCCCCCGGCTTGCGTTGCATTGTGTGATAGGACCTGGGTCTTATAACAGCTTCATTTTTCTTTATTTAGCATTGCGCTATTTGTTTTATGCACTGGTATTCTTGGGAGGAAACCCGTTCCGTGTTATACGGCGTGGTCCCTTGATTTACCTAATGATTTAAAATAAAGATTAACTGTTTTAGTTCTCACACCAGTCACATGACTGACCTGGAGTTTATTGTTTTAACCTAAACTCTGGGTGCCCCTATTTTGACACGGGCAGCTAGTAGTTTCGGTTTTGCAGATTTATATTCACAGGATCCTGGTTTACAGCTGGAACGATATCCGGAAAGCTTTGTATCCGTATATCTCTTCTAGTTGTGTATTGTATTATTTTCCGCTGCTAAGTATTTAAATGTAATTTAAATCTCTGATATTTCTGTGTAAGATGCATTTATGCTCTGTATATTCTTGTAATCTGATGCACTGTTGTAATATACAATGAAATGTTCTTCTGTATGCGTTTTGTTGTGGCTTGTTCTCGAACTATCCGACGCTTTCCTTTACGGGGAAGTTACGGGTCTTCACAAAACCACAACAACAAAACAAGAAGGGTGGTAAAGACAATAATGGCAAGGGAAAGAAGAAATGCTTTAACTGTGGGACACTAGGCCATCTCAGCAAGGATTGCCGAAAGAAAAAGATGACTGGCTGTTTTCACTGTGGCGAAGCGGGACATCTAGTGAAGGACTGCCCAAAGAAGGGGCAGAGGGCAGGAGCTATCTCGGGAGGACAGGTGCAGGCTCTTATGGCACCAGGGCAGGCAAGGGGACAAGTTCAGGCTCTCACGGTCCCACCGCTGCAAGAACGAGGTAGAACCATTTCTGTTGAAAGCTTAGTTTTTCTGTTTGATCATCCTGTCCGTACCTTATTTGATTCGTGCGCATCGCATTCGTTTATCTCTACATCATTAGTTGAATCACTGCACTTAAACACCAGTTTAGTAGAGGATCCCTTAGTTGTTTCGAATCCAATTGGGGGCTCAGCTTATTTGTCCATGATGTGTTTGGATTTGAAAATTTCTATACTTAGCGTTGAGTTTAGATGTGATGCTTATGTGTTGGGCTTCACGGGCTATGGGCTAATTTTAGGAATGGATTGGTTATCTAGAAATGGGGCCGTTCTTGATTGTGAAAGGAGAGTATTTAGGCTCGTGACTCGCCTTGGCAACACTCTCGAAATCTTTTGTAATCCCATAAATTCCGTTATGCTAAGTTACTTAGAATCGCTTGACGCGTCTGAGGAAAATCTACGATCTGTTAGAGTGGTCTGAGAATATTCGGATGTGTTTGAGGAGGTGAAGGGCTTGCCTCCGAAGCGGGAGATAGTTTTCAAATATATCTTGTGGATAATGCGAAATCAGTATCTTTGCCAGTGCGCCACATGGCTCCACGTGAAAGGAGGGAACTCGATAAGCAAGTGAAGGAGTTGCTTGAGAAGGGGTTCATAAGACGTAGTATATCAGAGTGCGGTGCTCCAGTAGTATTTGCCACGAAGGCGGATGGGTCCCTTAGACTTTGTGTGGACTATAGAGAACTTAATAAGCTTACTAAGAAGAACAGACACCCACTGCCGAGGATTGACGATCTATTCGATCAATTAGTTGGCGCCTCAATGTTTTCGCAGTTGGACTTAGCCACTGGTTTCCATCAGTTGAGAGTGGCTGAGGATAGCATTGAAAAGACTTCCTTTAGGACTCCGGACGGTTTCTATGAGTGGCTAGTGATGCCCTTTGGTTTGACAAACGCCCCCGCATACTTTGTTGATTTGATGAGTAGGGTGTTTAGGGAGTACCTTAACAAATTCGTGGTAGTCTTTGTAGACGACATCTTGATCTTTTCTAAGGATGAAGAAGAGCATGCCCTACATCTTAGAGAAGTGTTGGAGACCCTATGAACGCATAATCTTAAAGCCAAATTTTCTAAGTGTCACTTATGGAGGAAGGAAGTACGATTCCTAGGGCACGTGGTTTCCAAAGAAGGGATAGCCGTGCATCCCGCGAAGGTGGTGGCCATCCAAGATTGGAAGGTCCCTAAAAATGCTACCGAAGTGAGAAGTTTCTTGGGGTTGGCTGGCTACTATAGGAAGTTTATCAAAGACTTCGCAAAGATATCAGCTCCATTGACACGTCTAACGAAGAAGAACCTAGTTTTCACATGGGACGTAGATTGTGTTGATGCGTTCCAACGTTTGAAGAGAGCTTTGACCTCAGCCCCAGTCTTAGTGCTGCCAGACGGGAGTAAGCCATTTACCGTTTATACTGATGCTTATGGGACAGGACTAGGCGCAGTCATAATGCAAGAGGGAAGGGTAATAGCCTATGGTGGAAGGCATTTGAGAGCGCATGAGAAAAATTACCCTACACATGACCTAGAGTTGGCCGCTATTGTTTTCGCGCTTAAGTCTTGGCGCCATTATCTACTTGGCAAGAAATTTGAATTATTCACTAACCACAAATCTTTAAAATACTTATTCTCTCAAAAGGACTTGAACTTAAGGCAGCAAAGGTGGATGGAGTTCTTAGCATCCTACGACTTCGAGATAGCATATACCCCTGGCAAGGGTAACGTGGTGGCAGATGCCTTAAGTAGAAAAAGATTATCCTTAAGTCCTTTGTTTGTTGAGCGGCGAAGCTTAGAATTCATTTCGATGTTTGACTTTAGACCTTCCGTTGACTTTGTACCCGGTTTGCTAGCATCCTTGGAGGTTAGACCTACGCTTTTGGGACGGATTGGCGAGGCACAGCGAGACGACCCACGGTTGGTTGAGTTAGTAGAAAAGCTCAAAGGAGGGGAGTCATCAAGCCATCTCCGTAGGTATACCCAAGATGATAGGGGTTGGTTACGTAGGGACGGTAGACTTTGTGTACCAAAAGACGATGACCTAAGGAAGACCATTCTTGACGACGCACATCGTTCGAAAATGACCATTCATCCCGGCGGGGACAAGATGTACAAAGACATGAAGCGAGTTTACTTTTGGGTCGGCATGAAGAAAGATGTGGCCGAGTATGTCGCTAGGTGCTTGGTGTGCCAACAAGTAAAGGCGGAGCAAAAGAAACCCGGTGGATTGCTTCACCCATTGGAGGTTCCACTATGGAAGTGGGAAAGTGTCTCGATGGACTTTGTGGATGGATTACCGCGATCAAGGAAGGGTAATACGGGAATTTGGGTTATAGTAGATAGACTTACTAAGAGTGCCCATTTCATTCCCGTGAAGAGTAAGAGAACTGCTCCATGGTTAGCTTCTATGTACATTCGATAGATAGTTCGTTTGCACGGTGTTCCTTCTAGCATAGTGAGCGACCGCGATCCTATTTTCACTAGCGAATTTTGGAGAAGCTTACAAGAGGCGGTAGGGACTCAGTTATGTTTGAGCACCGCATATCATCCTCAGACGGACGACCAAACCGAGAGGGTGAATCGCATTCTAGAGGATCTTTTGAGGCTATGTATCCTAGACTTTGGGGGTACATGGGAAAAACATCTTCCATTGGTGGAGTTCGCATATAATAACAGCTTTCAGTCCAGCATTGGCATGGCACCTTTTGAAGCTCTTTATGGACGACCTTGTCGTTCACCTACATGTTGGTGGGAATCTACGGATAAGATCTTACTTGGGCCCAATATGATTAGGGAGACTTCGGAGAAGATCGACTTGATTCGAAGGAGGATGAAAGTAGCGCAAGATAGACAGAAATCTTATGCGGATAAGAGGAGGACAGTTCTCGAGTTTGAAGTTGGGGACATGGTCTTTAACAAAGTGTCTCCATTACGGAACATTGTTCGCTTTGGGTCCATTGGGAAATCAGCACTAAGGTTCGTAGGGCCGTTTCCTATTAAGGAGAAGATTGGATGGATGGCGTATATAGTGGAGTTTCCTGAGAGACTTAGTGGTGTACACGATGTATTCCATATGTCACATTTGAGGAAGTGCTTGCACGAGACCGCGGAAGTGGTAGAGCCGAACTTGCTTAGAGAGGTGGAGATAGAGCGTGATGCGACGATTCGACGAGCTCCTACACGCATTCTTGGGTCAGAGATTAAGAAGCTGAGAAATCGAGAGGTCAGACTAGTCAAAGTACAATGGGGAGATGATGAGAGCAACGCTACTTGGGAGACGAAAGAGAAGATGCGTTCACGATACCCTTTTCTTTTCGAGGGTATGTCCTTTAATTTCTCCTTTATCGCTTATGTTGTACTTATCTTATGTTTAGTATATTCTCTCGCTAGTATTCTTGACCTTTAGTTATGATAATCCTGTGGTTGAAACATGTGTTTGAGATATGTTATGTATGATGGATGCAAAGTGGATGCAAGTGTTTGCTAGTGGTTTCTCGTGGACGCATACACACACACACTATTAGGCACTAGATCGGCTCAGTCACTTCATACTGCATATTCATATAAATGGTTGTATTTAGTAAAATGGATGTATAATGAATGTGCTATCATATGGATACCGCATTTTGGTGAATGGTTGTGCACGCATGTAGAAATAATATATATCGATAGGGAACTTTTGCATACATAATGGACGCATGGCACTATCATGGTTTGCATTAAGGAGGTCAACTGAATCAGTGGACCGCCTGATTTTGCATTAGATATGGACATATACACACACTGTGCATTTAAACATGAAAGCATTAGAAACAATGGATGCCTGTGTTTGATGATTGAGTAGATGGATGATTGGATGTTAGAATATACATTCTTCTTAACTTGAAGATTTCGGGGTCGAAATCCTTTAAGGAGGGGAGAATGTTACACCCCGTAATTCTATTAATATTAATATTCACAAATTAAAGAATAACTAATCTCAGATGTGAGAATTGTGGGAAACGGGTTGCGCCATTGTGTTCGTCTCGGAATTCTGGTTGAAATAGAGTCCGAGTTTGCGTGAATTGGACTTCGTATGAAGAAGTTATGGCCATCGGAAGTTTCAGAAAATTCAAAACAGCTCGCAGGAAATTTAAAATTCAAACTGAAAGTGCAGAAGCGGGCTGGGCGAGAAAAATTCCCGCCCAGGCAGGTCGACTGGGGAGTCGACACTAGTGTCGACCTCCACACCCCCCCCCCCCCGCCCCAGGTCGACTATAGTGTCGACCTGGTCAGTCGGCTAGGGTTTTGACTGAGCCCAATCTTGAGCTGCTAATGTGTCTTTAGGGCTGAGTTGGCAAATTTAACGGTTCAGTTTTGTACTGAGTTGATCTGACGGTCTAAATAAAACCTTAACACTATAAATATCTAGGTAGTCTCTCACCCTAATTCATATGAAAAATAGAATAGCTACCGTCATACCACCGCCATGGAACTCAGTCTAGCCGCCGCCAACTAAGAAGGAAGAAAAGCTAATCAAATTCTAATCCTACTCAACTCTAAAGCAAATCAAGACTCTCTTTTCTTCTCTAAATTGTGAGTATGATGATCTTAACAAGATTATTATTAAATTTATTAGATTAAGTTATGAATGGATTATGAGTAGATGATGTGAATTGTCATATATGTTGTTGTAAACCTTATACTATCATGTATGTTATAAATCCTATGCTATGTGGTGATGATATCCTATATGTTGTAAATCATGCTATGATGATGTTATGTATGTTGAGAGTTTCTATGCTAAGTTGTGATGAATCATACATGTTAAAAAGCCATGATGTAACTATCTATGCTAATTAGTTCATGTTAATCAAATCGTAATATTGATACTATTTGGGCTATGTTGATCTATATGACAAGTCACATATGCAAGTTTATGTTAATTAGTAAAAGTTATGAACATATGCCATGACATCTATTATGACATCTAGGATTATGCTATGACATATGTGAAATTCTATGCTAGTTCACACCATTATTATGTTGCCTAAAACCCCATATGCAAGTTTATACATAAATTTGGGTTATGATCATATCATGTAAATTGTGACATTTAACAAGTTGACACCTTTAGATCCTTAACATGTGTAGTTTATGCAAGTTTCACCCCTATTATGATTGGATTATTTTATTTGCCTATATGTTGTGATAATTTGTCTTTGTGCTATGAGTTAGACTATTCGAGTCTAACGTATATTCCACGTTGAATAAGCGAACGTATAAACGTGGGGTAGGGGTAATATTAAGGATTTAATAATAAGAAGTTGGGGTGCAATTGATATGATTTTGCATGCCATGAATGGATGGCCATAATTGAGTCAATTATGGACATCATTAAAAGTGGACTTAATTAATAATTTGTATAGGGAATTATTAAAACTAGGGTAAAAGATTATAAGTGATAATCAATGCTTAGGACACGAGGTTGGACTCGTTTGTGACGTAAACCTGCCCGGACCCGCCCGGCAAATCCAGTGGTCACAAATGTCAGCCCAATTTGAGAGGTCCTAGGCCTAAACTAAAGCATAACAGTTGTAAAGACACGAGGTTAGACTCTTTTATGGTGTAAGACTGGTCGGACCCGCCTGGCAAATCCAACTGCCATAAATGCCAGTCTAATGTGAGAGGTCTTTATGAGGTTATGGCCTGAATGAATTAAGAAATACTTAACCAGATAAACATGTAAGGTGGGACATGGGGGTTAAGTGGGTGCTTTGGGTGGCATGAGGAATCTAGTGGGTGCCCATAGTGGCATGTGAAATATGATTAGTAAGACTTAACCAAACACACATGTAATTGAACATGACTAAGAGGGTTAAGTGGGATATACTAGTGGTGACAAGCTTAGGTGGGTAGCTTGTGGGGCCCATTTCAACCAGTATCCCAAACGTATCTTTGTGGGATCGACCCAAGTCGAGGACGGAACACGCATACTGGGTTTGACTATAAGAGGCCAAAACGGGGAGCGGTGGCAACGCAAGTCCAACGGGTTTCATATGCATGTGTGAACCCGGGCTGGTAGGTAAGACGTTGTTGCATCGTGTAGGTATAAGTCATGCATTCTCAAGTTGTATTGGGTTGCCACTTTAGGGGAGTGATACACCCCACTGTGGGGCCAGCACGGGTATCTACGAGTAGGGAGCCGATCGCAAGTGGGTAGTGGGGTACACCTAGTGGAGATAGGGGCAGACGGCACCTATGTAGTCAGCTAGGGGTACGTAAGGCTATTTATATAGTTTCTGTGTGAAGCAAGTGGGATCAACCTTTAGGGTGACTGGTGCGGTGCAATGTAGTAATATGCGGTGCAGTGTACCAATTGTTCGTTAGTAATTAGGTGCGCCTTTAACGTTATCTCAAACGTTATCTTTATCTGCTCTTCCATACCTAATAATTCATAGACATTTACTTGTCTTCCAGCTTATGCCTTAGTCTAGTTATTTTGATAATAGTATTGTTAGAATTATCATACTCGCCAGACTTTATGTCTGACCCCCTCCATTTCTATCCTTTTTCCCCCTCCAGGTCCTCAGGTTGGGCCCAGCTCTAGTGGAGTTTGATTGGATTGCTTTATCTCTCTTGGAAAGCTTGGACCGTTGAAGTAAAGTCCAGCTTGTTATCTTCTTTAATGGCTATTTGTGTAATGGGATTGTGTATTTTGTTTTATGAAGACGGATATTGTACTTGACTCTGATTTATGGTTTTATGATGTAATAAACATGTTTAAATTCCGCTGCAATAAAATGAAGTTTTCGATTTCCAAGTACTACTTATTATCTGTCTTGTTGTGATTTTTCTGTACTATATTCACTTAAAACCTCCATGGAAGTTAATGCATTCCCTTTGTGAGTGACATTAATGGACGTGGGGTGTTACAAGTCAAGGGCCTGTTTGACTAGCAATTTTAAATTTTGAATTTTTCAATGATGAAATGAATTGGATTTCCAAAAATGGTCAATCTGAATAATAGTTATAACATATAAAATTGAAACAATTTTTTCATTTCTTGTCATTTCATTTTCCCTTTTTTCCATTTCTTGCACCTTTCATATCCTTCCATGTCATTCGCTCCATCTCTTGTTATCCTACGCGACACCTTTTTTAATACATAATGAAAATGAAAGACAAAAATTTATGGGAATAAATGAAACATCATCTATGTGTTTATATTTTACTTTTTAATTTTGAAATGAAAATTTAAAAGAAAAAAGGCAAGCAACAACTAGTTATAATTAAAGAAGCTCCAAAATGGATCAAAAAGTTATGGGGGAAAAATGGTTTGGACCAAATCCAATTTTATATTTTGACAATAGGATAATAGGATAGCTAATGAAAACATTTTTCATTCAATATTAAATATTTATTGCAAGAAAGGTTCGATGTTTTCGGTTTTGATCACTTAAGGAGTTCAGTATTTTTGAGAGTTCTGATCTTAGTTGCGGTTTCAGTATTTTCAACTACCATATTAAACATTATTAACACCAAAAACAAATCCAACCATAACAACATTTAGTAACACATTATTAAAGCATTTTATATACTAACATAATTAACAAATTTATACACCAGAACACAATTATATATCAGGCCCCTTCGACATATGTTATTTAAAACCCCGGCTCATATCCACATTAGCAAAGCTTAGACTATATCCTACTCCTCATTTCTTTAATTATTACTAAGTGTGTATCTAACGGCAAGTTATGCGGATGCAAAACTCGGGACAAAATGGACTGTAGGGTTACCAAAATCAAAGTACTGAAACCACTCCATTAATGTTAACTATAATAATAACTGCAAAAATTATCGAAATTCTTTGTCATTCACTGGGAATCCAATACAAACCTCGTCTCAATAAAGCACACGACCACCAACGAAACCGGCTAAACTAATTACATGATAGATTGTGACAATGACTAGAAGGATTTGTTAAAGAAACAAGAAGAAAGGAAGAAGGAAAGCGGTAGATAGACAGAAGTGGAGAACGCAGACATTAAAAATCTCAAGGAAATCAAAAGATTTATGTGATGTTTATTAATTTTTATGGAGAAGAGTGCAAAAAGATGAAAAGATGAAAACGAGCCACAGTAACTTTACAAGTATCAATTCTGGTCAAAGGAAATTATTTGAAACGAAGACCACAATGAAAACGGTTTTATTTGAAAAGAAGGTCACAATGAAAACTATTTTTTTCGTGATTCAAAACGTATGGAGAATTCAGAATTGTCCAATATGCTTTTTAGGCAATATGTTCAGCATATGAACTTATTTGTCCAAATGTCTTTTTGGTTATTCAAAACTTACAAAAATGTAGTCTAATATTCCTTTTAGAAGAACTTATTGGTGATAGTTTTCTATATGCCATTTGAACGAGCATTCTCTAATTGTTGAAAATAAAGACCCACATCAAGAAATATATATCTAAGATTCTATATAAATACCAAGAGACTCATATTTATGCCAGCGCTATCAATTTAGTGAGTAGTTAGTTACTTAGCTAAATATGTATCTTGACTTGATAACAATCATTACTCACATAAATGGATAACACAATTTTGTTGTCAACACTGATCTTGGCTAAAAAATACTTTTGGTATAGGTCCTTATTAAGATTTAAAATACACGAAAAGTCTTTCACTAAATTTCAGTGTAAATTAGTTCTCTGTTTTTTATCCTCGATTGTTGCAGACATGTCAAAAAAAATTCTTGTGCACGCCATAAAAGTTGCTAACATATCAGCAATTATTTACAAAAATTGCTGACATTTCAACAATAATTTTTCAGTTTTCTACACACTGTATAAAAATTGTTCGCATATCAGCAATTATTTATTGAAGTTACTGATATTTATGCAATAAATTATCCTCTGTTTCCGGAAAACAAAAACCAGATTTACAATGAAACTTTACCAGCGAAAGTTGTTGACCTATCAACAATCTTCTATCTATATAATAATTCTCACTTATCTTACCTTTGGTCTGACCTTGAAATACCGAAGTTGCCCCTCACTTTTTAAATATCACCTAATACTCGCTACTTTTGGCTGTGTATAATTATTTTCCTAAAACTTTACAAGCAATCTTTCGTAAATAATTTGACCGTATATACTACTCACTACTTTTTTGATAATAATTCTCACTAATCTTACCTTTGGTCTGACCTTGAAATACCATAATTGCCCCTCACTTTTTAAATATCACCTAATACTCACTACTTTTGGATGTGTATAATTATTTCCCTAAAACTTTGCCTGCAACCTTTCATAAATAATTTGACCATATATATTACTTACAACTTTTGGATGTGTATAATTATTTCCCTTAAATTTTGCAAGCAACATCTCATAAATAACTTGACCGTATATACTTTGAATGTGTATAACTATGCACTACATTTGGCTGTGTATAATTGTTTCCCTAAAACATTGCATGCAGTTTTTCATAAATAATTTGAATGTATATACTACTCACTACTATTGGCTGTATATAATTATTTCCCCCTATCTCACCGTAATTTCAGACTAGAAATATTCAAATATCCTTTATCCTGCAACCAACGTCAGCTATTTTACAAATATATCTGTGTGCAATTACAACTAGACATCCTTAACTATTCCACATTTTCAGGAAATAAATATTCCGAGATTCTTATACTAGATAAACGCATTCTAGAAAAATTGACTTGTCCTATAAATACCACAAAGTTTGTTCAATAACATTCATCACTCGTTCACCCTAACATTTTCTATTACTTTACTCATTGCCACTACTACTTCCTCACATCTACTTCAGGTTACCTTTATGTGTGTTTGAAATGGCACATTTTCTAGAAGCCACACCACTAGCCTATAAACACTGTTTGTCATATCCACTTACTATTCATGTATCTCCCATACAATTTCTTTTCCACTGCCCTCCCATAATAATGCATTTAAATCTTTCACCGTCATTGTTTCCTTCCCAACATGCAGAAACTGTGCAGATTGCAGATGACATTGGAACTAATTCATACAAATGGAATTGTTTGATTATTTTCTTTTACCAAAAATGATCATGAGTTTTTCCCTATTTTCTTTAGTTAATTTATTTTTGTATATGTATTGTTCAAATAGCTTGGTACCTTTTTTATATCTATCCAATATTCCTGCTATATTTGTTGTTATTTCACGTTATAGACCAGCCTACAAATGGAATAGTAATTGTAGAACATAAAGATTAACTTTTTATCGCTTGCATTTCTAACCGAGGTGTTCATATGTATATTAGCTTCTTCAAAGCTTGATAATTCTATAGCACTTATACACTTGCAATTAATTTCAGTTATTATTTTTATATATTTTTTCCCATGTATTCTCATAAGTTTCGTTGCTTTATTTCTTTTTATATTATGTACCACAATGATATAACATTAATACCTTTACTCATTTGACTAAAATAGATATCAATTATTTGTATACGATTTTACAATGATATCTTAATATATATAAGTAATATTTTCTTTCCTATATTATTTCTGTGTGGACAAATCTACATAACAACAAAAGGAACATAAACTGCTGCACATGTAGAATCAACAAAAGCATGACAATTTTTATTATTAATTTATTTTTAATTATTATGACTAATTTTGCTTTAAATATATTATCAAATAAAATAGTCATATTTAGTTCTTTTCTATAAAAAAAGGTATTTAGTCCATTCTAACTTTAGTTCAAATTATTACATTGTAATATACCATTTTGCCAACTATTTCCACATGTATTTCTTACTATTTTATTTGATCAAATTTTTAAAAAAATATTTCTTAGAGTAATTAATACTATGTACATAAGATTACTTGCTCATTTGGAACTTTTTGTTTCATTTGATATGCAAGTTATATATGGTGCTTTACAATTGATTCATCAATTTTTGTCCCTGATTTCTCTTATGATTACTATTTTAAGAAGAGATTATTCCATTCAATGCATTTCTAAATCATCCAAATGGAAAAATAAAACTTATGTATATACGCTTTCAATTGCATCTGGCTTACATGTGTGCTTTTGACAGTTTTTTTCTAACTTTACATTATGCTTTGTCATTTGCAGAAATTGTGTAGATTGCAGATGACATTGGAACTAATTCATAAAATGGAATTGTTTGATTAGTTTCTTTTACCAAAAATGATCATGAATTTTTCCCTATATTCTTTGGTTACTTTTTTTTGTATACGTTTTGTTTAAATATCTTGGGACCTTTTTTATATCTATCAAATATTCCTGCTATATATGTTGTTATTTCAAGTTATAAACCAACCTACAAATGGAATAGTAATTGTAGAATGTAAAGGTTAACTTTTTATCGCTTACATTTCTAACCTAGATGTTTATATGTATATTAGTTTCTTTAAAGCTTGATAATTCTATAGCACTTATACACTTGTAATTAATTTCAGTTGTTATTTATATATACTTTTTCCATATATTCTCATAAGTTTCGTCGCTTTATTTCTTTTTATATCATGTACCACGGTGATATAGCATTAATACCTTTACCCATTTTACTAAAATAGATACCAGTTATTTGTATATGATTTTACAATGATATCTTAACATATATAAGCAATATTTTCTTTCCCATATTAATTCTGAGTGGACAAATCGACATAACAACAAAAAGGAACATAAACTGCTGCACGTGTAGCATCAACAAAAGCATGACTATTTTTATTATTAATTTATTTTTAATTATTATGAATAGTTTTGCTTTAAATATATTATCAAATAAAATAGTCAGATTTAATTCTTTTCTATAAAAAAATCGGATTTGGTCCATTCTAAATTTAGTTCAAATTATTACATTGTAATATGCCATTTTTACAACTATTTCCACATGTATTTCTTAATATTTTATTTGATATAAATATTTATTTATATTTATAAAAGGAATTGAAAATGGTGCGGTAGTTCGATAATTCGATTTCAAAGTTCAAATGGATGTGCAGGATTCAAAATAAACCGGATTTTTGTGAAACAAAAAATAATTGATTCTAATTGAGAATATCTTTCCAACGAATCTGAAAAATCCAAATTTCATAGCGGGAATCAAAAGATATGTCCAGTTGAAAATTCAGAATAATCGCTATCGAATTCAGGCCCTTAAAATAGAAATTTCGCAAACGACCTCGGATTTCGACGAAACCAATTTTGTTGGATCCTTGATGTCAAGTTATTGCTAGATTCCAAATTTAATAATTTTTCGAATCAATATGTGAGCGTGGCAAAGGAAAACGCATTTGACCAGTTTCAATTGATTTTAATCGACTGGAAAATGACAAATTTTCCAACGGTCTCAGAATTCGACGAAACTAGTTTTGTTAGGACCGTATGGTCAATACGAAGCTAGAAAATATTTTTCTGGAATTTTTCGAGTTAGTATGTGGCCCTGGTAAATTGAAATGCGCGTTCAAATTCAATATATAGAGTTATATGTTGATTTTAACGAAAACTGATCGAAACGATCGAATCAGCCTACGATACATATCCCATTGTGTTCGGAATGGGGGTAATTAGCTAGGGACGATAGTCGGTGGGTTCGATTTTGAGTTCGAAATAAAAAGTTGCTTTTTGAAATTAAATAATTAAATAAATTAAAAATAAAATATCTCCCTCTCTCTCCTTAACCATTCAGCCCCCCCGTTGACCATTGATTAAACAAAAAAAAAGAAACAAAAGGGGGGAGGCGCTCCTCCCAGCAGCGCCGTCGCGCCGCCTCCAGGGCGTGGCCCTCTCTTCCTCCACCTCCCCTTCTCCTCCTCCAACCTCTCCCTCCCCGCCCAAGCACGAAACCCCAACGCATCGACCCTCCGCCCTCCTGAAAACCCCCACGCGCGCCACCCTGCTGGACCGCCATCCACCCTCCACCACCCTCCGACCTACTCGCGGGCCCCCCTCTAACCTCGCGCTCCTCCTCTCCTCTTCTATCCCAGGCCGCAAGCACCCCCACCACCAACCCGACGCGACGAACCCCCTCTTCCTTTGATCATCGTGAGTATTTCCTTTTCTTTCTTCCCTTTTACTGATTTTGATTCTAAGCGAAAAAAACTAGGATTTTAGCCAATAAAAGATTTGATTTTTATCTATTTAAAAGTTATGTTTTTATTTATAAAAATATGGTTTTTATATAGGGTAATTATTCATGAAGATTCGATTTTTATTCATTTGAAAACCATAAAGATGTGATTTATGAAAACGAAAAGAAGTGATTTTTAATGAAGTAAAAATATAATTTTTATAAAGTAGAAGTATTAAAAATATGATTTTTATATAATAGAGAATATAAAAATATTACCTTTACTTATGTAGCGAAATAAAAATCTGATTTTTATTATAAATATATTGAAACAAAAATGGGATTTTTATAGCGATGAAATAAAAATTCGATCTTTATATAAGAAGTAGAAGTTAAAATAGAATTTTTATTTATTGAATGAAATAAAAATATAGTTTTTATTTGAGCAGTGTGAAAAGAACTGCATTGGAATTTCAGTCAAATCCAGACAGTTCAGCAGTTCAAAAGCAAAGCACGGCGGAGTGGAATCCTCTGTGAGAACTTCTCACCTTTTAATTTTATTTTCTAGTTAAAATATATACTAGGATGCAGACGGTGTTTAGTAGCACCCGACACCCGTCGTCCACAGACCATGGACGGCTTGTATGCTTGTTTGTTTGATTTTGATGTGTAGTTGATTGTGTGATGTGAAATGAAATAAAATATTTATATAGTTAAAATATTTTATAGTTGAAAATAGAATTTTTAAAGTGTATGTAAAATGAAATAAAAATAAACAGATCAGACGATTTGTTTATATACACATATTTGACTGATATTGATTGGGACGATAAATTTTACACATCGCCCAACTGCACAAATAAAATCTGTGTTTGATTGTTTGAAACCCCACACGGGTATTGGGACGATATATGACGTACACCAGTCCCAATAATTAGCTGAATGTCGATCGATTGATTGACAGACTGTTATAAGCGTTGAATATTTATATTTGATGCTTATACAGCATAGAATGCACTTTGGATGATGGTTGATTATTCATCGTTGTTATTGTATACATGTGTTGTAGAAAATCCATATAATTAACATTATATGGTAATTGATTGGGCCTCATTCCAGTTTTGAAATAGAAATATTTGAAAGAGAAATATTTGAAATAGAATATATGAAAATAGAAACATATGAAGCCGTGTTGATTAGGTTGACGCCATTTTGACGTGAACAATATTTATATCGATTATATTCGTTTTTATAATGAATATTGAAAAGTGCTTTCAAAATCGAATATTTTGAAATGAAATTCGAATTGAAATTGAATAGAAATGAATTCGAATTGAAATTGAATATAAATGAATTCGAATTGAAATTGAATATAAAGGAATTCGAATTGAAATTGAATAGAAATGAATTCGAATTGAAATTGAATAGAAATGAATTCGAATTGAAATTGAATAGAATTGAATTCGAATTGAAATCGAAAGGAATTGAATTCGAATTAAATTGAAATTGAATTGAAATCGATTTGAAATGAATTTAAAACGAATTTATATTAGAATATTCAATTTTGATTTGAAATTGAATATGAAGTTGAAACCGTTTTGAAAATGAATTTAAAACGATTTGTAAAGCACGTTTTGAAAATGAATTTAAAACGATTTGTAAAGCACGTTTTGAATTGAAATCGACGAAGTATATATATTATATATATATATATATATATATATAATATAATGGCCTGAATAGAACGCGCCGCGCCGCGGCAGTTCGCGAATTTCGACCATTGACTTCGAATGGATATTGCGGGAGATTCGACCGTCGGATACTCCTAAAACCGGAACCGTTAGGTTCGTATCGAAAAGAGCTATCTAACGATTATTAGAAATTAGAAATATAATGGTTGGATTTGGAATTATGTCCAAATCAAATTTGAAAAAGGTCGTTGTAAGTGCAGTTCGATGGCCGTTGATGGAAATCGACTGTACGGGCCTTGATAAAATTATTAAAAATAGTAATAATTTGTGTAGAATCATAAGAAATGATTTGTGAAGAATTGGGATGAAATACTCCATATTTGAAAAGATAAAAATAGATTTTTATCGAAATGAACTAGTTTTGAACTAGAATAATAATTTATTTATTTTTGAAATAAATAAATTGGATTTGAAAATAACCAGAATTTACAATAATTGCATTGGAATGGATTTGAATCGAAATTGTCTTCGGAATATTTCGATGTTGGATTTCGTGATTATACAGATGTTGTTATGGAAATTTGAAAGATATATATATACATATCGTTATTTCCAATACGATATTTGTTGGTCGTAGAATTTGATATTGAATATAAGCCGATATATTTTCTATTCAGAGCCTTGTATTTAATATCAAATGTGATTTGGTTTTGTCGTGAATGGTGTCTTTATTAACACTGTTCTTGAACCCAGTTGAGAAAAGATTAAATCTTTTTATTTAGATTTAATGAAGTGTACCAATTAAATAATATTTAATTGGAATTGAATTGGTATTGATTTTTGGGTTTATCGTGAACAGTGTTTTAAATAACACTTGTTCTTTAACCCGATAATTAATGGAATGTGATTTTGGGTTTATCGTGAACCGTGTTGCAAATGACACTGATTCTTTAACCCAGTCAAAGATTAAAACTAAGTGGAGTTTTAATGAATCTTTAATTAGATTGAAAAGGTCGAGAATGGAGTATAACCAGTTTTGCTCCAGGCGATAGTTAAATCTTTAATTAGATTTGAGCGTGAAATGGTAATTGAATTTACCGATAACACCGTGGTGTTAGATATGAAGTATAACCAGTTTTACTTCATGGGATGAATAGGTTTGGATTGGGAAATTAAAACAAATGATTACTTCAGTAAGGTTCGTTAATCCCGACTAGTTTGAATTGATATTCAAAGAAGATTAAAGAATAAATTTACAGAATTTATCTTTGATAAAATTAATGGGAACCTTTCCCAAAATATAAGAAAATTTGAATAAAAGAATATTCTGAATTGGAATGAGGCGTATGTTGTGTTTGTGTAACACGTGTTTATTATATACGCGAGTTATTCAGAAAGACCGGGTTTATCCCATTCTGAATAACTGATTCGACGATAAGTCGAAGATGAAGACGGTGGTTGAAGACCGGAGGTCTTCACGTCGTTTGGGTGATTACTGATGATCTTGATTGGGCTGTACACCCAAGAAGATGGAAACAGTTGGTGATCGTCCAGACGTACTTGGAGATCGATGGATATGCGGGGTACTAGGTGCCTCCGGTTTCGTTCAGACCCAGAATGGACTTGCAAATGGACTGTGTGCCTGACATTGGATTTTAGTCTGTGTGATTGATTTCTATTAAATATATATCTGTTTGGCGGCAGAGAATTTATTCTCTTGCTTAACGCACTTCTCTGAGACGTACGAGCTCAGGGGTTATATACTGATGGATATCAAACGCATGGAGTGAACTGCCTGTTGGCATGCCTAAGTGGCAAATGATCAAGGCTTCTGTTGAAAAGCAAAGTCTTGTGGTTGATGATCAAAGCACGGCCTGTGTGGCGTAGCTTTGTGTAACGTTGATTCGCGAGCCTCACACCCCGATGTGAACCGAAACGGGAGAGGACGTCAGGGAGGGCATGCGTTTCTTTCTAGCTAGAAGTGGCGTCAGTGGTTTTACACGCCCTGATGAGTTTGACTTATGTGGCTGTTGCTGTTGCGAGGCGCCTCGGTTTGATCGGACGATCCGGGTCCGGTGGAGTCATTCGTTGGCTCATTTACGCCCCATAGGGCGGGGAAACGCATGTTCAGGGTTTAAGTTTAATCCACATCGGTGGACTCGCCCTGAAGATCCAAGGGCCCACCTGAGTCTAGGTCCTGAGGCTTGGGTTAGAGAGTCTCGAATCGGTTGAGGACTATCTTTTGCCTCGGTTCATAGATGGAAATCCAATTTCCAAATACGTGACATTTGCGGTTTTAATTGTAGAACTAGTATGGCGACATGATATATGGTACTCATGCCGTCTATGATTGATACTTATGATTTGAAGTTGTTTTATACACTATGCACTTATAGTGGTATCAAATGATTTGTTTTAAACGTACTACGCATGTTTGGCTATTATAAGGGAAAACCCTATCCCCCGGCTTGCGTTGCATTGTGTGATAGGACCTGGGTCTTATAATAGCTTCATTTTTCCAAAAAGCATTGCGCTGTTTTGTTATATGCACTGGTATTCTTGGGAGGAAACTCGTTCCGTGTTATACGGCGTGGTCCCCTGATTTGCCTAACTTTAAAAATAAAGATTAATAACTGTTTTAGTTCTAACACCAGTCCCATGACTGACCTGGAGTTTATTGTTTTTAACCTAAAACTCTGGGTGCCCCTATTTTCGACACTGGCAGCTAGTAGTTTTGGTTTTGCAGATTTATATTCACAGGATCCTGGTTTACAACTGGAACGATATCCGGAAAGCTTTGTATCCGTATATCTCCTTCAGTTGTGTATTGTATTATTTTCCGCTGCTATGTAATGTATTGTAATCTCTGATATTTTCTGTTGTATATTATTTGTTTATACTCTGTATATTCTTGTATTCTGATGGAATTGTTGTAATAAACAATGAAATGTTCTTCCGTCTGCGTTCTATTTTGTCGTGTTCTCAAAATAATTCGTTCTTTCTCTTCTCTTCGGAGACCGGGGAAGTTTGGGTCGTTTCATCATGGTATCAGAGCTTTGGTTTACAAAGCTCAGAGAACAGGACACACTAGAACCATACGAAAGAATTCATCAGAAATTGGATTAGTAATATCCAATGGGAATGACTCGTTAGAGATGGGATCAGTAGTATCCTAGAACGAGTGTGAAGAGTAAATTTTAAAATGAAAACAAAATTTGTTTTGAAATTTAAATCACTTATTCGTATTTGTTTATTTATTTATATGAATTTGGACAATCCAATATATAAAGATTTTGCATATATGTCTTGCAAACGTGTATTCAATGTTTTAATGTATTGGATAGTTATAGGATCATACTCTAGTTTCTCGGGGATAATTCTGGTGACAGGGCACCATCGCTAGTATTTATTTTCGGGCGACGAAAGTGAGATTTCTATATATTTCTAATTGACTAGTGTGAGAACCGAAACTAGATAGGGCTTATTGTTGTGATTTGGCATCAAAAATGTGATTTTTGACTGTGTATCAAAGTTATGAATTTGAAATGATAATCAACTAATTGATTGATGGTTGTGTTGCTTGATTATTGTTGGATTGTTTAGATTTGAACCATTTAGACAAATTGAATCAAATAGTGAATTGCATTGAAAATTTGTCGCATTTGCTTGCATATACATGTACTTACATTGAACAGGTCATAGCAAAGAGGCTAGAGCAGAAGAATAAAATTGTTTGCCCGACAAATAGGTACATGTTTACCCTAATTTACTATTTTGTTTGGGTGATGATGATTTTATGAGCCGATTGGCTTTTTCTTTTTCTTTTTGAGATCAGAGGGCCTGTATGGCAATTTCGGGATTTTCCCGTGCTCCCGATGCAGGGGAGGTTATGGCGAAATTTTTCGAAAATTTAGGGTGTTAGCCAAATTTTTGAAAAAATTGAAAAGTTCTTAGAAACTGAAAAGTTGAAGAACTTAAGCCGTAGTGAAAATACTGGAAGTTGAGTTGATTTGTTAAACAACTTTCGGCTTCGTTCCTTTTCGGGGACAAAAAGTTTAAGTGGGGGAGATTGTAATAACCCGGAAATCTAGGCCAGTTTAAAATTTTTATTTTGGCAAATTTAGTGAATTTTGATTATTTAAAATGAATTATTTTAAATAATAATGACAAGAAATTTATTTTGAATATAATTCGAACGTATATATTCGTTTGAATCGAAGACAGAATATAATTATTTATTTATATTTATAAAAGGAATTGAAAATGGCGCGGTAGTTCGATAATTCGATTTCAAAGTTCAAATGGATGTGCAGGATCCAAGATTAATCGGATTTTAGTGAAACAAATAATAATTGATTCTAATTGAGAATATCTTTCCAACGAATCTGAAAAATCCAAATTTCATAGTGGGAATCAAAAGATATGTCTAGTTGAAAATTCAGAATAGTCGCTATGGAATTCGGGCCCTTAAAAATGGAAATTTTGCAAACGACCTCGGATTTCGACGAAACCACTTTTTTTGGATCCGTGATTCCAAGTTATTGCTAGATTCCAAATTTCATAATTTTTCGAATCAATATGTGAGCCTGGCAAAGGAAAACGCGTTTGATCAGTTTTAGTTGATTTTAATCGACTGGAAAATGACCATTTTTCCAGCGGTCTCAGAATTCGACGAAACTAGTTTTGTTAGGACCGTATGGTCTATACGAAGCTAGAAAATATTTTTTTGGAATTTTTCGAGTTAGTATGTGGCCTCGGTAAATTGAAATGCGCGTTCAAATTCAATATATTTAGTTATATGTTGATTTTGACGAAAACTGATTGAAACGATCGAATCAGCCTACGATACGTATCCCATTGTGTTCGGAATGGGGGTAATTAGCAAGGAACGACAGTCGGTGGGTTCGATTTCGAGTTTGAAATAAAAAGATGCTTTTTGAAATAAAATAATTAAATAAATTAAAAATAAAATATCTCCCTCTCTCTCCTTAACCATTCAGCCTCCCCCCCCCCCCCCCCCGTTGACCATTGATTAAACAAAATAAATAAATAAAAGAAACAAAAGGGGGGAGGCACTCCTCCCAGCAGCGTCGTCGCGCCCCCCCGGCGCGCCGCCGCCAGGGCGTGGCCCCCTCTTCCTCCACCTCCCCTTCTCCTCCTCCAACCTCTCCCTCCCTGACCAAGCACGAAACCCCAACGCATCGACCCTACGCCCTCCTGAAAACCGCCACGCACGCCACTCTGCTGGACCGCCAGCCGCCTTCCACCACCCTCCGACCTACTCGCGGGCCCCCCCCTCTGACCTCGCGCTCCTCCTCTCCTCTTCTATCCTAGGCCGCAAGCACCCCCACCACCAACCCGACGCGACGAACCCCATGTTCCTTTGATCATCGTGAGTATTTCCTTTTCTTTCTTCCCTTTTTCTGATTTTGATTCTAAGCGGAAAAAAACTAGGATTTTAGCCAATAAAAGATTTGATTTTTATCTATTTAAAAGCTATGTTTTTGTTTATAAAAATACGGTTTTTATATAGGGTAATGATTCATAAAAATTCGATTTTTATTCATTTGAAAACCATAAAGATGTGATTTTTGAAAACGAAAAGAAGTGATTTTTAATGAAGTAAAAATATAATTTTTATAAAGTAGAAGTATTAAAAATATGATTTTTATATAATAGAGAACATAAAAATATTATCTTTACTTATGTAGCGAAATAAAAATCTGATTTTTATTATAAATATGTTGAAACAAAAATGGGATTTTTATAGCGATGAAATAAAAATTTGATCTTTATATAAGAAGTAGAAGTAAAAATAGAATTTGTATTTATTGAATGAAATAAAAAGATAATTTTTATTTGAGCAGTGTGAAAAGAACTGCATTGGAATTTCAGTCAAATCCTGACAGTTCAGCAGTTCAAAAGCAAAGCACGGCGGAGTGGAATCCTCTGTGAGAACTTCTCACCTTTTAATTTTATTTTCTAGTTAAAATATATACTAGGATGCAGACGGTGTTTAGTAGCACCCGACACCCGTCGTCCACAGACCATGGACGGCTTGTATGCTTGTTTGTTTGATTTTGATGTGTAGTTGATTGTGTGATGTGAAATGAAATAAAATATTTATATAGTAAAAATATTTTATAGTTGAAAATAGAATTTTTAACGTGTATGTAAAATGAAATAAAAATAAACAGATCGTACGACTTGTTTATATACACATATTTGACTGATATTGATTGGGACGATAAATTTTACACATCGCCCAACTGCACAAATAAAATCTGTGTTTGATTGTTTGAAACCCCACATGGGTATTGGGACGATATATGACGTACACTAGTCCCAATAATTAGCTGAATGTCGATCGATTGATTGACAGACTGTTATAAGCGTTGAATATTTATATTTGATGCTTATACAGCATAGAATGCACTTTGGAAGATGGTTGATTATTCATCGTTGTTATTGTATACATGTGTTGTAAAAAATCCATATAATTAACATTATATGGTAATTGATTGGGCCTCATCCCAGTTTTGAAATAGAAATATTTGAAATAGAAATATTTGAAAGAGAAATATTTGAAATAGAATATTTGAAAATAGAAACATATGAAGCCGTGTTGATTAGATTGACGCCATTTTGACGTGAACAATATTTATATCGATTATATTCGTTTTTATAATGAATATTGAAAAGTGCTTTCAAAATCGAATATTTTGAAATGAAATTCGAATTGAAATTGAATAGAAATGAATTCGAATTGAAATTGAATATAAATGAATTCGAATTGAAATTGAATAGAAATGAATTCGAATTGAAATTGAATAGAAATGAATTCGAATTGAAATTGAATAGAATTGAATTCGAATTGAAATCGAAAGGAATTGAATTCGAATTAAATTGAAATTGAATTGAAATCGATTTGAAATGAATTTAAAACGAATTTATATTGGAATATTCAATTTTGATTTGAAATTGAATATGAAGTTGAAACCGTTTTGAAAATAAATTTAAAACGATTTATAAAGCACGTTTTGAATTGAAATCGATGAAGTATATATTATATATATTATATATATAATATAATGGCCTGAATAGAACGCGCCGTGCCGCGGCAGTTCGCGAATTTCGACCATTGACTTCGAATGGATATTGCGGGAGATCCGACCGTCGGATTCTCCTAAAACTGGAACCGTTGGGTTCGTATCGAAAAGAGCTTTCTAACGATTATTAGAAATTAGAAATCTAACAGTTGGATTTGGAATTATGTCTAAATCAAATTTGAAAAAGGTCGTTGTAAGTGCAGTTCGATGGCCGTTGATGAAAATCGACTGTACGGGCCTTGATAAAATTATTAAAAATAGTAATAATTTGTGTAAAATCATAAGAAATGATTTGTGAAGAATTGGGATGAAATACTCCATATTTGAAAAGATAAAAATAGAATTTTTTCGAAATGAACTAGTTTTGAACTAGAATAATAATTTATTTATTTTTGAAATAAATAAATTGGATTTGAAAATGGTTTTGAAAATAACCAGAATTTCCAATAATTGCATTGGAATGGATTTGAATCGAAATTGTCTTCGGAATATTTCGATGTTGGATTTCGTGATTATACAGATGTTGTTATGGAAATTTGAAAGATATATATATATATTTATACATACATATCGTTATTTCCAATACGATATTTGTTGGTCGTAGTATTCGATATTGAATATAAGCCGATATATTTTCTATTCAGAGCCTTGTATTTAATATCAAATGTATTTGGGTTTGTCGTGAATGGTGTCTTTATTAACATTGTTCTTGAACCCAGTTGAGAAAAGATTAAATCTTTTTATTTAGATTTAATGAAGTGTACCAATTAAATAATATTTAATTGGAATTGAATTGGTATTGATTTTTGGGTTTATCGTGAACAGTGTTTTAAATAACACTTGTTCTTTAACCCGATAATGAATGGAATGTGAATTTGGGTTCATCGTGAACCGTGTTTCAAATGACACTGGTTCTTTAACCCAGTCAAAGATTAAAACTAAGTGGAGTTTTAACGAATCTTTAATTAGATTGAAAAAGTCGAGAATGGAGTATCACCAGTTTTGCTCCAGGCGATAGTTAAATCTTTAATTAGATTTGAGCATGAAATGGTAATTGAATTTACCAATAACACCGTGGTGTTAGATATGAAGTATAACCAGTTTTACTTCATGGGATGAATAAGTTAGGATTGGGAAATTAAAACAAATGATTACTTCGGTAAGGTTCGTTAATCCCGACTAGTTTGAATTGATATTCAAAGAAGATTATAGAATAAATTTACAGAATTTATCTTTGATAAAATTAATGGGAACCTTTCCCAAAATATAAGAATATTTGAATAAAAGAATATTCTGAATTGGAATGAGGCGTATGTTGTGTTTGTGTAACACGTGTTTATTATATACGCGAGTTATTCAGAAAGACCGGGTTTATCCCATTCTGAATAACGGATTCGACGATAAGTCGAAGATGAAGACGGTGGTTGAAGACCGGAGGTCTTCACGTCGTTTGGGTGATTACTGATGATCTTGATTGGGCTGTACACCCAAGAAGATGGAAACAGTTGGTGATCGTCCAGACGTACTTGGAGATCGATGGATATGCGGGGTACTAGGTGCCTCCGGTTTCGTTCAGACCCAGAACGGACTTGCAAATGGACTGTGTGTCTGACATTGGATTTCAGTCTGTGTGATTGATTTCTATTAAATATATATCTGTTTGGCGGCGGAGAATTTATTCTCTTGCTTAACGCCCTTCTCTGAGACGTACGAGCTCAGGGGTTATATACTGATGGATATCAAACGCATGGAGTGAATTGCCTGTGTGGCATGCCTAAGTGGCAAATGATCAAGGCTTCTGTTGAAAAGCAAAGTCTTGTGGTTGATGATCAAAGCACGGCCTGTGTGGCGTAGCTTTGTGTAACGTTGATTCGCGAGCCTCACACCCCGGTTTGAACCAAAACGGGAGAGGACGTCAGGGAGGGCATGCGTTTCTTTCTAGCTAGAAGTGGCGTCAGTGGTTTTACACGCCCTGACGAGTTTGACTTATGTGGTTGTTGCTGTTGCGAGGCGCCTCGGTTTGATCGGACGATCCGGGTCCGGTGGAGTCATTCGTTGGCTCATTTATGCCCCATAAGGCGGGAAAACGCATGTTCAGGGTTTAAGTTTAATCCACATCGGTGGACTGGCCCTGAGGATCCAAGGGCCCACCCGAGTCTGGGTCCTGAGGCTCGGGATAGAGAGTCTCGAATCGGTTGAGGACTATCTTTTTCCTCGGTTCATAGATGGAAATCCAATTTCAAATACGTAACATTTGCGGTTTTAATTGTAGAACTATTATGGCGACATGATATATGGTACCCATGCCGTCTATGATTGATACTTATGATTTGAAGTTGTTTTATACACTATGCATTTATAGTGGTATCAAATGATTTGTTTTAAACGTACTAAGCATGTTTGGCTATTATAAGGGAAAACCCTATCCCCCGGCTTGCGTTGCATTGTGTGATAGGACCTGGGTCTTATAATAGCTTCATTTTTCCAAAAAGCATTGCGCTGTTTTGTTATATGCACTGGTATTCTTGGGAGGAAACCCATTCCATGTTATACGGCGTGGTCCCTTGATTTGCCTAACTTTAAAAATAAAGATTAATAACTGTTTTATTTCTCACACCAGTCCCATGACTGACCTGGAGTTTATTGTTTTTAACCTAAAACTCTGGGTGCCCCTATTTTCGACACGGGCAGCTAGTAGTTTTGGTTTTGCAGATTTATATTCACAGGATCCTGGTTTACAGCTGGAACGATATCCGGAAAGCTTTGTATCTGTATATCTCCTTCAGTTGTGTATTGTATTATTTTCCGCTGCTATGTAATGTATTGTAATCTCTGATATTTTCTGTTGTATATTATTTGTTTATACTCTGTATATTATTGTATTCTGATGGAATTGTTGTAATATACAATGAAATGTTCTTCCGTCTGCGTTCTATTTTGTCGTGTTCTCAAAACAATTCGTTCTTTCTCTTCTCTTCGGAGACCGGGGAAGTTTGGGTCGTTTCAAGAACCTTCCCGTTGCCCTTTAATTTCGGGGACGAAATTCTTTTAAGGTGGGTAGATTGTTACGTCCCAGTTTTTGACTGCGTTTATAACACAATGTATTTTGGATTATTTTAATAATTGTTTAGAATAATAAATTGTGAATAATAAATATTAGGAAACTCCAACATATATTTTAAATGGTTTAAATTTTATTTAATCGGCGCATATATGTATATAATACAAGTGATACGGTAATTTGTTTTGTAATTTGTCTTAACCTTTGTAAATATAAAATAATATTGGATTCAAATACTATGGGCAATTGGTATAATAAAATTCTAAAAATCTTATGCGTATATTTCGTTATATTGATATTATTAGTGTCTTAACATTTTGTTTGTGTTTAAACTTGATTTAATTTCATGAAATATACCAAATTGGGTTTTAATCAAGATAAACAAATATGGATATTGATTTTTTTTTTTTTTTTTTTTTTTTTTTTTTTTTTTGCACCTGTAAGTTTCAAGAGTGATATGGCAATTAATTAAAAGGGATATGACATTTAATTTGATTTGAATAAAATAACATCAATACACTTATGGAATTGATTTCTGAGATACTAAGTTTTGATTTTTATTTTTAAGTTAAACACCAATAGTACACATGTTTACATTTACGACATATGGTTTGTACATGCCAATACATGTGCATATATAGCAACCAGAAGGACTGCATTTTATTCCCAATGTATAATTGTAGACTGCCTAGCGTTTTTACATTTGCTACACCGAACCTGTAGCACATACTACCCTTAAGTACAAGCAACCTATACCCTAGAACTTCGTATGATGTATTATCTAAATAGCTTAAAAGCAAAATAAGTTTTATTTATATATTTATGTACATAGCCGTGCATTCCAAAAGACTTGTAAATAGTAATTTGAAATGCCTTCACAATGTGACCTTTCAATCTAAAGAGCAGTCTTCCATCTTTCATTTTCAATATATAGTGTAGGCAGTCTACCAAATCCCTTTAATCAACTTGTAGGTAGTCAAAACCATGAGCATAGGATAGTAAAAACTTAGATTTCTCAAGAGCTAAGCTTGTATTTTTAAACCACTCCACATGGCTAATACAACTACTTGTACGCCTACATATACACACATCATAGCCGTGACTTAGAGCCTGAAAAGATCAGTTGCACACACACTTCAATCAATCATGAGACAGCCCAGACATGCTATCTATAGCCTAAAACTCTACACTGTTAAGCCTAGAAGCTGTGTACACCATCTTTCCCTATAAATACACCGATTTCCCTTCACACACTCACATGAATTGGAAGCAAACTAGAAGAAATAAATGGCAGTTCACATAAACAAAGGCTGGAACCAAAATCTGAAGCTAAAAACAAAAATGGTGCAAAGTAAATGACAGCCAAGTATAGCCAAAAAAAGGGATCAACGTGTTGCTTGGAACCTGCAAATTCATGAAATAGTGACCAATACTGGTGAGTTAACTCTTTTTTTTTTCATTTAAATCCATTACTGATGGATGTATAGCATAATGCCAATGTATATCTGCATGTGTTTAATCAAATTGAACTTCACAACCTGGAGGGATCTGAGAAATGATCTATCACCTGTAAGGCTCTGTTTTTGCATTCATAACCAAATGCAAGCAAGAACTTCCACTGTTTATATCTTTGTGTTAACCAATATGTACAATATATGGGATTATATACAATAATATATCTAATTCATGTTATCAAAACATAAGACTGAAACTAAAATAGTCGAGAAAGGAAACTGAGAAGAACTACGTAAGATGAAGTGCCTTCCAAACAGAATGAGTAGAGCAAATGTTCCTAGTCTACATTATTAGTAGAGTTAGTTATATGGCATATATGATATACAGGGCGCTGCAAAGTTAGTATATATCATATACTGATGTACTGGATGCAATATGGTGTTTACAAATGGGAATGATAAGTGTATAGAATAATGCAATGTACTGGATGCAATATGCAATATGGCATATATTGATGTGTTAACTAATAATGTACTAGCCAAATATATATTTTACTGGAAGTAAGAAGTGAATAGAATTAAAGTGTACAGAACTGAACATTTGTACCAAAACAATATAAATATAACAATATGGACGATGGCTATTAAATAGAAATAACACCTTTTGCTAACAGTAAAGATAATAGATACACCGCTGTTATGCTCCCCCCTCGTTCAGTCCCACTAGATCAGTGTTGCGTGAGGAGTAACCAGCTATGTATATTTATATACGAATGATTGGCTGGTGACATGTGCGGTTGATTGGGATAGTCTGATGGACGAGATAGTCGAAGAAGTGCTCGTGCACATGCACAGTACACGGTGCACTGCATTGGAGCAAACAGTGGTTAAAAGGAAGAGCAGAAGTTCAGTAAGAGAAGAGGAGAAAGTTGGTTCAGGCGGTATTGTTTGCATGGGAGGACAGGAGATACGATTAGATGGAACTCATCGAGTTGACGGGAAACAGGAAGTTCAGGTGAACTGCTCGTTTGTGCCTTGTGTGACTCAGGTGCACTGAAAAAGGGAGAAGAGAATATGGACATGAAAACAAATATCTGTTGTGTGAAATATAATCTTGGATTTAGCATTCATATGGCTGTTGGATTTAGCATTCATATGGCTGTTGTGTAAAATTTCATCCAAAAGTGAACTTGCATTAGCATGACAGATAGTATATTATTGCTCTTGTGGGATGTGAATGAAAACTGCCAGGTGAGGATGTTCAAAGGGTACACAAACGAGAAGAACTTGGTCGGTCTTACAGTGAGCAACGTGTATATTGAATGTGGGAGTGAAACAATGTGAAGCGTACAGCCATATCTAAACCTGCAGCGATTCGGCTCATTTAAAATGGAAGATGGGTATGACGATTGAATATCGTATTTCGTTAGTCTATCAGCGTTGGGCCATACAAAAACTGGGAAGGGGAAAGAACCATTGAAAGAGAAGAAGAAGCCGATCAGCGTTTTGCCAAACGCGTGTACTGAGTGGTGTAGTCTACTGGGCAAAATAGGGTGTGCATGTGCTTCAGGATGTGGTTCAGGATATTTTGAGATGTGAAACAAAACTGGAAGGAGTTGGGCTTGCAAATTTCGGTTCCTGGAGCGTTGAAATGGGGTGTACGGTTTTAGGTGGTGGGTGGAAATACATGGGTTTGCGCTAGGACCATTAAAATAGTAATAATATAAATGTATGTAGAAAAATAGAAAATGTAAAGTAATAAAAAGGAAGTTGAGG
Organism: Allium sativum; assembly: GCA_030737875.1. Classification (NCBI taxonomy): domain Eukaryota; kingdom Viridiplantae; phylum Streptophyta; class Magnoliopsida; order Asparagales; family Amaryllidaceae; genus Allium; species Allium sativum. The sequence goes on along the minus strand of CM060924.1, from coordinate 1,030,188,222 downwards.
AAAGGAAATAAAAGGGAGGGCGAAGCGTTAGGAATACAGGCGGTCTAGTTTATTGTGTTCGAAATGGGCCGGGCTAAGCCCACTAAAATAAAAGGGTTTATACCAAATTTAAAGTTTGCTGTGTTGGAATACAGGCTGATTTCCTTGGGCTGGGACCATCACAAAAACAATTAAATAAAAGGAAATGTTTAAGTAAAATCCTAATGTAAATTTAATATATTTAAACTAAATATATTGCAATGTGCATATTTATAAATAAGTTTACATCAAGTGGATATATTTGAATGGATTTGGTTCGCGGGTATGTAGCCGAGTCGAACGATAATGTCTGTAAATAGCTGATGTAGTTATCGAGTCCTAAACGATTCAATTTAAAATAAATTACCATATTGAATGGTAATGATCTATGGAATTCCGAGTTAATGATTTCATTAATTATTTAATTAATGAGGTTGTGTTTAATTACGTTAATCATTTGTATTGACATCTGTTAGTGGAAATAAACATCGTTGCACTATAAAATTGAATTGACTAAATTATTTGGACACCTTACTAGCAGAAATAAACACTGTTCTGCTATTATATCAGTTTGATATATTTTATCCGTTAATATATGATGATGGAATATTATATTATCAGTTGATAATACTGACTTGTATTTATATGATTGTTGTGCAAATTGGGTTAACAACTTGAATGTCGTCTGTTATAAGAACTGTTATATTCCTTTGGAACCGCTAAGCTGTTTTCTACAAAGTAACTCAAAAACAAATGTAAGTTTTAATTGGATATGAATTGTTTTAAGAAACAATTAGATGCATTATTTTAAAATAATTATATTATTAATTTATTTAAAAAGGAAAGGATTAATTTAATCAGTTAATCAGGTTGCTTAAGGTTGATTTAAATCAACTGTTTAAATGGGAATTAATTTTTAAATTAATATGTTTCAATTAATTTAATAGAAGAGAGTTTAAACAAATAGTTATTTAAAAACTTGATAATATTTTTAATCAATGGGTTTTGATAAGTAAATGGTGCATTTAAATAGAGAAGTTAAACAGGGATAAATTATCCAAGATGATGTTTCAATGTAATTAATTTCTTAATTAAGTAAGTTTTAAAGATAATTTGATTAACAAAGAATAAAGGAATCAAGTTGAATTATTTGAATTAAATCCTGTGATATTTAAGTTAACCAAGTCAACTTGAGGAATGATATCAAATCGAAAACATTGTTTTGAAAATAGTTTAAGATTTGAAAATCAATTTGGATTTGCAAATTTTGGTTTGTCGAATATTTTGGATATCGAACTTCTATGAATCTTGATGATAAGAATGATTTCGATTCAAGGTCTGAGCGGTAATTAAAATACCCCAACTTGATCGATTTTAACTATTATCTAATAAATCATATTAGTTTGTTTTCATAATGAGTGTTAGAGTTGAGTATTTTTTTCGGTTATGAAACGGATATTCGAGAGTCAGATTATCACGTAAGATTGATAGCAGATCCAATGGAAATAAATCTGTTTATTTTATTTTATATTTGATAGTTAAATAACCGATTATCAAATCTGGACTTTTTCCTTATCGTTTTCGAAGAGACCAGAATCTAAATTCCACTTCGATTCGGGTGTTATGCAAGGCCTATTCTGTCAATCCTAGGTTGAAATTTCCTAAGATGGATTTACAGGATAGTGCCTTCGGTTTGTCCAGTCCCAGGACAACTTGTATGGATGGATGTCTGACAGAGTATGCCTAATAAATTGCGTAAGTTGATTTCTTCAAACTTATTTACATTTGGTGGCGGAGGAATTCGTTTCTCTTAGCTTTATACCCGTGATATTTTTGAGGAAATCAATTTGTGATTTGGCGGGTTTGACAATATGGCATTCAAAGTGAATAAAGACGCGTTATAACCAAAGGTAAGCTCAGCCCCAAGCCTTATAACCGGGAAATGAAAAAAATCGGACTGGCAACATAGCTATGTGGGTCGCTCCCATTAGGGTGTATTGTCACTATCTAGAGAAATTCCATTTGCTTCTTAAATCTTTCGATGTTGTTCCTTTTAGGAAACGGTGGTTAGCTTCCAACCATTAGTGACAATATATTCGATACACTCAAGCGAAATGAGTGGTCGGTCATGTGTGGGCCGGCTTGCAAGACGTTCTTGTTGGACCCAGTGTGTTCCCCTCTAGAGATACACTATCGGTAGGTGGTTCCACACCTTGTCATAGTTGGAAATCCATTATCCAATAAACCCTCGCGGTTTTGATTGTATACTATATATGTGGAGCGTGAGATGCAAGTGTTCCACTAGATTGCTATTTATTTGTGTTTAGACACTATTATAATATCGGAAAAAGATATGATTTCGAAAATGGTTTGGGTTATCGTAAGGTAAAAACCATCCATGTTTATGTGTGGGTCGGTCTTACGATTATCCTTTCTTTCAAAACGTTTTTTGAAAGTTAAGCAAAGTTAATTCTGGATTCTCATAGGAAAAAACTTGTTCCGTTTTGACGGCGTGGTCTTATGAGATATCCTTTATCAAGCTGTTTTAAAAACTGTTTACTCACACCAGTCCCATGACTGACCCAGAGTTTATTTTCTATGTTCTCTTGGGTGCCCAAATTTGTACGGGCAGTCAAGTAGTTCAGGTTTTACAGATTTATCTGGAGGAGCTCGGAGTAGGAGGCTTCAGTACTAGATATATAGAGATTATTCCACTATTTTGTATATGTAATGTACTCCGATGATGTATGTAAGTCCAAATACTGTTGTATTTCAAAAATAATTATTTATATATCATTTTTTATTCCAATGTGATTGTGAGACTCTGTGTTGTTATTCAATGCGATCTTCTATCTGTTTCTTCTATTCTAATTTTCTATGTTTCTATTTCTCATCCTCTTACTTCTTTCAAATAATGATTCGTATTTCCGTGCAATTTGGGTTAGATGTAAGTTGTATTCAGTCAGCTCGAATGGTACGGATTTACGGGTCGTTACACTCATAATCAATGGGTGCACCCAAATCGTAAACGTAGTCATATAAATGGTATCGAAGAAGCGTGTCCGATCAGAGGTGCGACCTCAGTTAGTCACGGTATAGCTCCTATTTATTCATTTTAATTATGACCCAAAGGTCAAGGCCAATCCATCAACGTTCTCTTTCTTCAAATCCAGTAATCGCCTCCATACCATCCTACTTTATTTCTGGGATCTTCACCACGTACACAGTTGTTAAAGTGGTGTCTGTAATACCCCGCCTCCGCTAGGGTCACTCGCAAAGGAATGCACTAGCTTTAGAGGGGCATTATTGGTAAACATGCACAGAAATATCACAAGACAGAACATATAAAAAATAGCGGAAGTAAAATCGAACTTTTATAAACATTAATAATTCAGGTCTAAAGCCTTTTACATCAGAGTACATCAAAACCTGTCTTGCAATAGTAAAGAAGCATAAAGACTTTTTCATAAATTATTCCCCAAGTAAAAACAGTAAAGTAGCCATAGCCAAGAAAAGTCCAAGCCATCCATGATGACCTTCAAGCAGAAGAGGTCCGAACTAAACAGCAGTATTCCCTCCCTGTAACCTGGGGGGGAAACGGAAGAAAAGAGGCGAAACAAAACGGGTCAGTCAAAAAGACTGAGTAAGCCCTATCTACTATTAGTATAAAAACTAGTAAAGCTAACTGTCATGAGAAACTGAGATGAACATAAGCATGACAACAAGATAGATAAGCTAAATCAAAATAACAGGATGAACTATTGAACTTAGATAAACTAAGGTATCGCGATAAACTACGGCATCATGATAAATCAAAGTATCCCATCGTCAGATTTCTATCAAGTATACTATCCCAAGGTATCTACCCCGTCTAACATCCCACGGTATCTGTTTCGTATATTCTTCCTGGTTCTAACATGTATTTTTGCTCTGCACCTCTCGTACTAGTATCCCAACCCGTGTCATGTGTTAACCATGAATGTCCCTTGCCCAATGTTATGTAATGGTCCATGTCAACTTAATATATCGCATATATAGGTTACTCAAATCATATGTTTCTTTCCATGTATATAAGTTCAGTCCTTTGCCGTACCTCGTACGGGCTTCCTCATGTCGTATTATCCTTGAAATCGTTTGGACTGTCACCCTTGTTCTAGCTAGGCTCTTCCATATGAATCATCGTTTGAACTACTAGGACTTACGCCACCTAGCACCACTAGGGATTACGCTTACCTATTGCACGCTTTTGTATTTCGGTTTGGGTTAAACCACCTAGGCCACTAGGGATTACGCTAACCCTCAACCGCGCCCTTTTCCCCACGCATTCATCGTGAATCGTTTTTCTATAACTGTATGCACATGTATCACATCGTGCCATCCGAGTCCTGTCACAGGGCAAAACAAGAAATACAGGACTCGGTCGGGAGCTTTAGATTTATCTGCCGATGCAGATACTAAGGTATGCTTTTCTACACGTGGCTATGGTCCCACGAGACCCCTCCCTCAACTAGTGAAAGGCAACACAAGAGAAAATCTTGCATGAGAACTACACTCCGGCCAGCCCACATCCTACGGCCTACCTCACCCATAATTAGATAGCAATTATGGTCTGTTGGGTGTTCCCTGCCTTTCCGTATGTACACGCTTGACACAAAATGGTAGATGATCGACGAACTTGCTATCTCGGGCACCTTATGTATTCGTCGACTCACTGCTATCCATCCCAGTCTTTAGGTCGCTCGTATAGCAACCAAGGCATACTCTTGGTTCTTCTAACGCAGACCTTAACCTCTTGTGAGCCCAGGATGATCATCTGCGACCTCACAGAGGGATACCAAGAATATCCTCACGTTCCCCGAAGCCGTTGCTTCGTTACCCAGTTCGCTGGAGCCTTTATCTAAATCAGATAGCCCGCTCCTACACGCATACTTAAACGTTGACCTAACGTAACGGGTTACTAATCTGTCTAAGAAATGGTCCAAATTTCCTTGACTAAGAATTATTACTTAGTTTCCCTTAACTAAGGTTTACCACTTAGCCTTATTTCCATAATCCTTGTTAACTATGGTTATTTACCTAATCCTCCGAATTAGGGTTTATCTAATGGGTTAAGTGTCACTTAAGTTCATAACTTGGCCCGTCTACAAACCATGTCAAAATTGGCTAAGTATCCAAGTCCAAGACTTAACCCTACAAACCATGTGTCAAGTTGGCTAAGTATATTAAGCAATCCATAACTTAACCTCGTCTAATTATCATTTTAGATTGGTTAATTATATAAATTAACTTGACCTTGTCAAATTACCGAGTCAAATCGGTCAAGCGTATTCAAGTGATTCGTGACTTAGCCTTATCATGTTTTCACGTTAGATTGGTTAAGTATAGGTCACTTAACCACATCAAACTAACGAGTTGGATTAGTTAAGTGTAAATTAACTTAACCCCATCCAATTACCATGTTTAGATTAGTTAGGTCTGAGTTGCCTTAACCCCATCCATTAACTGTATTAAACGGTTAAGTGTTACTAAGAAAATTTACTTGACCTTATCAAGTTATCGTGTTGGATTGATTAAGTGTTGGTTAACTTAATCCCGTCCCCTTGTCGTATAAAAATGGTCAAGTGTCGTTAGGCAAATCAAGTTACTTAACCTACCCAACCCTGTCATGTTTTGTTAAGTATCATTAGCCTAATCAAATTACTTAACCCATTTGTCCATGTCATATTTGGTTAAGCCTCATTAATCAAATTAACTTAACCCTATTATGTGGCATTAATTATTTAATGCACCCCAACCTCTCACATTAGACTTTGTTGTGGTTACAAGTTAAGCCGGGCGGGTCCGGGTAGATTTACACCACAACTTGGTCTAACCTCGGGTTCAAGCACAACATGACCAACTTCTCACATTGGGTCCTATTGTTTGCAACTACTAGTTAGGCCGGTCGGTTCCGGGTAGTTTTACGTTGCAAACTCAACCCAACCTCGAGTTGGCCACCTTCATGTTTAGTCTAGTGTCATGTTCATAGTCAAGTTTTCAAGCAATTGGGTAGACCTAACTTAATAGGTAAATTCCCAATGGGTAGACCTAACTTAATAGGTAAATTCCCAAGCTTATGTTTTTATGCATACTTACATGTCAAATTCCATGTTATATTTCAAGTTATGTTTTCAAGTATAAACACATGTCATATTTAACGTTACATGTTGTCATGTTTATACCCATTTACCCAAATCATATTCATGTCATTATGTTTCCCCATAATGTGACCCCAACGCTTTTTAAACTCGCATATACGTTTGCAACAACGTAATGGATTAAAAGAAGAGACTTGGCAAAGGCATGACAAAAATGGATATTAAGACACAAGTTAATCATGGTGGCAAAGGAGGCACAAATGTGTTCATTAGCTTGCATGTTACATTCTTAAGCCTCAAAAACATGCATTAACCCAAACTTGGCACATAAGCGAATCATGGTGACAAAAGACATGGAATGATAACTAGAAACTCACATATATCATCATATAAGGATTATGACTTCATATGCAAGTTGACATAATGATTATGAAGGTTTTCATGTTGCATAATGCAACATTTCAACATAAAGGTTGTGGCTTTTAGCTCATAAGATCAAGATGATGACTTCATAAACTTGCATAACATGATAGCATGTATCATTCTCAATGATCAAACCCAAACTTGCAACATGAACATTTAACTTCATAGTTAATATCTAAGAGTAGGGAAAGGGCTTACCTTGATATGAAGGCCTAAATCGATTAATCTAAAGCTTGTGATGAAGCCTATGCATGCCATCACCCAAAAACCCAAAGATGAACACTCCAAATCAACAAAAATACCATCTTTATGAACAAAGATCAAAGCTTTTGCCTTGAAATCAACTTGAGAAGCTCTCATACTAACATAGGGACTCTCTAATACTCTCATGATCATGAAACCTCTCATAGAAATGAAGTGGAGGCTAGGATAGTTGAGTGGAGGCCATGAGAGTAGCAATTTTGCCATAGTTTAGTTGCATGAATGAATAATGAGGATTTAGGATAGGTTAGGGTCTTATTTATAGATTAGGCAAGTGTTTTAGGCCATAGGATTAAACCTAGATTCAATCCAAGCCATCAAAGCATGTCTTGGGGAAGAAGTCAAGTGTAGGAACCATCTAGGGCCTTTAGATTAAAGATGGACCATGAGAACCATCCAAATGCAAAATCTGCATTTGAGCGAATCGGCCCACGGGTTGACAGCCAAACACCCTGGATTAACCCCTAGTCGACCCAGCGAGCTCGGGTCGACCTCAAAAATCGGCCGGTTCGGTTATTCCCCTCTCCTAATTCGCTGTTTTGAACATTTTTGCATATTTATTTATTTATTTTTCAATTATATATATATATATATCAATATATATATATTTCTCTGCGCAACCCATTTCACTTAATTAAGTATACTTCAATTTGGGAATTTTTCGTGAAATTTCGCGAGGCCATATCTTGGTCATACGTACTCCGATTTTTGAAAACTCGGACTCTATTTCGCGTATTTTTCCGAGACGAACGCAATGGCATAGCCCGTTTCACTTGATTCAGAATTTAAAATTAAATTCTGCCTTGATTCTCGTCTTAATCATGTTATCGAAATACGGGTTGTTACATTCTCCCCACCTTTTAGGATTTCGTCCCCGAAATCTCCAAGTTAGGAAGAACATATCCTACCGTCCATCATCCATCTACTCAAAACATCATCCACAAGCAACCATTGTCCTTAGATGATTTCTAATGCTGTATGAATATATGCAAAACGTGTGTGTACATGTTCCTTAGCTAATGCTAATGATCAGGCCTGAATAGTCTTTCTAATGCAAAAATATGTATAGTGCCATGAATCCAACATGTATGCAAATAGTCCTAGTCATATAGATACTATATGCGTGCACAGTCATTCATCCATATGCCACAATCGCATGATAATACATTCGATTTCATCCATAAACAAATATAAATACTCGTGCATATGCAATATGAAGTGTGACCGAGTCGAGCTAGTATCTAATGTGTATTCGCGCATCCACGAGCAACCACTTGCAACCACTTGCAACCATATCAATCATAACATGTTTCAAATACATGTTTACATCCAGAGGGTTCTACCTAGGATTCCCTGAAATAGGGTCGAGAAGATAAACAAGACAAACTCCTTACGGGGTTTGTAACAGAAAATAGGACCGAGAGGATGTCCACAAAAGATAGCCTACAAGTAAGCTCCACAGAAACAGGGATCAAGGATATACTCCCAAAAGAGATATCATGCACGTATCTAGTCTTTGACCATCAAAGTCGTCTTTTAACTTCGCGATTTTGTAGCTTCTTATTCCTGTTTCCATAACATGAGCTGGAACTCATTTCTTCGTCGCCTCTCGTTCCACTTGCACTTATCCTTTTCCTAGAATACTTGACGCAAACATGACTGCGTACTCATGATCTCATGCAAGCTTTCCAAAATTCACTAGTGAATCTCGGACCTCGTACCATAAGGTATTCCACGTAGAAGAACTTTCTCTTGGAAGTAAACAGATGCAAACCAGGTTATCAAGCGCACTTACTAGGGTGATTTCTATAACCCATGCATAAGTGAAATAAACCATCCGTCTTATCGGCGAACACCACTCGATCGGGCTTCAAATTTCCAATAGAGGTATCAAGGGATTCTAGGTAACCAATCATGACCGAACCCAAAAGGTTCCACGAGACTTCGAGGGTATTACCAAGTCTAGTCAAGAGTCTAACTACCCTCCTATCAAAACCGAGAGTGGCACCCCTTACTGGATAACCACTTCATCCCTAGAATCCATCCATAACCGAGGCATGTCATTCTCAAATCCAAAACAAGTCATGAATAAATGGACTGATTCTCCACAGGACTTGAGACAAAAATGGGATTCTCTAATGCGCTAGTACTTAAGGTGCAGAGACTCAACTATCGAAGCAGACTTAAATGATATGATGATCAAACCAAAGTCCTAACGGGATGATAGAGAAGAAAAGTTAACCCTTTAACAATATCGTTACCCTCCTTCTGAGGTATCCTAGAAATGAGAGCATAGTACTGCCCTCCCGATGATCTTGTCCTTGTCCCATGATACTTAACTATCCGTCCCGTTCCACCATGCCAAAGGTACTCTCTCGTCATGGGTTTCATTGTTCATCTTTCTATCTCCTTTTAGGACTCAGCCATACCTACATGTTGCTTATCCCTGAGCTCGTATCCTTTATCCTTGTTCTTACTATCCTTTCATGCATAACTCTGCAACGGTCTCTCGAGAACCACCTCCATCGTACGGGAAACACTTACGCAGCTAGAGAGACTAGTCGCAGTCAAAACCACTGTGACTACAGATGGAGGAAAGAAAGGAAAAGAGATTCGATCAAGGAAACAAGGATAATGCTAATGGCCTTTGGGGAATAGCCTTTTTCTTTTCAAAAGAAAATTTTCTTGAAAAATGCTTCTTTGTAAACGGTTTTTCAAATAATTTTCAGAAGGTCTTTAAAAACTTTTGCCCAGTCTAGTAACCTTCTGCTCTGATACCAAATGTAATACCCCGCCTCCGCTAGGGTCACTCGCAAAGGAATGCACTAGCTTTAGAGGGGCATTATTGGTAAACATGCACAGAAATATCACGAGACAGAACATATAAAAAATAGCGGAAGTAAAATCGAACTTTTATAAACATTAATAATTCAGGTCTAAAGCCTTTTACATCAGAGTACATCAAAACCTGTCTTGCAATAGTAAAGAAGCATAAAGACTTTTTCATAAATTATTCCCCAAGTAAAAACAGTAAAGTAGCCATAGCCAAGAAAAGTCCAAGCCATCCATGATGACCTTCAAGCAGAAGAGGTCCGAACTAAACAGCAGTATTCCCTCCCTGTAACCTGGGGGGGAAACGGAAGAAAAGAGGCGAAACAAAACGGGTCAGTCAAAAAGACTGAGTAAGCCCTATCTACTATTAGTATAAAAACTAGTAAAGCTAACTGTCATGAGAAACTGAGATGAACATAAGCATGACAACAAGATAGATAAGCTAAATCAAAATAACAGGATGAACTATTGAACTTAGATAAACTAAGGTATCGCGATAAACTACGACATCATGATAAATCAAAGTATCCCATCGTCAGATTTCTATCAAGTATACTATCCCAAGGTATCTACCCCGTCTAACATCCCACGGTATCTGTTTCGTATATTCTTCCTGGTTCTAACATGTATTTTTGCTCTGCACCTCTCGTACTAGTATCCCAACCCGCGTCATGTGTTAACCATGAATGTCCCTTGCCCAATGTTATGTAATGGTCCATGTCAACTTAATATATCGCATATATAGGTTACTCAAATCATATGTTTCTTTCCATGTATATAAGTTCAGTCCTTTGCCGTACCTCGTACGGGCTTCCTCATGTCGTATTATCCTTGAAATCGTTTGGACTGTCACCCTTGTTCTAGCTAGGCTCTTCCATATGAATCATCGTTTGAACTACTAGGACTTACGCCACCTAGCACCACTAGGGATTACGCTTACCTATTGCACGCTTTTGTATTTCGGTTTGGGTTAAACCACCTAGGCCACTAGGGATTACGCTAACCCTCAACCGCGCCCTTTTTCCCACGCATTCATCGTGAATCGTTTTTCTATAACTGTATGCACATGTATCACATCGTGCCATCCGAGTCCTGTCACAGGGCAAAACAAGAAATACAGGACTCGGTCGGGAGCTTTAGATTTATCTGCCGATGCAGATACTAAGGTATGCTTTTCTACACGTGGCTATGGTCCCACGAGACCCCTCCCTCAACTAGTGAAAGGCAACACAAGAGAAAATCTTGCATGAGAACTACACTCCGGCCAGCCCACATCCTACGGCCTACCTCACCCATAATTAGATAGCAATTATGGTCTGTTGGGTGTTCCCTGCCTTTCCGTATGTACACGCTTGACTCAAAATGGTAGATGATCGACGAACTTGCTATCTCGGGCACCTTATGTATTCGTCGACTCACTGCTATCCATCCCAGTCTTTAGGTCGCTCGTATAGCAACCAAGGCATACTCTTGGTTCTTCTAACGCAGACCTTAACCTCTTGTGAGCCCAGGATGATCATCTGCGACCTCACAGAGGGATACCAAGAATATCCTCACGTTCCCCGAAGCCGTTGCTTCGTTACCCAGTTCGCTGGAGCCTTTATCTAAATCAGATAGCCCGCTCCTACACGCATACTTAAACGTTGACCTAACGTAACGGGTTACTAATCTGTCTAAGAAATGGTCCAAATTTCCTTGACTAAGAATTATTACTTAGTTTCCCTTAACTAAGGTATACCACTTAGCCTTATTTCCATAATCCTTGTTAACTATGGTTATTTACCTAATCCTCCGAATTAGGGTTTATCTAATGGGTTAAGTGTCACTTAAGTTCATAACTTGGCCCGTCTACAAACCATGTCAAAATTGGCTAAGTATCCAAGTCCAAGACTTAACCCTACAAACCATGTGTCAAGTTGGCTAAGTATATTAAGCAATCCATAACTTAACCTCGTCTAATTATCATTTTAGATTGGTTAATTATATAAATTAACTTGACCTTGTCAAATTACCGAGTCAAATCGGTCAAGCGTATTCAAGTGATTCGTGACTTAGCCTTATCATGTTTTCACGTTAGATTGGTTAAGTATAGGTCACTTAACCACATCAAACTAACGAGTTGGATTAGTTAAGTGTAAATTAACTTAACCCCATCCAATTACCATGTTTAGATTAGTTAGGTCTGAGTTGCCTTAACCCCATCCATTAACTGTATTAAACGGTTAAGTGTTACTAAGAAAATTTACTTGACCTTATCAAGTTATCGTGTTGGATTGATTAAGTGTTGGTTAACTTAATCCCGTCCCCTTGTCGTATAAAAATGGTCAAGTGTCGTTAGGCAAATCAAGTTACTTAACCTACCCAACCCTGTCATGTTTTGTTAAGTATCATTAGCCTAATCAAATTACTTAACCCATTTGTCCATGTCATATTTGGTTAAGCCTCATTAATCAAATTAACTTAACCCTATTATGTGGCATTAATTATTTAATGCACCCCAACCTCTCACATTAGACTTTGTTGTGGTTACAAGTTAAGCCGGGCGGGTCCGGGTAGATTTACACCACAACTTGGTCTAACCTCGGGTTCAAGCACAACATGACCAACTTCTCACATTGGGTCCTATTGTTTGCAACTACTAGTTAGGCCGGTCGGTTCCGGGTAGTTTTACGTTGCAAACTCAACCCAACCTCGAGTTGGCCACCTTCATGTTTAGTCTAGTGTCATGTTCATAGTCAAGTTTTCAAGCAATTGGGTAGACCTAACTTAATAGGTAAATTCCCAATGGGTAGACCTAACTTAATAGGTAAATTCCCAAGCTTATGTTTTTATGCATACTTACATGTCAAATTCCATGTTATATTTCAAGTTATGTTTTCAAGTATAAACACATGTCATATTTAACGTTACATGTTGTCATGTTTATACCCATTTACCCAAATCATATTCATGTCATTATGTTTCCCCATAATGTGACCCCAACGCTTTTTAAACTCGCATATACGTTTGCAACAACGTAATGGATTAAAAGAAGAGACTTGGCAAAGGCATGACAAAAATGGATATTAAGACACAAGTTAATCATGGTGGCAAAGGAGGCACAAATGTGTTCATTAGCTTGCATGTTACATTCTTAAGCCTCAAAAACATGCATTAACCCAAACTTGGCACATAAGCGAATCATGGTGACAAAAGACATGGAATGATAACTAGAAACTCACATATATCATCATATAAGGATTATGACTTCATATGCAAGTTGACATAATGATTATGAAGGTTTTCATGTTGCATAATGCAACATTTCAACATAAAGGTTGTGGCTTTTAGCTCATAAGATCAAGATGATGACTTCATAAACTTGCATAACATGATAGCATGTATCATTCTCAATGATCAAACCCAAACTTGCAACATGAACATTTAACTTCATAGTTAATATCTAAGAGTAGGGAAAGGGCTTACCTTGATATGAAGGCCTAAATCGATTAATCTAAAGCTTGTGATGAAGCCTATGCATGCCATCACCCAAAAACCCAAAGATGAACACTCCAAATCAACAAAAATACCATCTTTATGAACAAAGATCAAAGCTTTTGCCTTGAAATCAACTTGAGAAGCTCTCATACTAACATAGGGACTCTCTAATACTCTCATGATCATGAAACCTCTCATAGAAATGAAGTGGAGGCTAGGATAGTTGAGTGGAGGCCATGAGAGTAGCAATTTTGCCATAGTTTAGTTGCATGAATGAATAATGAGGATTTAGGATAGGTTAGGGTCTTATTTATAGATTAGGCAAGTGTTTTAGGCCATAGGATTAAACCTAGATTCAATCCAAGCCATCAAAGCATGTCTTGGGGAAGAAGTCAAGTGTAGGAACCATCTAGGGCCTTTAGATTAAAGATGGACCATGAGAACCATCCAAATGCAAAATCTGCATTTGAGCGAATCGGCCCACGGGTTGACAGCCAAACACCCTGGATTAACCCCTAGTCGACCCAGCGAGCTCGGGTCGACCTCAAAAATCGGCCGGTTCGGTTATTCCCCTCTCCTAATTCGCTGTTTTGAACATTTTTGCATATTTATTTATTTATTTTTCAATTATATATATATATATATCAATATATATATATTTCTCTACGCAACCCATTTCACTTAATTAAGTATACTTCAATTTGGGAATTTTTCGTGAAATTTCGCGAGGCCATATCTTGGTCATACGGACTCCGATTTTCGAAAACTCGGACTCTATTTCGCGTATTTTTCCGAGACGAACGCAATGGCATAGCCCGTTTCACTTGATTCAGAATTTAAAATTAAATTCTGCCTTGATTCTCGTCTTAATCATGTTATCGAAATACGGGTTGTTACAGTGTCGGCAGTGGCATAGAGTTTGACATCTACCGACTCCGGTCTCTTTAACAACTGACCGTTAGCATTTTTCACACTGTGGACATTAAATTTGAAGTCATATTTTCATGTATCGCAAATCGATTTATCTCAAGTATGGCCTTAAAATCGATTACTTAAAAAATTCATCTTTGTTCAATTAAGATTCCAAATTCGATATTCACAATTATCCCTTGTTAAACCATTCGACCTTGGATTTTTTTTGTTTACAATATATCATTCCACTCAGAACCTTTATTTCCATTTCTTCCGGATACATGAACTCAGATTGGACATGAATCATTTAGATTTATAAAAATACTTAGAACAGTAACTTGTAAATAGTGTAATATATATTAAATTAGAAAAATAGCATATATATGTATACATACTTGTGTAGTAACTGAAAATTTTAATTGCCAAAATAAGTATAAGTCTCATATTAAATTTATAAATATTTTTAGAAAATTTAGAATTTAAAATATAATATATATATATATGCTTAGGTAAAGTTTAAAATAAAATGTATAAGTACTTTGAACTGGTTTAAAATAATTGTAAGGTTTGAATAGTCAAAATAGTTCTAAGATTATTTTGTTATAAGTAGTTTGCCAAATCTAGCAATAAGGAAATTTGTATTTATAAAATATAATTTGATTTAAATGGTATGATCCAATCCATCCTCAAATCCATAATTCACATATTCCATCAATTCCTTATTCATTGTATTTAATTTTAATTCGTCTCAAAACCAGAAAATATTTCAAATTTTATTTCCAAGTTAGGATTTTGATTTTACTCAATTATTGGAAAAAATAAATATCTTCGACGATTAATTATTATGTCGTCACTTTAATTACCATTTAGTGAAATTCCAACCTTGTGATTTCTTTCCATTTAAAATTTCGAGTCAAGCTTCTTATATGGCACATTCTTTTCATTCACATGGATTTAACCCAAAAATTTCCAATTTAACATTCACTTCCTTCTCATAAATAAGATCCATAAAATTTATTAAATCAAATCTCAATATATCAAAGTAAGAATTTTGTAAAACCTTGAAATCAAATTCATTCTTAGGAACCAACACTTTTAATTATTTATTATAAGTTTATACAAAAAACTATTTTGGAAAATCCAATTCAAAATAGTCAAATTCACAAAATTCGATATATTAAAAGTCTTGTTTTAAAACAAACATAATTTCGAAATACTTAAATTTACACACCGCCCTTTATTAAAACAAGTCTGATATTTTGTTCGAGAAATCTTTCAACATTTTCTTCATTCCAAATTCCATTTCAAAATCTATTTACTAAAAATCGATGTAGTATTTTAAAATAGATTTTTATTGCCCACGGCGTCCGTATGAAATTTCTTACCCTATGGTCAAGTGGTACGGACATTTATCATTTCAATCAGTTCTTAAAAATATTCAAATCTCGGGTATGTATCATTTCAACCTGCATCCCAAATCAATTCGAATACACATGGGTTCGGGTATGTTTCATTTCAACCCGTAATGGTTTTCTAATCTGTAGGGAACTTACATGGTGAGAACAATAAGCATAGCATATCACATTACATCCACATTGTGTCATATAAGACAACGATGTGTGTCGCATGTGCACAAACACGAAGCAAACAATTTTTAGAGAAACCTAACATTTCATTCAACATCTCAAATATTTAATTAACTTAATAATTAATTAGTCTGTAAGTGAGAAAACTCACCTTTCGTGGCTTGGAGACGAAAGGCAAAATTGACATAGAAAATCTGAGAATAAAGCTCAATGGCCCAACGATGAATATACGTCCAATAAATTCATATACACATATACATATGTATGTACATGAATGTAATAACGGGAACGTATGAACCACATTCCAAACTCGACCCTTGACAACACGATCAACAAGTTTATCGGTGCTCTATCTCAATTCAGGCCGACGTTCTCAAACTGAATTAACCAAAGTAGCAATCAAAATGTTGTTTAAATGACATGCATGCAAATAATTAATAAGCAAATCGAACTTACCATCGTGAACTAGACAGACCAGCAAGGCGATAAACGAACCCAGGCCTAAACTTGACTCGAACATCTTACTGTCCCTCAACAATATATCCCAAATGCTTCAGCAGCCTTCTAGGCATTTGCACAAACACCTGGAGTGCGGCTGCAAGGAATCATAGTTTCATCAATGAGTCCAAAAGATACAGAAGTTGGGTGGCTCGAGTTCGCATGCGGTAGTGTGAGGTTTGGTCATCGCGAACGCATGCAATGGTAGATAAGGAAATTTGTGCGCAGGTTTAGTATTTATCGAAATGGAGCGAGGTGTGGAGCCAAAGGGAAACAACGGATTTAGAGGATGTCCTGGCGGCTTTGGTCGATGGCGGCGCCTTTGCAAGCGATCGGAGTGTTGAACGTCATTTTCGCTGCAGCTGCCATGTCGCCATCAGTCACTTAAAGATCGTGCTCTTCTCTTTCTGGTTCGCATTTACAGAGGGTAGGATGGGAAAGAAATTCGTGGTTTCAACCATCTGAAGGAGGAGGCATTGTGAGCAGCGCCTGCCTTGGTTTGAAGCGGAGAATCAGTGGAAATCGCGACTCCGAATTGGGTATTTAGGGCTTCTGACGTTAGGAAGCTCGAGCAGGGTCAGAGGGAGCATAAAACTTGATGGCTGCTGGTGGCTTCCGATTCGGGTACGGTGGCAGCGACCTAGAGTGGAGGCGGAGACTGCGATGGACGAGGGGTTTCGTTGATTTGGAGAGAAACAATGCAGGCGATTGAAATTGAAGAGGGAGGAAGCGACTTCGGTCTGATACAGATGGAAGTAGGCGCCATTTTATTTAGGGATTTCGTTTTTTTCCTCTTTCGAATGAATCGAAAAGAAGGGGAAGGAGAGGAGTTAGTAAGGAAACGAAGGAAGAAAATGGAAACATGAGAGGCTAAGGTTAACGCGTGGAGATAAGGACTGATTTCTTTAACACGTGCGAGATTCTCACTAAAAATTTTAACAAGTGTAATTCATACATCTTTTTTTTAAATAACTTAAAAAGATAGTTAAATTAAAAACATGCAAATAGAAATATGGACACAACCATGGACAGAGATACCCTTTCAACCTCATCTGTTTTTGTGCGTTTTGAGCCGACAATATTTATTCGCAGCAACAATCCCTAGAATTTATCAAAATGGAAAATACCGTTATTCTTAGTATTTTTCCTAGTGTTAGTTCAAATTTGCTCAAATTCTGATAAAGTTAAGTTCTTGGTGATTTATTCAATTGTTACCTAACTTAAATTCTAATAGGAATATTCATTCAAATATTAAATTTTAATTAACTTGTATATTTTTTTGAGGATAATTAACTTATATATTTAAAACATCGTATTTATCAGTTCGTTACAAAATATATTTTGGAGTATTTTATACAAATGTATATATATTTTGCATCACGCGAATATATATATATAAAATATAATGTTGATTTTGAAATTTTGATTTGAGCTTGGATTGACTCAAGTAAGTTATTTGGTGCATTGATTCGATGGTATTGTGTTAGCTTTTGCGTCCGTTTCAGCCTATGTCGTCTATTTCTATTTTGTCACGCAAGGTGGAAATCCTCCCTCATGATTAACATTTTCAATATATAAATTAATATCATTTAAAGTGACATATGAAATGTTAGAATTGCTTTAGAAAACCTAATTGTTTATTTACGCACTTGTGACATGCACACTTATGACATATGACACAAAATTGATTGCGATGATTTATGCTGATATGGATGATTCATTTGAAATGTTATATCATTTGTTTTTATACTACATGTTCATTGTAGAATTGAAAAACCATTATGGCTTGAAATGATACATACCTGAAACATTGTATAGATTTAGGAATGGAAACTTAATTTATTAGGAATTGAAAAACCACTAGTCTGGGTATGCAATTAGTAGAATCCTACCCTGGGTATTGCCACGTGTGCATTGTCATATTATCATAATTTATCCCCCAACAATTTTGATTTGTACCATACCTATGGAGTGCCATCTGTTAGCCACTAGTTTACGGTGAACTTTATGGTATATGTATAGACCCTGGTATTATAAACGGCGTAGGGGTAATAATTGTAATTCTATTTACGCTATTTTCACTAGTATATTTAATCATAGACGCTATTAATGAACATATTACTTGAGCATTTCATCTGAAGTTGATTTATTATTGAACATATTAACCCCTAACTCGAGTTTTTTTATTTCTTGACTTGATTCTTGAGTCAGACCGATGAGTCTAGCCTTGGCAATTCATCTTTTAAGTGTTTGAGATCCATTGGAGATTGAACCTATTATCTATCTGTTGTTGCTATCTTGGTGATTCAGTTATTCCATTTCTATGGTTTGTTTATATACTAGGTTGTTATGCATTCGAGATTTCCTAATGTTTTAAATTATGACTTTGATATTTTATGTAATTTATTTTGAGAATTTGTAATTAGTAGCTTTATGAACTACTAAGTTATTTATTCCGCTGCAAGTTATTTTGTATTTGTGGTTTGTCCATGTTATGTGATATAATTTTATTATACCTTATAGTTAAACAATCTGCTTTTCTGAACGATTTGAGTTGGTTCCATTATTGACTTAAATGGTAAGAAAAAGCGTGACGTTACAGTAATCAAGATGTGCTTACAGTATACGAAAACTCAGAAACAGAGTCAACAACCGGAAATCATGTAGGGAGATAAAATTGTAAGGCTAAGATGGCTTCAGATGTTAGTTTGGGTGCATTTTTTGGCGGTGATAATAATCGTATGAAAAACAATATTTAATCTAATTAACAATGTATATAACAATAACATACTTTCAAAAGTATATTTCAAATGAAATCCTTACAAAAATGAGCAAATTTTGCTTATAAGTTTCAATATAAAACTTACTCCAAGCATGGATAGTTTTGCTTGAATGTTTTTTTTTCTAATGCTTACGTATATTGCAAATGTATTTCTTTTTTAAAAAAATAGTGTTTGCATAGATTTAAATTGCGTAAATGTAATTTCTTTTTTTAATTTATAGTTATACAAATTTTGATCATGAAAGTATAAAATACTATTATACAAAAAGAAAGAAAAGTATATATTTGTGAAAAAATACAGAAATATAGTGTGAAGGAAAAAATAAAGAAAAATTTAGAAATAAGGACGTTCGTTGGAAGTTGGAAATCAAGTCGTTCGCATCGGACGCGTCCGACGCGTCGAACGCCAACGACTTGATTTCCAACTTCCTTTCTCCCTATAAATCACCCACTCTATCCTTAACACCTTTCACAATACTACTTCAACAATTTCTTCAACTCTTTCTGCTTATTCGATTAATGTCTAACTACGATTCATCCTCCGATTTGATGGAGCTCTACGAGGTTTATCTGGTTCAGAATGAAAGGAGAAATCATATGACGTGGATTAATACTTCGGAGTTCACTAGCTTATCTTGGATCAACGAAATTTTGAACGGTCATCAAAGCCGTTGTCAAAATAATTTTCAAATGAAAAGACTATGTTTCCACGCGTTATGTGAAAAACTGCAACACCATGGTCTCGCTTCCAGACCAGAAATTTGTGTCGTCGAAATGGTTGGAATTTTCATTTATACAATGGCTACTGGGCTTTCAAATAGACAACTTCAAGAAAGATTTCAACGATCAGGTAGCACAATTTCCATTTGTTTTCATGATGTCCTAAACACTTTTCAATTACTCGCTGCCGATGTAATGAAGCCAGGAGAACAACAATATAATATTGTTCCACGTCACATTAGAAATTCAACCCGGTATTATCCGTGTTTCATAAACTGTATTGGCTCTATAGATGGTACACACGTATCTGCACATTTACCCGCTGATCAAATTATCCCTTATAACGGACGAAAAGGCTTTGCAAATCAAAATATATTAGCGGTTTGTGATTTCAATTTACAGTTTACGTATGTTATGGATGGTTGGGAAGGGACTACACATGATAGTAGAATTTTTAATGCTGTTACAAACGATAAAAGCTCTAACTTTTCTAGCCCTCTAGCTGGACAGTATTATTTGGTTGATTTGGGCTATCCACTTTAGACTGGATATTTACCGCCATATCGAAATATGAGGTACCATATTCCGCATTTCCGTGATGCCATGAATCAACCAAAGTCGGCTAATGAAGTGTTTAATTACTACCATTCGAGTTTACGTATGACCATCGAAAGAACATTTGGCATTTGGAAAAAAAATTACCATTCTCAATAAGATGCCAACATTTCGGTTCAACACTCTAGCGAAAGTTGTCGTATCTACAATGGCCTTACATAATTTCATACGCAAATATAATAGCGGTGACCCTGATTTTATGGCTTTTGATGATGATCCAGAACTAATCCCCGATCGGTACGTGGTGGAATATTATAGTATGAGAAATACAACGAATAGAGACACTGAACGTATACACCCAGGCGGATACCGAGAAATTGTCATTAGTTCGAGATAACATTAGAGATGAGTTGGATGCTGCCTGTAACAACCCGCATTCTACGCATCGCGGGATCGTAGAATATTTATTTGTTTCACAAACGAAGTTGTATGGTCATGTAGCTTTGGAAGACGACTATTGGGGTCATTTCCCATGTTCATGATTTTTCCCGATTTTTAAATGACCATTTTGCCCCTAGCTGGTACTGTTTTGGCCATAACTTTTGACTGAAAAACTACTTCCATTAGATTTGTTTGATGGTTTACAATTCCGTAGAGTGGTCACATTAGCCAAACAAACTTACCGTTTGGGAGATATGGCTGAAACAAGTTTCAAATAGTGAAAAACAGCTTAATTGGGCTTAACCAGGTAATTAGCAGCTAGGCCCAAAGGGGATTTCGGGATTAGAGATGTATAGGGGCTGATTAGGGTTAGAAAACATTTCTTTCAGCCGCCACTTTCATTCTTGGAACCCTAACAATGGCCTCTAACACCCAAATCAACTTCTAATCACTTTCTAATTAAGATTTGGCTTAATCTACATAAAATCAAAGAAGATCTTCACCAAATCAGTATTAGAGCTGCTGTTAGACATCAGTATTCGCCCGAATCAGCAAGGTTTTAGTTCTGAAAATTTCATTTGTGGCCAAGGTGAGTGATTAGCATTGTTTTGACACTAATTACAGTTAATTAAGGGTAATTAGTGAAGATTAACGAATTTATACATTAATAAATTCTGGAAAAATATTTATAAATTCGAAAATAATGTTTTAGACCTCTGATATGAATTTGGGTTAATTTCATTAAGTTTTGGTAGTCACGTCATTAGTTTTGCCTAAACATGCTTAAGGGAAAATATGGGATTTTGGTTATGTTTGATCTATTTTAACCTATCAAGTTATTGTTTTGATGTTTGTGGTTGACGTTACATGTTGCTATGACTGTATGATATGATTTGTGATTGTCTAGAAGTGTTAGATTAATCGAAAATGCCGTCGAGTGGCGTAAACAATCGCTGGAAGAAGCTGCAGGAAACTGGCCGATCCGGATCGGATCGGAGGAAGCGCATCCGAACCGAACCGCCCTCCAAGTAGTGTATCCACGAGACGATCTGAAAAAAATTGGGAAGCATTTTCTCCGACCTGACCCGCATGACCACCCCCGAACCAAACCGATGCATGGCGATTGGACTTGAAGAACCCGACACGATCCGCCTGGAGGTGATGATGACCGACCCGATCCGCCTGGAGGTGATGATGACGATCCGAACCGCCATAGGATGAGGACCCCGACCCGATCCGATGGGGGTAGGTCGACTGATCCGAACCGAGATGCTTGGACTCGAGACGCAAATAACGATCCGACTTTGAAGTATAGACTGAAGTAAAGAACCGATCCGGAGAAGACCAATAACCCGAGATGCAAAGGTAGTCCAAAGGGAAAGTTTGTACTCAGGATCCAGTTGGGAACCAATGAGTGGGCTTCATGAGTTGGGATTTGCTGCGGGACGTATGCTAAGGGGTTGTCGATGTCTGTAACTTTGAATCACTATGTGTAGGGAGTACGTGAACGGATTCAAGGCCACAGTGACCTAGGTATGACTAAAGGGGCTATAGACCAATTGTAACACCCCGTATGTTGAATAACTTGTTATAATAGAAAACAGGGCAGAATTAAATTTTGAAATCTGAACCAGGGGAAACGGGCTATGCCATTGCGTTCGTCTCGGAAAAATACGCGAAATAGAGTCCGAGTTTTTGAAAATCGGAGTCCGTATGACCCAGATATGGCCCGAAGAAGTTTTCAGAAATTTAAAAACAGATTTCAAAACAAAAATTTCAATTTTCAGAAGTGGCGGGAAAAATCCCGCCAGACCCAGGTAGTCGACCTGGGGGTCGACTGGGGAGTCGACCTGCCCACCAGGTCGACTGGGGAGTCGACCCTAGGGTCGACCTGGGGGTCGACCTCCCTGGTCGAGCCCAGGTGACCTGGGTGCACCTGTTTGGCTTTTGGGCTGTGTTTTGGTGGCTAGGACGTGATCTGACGGCTCTAATCTGATTTAGGGTTAATCTAATGGCCTAAAACACCTAACTACTCTATAAATACACCCTAAGACTACCCTAATTCATACTAAAAATAGAAACAGTGCCGTCATGCCGTCAAAATGCAACTTGAAGGAGCCTCCATCAATTTGTAGAAGAAGATAGCATCTCAAATCAATCTCTAATCAACTCTAGCAACTTAATCTTCTTCTTAGGAGTGCTAATCAACAAGTTGTGAGTTTTCTATAGCCTTAATGACCAATTGTTGAAATGATTATGATAGGATATAATGAGGTTATGGCTATGAATGTGGATCAATGCATGTTATGCAAGTTATATGCTATGTGTTAATGATGTTATGCATGTTATGCAAGTTATATGCTATGTGTTAATGATGTTATGCATGTTATGCAAGTTATGTGCTATATGTTCATAATGTTATGCAAGTTATGAAAGTCATATGCTACATGTTCATGATGTTATTCAAGTTATGCAATTCATATGCTACATGTTCATGATGTTATGCAAGTTATTCAAGTCATATGCTACATGTTCATGATGTTATGCAAGTTATGCAAGTCATATGCTATATGTTTGTGATGTTATGCAAGTTATGCAAGTCATATGCTATGTGTTTATGATGTTATGCAAGTTATGCAAGTCATATGAGAAACATTGATCCATTATGATACCATGATATGCAAGTTTGGTGTATGATTATATGCTAGTTCATACATGATATGGTATGCAAGTTTGGTTTATGATTATATGCAAGTTCATATATGACATGTTATGCAAGTTTGGTATTTGATTATATGCAAGTAACATGTGCAAGTTTACACCTTAGTATGATATGCATACATATGCAAGTTAACCCCTTTGTATGTCATACATACATATGCGAGTTTACCCCTTTGTATGACATAAATAACTTATGCAAGTTAACCTCCTTATGACATATGTGATTCATGCAAGTTTGGGTTGATTATTTATGCTAGTTGGGTTGATGCTGTATGCATGTTGACACCTTTAAAATCCATGTTAATGTTATGCAAGTTGAACCAATTGTTTTTGTGATGAATCTTCCCTTTTATGTCATGTTAGCGAATTACGTGGGGAACGATGGGGTTAATATACATGTTAATGAAATGGTGTGAAGTTGGTATGATTATGCATACAATAAAGTGGATGAACATAATTGAGTCAATTATGTACATCGTAAAAATTGGAATTAATTAGGGAAAATTAATTCGGGGGTGATTAATTAGGTGTAATTAATCGACTAAGACACGAGGTTGGACCCTTTTGTAGCGTAAGACTGCCCGGAACCGACTGGCAAATCCAGCGGCTACAAATGATTGGCCCAATGTGAGAGGTCTTAGGCACAAACTAAATACGTGACAAGTGTATAGACACGAGGTTAGACTCGGTTATGGCGTAAGGCTGCCCGGACCCAACCGGCAAATCCAGCTGCCATAAAAGATAGTCTAATGTGAGAGGTCTTTACAACGATTACGTTTTTAATCAATTAAGAAACACTTAACCAGATAAGCATGTAGTGGGCATGAGGGGTTAAGTGGGTGTCTTGGGTGGCATGTGGAAATCAAGTAAGTGCCTTGGGTTGCATGAGGAAATCTAGTGGGTTGCCTTGGGTGGCAATAGAAAATACGATTAGAATACTTAACCAAGTGGAAACATGTAATTAAACATGATTAAAGGGTTAAGTGGGATGCACTAGATATAATGACAAGCTTAGGTGGTAGCTTGTGGGGGCCCATTTCACCAAGTAACCCATATGTATCTTATTGGGCTCGACCCATGTCGAGGACGGGACACGCGTACTGGGCTTGATTATAAGAGGCCAAAATGGGTTAGCGGTGGCAACGCAAGTCCAACGGGTTTCATATGCGTGTGTGGACCCGGGCTGGTAGGTAAGACATTGTTGCATCGTGTAGGTATAAGCCGTGCACCATTTGTTGTATCGGGTTGCCACTTTGGGGAGTGATACACCCCATTGTGGGGCCAGCACGGGTATCTACGGTAGGGAGCCGATCGCTTGAGAGTAGTGGGTACACCTAGTGGAGATAGGGGCAGATAGCACCTATGTAGTCAGCTAGGGGTACACGAAACTACTGGGTAAAGTTTCTAAGTCCTTAGGAAGGATCAACCTTTAAGTAGGAATGACTGGTGTGGTGCAGTTAGTAATTATCCTTGGGTGGGTAGATGCGTCTTTACCGTTATCCTAGTTCACCTTATGTCTAGTTGGCTACCTAGTGTAGTCATTTATCCCCAGTCATCCCGTGCCAAGTTTATATCATACCCTAATTACTTTAATGATTGTATTGTTAAAGTTATTGGGCTCACTCAGACTTATGTCTGACCCCGTTGTTTTTATCTTTTTCTCCCTCAGGTCCTCAGGTTGGGCCTAGCACTAGTGGGCTTTGATCAGATTTCTTTATCAATCTTCTGGAGCTTGGACCATGATGTAAAGCCCAGCTTATCTTTTCTTTTTTGGCTATTGTTTATGTAGTGGGATTATGTACTTATGTTTTTATCTGGATGGATATTTAGTACTTGACTCTTTATGGTGTTGTAACTAAACATGTTTACCTTCTGCTGCTATGAAATGATGTTTTAGATTTTCAAGTATTTATATCTGTCTTGTTATAATTTTTCTGTTCTATACTCATTAAAATGCTCCACCGAAGTTAAGGCATTCCCTTAGTGAGTGACCTTAGCGGGTGTGGGGTGTTACACGTGGTATCAGAGCGAAGGTTACCGGAACAGATAAAATTTTTAGAAAACTATTTTTCTAAATACATTTTTGGAAGAAGTATTTTCAAAAACATGTCTTTAAAGAGAAAAGTTTTTGAAAGAAAAGCATAATCCCCAATAGCCATATCTTTATCTTTCGAATTATCCGTTTTGAATCTTTCCTTTTTCGTTTTAGCATGGCTGAAGATCTTAACTTTCCGGAGGGTGTGACGATACCAGTATGGTATAGGAGATTGATGGAGGCTAGGGCCGCCACTGCGGGTCTAGCAAATGTTCCTCCACCAACCGTAGCACCCGATCTTCCTCCCCCTCCTCCTCCTCGCACGGATACTTTTGCTAAGACTTGCAAGGAATTTAAAGCTATGCGAGGGAAACCTTTTCAAGGATCAGAAACTTTTGTGGAGGCTAGATATTGGCTTAAGGAGGTGGAAGAGTTGATAGACATCTTTGAGATGGAAGAAGGAAAGAAAGTCAAGTTAGCTGCTTGGTTAATGAAGGGAGAGGCCTCATTCTGGTGGGAGGTCACTAATGGAGAACGCCCCGTTGACTCTTTGGCGGATTTCAGGCAAAGATTTGTGGCAAAATTTCTCTCAAGGGCGGAGGAAAACTTGTATATGGAAAGGTTCTTGACTCTAAAGCAAGGAAACCTCTCGGTGAAGGAATATGTCAACAAGTTTAATCAATTGGCAAGGTTTGGCATAGACATGGTGAATAAACCGGAGAAGAAGGCTTTGAGGTTCGTTAAAGGCTTGAATGAACCGATGCATGGATTGGCTATGACTCACATCCCTATGGGGGCCACCTTTGAGAAGCTAGTTGACATGGCACTCATGCATGAGGAAGAGAAGGGTCCCAATGCTAATAAGTCACCCAAGAAGAAAGGAGATCAAAAGAGGCCTCAACAGCAACAAAACAAAAGTGGGAAAGGCAACGGTGGCAAGGGGAAGAAGAAGTGCTTCAATTGCGGGATAGCAGGCCACATAAGTAAAGACTGTCGGAAGAAGAAGAAGACTGGCTGCTATCATTGTGGCGAAGCAGGGCATCTAGTGAAGGACTGCCCTAAGAAGGGGCAAAGGACGGGATCTACCTCAGGAGGACAGGTGCAAGCTCTTATGGCACCGGGTCAGGCAATGGGGCAAGTTCAGGCTCTCGCTGTTCCACCAACTCAGGAAAGAGGTAGAACTATTTCCGCTGAAAGTCTGGTTTTTCTATTTGATCATCCTGTCCGTACATTGTTTGACTCTGGCGCATCGCATTCGTTTATCTCATCATCATTAGTTGAGTCACTGCACTTAGACACCAGTCTAGTAGATGATCCCTTGGTTGTTTCAAAACCAATTGGGGGCTCCACTTATTTGTCCATTATATGTTTGGGTTTGAAGATTTCTATACTTAGCATTGAGTTTAGATGTGATGCTTTTGTTTTGGGCTTCACAGGCTATGGGTTGATTTTGGGCATGGACTGGTTATCCAGTAATGGTGCCGTTCTTGATTGTGAAAGGAGAGTTGTTAGGCTTATGACTCGCTTGGGGAACACTCTCGAGATCTCTTGTAATCCCATGGATTCTGTTATGCTAAGTTATCTTGAATCGCTTGACGCTTCGGTCAAGAGTTTGCGATCTGTTAGAGTGGTCCGGGAGTACACGGATGTGTTTGAGGAGGTGAAGGGCTTACCTCCGAAGCGGGAGATTGACTTCTGAATATATCTGGTGGATAATGATAAACCAGTATCTTTACCCGTGCACCACATGGCTCCTCGTGAGAGGAGGGAACTCCATAAGCAAGTAGGGGAGTTGCTTGAGAAGGGGTTCATAAGACGAAGTATATCGGAGTGGGGTGCTCCAGTAGTTTTTGCCACGAAGGCAGATGGGTCCCTCAGACTTTGTGTAGACTATAGAGAACTCAACAAGCTCACAAAGAAGAATAGACACCCATTGCCGAGGATTGATTATATTTTTGATCAGTTGGTTGGCGCTTCTGTATTTTCGCAGTTGGACTTGGCCACGGGGTTTCATCAGTTGAGAGTGGCTGAGGATAGCATAGACAAGACTGCCTTTAGGACTCCGGATGGTTTCTATGAGTGGCTGGTGATTCCATTTGGTTTGACGAACGCCCCTGCATACTTTGTTGATTTGATGAGTAGGGTGTTCAGGGAGTTCCTTAATAAGTTCGTGGTGGTCTTTGTGAATGACATCTTAGTCTTTTCTAAGAGTGAAGAAGAGCAAGACCTACATCTTAGGGAAGTGTTGGAGACTCTTCAAGCACATAGCCTTAAGGCTAAATTTTCTAAATGTCACTTCTGGAGGAGGGAAGTACGGTTCTTGGGGCACGTGGTCTCCAAGGAAGGGATAGCTGTGGATCCCGCGAAGGTAGTATATATTCAAGATTGGGAGGTTCCAAAGAATGCTACCGAGGTGAGGAGTTTCTTGGTGTTGGCTGGCTACTATAGGAAGTTTATCAAGGACTTCGTGAAGATATCAGCCCCATTAACTCGCTTGACGAAGAAGAATCTAGTCTTCGCATGGGACGTAGATTGTGATGATGCGTTCCGACGGTTAAAGAGAGCTTTAACCACAGCTCCAGTCTTAGTGTTGCCAGATGGGAGTAAGCCATTTGTTGTCTATACCGATGCTTGTGGGACAGGAATGGGATTAGTCTTAATGCAAGAGGGAAGGGTAATAGCCTATGGTGGAAGGCAGTTGAGAGCACATGAGAAAAATTACCCTACCCATGATTTAGAGTTGGCCGCTATTGTTTTTGCGCTTAAGATTTGGCGCCATTATCTTCTTGGAGAGAGGTTCGAATTGTTCACTGACCACAAATCATTGAAGTACTTGTTTTCTCAGAAGGATTTGAACTTGAGACAGCAAAGGTGGATGGTGCTCTAAGCATCCTATGATTTCGAGATAGCGTATACCCCTGGCAAGGGTAACGTGGTGGCGGACGCCTTGAGTAGAAAAAGGTTGTCCTTGAGTCCATTGTATGTGGAACGACGAAGCTTGGAATTTATCTCGATTTTGATTTCAGACCTTCCGTTGACTATATATCCGGTTTGCTAGCATCCTTGGAGGTTAGACCTACTCTTTTGGGGCGGATTGGCGAGGCACAGAGGGACGACCCACAGTTGGTTGAGTTAGTAGAGAGGCTCATAAGGGGGGAGTCGTCCAGCCATTTGAGTAGGTACACCCTAGACGATAGGGGGTGCTTGCATAGAGACGGTAGACTTTGTGTACCGCAAGATGAGGGTTTGAGGAAGGCTATTCTTGATGATGCACACCGTTCTAGGATGACCATTCATCCCGGTGGGGACAAGATGTACCAAGACATGAAGCGAGTTTTATTTTGGGCCGGCATGGAGAAAGATGTGGCCGAGTATGTCGCTAGATGCTTGGTGTGCCAACAAGTAAAAGCGGAGCAAAAGAAACCAGGTGGGTTGCTTCACCCATTGGAAGTTCTGCAATGGAAGTGGGATAGCGTCTCAATGGATTTTGTTGATGGATTACCTAGGTCAAGGAAGGGTAATACGGGAATTTGGGTTGTGGTAGACAGACTTACTAAGAGTGCCCATTTCATACCCGTGAAGAGCAAGAGGACTGCTCCATGGCTAGCTTTAGTTTATCTTCGAGAGATAGTTCGATTGCATGGGGTACCCTCTAGCATAGTGAGTGGTCGAGATCCTATCTTCACTAGCGAGTTTTGGAGGAGTTTGCAAGAAGTAGTGGGGACTCAATTGTGTCTGAGCACCGCATATCATTCTCAGACAGACGGCCAGACCGAGAGGGTGAATCGTGTTCTGGAAGACCTTTTGAGGCTTTGTATCTTAGATTTTGAGGTACATGGGAAGAGCATCTTCCATTGGTGGAGTTCGCGTATAATAACAGCTTTCAGTCCAGTATTGGTATGGCTCCTTTTGAAGCTCTTTATGGAAGGCCTTGTCGATCACCTACATGTTGGTGGGAATCTACGGATAAGATCTTGCTTGGGCCTGATATGGTTAGAGAGACTTCAGAAAAGATTGATTTAATTCGAAGAAGGATGAAAGCAGCGCAGGATAGGCAGAAATCTTACGCGAATAAGAGGAGAACGGATCTTGAGTTTGATGTTGGGACATGGTCTTTGTCAAAGTATCTCCATTACGGAATGTAGTTCGCTTTGGGTCCGTTGGGAAGTTAGCTCCAAGATTTGTTGGGCCGTTTCCTATTAAGGAAAGGATTGGACAGATGGCATATAGGGTGGATTTACCCAAGAGACTTAGTGGGGTACATGATGTATTCCATGTATCACATTTAAGGAAGTGCCTACATGAGGCCGCAGAGGTGGTAGAGCCGAGCTTGCTTAGAGAAGTGGAGGTAGAGCGTGATGCAACTATTCGACGAGCTCCTACCCGCATCCTTGGGTCAGAGATTAGGAAGTTGAGGAACAGAGAGGTGCGGCTAGTCAAAGTGCAATGGGGAGAGGATGAAAGCAATGCTACTTGGGAGACAGAAGCGAAGATGCGTTCACTGTACCCATTCCTTTTTAAGGGTATGTCTTTTAACTTCTCCTTTATCGTTTGTCTAGTACTTATCTTATCTTTAGTATGTCCTCTCATTAGCACCTTTGACCTTTAGATAGGGTAAACCTATGGTTGAAACATGTGTTTGAGACATGTTATGTTTGATGGATGCGTGTGGATGCAAGTGTTTGCTAGTGGTTGCTCGTGGATGCATATACACACACTTTAGGCACTAGATCGGCTCAATCACTTCATATTGCATATTGCATAAAATTGTGTGTAGGTAGCTATATTAATGGATGTATAATGGTTGTGCTATCATATGAATGATGCATTTTGGTGAATGATTGTGCACTCATGTAGAAATAGTATGTGTCGATAGGGTTCTTTCGCATACATATTGGATGCATGACACTATCATGGTTTGCATTAAGGAGGTCAACTGAATCAGTAGACTGCCTGATTTTGCATTAGACAGGGAACATATACACACACTCTTTGCATATGTTCATACAGCATTAGAAACTCTAAGGACAATGGATGCCAGTGTTTGATGGTTTAGTAGATGGTTGTTTGGTTGGTAGGACACGTTCTTCTTGACTTAGAGATTTGGGGGACGAAATCCTTTAAGTAGGGGAGAATGTAACACCCCGTATGTTGAATAACTTGTTATAATAGAAAACAGGGCAGAATTAAATTTTAAAATCTGAACCAGGGGAAACGGGCTATGCCATTGCGTTCATCTCGGAAAAATACGCGAAATAGAGTCCGAGTTTTCGAAAATCGGAGTCTGTATGACCCAGATATGGCCCGAAGAAGTTTTCAAAAATTTAAAAACAGATTTTAAAACAAAAATTTCAATTTTCAGAAGTGGCGGGAAAAATCCCGCCAGACCCAGGGAGTCGACCTGCCCACCAGGTCGACTGGGGAGTCGACCCTAGGGTCGACCTGGGGGTCGAC
Organism: Allium sativum; assembly: GCA_030737875.1. Taxonomy (NCBI): domain Eukaryota; kingdom Viridiplantae; phylum Streptophyta; class Magnoliopsida; order Asparagales; family Amaryllidaceae; genus Allium; species Allium sativum. The sequence continues at coordinate 1,030,157,370 of CM060924.1, read as the reverse complement.
CTCCCTGGTCGAGCCCAGGTGACCTGGGTGCACCTGTTTGGCTTTTGGACTATGTTTTGGTGGCTAGGACGTGATCTGACGGCTCTAATCTGATTTAGGGTTAATCTAATGGCCTAAAACACCTAACTACTCTATTAATACACCCTAAGACTACCCTAATTCATACAAAAAATAGAAACAGTGCCGTCATGCCGTCAAAATGCAACTTGAAGGAGCCTCCATCAATTTGTAGAAGAAGATAGCATCTCAAATCAATCTCTAATCAACTCTAGCAACTTAATCTTCTTCTTAGGAGTGCTAATCAACAAGTTGTGAGTTTTCTATAGCCTTAATGACCAATTGTTGAAATGATTATGATAGGATATAATGAGGTTATGGCTATGAATGTGGATCAATGCATGTTATGCAAGTTATATGCTATGTGTTAATGATGTTATGCATGTTATGCAAGTTATATGCTATGTGTTAATGATGTTATGCATGTTATGCAAGTTATGTGCTATATGTTCATGATGTTATGCAAGTTATGCAAGTCATATGCTACATGTTCATGATGTTATGCAAGTTATGCAAGTCATATGCTACATGTTCATGATGTTATGCAAGTTATGCAAGTCATATGCTACATGTTCATGATGTTATGCAAGTTATGCAAGTCATATGCTACATGTTTGTGATGTTATGCAAGTTATGCAAGTCATATTCTATGTGTTTATGATGTTATGCAAGTTATGCAAGTCATATGAGAAACATTGATCCATTATGACACCATGATATGCAAGTTTGGTGTATGATTATATGCTAGTTCATACATGATATGGTTTGCAAGTTTGGTGTATGATTATATGCAAGTTCATATATGACATGCTATGCAAGTTTGGTGTTTGATTATATGCAAGTAACATGTGCAAGTTTACACCTTAGTATGATATGCATACATATGCAAGTTAACCCCTTTGTATGTCATACATACATATGCGAGTTTACCCCTTTGTATGACATAAATAACTTATGCAAGTTAACCTCCTTATGACATATGTGATTCATGCAAGTTTGGGTTGATTATTTATGCTAGTTGGGTTGATGCTATATGCATGTTGACACCTTTAAAACCCATGTTAATGTTATGCAAGTTGAACCCATTGTTTTTTTGATGAATCTTCCCTTTTATGTCATGTTAGCAAATTACGTGGGGAACGATGGGGTTAATATACATGTTAATGAAATGGTGTGAAGTTGGTATGATTATGCATACAATAAAGTGGATGAACATAATTGAGTCAATTATGTACATCGTAAAAATTGGAATTAATTAGGGAAAATTAATTCGGGGGTGATTAATTAGGTGTAATTAATCGACTAAGACACGAGGTTGGACCCTTTTGTAGCGTAAGACTGCCCGGAACCGACCGGCAAATCCAGCGGCTACAAATGATTGGCCCAATGTGAGAGGTCTTAGGCACAAACTAAATACGTGACAAGTGTATAGACACGAGGTTAGACTCGGTTATGGCGTAAGGCTGCCCGGACCCAACCGACAAATCCAGCTGCCATAAAAGATAGTCTAATGTGAGAGGTCTTTACAACGGTTACGTTTTTAATCAATTAAGAAACACTTAACCAGATAAGCATGTAGTGGGCATGAGGGGTTAAGTGGGTGCCTTGGGTGGCATGTGGAAATCAAGTAAGTGCCTTGGGTGGCATGAGGAAATCTAGTGGGTTGCCTTGGGTGGCAATAGAAAATACGATTAGAATACTTAACCAAGTGGAAACATGTAATTAAACATGATTAAAGGGTTAAGTGGGATGCACTAGATATAATGACAAGCTTAAGTGGTAGCTTGCGGGGGCCCATTTCACCCAGTAGCCCATATGTATCTTATTGGGCTCGACCCATGTCGAGGACGGGACACGCGTACTGGGCTTGATTATAAGAGGCCAAAATGGGTTAGCGGTGGCAACGCAAGTCCAACGGGTTTCATATGCGTGTGTGGAACCGGGCTGGTAGGTAAGACATTGTTGCATCGTGTAGGTATAAGCCGTGCACCATTTGTTGTATCAGGTTCCCACTTTGGGGAGTGATACACCCCATTGTGGGGCCAGCACGGGTATCTACGGTAGGGACCCGATCGCTTGGGAGTAGTGGGTACACCTAGTGGAGATAGGGGCAGACGGCACCTATGTAGTCAGCTAGGGGTACACGAAACTACTGGGTAAAGTTCCTAAGTCCTTGGGAGGGATCAACCTTTAAGTAGGAATGACTGGTGTGGTGCAGTTAGTAATTATCCTTGGGTGGGTAGATGCGTCTTTACCGTTATCCTAGTTCACCTTATGTCTAGTTGGCTACTTAGTGTAGTCATTTATCCCCAGTCATCCCGTGCCAAGTTTATATCATACCCTAATTACTTTAATGATTGTGTTGTTAAAGTTATAGGGCTCACTCAGACTTATGTCTGACCCCGTTGTTTTTATCTTTTTCCCCCTCAGGTCCTCAGGTTGGGCCTAGCACTAGTGGGCATTGATCAGATTTCTTTATCTATCTTCTGGAGCTTGGACCGTGATGTAAAGCCCAGCTTATCTTTTCTTTTATGGCTATTGTTTATGTAGTGGGATTATGTACTTATGTTTTTATCTGGATGGATATTTAGTACTTGACTCTTTATGGTGTTGTAACTAAACATGTTTACCTTCTGCTGCTATGAAATGATGTTTTAGATTTTCAAGTATTTATATCTGTCTTGTTGTAATTTTTCTGTTCTATACTCACTTAAAATGCTCCACCGAAGTTAAGGCATTCCCTTAGTGAGTGACCTTAGCGGGTGTGGGGTGTTACACCAATGAAGTGGGGTCATTTGTAAAGATTCGGTCATGACTCCATGTGGTAAGCTTGGTAATAGCAGTAGTTGTACAAGTCAAACTCCATCACTACTTCGATGGGTCTAGCGATTGACAGTGGTGGACATCATATGCTTTACGCACTGAGTGAGAGATGTGAGGATGGTTGTTATGGTTGATTTGTTTGCCATCATTATGACATGCACACCCCCACCCCGTTGTCTTTACACCATATGTTCAGTGGCACCTTAGAGTATTGTACGGTATGTAGTGCTAACTCTTTGGTTGCAGGTCCAGGTTCAGGTATGGTTTAGTATACCTGTTATTGTTATGTTTAGCTGCTTATCGCTCATACCAAACTTTTTGTCTGACCCAGATTTTTATGTCTCTTCTTATTACTCTGGGTGCTCTCACGAGCAGACTAGAGACAGCTTAGCTGGGTATACACGAGTAGCTGATCCGGAGACGAGCAGGAGGCTTCCACGTATGATACATATAGATATTCTCTCTATGTTGTTGAGGATCACTGCATGGGCATTAGTAGTGCATCTTCTGCTTTAGTTTTCTTTTGCTTTAGAGACGGTTTAAGTTGTATTAATGATGTTGGATCACAAGCTGTATTTGGATTTCCGCTGCTATGTTGGTTTAGTTTTCAGCTTATGCACTGTCTCGCCTGTTTTATGTCAAGGTTATGTTATTATTATATTTTGTTCCATGCGCTGTGAGATATTCTACAGGTTCCTTGTTGATTCTTCGTCGTCTTTCTTTCCTTTTCTAACGACCTACCCGTGCTAGCTGGACATGTGTATAGCACACTTGTGGAGTAAATGTCGGTTGGTGCCGGTGGGTGGGGGGAGGGGTTGTCACATTTGGTATCAGAGCTCTAGGTTGCGTAGTTAACCCAGGGAAGTCATCAGGGAGAGATACCGTACGTATATGAGAGCATGTATTTGTAATTATTTTTGTTTTCAAAATCTATATATGTACTATTAGTGTAGCTAAGGATAAAGTCGCACTGCACTAGCACCACTATGGAGATGGTTAATCCTTTTCTCTTTACAGATTGAACGATGAGCCGATACGCAAGAGGTGCCGGTAGAGGAGCCAATAATGGGAATGCTGCTGACATGAGGACGATGTTTACTGACCTTATGAGAGAGATGCTTAGGGATGTGCAGAGAGCAGCTACCAATGGTGGTAATGGTGGTAGTCCAATAGTGCAGGCGCCTAGGGCCGATTTCGCCAAGCTGAATAAGGATTATACTAGTCTTGGTGGGAAGCCGTTCCACGGAACGGAGCCGGCTACGGATGTTCAGGATTGGTTAGATAGTTGCGAACGTATCTTTGAAGATTTGGGTATCGAGGATGCGATGAAGAGAAGGCTAGCATCCCGTCAGCTGCAAGGACGGGCAATGAATTGGTGGAATGCTATAAAGGCAGCTACTCCCGAGGATCATATTACTTGGGAGCATTTCAAGGTTCGCTTTAGCGAGAAGTTCATTCCAGCTGCCCAGAAGTCAGTGTTGTTTAAGAGATTTTTGGAGCTCAAGCAGAATGGCAGGACTGTCTCGGAGTATATTGCTGAGTTTGACACTTTGTCGAAGTATGGGTTATCTCTTATTGATACTGCCGAGAAGAAGAACGAGAAGTTCATAACTGGTTTGGATCAATACTTGGGGGAAAGGCTCATTAACCACATCGATGAGACGTTTGAATCGATTGTGGGGAAAGCATTGAGATCAGAAAGTCTTTACCCTAAGTCAAAGACTGAGGTTGCATCTGCAGAGGAGCCAAGACCACAAGCAAGTGGTGGAGGCAAGAGTGGTTATCAGAATAAGAGGAAGCAGAACTAGAATAAGGATGGCCAGAAAAAGAATAAGAAAGAAGTTGTGTGCTTCAACTGTGGTAAGAAGGGTCATTATGCTAGTAATTGTTGGGCAGCGGATAGGAAGTGCTTCAACTGTGGACAAGTAGGACATCACAAGGACAAGTGTCCGCAACCTCCTAAAGAAAAGCAGATGGTGAAAGCATATGCCCTTAATGCTATTCCTTCTTCGTCAAATGCCCCAACTGTGGCGGAGAAGGGAAAGGATGTCGTCATTCAAGGTATGCTTTCTGTTTATGATGTTCCTGTTAGAGTTTTTTTGATACCAGAGCTTCCAGTTCTTTCATATCTAGTGACCTGGTAGATAGGTTGGGATTGGACCCCGAGATTGTCGATAGACCTTTAGTAGTGACAAAACCGATTGGTGGTTCGACTAACCTTAACATGATTTGTCGTAATGTGGTCTTATCGAGTCATGGATGCATGTTTGTTTGTGATTGCTTTGTTTTGGGCTTTATTGGGTTTGGCATTATTTTGGGAGTCGATTGGCTCCAAAGATACGGGGTGGTGGTAGACTGTGAGGGCTTTTTGGTGACAACTAGAGCAGATGATGGGCGGAGGGTAGTGTTTGGTGGTCTACCCGGTAATAGGGTAATGGCTAGTTTTCTAATTCCCTCGACAACCCGCATAGTGAGTTGTCAAGGTTGCCCGTGGTTGGCCAGTATCCGGATGTCTTTGAGGAAGTGACCGGGCTTCCACCACACCGAGAGATTGGGTTCCGTATTGATTTGGTGAAAGATGCCGGACCTATAGTGATGCCACTGCGTCGTATGACACTAAGGGAGTAGCGAGAGCTCGAGGTGCAAGTCAGCGATCTTTTGAAGAAGGGATTTATCAGAAGGAGTGTTTCTGAATGGGGAGCACCAGTTGTGTTTGCTACCAAGGCGGATGCTTCCCTTCGTTTGTGTGTAGACTACCGCGAGTTGAATAAAGTGACGAGGAAGAACAAGTATCCTCTACCGCGGATAGATGATTTGTTTGATCAGTTGAGTGGCGTGAGAATATTTTCTCAGTTGGATCTCGCGACAGGTTTTCATCAGCTTAGAGTGGAAGCTGAGAGTATAGCTAAAACGGCATTCCGGACACCGTCTGGATCTTATGAGTGGTTAGTCATGCCATTCGGGCTGACCAATGCCCCAGCATATTTTGTGGATCTTATGAATAGAGTATTCAGAGATCAGTTGAATAATTTTGTCCTTGTGTTCGTGGATGATATTTTGGTCTATTCGAGGACAGAGGAAGAACACAAGGAACATTTAAGAATAGTGATGGAGGTGTTGAGAAAACACCAATTGAAAGAAAAGTTTTCTAAGTGTCACTTCTGGAGAAGGGAAGTGAGATTCTTAGGCCATGTTGTTTCAGAGAATGGTATTGCCGTGGATCTTGCGAAGGTGTTTACGGTACAAGATTGGTCTACATCCAAGAATGCAACAGACATAAGAAGTTTCTTGGGATTAGCTGGATATTATCGTAAGTTTATCCAAGATTTCTCCAAGATAGCAGCACCGTTGACTCAGTTAACCAAGAAGAATCAAGCTTTCGTCTGGGACGAAAAGTGCGAGAATGCATTCAAGAGTCTAAAGGAAAAGTTGACGCGCGCACCATTGTTAGTCATTCCTAAGGGGAATGAAGAGATGACGGTATACACGGATGCCTGTGGTACCGGGCTAGGTGTTGTATTGATGCAAGGCGGTAGGGTTGTAGCTTATGCAAGTCGGCAATTGAAACCGCACGAGAGAAGATACCCTACCCATGATTTGGAATTGGCAGCGATCGTGTTCGCGTTGAAGATGTGGAGATATTATCTCTTGGGAGAAAGATTCGAGTTGTTTATCGATCATAAATCGTTAAAGTATCTCTACTCTCAAAAGGATCTAAATCTCCGACAGCAAAGATGGTTAGAATTCTTGGCTTCCTATGATTTCGATATTGCATACACACCCGGAAAGGGCAATGCGGTAGCTGAAGCATTGAGTAGAAGGCATGCTAGTTTAGGGGCTATGTTTCTTGAATGGAAGCAACTAGAGTACATCGCTGGGTATGACTTCAGACCAAAGTGTGAGTTGGATCCAGAAATGTTAGCAAGTTTGATGATCAGACCCACTTTGATTCAGCGGATCGACTCTAGTCAGAGGGACGATCCTAACCTATTGGAAATCATCTTCAAGTTAGAGATGGGTATCGATGAGGAGATGAACAAGTATGGGCGTGATGGAGATGGATGGCTTAGAAAGAATAGAAGACTAGTTGTACCCAATGTCAATGGATTGAGAGATGAAGTGCTTAGAGAATGTCATCACTCAAAACTGACTATACACCCCGGTGGTAACAAGATGTACCGAGACATGAAGCAGACCTATTACTAGGAAGAGATGAAAAGAGACATTAGGATGTTTATATCCAAATGCATGAACTGCCAGCTAATTAACACTGAGCAAAAGAAGCCTAGTGGTTTGTTACAACCATTAGAAATTCCAGAATGGAAATGGAAACAAGTGTCAACGGATTTCATTGATGGGTTATCAAGGACTAGATCGGGCCATGATAGCATTTGGGTGATTGTGGACCGATTGACCAAGAGTGCAAGATTTATACCCGTCAAGTCAAACAGGACGGCAGCTAAGTTGGCGGAACTGTATATAAAGTGGGTAGTGAGATTTCATGGAATACCCAAAGGCATTGTGAGTGACCGAGATCCGTTGTTCACTATTGGATTTTGGAAGAGCTTACGAGAGGCGTTAGGATCAGAACTACATCTCAGTACCGCGTATCATCCTCAAACCGATGGTCAAACAGAGAGGGTGAATCGTATATTGGAAGATCTCTTGAGAGCTTGTGTATTAGATTTTGGTGGATCATGGGATGACCATTTGCATCTAGTAGAGCTTGCATATAATAATAGCTACCAATCCAGTATCGGTACGGCTCCTTTTGAAGCTTTGTATGGAAGACCGTGCAACTCACCGTCCTGTTGGGTAGAAACTGGCGAGAAGTTTGTGCTTGGACCCGATGTGATAAGAGAAACTTCAACTAAGATTAAGATTATCCAACAGCGAATGAAGGCTGCCCAAGATAGGCAGAAGAGTTATGCTGATAAGAGGAGAAGAGAATTAAAGTTCTCCATTGGTGACTTGGTGTTTGTCAAGATTTCTCCGTTGAATAGCGTGATACGATTTGGTAGGAGAGGCAAGTTAGCACCAAGATTTGTTGGTCCATTCCCGGTTCTTGAGCAAATTGGGAATTTGGCATATAAAGTTGAATTACCAAACAAGATGGCAGGAGTTCACAACGTATTTCATGTTTCCCAGTTAAGAAAGTTCGTGCACGACCCAGGTGTGACTATTTCACCTGATCAGTTGGATGATATCGAAGTTGAACCCAAGGCGGTTAGGAACCGCAAGCCTATACGTATTGTTGGGAACGATACGAAGCAACTCCGAAGGAAAGCGGTGAATCTAGTCAAAGTCCAGTGGGGCGAGAATGAGGATGACTGTACTTGGGAGACAGAGGAGAGCATTAGGAAGACGTATCCAAAACTCTTCGCCTGGTAAGATTTAACTTCGATTTAGTCTTTCCGCATGCTAGGATAGGCTTGTTTTTTTTTCGCATGGTTGATTGTTGTATATGATTGGTAGGCATGCGGGATCCTTTGTATGTTTTGGGTTAAGGTGTAACAACCCGGAAAATGCGAGCCAATTTAAAATTTTTAAATTGGCAATTTTAGCGAATTTTGAATATTTAAAATGAATTATTTTAAATAATAGCGACGAGAAATTTATTTTGAATGGAATTCGAACGTATATATTTATATAGATCGTCGTTAGAATATAAATATTTATTTTAAATTATAAAAGGAATTGAAAATGGTGCGGTAGTTCGATAATTCGATTTCAAAGTTCAAATGAATGTACAAGGTTCAAAATAAACTGGATTTTAGCGAAACCAAAAATATTTGAATCTATTTGAGAATATCTTTCCAACGAATCCGAAAAATCAAAATTTCATAGTGGGGATAAAAAGATATGTCCAGTTGAAAATTCAGAATAGTCGCTATGGAATTCTGGCCCTTAAAAATGGAAATTTTGCAAACGACCTCGAATTTCGACGAAACCACTTTTGTTGGATCCGTTATCTCAGGTTATTGCTAGATTCCAATTTTCATAATTTTTCGAATCAATATGTGAGCGTGGCAAGGGAAAACGCGTTTGACCAGTTTTAGTTGATTTTAATCGACTGGAAATTGGCCATTTTTCAAACAGTCTCAGAATTTGACGAAACTAGTTTTGTTAGGACCGTATCGTCAATACGAAGCTAGAAAATATTTTTCTGGAATTTTTCGAGTTAGTATGTGGCCCCGGTAAATTGGAATGTCCGTTTAAATTGAATATATAAATATTTATATTTTAATTTAAATCAAAACTGCTCGAAACGATAGAATTGGATAACAAAACATATCTCACTGTGTCCGGAATAGGGGTATTACCCTAGGGGCGACAGGTGTTGGGCCTCGTTTGGTGGTCGGACGGAATGTCAACTTATAAGGGAATTTAATTAAAATAAAATATTATATATATATAATTTCCCTTATCCTTCTCTCCCCCTCACAGGCGTACCCCGATACCCAAAAAAAAAAAAAAAAGAGGGGCTGTGCCCTAACTCGCCCACCGCGCCTCCAAGAGGGCGCGTCGCCCACTGCCGCCAGGGCACTGGCCTCGCCATCACCCCCTCCTCTAATCTCCCACCTCCTACGTTCTTCCTCCTCTCCCTCCCTTCTCTGATTTGAAGAGCCGCGCACCACCCAAACCCGCCAAGGCCGACCACCGCATTGTCGCTCCCCACCTCCGCCGGCGCGCGGCCTCCCCCTTCGCTGCGACTTCCCCCTCCTTCTTCAATCTGCGCTGAAACAGTCCTCGTCCCCCTCTTCTTCTAACAGTAAGTCTTCTTTATTTAAATTATTTTTATTTCAGTTTTTGGATGTAAGGAGTATTTTTTTCCTATATGATTTTAAATTGAAAAAAAAATATGATCTTTAAGTTATTAAAAACAAGTTTTTTTATATGGAAGTTATCAAAAAGATTTGATTTTTCTTATATGAACATTAGTAGAAAGAATAGATTTTTGTTTAGAGAAAAGGTTTGATCTTCAGTTATTAAAGAAAAGGTAAGATTGTTATAAAAGAAAAGATAAAATTTTTATAAAACGAAAATTGTTTTTTCCTTTAATATGACAAGGAATTGATTTTTATAGTGATAAAGAATTGATTTTTTTCATGTAAAAGAATAGATTTTTGTATAGTAAAAGCATAGATTTTTATATATGAAAAGGCGATAGTTTTAAATATGAAAAGGCGATAGTTTTAAATATGAAAAGGCGATAGTTTTAAATATGAAAAGGTGATAGTTTTAAATATGAAAAGGCGATATTTTTAAAAGTGATAAGGCGAGATTTTTAAATATAGAAAGAACGGATTTTTATATATGGAAAAACAATATAAAATAATAATATATATTCTTTTCTATTTGTAGCTAAATAAAAATACGATTTTTATTTATTAGAATGAGGTAGTAAAAATATAATTTTTATTTGAACAGCGTGAAAAGACTGTATTGGATTTACAAATGGATTCAAGCGATTCAGTAGTTCAACAGCAAAACACGGCGGAGTGGAACCCTCTGTGAGAACTTCTCACTTTAATTCTTCTTTTCTAGTTAATAATATATACTAGGATGTAGACGGTGTTTAGTAGCACCCGACACCCGTCGCCAAAAACCATGGATGGCTTGTATGCTTGTTTGTTTGATTTTGATGTGTAGTTGATTGTGTGATGTGGAATGAAACAAAATACTTATATAGTCAAAAATATTCTATAGTTAAAAATAAAAATTTTAACGTGTATATAAAATAAATATTTATAAACAAATCAGCCGATTTGTTTATATACACTGATTTGACTGATACTGAATGGGACGATAAATTTTACACATCGGCCAACTGCACAAATAAAATCTGTGTTTGATTGTTTGAAACCCCACACGGGTACTGGGATAATATATAACATACACTAATCCCAATAATTAGCTGTAAGTCGATTGATTGGTTGACAGACTATGTAAGCGTTAATTATTTATATTTGATGCTTATGCAGTTGTGTAGTGCACTTTGGATGATGGTTGATTATTTGTCGTTGCTATTATATACAGGTGTTGTATGGAAACCATGTAATTAACATTATATGGTAATTGATCGGGCCTCATTCCAATTTAGAAAATAAAGAATATTATAAAATATAGGTTCATGTGTTGACCATACTCATTCGTTGAGATTAGTCATGTGTTGAACGAAATATTTTAATAATAAAATTTACATCTTTATCATATATAAAATTAGAAACTAACCGGAAAATAGCTAAGATGAGTGGTCTCCTGGGTATTGATCTGATGTTGGTTTCGGCCTTCGGGGTTAATACCTAGGGATCATTCTCTTACTAATTTACGGTTGGAGTCTAATTTGAAATCAAACGATAGATACCATAATTTTATAAAATATATTGAATAACAAAAATAGTCACATGTGGACAGTACTCATTTATTGAGATTAGTCATGTGTTGAAATATATATTCATTTGTTGAATAGAATAACGAAGTTATTGAAAAATATAAAGCCGTGTTGATTAAAGATGCGCTATTTTGACGTGAACGATAATTATATCGATTATATTCGAATTAGATTGAATTGAATAGAAATAGAATTCGAATTGAATATGAATTGAATTGAAATTTGAATTGATTTGAATATGAATTGAATTGAAATTTGAATTGAATAGAAAACGAATTTAAATTGAATTGAATAGAAATAGAATTCGAATTGAATTGGATTGAAATTCGAATTGAATTGAATATAAAATGAATTCGAATTGAATAGAATAGGAAACGAATTCGAATTGAATTGAATAGAAAGCGAATTCGAATTGAATTGAATATAAAATGAATTCGAATTTAATTGAAAACGAATGGAAATAGAATCAAAATCAATTTGAAATGAATTCAAATTGAATTGAAATTTGAATTGAATTGAAATGAATTTAAAACGAATTTATAACGAGAAATTCAATTTTGATTCAAATCTGAAATGGAAGTTGAAATTGTTTTGAAACGAATTTAAAATGATTTATAAAATTCGTTTTAAAAAGGAAATCGATGAAATATATATTATATATATAATATAATGGCCTGAATAGAACGTGCCGCGCCGCGGTAGTTCGCGAATTTCGACCATTAATTTCAAACGGACATTACGGGAGATCCGGCAGTCGGATTCTCGTAAAACCGGAACCGTTGGGTTCGTATCGAAAAGAGCTTTCTAACGAATATTAGAAATTTGAAATCTAACGGTTGGATTTGGAGATATGTCCAAATCAATTTCAGAAAAGGTCGTTGTAAGTGCAGTTCGATGGCCGTTGTTGGAAATCGACTGTACGGGCCTTGATAAAATTATCAAAAATATCAATAATTTGTTTAAAATTATAAGAAATGATTTGTGAAGAACTGGGGTGAAAAATCCCACATTTGTAAAGATAAAAATAGTTTTTTATCGAAATGAACTAGTTTTGAACTAGAATTAAATTCAATTCATTTTTGAAATAAATAAATCGAATTTGAATTGGTTATTGGGTTTATCGTGAGCGGTGTTTTGAATAACACTTGTTCTTTAACCCGATAATTAATGCAATGTGATTTTGGGTTGTCGTGAACGGTATCTTCAACAATACTGTTCTTAGACCCAACTGAGTTAAGAAAATCAGAAACTAACCGGAGATTAGTTAAGTTGAATGGTTTCTTGGGTATTGATCTGATGTTGGTTTCGGCCTTCGGGGTCAATATTAAGGGAATTGCTCACTTGCTATTTTACGGTTAAGGGCTGATAGAATGGAATGTGACTTTGGGTTTATCGTGAACCGTGTTTTAAATGACACTGGTTCTTTAACCCAGTTAAGGATTAAAACTAAGTGAAGTTTTAATGAATCTTTAATTAGATTGAAATGATCGAGAACGGTGTATCACCAGTTTTGCTCCAAAGCGATAGTTAAATATTTAAATAGATTTGAATGTGAAATGGTAATTAATTTCACCGATAACACCGTGGTGTTAGTATGGAGTATTACCAGTTTTGCTTCATGGGATAAATAGGTTGGGATTGGGATATAAAATAAATAATTACTTCGGTATGGTTTGCTAATCCCGACTAGTTTGGAAAACCATAATTTGGTTTGAAGCGATATCCAAAGGAATATTAAAGAATAAATTGAAAAGAATTTATCTTTGATAAAATTAATGGGAACCTTTCCCTAAGAATATGAAATTTAGAAACTAACTGGGGATCAGTTAAGTAGAATGGTTTCCTGGGTATTGATCTGATGTTGGTTTCGGCCTTCAAGGTTAATATTTGGGGAATTGTTCTCTTACTAATTTACGGTTAGTGACTGATGAATTGGAATGAGGCGTAGATTGTGTTTGTGTAACATTTGTTTATTTTATACGCGGGTCATTCAGAAAGGCCGGGTTTATACCCATTCTGAATAACCGATTCGACGATAAGTCGAAGATAAAGACAGTGGTCGAAGACCGGAAGTCTTCACATCGTTTGGATAATTATTGTAATCCTGATTGGGCTGTACACCCAAGAGGATGGAAATAGTTGGTGGTCGTCCAGACGTACTTGGGGATCGATGGATATGCAAGGAAAGTGCCTCTGGTTTCGTTCAGACCTAGAACGAACTTGTAAATGGATTGTGTGTCTGACATTGGATTTTATTTTGTGTTGATTGATCTCTATCAAATATACATCTGTTTGGCGGCGGAGAATTTATTCTCTTGCTTAACGCCCTTCTCTGAGACGTACGAGCTCAGAGGTTGTATATCGATGGACATCAGTCGCATGGCATGAATTGCCAGTGTGGCATGCCTAAGTGGCAAATGATCAAGGCTTCTGTTGAAAAGCAAAGTCTTGTGGTTGGTGAGCAAAGCACGACCTACGTGGCATAGCTTTGTGTATAACGTGAATTCGCAAGCCTCACACCTCGGTATGAGTCAAAAACGGGATAAGGACTGTAGGGAGAGCATGACGTTTCTTTCTGGCTAGAGGTAGTGTCATTGCTTAAACTGGCTGACATTTAGTTTATTTTTACCTATGTGGTTGTTGGATGAGGCGCCTCGATTTTTGGTCTGTTAGGACCGGGAAACGTGTGTTCAGGAATACTAATCCACTAACGAAAGTGTGGACCGGCCCTGAAGCATCCAGGTGTTACCTTGAATGTGTAGTCCCGAAACATTTGCTAGAGTGTCTCGAAGCGGAGAGGAGCTTGCCCCTTGCCTCGATTCATGACGGAAATCCAATTTCCAATACGAGATATTTCAGTTTTATTTGTAGAACCTAGTATGGCGACATAGTAGCATGGGATGCTATGTCGTCTATGAATGATATTTATGATTGAAATTGTTTTGACACTATACACTTATTATAGTATCAAATGATTTGTTTTTAAACGTACCAAGCATGTTTCGCTGTTATAAGGTAAAACTCTATCCTCCGGCTTGCGTTGCTTTATGTGATGGGACCTGGGTCTTATAATAGCTTCATTTTTCGAAAAAGCATTGCGTTGTTTATCTATATGCACTGGTATTCTTAGGAGGAAACCCGTTCCGTGTTATACAGCGTGGTCCCTTGATTTACCTTATTTTTAAAGTAAAGTTCTGAATAACCGTTTTAGTTCTCACACCAGTCACATGACTGACCTGGAGTTTATTGTTTTAACCTAAACTCTGGGTGCCCTTATTTTCCACACGGGCAGCTAGTAGTTTTGGTTTTGCAGATTTATATTCACAGGATCCTGATTTGCAGCTGGAACAATGCTCGGAAAGCTCTGTATCCGTGCATTACTTTCAGTTGTATGTTTATCATTTTTCCGCTATTTTGTAATTTATTGTAATCTCTGACATTTACCGAATGTATGATATTCATTTATACTCTGTATATTCTTGTACCTGATGGAATTGTTGTAATAATCAATGAAATGTTCTTCCGTTTGTGTTCTGATTCGTCTTGTCCTCAATTCAATCCGGGCTTTCCTTCATGGGGAAGTTACGGGTCGTTACAGTTGGTATCAGAGCTTTGGTTTACAGAGCTCGAGAACAAGACACATTAGGACCGAACGAAAGAATTCATCGGATATTGGATTAGTAATATCCAATTAGAATGACTCGTTAGAGATAGGATCAGTAGTATCCTAGAACGAGTGTGAAGAGTATATCTTTAAATTGAAAACAAATTTTGTTTTGAAAGTTAAATTCAATTGTACGTATTTGAATATTTTATTTATATTGATTTGGACAATCTAGTATATAAAGATTTCGCGTATACGCGTCATGAGCGTATATTGGAAGTTTTAATATACTGGATAGATATTGAATCACAATCTAGTCGCCCGGAGATGGTACTGATAATTGTCATGACATCATCAGTATTTATGTTCGAGTGACGAAGGTGTGATATCTATATATTTCCATTAGACTGGTGTGATAACCGAAACTATATAGATTTATTGTTGTGATTTGGCATCAAAAACATGATTTTTTGTATATATATCAAAATTATGAATTTGAAACGTTAATTCACTAATTGATTAATGGTTGTGTTGTATGATTATTTATTTAAACCATTATATGAAAGAAACGGCGAATTTAGGCCAAATTGAACCAAATATTGAACTGAATTGAAAATGATTACAAATGCATGCATATACATGTGTATCCATTGAACAGGTCATAGCAAGGAGGCTAGAGCAGAGGAATAAAATTGTTTGCCCGACAAATAGGTACATGTTTATTGTATTTCTTGAGTTTTGGGTGATTTTGTGAGCCGATTGGTTAGCCGCTTGGCTTTTTCTTTTTCTTTTGAGTTAAAGAAGGCCATGGGAGGCTATATGAAATATCCCGAAGTCCCCGGTGCAGGGGAAGTTATGGCGAAATTTTTCGGAAATTTAGGGTGTTAGCCAAATTTTTGAAAAATTTGAAAAGTTCTTAGAAACTGAAAAGTTGAAGAACTTAAGCCGTAGCAAAAAGAATGGAAGTTGATTTGATTTATTAAACAACTTTCAGCTTCGTTCCTTTTCAGGGACGAAAAGTTTTAAGTGGGGGAGAATGTAACAACCCGGAAAATGCGAGCCAATTTAAAATTTTTAAATTGGCAATTTTAGCGAATTTTGAATATTTAAAATGAATTATTTTAAATAAAAGCGACTAGAAATTTATTTTGAATGGAATTCTAACGTATATATTTATATAGATCGTCGTTAGAATATAAGTATTTATTTTAAATTATAAAAGGAATTGAAAATGGCGCGGTAGTTCGATAATTCGGTTTCAAAGTTCAAATGAATGTACAGGATTCAAAATAAACCGGATTTTAGCAAAACCAAAAATATTTGAATCTATTTGAAAATATCTTTCCAACGAATCCGAAAAATCGAAATTTCATAGTGGGGATAAAAAGATATGTCCAGTTGAAAATTCAGAATACTCGCTATGGAATTCTGGCCCTTAAAAATGGAAATTTTGCAAACGACCTCGGATTTCGACGAAACCACTTTTGTTGGATCCGTGATGTCAGGTTATTACTAGATTCCAATTTTCATAATTTTTTGAATCAATATGTGAGCGTGGCAAAGGAAAACGCGTTTGACCAGTTTTAGTTGATTTTAATCGACTGGAAATTGCCCATTTTTAAAACAGTCTCAGAATTTGACGAAACTAGTTTTGTTAGGACCGTATCGTTAATACGAAGCTAGAAAATATTTTTCTAGAAATTTTCGTGTTAGTATGTGGCCCCGGTAAATTGGAATGTGCGTTTAAATTGAATATATAAATATTTATATTTTAATTTAAATCAAAACTGCTCGAAATGATAGAATTGGCTAATGAAACATATCTCATTGTGTCCGGAATGGGGGTATTACCCTAGGGGCGACAGTCGTTGGGCCTCGTTTGGTGGTCGGACGGAAAGTCAACTTATAGGGGACTTTAATTAAAATAAAATATTATATATATATATATAATTTCCCTTATCCTTCTCTCCCCCTCACAGGCATCACCTGATACCCAAATAAAAAATAAGAAAAAGAGGGGCTGTGCCCTAGCTCGCCCACCGCGCCTCCAGGAGGGCGCGTCGCCCACCGCCGCCAGGGCACTGGACTCGCCATCGCCCCCTCCTCTAATCTCCCACCTCCGACGTTCTTCCTCCTCTCCCTCCCTTCTCTGATTTGAAGAGCCGCGCACCACCCAAACCCACCAAGGCCGACCACCGCACTGCCGCTCCCCACCTCCGCCGACGGGCAGCCTCCCCCGCCTCCTTCCTTCGCTACGACTTCCCCCTCCTTCAATCTGCGCTGAAACAGTCCTCGCCCCCCTCTTCTTCTAACAGTAAGTCTTCTTTATTTTAATTATTTTTATTTCAGTTTTTGGATGTAAGGAGTATTGTTTTCCTATATGATTTTAAATTGAAAAAAAAATATGATCTTTAAGTTATTAAAAACAAGTTTTTTTATATGAAAGTTATCAAAAAGATTTGATTTTTCTTATATGAAATTAGTAGAAATAATAGAATTTTGTTTAGAGAAAAGGTTTGATCTTCAGTTATTAAAGAAAAGGTAAGATTGTTATAAAAGAAAAGATAAAATTTTTATAAAACGAAAATTGATTTTTCCTTTAATATGACAAGGACTTGATTTTTGTAGCGATAAAGAATTGATTTTATTCATGTAAAAGAATAAATTTTTGTATGGTAAAAGCATAGATTTTTATATATGAAAAGGCGATAGTTTTAAATATGAAAAGGCGATAGTTTTAAATATGAAAAAGCAATAGTTTTAAATATGAAAAGGCGATAGTTTTAAATATGAAAAGGCGATAGTTTTAAATATGAAAAGGCGATATTTTTAAAAGTGATAAGGCGAGATTTTTAAATATAGAAAGAATGGTTTTTTATATATGGAAAACAATATAAAAATAATAATATATAATCTTTTCTATTTGTAGCTAAATAAAAATACGATTTTTATTTATTAGAATGAGGTAGTAAAAATATAATTTTTATTTGAACAGCGTGAAAAGACTGTATTGGATTTACAAATGGATTCAGGCGATTCAGCAGTTCAACAGCAAAGCACGGCGGAGTGGAACCCTCTTTGAGAACTTCTCACTTTAATTCTTCTTTTCTAGTTAATAATATATACTAGGATGTAGACGGTGTTTAGTAGCACCCGACACCCTTCGTCCACAGACCATGGACGGCTTGTATGCTTGTTTGTTTGATTTTGATGTGTAGTTGATTATGTGATGTGGAATGAAATAAAATACTTATATAGTTAAAAATATTTTATTGTTAAAAATAAAAATTTTAACGTGTATATAAAATAAATATTTATAAACAAATCAGACGATTTGTTTATATACACTGATTTGACTGATACTGAATGGGATGATAAATTTTACACATCGCCCAACTGCACAAATAAAATCTGTGTTTGATTGTTTGAAACCCCACACGGGTATTGGGATAATATATAACATACACTAATCCCAATAATTAGATGTATGTCGATCGATTGGTTGACAGACGGTGTAAGCCTTAATTATTTATATTTGATGCTTATGCAGTTGTGTAGTGCACTTTGGATGATGGTTGATTATTTGTCGTTGCTATTATATACAGGTGTTGTATGGAAACCATGTAATTAACATTATATGGTAATTGATTGGGCCTCATTCCAATTTAGAAAATAAAGAATATTATAAAATATAGGTTCATGTGTTGACCGTACTCATTCATTGAGATTAGTCATGTGTTGAACGAAATATTTTAACAATAAAATTTACATCTTTATCATATATAAAATTAGAAACTAACTGGAAAATAGCTAAGATGAGTGGTCTCCTGGGTATTGATCTGATGTTGGTTTCGGCCTTCGGGGTCAATACATAGGGAATCATTCTCTTACTAATTTACGGTTGGAGTCTGATTTGAAATCAAACGATAGATACCATAATTTTATAAAATATATTGAATAAAAAAAATAGTCACATGTGGACAGTACTCATTTGTTGAGATTAGTCATGTGTTGAAATATATATTCATTTGTCGAATAGAATAACGAAGTTATTGAAAAATATAAAGCCGTGTTGATTAGAGATGCGCTATTTTGATGCAAACGATAATTATATTGATTATATTCGAATTAAGTTGAATTGAATTGAAATAGAATTCGAATTGAATTGAATATGAATTGAATTGAAATTTGAATTGAATTGAATATGAATTGAATTGAAATTTGAATTGAATAGAAAACGAATTTAAATTGAATTGAATAGAAATAGAATTCGAATTGAATTGAATATGAATTGAATTGAAATTCGAATTGAATTGAATATAAAATGAATTCGAATTGAATTGAATAGGAAACGAATTCGAATTGAATTGAATAGAAAGCGAATTCGAATTGAATTGAATATAAAACAAATTGGAATTTAATTGAAAACGAATGGAAATAGAATCAAAATCAATTTGAAATGAATTCAAATTGAATTGAAATTTGAATTGAATTGAAATGAATTTAAAACGAATTTATAAGGAGAAATTCAATTTTGATTTAAATCTGAAATGGAAGTTGAAATTGTTTGTAACGAAATTAAAATGATTTGCAAAATTCGTTTTAAAAAGTAAATCGATGAAATATATATTATATATATATAATATAATGGCCTGAATAGAACGCGCCGCGCCGCGGCAGTTCGTGAATTTCGACCATTAATTTCAAACGGACATTACGGGAGATCCGACCGTCGGATTCTCCTAAAACCAGAACCGTTGTGTTCGTATCGAAAAGAGTTTTCTAACGAATATTAGAAATTTGAAATCTGACGGTTGGATTTGGAGATATGTCCAAATCAATTTCAGAAAAGGTCGCTGTAAGTGCAGTTCGATGGCCGTTGTTGGAAATCGACTGTACGGGCCTTGATAAAATTATCAAAAATATCAATAATTTGTGTAAAATTATAAGAAATGATTTGTGAATAAGTGGGATGAAAAATCCCACATTTGTAAAGATAAAAATAGATTTTTATCGAAATGAACTAGTTTTGAACTAGAAATAATTTCAATTCATTTTTGAAATAAATAAATCGAATTTGAATTGGTTTTTGGGTTTATTGTGAGCGGTGTTTTGAATAACACTTGTTCTTTAACCCGATAATTAATGCAATGTGATTTTGGGTTGTCGTGAACGGTATCTTCAATAATACTGTTCTTAGACCCAACTGAGTTAAGAAAATCAGAAACTAACCGGAGATTAGTTAAGTTGAATGGTTTCTTGGGTATTGATCTGATGTTGGTTTCAACCTTCGGGGTCAATATTAATGGAATTGCTCACTTGCTATTTTACGGTTAAGGGCTGATAGAATGGAATGTGACTTTAGGTTTATCGTGAACCGTGTTTTAAATGACACTGGTTCTTTAACCCAATTAAGGATTGAAACTAAGTGAAGTTTTAATGAATCTTTAATTAGATTGAAATGATTGAGAATGGAGTATCACCAGTTTTGCTCCAAAGCGATAGTTAAATCTTTAATTAGATTTGAACGTGAAATGGTAATTAATTTTGCCGATAACACCGTGGTGTTAGATATGGAGTATTACCAGTTTTGCTTCATGGGATAAATAGGTTGGGATTTGGAAATAAAATAAATAATTACTTCGGTGTGGTTCGCTAATCCCGACTAGTTTGGAAAACCATAATTTGGTTTGAAGTGATATCCAAAGGAAGATTAAAGAATAAATTGAAAGAATTTATCACTGATAAAATTAATGGGAACCTTTCCCTAAGAATATGAAATTTAGAAACTAACTGGGGATCAGTTAAGTAGAATGGTTTCCTGGGTATTGATCTGATGTTGGTTTCGGCCTTCGGGGTTAATATTTGGGGAATTGTTCTCTTACTAATTTATGGTTAGTGACTGATGAATTGGAATGAGGCGTAGATTGTGTTTGTGTAACATTTGTTTATTTTATACGCGGGTCATTCAGAAAGGCCGGGTTTATACCCATTCTGAATAACCGATTCGACGATAAGTCGAAGATGAAGACGGTGGTCGAAGACCGGAAGTCTTCACATCGTTTGGATAATTACTGATAATCCTGATTGGGCTGTACATCCAAGAGGATGGAAATAGTTGGTGGTCGACCATACGTACTTGGGGATCGATGGATATGCAAGGAAAGTGCCTCCGGTTTCGTTCAGACCCGGAACGAACTTGTAAATGGACTGTGTGTCTGACATTGGATTTTATTCTGTGTTGATTGATCTCTATCAAATATACATCTGTTTGGCGGCGGAGAATTTATTCTCTTGCTTAACGCCCTTCTCTGAGACGTACGAGCTCAGGGGTTGTATATCGATGGACATCAGTCGCATGGCATGAATTGCAGTGTGGCATGCCTAAGTAGCAAATGATCAAGGCTTCTGTTGAAAAGCAAAATCTTGTGGTTGGTGAGCAAAGCACGGCCTACGTGGCATAGCTTTGTGTATAACGTGAATTCACGAGCCTCACACCTCGGTATGAGTCAAAAACGGGATAAGGACTGTAGGGAGAGCACGACGTTTCTTTCTAGCTAGAGGTAGTGTCAGTGCTTAAATTGGCTGACATTTATATTATTTTTACCTATGTGGTTGTTGGATGATGCGCCTCGATTTTAGGTTTGTTAGGACCGGGAAACGTGTGTTCAGGAATACTAATCCACTAACGTAAGTGTGGACCGGCCCTGAAGCATCCAGGGGTTACCCAGAGTGTGTAGTCCCGAGGCATTTGCTAGAGTGTGTCGAAGCGGAGAGGAGCTTGCCCCTTGCCTCGATTCATGACGAAAATCCAATTTCCAATACGAGATATTTCGGTTTTATTTGTAGAACCTAGTATGGCGACATAGTAGCATGGGATGCTATGCCGTCTATGATTGATATTTATGATTGAAATTGTTTTGACACTATACGCTTATTATAGTATCAAATGATTTGTTTTTAAACGTACCAAGCATGTTTGGCTGTTATAAGGTAAAACCCTATCCTCCGGCTTGCGTTGCATTATGTGATGGGACCTGGGTCTTATAATAACTTCATTTTTCGAAAAAGCATTGCGTTGTTTATCTATATGCACTGGTATTCTTGGGAGGAAACCCATTCCGTGTTATTTGGCATGGTCCCTTGATTTACCTTATTTTTAAAGTAAAGTTATGAATAACCATTTTAGTTCTCACACCAGTCACATGACTGACCTGGAGTTTATTGTTTTAACCTAAACTCTAGGTGCCCTTATTTTCCACACGGGCAGCTAGTAGTTTTTTTTTTGCAGATTTATATTAACAGGATCCTGATTTGTAGCTGGGACGATGCTCGGAAAGCTCTGTACCCGTGCATTACTTTCAGTTCTATGTTTATCATTTTTCCGCTGTTTTGTAATTTATTGTAATCTCTGATATTTATCGAATGTATGATATTCATTTATACTCTGTATATTCTTGTATCTGATAGAATTTTGTAATAAGCAATGAAACGTTCTTCTGTTTGTGTTCTGATTCGTCTTGTCCTCAATTCAATCCGGGCTTTTCTTCATGGGGAAGTTACAGGTCGTTACATAAGGAATTTCGGGGACGAAATTTCTTAAGGGGGGAAGAATGTAACAACCCGCATTCTACGCATCGCGGGATAGTAGAATATTTATTTCTTTCACATACGAAGTCGTATGGTCATGTACCTATGGGAGACGACTATTGGGGTCATTTCCCATGTTCATGATTTTTCCCGACTTTTAAATGACCATTTTGCCCCTAGCTGGTACTGTTTTGGCCATAACTTTTGACTGGGAAGGAATTTTGATCTGGAACCAATTCCATTAGATTTGTTTGATGGTTTACAATTCCGTAGAGTGGTCACAATAGCCAAACGGACTTACCGTTTGTGAGATATGGCTGAAACAAGTTTCAAATAGTGAAAAACAGCTTAATTGGGCTTAACCGGGTAATTAGCAGCTAGGCCCAACGGGAATTTTGGGATTAGAGATGTATAGGGGCTGATTAGGGTTAGAAAACATTTCGTTTAGCCGCCACTTTCATTCTTGGAACCATAACAATGGCCTCCAACACCCAAATCAACTTCTAATCACTTTCTAATTAAGTTTTGGCTTAATCTACATCAAATCAAAGAAGATCTTCACCAAATCAGTATTAGAGCTGCTGTTAGAAATCAGTATTCACCCAAATCAGCAAGGTTTCAGTTCTGAAATTTTCATTTGTGGCCAAGGTGAGTGATTAGCATTGTTTTGACACTAATTACAGTTAATTAAGGGTAATTAGTGAAGATTAGAGAATTTATACATTAATAAATTCTGGAAAAATATTTATAAATTCAAAAATAATATTTTAGACCTCTGATATGAATTTGTGTTAATTTCATTAAGTTTTGGTAGTCATGTCATTAGTTTTGCCTAAACATGCTTAAGGGAAAATATGGGATTTTTGGCTATGTTTGATCTATTTTAACCAATCAAGTTATTGTTTTGATGTTTGTGGTTGACGTTACATGTTGCTATGTCTGTATGGCATGATTTGTGATTGTCTAGAAGTGCTAGATTAGTCGAAAACGTCGTCGAGTGGCGTAAACAATTGCTGGAAGAAGCTGCAGGGAACTGGTCGATCCGGATCGGATCGGAGGAAGGGCATCAGAACCGAACCGCACTCCAAGTAGTGTATCCACTAGACGATCTGAAAAAAAATGGGAAGCATCTTCTTCGACCCG
Organism: Allium sativum; assembly: GCA_030737875.1. Taxonomy (NCBI): domain Eukaryota; kingdom Viridiplantae; phylum Streptophyta; class Magnoliopsida; order Asparagales; family Amaryllidaceae; genus Allium; species Allium sativum. Next base: position 1,030,133,758 of record CM060924.1, on the reverse strand, counting down.
ACCCGCATGAACACCTCCAAACCGAACCGATGCATGGCGATTGGACTTGAAGAACCCGACCCGATCCGCCTGGAGGTGATGATGATCGACCCGATTCGCCTAGAGGTGATGATGACCGATCCGAACCGCCACAGGATGAGGACCCCGACCCTATTCGATGGGGGTAGCTCGACCGATCCGAACCGAGATGCTTGGACTCGAGACGCGAATCACGATCCGACTTTGAAGTATAGACCGAAGTAAAGAACCGATCCGGAGAAGACCAATAACCCGAGATGCAAAGGTAGTTCAAAGGGGAAGTTTGTACTCAGGATCCAGTTGGGAACCAATGAGTGGGCTTCATGAGTTGGGCTTTTCTGCGGGACGTATGCTAAGGGGTTGTCGATGTCTATAACTTTGAATCACTGTGTGTAAGGAGTACGTGAACGGATTCAGGGCCATAGTGGCCTAGGTATGACTAAAGGGGCTATAGACCAATGGAGTGGGGTCATTTATAAAGATTCGGTCATGACTCCATGTGGTAAGCTTGGTAATAGCAGTAGTTGTACAAGTCGAACTCCGTCACTACTTCGATGGGTCTAGTGATTGACGGTGGTGGACATCGTATGCTTTACGCACTGAGTGAGAGATGTGAGGATGGTTGTTATGGTTTATTTGTTTGCCATCATTATGACATGCACACCCCCACCCTGTTGTCTTTACACCATATGTTCAGTGGCACCTTAGATTATTGTACGGTATGTAGTGTTAACTCTTTGGTTGCAGGTCCAGGTTCAGGTATGGTTTAGTATACTTGTTATTGTTCTGTTTAGCTGCTTATCGCTCATACCAGACTTTTTGTCTGACCCAGAGTTTTATGTCTCTTTTTATTACTCTGGGTGCTCCCACGAGCAGACTAGAGACAGGTTAGCTGGGTATACACGAGTAGCTGGTCCGGAGACGAGCAGGAGGCTTCCACGTATGATACATATAGATATTCTCCCTATGTTGTTGAGGATCACTGCTTGGGCATTAGTAGTGCATCTTCTACTTTAGTTTTCTTTTGCTTTAGATACGGTTTATGTCGTAATAATGATGTTGGATCACAAGCTGTATTTGGATTTCCGCTGCTATGTTGGTTTAGTTTTCAGCTTATGCACTGTCTCGCCTGTTTTATGTCAAGGTTATGTTATTGTTATATCTTGTTCCATGCGCTGTGAGACATTCTACAGGTTCCTTGTTGATTCTTCGTCTTCTTTCTTTCCTTTTCTAACGACCTACCCTTGCTAGCTGGACATGTGTATATCGGACTTGTGGAGTAAATGTCGGTTGGTGCAGGGCGGGTTGTCACACTGTCGGTCTGCGCTAATTTGTCTTTGTATCTGTAACTGTATTTGTACTTGTATCTGTATTAGAAATTGTATCTGTATTTGTATTTGTATTCGTATTTGCCAAATCATATCTATTTATATGTTATTTTAAAAATACCACGCTCAGATACCACGCTAAAATACTCCGTTTGCAGCTAAAAACACATTCCCCGTTCGCTACAGTACCATGCTCAAATGCCACGCTCAAATACCCCGCTCGCGTTGGTTAAGAACGCACCCTAACCGTCTTCATTTCAAATAATTTTCTTTGACCAGAATAGGTTGATACTTGTAAAGCCACTGTCGCCAGTTTCTATCTTTTCATCTTTTTGCACCCTTCCCCATAAAAATTAATAAAGATAACATAAATCTATTGATTTCCTTGAGAGTTTTAATGTCTGCATACTCCATTACTCCCCTTCTGTCTGTCCCGTGGTTTCTGTCTTCCTTTCCTTTTCTTCTTTTATTTCTTTAACAAATACTTCTGGTCACTGTCATTTAATTACTTCAGCGGTTTCGCTGGTGGTCGTACGGTTCATTGAGACGAGGCTGGTCTAGGATTCCCAGTGAATGACAATGAATTTCGGTAATTTTTGCAGTTATTATTATGGTTAACATGAACGGAGCGGTTTCAGTACTTTGATTTTGGTAACCCTACAGTCCATTTTGTCGTGAGTTTATAATATTTGATTTTGGTAACCCTACATGAATGGAACGGTTAACATGACTTTGATGTGTTCGAAAAGGTGTTGTTTTTTTTTTGTTTTTTTTATTTTAAAAAAGGTGTTTCCTCTTGATATAAAGGTTCAAAAGTAATATAAATGATTTTCCTACCTAGATACAATTTTCTGTTTAAAATTTTGTAGATTACAATATTTTATTTCTTGCTTTTTTTTAAAATTTGAAGAAAGCCACAAAACACCTTGCAACTTATTTTTGGTTGATTTGGTTTCTCGGCTAATAAACCAGATTAGAATTTCACTTTGCAGTCAACTCTCTAGCGAGTTAAGAAATTTTCTGAAATTGGGATTGAATCTGCCAACAAGAGGATAGAAGGAGCATTTTAATTTCTGTGTTCAAATATCTAAGATTGCTAATGTGAATATGGTCCGGGATTTTAAATAACATATGTCTAAGGGGGATGATATATAATTGTATCATGGTGTATAAATTTGTTAATTATGTTGGTGTATAAAATAATTTAATAATGTGTTAGTAAATGTTGTTATGGTTGGATTTGTGTTTGGTGTTGATAATGTTTAATACTTTAAAAATACTGAAACCGCAACTAAGATTAAAACTTTCTAAATTACTGAAATTGACCGTACTACCTAAGCGGTCAAAACTCTTTTGGAGCTTCCTTAATTCTAGCGAGTTGCTGCTTCTTGTTTTCTTTAAAATTTTCATTTCGAAATTAAAAAAACAAGAATATAAACACATAGATGATGTTTTATTTATTCAAATTAATTTGAGCTTTTCATTTTCATTATGTATTGAAAAAAGGTGTGGCGTAGGACAACGGGGGATGGAGTGGATGGCGTAGAAGGATACGAAAGGTGGGAGAAATGGATAAAGGGAAAATGAAATGACAAGAAATAAAAAAAATTGTTTTCAATTGTATATGTTATAACCATCATTTGAATTGACAGTTTTTGGCAATCCAATGCATTTCATCATTGAAAAATTCAAAATTGTTAGTCAAATAGGCCCTTAACTTTCGTAAAACTTCATATTACTAATCTACACTCAATTTTGTTTGTGGTCGTTATATTTTTGTTTGAACATCAGACAAAATACATATGTTGCCACTGTGTATGTATATGTATGTATGTGTGTGTGTATATATACATATATATATATGAAAATATTGTTTAGACATAATTTATGACACAAAATCTTCTTCTTTTGTGTTTAATTTTGTGTTCAAATAATCAACACACACACACACACACACATATATATATATATATATATATATATATATATATATATATATATACATACATACACACACACACACGAGCGTAACGGCACGCGCTTCATGCGTGATAATAGCACGCTCTTCACACGTATTTTTTTCTACAACTAGTTTATAGTTATAGTTAACAATTTATTTGATAGATCATGTTTTTATGTAGTTTTAAGATATGATAGTTTGATAGTATTTGTAGATGAATGTTTTTTATGTGTAAAAGAACTTTGTTTGTAAGTTCCTATTTCAAATAATATCAAGATTTAAAAATATTTGTGGACGGACAGTTTAAACTTGTAGATGAACATTTAAGCGTTATTTGTTTTATTATGAATTGCTTATATGTTAGATTTTATTTATACGCAATATTGGATTTGGTAATATTTGTAGGAAATTTTGAATTTGAAAAAATAAATTGCTAGATGCTATATTTAAGCGACTCTAAGATGTGGTAATGTCTGTAGATATTTATTTGTTTGATTCTATGTTTAATCATGGATAATAAGATCTGGTCATATCCGACGAGGAGAATTTCAAATTTGTAAAAGAAGCTAGATTCCTTTTTTTAGTGATATTAGGAAAGCGGGGCATTTTTGATAGTTCGCGTTTATAACTAAAAAGTGTGATACCGTACGTATTACAATTATTAATAAAGATAATGGTAATATTATTGCGATCATAATTTTTTATGTCAGCGCCCAAATGTGCTTCTCTCATACCACTTAAAAAATAAGATATAACTATTGAACTAATATAAATTCAAACTACGTTTCTATAAATATTTGCAAATCTTGATATCATTTAAGATATGATCTAAAATATTAATTTTCCTTACAACATCATTCTTTATTAATTAGTAATACTAGAATCAAAACTAATAAAGAATTAAATATTGTGATTTAAAAATAAAACTTCAAATTAAGTACACATGATTTCAACGTAAAAATATAATTAAATATTTGTGCAAATTATTTTCTTTTGAATGCGTTAAACATATCCAATTTGCAAAAAAAAATTGCACACAAAGCATGTGCCGTGACACTCGTCTAAGTAAACTATGTGCGTAGGATGAGTCACACTGTATGTTAGTTAATCAGGGGAAGTGAGAAAGGGGTAGTGATCTAGATAAATTATTGATTTCCTACAAACATGTTAATAAGGTTTCGTGGTGTAGTTGGTTATCACGTCAATATAACACAATGAAGGTCTCCAGTTCGAGCCTGGACGATACCATTTATTTTTATCTGTACATCACTACGTCTAAGTAAACTTCACATGTAACGACCCGGATTTTTGGCGACTTTGGTTATCGACATAAGCACGATGTCGATAACCAAAACATCGAAAAATCCCGGTTGTTAATGAAAGAAATTAGAGGGTGAGGAAAGATAAGATAGAACTAATAGAATAGAAGAAGAAGAAGAACATCATCATCAGAGTAACACGAATCTCACAGCGGAGCGAATAAAATATAACATAACTTTTGAAAAAAAAACAGTTATGTATACAATAGCACTTATCAGAGTACAACACTTACAACAACAGCGGAAATAATAATAGCTATAGAATCTTGAAGCCTCCTGCTCCAAGCTCTCCAACCTATATCTGTAAAATCCCGACTACTTGACTACCCGTACAAATTTAGGCACCCAAGAGTTTAGGGGAAACAACAAAGTAAACTCCGGGTCAGTCATGGGACTGGTATGAGTAAAACAGTTTAAAACAGTTTGAACAAGTAAACGATATCTCATAAGACCACGCCGTATAACGGAACGGGTTTTTCCCTTATGAGAATCCAAACAATTTTGTAAACAATATCATTCTGATATTATAATAATGTCTAAGTACAATTAGATATCAATCTAGCAGAAACGCTTTCATCTCACGTTCTACATATATAGTATACAATCAAAACCGCAAGCACGTATTGGTTAATGGATTTCCAACTATGAAAAGGTATGGAAGCACCTTCCGATCAGTGTACTCTAGGAACGATACACTGGAGTTCAACAAGAACATCTTGCAACTCAGCCACACATGACCGACCACTCATTTCGCTTGAGTGTATCGAATGTACATCACCAACGGTTGGGATCAGCAACCGTTCCCGTATATATATATATGGGACAACATTGATAGATTAAAGAAGCAAATGAATATTCTCTAGATAGGTGACTATACACCCTACTTCGGAGCGACCGACTTAGCCATGCTGGCTGCCCGATTTCTGTCATTTACCGGATGTGAGGCTAGAAGCTACGCTTATCTTTTCACATACCACATCTTCATTCACTTAGAATGCCACATCGTCATACCCTTTAAATCACAAATTGATTTCCCCAAAAATAGCACGGGTATAAGCTAAGAGAAACGAATTCCTCCGCCACCAACGTAAATACGTTTGAAACGATCAACTTACGTGATCTACCAGATATACTCTGTCAGACCTTCGTCCATACAAGTTGTCCTGGGACTGGACAAACCGAAGGCACTATCCAGTACATCCATCTTAGGCACTGTTATCTAAGACTTATACAATAGCCCTTGCACTTTACTCCGTCTTCAATTATCTTTGGCATATATGATTCGCAATGCTTATGACAATACAGAGTGGTTCTTTGGATTATTATCCAACCGGTCTCTCCATATTGACAACGTAAAATGGTCAAAACATTTGATAGTCTGTGATTTAACTATCAAAGAAAAACTCGTGTGCAAACAACGATATTATTTCCAGATGGAAATTTTATCAATCAATCATCAACCATATATATATCTATATATATATATTCTCATTTTCTATGTTTAGAAAATATACGTTATCACTGGAAAACATTTCCATAACTTATTTACGTACCACTATTCTTCCACAACTATCAGTCTTTGACTGTAAACTAGTATGAGAACAATTTCCCAAGTATAAATCCCGAAGGCCGAAACCAACATCAGATAGACACCTAGGAAACCATTCAACTTAACAAGTCTTCAGTCAATTTCTGATTTCTTTATTTGATTTCATTTCTGATTTTGATTTGTAAAACATTTCCAAATCTTCTTTACTTAGATTTAAACGGATGTTTAAATCAACATCGCGACGACAGCTCAAGCCATTATATTTATCTACTAATTTCACTTAACCACTTCATACTCGAACCGTAACCATTTCTTAATTAAAACGCAGTCAATCAAGTTGGGGTATAGCTACCTCTCAGACCTTAACCGAACCACCTTTCAACTCTTGAAATAGATAAGATTCACCTTTTTTTAACTCTTTAACACTTCCTTACCAACCCTCGGATTCTATTTACGAATCCAACTCCTTTACAGAGTCATTTGATTATAACAGTGGTGTTATAATTTCCTGTTTCTGAAATATAATAACTTTAATCTAACTCTTATTTCCTAACTTGAATAAAAAACGAACAACTAATTTATTAACCTCTATTTGGTTAACTCTTCTTCGATAACTCTTATTCGAATACTCCAATTAAATAACTAGATTCGATTAACTTACTTCGAATATCTCTGATTCGATTAACTTACTTCGAATAACTTTGATTCGATTAACTCACTTCGAATAACTCTGATTCGATTAACTCACTTCGAATAACTTATTCGATCTCTTTCTTTCGAATACGCTATATTCGATAATCTCATTTCGAATAACTCATATTCGATTAACTCGACTCGACGAACTCGACTGACTTGGTTCGACCAACTCGATTCGACTAACTGGGTTTGACTAACCATACTTGATTTAACTCAACTCGATTCACTTAACTCAATTAACTTAACTCGATAATCTAACTCAATAACTTAACTCAATCATCTTGACTTGATAACTTAACTTAGTAACTTAACTCAGTCATCTTGACTTGATAACTTAACTTAGTAACTTAACTCAGTTTACTTAACTCGATTATCTTAACTCGATTTACTTAACACACTGGTTAACTCGACTTACTTAACACACTGGTTAACTCGACTTACTTAACACACTGGTTAACTCGACTTACTTAACACACTGGTTAACTCTACTTACTTAACCAAACTGGTTAACTCGACTTACTTAACACACTGGTTAACTGGGCTTACTTAACCAAACTGGTTAACTTGACTTACCTAACCAAACTGGTTAACTGGGCTTACTTAACCAAACTGGTTAACTGGGCTTACTTAACCAAACTGGTTAACTTGACTTACCTAACCAAACTGGTTAACTTGACTTACCTAACCAAACTGGTTAACTGGGCTTACTTAACCAAACTGGTTAACTTGACTTACCTAACCAAACTGGTTAAATGGGCTTACTTAACCAAACTGGTTAACTTGACTTACCTAACCAAACTGGTTAACTGGGCTTACTTAACCAAACTGGTTAACTGGGCTTACTTAACCAAACTGGTTAACTTGACTTACCTAACCAAACTGGTTAACTGGGCTTACTTAACCAAACTGGTTAACTTGACTGAACTGGTTAACTCTAACTGATTAACTATATTCGATTAACTCCTTTTGAATACTATATTCGATTAACTAACTTCGAATACCATATTCGATTACTCCTTTTCGAATAAACTATTCATTTATAAAGATTTACTTTTAGTAACGGTTCTTCACTTTACAAATGATTTCCCTTTTATATCGTTTTCCTTTTTGTAACGTTTTCTTTTTTTTATAACATCCTATTCAGTTATAAACAATTTTCCTTTTTATAACTCTATTTATTTTCTAAATATTTCCTTTATTTTTGGTTTTTCACAAATATTCTTTAAATTATTCTAACTCCTTAAATTTCCGGGAAAATTCGCCATAACCTCCTTTATACCGGAAGCATCGAGAAAATCCCCAAACCCGCCACACAGGCCTTTCCATTCAAAAAGAAAATATTTTGAATTTATTTCCTTTTTAAAATATCTCCAATTTATAAATATTCCAATTTATAATTATTCCTTATTTATAAATATTCAAATTATAAATATCTCTTATTTATAAATATTCCATTTATAAATAATTTATTTTCACTATCACTTTGAAAATCTCCTTTATCAACATCCCGTATGTTATGGTATTCAATCATATCCAATCACGACGATAAATATCGTCCAACCACATATAATCGCCAACAGATAATATACCACATCATATAACAGAATATATGAATTAAAAAAATATTTGAAATATTAAGGAACCCAGTTGGGTCCCTCCAACCTGTTTCCCTGCATCACAGATGTTACACAGTATAATTAACATCACTTTCAGTTCGATAGTATATATTCTGATAGCAGAATCAATATATAAATATTTATCGGTTTATATATATATATTTATATATATAAATATATATATATATATAATTCCCACTAACTGACTAGCAGTTCAATCAATCAACCAACACACAACAATCAACAGATGATTAACAGTTCTAAGAATACATTATAAAAATATAACTGTTCAGAGTTAGTGAGTTTTACTCACATTTGCGCGTTAACCGATAAATATCGGTTTGCGTTATTTGACTCAGTTGGACAATTTATTTCGCCATAAATTGTAACGAGCTCGGATCCACTTCCAGTCAGTCCCATTGTAAAGCCCCCATCCATACGATCCCAACGCAACTTACGGTTTGTGATTCTGATTTCATATGGCCAAGATATTGAAGTTACAAGACTGCACACTATTCAAATTCAATTTAACTAAATATATTTAAGTATTTGGGCCACCACTTACCCAAAACCCAGACCAACTCGTTCTAACCCAAATGAATAGTTCCTCCCCTTCCCTTCGATTAACAGAACCCGCTGCTCATATTTCAATGGCCATTTCGCCATTTTAAAACACCTCCATTCCTTCATCTCCTTGCTAAAAATCAAAACCGAAACAACCATTTGACTTCTCTCCAGTCCCTCTTGGATTCCAACATAACCTCGCCCACCTCGCATGCGTCTCGGACAATGCGTCGTCCTTCCGTCAGTTCCTGTTGAACGAAATGAACATCGACACCAAAATGTATCGACTTCACCCAAAATTCCCAAGCGAACTCGTTTCTCCTATATAAGCATCACTATGTACTTCGAATCTCTCGTTAACGCCTGTGCTTCTCGAATTCGTTCGCCCTAGTTCGCTGGTGATATTTGTGCTTCAGCGAACCCAAACCGCACCCCAAACAATTCATCCCATGTTGAAGAACAACTCACACAGATTCGGAATATATACATATTTTGATTTAACGATTTTTCATTGAATTGTTTCGAGGATTTGAAGGTGGATTTTTTTTCTTCTGTATAACGAAGAACACGGCGCAATTTGCCATTGACCAAAGGATGAAGTAGATTAGGGTTTGAGGGGAATGTGTTGTATTTATAGAGTATTTTTTTTATTATGTAAATATTGATTTTTAAGCAATCGTTGTATGTATTTATCCTCAAAAATTCCTATGAGTACATATGATACCCAAAAATCACCAAACTGGACATGTAGCTAAAGTTCAACATTACGGTCCCAACGATACTGGTTTCGTCGAATTCCGACTCTGTATGCTCACACAGCGTATTTTTAACTGTCAAAATACTGACTGTTTCTCACTCTAAAAATCCATACGACCACACAGTGACTCTAAAAATCACGAAACTGGAAATCTAACAACTATTTGACATTGCGGATCCAACAAAATTAGTTTCGTCGAATTCCGACTTCGTTTGCAAAACCGGCTATTTTTAAAGCTCTGAATGACCCATTTAAATATATAAATATATTTAAATATAATTAAATTAAATATAAATAAATTTATATTATCGTATATATTCACATATGATATCGTACAGCTCTAGAATATCATATCAGAATTTACAGCTTGATACTTCAGATTCCATATTATCTCGATATTCAGTTTATACTGAAAAATCCTTTTATAACGTAAATAAAGCGTCGCAAATTATAAAGGAATTCTACAGCGACTTTTCTGAAATTTGATTTGGACGTGAATCAAAATCTACACGACGAAATCTCGATTTTTCTCTTCCACTAGAAAGATATACTCCACCAGCTCCACGCGTTTCTTGTTTCACAGAAATCCGGCTTAAAACGGTCCTTATACATTCAGTTGAAGTTCAAATCGCCAAATAACGAACTACCGCGCCATTTCGAGCTCGATTATAATTATATTATAATTTATACGCTCAACTGTCGTTTATATAATATATCCGTTATTCTAATTCAATTCCAAACTGAATTATACCTTATATATAACCCAATTCACACTGTATTGTGAATTCAGCTATTTTTGACTATTTCGACATTATAATATATTATTATATTATAATTATTAATTAAATATTCAATATTATTTAATTAAACGATCATTAACTTCTCTAAATCACCAATTATATAATTAAATAAATTAATTATATATCTCTAAAAATGCGGGTCATTACATTCTTCCCCCCTTATAATAATTTCGTCCTCGAAATTGCTAAGTTAGGGGACGACCCTATCTACTGGGTAAAAATTTATCTGTTTACCCCTTATCTCCGGTTTCAACTGAACCAATTAATATCGACTAAAATATTAATTTATTCCGACTAACTAAATTTTCAAAAATCATGAAAATTTTCTAACGCCTTAACTTCTCAAAAAATTTCGCCAGCACCTCCTTTGTACTGGTCAATATCTCAAACTCCCACTCGCCTCTCTCGGCCTTCTTCAACCCAAAAGAAAATCAAACAGCCAAGCGGCTTGCCAATTCAGCTCATAAATCTCATACTCATATCAAATATAAACTGGTACCTTGTTGTCGGGCATATAATTATATCCTTTATATCTGCTGCTAATTTAGCATATACAAATGCCATTCCAATCAAACTCCAACCAATTTCATCTCCACCACAACCATTCGCTTATATCCAAGTCGAATTCAATTCAAACTCCAATTTCAAATTCAAACTGTTAACTCCTCAATTCAATTCCATTCCAGATTATCTTATAATCAAATCCAGATTTATTTAACTTAGTTCGAGTTAAATTTTAATTTATATATTCATTTTACCATTTCAATCCTTTTAACTTCATAAGTTATATTTAAATTTCAAAATTTAAACTCCTGGGTTTATTTCAAATCAGTTTGAAATCATAATACCAATTCAAAAACATTTGAATTTCTAAATACCTTGTTTTCTCAAAACAATTCAAAAATAAAACCTTTGGTAGTAATCCGTCACTTAGAACTCGAAAATGAACACTGATGATGTCGCGATTCATCATCAGAATCTATTTTCCAGCTATCGAAGCGAGTTCAATACTATATCACTTTCAGTTTGGAAAACGTTTTCAAAATCTCCCAGGAACTTAAAATTTCCTTATTTTAATTCCAATTCCGATTTAACTCCAGATTTGATTCATCTTATTTCATATACTTTACTTATATGAATTCTGATCAGTTATTTAAAACCATTTCACTTTTATAATCTTACTCGATTATAATAACAACCAACACAACCAATTATACTATGTTAATTTCAAAACATACCATGACGGTTCACCGTATTCGAGTGTTTAGTAACCCCTATCGATACAGTGGATCAAACTGATCGACCAGAACTCATAAACAACTCAGCCAATGAATCTCCACAATATAAAAACATTTTTATATCAAATACAAATACTCACTCGTATATATACACTTAAACTCAATCTAGGGTATTACTAACCCCATCTCTACCGAGTCACGCCACAGAGCCAAGGTAATTCACTTAACCTTAAGCTCTGATACCAACTGTAACGACCCGGATTTTTGGCGACTTTGGTTATCGACATAAGCACGATGTCGATAACCAAAACATCGAAAAATCCCGGTTGTTAATGAAAGAAATTAGAGGGTGAGGAAAGATAAGATAGAACTAATAGAATAGAAGAAGAAGAAGAACATCATCATCAAAGTAACACGAATCTCACAGCGGAGCGAATAAAATATAACATAACTTTTGAAAAAAAAACAGTTATGTATACAATAGCACTTATCAAAGTACAACACTTACAACAACAGCGGAAATAATAATAGCTATAGAATCTTGAAGCCTCCTGCTCCAAGCTCTCCAACCTATATCTGTAAAATCCCGACTACTTGACTGCCCGTACAAATTTAGGCACCCAAGAGTTTAGGGGAAACAACAAAGTAAACTCCGGGTCAGTCATGGGAATGGTATGAGTAAAACAGTTTGAACAAGTAAACGATATCTCATAAGACCACGCCGTATAACGGAACGGGTTTTTCCCTTATGAGAATCCAAACAACTTTGTAAACAATATCATTCTGATATTATAATAATGTCTAAGTACAATTAGATATCAATCTGGCAGAAACGCTTTCATCTCACGTTCTACATATATAGTATACAATCAAAACCGCAAGCACATATTGGGTAATGGATTTCCAACTATGACAAGGTATGGAACCACCTTCCGATCAGTGTACTCTAGGAACGATACACTGGAGTTCAACAAGAACATCTTGCAACTCTACCACACATGACCGACCACTCATTTCGCTTGAGTGTATCGAATGTACATCACCAACGGTTGGGATCAGCAACCGTTCCCGTATATATATATGGGACAGCATTGATAGATTAAAGAAGCAAATGAATATTCTCTAGATAGGTGACTATACACCCTACTTCGGAGCGACCGACTTAGCCATGCTGCCTGCCCGATTTCTGTCATTTACCGGATGTGAGGCTAGAAGCTACGATTATCTTTTCACATACCACATCTTCATTCACTTAGAATGCCACATCGTCATACCCTTTAAATCACAAATTGATTTCCCCAAAAATACCACGGGTATAAGCTAAGAGAAACGAATTCCTCCGCCACCAACGTAAATACGTTTGAAACGATCAACTTACGTGATCTACCAGATATACTCTGTCAGACCTTCGTCCATACAAGTTGTCCTGGGACTGGACAAACCGAAGGCACTATCCAGTACATCCATCTTAGGCACTGTTATCTAAGACTTATACAATAGCCCTTGCACTTTACTCCGTCTTCAATTATCTTTGGCATATATGATTCGCAACGCTTATGACAATACAGAGTGGTTCTTTGGATTATTATCCAACCGGTCTCTCCATATTGACAACGTAAAATGGTCAAAACATTTGATAGTCTGTGATTTAACTATCAAAGAAAAACTCGTGTGCAAACAACGATATTATTTCCAGATGGAAATTCTATCAATCAATCATCAACCATATATATATATCTATATATATATTCTCATTTTCTATGTTTAGAAAATATACGTTATCACTGGAAAACATTTCCATAACTTATTTACGTACCACTATTCTTCCACAACTATCAGTCTTTGACTGTAAACTAGTATGAGAACAATTTCCCAAGTATAAGTCCCGAAGGCCGAAACCAACATCAGATAGACACCTAGGAAACCATTCAACTTAACAAGTCTTCAGTCAATTTCCGATTTCTTTATTTGATTTCATTTCTGATTTTGATTTGGAAAACATTTCCAAATCTTCTTTACTTAGATTTAAACGGATGTTTAAATCAACATCGCGACGACAGCTCAAGCCATTATACTTATCTACTAATTTCACTTAACCACTTCATACTCGAACCGTAACCATTTCTTAATTAAAACGCAGTCAATCAAGTTGGGGTATAGCTACCTCTCAGACCTTAACCGAACCACCTTTCAACTCTTGAAATAGATAAGATTCACCTTTTTTTAACTCTTTAACACTTCCTTACCAACCCTCGGATTCTATTTACGAATCCAACTCCTTTACAGAGTCATTTGATTATAACAGTGGTGTTATAATTTCTTGTTTCTGAAATATAATAACTTTAATCTAACTCTTATTTCCTAACTTGAATAAACAACGAACAACTAATTTATTAACCTCTATTTGGTTAGCTCTTCTTCGATAACTCTTATTCGAATACTCCAATTAAATAACTAGATTCGATTAACTTACTTCGAATATCTCTGATTCGATTAACTTACTTCGAATAACTTTGATTCGATTAACTCACTTCGAATAACTCTGATTCGATTAACTCACTTCGAATAACTTATTCGATCTCTTTCTTTCGAATACGCTATATTCGATAATCTCATTTCGAATAACTCATATTCGATTAACTCGACTCGACGAACTCGACTAACTTAGTTCGACCAACTCGATTCGACTAACTGGGTTTGACTAACCATACTTGATTTAACTCAACTCGATTCACTTAACTCAATTAACTTAACTCGATAATCTAACTCAATAACTTAACTCAATCATCTTGACTTGATAACTTAACTTAGTAACTTAACTCAGTCATCTTGACTTGATAACTTAACTTAGTAACTTAACTCAGTTTACATAACTCGATTTACTTAACACACTGGTTAACTCGACTTACTTAACACACTGGTTAACTCGACTTACTTAACACACTGGTTAACTCGACTTACTTAACACACTGGTTAACTCTACTTAACCAAACTGGTTAACTCGACTTACTTAACACACTGGTTAACTGGGCTTACTTAACCAAACTGGTTAACTTGACTTACCTAACCAAACTGGTTAACTGGGCTTACTTAACCAAACTGGTTAACTGGGCTTACTTAACCAAACTGGTTAACTTGACTTACCTAACCAAACTGGTTAACTTGACTTACCTAACCAAACTGGTTAACTGGGCTTACTTAACCAAACTGGTTAACTTGACTTACCTAACCAAACTGGTTAACTGGGCTTACTTAACCAAACTGGTTAACTTGACTTACCTAACCAAACTGGTTAACTGGGCTTACTTAACCAAACTGGTTAACTGGGCTTACTTAACCAAACTGGTTAACTTTACTTACCTAACCAAACTGGTCAACTGGGCTTACTTAACCAAACTGGTTAACTTGACTGAACTGGTTAACTCTAACTGATTAACTATATTCGATTAACTCCTTTCGAATACTATATTCGATTAACTAACTTCGAATACCATATTCGATTACTCCTTTTCGAATAAACTATTCATTTATAAAGATTTACTTTTAGTAACGGTTCTTCACTTTACAAATGATTTCCCTTTTATATCGTTTTCCTTTTTATAACGTTTTCCTTTTTTTATAACATCCTATTCAGTTATAAACAATTTTCCTTTTTATAACTCTATTTATTTTCTAAATATTTCCTTTATTTTTTGTTTTTCACAAATATTCTTTAAATTATTCTAACTCCTTAAATTTCCGGGAAAATTCGCCATAACCTCCTTTATACCGGAAGCATCGGGAAAATCCCCAAACCCGCCACACAGGCCTTTCCATTCAAAAAGAAAATATTTTGAATTTATTTCCTTTTTAAAATATCTCCAATTTATAAATATTCCAATT
The DNA here is from genome assembly GCA_030737875.1 of Allium sativum. NCBI lineage: Eukaryota > Viridiplantae > Streptophyta > Magnoliopsida > Asparagales > Amaryllidaceae > Allium > Allium sativum. The sequence goes on along the minus strand of CM060924.1, from coordinate 1,030,118,031 downwards.
TATAATTATTCCTTATTTATAAATATTCAAATTATAAATATCTCTTATTTATAAATATTCCATTTATAAATAATTTATTTTCACTATCACTTTGAAAATCTCCTTTATCAACATCCCGTATGTTATGGTATTCAATCATATCCAATCACGATGATAAATATCGTCCAACCACATATAATCGCCAACAGATAATATACCACATCATATAACAGAATATATGAATTAAAACAGTATTTGAAATATTGAGGAACCCAGTTGGGTCCCTCCAACCTGTTTCCCTGCATCACAGATGTTACACAGTATAATTAACATCACTTTCAGTTCGATAGTATATATTCTGATAGCAGAATCAATATATAAATATTTATCGGTTTATATATATATATATATATATATATATATATAATTTCCACTAACTGACCAGCAGTTCAATCAATCAACCAACACACAAAAATCAACAGATGATTAACAGTTCTAAGAATACATTATAAAAATATAACTGTTCAGAGTTAGTGAGTTTTACTCACATTTGCGCGTTAACCGATAAATATCGGTTTGCGTTATTTGACTCAGTTGGACAATTTATTTCGCCATAAATTGTAACGAGCTCGGATCCACTTCCAGTCAGTCCCATTGTAAAGCCCCCATCCATACGATCCCAACGCAACTTACGGTTTGTGATTCTGATTTCATATGGCCAAGATATTGAAGTTACAAGACTACACACTATTCAAATTCAATTTAACTAAATATATTTAAGTATTTGGGCCACCACTTACCCAAAACCCAGCCCAACTCGTTCTGACCCAAATGAATAGTTCCTCCCCTTCCCTTCGATTAACAGAACCCGCTGCTCACATTTCAATGGCCATTTCGCCATTTTAAAACACCTCCATTCCTTCATCTCCTTGCTAAAAATCAAAACCGAAATAACCATTTGACTTATCTCCAGTCCCTCTTGGATTCCAACATAACCTCGCCCACCTCGCATGCGTCTCGGACAATGCGTCGTCCTTCCGTCAGTTCCTGTTGAACGAAATGAACATCGACACCAAAATGTATCGACTTCACCCAAAATTCCCAAGCGAACTCGTTTCTCCTATATAAGCATCACTATGTACTTCGAATCTCTCGTTAACGCCTGTGCTTCTCGAATTCGTTCGCCCTAGTTCGCTGGTGATATTTGAGCTTCAGCGAACCCAAACCGCACCCCAAACAATTCATCCCATGTTGAAGAACAACTCACACAGATTCGGAATATATACATATTTCCATTTAACGATTTTTCATTGAATTGTTTCGAGGATTTGAAGGTTGATTTTTTTTTCTGTATAACGAAGAACACGGCGCAATTTGCCGTTGACCAAAGGATGAAGTAGATTAGGGTTTGAGGGGAATGTGTTGTATTTATAGAGTATTTTTTTTTATTATTTAAATATTGATTTTTAAGCAATTGTTGTATGTATTTATCCTCAAAAATTCCTATGAGTACATATGATACCCAAAAATCACCAAACTGGACAAGTAGCTAGAGTTCAACATTACGGTCCCAACGATACTGGTTTCGTCGAATTCCGACTATGTATGCTCACACAGCGTATTTTTAACTGTCAAAATACTGACTGTTTCTCACTCTAAAAATCCGTACGACCACACAGTGACTCTAAAAATCACGAAACTGGAAATCTAACAACTATTTGACATTGCGGATTCAACAAAATTAGTTTCGTCGAATTCCGACTTCGTTTGCAAAACCGGCTATTTTTAAAGCTCTAAATGACCCATTTAAATATATAAATATATTTAAATATAATTAAATTAAATATAAATAAATTTATATTATCGTATATATTCACATATGATATCGTACAGCTCTAGAATATCATATCAGAATTTACAGCTTGATACTTCAGATTCCAGATTATCTCGATATTCAGTTTATACTGAATTGTAACAACCCGTAAAATCTGGGCCAGTTTAAAATTTTTATTTTGGCAATTTTAGCGAATTTTGATTATTTAAAATGAATTATTTTAAATAATATTGACGAGAAATTTATTTTGAATATAATTCGAACGTATATATTATATACGTCGTCGTTAGAATATAAATAATTATATATAATTATAAAAGGAATTGAAAATGGCGCGGTAGTTCGAAAATTCGATTTCAAACTTCAATTGAATGTACCGGGTGCAAAACAATCCGGATTTTTGTGAAACCAAAAACATTAGGATCTAATTGATGATATCTTTCCAACGAAGTTGAGAAACTGAGATTTCACTTTATAAATGATGAGATATGTCCAGTTGAAAATTCTGAATAGTCGCTATGGAATTCAGGCCCTTAAAAATGGACATTTTGCAAATGACCTCGGATTTCGACGAAACCACTTTTGTTGGGTCCGTGATGTCGAGTTATTGCTAGGTTTCAAATTTCATAATTTTTCGAATCAATATGTGAGCGTGGCAAAGGAAAACGTGTTTTGACCATTTCAGTTGATTTTAATCGACTGGAAATTGGCCATTTTTCTAACGGTCTCAGAATTCGACGAAACTAGTTTTGTTAGGACCGTATCGTCAATACGAAGCTAGAAAATATTTTTCGGGAATTTTTAGGGTTAGTATGTGACCCCGGTAACTTGAAATGTACGTTTAAAATTCAATATAATGATTTAAATGTAAATTTAACGGAAACTGATTGTAACAATCAAATCAGCTTGCGATATATATCCCATTGTGTTCGGAATGGGGGTAAAACGCTATGGACGACAGGCGGTGGGCCTCGTTTCGAGGTCGAATGTGAAAGTCAACTCTTTAGGATAAAATTTATTAATTAAATAAAAAAAAAAAAAAAAGAATATTATCTCCCCCTTTACTACCCAGGCCCCCCCCCCGATTTCCTTTTACAGAAAACTAAAAAAGAAAAAAAAAAAAAAAAGGGAAACGAAATCGAAATCGCCCCTTTCCCTCGTCGGAGCCGCCACCCCCGCGTCGGCCTCCTCCTCCAATCGCCCGCCACTCAGTTGAAGCCCCTGTCCCCTCTTCGGCCTCCTCCCCCTCGCGACTCTTTCCTCCTCCCTCCTCCACGCGAGGACAGCGAGCGCCCCCCCCGAACCCTAGCGCCGCCGATGAAGTCGAGCCCCCCCTCCGATCTGCAAGCCTCGATGAAGCCCCCCCGACCACTCGACGAGCCCCTGTAAGTTTTGGTTTTTTTTTATTTACTTATTTTCATTTAAACTGTAAAATTTTGTTGATTTTAAAAAACTGAATTTTTAGGAAGTTAAAAACTGAAATTTTATTTAAAGTAAAACTGAAATTTTATTTAAAGTAAAACTGAAATTTTTATAAAGTATAAAGCTGAAAATAAAAGGTTAAAACTGATTTTAAAATAAAAGAATAAAACTGATTTTAGGAATTTTAAAAACTTTGATTTGAAAAAGTTATTTTAAACTTTAAAGGTGAAAAGATTTAAACTTTAAAAGTGAAAGGTTTAGATTTTAAAAAGGAAAGGATTTGAACTTTTTGAAATAAAAATTCGATTTTTATATATTGAACTTTGAACTAAAAATTCGATTTTTATATATTAAATAGCGAACTAAAAATTCGATTTTTATATATTGAATAGCGAAGTAAAAATGTGATTTTTACGTATGTAGTGAAAGCAGCAACGAAGGTGACAAAAAGGCGAAACGACGAAGACTTCTGCAAAGGAAGAGCCGTGGAGCTGGATAGCTATAAGTGAGAATTTCTCACCATTCAATTTAATTTTTCTAGTTATATATATATACTAGGATGCAGACGGTGCTTAGTAGCACCCGACACAATCGTCCACAGACCATGGACTTGTTTGTTTGACTGTTTGGTGATTGATTGCGATATTGGTTTGAATGTGGTTTGTGGTGTGAAAAATCGAATCGATAAATTGGTTAGGATTAGACGTGCGCCGTTATAAGGCGAAGGAGTAAGGCTAGGTTAGACCCTTACTCCAAAGTTTGTGGTTTGCATAACGAATTGATTTGATTGATGTGTGAATGGCGTGGGCCTTCACTAGACCGGGGATAAGGCTAGGCCTCGTCCCGTTTCTAGTATCGTGCCGTTATGCCGCCGAAATTTTCTAAAATATGTTAGAAAATAAAAATATCATTTTATTGTGTAGATGAATTGAATAGAAATTCATAGGTTGAAATAAAATGTTTTATCGTTAAAAATATAAATTTTAACGTGAATGTGAATAAAAGAATAGTTATAAACAAATCGGCCGATTTGTTTGTATATACACTGATTTGACTGATATTGATTGGGTCGATAAATTTCACACATCGCCCAACTGCACAAATAAAATATGCGGTTGATTGTTTGAAACCCCACACGGGTGTTGGGATGAAATTTGAAGTTCACTCATCCTGATTGATTAAATATGTCGATCGATTGATTGACATGCTGTTATAAGCGTTAGATATCTTTATTTGATGCTTATACAGTGTAGTGCACTTTGGTTGATGGTTGATTATTTTTCAATGTAATTATATACATGAGTTGTATGAAAATCCATATAATTAACTTTATATGGTAATTGATTGGGCCTCATTCCAATTTGAAAAATAAAGAATATTATAAAATAAAAGTTCATGTGGTGACAATACTCATTCATTGAGATTGGTCATGTGTTGAACGAAATATTTTGATAATAAGAAATATTTGAAATAGAATATTTGAAAATAGAAATTTATGAAGCCGTGTTGATTAGATTGACGCCATTTTGACGGGAACGATATTTATATCGATTTTATTCATCTTAAAAATGAATATTGAAAAACGATTTCGAAATGAATTGAATATATAACGATTTCGAAATGAATTGAATATATAACGATTTCGAAATGAATTGAATATATAACGATTTCGAAATGAATTGAATATATAACGATTTCGAAATGAATTGAATATATAACGATTTCGAAATGAATTGAATATATAACGATTTCGAAATGAATTGAATATATAACGAATTCAAATTGAATTGAAAACGATTTCGAAATGAAATGAATTGAAAACGAATTCGAAATGAATTGAATTGAAAACGAATTCAAATTGAATTGAAAACGATTTCGAAATGAATTGAATTGAAAACGATTTCGAAATGAATTGAATTGAAAACGAATTCAAAATGAATTGAAAACGATTTCGAAATGAAATGAATTGAAAACGATTTCGAAATGAATTGAATTGAAAACGAATTCAAATTGAATTGAAAACGATTTCGAAATGAAATGAATTGAAAACGAGTTCGAAATGAATTGAATTGAAAACGATTTCGAAATGAATTGAATTGAAAACGAATTCAAAATGAATTGAAAACGATTTCGAAATGAATTGAATTGAAAACGAATTCAAATGGAATTGAAAGCGAATTGAAATGAATTCAAATTGAATTGAAATTCGAATTGAATAGAAATGAATTTTAAAACGAATTTATAAAGAAGAATTCAATTTTGATTTGAATTGAAATGGAAGTTGAAAATGTTTTTGAAACGAATTCAAAACTATTTATATAATTCGTTTTAAATAGAAATCGACGATATATATATTATATATATATATTATATATAATATAATGGCCTGAATAGAACGCGCCGCGCCGCGGCAGTTCGCGAATTTCGACCATTTATTTCAAACGGACAGTACGGGAGATCCGACCGTCGGATTCTCCTAAAACCGGAACCGTTGGGTTCGTATCGAAAAGAGCTTTCTAACGAATATTAGAAATTTGAAATCTAACGGTTGGATTTGGAGATACGTCCAAATCAAATTCGAAAAAGGTCGCTATAAGTGCAGTTCGATGGCCATTGATGGAAATCGACTGTACGGGCCTTGATAAAATTATTAAAAATAGTAATAATTTGTGTAAAATCATAAGAAATGATTTGGGAAGAATTGGGATGAAAAACTCCATATTTGAAAAGATAAAAATGGATTTTTATCGAAATGAACTAGTTTTGAACTAGAATTATAATTCTATTTATTTTTAAATAAATAAATTGAATTCGAAAAGGGTTTTAAAAATAACCAAAATTTCCAATGATTGCATTGGAGTGGATTTGAATCGAAATTGTCTTCGGAATATTTCGATGTTGGAATTCGTGATTATACAGGTGTTGTTATGGAAATTTGAAAGATATATATTGATATCGTTATTTCCAATACGACATTTGTTAGTCGTAGAATTCGATATTGAATATAAGCCGATATATTTTCTATTCAGAGCCTTGTATTGAATATCGAATGTGATTTGGGTTTGTCGTGAATGGTGTCTTCACTAACACCATTCTTGAACCCAGTTGAGAAAAGATTAAATCTTTTTATTTAGATTTAATGAAGTGTACCAATTAAATAATATTTAATTGGAATTGAATGGATATTGATTTTTGGGTTTATCGTGAACAGTGTTTTAAACAACACTCGTTCTTTAACCCGATAATTAATGGAATGTGATTTTGGGTTTATCGTGAACCGTGTTTTTAAATGACACTGATTCTTTAACCCAGATAATGATTAAAACTAAGTGGAGTTTTAATGAATCTTTAATTAGATTGAAAAGATCGAGAATGGAGTATCACCAGTTTTGCTCCAGGCGATAGTTAAATCTTTAATTAGATTTGAACGTGAAATTTAGAAACTAACTGTCGGTTAGCCAAGCAGAATGGTTTTCTGGATATTGATCTGATGTTGGTTTCGGCCTTCGGGGTTAATATTTGGGGAATTATTCTCTTGATTAATTTACGGTTAGTGACTAAGGAATTGGAATGAGGCGTATGTTGTGTTTGTGTAACACTTATTTAAAATATACGCGAGTTATTCGGAAAGACCGGGTTTATCCCATTCTGAGTAACTGATACGACGATAAGTCGAAGATGAAGACGATGGTCGAAGACCGGAGGTCTTCACGTCGTTTGGGTAATTACTGATGATCTTGATTGGGCTGTACACCCAAGAAGATGGAAACAGTTAGTGATCGTCCAGACGTACTTGGAGATCGATGGATATGCGGGGTACTAGGTGCCTCCGGTTTCGTTCAGACCCAGAACGGACTTGTAAATGGACTGTGTGTCTGACATCGGATTTCATTCTGTGTGACTGATATCGGTTGCATAGGATGGCTTGCCTGTGTGGCATGCTAAGATGCAAATGATCGAGGCTTCTGTTGAAAAGCAAAGTCTTGTGGTGATGATCAAAGCACGGCCTTTGTGGCGTAGCTTTGTGTAACGTTTACCTCGCGTGTTTCACACCCGGTATGAACCAAAAACGGGAGACGGACCTCAGGGAGGGCATGCGTTTCTTTCTAGCTAGAAGTGGCGTCAGTGGTTTTACACGCCCTGACGAGTTTGACTTATGTGGTTGTGGTTGTTGCGAGGCGCCTCGGTTATATCGGTTTCGGCCGAATGCATTCTGGTCGGCTGACGGACCAGACTTACACCCCATAGGGTGGGGAGACGTATTGTTCAGGCATAATAATCCACTCCGTGTGGACCGGCCCTGACGATCCAAGGGGCAGTTGCGGCTGTTCCTGAGACACGGGCTAGAGCGTCTCGAATCGGTTGAGGACTATCTTTTGCCTCGGTTCATAGAAGGAAATCCAATTTCCAAATACGTGACATTTTGCGGTTTTATTTGTAAACCTATATATGGCGACATGATATATGGTACCCATGCCGCCTATGATTGATACTTATGATTTGAAGTTGTTTTATACACTATGCACTTATAATAGTATCAAATGATTTGTTTTAAACGTATCAAGCATTCTTTGGCTGTTATAAGGGAAAACCCTATCCTCGACTGCGTTGCATTGTGTGATGGGACCTGGGTCTTATAACAGCTTCATTTTTCTTTATTTAGCATTGCGCTGTTTGTTTTATGCACTGGTATTCTTGGGAGGAAACCCGTTCCGTGTTATACGGCGTGGTCCCTTGATTTACCTAGCTTTGAAAATAAAGATTAATAACTGTTTTAGTTCTCACACCAGTCCCATGACTGACCTGGAGTTTATTGTTTTAACCTAAACTCTGGGTGCCCCTATTTTGACACGGGCAGCTAGTAGTTTTGGTTTTGCAGATTTATATTCACAGGATCCTGGTTTACAGCTGGAACGATATCCGGAAAGCTTTGTATCCGTATATCTCTTCTAGTTGTGTATTGTATTATTTTCCGCTGCTATGTATTTAAATGTAATTTAAATCTCTGATATTTCTGTGTAATATTCTTTTAAACTCTGTATATTCTTGTAATCTGATGCATTGTTGTAATATACAATGAAATGTTCTTTGTATGCGTTCTGTTGTGGCTTGTTCTCGAACTATCCGACGCTTTCCTTTACGGGGGAGTTGCGGGTCTTTACACGTGGTATCAGAGCTTTGGTTTACAAAGCTCAGAGAACAAGACACATTAGAAACATATGAAAGAATTCATCAGATATTGGATTAGTAATATCCAATGAGGATGACTCGTTAGAGATGGGATCAGTAGTGTCCTAGAACGAGTCGAAAGAGTGTTGTTTTTGAAAATAAAAGTGAAAACCCACTTTGTTTTGGAAATTCAAATCTTAAGTATTCGTATTTGAATAGTCTATTTAAATTGAATTTGGGCAATCGAGTATATAAAGATTTTGCATACACGCTTAGCGGCTTGTATTCGAAGTTTTAATATATTGGGTAGATATAGAATCACATTCTAGTTGCCCGGGGATGATTCTGATGATGAGGCATCGTCATCTGTGTTGTGTTCGACTGGCGAGAGTGGGTTATCTATATATTTCCATATAGGCTGGTGTGAGAACCAAAATTAGATAGGGCTTATTGTTGTGATTTAGCATCAAAAATCTGATTTTTGTCTATGTATCAAAATTATGAATTTGAAACTTTAAATTCACTAATTGATTGATGTTTGTGTTGTTTGGTTAATTGTTTGCTAATTTTGAACCATTATGCATAATTTAAATCGAATATTGAACTGTATCGAAAATTGGTCGCATTTGCTTGCATATATGTACTTACATTGAACAGGTCATAGCAAGGAGGCTAGAGCCGAGAATAAAATTTGTTTGCCCGACAAATAGGTACATGTTTACTACATAATTTCCTGCGTTGTTTGGGTGATGATGATTTTGTGAGCCTATTGGCTAGCCGCTTGGCTTTTTCTTTTTCTTTTTGAGATCTGAAGGACCGGGGAAGCTATTTGAAATTCCCCGATGCTCCCGGTGCAGGGGAGGTTATGGCGAAATTTTTCAAAAATTTAGGGTGTTAGCCAAAATTTTGAAGTTTTGAAAATTCTCAGAAACTAAAGAGTTGGAGAATGGAAGCCAGATCGAGCGTAGAGTTGATTAATCAAACCACTTTCGACTTTGTTCCTTTTCGGGGACGAAAAGTTTTAAGTGGGGGAGATTGTAACAACCCGTAAAATCTGGGCCAGTTTAAAATTTTTATTTTGGCAATTTTAGCGAATTTTGATTATTTAAAATGAATTATTTTAAATAATATTGACGAGAAATTTATTTTGAATATAATTCGAACGTATATATTATATACGTCGTCGTTAGAATATAAATAATTATATATAATTATAAAAGGAATTGAAAATGGCGCGGTAGTTCGAAAATTCGATTTCAAACTTCAATTGAATGTACCGGGTGCAAAACAATCCGGATTTTTGTGAAACCAAAAACATTAGGATCTAATTGATGATATCTTTCCAACGAAGTTGAGAAACTGAGATTTCACTTTATAAATGATGAGATATGTCCAGTTGAAAATTCTGAATAGTCGCTATGGAATTCAGGCCCTTAAAAATGGACATTTTGCAAATGACCTCGGATTTCGACGAAACCACTTTTGTTGGGTCCGTGATGTCGAGTTATTGCTAGGTTTCAAATTTCATAATTTTTCGAATCAATATGTGAGCGTGGCAAAGGAAAACGTGTTTTGACCATTTCAGTTGATTTTAATCGACTGGAAATTGGCCATTTTTCTAACGGTCTCAGAATTCGACGAAACTAGTTTTGTTAGGACCGTATCGTCAATACGAAGCTAGAAAATATTTTTCGGGAATTTTTAGGGTTAGTATGTGACCCCGGTAACTTGAAATGTACGTTTAAAATTCAATATAATGATTTAAATGTAAATTTAACGGAAACTGATTGTAACAATCAAATCAGCTTGCGATATATATCCCATTGTGTTCGGAATGGGGGTAAAACGCTATGGACGACAGGCGGTGGGCCTCGTTTCGAGGTCGAATGTGAAAGTCAACTCTTTAGGATAAAATTTATTAATTAAATAAAAAAAAAAAAAAAAGAATATTATCTCCCCCTTTACTACCCAGGCCCCCCCCCCGATTTCCTTTTACAGAAAACTAAAAAAAAAAAAAAAAAAAAAAAGGGAAACGAAATCGAAATCGCCCCTTTCCCTCGTCGGAGCCGCCACCCCCGCGTCGGCCTCCTCCTCCAATCGCCCGCCACTCAGTTGAAGCCCCTGTCCCCTCTTCGGCCTCCTCCCCCTCGCGACTCTTTCCTCCTCCCTCCTCCACGCGAGGACAGCGAGCGCCCCCCCCGAACCCTAGCGCCGCCGATGAAGTCGAGCCCCCCCTCCGATCTGCAAGCCTCGATGAAGCCCCCCCGACCACTCGACGAGCCCCTGTAAGTTTTGGTTTTTTTTTATTTACTTATTTTCATTTAAACTGTAAAATTTTGTTGATTTTAAAAAACTGAATTTTTAGGAAGTTAAAAACTGAAATTTTATTTAAAGTAAAACTGAAATTTTATTTAAAGTAAAACTGAAATTTTTATAAAGTATAAAGCTGAAAATAAAAGGTTAAAACTGATTTTAAAATAAAAGAATAAAACTGATTTTAGGAATTTTAAAAACTTTGATTTGAAAAAGTTATTTTAAACTTTAAAGGTGAAAAGATTTAAACTTTAAAAGTGAAAGGTTTAGATTTTAAAAAGGAAAGGATTTGAACTTTTTGAAATAAAAATTCGATTTTTATATATTGAACTTTGAACTAAAAATTCGATTTTTATATATTAAATAGCGAACTAAAAATTCGATTTTTATATATTGAATAGCGAAGTAAAAATGTGATTTTTACGTATGTAGTGAAAGCAGCAACGAAGGTGACAAAAAGGCGAAACGACGAAGACTTCTGCAAAGGAAGAGCCGTGGAGCTGGATAGCTATAAGTGAGAATTTCTCACCATTCAATTTAATTTTTCTAGTTATATATATATACTAGGATGCAGACGGTGCTTAGTAGCACCCGACACAATCGTCCACAGACCATGGACTTGTTTGTTTGACTGTTTGGTGATTGATTGCGATATTGGTTTGAATGTGGTTTGTGGTGTGAAAAATCGAATCGATAAATTGGTTAGGATTAGACGTGCGCCGTTATAAGGCGAAGGAGTAAGGCTAGGTTAGACCCTTACTCCAAAGTTTGTGGTTTGCATAACGAATTGATTTGATTGATGTGTGAATGGCGTGGGCCTTCACTAGACCGGGGATAAGGCTAGGCCTCGTCCCGTTTCTAGTATCGTGCCGTTATGCCGCCGAAATTTTCTAAAATATGTTAGAAAATAAAAATATCATTTTATTGTGTAGATGAATTGAATAGAAATTCATAGGTTGAAATAAAATGTTTTATCGTTAAAAATATAAATTTTAACGTGAATGTGAATAAAAGAATAGTTATAAACAAATCGGCCGATTTGTTTGTATATACACTGATTTGACTGATATTGATTGGGTCGATAAATTTCACACATCGCCCAACTGCACAAATAAAATATGCGGTTGATTGTTTGAAACCCCACACGGGTGTTGGGATGAAATTTGAAGTTCACTCATCCTGATTGATTAAATATGTCGATCGATTGATTGACATGCTGTTATAAGCGTTAGATATCTTTATTTGATGCTTATACAGTGTAGTGCACTTTGGTTGATGGTTGATTATTTTTCAATGTAATTATATACATGAGTTGTATGAAAATCCATATAATTAACTTTATATGGTAATTGATTGGGCCTCATTCCAATTTGAAAAATAAAGAATATTATAAAATAAAAGTTCATGTGGTGACAATACTCATTCATTGAGATTGGTCATGTGTTGAACGAAATATTTTGATAATAAGAAATATTTGAAATAGAATATTTGAAAATAGAAATTTATGAAGCCGTGTTGATTAGATTGACGCCATTTTGACGGGAACGATATTTATATCGATTTTATTCATCTTAAAAATGAATATTGAAAAACGATTTCGAAATGAATTGAATATATAACGATTTCGAAATGAATTGAATATATAACGATTTCGAAATGAATTGAATATATAACGATTTCGAAATGAATTGAATATATAACGATTTCGAAATGAATTGAATATATAACGATTTCGAAATGAATTGAATATATAACGATTTCGAAATGAATTGAATATATAACGAATTCAAATTGAATTGAAAACGATTTCGAAATGAAATGAATTGAAAACGAATTCGAAATGAATTGAATTGAAAACGAATTCAAATTGAATTGAAAACGATTTCGAAATGAATTGAATTGAAAACGATTTCGAAATGAATTGAATTGAAAACGAATTCAAAATGAATTGAAAACGATTTCGAAATGAAATGAATTGAAAACGATTTCGAAATGAATTGAATTGAAAACGAATTCAAATTGAATTGAAAACGATTTCGAAATGAAATGAATTGAAAACGAGTTCGAAATGAATTGAATTGAAAACGATTTCGAAATGAATTGAATTGAAAACGAATTCAAAATGAATTGAAAACGATTTCGAAATGAATTGAATTGAAAACGAATTCAAATGGAATTGAAAGCGAATTGAAATGAATTCAAATTGAATTGAAATTCGAATTGAATAGAAATGAATTTTAAAACGAATTTATAAAGAAGAATTCAATTTTGATTTGAATTGAAATGGAAGTTGAAAATGTTTTTGAAACGAATTCAAAACTATTTATATAATTCGTTTTAAATAGAAATCGACGATATATATATTATATATATATATTATATATAATATAATGGCCTGAATAGAACGCGCCGCGCCGCGGCAGTTCGCGAATTTCGACCATTTATTTCAAACGGACAGTACGGGAGATCCGACCGTCGGATTCTCCTAAAACCGGAACCGTTGGGTTCGTATCGAAAAGAGCTTTCTAACGAATATTAGAAATTTGAAATCTAACGGTTGGATTTGGAGATACGTCCAAATCAAATTCGAAAAAGGTCGCTATAAGTGCAGTTCGATGGCCATTGATGGAAATCGACTGTACGGGCCTTGATAAAATTATTAAAAATAGTAATAATTTGTGTAAAATCATAAGAAATGATTTGGGAAGAATTGGGATGAAAAACTCCATATTTGAAAAGATAAAAATGGATTTTTATCGAAATGAACTAGTTTTGAACTAGAATTATAATTCTATTTATTTTTAAATAAATAAATTGAATTCGAAAAGGGTTTTAAAAATAACCAAAATTTCCAATGATTGCATTGGAGTGGATTTGAATCGAAATTGTCTTCGGAATATTTCGATGTTGGAATTCGTGATTATACAGGTGTTGTTATGGAAATTTGAAAGATATATATTGATATCGTTATTTCCAATACGACATTTGTTAGTCGTAGAATTCGATATTGAATATAAGCCGATATATTTTCTATTCAGAGCCTTGTATTGAATATCGAATGTGATTTGGGTTTGTCGTGAATGGTGTCTTCACTAACACCATTCTTGAACCCAGTTGAGAAAAGATTAAATCTTTTTATTTAGATTTAATGAAGTGTACCAATTAAATAATATTTAATTGGAATTGAATGGATATTGATTTTTGGGTTTATCGTGAACAGTGTTTTAAACAACACTCGTTCTTTAACCCGATAATTAATGGAATGTGATTTTGGGTTTATCGTGAACCGTGTTTTTAAATGACACTGATTCTTTAACCCAGATAATGATTAAAACTAAGTGGAGTTTTAATGAATCTTTAATTAGATTGAAAAGATCGAGAATGGAGTATCACCAGTTTTGCTCCAGGCGATAGTTAAATCTTTAATTAGATTTGAACGTGAAATTTAGAAACTAACTGTCGGTTAGCCAAGCAGAATGGTTTTCTGGATATTGATCTGATGTTGGTTTCGGCCTTCGGGGTTAATATTTGGGGAATTATTCTCTTGATTAATTTACGGTTAGTGACTAAGGAATTGGAATGAGGCGTATGTTGTGTTTGTGTAACACTTATTTAAAATATACGCGAGTTATTCGGAAAGACCGGGTTTATCCCATTCTGAGTAACTGATACGACGATAAGTCGAAGATGAAGACGATGGTCGAAGACCGGAGGTCTTCACGTCGTTTGGGTAATTACTGATGATCTTGATTGGGCTGTACACCCAAGAAGATGGAAACAGTTAGTGATCGTCCAGACGTACTTGGAGATCGATGGATATGCGGGGTACTAGGTGCCTCCGGTTTCGTTCAGACCCAGAACGGACTTGTAAATGGACTGTGTGTCTGACATCGGATTTCATTCTGTGTGACTGATATCGGTTGCATAGGATGGCTTGCCTGTGTGGCATGCTAAGATGCAAATGATCGAGGCTTCTGTTGAAAAGCAAAGTCTTGTGGTGATGATCAAAGCACGGCCTTTGTGGCGTAGCTTTGTGTAACGTTTACCTCGCGTGTTTCACACCCGGTATGAACCAAAAACGGGAGACGGACCTCAGGGAGGGCATGCGTTTCTTTCTAGCTAGAAGTGGCGTCAGTGGTTTTACACGCCCTGACGAGTTTGACTTATGTGGTTGTGGTTGTTGCGAGGCGCCTCGGTTATATCGGTTTCGGCCGAATGCATTCTGGTCGGCTGACGGACCAGACTTACACCCCATAGGGTGGGGAGACGTATTGTTCAGGCATAATAATCCACTCCGTGTGGACCGGCCCTGACGATCCAAGGGGCAGTTGCGGCTGTTCCTGAGACACGGGCTAGAGCGTCTCGAATCGGTTGAGGACTATCTTTTGCCTCGGTTCATAGAAGGAAATCCAATTTCCAAATACGTGACATTTTGCGGTTTTATTTGTAAACCTATATATGGCGACATGATATATGGTACCCATGCCGCCTATGATTGATACTTATGATTTGAAGTTGTTTTATACACTATGCACTTATAATAGTATCAAATGATTTGTTTTAAACGTATCAAGCATTCTTTGGCTGTTATAAGGGAAAACCCTATCCTCGACTGCGTTGCATTGTGTGATGGGACCTGGGTCTTATAACAGCTTCATTTTTCTTTATTTAGCATTGCGCTGTTTGTTTTATGCACTGGTATTCTTGGGAGGAAACCCGTTCCGTGTTATACGGCGTGGTCCCTTGATTTACCTAGCTTTGAAAATAAAGATTAATAACTGTTTTAGTTCTCACACCAGTCCCATGACTGACCTGGAGTTTATTGTTTTAACCTAAACTCTGGGTGCCCCTATTTTGACACGGGCAGCTAGTAGTTTTGGTTTTGCAGATTTATATTCACAGGATCCTGGTTTACAGCTGGAACGATATCCGGAAAGCTTTGTATCCGTATATCTCTTCTAGTTGTGTATTGTATTATTTTCCGCTGCTATGTATTTAAATGTAATTTAAATCTCTGATATTTCTGTGTAATATTCTTTTAAACTCTGTATATTCTTGTAATCTGATGCATTGTTGTAATATACAATGAAATGTTCTTTGTATGCGTTCTGTTGTGGCTTGTTCTCGAACTATCCGACGCTTTCCTTTACGGGGGAGTTGCGGGTCTTTACATGAATAATCCTTTTATAACGTAAATAAAGCGTCGCAAATTATAAAGGAATTCTACAGCGACTTTTCTGAAATTTGATTTGGACGTGAATCAAAATCTACACGACGAAATCTCGATTTTTCTCTTCCACTAGAAAGATATACTCCACCAGCTCCACGCGTTTCTTGTTTCACAGAAATCCGGCTTAAAACGGTCCTTATACATTCAGTTGAAGTTCAAATCGCCAAATAGCGAACTACCGCGCCATTTCGAGCTCGATTATAATTATATTATAATTTATACGCTCAACTGTCGTTTATATAATATATCTGTTATTCTAATTCAATTCCAAACTGAATTATACCTTACATATAACCCAATTCACACTGTATTGTGAATTCAGCTATTTTTGACTATTTCGACATTATAATATATTATTATATTATAATTATTAATTAAATATTCAATATTATTTAATTAAATGATCATTAACTTCTCTAAATCACCAATTATATAATTAAATAAATTAATTATATATCTCTAAAAATGCGGGTCATTACATCACATGTTTTGTCTTTTTGCATTTCTTGGTTGCAAATTGGTAGCTGTGGTACTTATTTCTTTTGTTTATGTTGTTTTGTTATGTTTTTTCTTCTGGTCAAGCTTATTGATTTCACTGTTCCATTTTCATTCAGTTCGCTTAATTTTGTGTTGGGTTGGAAATGATTTCTTTGTTTTTAGATTACAATTATAAGCCAGATTCTCCAAATGGAATTCAAATTGTAGATTTATAAGTTTAGATTTCATATCGAACTAGATTTAAGTCGTGTATTGTAAATTCAAATGGTTGATGTTTTCATAATTGCTTATATGCTTGTCTTTTTAGGTCTATATATGTTATCAAATAATAATAAAGCATGTAAGATCAGTGAATCTTCTTTTCACAGTGATTGATTGTTGTCAATTGCAAGTTACTTCAGTTTTGGACTTGACCTTAAGAGCTGAATTGTAACTAAGAATATCCGATTTTTGAAAAATTGTAAGGTTTCAAGATTTTCAATAAAAATGAAAGTTTGTGATTAGTTAATTAATAAAGGCACGCTCATTCATTATTCTCTATTCGTAAATGACGAAAGACATACATTGACAAAACAAGCATATAATAAATTTTCAATGATGTTTGTGTATTTATCTACATATTTTCATTGATCAGTAAATGTATATGATTGCACTTTCTCATGGCCAAGTAAACCCCCTCCCCCGGTTTCCCTTTTTTTGGTGGTTTCTTTAAGTTGAAAAAACTGTGCCATACATGCATCAATGATTCAATATGATGTTTGTGAACTTACGGATTCTGATGTGCAACCATAAGAGAAGGAACTGATTCGCATACTAGTGACTAATGTTCAAAAATATATGCTAACAATAACATGCCTACCATGTTTTGAAATATAAACTGAAATAGGTGCACTGGTTAAGCAACAAAATAAAGAGCATGTATCTAGTAGACCATTGGGATCAAGGGTCAATAAAGTCAGTGGAAAAATTTACGTTATCGATGCTTATTTTACAAATCTACACATTGCAGTTTACCATATCTTTGGACAAATGATCAAGACAGCAGAATAGTCTATTTTCAAAGAAGTTAATTTACATATTTATTGGCATTTCAGGCTTGCTTATGGTATATTATGTGTAATTTTGCATCCTTATTTTTCTGCAGAGTTCATTAAATAGTAAGAATGTGAGATAAAAATGGAAGAGTGATATTGTATAATCCAAGAAGCAAAGATGTTCAAGTACTACTTGGTAAGTTATCTTTCCCAAATGAGTTTACTGTAAGCTACATGAGAACCGACACATAGGTACAACATGAATAAGGCGATCTTGGGTTTCCCATGCTACTAAGCTTGCTAGAACAAAATTTATGTCGTTTCTTTTTACCTGCTCACCAAATATTTTGAATTATGTTTTCCGAGTGTGTTCCATGTCTGTTTCATTCTTTTTTTTTTTGATTTTTTTTTTTTAAAAATCTATCTTGTAGTTGGAGAATTCTCCTAGCTAATAATCTTTTACAAGTAGGCCCTATAAAGGATTGTTGGAAAAAGAAGGAAACGGTCGATGTTTTAAATGTTTATGTTCAGTTAAGACAAAGCTATTGAAATTTCATTCAATTACCGGTGCTCAAGGAACATCAAAAAAGGTGTTGGCTATGAAATATATTATGGGTTATAGAAAGAATCATGTTTCAGTGGTGTCATATAAATTGTATGTCAAACCAACTCCTCTAACATATGAGGAGTAATTTAAGTTTTATCAATTAATGGAAATATGTTATGTACAAAGCATAACTAGCAAACTGAATTGTGAACATAGATCTTCAAGTTCATATAATACCCGCGTTTGTAGTCAAGGTCAAGGAGTAGCCTAAGCGCAGCTGCTACACCTTGCAGTGGGCCATTTATCCTGAAATTTGATTTGATATTTGCCATGTTCTTTCCTCATAGCCAAAATAGGAACTCGAACTTCAATTTTCTCTGAATTTCCCAAGGTGCAAGGCTTGTTTGATTTTGCGCTTTTTGTAGGCCGACTGTCTTGACAACGACACGTATTTAGCTATCAATGTATCACAACTTTCCAATTAATTTTTGTTACTGCTGCTTGTTTGTGTACATGGAAACAACTTCATATAAAGTAACCTTTTCTTATTGCAGTTCTGATTTACATAGTAAGTATATATAACTACACTCGAGTTACTTGCCTGTAATGGCGCGTTTTGTTAGCTGTCGAATAATTAATTCATTTAATGATTTATATATCGATTTGGCGATATCGATAACTTAAAGTACAACGTTCGAACTTATAATTTATAATTTTAATTAAAACGAACCTGAAACGTCGCGGCAGTTCGCAATTTGGCGATTTGAACTTCAACTGAATGTACATGATTCATTTTAAGCCGGATTTCTGTGAAACAAGAAACGTGTGGAGCTGGTGGAGTATATCTTTCTAGTGGAAGAGAAAAATCGGGATTTCGTCATGTAGATTTTGATGTACGTCCAAATCAAATTTCAGAAAAAGTCGCTGTGGAATTCCTTTATAATTTGCGACGCTTTATATACGTTATAAAAGGATTTTCAATGTAAATTGAATATCGATTCAATCTGGACTCGAAATAGCGAGTATATAATTATACTGGAGCTGTATGATATTCCTCGGCGAATATATATGCGATAATATAAATTTACTTATATTTAATTTAATAATATTTAAATATATTTATATATTTAAATGGTCATCCAGAGCTTTAAAAATAGCCGATTTTGCAAACGAAGTCGGAATTCGATGAAACTACTTTTGTTGGATCCGCAATGTCAAATAGTTGCTAGATGTCAAGTTTCGTGATTTTTAGAGTCACTGTGTGGTCATACAGATTTTTAGAGTGGAAAACAGTCAGTATTTTGACAGTTAAAAATACACTGTGTGAGCATACGAAGTCGGAATTCGACGAAACTAGTTTCGTTGGGACCGTAATGTCAAACTCTAGTGGCATGTCAATTTTCGTGATTTTAGAAGATCGTATGTGGTCGTAAGGATTTTTAAGGATGAGAGACAAGCATATAATCGATAAAATAAAATAGAAAATCAAATTTAAAATATCTCCCCCATTTTTCTCTTATCACAAACAGGCCACACGACCTCTCTCCTCAGCCACAAACTTCACCAACCACAAAACAGCCTATAAGTAACAAACCAACCAAATACAGAAAGAGTTCGATCAAAGAAAATCATACAAATTGTTTTAATTTCCAAAGATTTTATAACTGAATTCGCAAGGGGAACAGCTTCGTTTCTATAAAAAAAAATCACAGTGCGATGTTGTTTTTCTTGAGCTCGGTTTGGAGTAGCCGAGCTAGGGCTGACTGCCGCTGTGTCTGGGTGGCGACGGTGGACCCGATGAGGAGATGGTTGAACTCCGAAAGGCGAGGCGCACCTAGTGGTGCCAGTCTGGTGGTGTTCGATGGTAATGGGGTGTCGCGAGTTCCTGTAGACGCCAGGAAGCACCGTCGATGGTTTTGAGAGGAGAAAAACCGCGTTCGTTCTTTGTGATGTAAAGTGGAAGAGGAAGTCATGAGCGGATTTTAAACGATTTTAGTTTGATTTATTTTGGAAAGAAGGAGATAAGAGGAAGAACGAAACTGGAATGGTGAAGGGAGGAGTCGGGTTTTTGTCTGAGCGTTTGGGGAAGAAAGGAATTTCGGGTCTGGGCTTGGTTGAAGTGGTGTTGGGCTTGATAAAGGTTAAGGCCCAATAACCTTTAGTTAAAGTTTTATTTAAAATTTAAAGTGTGTATTTAACTTTGTTTGATCGTATCTTGATCATACGATATCAGATTGACAAACCATAAGTCACGTTAGGACCGTATGGACGAGAGCTTCACAATGAAGCTGACTGGAAGTGGATTCGAGCTCGTTTGAATTTATGACAAAATAAATTGTTTGATTCAGATCAAACAACAGTTTATCGTTCTTTAACGATGAACTGCCAAAGTGAGTAAATCTCACAAACTCTAAATAGTTCTATTTTTACAGTGTATTCTTAGAACTGCT
Organism: Allium sativum; assembly: GCA_030737875.1. NCBI lineage: Eukaryota > Viridiplantae > Streptophyta > Magnoliopsida > Asparagales > Amaryllidaceae > Allium > Allium sativum. Next base: position 1,030,097,555 of record CM060924.1, on the reverse strand, counting down.
AGATATTGTCTGTTTGACTGTATGTTGATTGTTTGCTTGAACTGCTAGTCAGTTAGTAGAGATTTTATATATATATTTACGTATGTATATATATATATATATATAAATCGTCAAATAGTATATGTTGATTCTGTTTATCAGAATATTATACTGGTGTTGTTTAACATCTGTGGATGCAGGGAAACAGGTTGGAGGAATCCAACTGGATTCCTCAACAGTTATTTTACTGTGATTTTTATATTGTGATATATAATGTGATGTATATAATCTGTGTGATTATGTGTGGTGGGACGATATTTATCGTTGTTATATGGTGTGTTAAATACCATGAGAAATACCAGAATGTAGGAGAGGGGTTTTCAAAATATATTTTGAAAATAGTTTAATTATATAAAATCAAGGGATTATATATATATATATATATAAGAAAAAGGATTCTGAATATAAAGGAATATAGTTGGTAAAAACAAATATAAAAGAATTATATTTGTAAATCAAATACAAGGGAATATATATGTTAATCGAATATAAGGGGATATATTTGTTAATCAAAATATAAAGGAATTATATTCGTTAAAAGAAATATAAAGCATATTTATTTAGAGATTAAATAAATAGAATTAAACTAAAGGAGATATTTATTTGTTAAATAAATAGGAGTTAACCAAGTGAATTGGTCGAGTTAACCAAGTGAATTGGTCGAGTTAATCGAAGTGAATTTGTTAAGTTAAACTAAGTGGTTAATCGATGTGAATTAGTTAAGTTAAACTACGTGGTTAATCGAAGTGAATTAGTTAAGTTAACTAAGTGGTTAATCAAAGTGAATTAGTTGCGTCAAACTAAGTGAACTAGTCAAGTTAAACTAAGTGGTTAATCGAAGTAAATTAGTTGGGTTAATCAAAGTGAATTAGCTGAGTTAAACTAACTAAATCGGTTAGATTCAATCAAAGTGAATTAACTAAGTTAAACTAAGTGGATTACTTCAGTTAATCGAGGCAAGTAAATCAAGTTAGGTTAAACCATTTGAGTTAACCAGTTAGGTTAAACCATTTGAGTTAACCAGTTAAAATTTACCAGTTAAAGATAAACAGTTAAAGTTGACCAGTTAAAGTTGACCAGTTAGAGTTAATCAGTTAGAGTTACTCAGTTAGAGTTGACCAGTTAGAGTTGACCATTTAGAGTAACCCAAAGGAGTTATTCGAAGTTAGTTAATCCAAAGGAGTTATTCGAAGTTAGTTAATCCAAAGGAGTTATTCGAAGTTAGTTAATCCAAAGGAGTTATTCGAAGTTAGTTAATCCAAAGGAGTTATTCGAAGTTAGTTAATCCAAAGGAGTTATTCGAAGTTAGCTAATCCAAAGGAGTTATTCGAAGTTAGTTAATCCAAAGGAGTTAGTCGAAGAGTTAATCGAATTTAGTTATTCGAAATGAGTTATTCGAATTAGATATTCGGTTAGAGTTAAACACATTAGAGTGATTCGAATTAGTTATTCGAATAGAGTTAAACACGTAAGAGTTAATTGAATATTAGTTATTCAATTTGAGTTAATCGAATTTAGTTATTCGAGAAGAGTTAAATCGAATTTAGTTATTCGAAAGGAGTTAATCAATTTGAGTTAAGTTAATCGATTTGAATTAAGTTGAATCGAAATGGAGTAAATCGATTAGATTAAGTTAATCGAGTTAGAGTAAATCGAATATTAGTTATTCAAAGGTAAGTTATTCGAATTAGTTATTCGAAAGGAGTTAATCAATTAAGTTATTCGAATGAGTTATTCGAAGGAGTAAATCACATTAAGTTAATCGATTAGAGTTGAGTTAATCGATTTGGGTTAAGTTAAGTTATCGAGTTAAGATTTATCGAGTTAAGTAATCAAGTTGAGATAATCGAGTTAAGAAAATCAAGTTGAGTTAATCGAATAAGTTATTCGATAAGAGTAAATCCATTTAAGTTAAATCGGATGTTAGTTATTCGATAAGAATTGACACATTTAAGAAAATCGAATATTTGTTATTCGATAAGAGTTAATGAAATAGAGCCAACCAAGAAGAGTTATTCGAATATTAGTTATTCGATAGGAGTTAATCGAAATAGAGTTTATCGAATATCAGTTATTAAAAAGGGAGAGTTAATCGAATAGAGATTACTCGAAAGAGAGTTATACGTCGAATTCGATTATAGCGAATTCGGGAAAGTACTATTTACTTTCCAGGGTTTAAATCAAGATTTAGTTATTGATTTAGAAATTAGGTGTCCGTTTAATTATTCGGGTTAGGAGATAAAGTTATAATTTAGGTTAGATATTGTAGAAGTAGGAATTATAATGTTATAGTTATAATCAAACGTTTTCATATAAGAAGTAGATTCGTAACCTGAATCCGAGAATTTGCGTAAACAGATGATTGGAAAAAAAGTGAGTGACGAGCTTCATCTATTTCACAGTAAAGGACGTTGTTCAATTAAGGTCTGAGAGGTAATTATACCCCAACTTGATTGACTTCAGAATTGACAAAGGAATAGTTGTGGTTCGATAGAAAAGGTTTATTTGAAATATAGAAGTAATAAGCGATTAATGGATTAAGCATAACGATGTTTTATACAACGTTCATTTGAAATCCGTAAATGAGTTTTGGAAACGTTTTCCAAATATAGTCAGATATGTTTTCTAAACATAGAAAATGAAATGTTTTCATGATAAGAATTTAAGAAATAGAGTTAAGCAAATTCAGAAACTAACTAGAGAGGGTAAGTTGAACGGTTTTCTAAGTGACGATCTGATGTTGGTTTCGACCTTCCGGATTGATACTTAGAGAATTGTTCTCATACTAGTTACAGTTAGGGACTGATAGTTGCGAAATAATAGTGATGTGAAAATAAGCTATGGAAATGTTTTCCAATGATTAATAACATATATTTTCTAAATATATGAAATAAGGAAATATGAACATATATATGTATATGATGATTGATCGATCGAATTTCCATTTGGAAATAAGACCGTTGTTTGTACACCGACATGTTTTCATTTGATAGTTGAATCACAGACTATCAAAGTTTTGACCATTTTTACGGTGTAAATATGGAGAGACCGGTTGGATTATTATCCGAAGAACCACTCCGTATTAGCATAAGCGTTGCGAATCAAGTACGCTGAAGATAATTGAAGACGGAGTGAAGTGCAAGGGCTATTGTGAAAAGCCTAGGTAGGATGGATTCACTGAATAGTGCCTTCGGTTTGTTCAGTCCCAGGACAACGTATATGGACGAGTGTCTGACAAAGTATTCTTAACGAATCATATATGTTGATCTCTTTAAACGTATTACGTTGGTGGCGGAGAAATTCGTTTCTCTTAGCTTTTATACCCGTGATGCCTTGGGAAATCGATAATGATTTGGCGGGTATGACGATGTGGCATTCAAAGTAATTGAAGAAATAATCTGTCAAAGTGATAAACGTGACCTCAAAACCTCACAACCGGGAAATAACAGAAGTTGGGCTAGGCAGCATGGCTAGTTGGGCCATACCCAAGCAGGGTGTATTATCACCATCTAGAGAATATTCAATTGTACTTCTTTATAATCTATTTCAATGCTGTCCCTTATCGGGAAGGATGGTTGCTGATCCCAACCATCGGTGGTAATATATTCGTTACACTCAAGCTAAATGAGTAAACGGTCATGTGTGGCCGGGTTGCAAGACGTTCTTGTTGAACCCTAGTGTATCTCCTCTAGAGTACACTGATCGGAAGGTGCTCCCATACCTTGTCTGTTGGAATCCAATCTCCAATAAGCTCTCACGGTTTTATTTGTATACTACGAATGTGGAACGTGAGATGCAAGCGTTCTGCTAGATTGATATCTATTTGTATTTAGACATTATTATAATATCAGAAAGATATCCTTTATTTAACCAAGTGTTGGAGTTTTATTCACACCAGTCCCATGACTGACCCGGAGTTTATTTTGTTTGTTTTCCCTAAACTCTTGGGTGCCTAAATTTGTATGGGCAGTCAAGTAGTCAGGATTTTACAGATACACTTGGAGAGCTTGGAGCAGGAGGCTTCAGGATTATAGCTATTATTATTCCGCTGTGTTGTTAAGTGTTGTACTTTGAAATGGTATGTATATACGAGTACTGATTTGTATTTCAAAGTTATGTTATATTTTATTCGTTCCGCTGTGAGATTCGTGTTTACTCTGATGATGTAAGTTCTTCTTCTTCTTCTATTCTATTAGTTCTATCTTTTCTTCCGCACCCTCTACTTTCTTTCACTAACGTCTCGGAATTTTCGACTCTCGAGGAGTCGAAAATTTCCAGCCGTTACAGTTGGTATCAGAGCTTAAGTTAAGTGATTACCTTGGCTCTGTGGCATGACTCGATAGAGATGGGATTAGTAATATCCTAGATTGAGTTTGAGTGTATATATATGAGCGCGTAATTGTTATTCAATATAAAATGTTTTATATTGTGGAGACTCATTGGTTGAGTGGCTTATGAATTCTGGTCGATCAGTTTGATCCACTGTATCGATAAGGGTTACTAAACACTCGAATACGATGAACCGTCATGGTATGTTTTGAAAGAGGGTAAATGAAATAATTTTTCCCAAAATATATTTGTTTATAGAAAGAAATATATATCTTGAAATTATTATAGTATATTGATTGTGTTGGTTGTTATTATAATCGAATAAGATTATAAAAGGGTGAAATGGTTATAAATGACCAATCAGAGTTCATATGAATGTAATATATGAACTAGTTTGAATTAAATATGAATTTAAATCAGATTTGGAATTAAAATAAGGAAATTTTAAGTTCCTGGGAGATTTTGAAATGTTTTCAAGCAGTGTGAAAAATATTTGAAATGTATTTCAAAATGAAAAGGTTTAAAATGATTTTGAAAAGAAATATACTATTAAACTCACTTGTATCACTGGAAAATAACCCTAATGAGTGTAGCTACATCATTAGCGTTCGTTTCTGAGTTCTAAGTGCCGGATTACTACCAAAGATTTTGTTTTGAATTGTTTTGAGAAAACAAGTTGTTTAGAAATTCAAAGGTTTTGAATTGGCATTATGATTTCAAATTGATTTGAAAGAAACCCAGGAACTTAAGTTCTGGAATTAAAATTTAACTAATGAAGTTAAATAAAATGAGATGGTAAAAATAAATTGAAATTTAACTTGAACCGAGTTAAATAAAATTGAATTGGATTAGAGATAATCTAGAATGGAACCAAATTGATAAGTCAATAATTTGAAATTTGATATTAGAGTTCGAATGAAATTCGATTTGGATTTGAGAATATGAACTGATTGGAGATCAATTGGAATGGATAACATTCGTATATGTTGAAGTGGTAGCAGATGAAAGGGATAGAGTTAAATACCCGACAAAAAGGTACAAGTTTATATCATATATGAGTTTGGATTTTATGAGCCGAATTGGCAAGCCGCTTGGCTATTTTGATTTCCTTTTGGATTGGAGGAGGCCTAGAGAGGCGAGTTGTGGTTTGATGTATTGAGCCGTATAAAGGAGGTTATGGAGAAATTTTTCGAAAATTTAAGGTGTTAGAAAATTTTTAGAATTTTTGAAAATTTTAGTTGGTCGGAAATGAATTAATAAATTAATTAAAATTAAATGGGTCCAGTCGAAACTGAAATTTAGAGGTAAACAAAATGGATTTTTAAATCTAGTTAGTAGAGTTAGTAGCATTTTTCTAACTTAGCAATTTCGAGGACGAAATTATTTTAAGGGGGGAAGTCTGTAATGGCGCGTTTTGTTAGCTGTCGAATAATTAATTCATTTAATGATTTATATATCGATTTGGCGATATCGATAACTTAAAGTACAACGTTCGAACTTATAATTTATAATTTTAATTAAAACGAACCTGAAACGTCGCGGCAGTTCGCAATTTGGCGATTTGAACTTCAACTGAATGTACATGATTCATTTTAAGCCGGATTTCTGTGAAACAAGAAACGTGTGGAGCTGGTGGAGTATATCTTTCTAGTGGAAGAGAAAAATCGGGATTTCGTCGTGTAGATTTTGATGTACGTCCAAATCAAATTTCAGAAAAAGTCGCTGTGGAATTCCTTTATAATTTGCAACGCTTTATATACGTTATAAAAGGATTTTCAATGTAAATTGAATATCGATTCAATCTGGACTCGAAATAGCGAGTACATAATTATACTGGAGCTGTATGATATTACTCGGCGAATATATATACGATAATATAATTTATTTATATTTAATTTAATAATATTTAAATATATTTATATATTTAAATGGTCATCCAGAGCTTTAAAAATAGCCGATTTTGCAAACGAAGTCGGAATTCGATGAAACTACTTTTGTTGGATCCGCAATGTCAAATAGTTGCTAGATGTCAAGTTTCGTGATTTCTAGAGTCACTGTGTGGTCGTACAGATTTTTAGAGTGGAAAACAGTCAGTATTTTGACAGTTAGAAATACACTGTGTGAGCATACGAAGTCGGAATTCGACGAAACTAGTTTCGTTGGGACCGTAATGTCAAACTCTAGTGGCATGTCAATTTTCGTGATTTTAGAAGATCGTATGTGGTCGTAAGGATTTTTAAGGACGAGAGACAAGCATATAATCGATAAAATAAAATAGAAAATCAAATTTAAAATATCTCCCCCATTTTTCTCTTATCACAAACAGGCCACACGACCTCTCTCCTCAGCCACAAACTTCACCAACCACAAAACAGCCTATAAGTAACAAACCAACCAAATACAGAAAGAGTTCGATCAAAAGAAAATCATACAAATTGTTTTAATTTCCAAAGATTTTATAACTGAATTCGCAAGGGGAACAGCTTCGTTTCTGTAAAAAAAATTCACAGTGCGATGTTGTTTTTCTTGAGCTCGGTTTGGAGTAGCCGAGCTAGGGCTGACTGCCGCTGTGTCTGGGTGGCGACGGAGGACCCGATGAGGAGATGGTTGAACTCCGAAAGGCGAGGCGCACCTAGTGGTGCCAGTCTGGTGGTGTTCGATGGTAATGGGGTGTCGCGAGTTCCTGTAGACGCCAGGAAGCACCGTCGATGGTTTTGAGAGGAGAAAAACTGCGTTCGTTCTTTGTGATGTAAAGTGGAAGAGGAAGTCATGAGCGGATTTTAAACGATTTTAGTTTGATTTATTTTGGAAAGAAGGAGATAAGAGGAAGAACGAAACTGGAATGGTGAATGGAGGAGTCGGGTTTTTGTCTGAGCGTTTGGGGAAGAAAGGAATTTCGGGTCTGGGCTTGGTTGAAGTGGTGTTGGGCTTGATAAAGGTTAAGGCCCAATAACCTTTAGTTAAAGTTTTATTTAAAATTTAAAGTGTGTATTTAACTTTGTTTGATCGTATCTTGATCATACGATATCAGATTGACAAACCGTAAGTCACGTTAGGACCGTATGGACGAGAGCTTCACAATGAAGCTGACTGGAAGTGGATTCGAGATCGTTTGAATTTATGACAAAATAAATTGTTTGATTCAGATCAAACAACAGTTTATCGTTCTTTAACGATGAACTGCCAAAGTGAGTAAATCTCACAAACTCTAAATAGTTCTATTTTTACAGTGTATTCTTAGAACTGCTAGATATTGTCTGTTTGACTGTATGTTGATTGTTTGCTTGAACTGTTAGTCAGTTAGTAGAGATTTTATATATATATTTACATATGTATATATATATATAAACCGTCAAATAGTATATGTTGATTCTGTTTATCAGAATATTATACTGGTGTTGTTTAACATCTGTGGATGCAGGGAAACAGGTTGGAAGAATCCAACTGGATTCCTCAACAGTTATTTTACTGTGATTTTTATATTGTGATATATAATGTGATGTATATAATCTGTGTGATTATGTGTGGTGGGACGATATTTATCGTTGTTATATGGTGTGTTAAATACCATGAGAAATACCAGAATGTAGGAGAGGGGTTTTCAAAATATATTTTGAAAATAGTTTAATTATATAAAATCAAGGGATTATATATATATATAAGAAAAAGGATTCTGAATATAAAGGAATATAGTTGGTAAAAACAAATATAAAAGAATTATATTTGTAAATCAAATACAAGGGAATATATATATGTTAATCGAATATAAGGGGATATATTTGTTAATCAAAATATAAAGGAATTATATTCGTTAAAAGAAATATAAAGGATATTTATTTAGAGATTAAATAAATAGAATTAAACTAAAGGAGATATTTATTTGTTAAATAAATAGGAGTTAACCAAGTGAATTGGTCGAGTTAACCAAGTGAATTGGTCGAGTTAATCGAAGTGAATTTGTTAAGTTAAACTAAGTGGTTAATCGATGTGAATTAGTTAAGTTAAACTATGTGGTTAATCGAAGTGAATTAGTTAAGTTAACTAAGTGGTTAATCAAAGTGAATTAGTTGCGTCAAAATAAGTGAATTAGTCAAGTTAAACTAATTGGTTAATCGAAGTAAATTAGTTGGGTTAATCAAAGTGAATTAGCCGAGTTAAACTAAGTAAATCGGTTAGAGTCAATCAAAGTGAATTAACTAAGTTAAACTAAGTGGATTAGTTCAGTTAATCGAGGCAAGTAAATCAAGTTAGGTTAAACCATTTGAGTTAACCAGTTAGGTTAAACCATTTGAGTTAACCAGTTAAAATTTACCAGTTAAAGATAAACAGTTAAAGTTGACCAGTTAAAGTTGACCAGTTAGAGTTAATCAGTTAGAGTTACTCAGTTAGAGTTGACCAGTTAGAGTTGACCATTTAGAGTAATCCAAAGGAGTTATTCGAAGTTAGTTAATCCAAAGGAGTTATTCGAAGTTAGTTAATCCAAAGGAGTTATTCGAAGATAGTTAATCCAAAGGAGTTATTCGAAGTTAGCTAATCCAAAGGAGTTATTCGAAGTTAGTTAATCCAAAGGAGTTAGTCGAAGAGTTAATCGAATTTAGTTATTCGAAATGAGTTATTCGAATTAGATATTCGGATAGAGTTAAACACATTAGAGTGATTCGAATTAGTTATTCGAATAGAGTTAAACACGTAAGAGTTAATTGAATATTAGTTATTCAATTTGAGTTAATCGAATTTAGTTATTCGAGAAGAGTTAAATCGAATTTAGTTATTCGAAAGGAGTTAAACAATTTGAGTTAAGTTAATCGATTTGAATTAAGTTGAATCGAAATGGAGTAAATCGATTAGATTAAGTTAATCGAGTTAGAGTAAATCGAATATTAGTTATTCAAAGGTAAGTTATTCGAATTAGTTATTCGAAAGGAGTTAATCAATTAAGTTATTCGAATGAGTTATTCGAAGGAGTAAATCACATTAAGCTAATCGATTAGAGTTGAGTTAATCGATTTGGGTTAAGTTAAGTTATCGAGTTAAGATTTATCGAGTTAAGTAATCAAGTTGAGATAATCGATTTAAGAAAATCAAGTTGAGTTAATCGAATAAGTTATTCGATAAGAGTAAATCCATTTAAGTTAAATCGGATGTTAGTTATTCGATAAGAATTGACACATTTAAGAAAATCGAATATTTGTTATTCGATAAGAGTTAATGAAATAGAGCCAACCAAGAAGAGTTATTCGAATATTAGTTATTCGATAGGAGTTAATCGAAATAGAGTTTATCGAATATCAGTTATTAAAAAGGGAGAGTTAATCGAATAGAGATTACTCGAAAGAGAGTTATACGTCGAATTCGATTATAGCGAATTCGGGAAAGTACTATTTACTTTCCAGGGTTTAAATCAAGATTTAGTTATTGATTTAGAAATTAGGTGTCCGTTTAATTATTCGTCTTAGGAGATAAAGTTATAATTTAGGTTAGATATTGTAGAAGTAGGAATTATAACGTTATAGTTATAATCAAACATTTTCATATAAGAAGTAGATTCGTAACCTGAATCCGAGAATTTGCGTAAACAGATGATTGGAAAAAAAGTGAGTGACGAGCTTCATCTATTTCACAGTAAAGGACGTTGTTCAATTAAGGTCTGAGAGGTAATTATACCCCAACTTGATTGACTTCAGAATTGACAAAGGAATAGTTGTGGTTCGATAGAAAAGGTTGATTTGAAATATAGAAGTAATAAGCGATTAATGGATTAAGCATAACGATGTTTTATACAACGTTCATTTGAAATCCGTAAATGAGTTTTGGAAACGTTTTCCAAATATAGTCAGATATGTTTTCTAAACATAGAAAATGAAATGTTTTCATGATAAGAATTTAAGAAATAGAGTTAAGCAAATTTAGAAACTAACTGGAGAGGGTAAGTTGAACGGTTTTCTAAGTGACGATTTGATGTTGGTTTCGACCTTCCGGATTGATACTTAGAGAATTGTTCTCATACTAGTTACAGTTAGGGACTGATAGTTGCGAAATAATAGTGATGTGAAAATAAGCTATGGAAATGTTTTCCAATGATTAATAACATATATTTTCTAAATATATGAAATAAGGAAATATGAACATATATATGTATATGATGATTGATCGATCGAATTTCCATTTGGAAATAAGACCGTTGTTTGTACACCGACATGTTTTCATTTGATAGTTGAATCACAGACTATCAAAGTTTTGACCATTTTTACGGTGTAAATATGGAGAGACTGGTTGGATTATTATCCGAAGAACCACTCCGTATTAGCATAAGCGTTGCGAATCAAGTACGCTGAAGATAATTGAAGACGGAGTGAAGTGCAAGGGCTATTGTGAAAAGCCTAGGTAGGATGGATTCAATGAATAGTGCCTTCGATTTGTTCAGTCCCAGGACAATGTATATGAACGAGTGTCTGACAAAGAATTCTTAACGAATCATATATGTTGATCTCTTTAAACGTATTACGTTGGTGGCGGAGAAATTCGTTTCTCTTAGCTTTTATACCCGTGATGCCTTGGGAAATCGATAATGATTTGGCGGGTATGACGATGTGGCTTTCAAAGTAATTGAAGAAATAATCTGTCAAAGTGATAAACGTGACCTCAAAACCTCACAACCGGGAAATAACAGAAGTTGGGCTAGGCAGCATGGCTAGTTGGGCCATACCCAAGCAGGGTGTATTATCACCATCTAGAGAATATTCAATTGTACTTCTTTATAATCTATTTCAATGTTGTCCCTTATCGGGAAGGATGGTTGCTGATCCCAACCATCGGTGGTAATATATTCGTTACACTCAAGCTAAATGAGTGAACGGTCATGTGTGGCCGGGTTGCAAGACGTTCTTGTTGAACCCTAGTGTATCTCCTCTAGAGTACACTGATCGGAAGGTGCTCCCATACCTTGTCTGTTGGAATCCAATCTCCAATAAGCGCTCACGGTTTTATTTGTATACTATGAATGTGGAACGTGAGATGCAAGCGTTCTGCTAGATTGATATCTATTTGTATTTAGACATTATTATAATATCAGAAAGATATCCTTTATTTAACCAAGTGTTGGAGTTTTATTCACACCAGTCCCATGACTGACCCAGAGTTTATTTTGTTTGTTTTCCCTAAACTCTTGGGTGCCTAAATTTGTATGGGCAGTCAAGTAGTCAGGATTTTACAGATACACTTGGAGAGCTTGGAGCAGGAGGCTTCAGGATTATAGCTATTATTATTCCGCTGTGTTGTTAAGTGTTGTACTTTGAAATGGTATGTATATACGAGTACTGATTTGTATTTCAAAGTTATGTTATATTTTATTCGTTCCGCTGTGAGATTCGTGTTTACTCTGATGATGTAAGTTCTTCTTCTTCTTCTATTCTATTAGTTCTATCTTTTCTTCCTCACCCTCTACTTTCTTTCACTAACGTCTCGGAATTTTCGACTCTCGAGGAGTCGAAAATTTCCAGCCGTTACATTGCCTAAATATATTACTGCTTGACAAAGGTTTGATAAAAAAGCACTTCGACCTGAAGAATATTAAGCTTCCTTAATTTTTAGTTACTGCTTTGTGTATGGGGGAAGTAATTTATCTGAAGTAGCCTTTGTTTCCCTTTTTCCAATTCATATGTTATGTATGCAGCTAATTGGCCATAATCTCGACAAATGTTGGTAAGGAAAGTGTATTTTAGTCAAAAGGGAATGTGGTTTCCTTTCATTCTACACATTGAGGGTATAATATTAGATCCCAAAATGAAATTTCAACTAAAGGGATTGAACAAAATTACTTTACAAATGCTGAATTTCTCTGCTTTTCCATTAGGTAATCAATGTTGTATTGCGACAAGGGCCCAATGCTCCATATATGTTTGACTATCATTTGTTATCTGAAGCAAAATATTACCAATAAGCTTCTGCTTCCTGCAAAATTTAGGGGGAAAAGTTACCAAACCTAAGTTCCATCAAACGAAGCATTCTCTACATGAACAGTATATTATACAACAGATGCCAATAATTTGATATGTTTGGAATGCTTTATATGACAACCAAGAATAAGAAAACATCTATTTAATCCCACATCACCAAATAGGTATATTCTATATAAATATTGGCTTTTTTCATGACCATACAGCTGAGCTCAGTACTGTGAGCTTGTAACCAAATGGGGCAGTAAATTGATGGAATGTTGGGTTATGTTATCGAATTCGGATACACAGTACAACTTGCTGGTCCGCCCGATCCAAGTCGCTGAGTGGCTGGTGTGACTAGGCTGAAAGGTCTGGCCATGGTGGCTATAGTGTATGGGGCAATGCGTGAGGCTGGTTTCACAGAGCAGCGAAAACTCCTCGCTTTCGACGGTGGATGGATAACGGACTGCCGTGCTTTGTATCCACCTCGATCCGGTGACACTTCTCCAACAAACCATCATTTTTTTCCTCCTCACTCATACTTTTCTCAACAAATTAGTTTTAACTTTCTCTTTCTCTACATGTATTCTTTATTGGCACATAATACCATTTTATTGATGAAAATAAGTGCTATCTGAATTATGGTGTCCACATTCATGTCCCACGCAACGACAATGATGTTGGTATGCTTGCATACTTGTTAAACATTTCAGCCTGAGACAGAGCAGTAATAAAATTCTGACTTATCCATTTGTTACATTACGAAATAGCTGTTTGATTTGTGTTCTTATGCATCCTTCACTTTTGGCTTCTGTACTTTCCTGAAAAACATAAAGAAACATATTAAATTGTGTTTTATTTGGGTATTCACCGTGTTTGAACTACTTTTTTTTTGCTCTAATTCTGGGCATTTTGCTTCTGTATTGTAAAGCTGTCAACATTTTAATTTACTGGTTTACATTTTTACTCCCATTTACGGTATCTTCTTTTTACTTTAAACTCAATTCATTCCATTGTGTTCCTGTTGTGCTTCAATGGATTGGACATATGTCTAATTCTCATGATAGAAAGATGGACACTCATCCAACAAACCATCATTTTTTTCCTCCTCACTCATACTCTTCTCAACAAATTAGTTTTAACTTTCTCTTTCTCTACATGTATTTTTTATTTCCACATAATACCATTTTATTGATGAAAATAAGTGCTATCTGAATTATGGTGTCCACATTCATGTCCCACGCAACGACAATGATGTTGATATGCTTGCATACTTGTTAAACATTTCAGCCTGAGACAGAGCAGTAATAAAATGCTGACTTATCCATTTGTTACATTACGAAATAGCCGTTTGTTTTGTGTTCTTATGCATCTTCCACTTTTGGCTTTTGTACTTTTTCTGAAAAACATAAAGAAACAAATTAAATTGTGTTTTATTTCTGTATTCACTGTGTCATGTATCAGTATGATGTTTATGAATTTACAGATTGTGATGTGCAACCATAAGAAAGGAAATAATGGGCGTATTAGTGACCAGTCTTTATGAATAATGAACGATAAACTGATGGAGGTGCAAACGTTCATGCTTCTGTTCAGCGGAATCAGAGGAAATTTGTTGACGTATGTTAAAGAAGGTAATTCACATGCTTCTGGGATTTCCAGGCTTGCTTATGGAACATTACACTTAATTTTGCGTCCCTATTCTTCTGTCGAAAGTTCACTAAAAAAGCAATCTGAATATGCGATAAAAACACAAGAGTGATAATGTATGATCACTACCAAATATTTGATTAGTAAGGGCATTTGAAAATGCCTCAGCTAAAATTATTAGGGACATTAAATATTCTTAAACCGCCCTTGAAAACATGAGAGGCAAAAGATGATTTGCCTCAAAAACCAGCGTCCTTAATAATATATAGGGGCAGATGAGATTCATAATTTGCCCCTATTACCAAGGCTGCCACGTTGGATGCAGAGCTGCTCATAAACAATAGAGGCGGTTACTATTTCCCCTACTACTGACTAAATTTTCAAATAATTATGCAATATATTTATAGCTATTGGGTTGCTTGTTTGTCAAAACGAATTACTATAAAATAGGAATAGCAAGAATATACTATTTTGCAGATATGAATGCAACATTTAACAAATAAAATACAACTTAAATATTATATAATCTATCATTACAACATAGATATTTTCATTGATGAAAGAAAACAATATACATTGTCTTGATACTGTCAGTTACATCAAAGTGACACAACAAATAAAACGCCATAGTCATAATATTTGCCTGATACATCAAAAAAATATTATATTCGACATCTTTTTGCCAATCTATCTGTGAAAAAACCATTCTTTCCACACCTACAAACTATACTATAGAGTTTAGGCCATTGTAGACGCCAATGAGGGGAAATGCAGTGTGCGTTGAGATGGACAGAATTACATCTTATTATCCCTGCAAAATCATAATATTAGTATATACATTTTCACCATAGGAAGCAACACAGTGTCAGTTTCATCCAAAGTTCCAAAAATGGGTTCTAAAGATCAAAACAATGGCAGTAGCGACTAAAATCCAAGATCTAACACCAAAAAAAGGAGAGCTTAAGTTTGATATCAATACTATACATCTCATATATTGCAGTTTTGTGCTAAAATATTGCCCAGTTTATGACAATATTATCCAACTTATACAGAAAACACTCCTTTATAAGCCACAATTATTGTAACATTGCGAAATTGGCACCAATAATCCATTCTTGTGACAGTGCAGTCACTTCAAGTATGTTTGTAAATTCTACTGCACTCTGAATTGCTTCTATTTAGATTTTTTTTTAAACTAACATGACTATACTTGTCTCATCATATTACCATACCTATGTATCTAGCTTCTCATCTTCACAACTATGTTAAATCTAAAATTTTGTGAACCAATTCAGAAAGTGTGTCAGACACAGTAATAAGGTGTATGCTAAAGTCTAGAAGCATGGAGATGAAAAGCCTGTAGAAGAAAACAAAATCATACTCTTGCTTTTCCATATGAATAATGCCATTGTTATTTTGAAAGAACCATGTACCAATGCCAAGCTAATCAAAAATGACTATTTACAGGATAATATTGCTGAAAATAACCCTCCTACCTAAAAGAAAAAGAAAATAGAACCTGAATGATTGATGATGAATATATAATGCCATTGCCTTTAGCAATAGAGGAAAGTAGTGGGTTAGTCTTGCCATAATTCCACCCGGCTCAACAACGACTAATTATCCTGCTTAGTCAATAAGCTGAACATTCAAAATACTAATAATAAAAAAATGAATATACAATATGTGCGTACTTGACAATGACGACAGCTATGGTTGAGTGTCTTTACATCTGAAACATGACTACAACAAAAAAATGATTGTGACCATGACTTTTCAATGTGTGTCAGCCTAAGGGGAGTGTACCCAAGTAACATTTGTATATCCGTCGACTAGTTCAACATAGATTACATACCCAGATAATATATTGCATGATTGCATCATTTTCAATGATAATCAGAACTTTATCCACCTTATCATCATTCGTGATTTGAATAAAAATATAGATTTCAAAACGAATTGTTGAGCTCGATATATGGTTTGAGATATTCAATAATCTTGACAACATAAAAACTTCTGACTTGCTTGTCATAACTGAGTATTTTGTCTACAAATATTTTCCCAACTTGCTATGTATGGCAGCTTATGTCGCGTCATTGTGATTTTACTTCAAAATCTTGGTTAAATTGTTGCTCGAACTATAATAGTAGTACTTGATTGAAAAATTATGATCAATTTGCATAGATGACATAGTTGTGAGAGGTGCGCCTTGGCACGCCCATGGCGTGGCGTTTGCGCCAATATTGCTTGCGGCGCGCGCACATGAAAAGGCGCGCAAAATGGCGCGCTTTTTCTTTATTTTATGATGATTTTTTTCTTTAACTCTTTTGCATTTCAAACTGTAATTACGACTGCTACAAATACACTTACCATTACTACTACTATAACTATTATTATCACAATAACTGATAACATGAAATGTGAATAACTATATTATCATCTTTTTTTCAATTATATGGAAACATAATTACATCATTATTATCTATTTGATTATCATCAACGAGTTAATAACCTTACAATTATGTAATTGATTGATCTTAGCATACCGACGTTTAGAACTGACATATGTTTTATTATCCAACATAGTTTAGATCAGTGTAGTCTATAGCGCAAAATAGCTCAAGGCTTGCTCTATGCGCTATAGCGCTCGCTATTGCGTTCATTTAGAAAAAAGAAGTGATCAAGTATATTTTGTCCAACTGAATTTTATTTTGATTTTTGTGTGCATATTTTGTGTCATATCCAAAACGTTCAAGACTCCAAATACAAGCACTACCATACTTTATGCATGTATTTAATATTTTTTATGCAAAATATAATATATACAGAAAATTTGATAAGTTCATATTGTACATTTAAAATAATTGATGGATATAATTGTATCCTACAAGTTTAAAATTTATTCTTATAATTGTGAGTTATAATGAGATTTATTTCTATTTATCAATTATAATGATATAAAACGCTCAGAAAAAATGCACGAAAACACACTTTTATACAAAATGTTTTAAAAAAAACTACTAACAAGTATCAAGAAAAAAATTATAAATAAGAAAAGTTGCAAGTGAAAATAAGATCAAGTGAAAAAAAAAATTATGAAGTCTACAATAACAAGATTTTTTAAATAAAAGTTAAACGTGATTCAAGTGTACAATAACAAAACATAAAATTAAACTATGCTTCTAAATTTTTAAAACATATTCACTAGTTTTATCTAAATCATAACCATTAATCATTATTTAAACGATAATCAATCTCTTCTTCTTTCGAGTCATTCTCTATGACATTTTTCCTTTGAGTCATTATAAATACAATAGCGTGTTATTTTGGGCTTAATTCATTGTTCAAACATTTAAAATAAACAAAAACAAAATATCGCGCTATTTAAAGCAATGCACAATTTTGCGCTATGATAAAATAACATGCTATTTTTACGCTATCAGGAACCTTTGCGCTATTATAGGTACAATAGCACAAACATTGCGCTATGCGCTATTTGTCGTTATAGCGTGCGCTTTGATAACACATGTTTAGATTCATTTTAATATTGTCAGAAATATATAATGTAATGTATAAAATATTAAAATATTGCCTAGCATAGATGCAAAAGCAAATGAATAGGACTGAGAACCCGTGAATAATAAATCAAGAGAAGCGACTTTAAAGAAAGAGAAAACATCCTCAGAAAATCAACATTTAATCAGCTCTGAAACATACCATTGGATATAAATTTTTTTGCATGTGTGTATATGTCTAATATCTTCGTACGATTTGTCTGCAACATGAAAATATTTCATGATTTGGTATTTATTAGACACAATCGAGCATTAAATTTATCAAATTCATATTTCTAGTTTATCAGTAATATGTATTATTATTTTAGATTTGAAAACTATTGTGCTTGAAATTTTATGCTTTATGTTCTTCTGTAAAATGCATAAAAAATTTGTTGCATATGTTTTAGCGAAAAATATTGAATTTTTTAATTTTTTTGTTAACGTATTAAATTTATTAAAAAAAATTAAACATGCGCAGTAAATTAAAAAGGCGCGCGCTATTTGCCGTGTCATGCGCCAAGGCTCCAGAGAGGGTTTTAGCCTTTTTGCGTCGTGCACCATTAATAACACTGATAGATGAGAAAGATGTAAATGATAATTAAAGCAAGAGATGCTAAGAACATTGTATAGTTCATTATATACCGTGCTGATAGTTGAACAATTTCTCTAATTTGCAGGGTAAAGAGAGTGAAACTTTGTTCTATATAGTCATGCGGTGAAACATGATAAATTTGAGATATAAAATTACTAAAGCGTTCATTCCACTCCTCTTCAAGTTAAGAAGTTGCATTATTAAACCAAACAAAAATATTCATTTAATATAAACATTTTCTTATTATTTTGAATTCATAAAAGTGCAAACTTTACCTTCTCTTCTTTTCCCAACTTCGTGTAAATTTTGTTGCCAATAAAATAGAATCTGTACCTGAAAATTAAAATGGTTTTCCATCGGTACTTCTTAAATTAGCCATGTAAATAATTAAATTAATATACGTGAAGGTATTTTCTCTGCAACAAATCCTTCCATGACGTATTTGCAACTTGTCTTTAGTATATAATATAGGTATTTAATGCCAAAAATTATAATCAAACCTGGCAAATTGTAAGCGGTTGAATGAAGTAATCTGGTCATTGCGGATAATTCCTATAGACAAAGGCAAACCAAATCAAGCCATAAATATTTAGGTAGTGTAAAGAGCATATACACGAAACTCAATAAATCAAAAGTTCAATACTCTTGGTTTAATATTAGTGTTATCTAATATTCCATTTTGGAAAATGAATTACGCATGTAAATGCCTCAAAAATTAGAAGTATGATAAATATTTTGAACTTCACAACTGTACAGTCACAAAATAGTGAAATCCGTTGGAAATATTGGTTGAAACCTTATACAAAAACCATATTGGAAAAAAAATGATCTTATAGCGTAAAAATTAAGGTTAATATTGAGAAAACATCAGCTATTTCTCAATGACTTTCCATGCATCGACTATTAGATATTCATTGAAGAGACCACATAGAGAAACCTTAGTTGCCAACAACCGCCTGATAGGCATTCAGAATAAAAAATTTTGAAATGTAGTACATACACGTAATGTAATATGTGTACTGTTGATTACTTGATTGCAGTAATACTTTCATGGAGTAGCAACTTGAAGAGAGGCTGCCAGAATATTTAGACAGCAGAATTCGGAGGGTACTGCTACAGTTAGATAGAGCTAAAAGGAATGGTAATAGCAAGAGGAAGTAAGCAGTTCTCATACATTTTGAACCATTAGTGCAGCATCATCATACTTCAAAGAGTAATAGTATTATCTAGCAATAAATGATCAAATTAAAGACTTATGAAATCCAAAGTAATTAGAAAATGCAGACAATGATCAAATACAAGTCGTCAAATGAAAGTCGTTTAAGACTAAAATCTAACAAAATTACTTTGAACTTTTGATAAATAAGTTTTATTGGACATTTTGCACCTTGAGTTATTATCCAATGGTTTTAATTCACCCTAATACACAAAAAATGAGCACTCAATTACTCAAAAGTAACAAGTCACAATATGTTCATGCATCACGCAATAACAATAACAAGCAAGTTGTTCTTATCATAACATGCATAAACATGCATGTAACATCCTATAAATCTCATTATTTCTTTACCCTTCCAATATTTGATATACTCATATCACAATTAGCCATTGCAAAAAGAATTTAAAATGCTAGAGAGAAATCCTCTCCATTAAAAGTAGTTTATAAAATGATGATAAACATGTAAGATTCTATCAGTAAATAATGTCACTCATGGTTTAACTCATGGCATTCCATTCCTCTGTAACATAACGAACCTGTCGATTATAAAGTGTTTCATGTATTCACACTGCTCTCGCTCATTTAAATAAAGCATGCTAACTAAAGCAAAGTACAAAACACTATTGACATCAAATATTTTTTGAATTTGTGCAACACTATAAAAATTCAGTCAGTAAAGGCATATAAAAAAAAAGTACCCTAATTTATCGCACATCCATGTACTATGCTACAGGTTTCAATAATTAAGTCATTCAATGTGTTAAATCAATAATAACCCACAACAAATGTCATCAAGAAATTCCTTTAGCTGCTTGTAAAGCTAAAAACAAGTTTACTGAACTGATAAACAATTATACACTTTTTTTAAACATTTAAACATACTACATATATGCAATTATTTTTGACTTGAAATTCTCCTGCATAAACAGAAAAAAGGTAATACTAACGACTACCAAATGAAACATTTTGTTAGTAAGGAAGGAAAATATAAATATGACAAATAAATCTTTTCCTTTTCAACAACACAAAGAGCTAGAATGAAAATAATATGGAAGGGAACAACATGGATAATAAAGCAAGTAGAATAGGTCCAATAAACATGAGATTAGCAACTGATTTAATTAGACAGTATATTATGCATAAAAAACAACTTGTGATTAGGGTTTAAAACGGGTATTGAGAATAGGATTTCGTATAAATACTTACCATGGCGTTCTATTAAGGTGAAGAGCGTTCGATTGGATCCCAGCAAGAGTCTCGATTCACTTGGATTTTCTTCTGATTTTATATTTTCCAGAACGATAGATCGATTTGTTAGAAGATGGATTTGAGAACGATGAGACAATACCTGGAGCTAATGGGTATTCTAGCGGGTCTCTCAAATTTTAGTGCTTGGTGGGCCAAAAGTTTGACAAAACATTAGGGGCGTTCATTTTTGCCCAAATAGATATAATTGGAGGCCAACTTTAATTCTGCCTTCAATTATTTTATGGTGCGGTTATTATTGCCTCTATAGTTAATTAGTAAAGGCTAATAAAAATTTTGCCTCAAATGAAGTATAATTAGAGGCAAAACATTTTTTAGGCCTCTACTTTGGTGCCCCTAATTCCCTTAAAGTTGGTAGTGGATTCAAGTATCAGAGATGTTCAAGTACTACTTTGGCAAGTTATTTTTCCCAAATGAGCTGACTGTAAGCTCGAATCATGCTTTTTTTGTAATCTTAGTAAAAGAGCAAATTGTCAGAATAAACGTTTTTCTCTTGAATTTTTCTTGATAAGTATGAAGATATTTCTTGAGTTTAATTAGATTTTGGATCAACGTGATCATATTACTTGAACTTGACTGAATCATGTTTAGCATAAAAATATTTATTGGATTTACTTGGATTCTAAATTTTCAGTTAGTATAAAAACAGTATGTTTATTTGAATTTGATATTGCTTCGTTTATTAGGCAACACTGAAGAACCAACCATGTATTGCAAGCCCTACAAGTTATTTTTCTTCTTTTACAGTATACGAAGTAATCCAGTAATGCTTGAAATCATGTTCCAACCCATTTTTCCTTGTTAATTCTTGTTTTTGGTGGTCAATGTTGTTTTGGATTTTCCATTTTCCGAAGAGTTTCTTCATGTTTCTTG
This sequence comes from Allium sativum, assembly GCA_030737875.1. Lineage (NCBI taxonomy): Eukaryota > Viridiplantae > Streptophyta > Magnoliopsida > Asparagales > Amaryllidaceae > Allium > Allium sativum. The sequence continues at coordinate 1,030,076,093 of CM060924.1, read as the reverse complement.
GAACGTGTGATTGATCTTTTGAACACCCACACGCATATATTTCTGGAAGTGCATGTTCCGTGCTCTTTTTATGGCATTGACTTGTATTGGGACATGTATATGTAAACAATTTAATGTGTATTTCATTTAAGAAACTGAACTCAGTCTGAATCTTCAACTTGAAATGATTCAACCTATGTATCATAATTAAAATATGAATCACTCACCTGATTCCATGTATGTTAGCCTCGTCACTGCTAATAATGATTCTCCTCCCCTCCCCTTGCCTTTTTTTTCTTTTATAACTAGTTAATGATGACGAACAGAACAAGGCTTTCTTATTTTTGTGTAACTGCCATGGGTTTTAGTTAAAGAAAACTGCTCTTTATATACATACTGCATTTGAATTTCAAACAGTCATTTTATCCATAACTGCCACCATTATATATGACAATAACAACATCATTTATAAAACTGCAAATACCATTTCATCTATAAGGAAATACAATAAAATAATTATGGAGCATGATTATTGACTGTATCATGAGACATATTGATGAATTAAGTTTATATTCATGGGGTTATCATGAGACATGTGTACCACTAATCAAGAAACAAATACATGAACATTATGGATGTTTGATTAATTGTTATATTATGGGATATTTTTGGCTTAAGTTAATTTACATTTATGTTATTTTGCTTGCTTTTTGCACACTTAGGAAGCTGCCGATATGGTCTTTTCCTGCAATTAATCGAAGAATATAAAGAAATCCGGGCTTAGCTGCTCTTATTCACTTCTTAAGTGCATGTTAAATTATAAATATAACTTTCAGTAATTGGATCTTTGTACACGTATTGATAAAAAGATTTTTGCTTTGTGATTTTTAACTTGTCTATTTGGAATGGTTGATTTTTAAAGGTGGCTAAAAGAAGGAGATGAGTTGCTGTATTATTCTTTGTGGACAAAGAATGTCTCATTTAGTGTTTATACGAAGATGCATTTTTATTCATATACGACAGCTTATATGGTTACTTCTTTCTTGGTGAATCATCTTCAAGTTTAAGATCATGTTCTGTTTTTTCATTATCTTTTCCAAAACTATAATTTTGTTAATGTCATTGCAATGTAGGAAGAAATGATGCAACTTTATGGAAATTGACTTTCTTTTGTTGAGCTTAAATTTAACACTTCAGCATTTGTGTTAAATAACTTTCTGTTTACCTTAAAATGCTTGGCAATTGTCTCCCGTCATTCATATTAGAAATGCTAAAGAGACGACATCATATTTTAGTGGCGATAGGGCAACATCATTGCTATTACTTTTTTCCTTGTATATTTACAGCTTACAGTGATTTTGTTATTCTGTCTACATATCAATCCCTTTCGTTATTTGAGACTCACATGTCCTATGTCTTAGTGCAATTAAATCATAATTTTGTCCATTTGAGTTCACAAAAAGTATTGGAACACTACTATCTTTAGCTTATCTTCAGCTAAGAGCAATATAAACTTTTTTGAACTTGCACTTGAGTTGATGGGAAATGAATATCAATTGTAACTGATATAGTAATGGACACTAAATGAAATTTAAACAATCTATGTTGAAATAAAATGAGTATAAATTAAATAAATGAACGCGAGAAAAACAAATAAATATTCACCTTGAATATGAATGATTGGATAAAGGAGAATTTCAATGGTCGAATAAATGATGAACAATAGTTAATAAACTATAATAAGCAATAATGAAACAATTTGACGTCAGCCAACTCCACATTCATCCACTCAATAAATATTATATGGTAAAATATTCTGAATTGACTTACAAGAAACTTCATCCATAAAGTATAAACAAAGAGTTGAAAATATATATTTCATGGGCTTTGACATTTCTATGTTTGTTACCCAGAAATGTAAATCTATAGAGGAATCATAAAGATTGATTTAAACAAGGTAATGGATGAATATGAATACCTTATTCATCACATTCATCTATATAATAAGGTTAATATGATCATATAATTCATCATCAATTCTTAACACTAATCATTCTTCTTTAATGGCAGTTGTAACATCAGAAAATAATGATTCATTGCATATTATTTGCTAACTATCTTCCCAACTCCATTTCAATCCACATTTAGATCAGATCAAATCCGAAATCCAATTAGATTTGAAATCAAAAGTTGTTTCACATTCTAGTATAGAATCCCAAGAAAAATGCTTGGCTATTGAATATCTAGGTTTCTTTGTAATTTAACTAATTATGATTCATTGTGTTTCATTTCTTATACGTGAATTGATTATATTATTTTATTACTAACTCATTAGGTGTTGCATCCATTTTCAATTTGTTTTCATTCGCCTATTGTAAATATAGTACTATTAGTGATGGTTCGGCTATTGAATGTCTTTCTTTTTTCATCAAAAAACGATTTTTTGTAATTTATACAATATATAAAATAATATGTCCTCTAAGTTTTTGAAACCTGCATAACCAGTAAGTTTATGCTTGGAAATAATCAACATTTATTACACTAAATAACTACGTATAAAATGTTTGGAAACCTACATGTAGCTATAAAAAAGATGTTTGCTTGGAAATAAGTTGGAGTTTGATTTGAATTTTTTTATATCACGTCATGTAGATTTACTATAGATAGTCCACACAGAGTTGAATTAATGCATACATATTATGATTAGATGCAAGCCATTTGGACGTGCCTATATACTCGTTATGAATAAAGAAAATGCAATGAAAAGCATTTTCATGACATGCTTCTGAAATTTAAAAAATTTCTCAATTCATCAATGAAATTTCACCATCATCCATTTTCTGACTACACATCAACGGAATTTTACAACCAATTTGTCATCATTCCTGCTGGCAAAATTACTTAAAATAAGTGGGCTGAGATTACCAAATTTTCGTATTGACGGCACATTTTTAACTACATAATAGAGTAAATATCTTTAGATATTTGACGCACGTATATTTGTTTCATGTAGTTTTAAATCTACTGGCATTATGTTGCTATAATGAAATATTGTCTACATTATGTTGTCCACATTCATGTCTCACTCAACATGCATTAAGTTTATATGCTTGCAAACATTGTGCAAAAATAAAATATTGTCATATCCCTTCAATAATCATGTTAACAAATTGTTTTGTGTTTCTTCTGTTCCCATTAGTCTTCCATTTCAACATGTAATTAAGGTCCACCTTCCACTTTTGGCTTCCGTATTTACTTTATTGAAAAGAGTATCTCCTATTGGTTATTTGAAGCATTTTTTTCATTACTGTCTCCGATTTGCATATATTTGCTAGTTTTACATGATCTAATCGGCAACTAGATTTTATAATTTTTAACAATCTATAAAACTAGGATCTATACAAAAACCATAAATCGAAAATTCGTACCATTAAGGGTTTGTTACCTTTCGTGATGAATCCATGAATTGTGAACGAAACTCGAATCATTCAGGACCGCACCTGCCGATGGCAGCGCCTCTATTGGTATACACAAATGCCTCTTCGAAGTCGTCGAATGGATCGAAGGAGAAAAGGGAGAAATCGGGTACTGACCCTAGCCATGGATTTCGATTTCCCCATTTGTTTTTATCTTGCGTTTTTTCTAATGAAAAATAAAAGGGTCGACGCCACTTTTATCTATACGAGAACAAAAGGGGATAAATCTTAGTACATGGTTTACCATTTCAAACAAATAAAATCGACATTTGATATATTTATTTGTTAACAGTTCTTCCTTTTTCAAACGTTCTTTTGTGTGACCTTATAGGTTATTACAATGTTGGCAAAAAATAAAATCATATTTAAAATTATAAACAGTGAGCGACATCTAGTAATACATCACTGTTACCCAAGTTATAATAAAATCAACGATTTGATAAAACCTTTTTAGTGACCAGTTTTTATATCAACAATTGTTTTCTAAATATGAAAAGCAACCTCCTACAATGCCATAATTAAGGCAGCCCAGATTTTTTTTTGAGTAAAGGACAACAATTTTTTTTCGTCTAGGGCAACCCAATGATCCGAGCCGCATATAGGACTCGGGAAATACTGGAGAGAATCCTGACTTTTTTGATTCCTAGGGTAGGAAGTTTAGGGTAGATTTTGATATTTATTTGTAGGCTTATGTGTGTGTGTGTGTGTGTTCAACAATGTATCATCATGCATGTCAATTAATATATGTCAATTTGATAGAGCATAAGCAATAGCACAGAAGTAAATGTAAGTTGTACGATTGGGGTGGAAGCAAAGAATTGGTTGTCGAAGGACGAGTGCATCTGTAACAACCCGAAAATCTGAGCCAGTTTGAAATTTTTATTTTGGCAATTCTAGTGAATTTTGAATATTTAAAATAGATTATTTTAAATAATATCGACGAGAAAATTTATTTTGAATAGAATTCGACGTATATATTATATATGTCGTCGTTAGAATATAAATAATTATATATAATTATATAAGGAATTGAAAATGGCGCGGTAGTTCGATAATTCGATTTCAAACTTCAATTGAATGTACCGGGTGCAAAACAATCCGGGTTTTAGTGAAACCAAAAACATTAGGATCTAATTGATAATATCTTTCCAACGAATCCGAATAATCAAAATTTCATAGCGGGAATCAAAAGATATGTCCAGTTGAAATTTCTGAATAGTCGCTATGGAATTCAGGCCCTTAAAAATGGACATTTTGCAAATGACCTCGGATTTCGACGAAACCAGTTTTGTTGGGTCCGCAGTGTCAAATTATTGCTAGGTTTCAAATTTCGTAATTTTTCGAATCAATATGTGAGTGTGGCAAAGGAAAACGCGTTTGACCAGTTTCAGTTGATTTTAGTCGACTAGAAATTGGCCATTTTTCAGACGGTCTCAGAATTCGACGAAACTAGTTTTGTTAGGACCGTATCTTCAATACGAAGCTAGAAATAATCTTTCTGGAATTTTTAGAGACTGTATGTGGCTTCGGTAAATTGAAATGTGCGTTTAAATGGAATATATAAAGAATTATACTTTAAATTCAACGGAAACTGATTCAAACAGTCGAATTGGCCTGTGATACATATCCCATTGTGTTCGGAATGGGGGTAAAACGCTATAGACGACAGGCGGTGGGCCTCGTTTTGAGGTCGTATGTAAAAGTCAACTTTATGTAATTATAATAATAATAAAAATAAAAATTAATATCTCCTTACCCCTTTTAACGTTCTGGCCCCCCTCCCTCCTTTTCGTTATTCAGAAAAATAAAAAAAGAAAAAAGAAAAAAAGAAAAAAACCCTAACTAACGGAGCGCCGCTCCTGAAGATCACCGCGCCGCCGGCGATTGCTCCCCCTCCCCTCGTCTCCAGCAACTCCTCCCTCGTCCCTCGCTCCAAACGAGGAAACCTGGCCTGCTCGAATCAGCACCGCTCCACCACTGGAGCCACCGAAAGCCGCCGCCACTCGCCTCCCCGCAGCTCCGACCTCGCCCTCCGCCTGCACCACCTGGTTCTCCCCCCTCCCTCTTCGACAACGACACCCCCCGCCCGAAGACCGCGAGCAACCCCTTCCGACGACCTAAATCTGTGAGTTTCAGTCTACTTTAAAGTAGGATCTTTATGTAAATAAAATCGTTTTAAAAGTGGTGTAATTATATATCATAACCTCAAAGTAAAAGTATGAGCTTTGTTAAGTAAAAGTATGATCTTTATTAAGGAAAAATATGGTCTTTCATGATATAAAGATTTGAATTTTTAGATATAAAGATTTGAATTTTTAGAGAATAAAGATTTGAATTTTTAGAGAATAAAAATATGATTTTTATATATGGAACTTCGATAGAAAAATATGATTTTTTTTATATGTTGAACTTCGAAGTAAAAATTCGATTTTTATATATTGAACTTCGAAATAAAAATTCGATTTTTATATATTGAATAGCGAAGTAAAAATGTGATTTTTACATATGTAGAGGATATGGGCAAAGAAAGTGAAAGGAGGCGAAACGACGAAGACTTCTGCAAATGAAGAGCCGTGGAGCTAGGATAGCTATATGTGAGAATTTCTCACCTTTCAAATTTATTTTCTAGTTATATATATATACTAGGATGCAGACGGTGCTTAGTAGCACCCGACACAATCGTCCACAGACCATGGACTTGTTTGTTTGGTTGCATAGATTTGTTGGATTATTTGTTTGAATTGTTTGGTGAGATGAAATTGATTTGATTGATGTGTGAATGGCGTGGGCCTTCACTAGACCGGGGATAAGGCTAGGCCTTGTCCCGTTTCTAGTATCGTGCCGTTATGCCGCCGAAATTTTCTAAAATAAGTTAGAAAAATAAAGATATCATTTTATTGAATAAATGAATTGAATAGAAATTCATAGGTTGAAATAAAATGTTTTATCGTTAAAAATATAATTTTTAACGTGAAGTGAATAAAATAAAATATTCATTTATAAACCGGACGGTTTGTTTATGTACACCTATTTAAAGGACATTGATTGAGACGCTAAATTTTACACATCGCCCAACAGCACAAATAAAATATGTGTTTGATTGTTTGAAACCCCACACGGGTGTTGGGATGAAATTTGAAGTTCACTCATCCTGATTGATTAAATATGTCGATCGATTGATTGACAGGCTGTTATAAGCGTGGAATATCTATATTTGATGCTTATACAGTGTAGTGCACTTTGGTTGATGGTTGATTATTTTTCAATGCTATTATATGTGTGTAATGTATGAAAATCCATATAATTAACTTTATATGGTAATTGATTGGGCCTCATTCCAATTTGAAAAATAAAGAATATTATAAAATAAAAGTTCATGTGTTGACAGTACTCATCCATTGAGATTGGTCATGTGTTGAACGAAATATTTTAGTAATAAAATTTACATCTTTATCGATATAAAATAAAAGTTCATGTGTTGACAGTACTCATCCATTGAGATTGGTCATGTGTTGAACGAAATATTTTAGTAATAAAATTTGCACCTTTATCGATATAAAATAAAAGTTCATGTGTTGACAGTACTCATTCATTGAGATTGGTCATGTGTTGAACGAAATATTTTAGTAATAAAATTTGCACCTTTATCGATACAAAATAAAAGTTCATGTGTTGACAGTACTCATTCATTGAGATTGGTCATGTGTTGAACGAAATATTTTGATAATAACAACTATTTTGAAAAAGAAATATTTGAAATAAAATATTTGAAAATAGAAATTTATGAAGCCGTGTTGATTACATTGACGCCATTTTGACGTGAACGATATTTATATCGATTTTAAACGATTTCGAAATGAATTGAATTGAAAACGATTTCGAAATGAATTGAATTGAAAACGATTTCGAAATGAATTGAATTGAAAACGATTTCGAAATGAATTGAATTGAAAACGATTTCGAAATGAATTGAATTGAAAACGATTTCGAAATGAATTGAATTGAAAACGATTTCGAAATGAATTGAATTGAAAACGATTTCGAAATGAATTGAATTGAAAGCGAATTGAAATGAATTCAAATTGAATTGAAATTTGAGTTGAATAGAAATGAATTTTAAAACGAATTTATAAAGAAGAATTCAATTTTGCTTTGGATTGTAAATGGAAGTTGAAATTGTTTTTGAAACGAATTTAAAACTATTTATATAATTCGTTTTAAATGGAAATCGACGAAGTATATATTATATATAATATATATATAATATAATGGCCTGAATAGAACGCGCCGCGCCGCGGCAGTTCGCGAATTTCGACCATTGACTTCGAACGGACATTACGGGAGATCCGACCGTCGGATTCTCCTAAAACCGGAACCGTTGGGTTCGTATCGAAAAGAGCTTTCTAACGAATGTTAGAAATTAGAAATCTAACGGTTGGATTTGGAATTATGTCCAAATCAAATTTGAAAAAGGTCGCTGTAAGTGCAGTTCGATGGCCATTGATGGAAATCGACTGTACGGGCCTTGATAAAATTATTAAAAATAGTAATAATTTGTGTAAAATCATAAGAAATGATTTGTGAAGATTTGGGATGAAAAACTCCATATTTGAAAAGATAAAAATAGATTTTTATCGAAATGAACTAGTTTTGAACTAGAAATATAATTCTATTTATTTTTAAATAAATAAATTGAATTTGAAAAGGGTTTTAAAAATAACCAAAATTTCCAATGATTGCATTGGAGTGGATTTGAATCGAAATTGTCTTCGGAATATTTCGATGTTGGAATTCGTGATTATACAGATGTTGTTATGGAAATTTGAAAGATATATATTTATATCGTTATTTCCAATACGACATTTGTTAATCGTAGAATTTGATATTGAATATAAGCCGGGATATTTTCTATTCAGAGCCTTGTATTTAATATCAAATGTGATTTGGGTTTGTCGTGAATGGTGTCTTCACTAACACTGTTCTTGAACCCAGTTGAGAAAAGATTAAATCTTTTTATTTAGATTTAATGAAGTGTACCAATAAAATAATATTTAATTGGAATTGAATCGATATTGATTTTTTGGTTTATCGTGGGCAGTGTTTTTAAATAACACTCGTTCTTTAACCCGATCATTGATGAAATGTGATTTTGGGTTGTCGTGAACGGTATCTTCAATAATACAGTTCTTAGACCTAAAGGAGTTAAGAAAATCAGAAACTAATTGGAGATTAGTTAAGTTGAATAGTTTCCGAGGTATTGATCTGATGTTGGTTTCGGCCTTCGGGATTCATACTTAGGGAATTGCTCACTTGCTAATTTACAATTAGGGACTGATTGAAATGTGATGTGATTTTGGGTTTATCGTGAACCGTGTTTTAAATGACACTGATTCTTTAACCCAGTCACAGATTAAAACTAAGTGGAGTTTTAATGAATCTTTAATTAGATTGAAATAATCGAAATGGAGTATCACCAGTTTTACTCCAGGCGATAGTTAAATCTTTAATTAGATTTGAACGTGAAATGGTAATTGAATTTACCGATAACACTGTGGTGTTAGATATGAAGTATTACCAGTTTTACTTCATGGGATTAATAGGTTGGGATTGGGAAATTAAAACAAATGATTACTTCGGTAAGTTTCGTTAATCCCGACTAGTTGAATCGAAATTCAAAAGATAGAATAAAGAATAAATTCAAGGAATTTATCTTGGATAAAATTAATGGGAACCTTTCCCTATGAATGTGACATTTAGAAACTAACTGTCGGTTAGCCAAGCAGAAGGGTTTTCTGGATATTGATCTGATGTTGGTTTCGGCCTTCGGGGTTAATATTTGGGGAATTATTCTCTTGATTAATTTACGGTTAGTGACTAATGAATTGGAATGAGGCGTATATTGTGTTTGTGTAACACTTATTTAAAATATACGCGAGTTATTCGGAAAGACCGGGTTTATCCCATTCTGAATAACTGGTACGACGATAAGTCGAAGATGAAGACGGTGGTCGAAGACCGGAGGTCTTCACGTCGTTTGGGTAATTACTGATGATCTTGATTGGGCTGTACACCCAAGAAGATGGAAACAGTTAGTGATCGTCCAGACGTACTTGGAGATCGATGGATATGCGGGGTACTAGGTGCCTCCGGTTTCATTCAGACCCAGAACGGACTAGTAAATGGACTGTGTGTCTGACATGGGATTTTAGTCTGTGTGTTTGATTTCTATTAAATATATATCTGTTTGGCGGCGGAGAATTTATTCTCTTGCTTAACGCCCTTCTCTGAGACGTACGAGCTCAGGGGTTATATATTGATGGATATCAAACGCATGGAGTGAATTGCCTGTGTGGCATGCCTAAGTGGCAATTGATCGAGGCTTCTGTTGAAAAGCAAAGTCTTGTGGTGATGATCAAAGCACGGCCTTTGTGGCGTAGCTTTGTGTAACGTTTGCTTCGCGAGTTTCGCACCCCGGTTGTGAACCAAAAACGGGAGAGGACCTCAGGGAGGGCATGCGTTTCTTTCTAGTTAGAAGTGGCGTCAGTGGTTTTACACGCCCTGACGAGTTTGACTTATGTGGTTGTTGCTGTTGCGAGGTGCCTCGGATTGATCGGTCATTCTCGAACCGATGGAGTCATTTAGTTGGCTCATTTACGCCCCAAAGGGCGGGGAAACGTATTGTTCAGGCACTATAATCCACATCGGTGGACCGGCCCTGTCGCTCCATGAGGCAGTTGCGGCTGTTCCTGTGGCTCGGGCTAGATTGTCACGAATCGGTAGAGGACGATCCCTGGCCTCGGTTCGTAGAAGGAAATCCAATTTCCAAATACGTGACTTTGCGGTTTTACTTGTAAACCTATATATGGCGACATAGTGGCATGGGACGCTCATGTCGCCTATGATTGATACTTATGATTAGAAGTTGTTTTATATACTATGCACTTATAATAGTGTCAAATGATTTGTTTTAAACGTATCAAGTATTCTTTGGCTGTTATAAGGGAAAACCCTATCCCCCGGCTTGCGTTGCATTGTGTGATAGGACCTGGGTCTTATAACAGCTTCATTTTTCTTTATTTAGCATTGCGCTGTTTGTTTTATGCACTGGTATTCTTGGGAGGAAACCCGTTCCGTGTTATACGGCGTGGTCCCTTGATTTACCGAACATTAAAAATAAAGATTAACTGTTTTAGTTCTCACACCAGTCACATGACTGACCTGGAGTTTATTGTTTTAACCTAAACTCTGGGTGCCCTTATTTTGACACGGGCAGCTAGTAGTTTTGGTTTTGCAGATTTATATTCATAGGATCCTGGTTTACAGCTGGAATGATATCCGGAAAGCTTTGTATCCGTATATCTCATTCTAGTTGTGTATTGTATTATTTTCCGCTGCGATGTATTTAAATGTAATTTAAATCTCTGATATTTCTGTGTAATATTCATTTGTTTATACTCTGTATATTCTTGTAATCTGATGCATTGTTGTAATATACAGTGAAATGTTCTTCTGTATGCGTTCTGTTTTGACTTGTTCTCAAACGATAGGGCGTTTCGAACGGCCTGGATCGGTTTAGCGACTGGTTCGGACCGAGCGAAATTCCTTGCTCGTCACAGTTGGTATCAGAGCTTTGGTTTACAAAGCTCAGAGAACAAGGCACATTAGAACCATACGAAAGAATTCATCAGATAATTGGATTAGTAATATCCAATGGGATGACTCGTTAGAGATAGGATCAGTAGTATCCTAGAACGAGTGTGAAGAGTATATTTTTGAAAGTGAAAACGAATTTTTGTTTTGAAAATTTAACTTAATTATTCGTATTTGATTATTTATTTATATTGATGTGGACAATCCAGTATATATAGATTTTGCGTATACGTCTGATCCGCGTGTATTCGAAGTTTTAATATACTGGATAGATATAGAATCATACTCTAGTGGCCCGAAGACGATTCTGATGATTGACTAGTCGTCATTAGTATTCATGTTCGAGTAACGAAGGTGTGATATCTATATATCTCCTATTGACTGGTGTGAGAACCAAAATTAGGTAGGGCCTATTGTTGTGATTTGGCATCAAAAATGAGATTTTTGACTATATATCAAAGTTATGAATTTCAAAGGATAATCAACTAATTGATTGATGTTTGTGTTGTTTGTTTATTTGTTTGCTAATTTTTTTTCCATTATGCCTAATTGCACCAAATATTGAATTGTAGTGAAAGTGGTCGCATCTGCTTGCATATACATGTATATCATTGAACAGGTCATAGCAAGGAGGCTAGAGCCGAAGAATAAAATTTGTTTGCCCGACAAATAGGTACATGTTTACTACATAATTTCCTGTTTTGTTTGGGTGATGATGATTTTTTGAGCCTATTGGCTAGCCGCTTGGCTTTTTCTTTTTCTTTTTGAGATCTGAAGGACCGGGGAAGCTATTTGAAATTCCCCGATGCTCCCATTGCAGGGGAGGTTATGGCGAAATTTTTCGAAAATTTAGGGTGTTAGCCAAATTTTTGAAATTTTGAAAATTCTCAGAAACTGAAAAGTTGGAGAACGGAAGCCTGACCGATCGTAGAGTTGATTAATCAAACCACTTTCGACTTTGTTCCTTTTCGGGGACGAAAAGTTTTAAGTGGGGGAGATTGTAACAACCCAAAAATCTGAGCCAGTTTGAAATTTTTATTTTGGCAATTCTAGTGAATTTTGAATATTTAAAATAGATTATTTTAAATAATATCGACGAGAAAATTTATTTTGAATAGAATTCGACGTATATATTATATACGTCGTCGTTAGAATATAAATAATCATATATAATTATATAAGGAATTGAAAATGGCGCGGTAGTTCGATAATTCGATTTCAAACTTCAATTGAATGTACCGGGTGCAAAACAATCCGGGTTTTAGTGAAACCAAAAACATTAGGATCTAATTGATAATATCTTTCCAACGAATCCGAATAATCAAAATTTCATAGCGGGAATCAAAAGATATGTCCAGTTGAAATTTCTGAATAGTCGCTATGGAATTCAGGCCCTTAAAAATGGACATTTTGCAAACGACCTCGGATTTCGACGAAACCAGTTTTGTTGGGTCCGCAGTGTCAAATTATTGCTAGGTTTCAAATTTCGTAATTTTTCGAATCAATATGTGAGCGTGGCAAAGGAAAACGCGTTTGACCAGTTTCAGTTGATTTTAGTCGACTAGAAATTGGCCATTTTTCAGACGGTCTCAGAATTCGACGAAACTAGTTTTGTTAGGACCGTATCGTCAATACGAAGCTAGAAATAATCTTTCTGGAATTTTTAGAGACTGTATGTGGCTTCGGTAAATTGAAATGTGCGTTTAAATGGAATATATAAAGAATTATACTTTAAATTCAACGGAAACTGATTCAAACAGTCGAATTGGCCTGTGATACATATCCCATTGTGTTCGGAATGGGGGTAAAACGCTATGGACGACAGGCGGTGGGCATCGTTTTGAGGTCGTATGTAAAAGTCAACTTTATGTAATTATAATAATAATAAAAATAAAAATTAATATCTCCTTACCCCTTTTAACGTTCTGGCCCCCCCTCCCTCCTTTTCGTTATTCAGAAAAATAAAAAAAGAAAAAAGAAAAAAAGAAAAAAACCCTAACTAACGGAGCGCCGCTCCTGAAGATCACCGCGCCACCGGCGATTGCTCCCCCTCCCCTCGTCTCCAGCAACTCCTCCCTCGTCCCTCGCTCCAAACGAGGAAACCTGGCCTGCTCGAATCAGCACCGCTCCACCACTGGCGCCACCGAAAGCCGCCGCCACTCGCCTCCCCGCAGCTCCGACCTCGCCCTCCGCCTGCACCACCTGGTTCTCCCCCATCCCTCTTCGACAACGACACCCCCCGCCCGAAGACCGCGAGCAACCCCCTCCGACGACCTAAATCTGTGAGTTTCAGTCTACTTTATTTGATTAGGTTATTAAAAGTGTAACAACCCGTATTTTGAATAACTTGTTATAACATAAATCAAGGCAGAATTAAATTTTAAAATCTGAATTATGGGAAACGGGTTGCGCCATTGCGTTCGTCTCGGAAAAATACGCGAAATAGAGTCCGAGTTTTCGAAAATCGGAGTCCGTATGAAGGAGATATGGACGAACGAAGTTAGGCAGAAAAACCGGAAACAGGCCAGAAATGCACTGGCGCACCTGTGAAGTGCGCCAGCACAAAAATACACTGGCGCACTTGGGAAGTGCGCCCGTGTCGAGCCAGAAACCTGCACAGCCTTCTGGCTTGACCCTGGCTGGCCTGGTGCACCTGTTTTGGCCCTTGGTCTTGTTTTGGAGGCTTGTGACGATTTTTGAGGGCTGGGATCTATCCTAGGGTTAATCTAATGGCCTAAAACACTCACCTAATCCTATAAATAAGACCCCAACCCTACCCTAATTCATTCATAATTAGGTCTTGTAACTAAACTATGGCAAAATGAAATTTGAGCATGGCCTCCACAAATCAATGAAGAGAGTTGCAAGCTAATCAACATCTTCTTCAACTAAAGCCACTAATTCCACTTCATAAGTTTGCTAATCTTGGTTTTGGTGAGTTCCTATAGCTTTAATAATCAATTGTTAAATTGATTATGGTAGGATGTGATAAGACATGGCTATGTTTGTGGATAAATGAGTTTATGCAATTTTGTATGATATGTGAATTGCAAGTTTTATGTCATATGCAAGTTAATTGCCATGATTTATGATGCAAAACATTATGTTGAACATTTATGCATATGTAACATGTTATGCAAACTATATGTGAGAGTATATGCAAGTTATATGTAACATGATATGCAAGTTATGCATGTGATTTTATGCATGCTAAGTATTTGGTGTTATGCATGCTAAGTATTTGATTTTATGCATGCTAAGTATTTGATTGTATGCATGCTAAGTATTGGGTTTTATGCATGCTAAGTGTTTGGGTTTATGCAAGTTAAGTGGTGTGTTTATGCATAATAAGTAATTGATTCTACGCATGCTAAGTAGGTGGTTTTATGCATGCTAAGTGTTTGGTATTATGCATAAATCATGACATGCAAGTTTACCCTTTTAAATGTGATGCATACATATGCGAGATGACAACTTTATATGCTATGCATGTTTACCCTCCTTTAAGATGCGAGTCATATATGCAAGTTCAACATGTTAAGCAAGTTATGTGTATGCTTATATGCAAGATCAACATGTTATGCAAGTTATGTGTATGATGTTATGTAAGTTATGTGCATGTTGTTATGCAAGTTCATATGCAAGTTAGGTGTATGAGGTTATGCAAGTTATGTGCATGATGTGATGCAAGTTATGTGTATGTTGATATGCAAGTTATGTTTATGATATCATGCAAGTTATGTGTATGATGTTATGCAAGTTAACATGTAACATGTTGTGCAAGTTCACACCTTTAAGACACATGCAAGTTCATCTTTGTATAACCTATGAACACTTATGCAAGTCGCCTTTGTATATACGACATATGTATGTTCATGCAAGTTGGGTTATTTAGTAATGCTAGTTGGGTTAATATCATGATGTAAGTGGACACCTTTTAACCCATGTTAATGCTAATGTATGCTAAGTGAAACCCATGTTAAGTGTGAAAGAATCTTCTCTTGGAAATATGTCGTGTTAGCATAAGTGCGTGGGGAAACGATGGGGTTAATAGACATGTTAATGAATGGTGTGAAATGGTTATGATTAAGCATACCACAAAATGAATAAGCATAAGTGGGAATTTACCTATTGAGTTAGGTCTACCCCATGGGAATTTACCTATTGAGTTAGGTCTACCCATGTTATGAAAAACTTGATATTAATTAGGGATAATTAATATGGGGGTGATTAATTAGGTGTAATTAATCAACTAAGACACGAGGTTGGACCCTTTTGTAGCGGAAGTCTGCCCGGAACCGACCGGCCATCCAGCGGCTACAAATGATTGGCCCAATGTGAGAGGTCTTAGTCATAAAGTAAATACATGATTAAAGTAAAGACACGAGGTTAGACCCTTTTGATGACAGAAGTCTGCCCGGAACCAACCGGCAAATCCAGCAGTCATAAAAGACGGTCTAATGTGAGAGGTCTTTATGAGGTCATGATCTTAATTAATGAATTAAGAAACACTTAACCATATTAGCATGTAGAGGGGGCATGAGGGGTTAAGTGGGTGCCTTGGGCGGCATGTAGTAACTAGTGGGGGTGCCTTGGGTGGCATGAGGAAACTAGTGGGTTGCCTTGGGTGGCAATAGAAAATACGATTAGCATACTTAACCAAAGTGGAACATGTAATTAAACATGATTAAAGGGTTAAGTAAGTGCCTTGGGTGGCATGTGGGAATCAAGTAAGTGCCTTGGGTGGCATGCGGAAATCTAGTGGGTGCCTTAAGTGGCAATTGAAATATAATTAGATGACTTAACCAAACCTTAACATGTAAGGGGGCATGATTATAAAAAGGGGTTAAGTGGGATGCACTAGATAAAATGACAAGCTTAAGTAGTAGCTTGTGGGGGCCCATTTCAACCAATATCCCAAACGTATCTTTGTGGGCTTGACCCATGTCGAGTGACGGGACACGCATATTGGGCTTGATTATAAGAGGCCAAAACGGGTTAGCGGTGGCAACGCAAGTCCATCGGGTTTCATATGCGTGTGTGGGCCCGGGCTGGTAGATAAGCCGTTGTTGCATCGTGTAGATATAAAGCCGTGCACCGTTGATATTATATGGTGGCCACTTTGGGGAATGATACACCCCATTGTGGGACCAGCACGGGTATCTACGGTAGGGAGCCGATCGCTTGGGAGTAGTGGGTACACCTAGTAAAGATAGGGGCAGACGGCACCTATGTAGGGGTACACGAAACTACTGGGTAAAAATTACTAAGTACACTTAGTGGGATCAACCTTTAAGTAGGAATTACCCTTGGGTGGGTAGATCTGGGGTGGTGCAATCTAGTAATTATCCTTGGGTGGATAAATGCGTCTTTTCGGTTATTTTGGTATATCCTGTGTTTAGTTGGCTACTTAGTGTAGTCATTATCCCCAGAGGTACCGTACCTTGTTTATGTCATACCCTAATTACTTTAATGGTTGTATTGTTAGGGTTATAGGACTCACTCAGACTTATGTCTGACCCCGTTGTTTTTATCTTTTTCCCAACCCTCAGGTTATCAGAGTGGGCCCGGTACGAGTGGGCTACATCAGGCTGCTTTATTCTCTTTTGGAGCTTGGACCATAGATGTAGAGCTCAGCTTACCCTTTTCTTTCATGGCTATCAGTTCATGTATTGGGATTATGTACTTTTATTTATCAGGATGGATATTTTGTACTTGACTCTTATTATGGTTTTGTGATGTAACCAAACATGTTTTACTTTTCGATGCAATGAAATGATGTTTTAAGAATTTCAAGTATTACTTATATTTGTCTTGTTGTAATTTTTCTGTTCTATATTCACTTAAAATACTCCACCGATGTTATGGCATTCCCTTAGCGAGTGACCATAGCGGGTGTGGGGTGTTACACGTGGTATCAGAGCTTAAGGTTACCAGAACAGATAATTTTTTTTAGAAAAACTATTTTCTAAGAATATTTTTGAAAGGAGTATTTTCGAAAACATGTCTTTTAAGAGAAAGGTTTTTGAAAGAAAATCATAATCCCCGATAGCCATATCTTTATCTTTCGAATTCTCCGTTTGAATCTCTTCCTCTCTCGTTTTGAGTTTCCCCTCCGTATATAGGTGATCTTTCTATGATAGATAAGAATGGAAAACCATTTCAAGGGACTTAGACGTTAGTCGGATTAGGAGTTGGTTCAAGAAGGAGGAGGACTGGTAGGTATCTATTGGATAGACGAGGGGAGGAAGGCTCAAACAGTTGTTTGGTTAATGAAGGATGAAACCTCATTGGTGGAAGGTTACGAGTGGAGGATGGGAAGAAGAAGGCAAGTAGTTATCCTTTTGGAAAGGAATGGGACATCTTATTAGGATTGTCCAAAGGGGCATAGACAAGCTATGGAATCTCCTGGAGGGTAGTTGTATTCCCTCGCGACTAGGGTACCTGATGGGGATAGGACCGTCTAGGTTGGAATTTGGATTTCTTTATTATCCGATTCGAACTTTATTTGATACTGACGCATCGAGTTCGTTTATCTCATCATTGTTAGTTGAGTCACTGCACTTAGACACCAGTTTGGTAGATGATCCCTTAGTTGTTTCAAACCCAATTGGGGCTCCATGATGTGTTTGGGTTTGAAAGTTGCTATACTTAGCATTGAATTTAGATGTGATGCTTTTTGGGCTTCACGGGCTATGGGATAGTGTTGGGCATGGACTGGTTATCCAGTAGGGTTGCCGTTATTGATTGTGGAAGGAGAGTTGTTAGACTTATGACCCGCTAGGGTAACACTCTCGAGATCTCTTGTAATCCCATGGAATCTGTTATGCTAAGTTATCTAGAATCGCTTGACACGTCGGTCAAGAGTTTGCGATCAGTTAGAGTGGTCCGAGAATACTCGTATGTGTGTGAGGAGGTGAAGGGCTTACCTCCGGAGTGGGAGAATTGACTTCCGAATATATCTGGTAGACGATGCCAAACCAGTATCTTGGACAGTGTGCCACAAGGCTCCTCGTGAGAGGAGGGAACTCCATAAGCGAGTAGGCGATTTACTTGAGAAGGGGTTCATAAGACGAAGCATATCGGAGTGGAGTGCTCCGGTAGTTTTTGCCACGAAGGCGGATGGGTCCCTCAGACTTTGCGTAGGTTAAAGAGAACTAAATAAACTCACAAAGAAGAATAGACACCCATTGTCGGGGATTGATGATCTCTTTGATCAGTTAGTGGGCGCCTCAGTATTTTCGCAGTTGGACTTAGCCACGAGGTTTCGTCAGTTGAGAGTGACTGAGGATAGTATGGAGAAGACTACCTTTAGGACTCCGGATGGTTTTTATGATTGGCTGGTGATGCCATTTGGTTTGACGAACGCCCCCGCATATGATGAGAAGGGTGTTCAGGGAGTACCTGAATAAGTTTGTGATGGTCTTTATAAATGACATCTTGGTCTTTTCTAGGAGCGAAATAAGTTTTCGTGTGTGCTCAATAGGATGAGCAAAGCCAGTTAAGGGAAAACGGTGGTTTTGGGAGCGAAACTGGCGATGACATCCAGAGTTGGGCAAGGGCTTAATTATTTAGCCGTTTTTACTAGTATCATCTCACGTAGGTCGTCTGAATTCGAAGGAGGTATCCCTTGGGTGTTTGTCTGATATTGGTTTAGGCCTTTGGGGCTTGCATTTGGGGGATGTCGAGTTCGACTAAGGTGGTCTGCGTGAGAGATGGATAGTTGTGATGATTTTGCATGGGAGAATATCCTGATTTTCTCTAGGAGTGGAGAAGAACCTGCCCTACATCTTAGGGAAGTATTGGAGACTCTCCAGGCGCATAGTCTTAAGACAGCAAAAGTGAATAGGATTCTTAGCGTCCTATGAGTTTGAGATAGCGTGCACCCACGGCAAGGGTAACATGGAAGCGGACGCCTTAAGTAGAAAAAGGTTGTCCTCGAGTTTGTGGTTCGTTGAACGACGGAGCTTAGAGTTTATTTCTATGATTGACTTTAGACCATCCATTGATTATGTACCCGGTTTGCTAGCATCCTTGGAGGTTAGACCTACTCTTCTGGGGCGGATTGGGGAAGCCCAGAGGGACGACCCACAGTTGGTCGAGTTGATAGAGAAGCTCATAAGGGGGGAGTCGTCCAGCCATTTGAGTAGGTACACTCTAGACAATAGGGGGTGCTTGCGTAGAGACGGTAGACTTTGTGTACCGCAAGACGAGGGTTTGAGGAAGGTTATTCTTGAGGATGCACACCGTTCGAGGATGACCATACATCCCTGTGGGGATAAGAAGTACCAAAACACGAAGCAAGTTTTCTTTTGGGCCGGTATGAAGAAAGACATGGCCGAGTATGTCGCTAGATGCTTGGTGAAAGCGGAGTAAAAGAAACCAAGTGGGTTGCTTCACCCATTGGAAGTTCCGCTAAGGAAGTGGGATAGTGTCTCGAAGGATTACCAAAATCAAGGAAGGGTAATACGGGGATTTGGGTTGTGGTAGATAGACTTACTAAGTTTGCCCATTTCATACCCGTGAAGAGCAAGAGGACTATTCCATGTCTTGCTTCAGTTTATATTCGAAAGATTATTAGATTGCATGGTGTACCCTCCAGTATGGTGAGCGATCGAGATCCTATCTTCACTAGAGAGTTTTGGAAGAGTTTCCAAGAGGCGGTAGGGACTCAGTTGTGTTTGAGTACCACATATCACCCTCAGACGGACGGCCAGACCGAGAGGGTGAGTCATATTTTAGAAGACCTTTTGAGGCTATGAATCTTGGATTTTGGAGGTACATGGGGGAAGCATCTTCCATTGGTGGAGTGGCCCGACAGACTTAGTGGTGTACATGATGTATTCCATAAGAGGAAGTGCCTACATGAGACCGCAGAGGTGGTAGAGCCGAGTTTGCTTAGATAAGTGGAAGTAGAGTGTGATGCGACGATTCGACGAGCTCCTACTTGCATCCTTGGGTCAGAGATTTGGAAGTTGAGAAACAGAGAGGTTCAACTAGTCAAAGTACAAAGGGGAGATGAAGAGAGCGACGCTACCTGGGAGACGGAAGCGAAGATGCGTTCGAGGTACCCTTTTCTTTCGGAGGGTATGTCCTTTTGCTTCTCCTTCATCGCATATCTTGTGCTTATCTTATCCTTAGTATGTCCCCTCATTAGCACCTTTGACCGTTAGATAGGGTAAACCTATGGTTGAAACATGTGTTTGAGACATGTTATGTATGATGGATGCACATGGATGCAAGTGTTTGCTAGTGGTTGCTCGTGGATGCATATATACACACTTTAGGCACTAGATCGGCTCAGTCACTTCATATTGCATATTGCATATTTATGTGTGTAGGTAGCTATATTAATGGATGTCTAATGATTGTGTTATCATATGGATGATGCATTTTGGTGAATGATTGTGCACTCATGTAGATATTGTATGTGTCGATAGGGTTCTCTCGCATACATAATGGATGCATGGCACTATCATGGTTTGCATTAAGGAGGTCAACTGAATCAGTGGACCGCCTGATTTTGCATTAGACAGGGAACATATACACACACTTTTTGCATATGTTCATAACAGCATTAGAAACTTTAAGGACAATGGATGCCAGTGTTTGGTGATTTAGTAGATGGTTGTTTGGTTGGTAGGATACGTTCTTCTTGACTTAGAGATTTCGGGGACGAAATCCTTTAAGGAGGGGAGAATGTAACAACCCGTATTTTGAATAACTTGTTATAACATAAATCAAGGCAGAATTAAATTTTAAAATCTGAATTATGGGAAACGGGTTGCGCCATTGCGTTCGTCTCGGAAAAATACGCGAAATAGAGTCCGAGTTTTCGAAAATCGGAGTCCGTATGAAGGAGATATGGACGAACGAAGTTAGGCAGAAAAACCGGAAACAGGCCAGAAATGCACTGGCGCACCTGTGAAGTGCGCCAGCACAAAAATACACTGGCGCACTTGGGAAGTGCGCCCGTGTCGAGCCAGAAACCTGCACAGCCTTCTGGCTTGACCCTGGCTGGCCTGGTGCACCTGTTTTGGCCCTTGGTCTTGTTTTGGAGGCTTGTGACGATTTTTGAGGGCTGGGATCTATCCTAGGGTTAATCTAATGGCCTAAAACACTCACCTAATCCTATAAATAAGACCCCAACCCTACCCTAATTCATTCATAATTAGGTCTTGTAACTAAACTATGGCAAAATGAAATTTGAGCATGGCCTCCACAAATCAATGAAGAGAGTTGCAAGCTAATCAACATCTTCTTCAACTAAAGCCACTAATTCCACTTCATAAGTTTGCTAATCTTGGTTTTGGTGAGTTCCTATAGCTTTAATAATCAATTGTTAAATTGATTATGGTAGGATGTGATAAGACATGGCTATGTTTGTGGATAAATGAGTTTATGCAATTTTGTATGATATGTGAATTGCAAGTTTTATGTCATATGCAAGTTAATTGCCATGATTTATGATGCAAAACATTATGTTGAACATTTATGCATATGTAACATGTTATGCAAACTATATGTGAGAGTATATGCAAGTTATATGTAACATGATATGCAAGTTATGCATGTGATTTTATGCATGCTAAGTATTTGGTGTTATGCATGCTAAGTATTTGATTTTATGCATGCTAAGTATTTGATTGTATGCATGCTAAGTATTGGGTTTTATGCATGCTAAGTGTTTGGGTTTATGCAAGTTAAGTGGTGTGTTTATGCATAATAAGTAATTGATTCTACGCATGCTAAGTAGGTGGTTTTATGCATGCTAAGTGTTTGGTATTATGCATAAATCATGACATGCAAGTTTACCCTTTTAAATGTGATGCATACATATGCGAGATGACACCTTTATATGCTATGCATGTTTACCCTCCTTTAAGATGCGAGTCATATATGCAAGTTCAACATGTTAAGCAAGTTATGTGTATGCTTATATGCAAGATCAACATGTTATGCAAGTTATGTGTATGATGTTATGTAAGTTATGTGCATGTTGTTATGCAAGTTCATATGCAAGTTAGGTGTATGAGGTTATGCAAGTTATGTGCATGATGTGATGCAAGTTATGTGTATGTTGATATGCAAGTTATGTTTATGATATCATGCAAGTTATGTGTATGATGTTATGCAAGTTAACATGTAACATGTTGTGCAAGTTCACACCTTTAAGACACATGCAAGTTCATCTTTGTATAACCTATGAACACTTATGCAAGTCGCCTTTGTATATACGACATATGTATGTTCATGCAAGTTGGGTTATTTAGTAATGCTAGTTGGGTTAATATCATGATGTAAGTGGACACCTTTTAACCCATGTTAATGCTAATGTATGCTAAGTGAAACCCATGTTAAGTGTGAAAGAATCTTCTCTTGGAAATATGTCGTGTTAGCATAAGTGCGTGGGGAAACGATGGGGTTAATAGACATGTTAATGAATGGTGTGAAATGGTTATGATTAAGCATACCACAAAATGAATAAGCATAAGTGGGAATTTACCTATTGAGTTAGGTCTACCCCATGGGAATTTACCTATTGAGTTAGGTCTACCCATGTTATGAAAAACTTGATATTAATTAGGGATAATTAATATGGGGGTGATTAATTAGGTGTAATTAATCAACTAAGACACGAGGTTGGACCCTTTTGTAGCGGAAGTCTGCCCGGAACCGACCGGCCATCCAGCGGCTACAAATGATTGGCCCAATGTGAGAGGTCTTAGTCATAAAGTAAATACATGATTAAAGTAAAGACACGAGGTTAGACCCTTTTGATGACAGAAGTCTGCCCGGAACCAACCGGCAAATCCAGCAGTCATAAAAGACGGTCTAATGTGAGAGGTCTTTATGAGGTCATGATCTTAATTAATGAATTAAGAAACACTTAACCATATTAGCATGTAGAGGGGCATGAGGGGTTAAGTGGGTGCCTTGGGCGGCATGTAGTAACTAGTGGAGGTGCCTTGGGTGGCATGAGGAAACTAGTGGGTTGCCTTGGGTGGCAATAGAAAATACGATTAGAATACTTAACCAAAGTGGAACATGTAATTAAACATGATTAAAGGGTTAAGTAAGTGCCTTGGGTGGCATGTGGGAATCAAGTAAGTGCCTTGGGTGGCATGCGGAAATCTAGTGGGTGCCTTAAGTGGCAATTGAAATATAATTAGATGACTTAACCAAACCTTAACATGTAAGGGGGCATGATTATAAAAAGGGGTTAAGTGGGATGCACTAGATAAAATGACAAGCTTAAGTAGTAGCTTGTGGGGGCCCATTTCAACCAATATCCCAAACGTATCTTTGTGGGCTTGACCCATGTCGAGTGACGGGACACGCATATTGGGCTTGATTATAAGAGGCCAAAACGGGTTAGCGGTGGCAACGCAAGTCCATCGGGTATCATATGCGTGTGTGGGCCCGGGCTGGTAGATAAGCCGTTGTTGCATCGTGTAGATATAAAGCCGTGCACCGTTGATATTATATGGTGGCCACTTTGGGGAATGATACACCCCATTGTGGGACCAACACGGGTATCTACGGTAGGGAGCCGATCGCTTGGGAGTAGTGGGTACACCTAGTAAAGATAGGGGCAGACGGCACCTATGCAGGGGTACACGAAACTACTGGGTAAAAATTACTAAGTACACTTAGTGGGATCAACCTTTAAGTAGGAATTACCCTTGGGTGGGTAGATCTGGGGTGGTGCAATCTAGTAATTATCCTTGGGTGGATAAATGCGTCTTTTCGGTTATCTTGATATATCCTGTGTTTAGTTGGCTACTTAGTGTAGTCATTATCCCCAGAGGTACCGTACCTTGTTTATGTCATACCCTAATTACTTTAATGGTTGTATTGTTAGGGTTATAGGACTCACTCAGACTTATGTCTGACCCCGTTGTTTTTATCTTTTTCCCAACCCTCAGGTTATCAGAGTGGGCCCGGTACGAGTGGGCTACATCAGGCTGCTTTATTCTCTTTTGGAGCTTGGACCATAGATGTAGAGCTCAGCTTACCCTTTTCTCTCATGGCTATCAGTTCATGTATTGGGATTATGTACTTTTATTTATCAGGATGGATATTTTGTACTTGACTCTTATTATGGTTTTGTGATGTAACCAAACATGTTTTACTTTTCGATGCAATGAAATGATGTTTTAAGAATTTCAAGTATTACTTATATCTGTCTTGTTGTAATTTTTCTGTTCTATATTCACTTAAAATACTCCACCGATGTTATGGCATTCCCTTAGCGAGTGACCATAGCGGGTGTGGGGTGTTACAAAAAGTAGGATCTTTATATAAATAAAATCGTTTTAAAAGTGGTGTAATTATATATCATAACCTCGAAGTAAAAGTATGAGCTTTGTTAAGTAAAAGTATGATCTTTATTAAGGAAAAATATGGTCTTTCATGATATAAAGATTTGAATTTTTAGATATAAAGATTTGAATTTTTAGAGAATAAAGATTTGAATTTTTAGAGAATAAAAATATGATTTTTATATATGGAACTTCGATAGAAAAATATGATTTTTTTTATATGTTGAACTTCGAAGTAAAAATTCGATTTTTATATATTGAACTTCAAAATAAAAATTCGATTTTTATATATTGAATAGCGAAGTAAAAATGTGATTTTTACATATGTAGAGGATACGGGCAAAGAAAGTGAAAGGAGGCGAAACGACGAAGACTTCTGCAAATGAAGAGCCGTGGAGCTAGGATAGCTATATGTGAGAATTTCTCACCTTTCAAATTTATTTTCTAGTTATATATATATACTAGGATGCAGACGGTGCTTAGTAGCACCCGACACAATCGTCCACAGACCATGAACTTGTTTGTTTGGTTGCATAGATTAGTTGGATTATTTGTTTGAATTGTTCGGTGAGATGAAATTGATTTGATTGATGTGTGAATGGCGTGGGCCTTCATTAGACCGGGGATAAGGCTAGGCCTTGTCCCGTTTCTAGTATCGTGCCGTTATGCCACCGAAATTTTCTAAAATAAGTTAGAAAAATAAAGATATCATTTTATTGAATAAATGAATTGAATAGAAATTCATAGGTTGAAATAAAATGTTTTATCGTTAAAAATATAATTTTTAACGTGAAGTGAATAAAATAAAATATTCATTTATAAACCGGACGGTTTGTTTATGTACACCTATTTAAAGGACATTGATTGAGACGATAAATTTTACACATCGCCCAACAGCACAAATAAAATATGTGTTTGATTGTTTGAAACCCCACACGGGTGTTGGGATGAAATTTGAAGTTCACTCATCCTGATTGATTAAATATGTCGATCGATTGATTGACAGGCTGTTATAAGCGTGGAATATCTATATTTGATGCTTATACAGTGTAGTGCACTTTGGCTGATGGTTGATTATTTTTCAATGCTATTATATGTGTGTAATGTATGAAAATCCATATAATTAACTTTATATGGTAATTGATTGGGCCTCATTCCAATTTGAAAAATAAAGAATATTATAAAATAAAAGTTCATGTGTTGACAGTACTCATCCATTGAGATTGGTCATGTGTTGAACGAAATATTTTAGTAATAAAATTTACATCTTTATCGATATAAAATAAAAGTTCATGTGTTGACAGTACTCATCCATTGAGATTGGTCATGTGTTGAACGAAATATTTTAGTAATAAAATTTGCACCTTTATCGATATAAAATAAAAGTTCATGTGTTGACAGTACTCATTCATTGAGATTGGTCATGTGTTGAACGAAATATTTTAGTAATAAAATTTGCACCTTTATCGATACAAAATAAAAGTTCATGTGTTGACAGTACTCATTCATTGAGATTGGTCATGTGTTGAACGAAATATTTTGATAATAACAACTATTTTGAAAAAGAAATATTTGAAATAAAATATTTGAAAATAGAAATTTATGAAGCCGTGTTGATTACATTGACGCCATTTTGACGTGAACGATATTTATATCGATTTTAAACGATTTCGAAATGAATTGAATTGAAAACGATTTCGAAATGAATTGAATTGAAAACGATTTCGAAATGAATTGAATTGAAAACGATTTCGAAATGAATTGAATTGAAAACGATTTCGAAATGAATTGAATTGAAAACGATTTCGAAATGAATTGAATTGAAAACGATTTCGAAATGAATTGAATTGAAAACGATTTCGAAATGAATTGAATTGAAAGCGAATTGAAATGAATTCAAATTGAATTGAAATTTGAGTTGAATAGAAATGAATTTTAAAACGAATTTATAAAGAAGAATTCAATTTTGCTTTGGATTGTAAATGGAAGTTGAAATTGTTTTTGAAACGAATTTAAAACTATTTATATAATTCGTTTTAAATGGAAATCGACGAAGTATATATTATATATAATATATATATAATATAATGGCCTGAATAGAACGCGCCGCGCCGCGGCAGTTCGCGAATTTCGACCATTGACTTCGAACGGACATTACGGGAGATCTGACCGTCGGATTCTCCTAAACCCGGAACCGTTGGGTTCGTATCGAAAAGAGCTTTCTAACGAATGTTAGAAATTAGAAATCTAACGGTTGGATTTGGAATTATGTCCAAATCAAATTTGAAAAAGGTCGCTGTAAGTGCAGTTCGATGGCCATTGATGGAAATCGACTGTACGGGCCTTGATAAAATTATTAAAAATAGTAATAATTTATGTAAAATCATAAGAAATGATTTGTGAAGATTTGGGATGAAAAACTCCATATTTGAAAAGATAAAAATAGATTTTTATCGAAATGAACTAGTTTTGAACTAGAAATATAATTCTATTTATTTTTAAATAAATAAATTGAATTTGAAAAGGGTTTTAAAAATAACCAAAATTTCCAATGATTGCATTGGAGTGGATTTGAATCGAAATTGTCTTCGGAATATTTCG
Source organism: Allium sativum (assembly GCA_030737875.1). Lineage (NCBI taxonomy): Eukaryota > Viridiplantae > Streptophyta > Magnoliopsida > Asparagales > Amaryllidaceae > Allium > Allium sativum. Next base: position 1,030,049,062 of record CM060924.1, on the reverse strand, counting down.
ATGTTGGAATTCGTGATTATACAGATGTTGTTATGGAAATTTGAAAGATATATATTTATATCGTTATTTCCAATACGACATTTGTTAATCGTAGAATTTGATATTGAATATAAGCCGGGATATTTTCTATTCAGAGCCTTGTATTTAATATCAAATGTGATTTGGGTTTGTCGTGAATGGTGTCTTCACTAACACTGTTCTTGAACCCAGTTGAGAAAAGATTAAATCTTTTTATTTAGATTTAATGAAGTGTACCAATTAAATAATATTTAATTGGAATTGAATCGATATTGATTTTTGGGTTTATCGTGGGCAGTGTTTTTAAATAACACTCGTTCTGTAACCCGATCATTGATGAAATGTGATTTTGGGTTGTCGTGAACGGTATCTTCAATAATACAGTTCTTAGACCTAAAGGAGTTAAGAAAATCAGAAACTAACTGGAGATTAGTTAAGTTGAATAGTTTCCGAGGTATTGATCTGATGTTGGTTTCGGCCTTCGGGATTCATACTTAGGGAATTGCTCACTTGCTAATTTACAATTAGGGACTGATTGAAATGTGATGTGATTTTGGGTTTATCGTGAACCGTGTTTTAAATGACACTGATTCTTTAACCCAGTCACAGATTAAAACTAAGTGGAGTTTTAATGAATCTTTAATTAGATTGAAATAATCGAAATGGAGTATCACCAGTTTTACTCCAGGCGATAGTTAAATCTTTAATTAGATTTGAACGTGAAATGGTAATTGAATTTACCGATAACACTGTGCTGTTAGATATGAAGTATTACCATTTTTACTTCATGGGATTAATAGGTTGGGATTGGGAAATTAAAACAAATGATTACTTCGGTAAGTTTCGTTAATCCCGACTAGTTGAATCGAAATTCAAAAGATAGAATAAAGAATAAATTCAAGGAATTTATCTTGGATAAAATTAATGGGAACCTTTCCCTATGAATGTGACATTTAGAAACTAACTGTCGGTTAGCCAAGCAGAAGGGTTTTCTGGATATTGATCTGATGTTGGTTTCGGCCTTCGGGGTTAATATTTGGGGAATTATTCTCTTGATTAATTTACGGTTAGTGACTAATGAATTGGAATGAGGCGTATGTTGTGTTTGTGTAACACTTATTTAAAATATACGCGAGTTATTCGGAAAGACCGGGTTTATCCCATTCTGAATAACTGATACGATGATAAGTCGAAGATGAAGACGGTGGTCGAAGACCGGAGGTCTTCACGTCGTTTGGGTAATTACCGATGATCTTGATTGGGTTGTACACCCAAGAAGATGGAAACAGTTAGTGATCGTCCAGACGTACTTGGAGATCGATGGATATGCGGGGTACTAGGTGCCTCCGGTTTCGTTCAGACCCAGAACGGACTAGTAAATGGACTGTGTGTCTGACATGGGATTTTAGTCTGTGTGTTTGATTTCTATTAAATATATATCTGTTTGGCGGCGGAGAATTTATTCTCTTGCTTAACGCCCTTCTCTGAGACGTACGAGCTCAGGGGTTATATATTGATGGATATCAAACGCATGGAGTGAATTGCCTGTGTGGCATGCCTAAGTGGCAATTGATCGAGGCTTCTGTTGAAAAGCAAAGTCTTGTGGTGATGATCAAAGCACGACCTTTGTGGCGTAGCTTTGTGTAACGTTTGCTTCGCGAGTTTCGCACCCCGGTTGTGAACCAAAAACGGGAGAGGACCTCAGGGAGGGCATGCGTTTCTTTCTAGTTAGAAGTGGCGTCAGTGGTTTTACACGCCCTGACGAGTTTGACTTATGTGGTTGTTGCTGTTGCGAGGCGCCTCGGATTGATCGGTCGTTCTCGAACCGATGGAGTCATTTAGTTGGCTCATTTACGCCCCAAAGGGAGGGGAAACGTATTGTTCAGGCACTATAATCCACATCGGTGGACCGGCCCTGTCGCTCCATGGGGCAGTTGCGGCTGTTCCTGTGGCTCGGGCTAGAGAGTCACGAATTGGTAGAGGACGATCCCTGGCCTCGGTTCATAGAAGGAAATCCAATTTCCAAATACGTGACTTTGCGGTTTTACTTGTAAACCTATATATGGCGACATAGTGGCATGGGACGCTCATGTCGCCTATGATTGATACTTATGATTAGAAGTTGTTTTATATACTATGCACTTATAATAGTGTCAAATGATTTGTTTTAAACATATCAAGCATTCTTTGGCTGTTATAAGGGAAAACCCTATCCCCCGTCTTGCGTTGCATTGTGTGATAGGACCTGGGTCTTATAACAGCTTCATTTTTCTTTATTTAGCATTGCGCTGTTTGTTTTATGCACTGGTATTCTTGGGTGGAAACCCGTTCCGTGTTATACGGCGTGGTCCCTTGATTTACCGAACATTAAAAATAAAGATTAACTGTTTTAGTTCTCACACCGGTCACATGACTGACCTGGAGTTTATTGTTTTAACCTAAACTCTGGGTGCCCTTATTTTGACACGGGCAGCTAGTAGTTTTGGTTTTGCAGATTTATATTCACAGGATCCTGGTTTACAGCTGGAACGATATCCGGAAAGCTTTGTATCCGTATATCTCATTCTAGTTGTGTATTGTATTATTTTCCGCTGCGATGTATTTAAATGTAATTTAAATCTCTGATATTTCTGTGTAATATTCATTTGTTTATACTCTGTATATTCTTGTAATCTGATGCATTGTTGTAATATACAGTGAAATGTTCTTCTGTATGCGTTCTGTTTTGACTTGTTCTCAAACGATAGGGCGTTTCGAACGGCCTGGATCGGTTTAGCGACTGGTTCGGACCGAGCGAAATTCCTTGCCGTCACAGCATCTATCCACGTGAGCAAAATCTATTACCGTAATACGTTTATGTTACTAGTATCACTTTTTTTTAAAGAATTTTTTATTATGTATCAACAAATATTGGTTATATGATAGAGTGCAAATTTCCCAGTGAATGCCAAATGCAAGCTCTATGGAGGCATAACTCATTCATCGAGTGCTTATCAGATGTCTTTGGTTCAACGGTAGCATGGCCTGTTGCGAATGTTAGACTGGATTCAACTTTTACGTAAGTTTCACAAGATCTTGTGTGTATGCAAACCCGTCACTAACATTTAATATTCTAGTTTTTACATCTGTTTGTGTGTTTCATATACTTGGTCTGTTTGTGCGCTCGATAACTATTTGAAGTAATATAACCTTCATCACTTACTATTTGGATTTTGGACGCATAAATGCTGGAATCATATAAAATTAAATTCTTCACTGGAGTCAGTTCTTAATCAAGCAGAGAATTTTAACTTCATCAAAAAATTAACAAAATTTGGTCATACCTACTACATTCGACATATAAAATTAAATCACTCAGGTTGGTTCTTGGTCATACCTACTACATTCGACTTAAGATAAACAGATACTCAGGTTGGTTCAAAACATGCACTTAGGTTATAATACTACAGCAACAAGCAAACACTCTCCATACTGTTTGCTTGATTTTCTGGGCGAAGTAGTGCATGAACATTAGAGATCACCAGAAAGAAGTGTTGAATCCAATGAAAATAATAATAATGACAATTGCGAGTTTTGTTAAATAAAATAAAGGCATACACACCTGTAATTCAGAAACATCTTTTAATCCTATTGGTTTTTCACATCGTCTCCGTTGTTTAGGCACTTTTTTGCATCTGAAAGTGAATCTTGTGGAAGGAGAAAATTGTTTTATTTAAAGAGAGTAGAAAAATCTAATATAAAAATTGCATGGACATACAATTTACTTTTATCTTAAAACTGGTTATTGATACCTGAGGTTTAGGTGGGTTTAGTGCTTTTTTTTGTTATGATTACTATTTTCTGTTTAAATGGATGTTTTGTGCTTTGTAAATGCTTGTGGTGATGCCCAGTTGTTGACATGTGAGTCTTGTTCATGTCCATGTAAGTGCAGTCGCGAATTGTAATGCCATTGAAGTTTTTAGCCTTTTCAATGACTAGCGACTGCTTCAACTTGTTGAATTGCTGAGCCAAGAGTGAATGTACCTGCGGCTTGCTACTCCGAAACGGCAAGCGCAAGCTTGCTGCTCCGAAACAGCAAGCCATGGCTTGCTGTTTAGAAGCAGCAACCTCAGGCTTGCTGTTCCAGCAAGCCATGGCTTGATGTTTCCGAACAGCAACCCACGAATACATCCACTCTTGGCTCATGCTATTTTGATGTAATTTGTTGATTGCGAATATAGTAAAAATAAATGTTGAGTTCATATTATTTTTAATAGGTATTATAAGTTAAATATGTTAATTTTAAATTTTTATTTGATCACTAACTGTTAAATTTCATCATTGTAGGTAGATGAAGAATAATATCGATGCTAGGAATGCACTAGATGTTTTCTTGAAGTTTATTTTTATATCCGTGTAGTAAGTTTATTTTGTAGTAGGAAAGACTTTTATTTTGGTAGTGGCTTTGTTCACTATAGTTTAAGTACCGTCTTTGTTTACAAACTTTGTTTATGGATTGAGTTCAATTTCAAAAATGGAAGCGACTACTAGTCATGTTTTTATATAATTATTTTTCATTTGAATTTTTTGGTGAAGCAGCTGTACTATGATAATATTGTGGTTTAGGGTAATGATATGTGTGCAAATGTAACATCATGATATGGATGTTGTAAATTTAGCACCAGTAGACGACAACATAAACAAATTGTTGTGCAAATATTAGTGATGGTGTTTCATAAATGCTGATAAAACCTTGTTAACTTTTTACAGCGTGTGACAAACGCTGTTCGAAAATTAATAACAGCATTTAATATATGTTGTGCATATGTTGTGTAAATATTGCTAATAGCATTTCATGATTACTGATAAAACGAGAGAGAACTTTTTTACAGTGTGTAAAAAACGCTGATAAATATTAGTAACAGCGTTTAAAATTAGCTGTTGAAAGTCTAAGTGTGTACATTTTTTGACAACATGTTTCAAACGCTGTCAATTTTTTAAAATAGCAACTAAAATAAGTTGTGTATGACATATTAACAGCTAGTTAGAAACACTGTAAAACGTGAAATGCAACAGCATTTGTTTTACTATTGTTGAAAAAATGGGCCTACGACAACATGTCGTTATACAATGCTCATCAAAACACTGTAAAATCGTACAACAACGTTTTTGGGACGCTGTTAAAAGATTTTTTTGGTGTAATGAAACATGCATAAATTTGAACATGAAAAATGTTTAGAAATCAGTGGTCAGTAGTGAAATAAATTAGAAATAGAAACAATTTTACCTTGTTCAAACCTTGAAGGATTGACATATACACCAATGATCCTGGATGCAACAACAATCCTAACTCCTTCAACAGCCTAAATATGTTTATATGAACACAAAAATGCATTAATGGAAGTAATAAATAAGCATTATACCAAATAGTACTAAATAAAGAAGAGGTACATACAGCAAGACCGATAGCCACTAGTCCAAAAACAGCCGCATTCGATACTTTTGTTGGTTTTGCAACATTCAATGCAGCACTAAGTCATAAATTCATTTTCAAATCTTTGTGCAAGACATGGGAGAGGGGGCAGTACCCTCTTGATAATGTGGGAGTTGCGATTCAGGTGACTATTATGATTATGGTACTTGTTATTACAATTATGGTAATGGTTCTTGTTATTACAATTTCGGTACTACTACAATAATTTATAAACATACAAGACCCATCTTCCTTAGTTGGAATGCTACATAGTTCTAATTTGTCTTTATTTTGCAGTTCATGTTGTTAACCGATAATCTAAGTTCATGATATACTGATTTTTTTTCATGGTTCACATAGAGATGTAACCTTCTCTACATTAAACCATGCATTAAAGACTCTAACTATTATAGTGGAATATTTAAAATAACTCTTCTAATAAAAGCAAGTGAATTAACTCCTGATAGAAAGAAAAAACTTAGATGAAGCCAATATGAAACTGCTTTGATGGTAGAGAAGGAAAGCATCATCCTATTTAGTTCAGTTCAATTGTAGATCTTTAATCCTGCAAAACATAATAAACAATATTTTAGTAAAAAAAAAACATATTTTAACTATATTTTTTCGCATTCGAATTCTAGTAAACTTGACTAGTAATATATAATTTTTGGCAGCTTTTCATTAGTATTTTTGGCATGGTAATAGCAACCTAATATTGTTTAAATAATTAGGTTTGGCTCGACTGAGGAGTTTTCACAATGATTTAACATTTCAAAATGAAAAAAAAACCACTTAAACAAAGAAGACTGGTTTTTTTTAAGTGCATTCTAATAAGGTAAACACCTTAATAATCATCATAAAAAGTAGTCACCTAATGCAAAAAATAGTCTGCAAGAAAGTAATAACCCACAAAAAATGAAAGTAGCAAATGTTATTGAAAGATTAACAGAAAAAAAACTGATAACATTATCTTTACACAAATTGAAACATTTGAAGAAGATCTACTCCATCAACTTGTTAATATCTGTCGTTCTTTTACCTAAAAATATAAGTAAGAAATAAAGCTTACTTGCAATTTCATGCACCAGTAAAGGTTAATGAATGAACAAATTATGTGATAGCTTAAGAACTTTATAGGTAATATTCTGACTACTCTTGGGTCATTCTCATGTAGGAATAAACATGGAGAAGAGAAAGAATTGTTTGGGAGAAAACAAAATTATAGTTGGGAAATAAGAATTTCGGTGTGAATGGGTTATATGTGTATAATTTGAAAAGTGATAACAAAACAATATTTCAAAAGAGAGTCATATGTAACAAAATGGTCCAGTGTATTATAGTACAGATGAATATACAATAGTGTAAGACCTGATAAGTTAAATAATGTATTACTTACTAGCATCAATAAGACGACAATATATAGCATTAGTCCGTTAAGTCTAAAATAATAGTTGAAACATACGGGAAATTCCGAGGTAAACATTGAAAAGGTGGATTGAAAAATATATTAATAAAAACAGTGTTGGTAAGAGAATTGTAATTGATTACCTATTTTAACTCATTTACCCATAATCACTAAACATGGTGATAGCTAATCCACTTAAGTGTTTACGACTTCAAGGACATGTTATTAGCTTCTTGAGGTCCAAAGTCTCAATGAAAATAATTCTTTAACTTTATATAACTAAAACATAGCATTAATAACTACTCTATTTAAAAATGACCCATTGTTTTATCTCGAAATTTGTATATTTCAACAGTATATAAATTTTGTACCTGTTTGCACGTTAATCAACATGCAAACTGATGTTTGTTATCATACATTGTTATATTATATATAAGCTAGTTTCTTATATTTTCCTTCGCTTGTGCATGCCATGTTTGGGTAAGCAGGGGCGGACGCAGTGTAAGCTGAGCTAGGGCAGAGGCCCTATCTGAGAAAATTTTTTTGTAGCAAAATTACCATCCGATTAACGTTCTGCCCCAACTGGGGCATGAAGCATGCCTTAGCTGCTTCTCTACATGAAGCCATATTTGCTTGTTTTGTGATAAGTTAGTAGATGTTGATATATATCTATGAAACTTTAAACAGTTCTTACAATATGGGACAAAATTTGGCCCTAGCTCAGACAAAGAGCTAGGTCCGCCAATGTGGGTAAGACCTTATTTGTTGGGACACAAGACTATTTCAAAGCCAGAGTTACCATATTTAACCTAAAGATATAGAAGTGTAAAAAAAGCAACAAAATTCAATTGTTTATGTGGTAGATGCAGTTGTAATTTAATATTCCAAAAAATGTCTATTAATATCTCAGATAACACTGGAAAAGTACTCAACAAATTAAAGCATCCAAATAGCTAAAAAGAATGATACATTCATAAATTAATTCATGATTATTAGTAACTATGAACAAATGCTAATTATCCTCAATAATACAAAAGATTTGGCATTGATTATTACAGAGCATATTTTAAACAAAAATGAATAAAATAAACAAATCTTTTATAAAATAAGTATATACATAAAAAATGATTATCTATTTTACAGATAGAAGGTGTAACGCCCCACCTCTATACTCGCATTAGCCAAGGCCATTACAAGCAATATAGTCAACTAACACTACAACAAAAACACCATATTACAACTTTAATTTTACAACGGTGGTAAAAGCACTGTTGTAATAAATGTTTTTTTACAACTTTTTGGCAGAAAAGTTGTAATAAACTTATTTTTGACAACTATGTTATTTTCACAGTTGTAATAAAAGCCTATAACAACTTTTATTTTTTGACTGTTGTAATATATGACAATATTTTATAATTAAAAACTAATAATTAATATTTAATACATTATATTGATTATTTATAATTAATAACTAACAATTACTGTTAATAATCAATTAGGAAGTGATAATTAATAATCAATCTGTAATATTTAATATTTAGCAATTAAGAAGAATAATTAAAAAATATAGTCAATATTACATAATTACAATTAAACAGTTAATAATTAAAATATAATAATTAATATATAGTTATTTTCAATATTAATAATTAGTATAATTAATTATTATTTTTGACAATTAATAAATATTAAGAATTAATCATTAATATTAATAATTAAGAAGTAATAATCAAGTGGTAATATTTAATATTTGGTCATTTATTTTTCGTAATTAATAATTAATAATAAAATGTTTTTTTTGAAAACTATACAAACTTATTTTTAACGGTTCTTTTTTCTACTTGTTATAATAGCGACCTATTAGATATTAACAATAACTAATATTCAATAACTAATAATATTAACATTTAAGAATAATTTATATATAGTAATTATGCTTTGCCAAAAAAATATAATAATTAATGTTAAGGTAATAAGGTGTATGAAGCCGATTGCATTTTAATTGCTTGCAGTAACATCGCTGAAAACAAAATTTTGGTTCCGAGCTTATGTTCTTTCAAAATCGAAATTTAGATGGGAACGTGAAAATTTAGGCGGGCCTCCCTGTACCCTAAACAAAAATATCTGGACAAATCAAACAAAATTGATGTCCCCTTTTCAATTTTTACAGCTGCCATTGTTGAAATGTTTCCTCCAAAAATCAGATACAGTAAAAAATCTCGACTTCTCGCCAGAGCTGATGGTTCTGAAGCATGACAATTTCAGAAGTGGTTTCGGTGAAGACGGTATAACGCGATGATGGATCCAGGAAGACAGTAACAAAATAAATCAATTTTGGCCCTAAATAATAATTCATTTGAGTTTGAAGAAGAAGACTGTAAAACGCGCGAATGGATCCAGAACTGATGAAAATCGCTCAAGAGAAGATGAGTCAAATCTCTCCTCATGAACTCGCCAAACTCCAGCAACAGGTTTGTTTTATTTTATACTAAACACTGTTTCCAGTTATTTTGATTTATAAAATCGTGTTTCAGAAGAGAGGGAGATAGATGCGACATCGATTAAAGAAGATGACATGGTTTTCATTTGTCGACCGATGTTTTTTGCGTTTTACTATTAGAAGGTAAACCAATTTCACCAAAAAAGATGGGAAATATTGAAGAACTGTTAACAGGAAAATCAAAGAAGAACTAAATATGTTTGCTAAAGGAACAATTTTGAATGTTGCCAAACGTGTTATTTGATTGAGACCTTTTGGAGAAGTAAGCCTGAACACATTCTCATGTTCACAATGTCATGCATTCAATTTGCATCTAATAGTATTTTATGAATTTAGTGAAGTCATCGTTTCATATCGTAACCTGAATTTAGTGAAGTCCTCAATTTTTTACCACTTGCTTGTAATAACCCGAAAATCTGAGCCAATTTAAAAAATTTAAATTGGCGAATTTAGCGAATTTTGATTATTTAAAATGAATTATTTTATATAATATCGACGAGAAATTTATTTTGAATAGAATTCGAACGTATATATTTATATAGCTCAACGTTGGAATATAAATATTTATTTATAATTATAAAAGGAATTGAAAATGGCGCGGTAGTTCGATAATTCGATTTCAAATGAATGTACATGATTCAAAATAAACCGGATTTTAGTGAAACCAAAAATAATAGAATCTAATTGATAATATCTTTCCAATGAATCTGAAAATTGTAATTTCATAGCGGGGATCAAAAGTTATGTCCAGTTGAAAATTCTGAATAGTCGCTATGAAATTCAGGCCCACAAAAATAGCCATTTTGCAAACGACCTCGGATTTTGACGAAACCACTTTTGTTGGATCCGTGATGTTAAGATATTGCTAGGTTTCAAATTTTGTAATTTTTCGAATCAATATGTGGGCGTGGTGATGTTAAATGTGTTTGAACAGTTTCAGTTGATTTTAATCGACTGGAAAATGGCCCTTTTTCAAACGGTCTCAGAATTCGATGAAACTAGTTTTGTTAGGACCGTATCGTCAATAAGAAGCTAGAAAATATTTTTCTAGAATTTTTTGAGTCCGTATGTGAACCAGGTAATTTGAAATGTACGTTCAAATTCAATATATAGAGTTATATTTTAATTTTGAAGGAAACTGATCGTAACGATCGAACTGGCTTGCGATACATATCCCATTGTGTTCGGAATGGGGTTAATACGCTAGGGATGACAGTCGTTGGGTTCGAATCGGGGTTCGAATGAAAAGTCAACTCTAAAGGAGAACTAAATTAAAATAAATAATTAAATTATATATTAATACACTCACCTCTCTCTCTCACCCTATCCTCCCCGTCAGTTTACAATTAAAAAAAAATACACGGGATATCGAAATCGCGTCGCGCTTCCCGCCTCCTTCGCCAGGCGCCGTCGCGCCACAGGCGCTAGCCATCCTCCGCTCCCACTTCCTCTTCTCCCCTTCCTCCCTCCACACAAGACGCGAAGACCCCATTGCCCCAATCCCACACCAGCCTGACGTTGAGGCATCCTCCTCCACCAGCACCAGGCGCCGACGCCATCAGCACCCTCCGACGAACGGTGAACCCCCCTGACCGCTGCGATGCACTGAACCCTCCTGTAAACCGAAAAGTAAGTTTTCTTATTTTCTTATTTATTTTATTTCAGTCTTAGGTAGTATTCTAGAAAAAAAACCTGATTTATATGTATGAATCATGGAATTTATTCTCAGTTTTTTTTAGGTAATAAAAATTTGATTTTTATTAGTTAGAATAGATTTTTAATTTACAAAGAAATGCCTTTGATTTTATTTTATTTTACATTTATTTCTTTTCAGTTTTAATGTATATGTGTATTACGTTATAAATATATATATATATATATATTTGATTTTTATGAAAGAAAAAATACGATTTTTAATAGTGTAAAGGTCAGATTTTTAATCAAAGAAAGAACGGATTTTTAACGATATAAAGAAGAGATTTTTAATCTATGAAAGACAATATTTTTATATAATGAAAGGTGTGATTTTTATATAACGTAGAGATTAAAAACATGATTTTTATAATATAGAAAAGTTCAAAATATAATTTTTATATAAGGAAGATAATAAAAATATGATTTTTATTAGATGTGAAGGTTAAAAATATGATTTTTATAAGCTAGAAAATATAAAAATTCGATTTTTATATATATGAGGTGAAGATAAAAATATAGTTTTTATTGTGAAGAGAGCATTATAAAAATATATGAACATCATGTTAAAAATGTGATCTATGATTTGAACAGCATTGGAATTTCAAGCAGATCCAGACTGTTCGGCGGTTCAGAAGCAAAGCATGGCGGAGTGGAACCCTCTGTGAGAACTTCTCACCTTTTAATTTTGTTTTCTAGTTAAAATATATACTAGGATGCAGATGGTGTTTTGTAGCACCCGACACCCGTCGTCCACATACCAAGGACGGCTTGTATGCTTATTTGTTTGATTTTGATGTGTGGTTGATTGTGTGATGTGATGTGAAATGAAATAAAATATTTATATAGTTAAAACATTTTATAGTTGAAAATAGAATTTTTAATGTGTATTTGAAATGAAATTAATATAAACAAATCAAACGATTTGTTTATATACACACATTTGACTGATATTGATTGGGACGATAAATTTTACACATCGCCCAACTGCACAAAGAAAATATGTGTTTGATTGTTTGAAAACCCCACACGGGTATTGGGGTGATATATTACATACACTAATCCCAATAGTTAGTTGTATGTCGATCGATTGATTGACAGACTGTTATAAGCGTTAAATATTTATATTTGATGTTTATACAGTGTAGAACGCACTTTGGATGATGGTTGATGATTTATCGTTGCTGTTATATACGTGTGGTAGAAAATCCATATAATTAACATTATATGGTAATTGATTGGGCCTCATTCCAGTTTTGAAATAGAATATTTGAAGAGGACTATTTGAATAAAATAGTTGAATAGAAATATTTGAAAAAGAAATATTTGAAATAGAATACTTGCAAATAGAAATATATGAAGCGGTGTTGATTAGATTGACGCCATTTTAACGTGAACGATATTTATATCGATTTTATTCATTTTATAATGAATATCGAAAGTGATTTCAAAATCTGATATTTGGAAAGAATTGAAATTCGAATTAAACTGAATAGAAATGAATTCGAATTGAAATTGAATAGAAATGAATTCGAATTGAAATTGAATATAAATGAATTCGAATTGAAATTGAATTGAATTGAAAACGAACTGAAATTGAATTAGAAATCAATTTGAATTGAAATCAATTTGAAATGAATTTAAAAGGAATTAATAAGGCAAAATTCAATTTTGATTTAAAATTGAATATGAAGTTGAAACTGTTTTGAAAACGAATTTAAAACGATTTATAAAATACGTTTTGAAAGGAAATCGACAAAATATATATAATATATATATTATATATATATATATATATAGAATGGCCTGAATAGAACGCGCCGCGCTGCGACAGTTCGTGAATTTCGACCACTGGCTTCGAATGGACATTGCGGGAGATCCGATCGTCGGATTCTCCTAAAACCGGAACCGTTGGGTTCATATCGAAAAGAGCTTTCTAACGAATATTAGAGATTTGAAATCTAACGGTTGGATTTGGAATTATGTCCAAATCAAATTTGGAAAAGGTCGATGTAAGTGTAGTTCGATGGCCGTTGATGGAAATTGACTGTACGGGCCTTGATAAAATTATTAAAATTAATAATAATTTGTGTAAAATCATAAGAAATGATTTGGGAAGAATTGGGATGAAAAACTCCATATTTGAAAAGATAAAAATAGATTTTTGTCGAAATGAACTAGTTTTGAACTAGAATTATAATTTAATTATTTTTAAATAAATAAATTGGATTTGAAAAGGGTTTTAAAAGTAACCAGAATTTCCAATAATTGAATTGGAATGGATTTGAATCGAAATTGTCTTTGGAATATTTCGATGTTGGATTTCGTGATTATACAGATATTGTTATGGGAATTTGGAAGATATATTAATATCGTTATTTCCAATACGATATCTGTTGGTCGTAGAATTTGATATTGAATATAAGCCGGTATATTTTCTATTCCGAGCCTTGTATTTAATATCAAATGTGATTTAGGTTTGTTGTGAATGGTGTCTTCATTAACACTGTTCTTAAGCCCAATTGAGAAAAGGATTAAATATTTTATTTGGATTTAATGATGTGTACTAGTTAAATAATATTTAATTGGAATTGAATTGGTATTGATTTTTGGGTTTATCGTGAACAGTGTTTTAAATAACACTTATTTTTTAACCCGATAATTAATAGAATGAGATTTTGGGTTGTCGTGAACGGTATCTTCAATAATACTGTTCTTAGACCTAATAGAGTTAAGAAAATCAGAAACTAACTGGAGGTTACTTAAGTTGAATGGTCTCCTGTGTATTGATCTGATGTTGGTTTCGGCCTTCGGGGTTAACACTTAGGGCATTACACGCTTGCTAATTTACGGTTAGGGACTGATTGAAATGTGATGTGATTTTGGGGTTTATCATGAACCGTGTTTTAAATGACACTGATTCTTCAACCCAGTCAAAGATTAAAACTAAGTGGAATTTTAATGAACCTTTAATTAGATTGAAAAGATCGAGAATGGAGTATCACCAGTTTTGCTCCACGCGATAGTTAAATCTTTAATTAGATTTAAACGTGAAATTGTAATTAAATTTACCAATAACACCGTGGTGTTAGATATGTAGTAAGACCCGTTTTACTTCATTGGATGAATAGGTTGGGATTGGGAAATTGAAACAAACGATTACTTCGGTAAGGTTCGTTAATCCCGACTAGTTTGAATTGATATTCAGAAGTAGATTAAAGAATAAATTTAAAGGATTTATCTTTGATAAAATTAATGGGAACCTTTCCCTAAGAATGTGAAATTTAGAAACTAACTGTCGGTAAGCTAAGCAGAATGGTTTTCTGGATATTGATCTAATGTTGGTTTCGGCCTTCGGGGTTAATATTTGGGGAATTATTCTCTTGTTAATTTATGGTTAGTGACTGATGAATTGGAATGAGGCGTATGTTGTGTTTGTGTAACACTTGTTTATTATATATGCGAGTTATTTGGAAAGACCGGGTTTATCCCATTCTGAATAACTGATACGACGATAAGTCGAAGATGAAGACGGTGGTCGAAGACTGGAGGTCTTCACGTCGTTTGGGTGATTACTGATGATCTTGATTGGGATGTACACCCAAGAGGAGGGAATCAGTTGGTGGTTGTCCAGACGTACTTGGAGATCGATGGATATGCGGGGTACTAGGTGCCTCCGGTTTCGTTCAGACCCAGAACGGACTTGTAAATGGACTGCGTGTCTGACATTGGATTTCATTCTGTGTGACTGATATCGGTAGCATAGAGTGGTTTTCCTGTGTGGCATGCTAAGATGCAAATGATCAAGGCTTCTGTTGAAAAGCAAAGTCTTGTGGTGATGATCAAAGCACCGCCTGTGTGGCATAGCTTTGTGTAACGTTGATTCGCGAGCCTCACACCCCGTTAGTGGACCAGAAACCGGAGAGGACCTCAGGGAGGGCATGCGTTTACTTCTAGTTAGAAGTGGCATCAGTGGTTTTACACGCCCTGACGAGTTTGACTTATGTGGTTGTTGCTGTTGCAAGGCGCCTCGGTTATATCGGTTTCGGCCGATGCATTCTGGTCGGCAGACGGACCAGACTTACGCCCCAAAGGGCGGGGAAACGCAGTGTTCAGGATTTAAGTTTAATCCATTGGCCCGGCCCTGTCGCTCCAAGCGTCAATGCGCTCTGACCCTGAGACATGGGATAGATTATCTCGAAGTCGGTAAGGACTATCCTTGTGACGATCCCAAAACACCGTGACACGGTGTTAAGGATAATCATTGGAATATAACACATTAATCATCATTAGCAGATCACAGATAATAGCATGAACAGAAAATAGAATAATTTACACACATATGACAGCGGAATCAAATAGATATCATCACATCAGAGGAGCACATTACAGGATACAACTTAGTGCATAATGATACATAATCAGTCACCATCGCCAAAGGCGGAATCATACATAAGGGGTACACAAAATAAATATCAGTCTACATCGCAATGGCG
This sequence comes from Allium sativum, assembly GCA_030737875.1. Taxonomy (NCBI): domain Eukaryota; kingdom Viridiplantae; phylum Streptophyta; class Magnoliopsida; order Asparagales; family Amaryllidaceae; genus Allium; species Allium sativum. The sequence goes on along the minus strand of CM060924.1, from coordinate 1,030,033,499 downwards.
GAATCATAATATAGATACAATAATGGCGGAGAAAATACAAGTCAGCACGGTGTAGTCAAGCCTCGCCATGAGCCAAAAGTGCGTCAGAAACCTGTAACTAGGCTGCCTGTGTGAAAATGAGGGCACCCGAGTTTGCAAGGTGAAACAAACTACGAGTCAGTCATGGGACTGGTATGAGAAATCTACTTAACTTATTAACAACAATAATAAGCAAATCAAAGGAACACGCCACTTTCGCGGAACGGGTTTACTCCAATGAGTGCTAGTGCATGAAATAAAGTAAATAATTAAATCATCGCAATGCTTTTTATAAAATGAAGCCATTATAAGACTCAGGTCCCATCACACAATGCAACGCAAGCCGGAGGATAGAGTTTTTACCTTATAATGGCCAAAGATGCTTCATACAAATAAAACAAAAGTGCTTGATATTATTACTAGTGTATATATGTTCCAAAAGCAAATTCAATCATAAATATCAATCCTAGGCGGCATAGCTACCATCTACTATGTCGCCATACTAGTAATACAATCACGTCCGCATATTTCGTATTGGAAATTGGATTCCTTCATGAGTCGAGGCAAGGGGCAAGCTCCTCTCCGATTCGAGACACTCTAGCAAATGCCTCGGGACCGCACACAACAATCCCCTTGATCCTCCAAGGCCGGTCCTCTCTTACTTTTGAGGATTAATTATTCCTGAACACACGTTTCCCGGTCCTTACAGACCTATAATCGAGGCGCCTCCTATTCCAACAACCACACAGGTGAAAAGTAGATATAAATGTCAGGGCTGGGAGGTCACTGACACCACCAAAGCTAGAAAGAAACATCATGCACTCCTTGGGTCCTTCACCCGTTTTTGACTCATACCGGGGTGTGAGGCTCACGAATTCCCGTTATACAAAAAGCTATGTCACACAGACCATGCTTTGATCATCAACCACAAGAATTTGCTTTGCAACAGAAGCCTTGATCACATGCCACTTAGGCGTGCCACACAGGCAATCCACTCCATGCGACTGATTTTTGTCAATACATAACCTCTGAGCTCGTACGTCTCAGAGAAGGGCGTTAAGCAAGAGAATAAATTCTCCACCGCCAAACAGATATATATTTAACAGAGATCAATCAACACAGAACAAAATCCAATGTCAGACACACAGTCCATTTACAAGTCCGTTCTGGGTCTGAATGAAACCGGAGGCACCAATTCCTCGCATATCCATACAATCAACAATATGTTTGGACGGCTACTACTTCAGTTCCTTCATGGTAGCTACTCCAATCACGAGCATCAGTAGTGCCCATCCATCCAATGTGGAGATTGTCGGTCTTCAGCCGTCTTCGACTCTTCGACTTCTCAACGTCGATCGATTATTTGAAATGAGATAACCTCGGCCTTTTCAAATAACCCACATATATTTAGATTTTCAAATCAATTAATCACATGGTTGGACTATTCAACATTCACATTTGAGTTATTTAGTTATAATTTTCATGTCAAAAACATTCAACCATCACATATCAAGAAAACACAACAAAAATGGTTTATTTCCACTCTATATCGTCTATAGTATTTTATAACAATATATCGCCATTTTTATTTAATTTAAAACGACCATATTTAATTAAACGACGTTTCAGGTCGTGTCGATGCACTGGTGCTTCTTTTCACTAATTTTGTTTTACACATATTAGAAAATCTAACCGTTGGAACTTTCCAAATTTTATATCATTAGGAAGTTCATTTCAAAACGAATCCAACTGTTTCAGTTTTGGGAAAATCCGACGGTCGGATCTTCCACACTAGCCATTTGAAGTTACGATTTCAATTTATGAACTACAGCGTCGTTATTCGATTTAATTTAATTATATTCATATATATATATATATAATCGTTTCTGGCGCTGTTTTTCTTCAGATTTGAATTAAACATTCCAGACAATCCAACCGTCGGATCTTCACAAAGTTGGTGCCGTTGGAAAGATATTTCCAAGGCGAACTCAACAGTTGCGGTTTCGGGAAAATCCAATGGCCGGATTTCCCGTACTCGTCGTTTGAAATCACGGTTTCAAAACACGAACTGCACGACCTCGTTTCGTTTTAATTTTATTTATATTTATATAAATATAGTCCATTCAAAAATTCCTATATCGTTTTCACTTCAATTATTTCACTAACGCCTTTAAATTTCGGAAAATTTCGCCATAACCTCCTTTGTACGGGAGGGTCTGGGAAAATTCCCAAATAGCCACACGGGCGTCTCATATCGAAAAGAAAAAGAAAAAGCCAACAGGCTCATAAAATCATCACCCAAACAAAACAGTAAATGTGTACCTATTTGTCGGGCACAAAATTTTATTCCTCTTCTCTAGCCCCTTTGCTATAACCTATTCAATAGATATGCATGTACATATATACAATTTCTATCACTTATCATTTTTCATTCAATTTCATATTTATTTACCTTGGTTTAAAAACACAATTCACTCTAATGTTGTATGCATAGGCTAGAATCATATCATTAGCTAATTAATGTATATTTCAACTCATGCATATTTTATTTGAACAAGTGGCTATTTTTAACACTTCACATTTCAAAGATGATAATTTTGTCGAACTAAAATATATTTCAACACATGACTCTTTTATTTAGTTCCTATGCATGTTAAAAATAATATTTCTTCACAAATATTTATTTCAACGTCCACATATCTTTAGCATATCACATATATGATAAAAATGATATTTTTATCATTTAAAATATTTATTCGACAAATGGATACTTTCAACATTTCATAGTTTCAATAAAAATGTAATTTTTATTGTTCGATCTTTTTATTCAACACATGAACTTTTCCACTATACACACTTCTCAACAAATGAGCATTTCCACACATGGACCTTTTATTTATGTTGTTCATATTAGAAAGATGGAATTTTTATTGTTGAAACTATTTATATAAGGCGAATATTTTTCATACTTCATATATATATAAAAATGTGATTTTTATTGTTTAAACACTTCATTCATTCACAAATGAATTTAATTTTCACACAACACTTTTCAACACATGAACATTTCCACACATGGATATAGTTTCAACATATGACTTTAATTTCAACGCACGAAAATAATTTCAACATATGAAAATAATTTCAACAGATGAAAATAATTCTAACACACAACGATTATTCAAAATTTCGACAGCATAACGGCAGGGTAGTTAAACCCGGCACCGTCCCTAGTACGGCTCCTCGCTCTATCTTAAAACCTCGCGGTTTTTGACAATGGGGATTCATGCATCCAATTCGCACGCAGGCGGCATATTTAATTTTTATTTCCACAAATATTTCCAATTCATTTCAATCACCAATGGGTATTTTTCAACCACAACCAAACAATATCAACCACACATAATTATTCAACCATTCGCATTTTTCATCCAATATTTCACACCAATTCACAACAATAAATATCGTCCATGGTTTGTGGACGAGGGGAGTACATATATATATATTTATATATATATATATATAATTGCTATATTTCACTTGCATTTCAACACATATATCAATTATTCTATGCATGTAAAATTCATACTTCGCTTATATAACTTACACTACGCATGTACATGAGGTATACGACACGTATGTAATTTATATTTCGCTAATATAAATTATACACGACATTTCCCATTCAAATTCATGTTAATTTAGATTTCTCACATTGGTTTTCGGGGTGCTAAAAATCGATATGATGTCAGAAAAATCCGCGGCTTCTTCTATTAGGTAGAGAGCTTCCTTGCGGTCCTGATGTTTCCTGTTTCATCGAATTTCGTCAATACACTAAAAAGATATGATTTTTCAAAGTGTAAACATAAAAAAACTCACCTTTCACGAAGGTTCTAAACTAGGTTTACGGTTTTCGTGAGTATCGGGGCACGAGGGGATGATAGGCGAGTTGGACGTGGAAGAGGGAGGAGAGGGCTATCTGGCGGTGATGGTTTGCTGGCGTTCGGTGGTCAGGATTGGCGGCGGCGGCGCTGGGAAGGTCGAAACTTTGGACGCTCGATTCAGGCGGAGGAGGGGTTGGTCGGCGTCGAACTGGGGTCGGATTTGAAGGGGAGGCGAAGGCGGTTCGAGCGGTGGCGGAGGCTGTAGGTGGCGGTAGCGGCGGCGATCGGTCGGGGAAGTTTCGAGCACGGGTCGTCGTTCGTTCGAGGGTTTTCTTTTTTTTTTTATAAAATTAAGAATGGCTAATTCTGATTGGCCGAGGACTTTTTTAACTTTTTAAATAGTGTTTTCTCAAACAAACTCCTTTTTAAACCCAACGACTGTCGCCCCTAGCTAAATACCCCCATCCCGGACACAATGGGATATGTTTCGTTGGCCAATTCGACTGTTACAGTCAGTTATTTTTCAAATTAAAGTATAAAACATTTAATTTTTAACTTTGAACGTACATTTCAATTTTCCAGGGCCACAAACTGATTCGAAAAATTCCAGAAAAATAAATCTAGCTATGTTTTGACTCTACGGTCCCAACAAAACTAGTTTCGTCGAATTCTGAGATCGTTTGAAAAATGGCCATTTTCTGGTCGATCCAATTTAACAGAAATTGACCAGACGCATTTTCTTTTGCCACGCTCACATACTAGCTTCAAAAATTATGAAATTTGAAACCTAGCAATAGTTTGACATCCCGGACCCAACAACAGTGGTTTCGTCGAATTCCGAGGTCGTATGCAAAATATCAATTTTCCTGGGCTATATATTCTATATAGCGACCATTTTGAAAATTCATTCGGCCATAACTTTTGATTCCCGTCATGAAACTTTGATTTTTCAGATTCGTTAGAAAGGTATTGACTAACAGATTTAGATATTTTTGGTTTTGCTAAAATCCGTTTCATTTTCCACCCTGCAAAGTCAGTCAAAGTTTGAATTCAAATTTTCGAACTGACTCACTATTTCTAATTCACTCTTTTATTGAAATATTCAATTTCAATTTTTCAAATTCCTTTGAAATCACCAATTTAAAAATTTTAAATTGGCTCGTATTTTCTGGGTTATTACAATCTCCCCCACTTAAAACTTTTCGTCCTCGAAAAGGAAACAATAGTAAAGTAGGAAATAAAATGTAAATGCAAAGTATTGTAAAGGTACCTTGCACCGGAGTCAGTCAAAGATATCCACTTTGCATTTTGGGTAAGCTTGCTTAATGCTTTCCTCAGTCTCCCAAGTACAGTCTCTAGGATCACTACTCCATTGCACTTTAACTAAATGAACCTTTTTGCTTCTTAGTTCTCTAGTTTCTTTGCCAACAATCTTTAATGGCTCTCTTCTGATTGATAATTCTGGAGTTATATCTATATCCTGTTGTGTTGCTTCTTCTACAACAAGATCCGGATCATGCACATGTCTTCTAAGTTGAGATACGTGAAATACATCATGCACTCCAGGCAACCAATCTGGTAATTGAACCTTATAAGCAAGAGTTCCAATTCGTTCGAGTAAAGGAAAGGGACCAATAAATCTCGGTGCCAACTTCCCGGTTTTGCCAAATCTGATTACTCCTCTCATCGGAGAAACTTTCAAATAAACTTGATCACTAACAGCAAATGTCAAATCTCTCCTTCTAGAATCTGCATAACTTTTCTGTTGGCTTTGGGTGGTTCTCAAACACTTTTTGATGAAGTCGACTTTATCAGATGCTTCTCTAATCGTATCGGGTCCTAACACAAGTCTGTTGCAAGGTTCTACCCAACATGCTGGATATCTGCAGGGTCTGCCATATAATGCTTCAAATGGCGACATTCCCAAACTTGCTTGATAGCTATTGTTATATGAGAATTCTGCCAAATGTAAGTGATCTTCCCATGACCCACCAAAATCAATTATACAAGCCCGCAATAAATCTTCTAGAATTCTATTCACCGGCTCAGTTTGGCCATCTGGTTGAGGGTGATAAGCGGTGCTCATTTTCAGTTTTGTTCCCAATTCTGTCTGGAAAGCCTCCCAGAATTTGATAGTGAATATCGGGTCTCTATCACTAACTATGCTGATGGGAATTCCATGCAGCTTAACAATTTCTTTGAAGTATATCTGCGCTAGACTTTGAGCAGTTCTATTGGATCTGACAGGTATAAAATGGGCAGTCTTCGTGAAGCGATCTACGATTACCCAAATGCTGTCATTACCTTTTCTGGTTCGCGGCAAACCATCTATGAAATCCATGGAAATCTGTTCCCATTTCCAACCTGGGACTTCCAACGGTTGCAACAATCCTGCTAGCTTCTGTTGGTCGCTCTTGGCCAATTGACAAGTAGGACATCAGCTAACATACAAAGAAATATCCCTTTTCATTGCCTTCCACCAGAAAGTGCGTTTGATATCGTTGTACATTTTACTCACCCCAGGATGGATGCAAAATTTGGATTTATGGCATTCGTCTAACACTTCTCTTTTGAGCTCAAGAATGTCAGGAACACATATTCTTCTATTCAGCCTCAGAACTCCCTCACTATCCACCTGGAAACTGGAGCCTTCGCCCCTTTGAATCCTTCTTATCATCTCTTTCACAAAATTGTCACTTTTCTGAATAACATATATTCTATCAATCAATCCAGGTGTAATTATAAGATTGGCAAAGATTGCGGTTTTTCTACTAAGCGCATCTGCTACAACGTTAGCTTTCCCCGGCGTATATAGGATATCAAGATCATACGCTGCAAGAAATTCTAGCCAACGCTGCTGTCTCAAATTCAGATCTTTCTGGGTGTATAAATACTTCAATGATTGATGTTCTATGTACAGTATAAATTTCTCGCCTAATAAATAATGCCTCCAGATTTTCAATGCAAAAACAATGGCTAGCAACTCAAGATCATGAGTCACATAATTCTTCTCATGCGGTTTCAGTTGGTGGCTTGCATAAGCGACTACTTGGCCTCTTTGCATTAACACTACACCAAGGCCTCTAATAGAAGCATCTGTCCAAACCATTAAATCTTGATTGCCATCAATAATAGTTAACAATGGAGCAGTGGTTAGTTTCGATTTCAATTCCTGGAAAGCTTTTTCACAGTCGGAAGTCCACTTAAACTTCTCATGTTTCTTTGTGAGTTTCGTTAACGGACATGATATCTTCGAAAAATCCTTAACGAACTTTCGATAATAACTAGCCAACCCCATAAAACTTCTAACTTCCGTGGGAGTAGTGGGTTGTTTCCAGTCTTGAATTGCTATTATTTTGCTTGGGTCAACAGAAATTCCTTTCTCTGACACGACATGGCCAAGAAATTTGACTTCTTCTTGCCAGAAGACACATTTAGAGAATTTGGCTTTGAAGACGTTCTTCCTTAAAATCTCCAATACTTGTTCTAAGTGTTTTTCATGCTCGGGTTTTGATTTGGAGTAGATTAAAATATCATCGATAAATACGAGGACAAATTTATTCAGCACTCCCCTGAACACTCTATTCATAAGATCGACAAAGTATGCTGGAGCATTGCATAGGCCAAACGGCATTACTAACCATTCATAAAATATGTCTGGACCTCTGAAAGCTGTCAAAGGAACACACTTTTCTGCTATTCTCAATTGATGAAAACCTGTAGCTAGGTGCATTCGGGAAAATACTTTCGCCCCATTCAATTGGTCTAGCAAATCATCGATGCGGGGTAATGGATACTTATTTTTGAGTGTCTGTTTGTTGAGGTCTCGGTAATCAACGCATAATCGAAGAGTACCGTCTGACTTTGGGACAAACACAACAACTGCACCCCAATTAAAAAAACTAGGTCTGATTAGACCCTTCCACAACAGTTGATGGGTTTGATCGCCTAATTCTTCTTTTTCTTTCGGAGTCATTCTGCGAATTGGATGTACCACTGGTCTGGCATTGGGAATTAGATCGATTCGGAATTCTATTTCTCTTTGCGGAGGTAAGCTTTCAACTTCTTCAAACACATCCGCATAGTTTCTAACAATCGGAATCTTCTCTATGGAAGTGGGGATAAGTTCTAATGCCGACCAAAATTCTTCTCTATTTGGATTCGAACCATGACAGGGTACCGTAATATATCCAAGCTTCGTTCGAATTTTAACAATTCTTTCTACAAAATTTACCTCAGCTTCGTATTTCGTTAACCAATCTAGCCCGAGAATGATATCAAATTCGGGAAAATCCATAACAATTAAATCAAAGGGAAACTTGTAGGAAGAATAAGAGACTGGCACTCTATAATATGAACCGAGAGTAATAGGACCCCCTATCGGGTTATGAACTTCCACTGATTCCTTGAGCTTTCGTTGTTTTAACTGTAATTTGTGCACTGTGTTTTTAGCAATAAAACTACGCGACGCACCCGTGTCAAACAATATAGAAACAGGAATATTTTTAATTGTAAGGGTACCTCCCAAAATATCAGGTTTACCTGCTCCGTCGGAAGCAACTGGCGGGCTCGACCCGTCATAGACGTGAGATACGGTAGCTTTCTTCAGCAAAGGATAGTCTTTGACCAGATGATCGGTCTTGCGACAGTTGAAGCACGAGCGAGGGTTCTGGGAGCCTTGGCTCGAGCCTTTAGAATTTGTCTTCTGCCTCTTCGGAACTGTGCAGACGTTTGAGTAGTGCCCCGGCTTGCCACAGTTAAAGCAATTTCCTCTTGGCGGCTTGTCAGTCTGAGGTTTTGAAGATGCTGCTTGGCTTGACTCGCCTTGATTTACAGCAGGCTTGCGCTTGTTTCTGGCTTGGCTTCTAGCGCGATCCTGATCCAGATGCCTTTGATCAAGGTCTTCATAGTTGCATGTCATTTCCACCAGTTCGTTGAATTCCAGCTTGACATGGGCCATGGCTCTATCATGATATTGTCGTCTTAGCCCAAGGATAAACCTCTTATTTTTGGACTTCGCAGTGGCGACGAGCTCCGGAGCATAGGGCGACAATAGTGTAAATTTATTCAGATAATTCTGCATGAAAAGATCCCCCTGCTGGAGGTTGGCGAAGTCATCGTGCATTCGTTCTAAAGCTTGTTCTGGGACATATTTCTCCTTGAAGAGTTCTTTGAATCCATCCCACGTTCTTCCAGCTTCTCTATTCCCGGCGGTGAGAGATTCCCACCATAGTTCATCTTCTTCCTGCATAAGCCAGGCACCCATAATAGCTTTGTCTTCGTCTCCAAGCCTTAGGCCTTCAAGAATTTTCTCGCATGTTATGAGCCATGCAAGGGCCTCTATTACTGTGCCAGTTCCCGAGAAGGTCTTGCCTCCTAAGTTTTTATATCTCTTGGCTACGCGGTCTAGCTCGAAGTATTGAGCTGCCGGAGGTTGTATCAATGGTCCTTCTTGAGCTGGGCCTTCTCCCCTTCCTCGACCTCCGTCGGCACGGCCTCCTCTAGCGGCGGCTGCTCTGGTAGCCATTTGTCAAATTCTGTATAAGCAAGAAAAGAGTCAGCTAACAGAAAGGATAGTTTATTGCCTAGTTAAGCAGAGAGTTTACGGAAAGATAACGATGGACTGATCAACTTGTTTTTGCTATTCTGCTCAGCTCATTCTAGGACTTTACTAGTCCTATCTCTAATGAGCGACTCACCTTAGAATACTACTGATTCTATTTTGACGAAGTGTTTAATGTGTTAGACTCCAGAACTAAGGTTAACCAAAGCTCTGATACCAGCTGTGATGATCCCAAAACCCCGTGACATGGTGTTAAGGATAATCATTGGAATATAACACATTAATCATCATTAGCAGATCACAGATTATAGCATAAACATAAAATAGAATAATTTACACACATATGACAGCGGAATCATATAGATATCATCACATCAGAGGAGCATAGTACAGGATACAACTTAGTGCATAATGATACATAATCAGTCACCATCGCCAGAGGCGGAATCATACATAAGGGGTACACAAAATAAATATCAGTCTACATCGCCAATGGCGGAATCATAATATAGATACAATAATGGTGGAGAAAATCCAAGTCAGCACGGTGTAGTCAAGCCTCGCCATGAGCCAAAAGTGCGTCAGAAACCTGTAACTAGGCTGCCCGTGTGAAAATGAGGGCACCCGAGTTTGCAAGGAGAAACAAACTACGAGTCAGTCATGGGACTGGCATGAGAAATCTACTTAACTTGTTAACAACAATAATAAGCAAATCAAAGGACCACGCCACTTTCGCGGAACGGGTTTACTCCAATGAGTGCTAGTGCATGAAATAAAGTAAATAATTAAATCATCGCAATGCTTTTTATAAAATGAAGCCATTATAAGACTTAGGTCCCATCACACAATGCAACGCAAGCCGGAGGATAGAGTTTTTACCTTATAATGGCCAAAGATGCTTCATACGAATAAAACAAAAGTGCTTGATATTATTACTAGTGTATATATGTTCCAAAAGCAAATTCAATCATAAATATCAATCCTAGGCGGCATAGCTACCATCTACTATGTCGCCATACTAGTAATACAATCACGTCCGCATATTTCGTACTGGAAATTGGATTCCTTCATGAGTCGAGGCAAGGGGCAAGCTCCTCTCCGATTCGAGACACTCTAGCAAATGCCTCGGGACCGCACACAGCAATCCCCTTGATCCTCCAAGGCCGGTCCTCTCTTACTTTTGAGGATTAATTATTCCTGAACACACGTTTCCCGGTCCTTACAGACCTATAATCGAGGCGCCTCCTATTCCAACAACCACACAGGTGAAAAGTAGATATAAATGTCAGGGCTGGGAGGTCACTGACACCACCATAGCTAGAAGGAAACGTCATGCACTTCTTGGGTCCTTCTCCCGTTTTTGACTCATACCGGGGTGTGAGGCTCACGAATTCCCGTTATACACAAAGCTACGTCACACAGACCATGCATTGATCATCAACCACAAGACTTTGCTTTGCAACAGAAGCCTTGATCATATGCCACTTAGGCGTGCCACACAGGCAATCCACTCCATGCGACTGATTTCTGTCAATACATAACCTCTGAGCTCGTACGTCTCAGAGAAGGGCGTTAAGCAAGAGAATAAATTCTCCGCCGCCAAACAGATATATATTTAACAGAGATCAATCAACACAGAACAAAATCCAATGTCAGACACACAGTCCATTTACAAGTCCGTTCTGGGTCTGAACGAAACCGGAGGCACCAATTCCTCGCATATCCATACAATCAACAGTATGTTTGGACGGCTACTACTTCAGTTCCTTTATGGTAGCTACTCCAATCACGAGCATCAGTAGTGCCCATCCATCCAATGTGGAGATCGTCGGTCTTCAGCCGTCTTCGACTTCTCAACGTCGATCGATTATTTGAAATGAGATAACCTCGGCCTTTTCAAATAACCCACGTATATTTAGATTTTCAAATCAATTAATCACATGGTTGGACTATTCAACATTCACATTTCAGTTATTTAGTTATAATTTTCATGTCAAATACATTCAACCATCACATATCAAGCAAACACAACAAAATTGGTTTATTTCCACTCTATATCGTCTATAGTATTTTATAACGATATATCGCCATTTTTATTTAATATCAAACGGCCATATTTAATTAAACGACGTTTCAGGTCGTGTCGATGCACTGGCGCTTCTTTTCACTAATTTTGTTTTACACATATTAGAAAATCTAACCGTTGGATCTTCCCAAATTTTATATCATTAGGAAGGTCATTTCAAAAAGAATCCAACGGTTTCAGTTTTGGGAAAATCCGACGGTCTGATCTTCCACACTAGCCATTTGAAGTTACGATTTCAATTTACGAACTGTAGCGTCGTTATTCGATTTAATTTAATTATACTCATATATATATATATAATCATTTCTGGCGCTGTTTTTCTTCAGATTTGAATTAAACATTCCAGACAATCCAACCGTCGGATCTTCACTAAGTTGGTGCCATTGGAAAGATATTTCCAAGGCGAACCCAACGGTTGCGGTTTCGGGAAAATCCAATGGCCGGATTTCCCGTACTAGTCGTTTGAAATCACGGTTTCAAAACACGAACTGCACGGCCTCATTTCGTTTTAATTTTATTTATATTTATATATTTATATAAATATAGTCCATTCAAAAATTCCTATATCGTTTTCACTTCAATTATTTCAATAACGCCTTTAAATTTCGAAAAATTTCGCCATAACCTCCTTTGTACGGGAGGGTCTGGGAAAATTCCCAAATAGCCACATGGGCGTCTCAAATCGAAAAGAAAAAGAAAAAGCCAAGCGGCTAGCCAACAGGCTCATAAAATCATCACCCAAACTAAACAGTAAATGTGTACCTATTTGTTGGGCACAAAATTTTATTCCTCTTCTCTAGCCCCTTTGCTATAACCTGTTCAATAGATATGCATGTACATATATACAATTTCTATCACTTATCATTTTTCATTCAATTTCATATTTATTTACCTTGGTTTAAAAACAACATTCACTCTAATGTTGCATGCATAGGCTAGAATCATATCATTAGCTAATTAATGTATATTTCAACTCATGCATATTTTATTTGAACAAGTGGCTATTTTTAACACTTCACATTTCAAAGATGTTAATTTTGGTGAACTAAAACATATTTCAACACATGACTATTTTATTTAGTTCCTATGCATGTTAAAAATAATATTTCTTCACAAATATTTATTTCAACGTCCGCATATCTTTAGCATATCACATATATGATAAAAATGATATTTTTATCATTTAAAATATTTACTCGACAAATGGATACTTTCAACATTTCATAGTTTCAATAAAAATGTAATTTTTATTATTCGATCTTTTTATTTAACACATGAACTTTTCCACCATACACACTTCCCAACAAATGAGCATTTCCACACATGGACATTTTATTTATGTTGTTCATACTAGAAAGATGGAATTTTTATTGTTGAAACTATTTATATAAGGCGAATATTTTTCATACCTCATATATATATATATGTGATTTTTATTGTTTAAACACTTCATTCATTCACAAATGAATTTAATTTTCACACAACACTTTTCAACACATGAACATTTCCACACATGGATATAGTTTCAATATATGACTTTAATTTCAACGCATGAAAATAATTTCAACATATGAAAATAATTTCAACAGATGAAAATAATTCTAACACACAAAGATTATTCAAAATTTCGGCAGCATAACGGCAGGGTAGTTAAAACCGGCACCGTCCCTAGTACGGCTCCTCGCTCTACCTTAAAACCTCGCGGTTTTTGACAATGGGGATTCATGCATCTAATTCGCACGCAGGCGGCATGTTTAATTTTTATTTCCACAAATATTTCCAATTCATTTCAATCACCATTGGGTATTTTTCAACCATAACCAAACAATATCAACCACAAACAATTATTCAACCATTCGCATTTTTCATCCAATATTTCACACCAATTCACAAGAATAAATATCGTCCATGGTTTGTGGACGAGGGGAGTATGTATATATATATATATATATATATATATATATATATAATTGCTATATTTCACTTGCATTTCAACACACATATCAATTATTCTATGCACGTAAAATTCATACTTCGCTTATATAGCTTACACTACGCATGTACATGAGGTATACGACACGTATGTAATTTATATTTCGCTAATATAAATTATACACGACATTTCCCATTCAAATTCATGTTAATTTAGATTTCTCACATTGGTTTTCGGGATGCTAAAAATCGATACGATGTCAGAAAAATCCGCGGCTTCTTCTATTGGGTAGAGAGCTTCCTTGCGGTCCTGATGTTTCTTGTTTCATCGAATTTCGTCAACACACTAAAAAGATATGATTTTTCAAAGTGTAAACATAAAAAAAACTCACCTTTCACGAAGGTTCTAAACTTGGTTTATGGTTTTCGCGAGAATCGGGGCACGAGGGGATGATCGGCGAGTTGGACGTGGAAGAGGGAGGAGAGGGCTATCTGGCGGTGGTGGTTTGGTGGCGTTCGGTGGTCACGATCGGCGGCGGTGGCGCTGGGAAGGTCGAAACTTTGGACGCACGATTCAGGCGGAGGAGGGGTTGGTCGGCGTCGAACTGGGTTCGGATTTGAAGGGGAGGCGAAGGCGGTTCGAGCGGTGGCGGTGGCGGAGGCTGTAGGTGGCTGTAGCGGCGGCGATCGGTCGGGGAAGTTTCGAGCACGGGTCGCCATTCGTTCGAGGGTTTTTTTTAAAAAAATTATGAATGGCTAATTCTGATTGGCCGAGGACTTTTTTAATTTTTTAAATAGTGTTTTCTCAAACGAACTCCTTTTTAAACCCAACGACTGTCGCCCCTAGCTAAATACCCCTATCCCGGACACAATGGGATATGTTTCGTTGGCCAATTCGACTGTTACAGTCAGTTATTTTTCAAATTAAAGTATAAAACATTTAATTTTTAACTCTGAACGTACATTTCAATTTGCCAGGGCCACAAACTGATTCGAAAAATTCCAGAAAAATAAATCTAGCTATGTTTTGACTCTACGGTCCCAACAGAACTAGTTTCGTCGAATTCTGAGATCGTTTGAAAAAAGGCCATTTTCTGGTCGATCCAATTTAACAGAAATTGACCAGACGCATTTTCTTTTGCCACGCTCACATACTAGCTTCAAAAATTATGAAATTTGAAACCTAGCAATAGTTTGACATCCCGGACCCAACAAAAGTGGTTTCGTCGAATTCCGAGGTCGTATGCAAAATATCAATTTTCCTGGGCTATATATTCTATATAGCGACCATTTTGAAAATTCATTCGACCATAACTTTTGATTCCCGTTATGAAACTTTGATTTTTCGGATTCGTTAGAAAGGTATTGACTAACAGATTTAGATATTTTTGGTTTCGCTAAAATCCATTATATTTTCCACCCTGCACAGTCAGTCAAAGTTTGAATTCAAATTTTCAAATTGACTCACTATTTCTAATTCACTCTTTTATTGAAATATTCAATTTCAATTGTTCAAAAACCTTTGAAATCACCAATTTAAAAATTTTAAATTGGCTCGTATTTTCCGGGTTATTACAATCCTTTGCCTTGGTTCACAGACAGAAATCCAATTTCCAAATACGTGACTTTGCGGTTTTGATTGTAGAGCCTAGTATGGCGACATAGTGGGATGGGGCGCTTATGCCGTCTATGATTGATACTTATGATTTGAAGTTGTTTTATACACTATACACTTATAATAGTATCAAATGATTTGTTTTAAACGTACTAAGCATGTTTGGCTATTATAAGGGAAGACCCTATCCCCCGGCTTTCGTTGCATTGTGTGGTAGGACCTGGGTCTTATAATAGCTTCATTTTTCTTTATTTAGCATTGCGTTGTTTGTTTTATGCACTGGTATTCTTAGGAGGAAACCCGTTCCGTGTTATACGGAGTGGTCCCATGATTTACGTAACTTTAAAAATAAAGATTAATAAATGTTTTAGTTCTTACACCAGTCACATAACTGACCTAGAGTTTATTGTTTTAACCTAAACTCTGGGTGCCCTTATTTTCGACACGGGCAACTAGTAGTTTTGGTTTTGCAGATTTATATTCACAGGATCCTAGTTTACAGCTAGAACGATATCCGGAAAGCTTTGTATTCGTGTATCACTTCTAGTTGTGTATTGTATTATTTTCCGCTGCTATGTAATGTATTGTAATCTCTGATATTTATCGAATGTAATATTCATTTATACTCTGTATATTCTTGTACTCTGATGGAATTGTTGTAATTAACAATGAAATGTTCTTCCGTCTGCGTTCTATTTTGTCGTGTTCCCAAAACAATCAGGCGTTTCGAACAGTCTGGGTCGGTTTAGCGACTGATTCGGATCGAGCGAAATTCCTAGTTGTCACAGTTGGTATCAGAGCTTTGGTTTACAAAGCTCAGAGATCAAGACACATTAGAACCGTACAAAAGAATTCATCAGATATTGGATTAGTAATATCCAGTAGGAATGACTCGTTAGAGATAGGATCAGTAGCATCCTAGAACGAGTGTGAAGAGTATATTTTTAAAACAAAAACAATTTTTTGCTTTGAAAATTTTAAATCAATTATTCGTATTTGATTATTTATTTATATTTAATTTGGACAATCCAATATATAAAGATTTTGCATATACGTCTTGCAAACGTGTATTCGAAGTTTTAATGTATTGGATAGTTGTAGAATCGCACTCTAGTGCCCGGGGATAATTCTGGTGACGGGGCACCATCGCCAGTATTTATTTTCGAGCGACGAAAGTGAGATTTCTATATATTTCCAATTGAATGTTGTGAGAACCGAAACTAGATAGGGCTTATTGTTATGATTTCTCATCAAAAATCTGATTTTTGACTATGTATCAAAGTTATGAATTTGAAAAGCTAATCAACTAATTGATTTATGGTTGTGTTGTTGATTACTGGTTGATTAATTAAAATTTGTACCCTATAACCAAATTGAATCAAATAGTGAATTGTATTGAAAATTGGTCGCATTTGCATGCATATACATGTACTTACATTGAACAGGTCATAGCAAGGAGGCTAGAGCAGAGAAATAAAATTGTTTGCCCGACAAATAGGTATATGTTTACCATAATTTACTGTTTTGTTTAGGTGATGATGATTTTATGAGCCGATTAGCTAGCCGCTTGGCTTTTTTCGTTTTCTTTTTGAGATCAGAGAGCCTGTATGGCAATTTCGGGATTTTCCCGGTGCTCCCGGTGCAGGGGAGGTTATGGCGAAATTTTTCGAAAATTTAGGGTGTTAGCCAAATTTTTGAAAAATTTGAAAAATTTTTAGAAACTTAAAAGTTGAAGAACTTAAGCCGTAAGGAAAATACTGGAAGTTGAGTTGATTTGTTAAACAACTTTCGGCTTAGTTCCTTTTCGTGGACGAAAAGTTTTAAGTGGGGGAGATTGTAATAACCCGGAAATATGAGCTAATTTAAAAATTTTAAATTGGCGAATTTAGCGAATTTTGATTATTTAAAATGAATTATTTTAAATAATATCGACGAGAAATTTATTTTGAATTGAATTCGAATGTATATATTTATATAGCTCGACGTTGGAATATAAATATTTATTTATAATTATAAAAGGAATTGAAAATGGCGCGGTAGTTCGATAATTCGATTTCACATTTCAAATGAATGTACAGGATTCAAAATAAACCGGATTTTAGTGAAACCAAAAATAATAGAATCTAATTGAGAATATCTTTCCAATGAATCCGAAAAATTGAAATTTCATAGCAGGGATCAAAAGTTATGTCCGGTTGAAAATTCTGAATAGTCGCTATGAAATTCAGGCCCTTAAAAATAGCCATTTTGCAAACGACCTCGAATTTCGATGAAACCTCTTTTGTTGGATCCGTGATGTCAAGTTATTGCTAGGTTTCAAATTTCGTAATTTTTCGAATCAATATGTGGGCGTGGCGAAGTTAAACGTGTTTGACCAGTTTAAGTTGATTTTAAGGTGAGTTTTTTACAGGTCCCTCTTAAGTTTCAAAATATAAAAAAAACCCGGTGATAAAAATAATATAGAATACATCCCTATTTTTGAATTTCCACTAAAAAATTCCAGATCTACCCTTACACACCTAAAAAACTATCCAACAACCGTTTGTCCTCATTTACTCAGTCTATCGCTCCTATAATCTCGCTCATAAACCTAATCCTACAATTCTAGAAAACCGTCGATCACTCCAACAACGATTTTTTATTACTTTTTTTGATTTTTACGAAAAAAATAGACAATTAGATCAATATATAACGTAAAATTGCATACATTCATGCAACTAAGTGGAATAATTGCATACAATTATTAATATTACGCAGAAAATAAATTATTAGTTTTGCGCAACAATAAAGTAGACGTGCATACATTAATATTGTACAGAAATAAATAATTACTTGAATGTAGAGACTACAATTTTTTTATTAAGATTTTTTGTTTTTTATGAAAAACAAGACAAAAAGATACAAATATTAATTAAAATTGCATACATTTATGCAAAAAAGTGGAATAATTGCGTACATATACAGAACTGTACTGCATAATTGCTGAAGCAAAATAAATGACAAAAAAGTAAATACAATAATAACAAGATGCATATATATATATATGCAAATAACAGAAATATGTGCATACTTACATGAAAATTTTCATAACAATTACACGTACTACATCAAAAAAAAAGTACAGACCACATTTACATGTACTACATCAAAAATTTCAGAACATTTACAAAGCAAAGATGATGGTCTGTTAAAGAACAAATAAATTTGTTAAGACCAAGTTTATTGCGCAAACCACATCTAGTAGTTTCGGTAGAAACAATTGAAGATTTCAATCATTTGGAAAAGGATGGAGGACCAAGCTTCAACAGCACCACTACACCAATATCCACCGGAGCACTGTTATTAAAAAAAAATCAACATTAATAAGCTTATTGCAGTAACCTAAAGTACAAAAACTGCTTCAGAATAATATAAATACATGCGAACAATTCAGCAAAAAACAATAATTTATGAATATTTATATGCACGTATTCTAGATATATGCATAGAAATATGAATATATTTGTAAAATAATATGCTTTTCTGATAAAAAATTGCATACATATATGCATGTATGAAGAATAGATGCATATATGTCCGCAACTTTTAATGAGAAGTTCAACAAAAAAATACAAAAATGCTTCAGAATAATATAAATACATGGTTACAATTCAGCAAAAAAACAATAATTTATGAATATTTATATGCACGTATTCCAGATATATGCATAGAAATATGAATGTATTTGTAAAATACTATGTTTTTCTGATAAAAAAAAGCATACATATATGCATGTATGAAGAAAAGATGCATATATTTCCACAACTTTTAATGAGAAGTTCAGCAAAAAAAATTACAAAAAATGTTTCAGAATAATATAAATACATGGTTACAATTCAGCAAAAAACAATAATTTATGAATATTTATATGCACGTATTCCAGATATATGCATAGAAATATGAATATATTTGTAAAATAATATGTTTTTCTGTTTTTTTGATAAAAAAATGCATACATATATGCATGTATGAAGAAAATATGCATATATGTCCGCAACTTTTAATGAGAAGTTCAGCAAAAATTTACAAAAAATGCTTCAGAATAATATAATTGCTTGTTGCGTTCTGAACTCTGGTTTAACAGAGGATAATTAGGTTTTAATTACATATGAAGGAGAAGTTGTTCCAGTTCTCTTTTACGAGGGAATTGATTTGACCCAGTTACTCAGGTGATTGTAACCCTCTTAAAAATTACATGATTCAAACATAGAAAAACGCAGAGACTATTTAAATATAACAAATAAATTTAAACAAAATCAAACTACTGTCATCGAATTACTAACCGCCCATGAAAGATTAGAAGTAGACCCTACGTTGGAATAATGGAATTGCTACGTTGTCGTTCCTGGATCGCTTTAGAACTGGAATCGCTGCCGCTCCTGGATCCCAGAAGGAATTTGTCCGGATTCAGTTACTGTGTGAAAATCGAATGAGGGTTCTCTTGAATCGCAACCGTTCAGGGTCAGGATTTCTGGAAACTGACGATTCAGGGTTCTCTTGATTGGAGTTCCTAGAGCGGCGAGATCTAGAAGAAGAAGGAGGAGAATCCTGGTGCTGGAGCCGCCGCCGCCATGAAATAGAAAATTAGGTTTCTGTAAAGAATAAAACCCTAATACATAACCTATAAACAAAAACGAACCGTGAAAATCGAACGAGGGCATTTCCGTAAAATTAAAAGCTGTCTTTTGAAAATAGGGATGAGAATTATATATTTCAAAAGGGGAGGATGTGAGTCTAATTAAGTTTGGTTTTAAGGATGTGAGCCTAATTTTCACTTGATTTTAATCGACAGGAAAATGGTCATTTTTCAAACAATCTCAGAATTCGACGAAACTAGTTTTGTTAGGACCGTATCGTCAATACGAAGCTAGAAAATATTTTTTTGGAATTTTTTGAGTCCGTATGTGACCCCGGTAATTTGAAATGTACGTTCAAATTCAATATATAGAGTTATATTTTAATTTTGAAGGAAACTGATCGTAACGATCGAACTTTCTTGCGATACATATCCCATTGTGTTCGGAATGGGCTTAATACGCTAGGGACGACAGTCGTTGGGTTCAAATCGGGGTTCGGATGAAAAGTCAACTCTAAAGGAGAACTAAATTAAAATAAATAATTAAATTATATATTAATACACTCACCTCTCTCTCTCACCCAATCCTCCCCATCAGTTTTCAATTAAAAGAAAAAAATACACGGGCGATCAAAATCGCGTCGCGCATCCCCCCTCTTCCGCCAGGCGCCGTCGCGCCACAGGCGCTGGCCATCCTTCACTCCCACTTCCTCTTCTCCCCTTCCTCCCTCCACACGAGACGCGAAGACCCCACAGCCCCAATCCCACACCAGCCCGACGTCGAGCCATCCTCCTCCACCGGCACCAGGCGCCGACGCCATCAGCACCCTCTGACGAACGGTGAACCCCCCTGACCGCTACGATGCACTGAACCCCCCTGTAAACCGAAAAGTAAGTTTTCTTATTTTCTTATTTATTTTATTTCAGTCTTAGGTAGTAATCTGAAAAAAACCTGATTTATATGTATGAATCATGGAATTTATTCTCAGTTTTTTTTAGGTAATAAAAATTTGATTTTTATTAGTTAGAATAGATTTTTAATTTACAAAGAAATGATTTTGATTTTATTTTATTTTACATTTATTTCTTTTCAGTTGTATTACGTTATAAAAATATATATATATTCGATTTTTATGAAAGAAAAAATACGATTTTTAATAGGGTAAAGGTCGGATTTTTATTCAAAGAAAGAACGGATTTTTAACGATATAAAGAAGTGATTTTTAATCAATGAAAGGCGATATTTTTATATAATGAAAGGTGTATTTTTATATAACGTAGAGATTAAAAATATGATTTTTATAATATAGAAAAGTTAAAAATATAATTTTTATATAAGGAAGATAATAAAAATATGATTTTTATTAGATGTGAAGGTTAAAAATATGATTTTTATAAGCTAGAAAATATAAAAATTCGATTTTTATATATATGAGGTGAGGATAAAAATATAGTTTTTATTGTGAAGAGAGCGTTATAAAAATATATGAACATCATATTAAAAATGTGATCTCTGATTTGTACAGCATTGGAATTTCAAGCAGATCCAGACTGTTCAGTGGTTCAGAAGCAAAGCACGGCGGAGTGGAACCCTCTGTGAGAACTTCTCAACTTTTAATTTTGTTTTCTAGTTAAAATATATACTAGGATGCAGACGGTGTTTAGTAGCACCCGACACACGTCGTCCACTGACCATGGACGGCTTGTATGCATATTTGTTTGATTTTGATGTGTGGTTTATTGTGTGATGTGAAATGAAATAAAATATTTATATAGTTAAAATATTTTATAGTTGAAAATAGATTTTTTAACGTGTATTTGAAATGAAATTAATACAAACAAATCGAACGATTTGTTTATATACACACATTTGACCGATATTGATTGGGACGATAAATTTTACACATCGCCCAACTGCATAAAGAAACTCTGTGTTTGATTGTTTGAAACCCCCACACGGGTATTGGGGTGATATATGACATACACTAATCCCAATAGTTAGTTGTATGTCGATCGATTGATTGACAGATTGTTATAAGCGTTAAATATTTATATTTGATGCTTATACAGTGTAGAACGCACTTTGGATGATGGTTGATGATTTATCATCGCTGTTATATACATGTGGTAGAAAATCCATATAATTAACATTATATGGTAATTGATTGGGCCTCATTCCAGTTTTGAAATAGAATATTTGAAGAGGACTATTTGAATAGAAATATTTCAAAAAGAAATATTTGAAATAGAATACTTACAAATAGAAATATATGAAGCCGTGTTGTTTAGATTGACGCCATTTTGACGTGAACGATATTTATATCGATTTTATTCATTTTATAATGAATATCAAAAGTGATTTCAAAATCTGATATTTTGAAAAGAATCGAAATTCGAATTAAACTGAACAGAAATGAATTCGAATTGAAATTGAGTAGAAATGAATTCGAATAGAAATTGAATATAAATGAATTCGAATTGAAATTGAATTGGATTGAATTGAAAACGAACTGAAATTGAATTAGAAATCAATTTGAATTGAAATAAATTTGAAATGAATTTAAAAGGAATTTATAAGGCAAAATTCAATTTTGATTTAAAATTGAATATGAAGTTGAAAATATTTTGAAAACGAATTTAAAACGATTTATAAAATATGTTTTGTAAGGAAATCAATGAAATATATATAATATGTATATTATATATATATATATATATATATATATATATATATATATATATATAGAATGGCCTGAATAGAACGCGCCGCGCTGCGGCAGTTCGTGAATTTCGACCATTGGCTTCGAATGGACATTGCGGGAGATCCGACCGTCGGATTCTCCTAAAACCAGAACCGTTGGGTTCGTATCGAAAAGAGATTTCTAACGAATATTAGGGATTTGAAATCTAATGGTTGGATTTGGAATTATGTCCAAATCAAATTAGGAAAAGGTCGCTGTAAGTGCAGTTCGATGGCTGTTGATGGAAATCGACTGTACGGGCCTTGATAATATTATTAAAAATAATAATAATTTGTGTAAAATCATAAGAAATGATTTGGGAAGAATTGGGATGAAAAACTCCATATTTGAAAAGATAAAAATAGATTTTTGTTGAAATGAACTAGTTTTGAACTAGAATTATAATTTATTTATTTTTAAATAAATAAATTAGATTTGAAAAGGGTTTTAAAAGTAACCAGAATTTCCAATAATTGAATTGGAATGGATTTGAATCGAAATTGTCTTTGGAATATTTCGATGTTGGATTTCGTGATTATACAGATATTGTTGTGGGAATTTGAAAGATATATTAATATCGTTATTTCCAATACGATATCTGTTGGTCGTAGAATTTGATATTGAATATAAGCCAGTATATTTCCTATTCAGAGCCTTGTATTTAATATCAAAAGTAATTTGGGTTTGTCGTGAATGGTGTCTTCATTAACACTGTTCTTAAGCCTAGTTGAGAAAAAGATTAAATCTTTTATTTAGATTTAATGATGTGTACCAGTTAAATAATATTTAATTGGAATTGAATTGGTATTGATTTTTGGGTTTATCGTGAATAGTGTTTTAAATAACACTTGTTCTTTTACCCGATAATTAATAGAATGAGATTTTGGGTTGTCATGAACGGTATCTTCAATAATACTGTTCTTAGACCCAATAGAGTTAAGAAAATCAGAAACTAACTGGAGGTTAGTCAAGTTGAATGGTCTCCTGTGTATTGATCTGATGTTGGTTTCGGGCTTCAGGGTTAATACTTAGGGAATTGCTCGCTTGCTAACTTACGGTTAAGGACTGATTGAAATGTGATGTGATTTTGGGGTTTATCGTGAACCGTGTTTTAAATGACACTGATTCTTTAACCTAGTCAAAGATTAAAACTAAGTGGAGTTTTAATGAATCTTTAATTAGATTGAAAAGATCGAGAATGGAGTATCACCAGTTTTGCTCCACGCGATAGTTAAATCTTTAATTAGATTTAAACGTGCAATGGTAATTAAATTTACCGATAACACCGTGGTGTTAGATATGAAGTAAGACCCGTTTTACTTCATCGGATGAATAAGTTGGGATTAGGAAATTAAAACAAACGATTACTTCGGTAAGGTTCGTTAATCCCGACTAGTTTGAATTGATATTCAAAAGTAGATTAAAGAATAAATTTGAAGGATTTATCTTTGATAAAATTAATGGGAACCTTTCCCTAAGAATGTGAAATTTAGAAACTAACTGTCGATTAGCTAAGCAGAATGGTTTTCTGGATATTGATCTGATGTTGGTTTCGGCCTTCGGGGTTAATATTTGGGGAATTATTCTCTTGTTAATTTACGGTTAGTGACTGATGAATTGGAATGAGGCGTATGTTGTGTTTGTGTAACACTTGTTTATTATATACGTGATTTATTCGGAAAGACCGGGTTTATCCCATTCTGGATAACTGATACGATGATAAGTCGAAGATGAAGACGGTGGTCAAAGACCGGAGGTCTTCACGTTGTTTGGGTGATTACTGATGATCTTGATTGGGATGTACACCCAAGAGGAGGGAATCAGTTGGTGGTCGTCCAGACGTACTTGGAGATCGATGGATATGTGGGGTTTTAGGTGCCTCCAGTTTCGTTCAGACCCAGAACGGACTTGTAAATGGACTGCGTGTCTGACATTGGATTTCATTCTGTGTGACTGATATCGGTAGCATAGAGTGGTTTGCCTGTGCGGCATGCTAAGATGCAAATGATCAAGGCTTCTGTTGAAAAGCAAAGTCTTGTGGTGATGAACAAAGCACCTCCTGTGTGGCATAGCTTTGTGTAACGTTGATTCGCGAGCCTCACACCCCGGTAGTGGACTAGAAACGGGAGAGGACCTCAGGGAGGGCATGCGTTTCCTTCTAGTTAGAAGTGGCGTCAGTGGTTTTGCACGACCTGACGAGTTTGACTTATGTGGTTGTTGCTATTGCGAGGCGCCTCTGTTATATCGCTTTCGTCCGATGCATTCTGGTTCGCAGACGGACCAGACTTATGCCCCAAAGGGCGGGGAAACGCAGTGTTCAGGATTTAAGTTTAATCCACATCGGTGGACCGGCCCTGTCGCTCCAAGGGTCGATGCGCTCTGACCCTGAGACATGGGCTAGATTGTATCGAAGTCAGTAAGGACTATCCTTTGCATTGGTTCACAGACGGAAATCCAATTTCCAAATACGTGACTTTGCGGTTTTGATTGTAGAGCCTAGTATGGCGACATAGTGGGATGGGGCGCTTATGCCGTCTATGATTGATACTTATGATTTGAATTTGTTTTATACACTATACACTTATAATAGTATCAAATGATTTGTTTTAAACGTACTAAGCACGTTTGGCTATTATAAGGGAAAACCCTATCCCCCGGCTTGCGTTGCGTTGTGTGATAGGACCTGGGTCTTATAATAGCTTCATTTTTCTTTATTTAGCATTGCGCTGTTTGTTTTATGCACTGGTATTCTTGGGAGGAAACCCGTTCCATGTTATACGGAGTGGTCCCTTGATTTACCTAACTTTAAAAATAAAGATTAATAACTGTTTTAGTTCTCACACCAGTCACATGACTGACCTGGAGTTTATTGTTTTAACCTAAACTCTTGGTGCCCTTATTTTCGAAATGGGCAGCTAGTAGTTTTGGTTTTGCAGATTTATATTCACAGGATCCTGGTTTACAGCTGGAACGATATCCGGAAAGCTTTGTATCCGTGTATCACTTCTAGTTGTGTATTGTATTATTTTCCGCAGCTATGTAATGTATTGTAATCTCTGATATTTATCGAATGTAATGTTCATTTATACTCTGTATATTCTTGTACTCTGATGGGATTATTGTAATTAACAATGAAATGTTCTTCCGTTTGCGTTCTATTTTGTCATGTTCTCAAAACAATCAGGCGTTTCGAACGGTCTGGGTCGTTTTAGCGACTGATTCGGATTGAGCGAAATTCCTTGTTGTCACATTGTTTCTCTTCTATTTGCAGGTTTGGATATTTGCGAATGAAATGACTATTTTTTGTAGACAACCAACTTGGCTGCAATTCATACACAAGTGCTCACAGTTTGAGGTCCCTGGATATAATTTATAGTTAATTTATTGTTGTTTCCTGTTGTAAATTGAAATATTCATTGGATCTAATGTTTATGCTGGCATCTATTTTGTTAGTGTTATCAGTGGCACTGTTTGTCACGACATTAGAAGATCCTCCATTGAAGAACATGTTATTGGGCCTTGAAGATGTAGATGCATGGTACGATAAATAACAAGGTGGGGCTGTTGCAATGTAAAAGAACTAGAACCATTCGAAAGAGGAACTGAGGCAACCCCAGGTGAACGCACTTTCTGCATAAGCTCAACTTTCATCTTAAGAAGTTCATTGAATACAAGTATTTGATTCTTAAGCAAAAGTCTAACATGATAAGCGTTGAATTTTTTTTGATTCTCTTCTTCCAGCTTTTGCCAAACTAGTTCAGTAAAACCAGGTTCTATTTTTGCTTGATATAGAAGAGTATCAACCACTTCCTTCTGGTTCATATACAGCTGAAGACAACACTCTATGAGATTTTGTACAAGTTGTATGTCTTGCCATGACACCTTTCTCATTTCTCCACCTGACATCTTCTGTTCACTAGATTTGAGGTCGGTAAAAAATTGATATATTTTCAAATCTTCCACCGCCAATCACAATATCAGTATATGATCTATATGCATAAACCAACCAGTAGGATTCTTTTTGGATAATGATGATGGATGATAGTGGAAAATTGACTAGGAGACGAGATTCTTATCTAAATCAGCGGTGTTTGTATTGATTTTGAAGTGCTTGTATATGTATAAATAAACAAACGGTTGATGCAAATATGATTTGCATTTGACTCTCAGGTTTTGGACAATACAATACTGCTAATTCACATATCTAGAAAAGGATCCATGCTTCATCCTTTTGGATAAATTAGTAAATCAGCTTTAGTGAGACATTATTGGATAGTGTTTCTTTGTTTAAACATATTAACTATAATTGGACATTTGATGTTTGCAGATCGTCGAGTGGCGTACAGTAATGAGTCCAGGAACAATGTGGCGTAAAATTTCGTTGTCTTCGACTAGTGTACCCCCGTAGGATATGCAATTTTTGGTGGATAACTTGTGCTTGTACTAAGTTGCTTTGTAACGGTCAAGTATGTAATAATGTACGAAATGTTGTCTAAAACTTATTGTTTGTAATACTGAATATTTGAGTATTTTAATAAATTAGTTTGCAAATAACTGTAATATATGATTTGCTTATGGAGTATTGCTATATTTAGTGTATTGTTCTTTTTAGTTGCAAAAGATTTTTATTTTTTTAAAATCCAAATGTCAATCACAAAGTTGTATAACAGTTGTAGTAGATTTTATTACAACGGTGCATAACTGTTGTAATAATGTTTATTACAACGGTGGAAAAAAGTTGTAAAATATACATATTACAACGGTGTTGCAACAGTGCAAAAAACTTGTAAAAGATTTTAGTCTATTACAACTTCTTAATACACTACGGTTTGCCCACCGTTGCAAAATGTATATTACAACGGTGTTCCACCGTTGTAATAGGGTCATTTTGTTGTAGTGTTATAACCCGAAGAATAAAGCTGTTGAGGAGCAACCATCTGTATATTAGCTTTAAACGAGTGTGAAATATGTCGGGTAATATGGTATAACTTTTTGAATCTCATGAGGAAATCCGACATATCTAAATCGAGTTCAAATATACTACACAGTGGCTATATATAATTCGGAAAGCAATATAAAATACATACCAATAAATCAAAGTCATACACAGGTATTCATATCACAAGGCGGAAATAGATATGAATAACAACACATGAGTATAAATACAAAGATAGTGGCCATAGTCGATCTACTATACAATAAAAGTATATGTATACATGAAATCCAAGGTACATGTATAATCAAGAACTACAACTCAAATGTAGATAACAAGAAGCCAAAAGGCGGTCTCTGCTAGAAGTCCAACATAAGCACCTGAAATACTCCATCTGACCCGAGTATTATTTATAAGAATAAACAATAAACGGATCAGTCTAGTTGTACACATCATAATAAACTGAGATAGAAGTAGAGATATAAACAGATAATGACATAGGAGCAATAACAACAAATGACCACAATAAGTGTAAAGCCTTGGAAATGCCTATAAAATATGTCAAAGGAAATCTCAAATCTATCTAACAGATTATCACACTCTAAAGATATAACTATTTACGAGAGATGATGTCACCCATCAAGTCAACGCAATCTAGCTAACATGATATCAAAGGAAGACTACTCACGAGAAATAATGTCGCCCATCAAGTCCACATGAAAATTATATCGCGTATCTCGCCGACACGAAATGATCCGAAGAACATCGATATAATCAAATGATATGAAGTTCTTCAAGATGATCCGAAGATCCACCAGAACCGAAGTCCTAAGATATGATGATCCGAAGATCATCGGAGTGACCCGAAGGTCGGATTGATCCGAAGATCCACCAGAACCGAAGTTCCTAATATATGATGATTCGAAGAACATCGGAGTGACCCGAAGGTCAGATTGATCCGAAGATCCACCGGAACTGAAGTTCTTACATGATCAAAATTGATCAAGCATAGTGTAACTACTCCAAGCTTATAAACATAAGAGTTGATCTACATGTCCCATAACCAATTGCTCTACTCGAATGTTTACGAATAAGTTGTAAATTTCACAAGAGATATGTAACAATCATTGCCACAATGTTCAATCGAATGAGTCCAAGAATTAACCGTCAAAGCAAATACAAGGGGTCATAGTCCTTGTTTTTACTAAGGCGTTTAATTAGATTTCTCATACGAATGAGAAAAAGGTTTACCAAATGTATACTAGTAGATTTGTAAATCAATTTATAAAATAACTTCATATAATGAAGTCAGATTAGAAACCAATTTGAAAATTAACTTCATATAATGAAGTGGAGTTAAAACCCGTTTAGTAAAAAAATTGATATCTACTAATAATTAAAAACCCTTTTTATATCATTTCGAAGTGGCAAATCACGCATAATATCAATCGAATTAACGATCAAACGAAGAATTCACGTTTTAATAACGTAGACGAAACCTCATGATTATCGATTATAATATTCGTTCACCACGAATGAATCGAAAGTTTCTGAAATCGAGATGCAGAAATCTGCGAACCTGAGAAACTGTAAAGTCACAATGAAGTCGAATTGGGTCGAAACTCGGCCGACAAAGAGCCTGAACGGGCCTAAGCTATTGACCGTGGTCTCCACTAGTCAACAGCAGAAAAACAGATTCAGACGTCTGAATCATTTAGGTCAGACGTCTGAACTGGGATTTCAGAAACCAACAAGGATTTAGTTCATTTTAGTCCCCTTTCAGACGTCTGAATTTTTCCGGCTAGATGTCTAAATTACAATTCAGACGTTTGAGCTAAAATTTTCTGACTTCTAAATTTTCTTACTTGATTCCAAAATTATTTTAAGTAGGTCAGACATCTGACCTATAATATTCAGACATCTGAAACCTGTTCCAGAGCATAATTTTCCTTAAAAACATGTTCAAAACAATATCGACGGATGCCCGAAGGCCTATGATGTTATATACATGTAAATGAGGGTTCAAAGACTTGCCAAAACAACTTATAATACCCAAATACGCATGCATAAACACTCATACAAGAGATTAGCAATGGTTTTGATTATTAATTCCAAAACGGGAAATTTTCTAACCAAAGCAATCAAATACGATTCAAGCGATTTGTGAAGGCTTAGAACTATGCCGAGGCGGCAACAGAGCTTCACAATACCGCCAAAACAATCGCAACATATAAATTGATCATGTGAGCACTCCAAATCATAATTTTCCAACTCAATGAAATACGAATACATGAATCGACTAAGTTACACTAACCTACTCAATTCACCAGCATACGCAAACTCAAATGGATCTTAAATTACACTTTTACAAGCCAATAGCTTGTGGCACAGATGTGAGTTCATGAAGAACTCACCTTTGCTTGTTTAAATACAAGGAATCAATCGAAAAGCAAGCTAAAGCAACCTCTCTTCAACAAAAACTCAAGAATCTTCAACCTAAACATATATACATGAATTTCCCTAGAGTTAGGTTTAGGAAATTTTCATCAATTGAAGAGAGAATAGGTTGGATAGGATGGAGAAGCTCACCTAGGTCTCTACACTTGATTTTCTCAAGAATTGGAGCTCCAGGATCAAGCTAGGACTTAGGGAATTTTAATTTCCCCTTCCCTTCCCCATTTCCAATTTCTTTTAAGTGTTTGGAGTAAATGAGAGAGAAGGGGTTGATTTGGTTATAAGTAAAGGGGCTAGCTTGGCTAACCCAAGTCCCAAACAAGGTGTCGAATTTCCGAATCTTGGAATATATCGATGTTTGTTTTCAAAAAGGTTGCAAACGATGATCCAGACTCAATGGAAGTGGTTTCGAGTCCGAATTCAACCGTATGCAAAATGTTACTTTTTGGATACACGTTCGATTAGCGATTAACAACGTCATATTTAAATAAAATATTTAAATATATTATCATTAAATATGCGGGTTGTTACAGAAGGTATTTAGGTTAGTATTTACATCTAGTAATCATCTTAAACTACGTGCACAGTTATCAATCAAATTTATATTTCGCATACAGAGTCACTAACTTTTTTCGTTTATATTGCTTGACAAAGGGTTGTTGTCTACAAAGTACTGTGATGTCCATAATATACAGAACCAAAGGGAAAGTTTTCTGAAAACAGAAAATACATATGTGTGTAGCATGATATATTTGTCTATACTATTTGAACTAGCCCGAGTGACATGAAAACAAAAACAATGTTTTGTTGTTGAAGTCTTTTTCATTTGAAATGAAAATATTGGTGTTTCCTACAATGGGAGCGTATAATTAGACGCCTGATTTACCACCATATTGGTCCTATATAAAAGGAGTTTCAAAAGTTATTTCCTAAAGAATTTAGTTGTTATGGGCAGAAATTGCTGCTTTATTTTTTTTGCCACTGGTGTATATTTCAGTGGTGACTTACCTTCTTTTGCAAATGTTCTTCTCAAATGCATATTTCTGCTCCATCAACCGCAAGTTATCACTTAGTTCACTAGTTTCTACATTTTGTCGCCAAATTTTTGCTTCCTGATTTATTAACAAAAGATGAATTAGAAAAGGCAAGGAAAGAAGTATTATTATCAGACATACCCCCTTCCCCAATATACATACCAACTATTTGACTTTAGAGCTCTCAGTTGGATCAGACTATTCCTTTGTAGGACCGAACTCAATGCCTCGCACTCTAGTTGCAAAGCTAAGTGAGTTAATGGTTTCTCTCCAGTTAGCTGGGCTTGGACTAATTTGTGTGAACATAAGAGTTTTGCGGTCCCTTCCTATGATTTTTTGACAATGGACAATTTAAACAAGTATCAAAAGTAAAAAACACAAGTGTACATACAAAATGACTACTTAAAGAGCTTTGAAGCAAGTGACTTAGTTTCAAGTTTCTATATGGTATATGAGGATTCTTGGAGGCAAGCGCAACAATAACATCACCAAGAGCAGAGAGAGACTCGTTAATATGCACCACTTCGTTTTGTCTATCTTTGATTTCAGTCCAAACTCTCTTACTTCCGGCTAAATCAACCAGCCAGCCAGGTGTGACTCTTGTTTCTTTCTCCATCAACCTAATTTTCTACTTTGGCTGTTACCTGAAAAAGGCTAAAATGCAGAAGGGATAAAAATGGAGATAAAGATTATGTGATGTTCAATCAAGAACTTGAACAAAATTTAGTAAAATTATACTAGTGAGATCAACTACTAAGTTCATTTGCTTTAATTGAACCAATTGATCGATTCTTTCCACCAGTTCGAAGAATTTCCCACACCTCATCTATGTTGCATACTTCAGTATCTAAAAGACTAGGCACATCCTGAGATCCATTTATTTGCTTTACTCCAACCTTCAAGAAACAACTATGCATACTTATGTCCAAAAGAAGATAAGACATAAGTGAAACTGAAAACAATGAAGTTATTTTTCTTTTACATCTTTGAAGCCTGATTTGATGGGTTCTTTGAGAGGAGATCCCTTATCTTCTCATTATAAACCTCTAGCATGCTAACAGAGAAAACTTCATTTATATAAATGACTACTTGTGGTAGAAGCCCTGAACAATTATTCTAATGCACAATAGTTAACCCCTCAGTTTTCTGGAGTTCCTTTCAATGTGAAGGTCTTACCAGATCCACTTTGGCCATAAGCAAATATGCACACATTGTAACCATTGATCAATACTGATTCTACAACTAGCAATGTCACCACGAATGCAGCCTCTGTGGACATAAGTAAAAATTTGAAATTGTTATTTCAAAATGTTTTGATTTCATATTCAAGCAACATGATTAGAAAGATTCAACATAAACTGAGACAAAACTTGGAAAGAAAATAAGAGGAGATAATAGGCGTAACTGACAAACAAAAGGAAGAATTGCATCACATAGCAAAAAGAACTTAACATCTATTGTTTTTTCATATGCAAGTTTACAGAATATGCTATTGAAAATAATTTTTTTGTTATGTTTAATTTGCAGGCCCAGCAAACGAATACAAAATATTTGGCAAAACGATCAATATATTGTGCAAAGAAAAATAATATGTCAGGTTCAAAATGATAGACAATATATCAGGTCATTCCTCAAGAAGTTTGAAATTTCAGTTTTTAATCTCATTTCATTTGCTAAAAATTTTAAAATTCTGGCTTTATTTTAGAAAATTCTCTGAATTTGGTTTTGATTTCGGTCTCAAATTTTGATACATTTCAAAGAAAACAATTTATACTATAATATGATAGAAATATGTATTTAAAATCTTTAAAACCATTCAAAATTTCTCAATTCCTACGCTAAAATTAAGAATTCTCACTCATTCTACCAAAGGAAACCATACCGAATTATTCATATATATCTCAACACATCAAAATTCCCTATATGCAATTATTTTGCTTAAAATATTGAAGGCTGACTTTTGACAAAACAAAATATCCAATCAAAATCCCAAAACAACTATTGTTGTTTTTAAAAAATGTTAACATAAAATTTGCATCACCCAAATATAAAGAAGCGGAAGCTCCAACACTAGAACAGCAAATGGCTTAAGGCAACGAAACCGGAAACTAAGTGGAGAAAGCCTTGTAGGAAGCTAAGGCGATACCGATAGCAAGATCCGAAAGCTATGGAATAAATACTGGAAGCAAGTAGGTTTAAGTTGCAACCAGGCATCAACACCTAGTATCATTAGGGAAACGATACTGAAATTACATTGGCATTAAAGAAGAGGACTGAAAGGATCAAGGCTAATACCAAAGCACAAGGATATCAGTCCGACACCGATAACAAAAGATTAGGAGAAGAGGTAGCAATAATGATAAGGCAACAGAGGAGAAAAGAGCAAAGTAAGGTGTCGGCACCAACATACAGTGGACCACTAGCCTGGTGACAACACTGAAACCAAGAAGGCAAGTATGTAAAATCGATGCCAAGATAGTAGAGAATTCATAAGGAAGCAAGTAACCAACGTGCGATGAATAATTAGCCCGGTATTGGCACGAGAACAAGAATGCAAATTTACAAAGACAATACCCCAGGTGACCGACATCGAAAGAAAAATAAGATCAAGGCATAAGGCTAACATAAAGGAGATGATAACATCAAATGAAGATCAAAGTAACAAAGGGCTGGAAGCAGTTGATCTAGCAACAAGACTAATACTGAAACCATGGTGCCAAAAGTCTCAGAGATAGGAACATTAGGTAGCAGGTCCAGGGTCAAATAACGATAATGAGCATCATGGGAGATGATACCAAAAACTAAGTGAGGAAAACAGGTGGATCGGCACCAAGTATTTAAGAAGAGTAAACATGAAGACGAAACTAGACTAATCATAAGAAATGAAGGGATATATACAAGCAAAACAAAGCAAAAGAAGAGATATCAGTACCTATAATTTCGATACCAAAATTAATAAGCGAAAGAAGCATCAATCAATACAGGTTATAGAGACGCAAGCCAAATACATAAAGAAATAGAGGCAATTAAACTGACATCGAGATTTCGTTCGACACTGGCACCGAAGTCTCCACAATTCGATACCGAATGTCGAGAACGGAGGAAAGGAGATAGCAAAACTGGCATCAAAACACATATGAGGATTCAGCACTGAAACCAAGTGATATAAAAGCGGGCCGAAATAGTGAAAGCACTCCGAAACCAATACCAAGCAGCGACAGCAGCAGGGAACCCAAAATCCCTATAAATAAGACCCTAGGAATCTCATTTTAGGGATACTTTTCTCATTCTACAACCTTGAACTCATTCATGAAGAGATCTAACCATAATTTATAAATCAAATTGAGGATTTCTTATGTAACCTCCTCCATGAATAAAATCATCAAAGCCCTTAAAGTGGACATAGGTTTAATCCGAACCAAACCACTATAAATCATTGTGTTCTTATTATTTTTGCATATTATACTACACTTTACTACGCTTCTAACTTTGTTCTGCTATGCTTCTGAATGACCAAAATAACCCTTCTATGACAACCGTGGGTCTCGAACCCCTGACCTCCCGTAAAGCAACACCACACACTAACCACTATGCTAAAAGATTTTTGTGTTAACTTTTCGAGAGGGGTGTTACCGGCTACCCTCCTTAAAGAGTCCAACGTCCTCATTGGCTCATATCACTCACCACCCAGGCGCTGTGCATGTAACCCGCATCAGTACCACACCGACCGACATCCACAGCATTACACACACAATTCCTGCTGGGTATCGGCTCTGATTCCAAATGTGACACCCACGGGTCTCGAAACCCCCACCCCCCGTAAAGCAACACCATGCACTAACCACTGTGCTAAAAGATCTTTGTGTTAGCTTTTCAAGAGGGGTGTTGCACCTTCCCACATCGTTTATCTTTTCAAGAGGGGCGATGAGCTTACGAAACCCTTATCCCAAGCAACTATTGGTCCTTAAGTCTCGTAAGTGTGATACTCACCTCTTGAAGGAAGAGTAACTAATCTTCGGGCTTAAGACCTTGATATCTAGGAAAGGTGAAAAACTCGAGCTTGTAAGAACTAAGCAATCCCTAAGTACCCTTAGGTCCATACCCTCATTCCCTTATTCCGATGTTGACGAATCGTTAACAACAAATAAATTAGAACTCATGAAAACTGCATCCGTTGATGTCATCTAAAAAGAGAAAACATCACCTTCCACTTCTCATCTTTTCCGTTGCTTGTAAGTTTGGAGATTTTCCTTGCTTCATTTGATATTCTCTAGAATCTTAGCATAAACATCTCTGATATTTTCGCAATGAGATTTCAAAACCAAAATTGAAGCGACAAACAAACTTAGAGCAGTGTGATACTAATTTGATTTAGAGAATCAATGGGCTAGCACAGGTAATTTAAAACTAGGGTTTTGTACCTCGGGCGAAATCAAAATCCATACAGACGTGGACGAATGAATAATTTTTGGGTTTTCTTGGCGCTAAGAGTTTGGAAAGTTTTTAGGGATGAAGCGGCGGAAAGGACGGAGGCGGGAAGCAAAGAAAAAAGGAAGTAAAGCACGAAAAGCCATTTGTTTTAGGGTTAAGTGCTTAAAATAACTCCAAATTGCACCAGTTAGTGGAAATAAAGTAGAATGCCGATTAAAACATAATATTTGCACCGTTTGAACATATAATCACTGTAAATAAAGGTATATGCTTCTCCTTATTAGCATCGATTTTCAATTAAAAACTGCAACATATTATTTTTTCTATGTCCAATTTCTTCTTATGTACAGTTGCACTAGTTTTCATCCTAGAATCAGAGCAAAAAATATTATTTACACCAGTTGTTGACACAGCCTGTGCAAAAACGGCGAAGAAATAGATATGATTTGTAGTAGTGCTAGTAAACCAAGTGGTGAGAACATTTGGTATGAGACACACAATTACCATTATTTGTGTTACTGATTGTGAGTCAATAACGCATATTGCGTTTGTGATAAGCCAGTACTTGCTTTGGAGGGAAGCTAGATTCAGGAGGAGTCGTATACTTATTCACTTGGCAAGGGGGTCAAGATACACTTGGTTGGGGGGAGGGGTCGTAGTGTCAGGTGCCTTATTTGAATATGTATAAGTACTGGATTGAGCTCGGAGGGAGTTATATTAGGGCTCGGGGGCTATATTATCTTGTGATACCACATGCATATCTTTTGTGATGGATCCATATTGTGATTTGTGTTGTGTTTTTTATTTTATGTTAATGAGCATACATTATGATGAGTATTTAGATTTCGAATCCATTTATATTATGTGATTTTCAATGTTTGGAGTGTGATGCTCCTTGTGGTGATGTTTTAACTATTTTGGGTTATATATGATGATTTTGAGGATTTTGGCGTTTGAATTTACATCGTGCTTGGGTATGGTGATGTACTTAGCCTAGAGCTAATGCAAGATAGTGGTTGTTCACACTTTTGTTATGACTTGAGAACTTAACCTGATTTAACCCCTTCGCACCATCATCTCCTAACTCTTTGCATAAAAGAGTTGTATATTGCATTTTATTTTTATCCTTATACTTGTTATCACTCACTATTGACTAGATTGACTCGTGTGTGTGTGTGTATGTGTGTGTGTTAATCTTCGAATCAGACTGAGTTTTTCCAGGTACCCTCAACAGTTGTAGATATCTTTTGCTTCTGCCATGGATCTGTCAGTCTCTTAGGCTATCCAATTAGCTATTTCGTGTAAATATTCATATATGATCCATGTACTTTAATGTTGTATTATATTCTTTTTGGACTCATTGTGCATGTACTGTGGTTGTATACCACTTTTTGTGAAACTGCATATTGTATATTATATGTGTATGTATGTTATGTTAGGTGATATGTTATGTGATGTGTATCTTAATAATTAATCGTGTCTGTTATGGATTAGCTTCTAGCCACCATAGTATTGCATGGAACAAAAATTAAGAGTTTTGATTCATGAGACAATAAATACTACATTTAATCGATACTCTTAATGTTTATTTAATACAAGAGTTATGGATGGTTGTTCCTAATAAGCCTTATTCTTTGCATTAGTAGACGACATTTCTTCTAATGATGTGGGTCTCGGAGTTGGGCGTCACAGACATCGAATGAATACTTGAAGCCATATTGAAATATTTGGGTAATATTTAAAACCTTAATTTAAATATATTCCATTATATTAATATATGCAAGTTAATAATTATGTATAATTTGATTACACATATATATATTATCTTATTTTTATTTCCGTCCTCATTCCTTTTCACAAACGAAAAGGTTTGGTTTGGGAGATTTTAACAACCTGAATTTTTATTTGATTTTAAATCAATGAATTGGTTGGAATTTAAAATTTTAATATTAAAAACTTCAATCTATTTTGAATGTAATTACTTAAATGACTCAACTTGTGTTATTTATATTTAATAAATTTATAAAAAACTTAAATTCAAAAACAATAAAATTAAAGGAATGAATATATCGATGTTCCAAATCTATTAAAATAATAAAATTATCAAAAAAGTCGGTTTTGGTCAAGACTGGTTAAATTTTGAATTCAAAACTAAATTTAAAATTTGTAAAAATTTGAATTCATCCTTTTTTATGAATCTATAATGGATTCTGAGGATTCAACACTTTTTGGTTCACTAAAACTCAATTTCGGTCTTTCGGAATTCACATTTGTAATTGTAAAAAATGAGCAAAACTAGCGAAATTTTGTTATGTATATATTTTGATTATAGCATTAATGTACCCCTAGTGTATTTGTTAGTCTTTATTCTCATATTGAATTTGAATAGGTGCATTGAATTTGTAAGGATATATATATATATATATATATATATATATTTACAGGAACACACACACACACACATATAAATATAAATATATATATATATATATTAAATTTTCAATTAAAAATTATGTAACATCTTCTAACACAAATAAAATATTACGTATTCTTTCTTTCTTCTCAGTTTATTTTCTCTTAACTCTTCCATTTCCTTTCTCTCTTTTATTCTAAATCTAGATCTCAAATTTATCAAATCAAAATCTATTGGAAATTAGTTTTTAAATCTATTTGTAGAGGAAATCAATACAAATCAACATGAAATAGTAAATTCCCCTTCCTCCTTTCTCTTCTCTCTTCTTCTCTAACATACAAAACCTATCCTCCATCTTCCCAAAGCACCCACACAGCCTCTCTCACCAGCACCACACCTAGTTGACCTTCCTCCACCTCAAATAAGCAGGTCCCACCTAAAAACCATAACAATATATTTCCTTTTCCTCTTTTCTATTTTCTGCTTTATTTTAGATTTTAACCATGTATTGTAGAGGGTGTAAACCCAAATCCATTTTTTGTTTTTTTCCCATAATAGGTGAAATTGAAATAACTACAAATTTTATGCTGAACGCTTTCAGATTTTGAAATCTTCTATGTCGAAATTGCGAATCGTTCAAACACATTTTTAGATCTAGATTTTTGGATGAAAATACCCTCTGCAGTTTGAGTTGTATCTTCTTCGAAAATAATCCAAATCCAGTTTTTATTTTGTTTTAAATTGAATAGAAATGAATCCGAAAATACCCTCTGTTGTTTGAGTCGTATCTTCAAAAAAAAAAAACAAATTGAGGGTTTATTTTTGTTAAAAATTGAAGAGAAATGAATCTGAAAATACTTCCAGATTTTATTATATTTCATTTTTAATTGAAGAGAAGAAAAATTGAAACAACTTTTATGTTTATGACTTTTTCAAATCTTGCGACTAAATGGTCCTAAAATTTAAACCAAAATGATCAAAAATTTGTTTTGTTTTTGTAAATTTCGGTAAAAATCTAAATCCATTCTCCTTGTCTTCCCCTTTCCCATTATGCTGAGTTGTGTGTTTTTGTTAATGAAGTTGCTATAGGATTTTGAATGTATGTGTGTGTGTTAAGTTTGAGACTAAAAGAATGTGTAGTTGGAGTGGTAAGGTATGGAGATTATGAGTGTAAGGTTAGGTGCTCAATCCTGAGAGCGGCTAGTTTGAAATATGTAATGACCTGGCTTTTTGACCTCTCTAAGTTGGTAATTAAACCAACTCGAACCGTTCAAAACGACAGAATATTATTGCTTATGTAGTTGAAATACAAATCATCACATAAACATAACACATAATATCTCACAGCGGAAGTAAAATTTAAGCAATAATACAAAATCTTTAAACTTACATAATCAGAGTACGGAATAAATATAGAAATAGCGGAAGACTAAGAACCTTGCTAATACATGAACAACCGACCGAAGTGAGGTAACTACATGAGTGATAATAGATGTATGACTAGATCTTCAACAAATCCCAAGCTTTAATAGATAGATTTCCAAGCTGTAATACTCGATCTGACCCGGCCTTTTGCAAGGAATAAAACAAACAAATACTCGAGTCAGGACTAACATTCTCATATAAGTGAATTAACTCAAGTGACATGATTAAATGGAATGCATCCGTAACTTAAAGGATGGTTGGGATTTCCATCCCTTAAGGATCCGTGAAACTAATACAAATAGTATAATATGCTATTATACTAGTGTCTATTCAGTAAAATAAATATATCAAAATAGCGTAAGCAGGATACATTTTTGCCCTTACACCGTTTATAATATCGTATTCTATACAGTACCGTAAACCCACCGTAAACCGATGGCATCAGAGGGCACTCCATAGGTACGATACAAATCAAAATCGTAGGGGCTCGATAATGATAATATGATAGGGCACTCGAGGCAATACCTAGGATATGATTCTACCATTTGCAGCCACTACCGCCCGCCTCGGAACACACTCCTATAATCAAAGGGTGCATCCAAATCATAAACATAGTCATAGAACTGGTATCGAAGAAGCGTGTCCGATCAGAGGTGCGACCTCAGTTAGTTACGGTATAGCTCCTGTTTTAGTCATTTTAATTATGACCCGAAGGTCAAGGCCAATCCATCAACATTCTCTTTCTTCAAATCCAGTAATTGCCTCCATACCATCCTACTTCATTTCTGGAATCTTCACCACGTACACAGTTGTTAAAGTGGTGTCGACATTGGCATAGAGTATGACATCTACCAACTCCAGTCTCTTTGGCAACTGACCGTTAGCATTTTTCACACAGTGGTCATTAAGTTTGAAGTCATATTTTCATGTATCGCAACTCGATTTATCTCAAGTATGGCCTTAAAATCGATTACTTAAAAAAATTCATCTTTGTTGAATTAAGATTCCAAATTCGATATTCACAAACATCCCTTGTTAAACCATTCGACCTTGGATTTTTTTTTGTTTACAAAATATCATTCTACTCAGAATCTTTATTTCCATTTCTTTCGGATACATGAACTCAGATTGGACATGAATCATTTAGATTTATAAAAATACTTAGAACAGTAACTTGCAAATAGTGTAATATATATTAAATTAGAAAAATAGCATATATATATATATATACATACTCGTGTAGATAACTGAAAATTTTAATTGCCAAAATAAGTACAAGTCTCATACTAAATTTATAAATATGTTTAGAAAATTTAGAATTTAAAATATAGTATATATATATATGTGCTTAGGAAAATTTTAAAATAATATATATAAGTAGTTGGAACTAGTTATAAAATAATTGTAAGGTTTGAATAGTCAAAATAGTTCTAAGATTATTTTGTTATAAGCAATTTGCGAAATCTTGTAATAAGGAAATTTTTATTTATGAAAATATAATTTGATTTAAATTGTATGATCCAATCCATCCTAAAATCCAAAATTTACATATTCCATCAATTCCTTATTCATTGTATTGAATTTCAGTTCGTCTCAAAACCAGAAAATATTTCAAATTTTATTTCCAAGTTAGGATTCTGATTTTACTCAATTATTGGAAAAAATAAATATCTTCGATGATTAATTATTATGTCGTCACTTTAATTACCATTTATTGAAATTCCAACCTTGTGATTTCTTTCCTTTTAAAATTTCAAGTCAAGCTTCTTAAATGGCACATTCTTTTCATTCACATGGATTCAACCCAAAAATTTCCAATTTAACATTCACTTCCTTCTCATAAATAAGATCCATAAAATTTATTAAATCCAATCTCAATATATCGAAGTAAGAATTTTGAAAAACCTTGAAATCAAATTCATTCTTAGGAACCAACACTTTTAATTATTTATTATAAGTTTATACAAAAAACTATTTTGAAAAATCCAATTCAAAATAGTTAAATTTACAAAATTCGATATATTAATAGTCATGTTTTAAAACAAACATAATTTCGAAATACTTAAATTTACACACCGCCTTTTATTAAAACAAGTCTGATATTTCGTTCGAGAAATCTTTCAACATTGTCTTCATTCCAAATTCCATTTCAAAATCTATTTATAAAAAATTGATGTAGTATTTTAAAATAGATTTTTATTGCCCACGTCGTCCGTATGAAATTTCCTACCATATGGTCAAGTGGTACGGACATTTATCATTTCAATCCGTTCTTAAAAATATTCGAATCTCAGGTATGTATCATTTCAACCCGCATCCCAAATTGATTTGAATACACAGGGGTTCAGGTATGTATCATTTCAACCCGTTATGGTTTTCTAATCTATAGGGAACTTGCATGGTGAGAACAATAAGCATAACATATCACATTACATCCACATTGTGTCATATAAGATAACGATGCGTGTCGCATGTGCACAAACACGAAGCAAACAGTTTCTAGAGCAACCTAACATTTCATTCAACATCTCAAATATTTAATTCACTTAATAATTAGTTAGTCTATAAGTAAGAAAACTCACCTTTCGTGGCTTGGAGATGAAAGGCAAAATTGATATAGAAAATTTGAGAATAAAGCTCAATAGCCCAACGATGAATATACGTCCAATAAATTCATATACACATATACATATGTATGTATATGAATGTAATATTGGAAATGTATGAACCACATTCCAAACTCGACCCTTGACAACACGACCAACAAGTTTATCGGTGCTCTATCTCAACTCAGGCTGACGTTCTCAAACTAAATTAACCAAAGTAGCAATCAAAATGATGTTTAAATGACATGCATGCAAATAATCAATAAGAAAATCGAACTTACAATCGTGAACTAGACAGACCAGCAAGGCGATAAACGAATCCAGGCCTAAACTTGACTCGAACATCTTACTGTCCCTCAACAATATGTCCCAAATGCTTCAGCAGCCTTCTAGGCATTTGCACAAACACCTGGAGTGTGACTGCAAGGAATCATAGTTTCATCAATGAGTCCAAAAGATACAAAAGTTGGGTGGCTCGAGTTCGCATGCTGTAGTATAAGGTTCGATTGTCGCGAACGCATGCAATGGTAGATAGGGAAGTTTGTGTGCAAGTTTAGTATTTATCGAAATGGAGCGTGGTTTGGAGCCAAAGGGAAACAATGGATTTAGAGGATGTCCTGGCGGATTTCGTCGGTGGCGGCGCCGTTACAAGCGATCGGAGTGTTGAACGTCGTTTTCCCTGCAACTGCCATGTCGCCATCAGTCACTTAAAGATCATGCTCTTCTCTTTCTGGTTCGCATTTACAAAGGGTAGGATGGGAAAGGAATTCGTGGTTTTAACCATCTGAAGGAGGAGGCGTTGTGAGCGGTGCCCGCCTCGGTTCGAAGGGGAGAATCAGTGGAAATCGCGACTCCGAATTGGGTATTTGGGGCTTCTGATGTTAGGAAGCTCGAGCAGGGTCGGAGGGAGCAGAAAACTTGATGGCTGCTGGTGCCTTCCGATTTGGGTATGGTGGCAGCGACCTAGAGTGGAGGCGGAGACTGCGATGGATGAGGGGTTTCGTTGATTTGGAGAGAAACAACGCAGGCGATTGAAATCGAAGAGGGAGGAAGCAACTTCGGTCTGATATAGATAGAAGTAGGCACCATTTTATTTAGGGATTTCGTTTTTTCTCCTTTCAAATGAATCAAAAAAGAAGGGGAAGGAGAGGAGTTAGTAAGGAAATGAAGGAAGAAAATGGAAACAGGAGAGGCTAAGGTTAACGCGTGGAGATAAGGACTGATTTCTTTAACACGTGTAAGATTCT
The DNA here is from genome assembly GCA_030737875.1 of Allium sativum. Classification (NCBI taxonomy): domain Eukaryota; kingdom Viridiplantae; phylum Streptophyta; class Magnoliopsida; order Asparagales; family Amaryllidaceae; genus Allium; species Allium sativum. The sequence continues at coordinate 1,029,990,502 of CM060924.1, read as the reverse complement.
TACTAAATTTTTTAACAAGTGCAATTCGTACATTTTTTTTAAATAACTAAAAAAGATAGTTAAATTAAAAACATGCAAATAGAAATACGGACACAACCATGGACAGAGATACCCTTTCAACCTCATCTGTTTTTGTGCGTTTTGACCCGACAATATATATTCGCAGCAACAACCGCTAGAATTTATCAAAATGAAAAATACCATTATTCTTAATATTTTTCCTAGTGTTTTTATTTCAAATTTTCTCAAATTCTGATAATGTTAAGTTCTTGGTGATTTATTCAATTGTTACCTAACTTAAATTCTAATATGAATATTCATTCAAATATTAAATTTTAATTAACTTGTATATTTAAAACGTCGTATTTATCAGTTCGTTACAAAATATATTTTAGAGTATTTTATACAAATGTATATATATTCTGCATCACACGAATATATATATATATATATATATAATAGAGTGTTGATTTGGAAATTTTGACTTGGGCTTGGGCTGACACAAGTAAGTGATTTGGTGCGTTGATTCGATAGTATTGTGTTAGCTTTTGCGTCCGTTTCAGCCTATGTCATCTATTTCTGTTTTGTCACGCAAGGTGGGAATCCTCACTCATGATTAACATTTTCAATATATAAATTAATATCATTTAAAGTGACATATGAAATGTTAGAATTGCTTTAGAAAACCTGATTATTTATTTACGCACTTGTGACATGCACACTTATGACATATATGACACAAAATTGATTGCGATGATTTATGCTGATATGGATGATTCATTTGAAATGTTATATCATTTGTTTTTATACTGCATGTTCATTGTAGAATTGAAAAACCATTATGGCTTGAAATGATACATACCTGAAACATTGTATAGATTTAGGAATGGAAACTTAATTTATTGGAAGCAGGTTAAGACGATAAATACACGTAGATTAAATATTAAACGAATTGAAATGATATGTATCAATACCACTTGGCCTAGGTAGAAAATTATCTACGACAACGTTGATCTTTTTTGAAAAATATTTTTTAAATTTATTAAAATATTTTGAATTGAAAAAAGTATTTTAGAAATTTAATTTAGAATTTTATCTAAACTTATATTTTTATAATCTAACAAAGCTTTAAATTTAGGTTTCTTAAATAAAATTATATATCATAAATTTTTAATATGTATAAATTAATACATGTTTTAAAAATAAATTTAAGACTTTAAATCATAATATTACTTAGTTTAAAAAAATAAATTATTTTATAAGTAAATTTATAAATCATTTAACATATTATAATATTATTTAAATTTTAAAACTATATATAAATATAGATTTTATAAAATTTAAATATACAAAAGTTTAAAGAGAAGTTAGAAATTTATGATAGCTTAATTTTTTTTAAATGACTTAATTAAGATGAAATTATCAAGTTAAGTTGAACTGATCTTTTAAAGGTGACTTGAAAAATAATGAAATGGGTTATATGAAATTGTTATGATAATAAAACTTAATAAATTAATTTGATAATAATTTATTGAGTAAATGTTAGAATTTAAATATCATTGAAGTTGAATATTTATAATCGATTAAATTGAAACCTAGATTTAATAGATATAAAGTCTATTAAAAAGGTGATTTGAAGGTAATTCGAATCTTTCAGAATAAAATTTAGCAACCTAACTTGAATACCATTTTGAAATTGATTCAACTTAAGAATTTATTGTTTAAAGTTTAAATTGATTTAAAGTAAAATTGTTAAATCCAAAATGTTAATATAAAGATTTTGAAATAATGATATTTGAGATAGGAATGTGAAATCAAATGTGATTTTACAATGAACTGTTTTGTAAAAACAAAATGTGTACCTTGAATTTAATATAATAATTTGGTTTACGATTTATGAACTTAATCAAATAATGAACTGAGTTGTATTATGATTCATGTCATTGAAATATTTGAATATAAATATTTGAATAAGAACCAATATTGTTATTATTTAATTCATAATATTTTAAAAATGATTTTAAACATAAATGACCATGGTGTGAAATAAGTGTTTGGTTATTAAAGAGATCGGGGCCGGATATTGTCATACTCTCTGCCAATACTGCGAACCACTTTAACAATAGTGCACGTGGTGAAAAATCCAAAATGAAGTAGATTGGTTTAGCGAATGTTACTGGAATGAATTAAGAGAACGGTGATGGATAGCCTTGACTTTTGGATCATAATTAAAATGACTAAAACATGAACTATAACATGATTAAGTGAGGTTGCTCTCCTATCACATGTATTTCTTCGATGCCATCTCTATTTCTTTGTGATTCATTTGTGGACCCTTTGATTATGAGAGTGTGGTGGGCGATAGCTGGCGCAATGCATTACCACTGGTCTGGGTATGCAATTGGTAGAATCCTACCCTGGGTATTGCCACGTGTGCATTGTCATATTATCATAGTTTATCCCCCAACAATTTTGATTTGTACCATACCTATGGAGTGCCCTCTGTTAGCCACTAGTTTACGGTGAACATTATGGTATATGTATAGACCACGGTATTATAAACAGCGTAGGGGTAATAATTGTAATTCTCTTTGCGCTATTTTCAATAGTATATTTAATCATAGACGCTATTAATGAACATGTTACTTGAGCATTCACCTAAAGTTGATTTATTATTGAACATGTTAACCCCTAAATCGAGTTTTTTATTTCATGACTTGATGCTTGAGTCAGACCGATGAGTCTAGCTTGGCGATTCATCTTTTAAGTGTTTGAGATCCATTGGAGATTGAACCTATTATCTATCTGCTGTTGCTATATTGGTGATTCAGTTATTCCATTTCTATCGTTTGTTTATATACTAGGTTGTTATGTATTCGAGATTTCCTAATGTTTTAAATTATGACTTTGATATTTTATGTAATTTATTTTGAGAATTTTTAATTCATAGCTTTATGAACTACTAAGTTATTTATTTCGCTGCGAGTTATTTTGTATTTGTGGTTTGTCCATGTTATGTGATTTAATTTTATTAAACCTTATAGTTAAACAATTTGCTTTTCCAAACGATTTGAGTTGGTTTCATTATCTACTTAAATGGTAAGAAAAAGCATGACGTTACAATAATCAAGATGTGCTTACAATATACGAAAACTCAGACACAGAGTCAACAACCAGAAATCATGTAGGGAGATAAAATTGTGAGGCTAAGATAGCTTCAGATGTTAGTTTGGGTGCATTTTTCGGCAGCGATAATAATCGTATGAAAAACAATATCTAATCTAATTAACAATGTATATAACAATAACATACTTTCAAAAGTATATTTCAAATGAAATCCTTACAAAAATGAGCAAATTTTGCTTATAAGTTTCAATATAAAACTTACTCCAAGCATGGGTAGTTTTACTTGAATGTTTTTTTCTAATGCTTATGTATATTGCAAATGTATTTCTTTTAAAAAAAATAGTGTTTACAAAGATTAAAATTGCGTAAATGTAATTTCCTTTTTTAATTTACAGTTATACAAATTTTGATCATGAAAGTTTAAAATACTATTATACGAAAAGAAAGAAAAATACATATTTGTGAAAAAATACAGAAATATAATGTGAAGGAAAAAATTAAAGAAAAATTTGGAAACAAGGACAAGAGACAAAATTTTTAGACAGTGATACTTTTAAGTGCAAAATAAGAAATGATAGTGGGTCCCCGAATTCCTTGATTTACACTGGTTTTTATGCCTAATTTTTTTATCTCTTTCCTTACATCTAAATTTTTTCTATACTATTATCCTTGTGTTTAAAACTCCTTTCTAATAAGGACGATGCTAGAACGACTGAAAGATTTGCAGTGAAATTCACCGCATCTTGGAATGTGCAGTAGAAAATCACTGCAATTCACGGATATAAAAAATCAAATGGCTTTCCCTCTTTCCGCGTTTTCGTATCTCAGAATTCCCGGTTGAATAAGCTTTGTCGTTCTAATAATCATCTAGGCCTAAAGTTAGCTTTTTTTTTGGGGGTCCATATCCTAAATTTTCGTCTTCAAATTGTTTTTCATTGTGGCCTTCTTATGCGGTCCCGAGTTTGTAAGAACTAACCGTCTTCATTTCAAATAATTCGCTTTGACCAGAATAGGTGGATACTTTTAAAGCCACTGTCGCCAGTTTCTATCTTTTCATCTTTTTGCTCCCTTCCCCATAAAAATTAATAAAGATAACATAAATCTATTGATTTCCTTGAGATTTTTAATGTCTGCATACTCCATTACTCCCCTTCTGTCTGTCCTGTGGTTTCTGTCTTCCTTTCCTTTTCTTCTTTTATTTCTTTAACAAATACTTCTGGTCACTTCCATTTAATTACTTCAGCGGTTTCGCTGGTGGTCGTGCGGTTCATTGAGACGAGGCTGGTCTAGGATTCCCAGTGAATGACAATGAATTTCGGTAATTTTTGTAGTTAGGGTCCGTCTATTTCCACCCCACTAATTGTTCTTCCCACCCCAGTAAAAGTTTTAAAATTTTAATACCAATTATACCCTTTAATAACTTTTAAGATAGCTTGCTTAATGTGTCTATTCATCTTCCATTTCTTATTACATCTTTTATCTGTTGAAATTGACATGGACGGTGGAACGAGTGAATCGACGTTGTTTACAAATGACGTACGGGGAGATCAGGTAAGTTCTTTTCATGGCTATACATATACTAGGAATTAGCATAATCATGGTGCCATTGCCACTTGGAATTGCTTAAAACCTAGTTCACTATGTACTAGAAAGTAAGGAAAACATTGCTTAGTATTTTTTTTAAGGTTGCATTGGTGGCCGAGGAAGATGAAGAAATGGTTATGGATTATAGTAATGAATGAAGGAATAATACGATCAAATCGACAACCTTAAAGTGATGTTTTAACGGTTTAAAACATAGATCGTTTGCAAAACTGTAAATTAAAACTAAATAAATTAGGATTTATACCTGTTTTAGTAAATCCATTCAACTCTGAGCAAATCTGGAAGCAAGATGGAGAACGATGTATCAAATCGACCAACACGACAAGCGCCGAGTCTCTATAAGTATTCACGAACACTCGATCATCAGTTTTGTCAAACAATTTGAGATCAAGGAAGGATGGTGCTAGCCAATTCGGGTATTTAGGGTTTTTCTATGTTTTGATTTTACGGCTTAAAACAATAATGAATAGAAAGGTAGCGGCCTTCCTTTTATTGTATGAAACCCTTAAATCTAAACAAGGTAATACCCTAATTGCCCTTATACCAATTCAAATTAAAGAGATAAGTCAACATTTGATCCTCCGCTTTTGGTTTTTGAACGGTTCTCATCCTTATCAAGTGTTCTAATGTGTAACCCTATAGGTTATTACAACGTTGGCAATGATTTTAAATCATATTTAAAATCATAAACAGTGATTGGCATCTAGCAATACGTCGCTGCTACCCAAGTTATAATAATCTTGACGATTCGATAAAACCTTTCGATGACCAGTGTATCAATGTAATATAATCCTTTTAACCAATATATCCTGGATTAAACTAGAGGCACGGATTGTATCATCCTCATTATAATTCAATCCGTTTTTCTTGATCGATGAGTAGACTGTTTAAAACAAATCGATATTTGAGCACGGCCATGCATTTCACAGTCTCACTCAATCAAGAGGCCCATGGATATCACTACACATATAAACATATATGATGTAGGGTTAAATCCCATATAGATCATTCATAATTTTCATTCGATTCAAGATGTATCCAATAATCACCGTTATCGTTACTCTGTTACGAGTAACTTTAGATGATATCAAAACACAAATATCCTCGAATAAAATTATATTGATTTCAGGTCTGAGGACCATTACATCACTGTCACTATGAGAATAACTCATGATACTGTTAATTATATTCCATGGAGTTATCTCATGGCAGGTCAGCCCAATACGATATTCTCTAATACGTATTTATATCTTGACTTTAATATCACGTATATTAATGATCAATGAGATGTGATCATCAGTCAATCAATATACTAGTCTCAACGCTTTATTGTTGTCCTTTATAAACAATAAAACTCAACTAGGGACATTTAAGAATTATAATACTTATCACATTATATAATCTCAAGTTCAGTCTTACTTGAACTATATAATCCCGTATTATTATTCTAAGGACTTCTAGTATATTAATATTTATATTACGCAGTAAATATAATATAATAGAATCATATTTTATTCCAAATAAAATAATAACATCAACAGTGTTATCAATCTCATCAAATGAATTGCCTCTAGGGCACAAACTCTAACAATCTCCCACTTGCACTAGAGTCAATCATTTACGTATCGTATACTCATGAAACTAGTGTGGTTATTAAACTTCTGCTGCGACAGAGTTTAATTCAGTAGGTCTGCAACATTACAGCTTTTGCAACTTTGCAGATATTTTCATATCCTCTGTGAATAATTTCACATAAGAATTATATTTCTTAAATATATGTTTGGATCGATTATGAGTTTAACGTTTTAGGCCTGAGCAATAGCCACATTGTTATCGCAATGTAAATCATTGGATCAACAATGAATGAAGTTCAATTATGAACTTCTTAATCCAAACATTTTCTTTCATAGAATCAGTATTTATTTCTTGTTTTAAAACTGACATTATTCACACTAATTAATGTGTTATCAATATATAACATTGTAATTATTGTGTCACTCCCACTCAATTTCTTGTCTATACAAGATTCAATGGTATTTTGTGATTTCCGAAACATTTCGAATTCTATTTCATTTCCATCGGTATCTTAGAGACTGTCTCTCCTTTATAAAAGATCCTACTTTTATAAAGAATACCAATCCGAGCAATAAACGTTTTATTCCCAGAGAATTTATAGAAATAATATCCATTTGTATCTTTTGGATGTTCCACAAAATAGTTATTTGATTTGGGTCCGATCTTATCATAAGAATGACGTTTAACAAGTGCCATTTATCCCAAATCCGCGCATTTAGACATACTAGGACATTTCCTAGTCCATATCTTGTATGGCGTCTTCAGACTCGTTTTAGTAGGATTAAATGCAATTGTTCTAAATTTAATTAATTAGAAGATCAATATGACTTATCTTGGTCGTACCATATCTTATAAGGTGTGATTACTCCTTTCAGACATACCATTCCAATACGGTCTTCTAGATGGAGTAAGTTATGAAACAATTTCAAACTTATATGGACAGTCATTAATTAATTGGCTTAAACATTCTCTTTGATCTGTTCAAAGAGAATTTATTTTCTATCAAAATTGGTTTCTATCTCCACTTTGAATTCCTTGAACTTTTCAAAGGATTCTAATATGTGTTTCATAAGATACACGTATCTTTATCTACTGATTTCATCAGTAAATCTAATGAAATGATAAAACCTACGTCAAGTTTATGTATTCATTGCTCCATATACATCATTATGTACGAGACCCAATACTTATCACTCATTCACTCTGTCAAGTGAAAGGTGATTCAGTTATATTGCCTAATAAACAAGATCTGTATTCCTCATATAATTCAAAACCAAATGATCTCAAAATTCCATCATTATGGAGTTTTGATATACTTTCTTGTTTACTGGGCCAACCGGTAATACTAAAGGTATATTGGGTTTAAATCACTAAATTTAATCCACTCATTTTAATGTCAATTACATAATAGTTAAGGATTTACAAAGATCATTAACTATTTGTGAAATTCCATAAATTATTTCATTTAAATAAAATGAATAACAATTGTTCTTTTATTATAAATGAAATTTAAACTTGTCTGAACAAGATTCATAATAACATTTATTTAATATGGAATTTCATTATAACAATTATTTTGTTTATTTAATTAAGCCAGTATAATCAACAAGAATCAACTTTCTATGGATAATCCATCAACATTTGCTTCAGTTCCAATCGTAAGTCCACTTGTCTTTTCAGATTTCTACTTATTTTACAATTTCTGTAAATTCACATACATTTACGTGATTCATATCTAGTATCTAATACTAGAGATGTATAAGTAGATTTTATAACATTTATCTCTTATTCAGTTGAAGTCCTACTTCAACTTTTATTTTAGATCTTCGATAATGGTAAAACAATTACGCTTAATTTGTTTAAGGACAATCCACAAATTTTAATGTTAATCAAGAAATTTGATTTAATTTAACTTGTCCTTCTCAAGGATTAATTTAAATTATTGGAATTTATTATTTAATATCTATATTAGATAATAAAATAATAACTGATTCTGTAATATTTATTTAATGCAATATTTGACAATCAAAATTTATATTAACATAAATATGTAATTTAAAGTAAAATACGCTCCCACTCAAATTAACATCCTTCTTTTATATATACATATCGATATACATATATAACGGTGTTCCAAGATCCATATCTAGTCATGCCTTGACCCTGCTTTGGCTGAACTCAAAACACAACCTTTTAGGTAGACATCTTATGTCAATTACATCATATATAATTCTTGGATTGCATGATGAACATTTAGTTCAGTATTATTCTTTTGCTCAAATATAAAATAATTCACGCTGTTGTCTCTAAGGCCATAATCGTATTATGCAGCCTAGTTAAGTCAGACCCAATAATAGGTTGGAGCACCACATTTTACTCTATCGCATATAACCAAAATAAAAGGGGCACAACGCTTTGGCGTTAGTTACATCCAATGATTTTGGACAGTGATGAGTATATTATTGGAAGACATCACCATGACTTAATATAACAAAATTTGCTTTTAGAGGGAATTTATAATTCGTAGTGGCGACAATATCAAAGTTATTTACATACATCAAAATATATGTAATTTATATTCTTAATATTAATTGGATTTAAATGAAATATATAAATCAAATTTATACATATATTTTAAATTCAACATTATATAGGAATCTTGTCCATTTTTCTTTCGAACATTTCAAATTATAGGTTATTCTAACTCTTGTATCAAATACAATATGCAATTCTAAAACGAATTCTCTATTAACCAATTTCATTTATTTTATTCAAATTTATGTGACACTCATATGTTACATAGCATCTGAATACTAAGTTCAAAACAATATATATACACACACTGATATATCCGAACAGACTATGCTGCACTTATGCCTTTTATGTATCATCAGACCATGGATTACTCGCAGCACATAGATATTAGAACATTTATAAATATCAGACAAGATTTAATCCAACATACTACCATTATCATATCAATGCATATGAATTAAAAAAATATCTATTAACATTTGCAGTTTGACAAACATACAGTCATTTTAAATCTACAACTAAGTCAGACTAGATGGTAGTTCAAAGCATGCATGTCTTTGCATCGTAAATAACCAAACCACTTCTTGAGTTTCCATTCACGCTGAAACGATTCCAGCAAGCTTAACTCCTGAAGATATTAAAACAATTTTAATACATAAAGTTAGTCTCATTAATAATGCATCCGTATGCATGTATTAATACATAGTACAAATTACATGGTATTATGGCTTCAAAAGCCAGTTCAAACCTTTGATAAACCATCACTAACAATTAGTCATGTTGCCAATGTAATTCATTTATTGTTCAATAACAATCAATGATATCCACTATTTAAAACTATGTTAATATGAGATAAACTATGAACTGATTTCATAGTTAATTCTGGGTTCAACTTTCTCAGATCTAAAAATAAAATGTGTTGTTCGAATTGAGCAGTTGCTTATTTTCATATCTGTTTTTGTTTGTTATATATAAGTATCAATATACAAATATAACTAGGCAGTTCGCAAAATGCATAATATTAAAATTATGGTACCAATTAAAAAAAATAACTGGTTTTACACATATATATAATCACAATATATATGTATATATATGTTACTTACACAGTCAACCATGATGATACTTAAGAGTTATTTATATAACACTATCAGATTATATCTAGATACGATTGGCAATGCATATATATATATGTATGTTCTTGATAGTGTTCATAACAATATATGTATGATTAATTGTTTAAATGGATCAATAATCCAATTGTGTTCAGATCCATCTGTAAAACAACTAATGTAGTTTAATATGATATGCTCTTTTAATTTCAAAAGGCATAGCATGGTATTTCAATATACATGTAATTGATACTGCACCTTATATAATCATGAAAGTACATCCAAATTCAAGACTTAAACTAAGGTTAACACTGTCAAGGTAGTAATGGCTAGGCAATATATTAACATATCCAATAGCAACTTATCATACAAAATTTACACTGACTAAAGCAAGTCTCACTTGATTCGTCAAACATGCAGTATAAAATTATATACATATATCATTTTAAATACTAAACCCAGAATGAGAACTGTCCATTTAACATTAAAAGGATAAAACTAAAACAGGTAGGTGATGCTTAACCATTGGGTCAGGCCCAATCTTTACATGCATGGTCTGTGTTGGCTTTAATACATAGTCAAAACTGCTAAGCTAATAATGTACTTGTAACAAGATATATATATATATATATACACTACTACTTTATTTATAAGTGTCAATTGCAAATCAAATTTGCATTGGTATCTATAAAACAAGCAGAAGTATAATATTGGTCATTAATATATCAAATATATGTATGATCTCGTATGAACAAGTCTTACATCAAGTATCTTGTATAACTTGGGTAAACATTAATCTGCAAATCATATTTGCTTTTACCTCAAATATTGATATTTATAAAGATCAGTTCAGTACAATTATTTTGAAATAAAACTGTAAATCAAATTCACATTTTATATATCAACATATATGATTTATTTACCATAGAGTTGATATATGTATATACATCAAATAATACAAAACTTCTAGCAGTATTATTAATACTGAACTGATACCAAATCTGGAGCAAAATCCAAAATATATAAAACGTGTATTTCGTAAGCAGGTCTGAGAAAGGATTTTGTGACGAGTCATGATACAAACTGTTTTATATCAACATCATAAAACCAGAATAGAGAATCAGATTTTTCTGTAATGTTCGAATCAAATTTCAAAATTGGTTTTAATTGATCAAAATACATATGCATCAATACTTATGTCAATTACATATGTATATCTGCAATATGATATTACAACACATAAGTTTTATAGAATCATCAAATCTCAATACACATATTGTGACTTGATTTTATTCTATAGTTTATTGATGTAATCTGAGTCCAAAACTCAATGAATTACTCATAAATTTCTAACTCTATTTTACTATCAAATAAACAAGTCTGAGTTTGAAATCAAAAGTCCTGGTTTATAAACTAAGTAATAAGATCAAAATATTAACAAAAGTTTCATATAATTGATTTCAATAAATCAAAATAATATGAAAATTAACTCATTGATTTGTTAATCAGCAAAATTGTATTTTGACCAAAAGTTTGAAATTCAAAATTTTACAATGATTCAAAACCATTCAGCCAGATTTATTAAATCATCAATCTATCATATAGATCACCACACAGAAAGATCTGATCTAAAACAATATATTAGATACATGTTTATGAAGCATGATAACAATTATAAGTTCAAAACTTTAATTATCATGAACTAACCCAATATGATATTTTCAGGAAATTGTTGAGACAATTGCCAAACAGATTGGGATGTTGAACAATTCTAAATGCAAACAGTTATAGAACCATTCCATAATCATAAGTATAAGTTGACAATGTAAGGTTAAACATATATTTAAGAAAAAGGAATTATATCGAATATAAGTTCCCAAATCAATTTCAAATTTTATATATGTAATGACCTGACAGTCATCATTATGACTTACAGGCTTTCTTCAACTCATGAGCATTGTTATGCAATTGTAATACCCAAAAGGTTTGAATATGAAACTGTAATACATTAAAACAGAATCAAAAACTATTACTTTTATCAATGATCAAATATTTGTTGATTTATAACTTAAAAGAGATTTCACAGGCAAACATATGCAAACACGATTGAAACATATAGATGTAACAGAGCACTCGTGTTAACAAATTTATAACAAATATAGTGAATTTCCAGAATAAACAATGTGTTCATACCAAATTTTATATCAAATATAAAAGTTTGTTTACTGCAAAACAATTTCACAATTCGAATCAAATACTTTTAATCATTTTTAATGAAACGATTTCCTTTTGAAACATATTTGATATCAATTCTGGAAACTCTGATTTCATGGCTATCGATTACACATGAAATCAAATACACTAGACCTAATTCTAGGATCAAAGTACTGATTTTGCAAAGAACCTGGCTCTGATACCATTGAAAGAATAATACGATCAAATCGACAACCTTAAAGTGATGTTTTAACGGTTTGAAACATAGATCGTTTGCAAAACTGTAAATTAAAACTAAATAAATTTGGATTTATACCTGTTTTAGTAAATCCATTCAACTCTGAGCAGATCTGGAAGCAAGATGGAGAACGATGTATCAAATCGACCAACACGACAAGCGCCGAGTCTCTATAAGTATTCACGAACACTCGATCATCAGCTTTGTCAAACAATTTGAGATCAAGGAAGGATGGTGCTAGCCGATTTGGATATTTAGGGTTTTTCTATGTTTTGATTTTACGGCTTAAAACAGTAATGAATAGAAAGGTAGCGGCCTTCCTTTTATTGTATGAAACCCTTAAATCTAAACAAGGTAATACCCTAATTGCCCTTATACCAATTCAAATTAAAGAGATAAATCAACATTTGATCCTCCCCTTTTGGTTTTTGAACGGTTCTCATCCTTATCAAGTGTTCTAATGTGTAACCCTATAGGTTATTACAACGTTGGCAATGATTTTAAATCATATTTAAAATCATAAACAGTGATTGGCATCTAGCAATACGTCGCTGCTACCCAAGTTATAATAATCTTGACGATTCGATACAACCTTTCGATGACCAGTGTATCAATGTAATATAATCCTTTTAACCAATATATCCTGGATTAAACTAGAGGCACGGATTGTATCATCCTCGTTATAATTCAATCCGTTTTTCTTGATCGATGAGTAGACTGTTTAAAACAAATCGATATTTGAGCACGGCCATGCATTTCACAGTCTCACTCAATCAAGAGGCTCATGGATATCACTACACATATAAACATATATGATGTAGGGTTAAATCCCATATAGATCATTCATAATTTTCATTCGATTCAAGATGTATCCAATAATCACCGTTATCGTTACTCTGTTACGAGTAACTTTAGATGATATCAAAACACAAATATCCTCGAATAAAATTATAATGATTTCAGGTCTGAGGACCATTACATCACTGTCACTATGAGAATAACTCATGATACTGTTAATTATATTCCATGGAGTTATCTCATGGTGGGTCAGCCCAATACGATATTCTCTAATACGTATTTATATCTTGACTTTAATATCACGTATATTAATGATCAGTGAGATGTGATCATCAGTCAATCAATATACTAGTCTCAACGCTTTATTGTTGTCCTTTATAAACAATAAAACTCAACTAGGGACATTTAAGAATTATAATACTTATCACATTATATAATCTCAAGTTCTGTCTTACTCGAACTATATAATCCCGTATTATTATTCTACGGACTTCTAGTATATTAATATTTATATTACGCAGTAAATATAATATAATAGAATCATATTTTATTCCAAATAAAATAATAACATCAACAGTGTTATCAATCTCATCAAATGAATTGCCTCTAGGGCACAAACTCTAACAATGAATTCACAACTTATGATGTATGTATTTTGTTTTAATATTATGTGAATTAACTCATGTTCTAATTTGAATTTTTTTATCATATGAAGGTGTTTCCAAATAGATACAAAATGAAAGCGTGGATTGATTCTACGGCCAAAAGGAACGCAGTGGTAGTAGTAATTTTGAAATCCGATATTAATAGTAGTGATAGAAATCCAAGAATCATATTTGGATGTGAGCGAAGTGGAGCATTCAAGGAGCACAAAAGTAAGAAATCAAGCAATATCAGATCTACTGGTACAAAAAAGCGCAATTGTCCATTTCGTTTGAAAGGTGTTAAACTTTCTAGTTCAGATGATTGGAGGTTAGAAGTATTATGTGGTGTTCATAACCATTCTACACTTTATAATCAAGAAGGCCACTCTTTTCTATGTAGACTAATGGAAGGCCAAAAAAAATTATCCGTTGAAATGTACAAAAATTTGGTGAAGCCAAAGGCCATTTTGCACACCTTGAAACAAAATGATCCATCCAATAGTACAACAATCAAAACGTTTTATAATGTCCTTTCTAGGCATAAAAAATTGGATAGAGCAGGTCGTTCACAAATACAATATCTTTTAAGCAAGCTTAAGGAAAAAAATTACTTTGAATGGCATCGTAATACCTTAGATGGGAGTGACATAATTACATATATATTTTGGGCTTATCCTATGAGCATTGATTTGTTAAGAACATTTCCACATCTTCTTGTCATGGATTGTACTTACAAAACAAACAAATATATAATGCCATTGTTGGAGATTGTTGTTGTCACGTCAACTAGTCAAACTTTCTGCGTTGCTATTGCATATCTTGTATCCGAACGTGAAAATTACTATCTATGGGCCTTAAATCGTCTTCGGTCGGTAATGATTGATTGTGACATAGAAATGCCAAGTGTTATTGTCATAGATAGAGAGAGCATTGATTAATGCCATTAACATTGTTTTTCCACAAGCAGCCTACATCCTATGCAAGTGGCATATTGAAAAAAATATTCTTGCATTCATCCAAAGAAGAGTTATAGGTATGAAAAAGGAGGAAAAGAACAATTTTTTCAAGATTGGACCAATTTATGTGAATCCAGGAATGTTGACCAATATAATAATAACCTACAAGATTTGCATGTGAAGTATGTCGAGTACCCAAAGTTAATAAAATATATCAAGGATAGTTGGCTCGAGACATGGAAAGATCGATTTGTACATGCTTGGATCGACAATTTTATGCACTTCGGAAACTACACGTCCGATAGGTAAAACATTTACTTTTATGTTTATTTAACTATTTCTTTTAATAATAACTTTTTTTTGTTTCTTATTTTTTGTAGAGCGGAGGCCACGCATGCTAAATTGAAAAAACATTTGGCCAATAGCCAATGCAACTTCGAAAGAGCATGGGAAAGTATGCACTCATTGCTTGAACTATCTTTTACAGAATTAAAAGCTTCATCAAGTTTATTGAAAGTAACCCATGTCTATCATAGAAAAGAATTTAAAAATTTATGTGGTGTTGTTTCTCTTGCGGCGTTGGAGCTAATTCATTTCGAGCTTCTACAAATAAGTTCATGCAAAATTGTAAATGATGACTTGTGCGACTGTGTTGTTCGTAATACACATGGGCTTCCATGCTTTCACGAACTAGTAAAACTAGGTCCAAATGTAGAAATACCATTGGACTTGATTCATGTTCATTGGACTAGATTGCATATTATGAAAATGGGAGAGAAAAGAGATTTCAATATTAAGAACAAGCTCGAAGAAATGGTAAACGAAGTTACAGAATTGGATTTACCGCATCAATTGCAAGTCTACAAGAAAATAAAAGAGGTCGTTTATTTGCAAACGTCAACTCCTGCATCTCAGAATAGTAAAGTAAATACCCGTGGAAGATCTCATACAAAAATTGACACTTCAACTAAAAGGTTTCCTTCCGCATTTGAGATAGGTGAAATTGATGATTCAGCACAGTGTAGTGTAGCAAAAAAGCAAAAACTTGATCCTTGTATTTCGGTGAGAAAAGAAAAGTCGGTTGTCCGTCGATCTAAAAAAATAAATTTGGGCATGTATGAAAATTGTATACCAAATGAGTGGAAGTCGTACGTCGAAGATATTTTAGATGTCGACATGGATGGTAATTGTGGATTTAGATTTGTTGCTTCTTTTTTGGGATTGGGTGAAGACCGTTGGTGGCAAGTTCGTAAAGAATTGACGGAAGAACTAGAAGAACATCAAGAGGTATACGAGCAAGTGTTCATTGAAAAAGGTCATGTTGCCTATTTGCTAAATGTGCTTAACCACGAGTTTGGCGGTGCCGCACCAAGTAATTGGATGGTTATGCCCGAGATTGGATTCATAATAGCTACTAAATATAATGTTGTAGTATTTAGCATTAGCGAAAGTTTGAGTTTGACTATACCGCCTTTAAGAGGAAAAATACCATCTCCATTGGAACGTCGTGAATTAGGAATTCTTCACACGAACAATGTTCATTTTTTCTAGGTAGTTAATAATTATGAATTTGATTTTAATTTATAAATGAAGAATTTTATTTACAATGTACAGTATTTGTTTGTGCAGGTTATCTTACAAGCAAGCCATCCGGTACAACCAATATATATAAATTGGTTTGCTAATCGTCATACTGAAGCTAAGCATTGGGAGAATTTATTACCGGATAGAAGAGAACAATGGAAAAAGTTAGAAAATTCTGAAATTATGGCTACTTGGGACTAATTAGTAGTTTAGTTAGTGCTGTTTAGTATGGTTGAAAGAATTTGGTTACGATGTTTGTACGAAATTATTGGATATTGGTTATTGCTGTTAAGTATTGCTGAAGTTGTTAAAATTATTGTTGAAACTATTGTTGAAAATCATTGTTGAAGCTGTTTGAAGTTACTTAAGTTGTTAAGTATCATTTACAATGTTTCCTTTGGTGTCAGTATTGGCGTGGCAGTGTAGCGCTCCATCTGGACGTTGAAATAAATTAAGCCACGTCCTTGTTAGGGAATGTATAAACAGAGATAGTGGGCAGCGTGAAAGCCAAAATAATATGGCATAAGCGGTGGAAAAATAGGATCAACGTAGAATGCGAGCAGGGAAAAAAATTAGACCATGCTATGCCTATGCTTGGAAACATATTGTAGCACGCTGGGGGTTGGCTTTGAAATAAGACAGCCAACGTTTACTATTTGCATGGAATAAATTATACCCACATTACATTTGGCCACTACTTCACTGCTACTGAATTAATATACAAAGACAATGTACAACTTCATTCCTATAATACACAACTTCAATATATTCAAATTAGTATTCAACATTGCATTCAATAGAAATGTATTCTCCATTCTTATACACAGACAATGCACAACTTCAACAAAAAGCAAGTATTTAACAAAAATGAATTAACATACACAGACATAGTGATAGCAAAAATGCATTAACCATTCAAAATGCACAACTCCATTCTTATAATACACAGACATAGTGAGAGCAAAAATGCATTTTCCATTCAAAATAGTATTCAACAAACAGAAAAAGTAAAAACCAATGCATTCAAATTAAAAGCCAATACTTTCATATTTTCAAAATACAAGAAGTAACTAAACTAAGCATGATTTTTATTAAATCGAGCACATATCTTTCGTGCTTTTGTTAGAGCTTTGCGGATCCTACCAAGATGAGACAAGCGTGAACTTTCCGGTTGAGACGAAGCCAATGTGATTCCATCATCAAACACATCTTGAAGTTCTCTATAGCTTTAGGTTTCCAAAATAAAATTTTGTTAGACATTAAATGATAAAAATAGTACATAAAAAAACATAAAAGTTGAATTGTACGCTAACCGTATACATATGATGGAAGAGTCGTTCCTCGTTCATATGGTTGCTCGTCTTCCGATTGAATTTTTAATATGGTATGAGGAAAATACCAATCAAAATAATCATCGACCACTGCACTGTCCGACTTGGACAGCGGAATAGAACGATATTGCTCACTCACGCAATGATTTTGCAATTCATTCCATAAGTTTTCAACAAAATCATAAAGAACTTTATAAGTTGTCGAAGTAGCACCTCTTTTTTCACCTTTTGGCGGAATAATTGGTCGCGGAATAATTTGAACCCTACCAAATTGTCTCAAAATGCGAGTAGGATGATACGGTTCAACAACGCTTAAACATAACAAACAACTAGAGTACCAAGAAATTTGTTGAAAAGGTTGAAATTTTCGTGCATGCATATACGGATCAAAGATTACCTATATAATAAACAAGCAATAATTTTATAATAAGTAAACTACAAAATATAGCTTATATTTTTATGATTAGAAAATACCTCATGTTCTTGAATATTTTCTAGATATCTTCGTAGAGGCTCAATTGAATAGCGATAATCATTTGCAGGATACCAACGAGCTGCTCTAGGTGAACTTTCACTATAAAATTTAGTTGACGGATGCAAATTCATAAAATGTTCATAGACCCAAGCTTCAAATAATCCTAAATATCAGCCTCTTTGTTTTACCTCCGCTCTACTTGCTAATCCAAGTTGTCTATACAACCAACATAGAGTTGCTGACCCCCAAGAATAAGTACGAATTTCATCCAAATTAGCAAGTTGTTTTAAGTATTGTATGGATACATGCGACTTGCTTTTATCCACAAATAATGTATTTCCAACTAGATATAAAGGATATGCACGAGCAGCTTGTTTGATTTTTTTTCAGCTTCCCATTCATCACAAACACCATCAAAAATTTCATACAGCTTAGTAAATGTTATTTTATATCCAACACTATCCTTCATTATTTGTTTGATTTCTTACTCACTAATTCCTAAGTTGTTTACCACCAAAGCTATCATCTTATTTTTAGGACGGTCCAATGCTTGTACTGGCAACCCTTCAACTGGAATGTGTAGTAAAGAAGCAACATCATCTAATGTTATAGTCATCTCTCCAAATGGTAAGTGAAAAGTATTTGATTCGGGATGCCAACGCTCGACAAAAGCGGAGATAACATACTTATTAACTGTACTGTAATAAGTTCCATAAATAGGATATAACCCAGAAGATTCCACATATCCCCTAAAAATCGTCGCTTCACCAGGAATTTCCCAATTCAAAATTTTTGTTCCATGATTTACACAAATAAGAGGCTCACGTTCGTAAAAAAAATTATTTTATTAAATAGAGTTCTTAATAAATCGTGTATTTACCATTAGAAAGACATACCTTTCCATTCAATATCGATGACGCAACATGTGTGTCATAGCTACTAATGATCTCGGTAATTTTTGGACCACCATAAGATGCCGGTATGTTGGGTCTTTCCGAAGAGGTACCGATGACATGAGTTTGTTGTTCTTCAACACTTGGTTGGATCACATTTTGCTCTTCAACAATTGGCTGCTCGCATTGCATTCTTCATGTTCCAAATTTAGTTCTTCATGCTCCGCATTTAGTTCTTCATCATTACGCTCTTCCGCTCGATTTTGCTCCATTTGTTTTCTAGCATTCACTCGTCTATTTCTTTCCGATGCTCTTAATTGTGGTCGGATTTGAGTATTATCTTTAGAAATCGCAGCGATATCTAAAAAGAAAAGACAATCATGTTAAGGACAACCAAATGCTAGAGAACAATACATATGAAGAAACCAATGCAGAAAATAGTCATAATAATAGATAAAAGTGAAAACAGTCATAACATATTAGCAGAAATAAATAATCCAATGAATCCATTGAATATTGATAGTGTTACAATGAAAATTCCATTGAATTATAGCATAGCTAGATTGAAGTTAACAGGTATAACAATGCCATTATTGGTGAATTCCTATGTAAAAGGAAACCCATTTTTAAAATTTTATGCAAATTTAAACATAAAAAAAATGATGCGCAATATTATTTTTTAACATCAAGAACAAGTTCCAAAAGGCATATTAAGCAAATGTTCATTGAATACAGCATGACTTTTTCATTAAAAACAGCACACATACAAAAAGATATCAACCCCTCCATAACAGCAGCATAATTTTTCATTATTCATCCATTCAGAAAGAAAACCCCTTGCGTTGTACAATAGTACACGTTGCCCATGGATTTGCAAATGCTGAGACTTGAAATTTGCACTGAAAGTTGTGGATTTAGCTTCCATTCAAATAGTACACGTTTCCCATGGATTAAGCTTCCATTCAGTGTACTATTTGGTTAGATAAATTATGCCCATGGATTAAGCATAATTTAAAGTCTCATCATTTGAAAGCTGCATACCGTCTGCTTGAGGCGTGGGTTTGTCCATGGATTTGCAAATCAAAATACACAAATATGTACCAACAGCAAGGATTCGATCTTACCATAACGTCTTTTGGATCTCTTTTCTCCCTCTTTTTGTTTGCCTTATGTGACGAAAAGGAATTTCGCTCGGTCCGAACCAGTCGCTAAACCGACCCAGACCGTTCGAAACGCCCTATCGTTTGAGAACACGACAAAATAGAACGCATATAAAAGAACATTTCATTGTATATTACAACAATGCATCAGATTACAAGAATACACAGAGTATAAATGAATATTACACAGAAATATCAGAGATTTAAATTACATTTAAATACATAGCAGCGGAAAATAATACAATACACAACTAGAAGGGATATACGGATACAAAGCTTTCCGGATATCGTTCCAGCTGTAAACCAGGATCCTATGAATATAAATCTGCAAAAACCAAAACTACTAGCTGCCCGTGTCAAAATAGGGGCACCCGGAGTTTAGGTTAAAACAATAAACTCCAGGTCAGTCATGTGACTAGTGTGAGAACTAAAACAGTTATTAATCTTTATTTTAAAGTTAGGTAAGTCAAGGGACCACGCCGCATAACACGGAACGGGTTTCCTCCCAAGAATACCAGTGCATAAAACAAACAGCGCAATGCTAAATAAAGAAAAATGAAGCTGTTATAAGACCCAGGTCCTATCACACAATGCAACGCTAGCTGGGGGATAGGGTTTTCCCTTATAACAGCCAAAGAATGCTTGATATGTTTAAAACAAATCATTTGATACTATTATAAGTGTATAGTGTATAGAACAACTTCAAATCATAAGTATCAATCATAGGCGACATGAGCATCCCATGCCACTATGTCGCCATATATAGGTTTACAAATAAAACCTCAAATGTCACGTATTTGGAAATTGGATTCCCTTCTATGAACCGAGGCAAAAGATAGTCCTCAACCGATTCGAGACAATCTAGCCCATGTCTCAGGTCAGAGCTCGAGTGACCTTGGAGCGACAGGGCCGGTCCACCGATGTGGGTTAAACTTAAATCCTGAACACTGCGTTTCCCCGCCCTTTAGGGCGTAAGTCTGGTCCGTCTGCCGACCAGAATGCATCGGCCGAAACCGATATAACCGAGGCGCCTCGCAACAGCAACAACCACATAAATCAAACTCGTCAGGGCGTGTAAAACCACTGACGCCACTTTTTAGCTAGAAGGAAACGCATGCCCTCCTTGAGGTCCGTCTCCCGTTTTTGGTTCATACCGGGTGTGAAACTCGCGAAGTAAACGTTACACAAAGCTACGCCACTAGGCCGTGCTTCGATCATCAATCACAAGACTTTGCTTTTCAACAGAAGCCTTGATCATTCGGCACTTAGGCATGCCACACAGGCAATTCACTCTTTCCGTTTGATATCCATTAGTATATAACCCCTGAGCTCGTACGTCTCAGAGAAGGGCATTAAGCAAGAGAATAAATTCTCCGCCGCCAAACAGATATATATTTAATAGAAATCAATCACACAGACCAAAATCCAATGTCAGACACACAGTCCATTTACAAGTCCGTTCTGGGTCTGAACGAAACCGGAGGCACCTAGTACCCCGCATATCCATCGATCTCCAAGTACGTCTGGATGATCACCAACTATTTCCATCTTCTTGGGTGTACAGCCCAATCAAGATCATCTGTAATCACCCAAACGACGTGAAGACCTCCGGTCTTCGACCATCGTCTTCATCTTCGACTTATCGTCGTATCAGTTATTCAGAATGGGATAAACCCGGTCTTTCCGAATAACTCGCGTATACTTTAAATAAGTGTTACACAAACACAACATACGCCTCATTCCAATTCATCAGTCACTAACCGTAAATTAATCAAGAGAATAATTCCCTAAATATTAACCCCGAAGGCCGAAACCAACATCAGATCAATATCCAGAAAACCATTCTGCTTGGCGAACCGACAGTTAGTTTTTAATTTCACATTCATAGGGAAAGGTTCCCATTAATTTTATCCAAGATAAAATCCTTGAATTTATTCTCTAATCTTCTTTTGAATTTCGATTCAACTAGTCGGGATTAACGAACCTTACCGAAGTAATCATTTGTTTTAATTTCCCAATCCCAACTTATTCATCCCATGAAGTAAAACTAGTAATACTTCATATCTAACACAATGGTGTTATCGGTAAATTCAATTACCATTTCACGTTCAAATCTAATTAAAGATTTAACTATCGCCTAGAGCAAAACTGGTGATACTCCATTCTCGATCAATTCAATCTAATTAAAGATTCATTAAAACTCCACTTAGTTTTAATCGTTAACTGGGTTAAAGAATCAGTGTCATTTAAAACACGGTCCACAATAAACCCAAAATCACATTCATTAATTATCCGGTTAAAGAACGAGTGTTATTTAAAACACTGTCCATGATAAACACAAAAATCAATATCCATTCAATTCCAATTAAATATTATTTAATTGGTACAATTCATTAAATCGAAATAAAAATATTTAATCTTTTCTCAACTGGGTTCAAGAACAGTGTTAGTGAAGACACCATTCACGACAAACCCAAATCAAATTTGATATTCAATACAAGGCTCTGAATAGAAAATATATCGGCTTATATTCAATATCAAATTCTACGATTAACAAATGTCGTATTGGAAATAACGATATAAATATATATATCTTTCAAATTTCCATAACAACATCTGTATAATCACGAATTCCAACATCGAAATATTCCGAAGACAATTTCGATTCAAATCCACTCCAATGCAATCATTGGAAATTCTGGTTATTTTTAAAACCCTTTTCAAATTCAATTTATTTATTTAAAAATAAATAGAATTATAATTCTAGTTCAAAACTAGTTCATTTCGATAAAAATATATTTTTATCTTTTCAAATATGGAGTTTTTCATCCCAATCCTTCCTAAATCATTTCTTATGATTTTACACAAATTATTACTATTTTTAATAATTTTATCAAGGCCCGTACAGTCGATTTCCATCAACGGCCATCGAACTGCACTTACAACGACCTTTTTCAAATTTGATTTGGACATAATTCCAAATCCAACCGTTAGATTTCAAATTTCAAATATTCGTTAGAAAGCTCTTTTCGATACGAATCCAACGGTTCCGGTTTTAGGAGAATCCGACGGTCGGATCTCCCGTAATATTCGTTCGAAGTTAACGGTCGAAATTCGCGAACTGCAACGGCGCGGCGCGTTCTATTCAGGCCATTATATTATATATATAATATATATAATATATACTTCGTCGATTTCAATTCAAAACGAATTATATAGATAGTTTTAAATTCGTTTCAAAAACAATTTCAACTTCCATTTTAATCCAAAGCCCAAATGAATTCTCGTTTATAAATTCGTTTTAAAATTCATTTCTATTCAATTCAAATTTCAATTCAATTTGAATTCATTTTCAATTCAATTCAATTTCAAAGTCGTTTTCTATTCGATTCAATTCAAGTTGGTTTTCTATTTGATTCAAATTCGTTATATATTCAATTGAAATAAAATTCGTTTTCTATTTAAACCAAATTCGTTTTCTATTCAATTCATTTCGAAATCGTTTTCAATTCAATTCATTTCGAAATCGTTTTCTATTCGATTCATTTCAAAATGAATAAAATCGATATAAATATCATTCACGTCAAAATGGCGTCAATCTAATCAATACGGCTTCATATATTTCTATTTTCAAATATTCTATTTCAAATATTTCTTTTCCAAAATAGCTGTTATTATCAAAATATTTCGTTCAACACATGACTAATCTCAACGGATGAGTACTGTCAACACATGAACCTTTATTTTATATTGATAAAGATGTAAATTTTATTACTAAAATATTTCGTTCAACACATGACTAATCTCAACGGATGAGTACTGTCAACACATGAACCTTTATTTTATATATTCTTTATTTTCTAAATTGGAATGAGGCCCAATCAATCACCATATAATATTAATTATATGGATTTTCATATATCACACGTATATAATAGCATTGAAAAATAATCAACCATCAACCAAAGTGCACTACACTGTATAAGCATCAAATATAGATATCTAACGCTTATAACATCCTGTCAATCAATCGATCGACATATTTAATCAATCAGGATGAGTGAACTTCAAATTTCACCCCAACACCCGTGTGGGGTTTCAGACAATCAAACACGTATTTTATTTGTGCAGTTGGGCGATGTGTAAAATTTATTGTCCCAATCAATGTCCTTCAAATAGGTGTACATAAACAAACTGTCCGGTTTGTAAACGAATATTTATTTATTCACATTCACTATATTCATATTCACGTTAAAAATTATATATTTTTAACGATAAAACATTTTATTTTAACATATGAATTTCTATTCAGTTCATTCTTTAAATAAAATGATATTTTTATTTTCTAACTTATTTTAGAAAATTTCGGCGGAATAACGGCACGATACTAGAAACGGGACGAGGCCTAGCCTTATCCCCGGTCTAATGAAGGCCCACGCCATTCACACATCAATCAAATCATTTTCATTTCACCAAACAATTCAATTCAAACCAAATAATCTAACCAACTACACAACCAAACAATTAAACAAACAAGCCATCCATGATCTGTGGATGACGGGTGTCGGGTGCTACTAAACACCGTCTGCATCCTAGTACATATATATATATAACTAGAAAAATAAATTGAAAGGTGAGAAATTCTCACAGATAGCTATCCAATCATCTTGACTCTTCTTCGACAGAAATCTTCATCGTTATCGCATTTTTGTCATCTTCGTTGCTGTAGCCACTACATATGTAAAAATCGAATTTTTACTTCGCTATTCAATATATAAAAATCGAATTTTTACTTTGCTATTCAATATATAAAAATCGAGTTTTTACTTTGCTATTCAATATATAAAAATCGAGTTTTTACGTTGCTATTCAATATATAAAAATCGAATTTTTACTTTGCTATTCAATATATAAAAATCGAATTTTTTTTATACCGCTACTATATAGATAAAAATTATAATTTCACATCGATGTTCATATAGTAAAGATTATATTTTTATCACGCTATTCTTCATATAAAGATTTCACCTTTTCAAAAATAGAGTTTATATTTTTCTCGAAGTAAAAATCATATTTTTACTTCACTACTCATATCAAAATATCGTCTTTTCATTTTAAAAATATCGTCTTTTCACTTTTAAAAATATCGTCTTTTCACTTTTAAAAATATCGTCTTTTCACTTTTATCATTATAAAAATCACAATTTTATTTTTCTACACACATAAAGATGATATCTTTACTATTCCTATCGTGTAAAAATTATATCTTTATAAAAATAAAATCGAATTCAAAAACAATGCTATAAACATTTTTTTTCTCAATCTAAAAATGAAATCAACCTTATTTATTGTTAAAACACATTTTTATACAATGACCTATTTTAAAAATCATGTTTTTAATTACTTAGATAAATAAAAACTCACATTGTTTTACTATAGGAAGGGGGGAAGAGGAGACAGGGCGTCAGAGGCTGTCGCGCCGCTGGGGGAGTGTGCAGCGGTAGAGGAAACGGGGGGGGGGGCTCTCGCGCTTCGGCGGACGAGGGGGGGGTGTCGCTTCGAGGTGGCGGAGGAGAAGAAGAAGGGGAGGGCGGCGAGCTTGGACGGAGGTGGGCGCCTCCGGTGGCGGCGTCGAGGGCCTTCCGTCGTTCGATTTAGGGCTTAGCCCTTTTTTTTTAATTCGATTTTCTGCTGAACGAAGAAATAGGGGGGGCTGGTTAAGGAGAGAAGGAAGGGGGAGAGAGAAATATTTTTATTATTTAATTTTTTTTAATACTCCTTAAAAGCAACTTTTTATTTTGACCTCGAAACAAGGCCACCTCCTGTTGTCTATAGCGTTTTACCCCCATTCCGAACACAATGGGATATGTATCGTAGGCTGATTCGTTCGTCTCAATCAGTTTCCATTGAATTTACATTTAAATCGCTATATTGAATTTTAAACGTACATTTCAAATTACCGGGGTCACATAACAACTCTATAAATTCCATAAAAATATTTTCTAGCTTCGTATTGACGATACGGTCCTAACAAAACTGGTTTCGTCGAATTCTGAGACCGTTGGAAAAATGGCCATTTTCCAGTCGATTAAAATCAACTGAAACTGGTCAAACGCGTTTTCCTTCGCCACGCTCACATATTGATTCGGAAAATTATGAATTTTGGAATCTAGCAATAACTTAACATCACGGACCCAACAAAAGTGGTTTCGTCGAAATCCGAGGTCGTTTGTAAAATGTCTATTTTTAAGGGCCTGAATTCCATAGCGACTATTCAGAATTTTCAACTGGACATATCTTTTGATCCCTGCTAAGAAATTTTGATTTTTCGGATTCGTTGGAAAGATAGTCACTATTAGATTCCATTATTTTTTGTTTCACTGAAATCCGGTTTATTTTGCACCCGGTACATTCAATTGAAGTTTGAAATCGAATTATCGAACTACCGCGCCATTTTCAATTCCTTTTATAAATATAAATAAATATTTATATTCTAACGACGACGTATATAATATAAACGTTGGATTTCCATTCAAAATAAATTTCTCGTCGATTTTATTTAAGATAATTCATTTTAAATAATCAAAATTCGCTAAAATTGCCAAAATAAAAATTTTAAACTGGCCTAGATTTTCGGGTTGTTACAATCTCCTCCACTTAAAACTTTTCGTCCCTGAAAAGGAACAAAGTCGAAAGTGGTTTGATTAATCAACTCTACGTTCGATCTGGCTTCCATTCTCCAACTTTTCAGTTTCTGAGAATTTTCAAATTCTTCAAAAATTTGGCTAACACCCTAAATTTTTGAAAAATTTCGCCATAACCTCCCCTGCACCGGGAGCCACGGGAAAATCCCGAAATTGCCATATAGGCCTTCTGATCTCAAAAAGAAAAAGAAAAAGCCAAGCGGCTAGCCAATCGGCTCATAAAATCATCATCACCCAAACAAAACAGTAAATTATAGTAAACATGTACCTATTTGTCGGGCAAACAAATTTTATTCTCTGCTCTAGCCTCCTTGCTATGACCTGTTAAATGTAAGTACATGTATATGCAAGCAAATGCGACCAATTTTCAATACAATTCAATATTTGATTCAATTAGGCATAATGGTTCAAAATTGTCTAATAAATAAACAAACAACACAAACATCAATCCATTAGTTGATTAGCTTTACAAATTGATAACTTTGATACATAGTCAAAAATCAGATTTTTGATGCCAAATCACAACAATAGGCCCTATTTAATTTTGGTTCTCACACCAGTCAATAGGAAATATATAGATATCACACCTTCGAAGCACGAATACCAATTCTGATGATGTTCGAACTATCATCTCCGGGCGACTAGAGTGTGATTCTATATCTATCCAGTATATTAAAACTTCAAATACACGTTTGCAAGGCGTATATGCAAAATCTTTATATACTGGACTGTCCTAATCAATATGAAATAAATAATCAAATACGAATAGTTGATTTAGATTTTCAAAACAAAAATTGTTTTCATTTTTATTTAAAAATTTTACTCTTCACACTCGTTCTAGGATACTACTGATCCCATCTCTAACGAGTCATCCTCGTTGGATATTACTAATCCAATATCTGATGAATTCTTTCGTATGGTTCTAATGTGTCTTGTTCTCTAAGCTTTGTAAACCAAAGCTCTGATACCAACTGTGACGAAAAGGAATTTCGCTCGGTCCGAACTAGTCGCTAAACCGACCCAGACCGTTTGAAACGCCCTATCGTTTGAGAACACGACAATATAGAACACATATAAAAGAACATTTCATTGTATATTACAACAATGCATCAGATAACAAGAATACACAGAGTATAAATGAATATTACACAGAAATATCAGAGATTTAAATTACATTTAAATACATAGCAGCGGAAAATAATACAATACACAACTAGAAGGGATATACGGATACAAAGCTTTCTGGATATTGTTCCAGCTGTAAACCAGGATCCTGTGAATATAAATCTGTGAAATCCAAAACTACTAGCTGCCCGTGTCAAAATAGGGACACCCAGAGTTTAGGTTAAAACAATAAACTCCAGGTCAGTCATGTGACTGGTGTGAGAACTAAAACAGTTATTAATCTTTATTTTAAAGTTAGGTAAGTCAAGGGACCACGCCTCATAACACGGAACGGGTTTCCTCCCAAGAATACCAGTGCATAAAACAAACAGCGCAATGCTAAATAAAGAAAAATGAAGCTGTTATAAGACCCAGGTCCTATCACACAATGCAACGCAAGCCGGGGGATAGGGGTTTCCCTTATAACAGCCAAAGAATGCTTGATACGTTTAAAACAAATCATTTGATACTATTATAAGTGTATAGTGTATAGAACAACTTCAATTCATAAGTATCAATCATAGGCGACATGAGCATCCCATGCCACTATGTCGCCATATATAGGTTTACAAATAAAACCGCAAATGTCACGTATTTGGAAATTGGATTCCCTTCTATGAACCGAGGCAAAAGATAGTCCTCAACCGATTCGAGACAATCTAGCCCATGTCTCAGGTCAGAGCTCGAGTGACCTTGGAGCGACAGGGTCGGTCCACCGATGTGGGTTAAACTTAAATCCTGAACACTGCATTTCCCCGCCCTTTGGGGCGTAAGTCTGGTCCGTCTGCCGACCAGAATACATCGGCCGAAACCGATATAACCGAGGCGCCTCGCAACAGCAACAACCACATAAGTCAAACTCGTTAGGGCGTGTAAAACCACTGACGCCTCTTTTTAGCTAGAAGGAAACGCATGCCCTCCCTGAGGTCCGTCTCCCGTTTTTGGTTCATACCGGGTGTGAAACTCGCGAAGTAAACGTTACACAAAGCTACGCCACTAGGCCGTGCTTCGATCATCAATCACAAGACTTTGCATTTTCAACAGAAGCCTTGATCATTCGCCACTTAGGCATGCCACACAGGCAATTCACTCTATGCGTTTGATATCCATTAGTATATAACCCCTGAGCTCGTACGTCTCAGAGAAGGGCGTTAAGCAAGAGAATAAATTCTCCACCGCCAAACAGATATATATTTAATAGAAATCAATCACACAGACTAAAATCCAATGTCAGACACACAGTCCATTTACAAGTCCGTTCTGGGTCTGAACGAAACCAGAGGCACCTAGTATCCCGCATATCCATCGACCTCTAAGTACGACTGGACGATCACCAACTGTTTCCATCTTCTTGGGTATACAGCCCAATCAAGATCATCAGTAATCACCCAAACGACGTGAAGACCTTCGGTCTTCGACCATCGTCTTCATCTTCGACTTATCGTCGTATCAGTTATTCAGAATGGGATAAACCCGGTCTTTCCGAATAACTCGCGTATACTTTAAATAAGTGTTACACAAACACAACATACGCCTCATTCCAATTGATCAGTCACTAACCGTAAATTAATCAAGAGAATAATTCCTCAATTATTAACCCCGAAGGCCGAAACCAACATCAGATCAATATCCAGAAAACCATTCTGCTTGGCTAACCGACAGTTAGTTTCTAAATTTAACATTCATAGGGAAAGGTTCCCATTAATTTTATCCAAGATAAATTCCTTGAATTTATTCTCTAATCTTCTTTTGAATTTCGATTCAACTAGTCGGGATTAACGAACCTTACCGAAGTAATCATTTGTTTTAATTTCCCAATCCCAACTTATTCATCCCATGAAGTAAAACTGGTAATACTTCATATCTAACACCACGGTGTTATCGGTAAATTCAATTACCAATTCACGTTCAAATCTAATTAAAGATTTAAATATCGCCTGGAGCAAAACTGGTGATACTCCATTCTCGATCATTTCAATCTAATTAAAGATTCATTAAAACTCCACTTAGTTTTAATCGTTAACTGGGTTAAAGAATCAGTGTCATTTAAAACACTGTCCAAAATAAACCCAAAATCACATTCATTAATTATCGGGTTAAAGAACGAGTGTTATTTAAAACACTGTCCACGATAAACCCAAAAATCAATATCCATTCAATTCCAATTAAATAATATTTAATTGGTACAATTCATTAAATCGAAATAAAAAGATTTAATCTTTTCTCAACTGGGTTCAAGAACAGTGTTAGTGAAGACACCATTCACGACAAACCCAAATCAAATTTGATATTCAATACAAGGCTCTGAATAGAAAATATATCGGCTTATATTCAATATCAAATTCTACGATTAACAAATGCCGTATTGGAAATAACGATATAAATATATATATCTTTCAAATTTCCATAACAACATCTGTATAATCACGAATTCCAACATCGAAATATTCCGAAGACAATTTCGATTCAAATCCACTCCAATGCAATCATTGGAAATTCTAGTTATTTTTAAAACCCTTTTCAAATTCAATTTATTTATTTAAAAATAAATAGAATTATAATTCTAGTTCAAAACTAGTTCATTTCGATAAAATCTATTTTTATCTTTTCAAATATGGAGTTTTCATCCCAATCCTTCCTAAATCATTTCTTATGATTTTACACAAATTATTACTATTTTTAATAATTTTATCAAGGCCCGTACAGTCGATTTCCATCAACGGCCATCGAACTGCACTTACAACGACCTTTTTCAAATTTGATTTGGACATAATTCCAAATCCAACCGTTACATTTCAAATTTCTAATATTCGTTAGAAAGCTCTTTTTGATACGAACCCAACGGTTCCGGTTTTAGGAGAATCCGACGGTCGGATCTCCCGTAATATTCGTTCGAAGTTAACGGTCGAAATTCGCGAACTGCCATGGCGCGGCGCGTTCTATTCAGGCCATTATATTATATATATAATATATATAATATATACTTCGTCGATTTCAATTCAAAACGAATTATATAGATAGTTTTAAATTCGTTTCAAAAACAATTTGAACTTCCATTTCAATCCAAAGCCCAAATGAATTCTCCTTTATAAATTCGTTTTAAAATTCATTTCTATTCAATTCAAATTTCAATTCAATTTGAATTCATTTTCAATTCAATTTCAAAGTCGTTTTCTATTCGATTCAATTCAAATTGGTTTTCTATTTGATTCAAATTCGTTATATATTCAATTGAAATAAAATTCGTTTTCTATTCAAACCAAATTCGTTTTCTATTTAATTCATTTCGAATTCGTTTTCAATTCAATTCATTTCGAAATCGTTTTCTATTCGAATCATTTCAAAATGAATAAAATCGATATAAATATCGTTCACGTCAAAATGACGTCAATCTAATCAATACGGCTTCATATATTTCTATTTTCAAATATTCTATTTCAAATATTTCTTTTCCAAAATAGCTGTTATTATCAAAATATTTCGTTCAACACATGACTAATCTCAACGGATGAGTACTGTCAACACATGAACCTTTATTTTATATTGATAAAGATGTAAATTTTATTACTAAAATATTTCGTTCAACACATGACTAATCTCAACGGATGAGTACTGTCAACACATGAACCTTTATTTTATATATTCTTTATTTTCTAAATTGGAATGAGGCCCAATCAATCACCATATAATATTAATTATATGGATTTTCATACATCACACGTATATAATAGCATTGAAAAATAATCAACCATCAACCAAAGTGCACTACACTGTATAAGCATCAAATATAGATATCTAACGCTTATAACAGCCTGTCAATCAATCGATAGACATATTTAATCAATCAGGATGAGTGAACTTCAAATTTCATCCCAACACCCGTGTGGGGTTTCAGACAATCAAACACATATTTTATTTGTGCAGTTGGGCGATGTGTAAAATTTATCGTCCCAATCAATGTCCTTCAAATAGGTGTACATAAACAAACCGTCCGGTTTGTAAATGAATATTTATTTATTCACATTCACTATATTCATATTCACGTTAAAAATTATATATTTTTAACGATAAAACATTTTATTTTAACATATGAATTTCTATTCAGTTCATTATTTAAATAAAATGATATTTTTATTTTCTAACTTATTTTAGAAAATTTCGGCGGCATAACGGCACGATACTAGAAACGGGACGAGGCCTAGCCTTATTCCCGGTCTAGTGAAGGCCCACGCCATTCACACATCAATCAAATCATTTTCATTTCACCAAACAATTCAATTCAAACCAAATAATCTAACCAACTACACAACCAAACAATTAAACAAACAAGCCATCCATGGTCTGTGGATGACGGGTGTCGGGTGCTACTAAACACCGTCTGCATCCTAGTACATATATATATATAACTAGAAAAATAAATTGAAAGGTGAGAAATTCTCACAGATAGCTATCCAATCATCTTGACTCTTCTTCGACAGAAATCTTCATCGTTATCGAATTTTTGTCATCTTCGTTGCTGTAGCCACTACATATGTAAAAATCGAATTTTTACTTCGCTATTCAATATATAAAAATCGAATTTTTACTTTGCTATTCAATATATAAAAATCGAATTTTTACTTTGCTATTCAATATATAAAAATCGAGTTTTTACTTTGCTATTCAATATATAAAAATCGAATTTTTACTTTGTTATTCAATATATAAAAATCGAATTTTTTTTATACCGCTACTATATAGATAAAAATTATAATTTCACATCGATGTTCATATAGTAAAGATTATATTTTTAACACGCTATTCTTCATATAAAGATTTCGCCGTTTCAAATATAGAGTTTATATTTTTCTCGAAGTAAAAATCATATTTTTACTTCACTACTCATATCAAAATATCGTCTTTTCATTTTAAAAATATCGTCTTTTCACTTTTAAAAATATCGTCTTTTCACTTTTAAAAATATCGTCTTTTCACTTTTATCATTATAAAAATCACATTTTTATTTTTCTACACACATAAAGATGATATCTTTACTATTCCTATCGTGTAAAAATTATATCTTTATAAAAATAAAATCGAATTCAAAAACAATGCTATAAACATTTTTTTTCTCAATCTAAAAATGAAATCAATCTTATTTATTGTTAAAACACATTTTTATACAATGACCTAATTTAAAAATCATGTTTTTAATTACTTAGATAAATAAAAACAAAATAAAAACTCACATTGTTTTACTGTAGGAAAGGGGGAAGAGGAGACAGGGCGTCAGAGGCTGTCGCGCCGCTGGGGGAGTGTGCGGCGGTGGATGAAAAGGGGGGAGGGGCTCTCGCGCTTCGGCGGACGAGGGGGGGTGTGTCGCTTCGAGGTGGCGGAGGAGAAGAAGAAGGGGAAGGCGGCGAGCTTGGATGGAGGTGGGCGCCTCCGGTGGCGGCGTCGAGGGCCTTCCGTCATTCGATTTAGGGCTTAGCCCTTTTTTTTAATTCGATTTTCTGCTGAACGAAGAAATAGGGGGGGCCTGGTTAAGGAGAGAAGGAAGGGGGAGAGAGAAAGATTTTTATTATTTAATTTTTTTTATACTCCTTAAAAGCAACTTTTTATTTTGACCTCGAAACAAGGCCCACCTCCTGTCGTCTATAGCGTTTTACCCCCATTCCGAACACAATGGGATATGTATCGTAGGCTGATTCGTTCGTCTCGATCAGTTTCCGTTGAATTTACATTTAAATCGCTATATTGAATTTTAAACGTACATTTCAAATTACCGGGGTCACATAACAACTCTATAAATTCCATAAAAATATTTTCCAGCTTCGTATTGACGATACGGTCCTAACAAAACTAGTTTCGTCGAATTCTGAGACCGTTGGAAAAATGGCCATTTTCCAGTCGATTAAAATCAACTGAAACTGGTCAAACGCGTTTTCCTTCGCCACGCTGACATATTGATTCGGAAAATTATGATATTTGGAATCTAGCAATAACTTAACATCACAGACCCAACAAATGTGGTTTCGTCGAAATCCGAGGTCGTTTGCAAAATGTCTATTTTTAAGGGCCTGAATTCCATAGCGACTATTCAGAATTTTCAACTGGACATATCTTTTGATCCCCGCTATGAAATTTTGATTTTTCGGATTCGTTGGAAAGATAGTCACTATTAGATTCCATTATTTTTTGTTTCACTAAAATCCGGTTTATTTTGCACCCGGTACATTCAATTGAAGTTTGAAATCGAATTATCGAACTACCGCGCCATTTTCAATTCCTTTTATAAATATAAATAAATATTTATATTCTAACGACGACGTATATAATATAAATGTTGGATTTCCATTCAAAATAAATTTCTCGTCGATTTTATTTAAAATAATTCATTTTAAATAATCAAAATTCGCTAAAATTGCCAAAATAGAAATTTTAAACTGGCCCAGATTTTCGGGTTGTTACACCTTATCCCATCTTCTTGCTACTCGCCCTTTTTTGTGTCAAAATCGTTTTTTTTTTGTTTTGAAATTTAGGTTTCTGAAATGGAATGGAGGAGTATTTGAGAAAGAAAGGGTCAGTTTGGGTATAAATGGGGTGGGATGAGTAAATAGAGGGGGGAGTCTTATTTTTTTAAAGTAGCGGGGTGGGAAGAGTAAACATAGGGGGGTTAATAGACTTACCCTTGCAGTTATTATTATGGTTAACATGAATGGAGCGGTTTCAGTACTTTGATTTTGGTAACCCTACAGTCCATTTTGTCGCGAGTTTATAATATTTGATTTTGGTAACCCTACATGAACGGAACGGTTAACATGACTTTGATGTGTTCGAAAAGTTTTTTTTTTTAAAAAAAGGTGTTTCCTCTTGATAGAAATGTTCAAAAATAATAGAAATGATTTGCCTACCTAGAAACAATTTTCTGTTTAAAATTTTGTAGTTTACAATATTTTATTTCTTGCTTTCTTTTTAAATTTGAAGAAAGCCACAAAAACATCTTGCAACATATTTTTGGTTGATTTGGTTTCTCGGCTAATAAATCGGATTAGCATTTCACTTTGCAGTCAACTCTCTAGCCAGTTAAGAAATTTTCCGAAATTGGGATTGAATATGCCAACAAGAGGATAGAAGGAGCATTTTAATTTCTATGTTAAATAGCTAAGCTTTGCTAATGTGGATATGGGCCACGATTTTAAGTAACATATGTCTAAGGGGGCTGATATAAAATTGTGATCTGGTGTATAAATTTGTTAATTATGTCAGTGTATAAAATAATTTAATAATGTGCTACTAAATGTTGTTATGGTTGGATTTGTGTTTGGTGTTGATAATGTTTAATACTTTAAAAATACTAAAACCGCAACTAAGATCAAAACTCTCAAAATTACTGAAATTGACCGTACTCCCTAAGCGATCAAAACTCTTTTGGAGCTTCCTTAATTCTAGCGAGTTGCTGCTTCTTGTTTTCTTTAAAATTTTCATTTCGAAATTAAAAAAACAAGAATATAAACACATAGATGATGTTTCATTTATTCCTATAAATTTGAGCTTTTCATTTTCATTATGTATTAAAAAAAGGTGTGGCGTAGGACAACGTGGGATGGAGTGGATGGCGTAGAAGGATATGAAAGGTGCGAGAAATAACAAGAAATAAAAAAAAATTGTTTTCAATTGTATATGTTATAACCATCATTTGAATTGACAGTTTTTGGCAATCCAACGCATTTCATCATTGAAAAATTCAAAATTGTTGGTCAAATAGGCCCTTAACTTTCGTAAAACTTCATCTTACTAATCTACACTCAATTTTGTTTGTGGTCGTTATATTTTTGTTTGAACATCAGATAAAATACATATGTTACCGCTGTGTATGTATATGTATGTATGTATGTGTGTGTTTATATACATATATATATGAAAAAAATTATTTAGACGTAATTTATGACACAATATCTTCTTCTTCTGTGTTCAAATAATCAACACACACACACACACAAATATATATATATATATATATATATATATACACACACACACACACACACATATATACATACACCCACACGAGCGTAACAGCACGTGCTTCGTGCATGATAATAGCATGCTCTTCACATGTATTTTTTTTCTACAACTAGATTATATTTATAGTTAACAATTTATTTGATAGATCATGTTTTTATGTATTTTTAAGATATGATAGTTTGATAGTATTTGTAGATGAATGTTTTTTATGTGTAAAAGAACTTTGTTTGTAAGATCCTATTTCAAATAATATCAAGATTTAAAAATATTTGTGGATAGACAGTGTGACGATCCCAAAACCCCGAGACACGGTGTTAAGGATAATCATTGGAATATAACACATTAATCATTATTAGCATATCACAGATAATAGCATAAACAGAAATTAGAATAATTTACACACATATGACAGCGGAATCATATAGATAATATCACATCAGAGAAGCACAGTACAGGATACAACTTAGTGCATAATGATACATAATCAGTCACCATCGCCTGAGGCGGAATCATACATAAAGAGTACACAAAAGGAATATCAGTCTACATCGCCAGTGGCGGAATCATAATATAGATACAATAATGGCGGAGAAAATCCAAGTCAGCACGGTGCAGTCGAGCCTCGCCATGAGCCAAAAGGTGCATCAGAAACCTGTAACTAGGCTGCCCGTGTGAAAATGAGGGCACCCGAGTTTGCAAGGTGAAACAAACTACGAGTCAGTCATGGGACTGGTATGAGAAATCTATTCAACTTATTAACAACAATAATAAGGCAAATCAAAGGACCACGCCACTTTCGCGGAACGGGTTTACTCCAATGAGTGCTAGTGCATGAAGTAAAGTAAATGATTAAATCAACGCAATGCTTTTTCTAAAATGAAGCCATTATAAGACTCAGGTCCCATCACACAATGCAACGCAAGCCGGAGGATAGAGTTTTTACCTTATAATGGCCAAAGATGCTTCATACGAATAAAACAAAAGTGCTTGATATTATAACTAGTGCATATATGTTTCAAAAGCGATTTCAATCATAAATATCAATCATAGGCGGCATAAATGACCCATACCACTATGTCGCCATACTAGTAATACAATCACAATCGCACATATCGTATTGGAAATTGGATTCCTTCATGAGTCGAGGCAAGGGGCAAGCTCCTCTCCGATTCGAGACACTCTACCAAATGTCCCAGGATCCCACTATGATCCATGGATCTTCAGGGCCGGTCCTCTCTTACTTTTGAGGATTGGCAATTCCTGAACACACGTTTCCCGGTCCTTACAGACCTATATCGAGGCGCCTCGCATTCCAACAACCACACAGGTGAAAAGTATATATAATGTCAGGGCTGGTAGGTCACTGACACCACCTTAGCTAGAAAGAAACGTCATGCTCTCCCTGCAGTCACTCTCCCGTTTTTGACTCATACCGAGGTGTGAGGCTCACGAATTCACGTTATACAAAAAGCTAGTCACACAGACCATGCTTTGATCATCAACCACAAGACTTTGCTTTGCAATAGAAGCCTTGATCACATGCCACTTAGGCGTGCCACACAGGCAATCCACTCCATGCGACTGATTTCTGTCAATACATAACCTCTAAGCTCGTACGTCTCAAAGAAGGGCGTTAAGCAAGAGAATAAATTCTCCGCCGCCAAACAGATATATATTTAACAGAGATCAATCAACACAGAACAAAATCCAATGTCAGACACACAGTCCATTTACAAGTCCGTTCTGGGTCTGAACGAAACCGGAGGCACCAATTCCTCGCATATCCGTTCAATCAACACTATGTTTGGACGGCTACTACATCAATTCCTTCATGGTAGCTACTCCAATCACGAGCATCAGTAGCGCCCATCCATCCAACGTGGAGATCGTCGGTCTTCAGTCGTCTTCGACTCTTCGACTTCTCAACGTCGATCGATTATTTGAAATGAGATAAACTCGGCCTTTTCAAATAATCCACGTATATTTAGATTTTCAAATCAATTAATCACATGGTTGAACTATTCAACATTCACATTTCAGTTGTTTAGTTATAATTTTCACGTCAAATACATTCAACCATCACATATCAAGCAAACACCACAAAATTTGTTTATTTTCACTCTATATCGTCTATAGCACTTAATAACGATATATCGCCAATTTTATTTCATTTAAAACGGCCATAATTAATTAAACGACGTTTCAGGTCGTGGCGATGCACTGGCGCTGCTTTCCACTAATTTTGTTTTACACATATAGAAAAATCTAACCGTTGGATCTTCACAAATTTTACATCATTAGGAAGGTCTTTTCAAAACAAACTCAACGGTTCCAGTTTTAGGAAAATCCGACGGTCGGATCTTCCACACTAACCATTTGAAGTTACGATTTCAATTTACGAACTGCAGCGTCGTTATTCGATTTAGTTTAATTATATTTATATATATAAAAATATAATCGTTTCTGGCGCTGTTTTTCACTAATTTTGAATTAAACATTCCAGACAATCCAACCGTCGGATCTTCACAAAGTTGGTGCCGTTGGAAAGATATTTCCAAGGCGAACCCAACGGTTGAGGCTTCGGGAAAATCTAATGGTCGGATCTTCCGCACTAGTCATTTGAAATCACGGTTTCAAAATATGAACTGCACGACCACGTTTCGTTTTAATTATGTTTATATTTATATATAAATATAAATATAGTCCATTCAATAATTTCTATATCGTTTTCACTTCAAATATTTTTCTAACACCTTAAAATTTTGGAAAATTTCGCCATAACCTCCCCTGTACCGGGGGCATCGGGAAATCGCAAATAGCGTTCCCGGTCCTTCTAATCTCAAAAAGAAAAAGAAAAAGCCAAGCGGCTAGCCAATAGGCTCATAAAATCATCACCCAAACAAATCTGTAAATGTGTACCTATTTGTCGGGCACAAAATTTTATTCCTCTTCTCTAGCCCCTTTTGCTTTAACCTGTTCAATAGATATGCATGCACATATATACAATTTCTAACATTTATCATTTTCTATTCAACTTCATATTTGACTTGCTTTGGTCTAAAAATACCATTCATTCTAATGTCGCATGCATAGGCTAAAATCATATCATTAGCTAGTTAATGTATATTTCAACTCATGCACGTTTATTTGAACAAGTGGATATTTTTAACACTTCATATTTCAAAGATGATAATTTTGGCGAACTAAAACAGATTTCAACACATGACTATTTTATTTAGTTCCTATGCATGTTAGAAATAATATTTCTATCACAAATATTTGTTTCAACGTCTGCATATCTTTAGCATATCACACATATGATAAAAATGATATTTTTATCATTTAAAATATTTATTCAACCAACGTATGGTTTCAACACTTCATAGTTTCAATAAAAATGTAATTTTTATCGTTCAATCTTTTTATTCAACACATGCACCTTCCCACTACACACATTTCTCAACAAATGAGTATTTCCACACATGGACAATTTATTTATGTTGTTCATATTAGAAAGATGGGATTTTTATGATTGAAACTATTTATATAAGGAGAATATTTTTCATACTTCATATATATAAAAAAAATGTGATTTTTATTGTTTATACACTTCATTCATTCACAAATGAATTTTATTTTCACACAACACTTTTCAACACATGAATATTTCCACACATGGACATAGTTTCAATATATGGCTTTAATTTCAATGCATGTAAAATAATTTCAACAATGAAAATAATTCTAACACACAAAGATTATTCAAAATTTCGGCAGCATAACGGCAGGGTAGTTAAACCGGCACCGTCCCTAGTACGGCTCCTCGCTCTACCTTAAAACCTCGCGGTTTTTGACAATGGGGATCATGCATCTAATTCGCACGCAGGCGGCATGTTTATATTTATTTCATTACCACAAACTAATCCTATGTGGTTTTCAACCAAATATTTTCCAATCACAAACGGGTATTTTTCAACCACAATCAATTCAATACCATCCACAAACAATCCCAAACAACAATTTGCCGTCAACCAATTTTCACAACAATTTCAACCAATAAATATCGTCCATGGTTTGTGGACGAGGGGGCGTATATATATATATATAATATTAATATTTATATATAGCAATTCACTTTTATTTCCACATATATATATATATAAAAAGAAATTGAAGAGTGAGAATTTCTCACCAGTAGCTATCCAATAACACGACTCTTCCTTTTCTAGAAATCTTCGCCTATTTCGTCTTCTTGTCGCTTTCGTTTCCCGTATTCTCTACATAAGTAAAAATCGAATTTTTACTATGTTATTCAATATATAAAGATCATATTTTAAAAACAAAGATTATATTTTTAATATTCTTATGATGTAAAAATTATATTTTTATTGCTTTAAAAATATAAGAATCACATCTTACTTCTTTCTACTTAACAAAAATTCCGACTTTTCTATTTTTTAAAAATATGATCTTTATTTTTGCAAGTTCAAATCTTTTTCTTTTAAAAGATTCAACCTTTTTAATTTCAAAGTTTAAACCCCCTTTTTTTCTATTTTAAACCTTAAAATAAAATCAGTTTTTATTTTCTTTAAAAAAAATCAGTCTTCAAAATTCTTTTCAAAAATTCTATTTTTAAATCTTTTAAAAATTCTGTTTTAAAATTCTTTTTAAAAATTCTGTTTTTAAAAATCTAATTAAAATCAGTTTTCTAATCTTTAAAAATTCTGTTTTTAAAACTAGAAAAAAAACAGTTTTCAAATCTTAAAAAAATATACAGTAATTAGTTTTAAATCGGTTTATAAATCAGTTTTATAAAACAAAATAAAAATAAAATAAATTAACCTAAATCACTCACCGTGGATCTCGAAGTGGTGGAGGGAAGAAGAAGAGGGCGGCTCGGCGATGCAGGGTGGTGGTCGGTGGTTCAGGGGGGTGTCGCGAGGGTGGTGGGGTGTTGCTTCGGGTTGTCGAGGATGTCTGGAGGTAGGAGGCGCTACTTCGATGTCTGGAGGGCGGCGGTCTGGCGGTGGGGCTTCGGCGAGGTCTTCGTCGGCGGCTCGAGGGTCAGGCGGCGGCTCGTATTAGGTTTTTAGGTTTTCTTTTTTTTTTCTCTGGCAAATGATCGGGGGGGGCAAGCAGAAGAAAGGAGGGAGTTTATATTTTTTATTTTATTTAATTATTTAATTATTTAATTTTGCACAAGGGTTGACTTTTACATATGACCTCGAAACGAGGCTCACCACCTATCGTCCATAGCGTTTTACCCCCATTCCGAACACAATGGGATATGTATCGTAAGCTGGTTTGATCGTTACAATCAGTTTCCGTTGAAATTACATTTAAGTCCTTATATTGAATTTTAAACGTACATTTCAAATTACCGGGGTCACATACTAACTAGAAAAATTCCAGAAAAATATTTTCTAGTTTCGTATTGACGATACGGTCCTAACAAAACTAGTTTCGTCGAATTCTGAGACCGTTTGAAAAATGGCCAATTTCTAGTCGATTAAATTCAACAGAAACTGGTCAAACGCGTTTTCTTTTGCCACGCTCACATATTGATTCGAAAAATTATGAAATTTGAAACCTAGCAATAGTTTGACATCCCGGACCCGACAAAAGTGGTTTCGTCGAATTCCGAGGCCATATGCAAAATATCAATTTTCAAACTGACTTACTATTTCTAATTCACTAATTTATTGAAATATTCTATTTCAATGGTTCAAATTGCTTTGAAATAATCAATTTAAAAATTTTAAATTGGCTCGTATTTTCCGGGTTATTACAATCTCCCCTACTTAAAACTTTTCGTCCTCGAAAAGGAAACAACAGTAAAGTAGGAAATAAAATGTAAATGCAAAGTATGATAAAGGTACCTTGCACCGGTGTTAGTCAGAGATATCCACTCTGCATTTGGGATAAGCTTGCTTAATGCTTTCCTCAGTTTCCCAAGTACAGTCTCTAGGATCACTGCTCCACTGCACTTTAACTAAATGAACCTTTTTTCTTCTGAGTTCTCTAGTTTCTTTGCCCACAATTTTTAATGGCTCTCTTCTGAGTGCTAATTCTGGAGTTATCTCCACATCCTGTTGCGCTGCTTCTTCTACAACAAGATCCGGATCATGTACATGTCTCCTAAGTTGAGATACGTGAAATACATTGTGCACTCCAGGCACCCAATCTGGCAATTGAACCCTATAAGCAAGAGTTCCAATTCGTTCAAGTATAGGAAAGGGACCAATAAATCTCGGTGCCAACTTCCCAGTCTTACCAAATCTGATTACTCCTCTCATCGGAGAAACCTTTAAATAAACATGATCACCAACAGCAAATGTCAAATCTCTCCTTCTAGAGTCTGCATAACTTTTCTGTCGGCTTTGGGCGGTTTTCAATCGCTTCTTGATGAAGTCCACTTTATCAGATGCTTCCCTAATCATATCGGGTCCTAGTACAAGTCTGTTGCCAGGTTCTACCCAACATGCAGGAGATCTGCAGGGTCTGCCATATAATGCTTCA
This sequence comes from Allium sativum, assembly GCA_030737875.1. Classification (NCBI taxonomy): domain Eukaryota; kingdom Viridiplantae; phylum Streptophyta; class Magnoliopsida; order Asparagales; family Amaryllidaceae; genus Allium; species Allium sativum. The sequence goes on along the minus strand of CM060924.1, from coordinate 1,029,947,862 downwards.
AAAGGTGACATCTTCAAACTTGCTTGATAGCTATTGTTATATGAGAATTCTGCCAAATGATCTTCCCATGACCCACCAAAATCGATTATACAAGCCCGCAATAAATCTTCTAGAATTCTATTCACCCGCTCAGTTTGGCCATCTGTTTGGGGGTGATAAGCGGTGCTCATATTCAGTTTTGTCCCCAATTCTGTCTGGAAAGCCTCCCAGAATTTGCTAGTAAATAGGGGATCTCTATCACTGACTATGCTGATGGGAATTCCATGCAGCTTAACAATTTCTTTGAAATATATCTGTGCTAGACTTTGGGCAGTTCGATTGGATCTGACAGGTATAAAATGGGCAGTCTTCGTGAAGCGATCTACGATCACCCAAATGCTGTCATTACCTTTCTTGGTTCGCGGCAAACCATCTATGAAATCCATGGAAATCTGTTCCCATTTCCAGCCTGGGACTTCCAAAGGTTGCAACAGTCCAGCTAGCTTTTGTTGGTCACTCTTGACCAATTGACAAGTAGGGCATCTGCTAACATACAAAGAAATATCTCTTTTCATTGCCTTCCACCAGAAAGTGCGTTTGATATCGTTGTACATTTTACTCACCCCAGGGTGGATGCAAAATTTGGATTTATGGCATTCATCTAGCACTTCTCTTCGAAGGCCTGGAATATTTGGGATGCAAATTCTGTTATTTAACCTGAGAACTCCCTTATTGTCAATACGGAAGCTCGTGGTTTCACCTTCCTGGATTCTCTTGCTGATTCTCTGAATGAATTCATCTTCTTTCTGAAGGGCTGAAATCCTATCAATCAACCCAGGTGTAATTATAAGATGGGCAACAATTGCGGTTTTTCTACTCAGTGCATCCGCTACTACGTTAGCTTTCCCTAGCGTATACAGGATACCAAGATCATACGCCGCAAGAAATTCTAGCCAACGCTGCTGTCTCAGATTCAGATCTTTCTGGGTATATAAATACTTCAACGATTGATGATCTGTGTACAGTATAAATTTCTCGCCCAATAAGTAATGCCTCCAGATTTTCAAGGCAAATACGATGGCTACCAACTCAAGATCATGAGTCACATAATTTTTCTCATGCGGTTTCAATTGGCGGCTTGCATAAGCGACTACCTGGCCTTTCTGCATTAACACTGCACCAAGACCTCTAATAGAAGCATCTGTCCAAACCGTTAAATCCTGATTGCCATCAATAATAGTTAACACTGGAGCGGTGGTCAGCTTCGATTTCAATTCCTGGAAAGCTTCTTCACAGTCGGAAGTCCACTTAAACTTCTCATGTTTCTTTGTGAGCTTCGTTAACGGACCGGATATCTTCGAAAAATCCTTAACGCACTTTCGATAATAACTAGCCAATCCCATAAAACTTCTAACTTCTGTGGGAGTAGTGGGTTGTTTCCAGTCTTGAATCGCTGTTATCTTGCTTGGGTCAACAGAAATTCCTTTCCCTGACACGACATGGCCAAGAAATTTGACTTCTTCTTGCCAGAAGACACATTTAGAGAATTTGGCTTTGAAGACGTTCTTCCTTAGAATCTCCAATACTTGTTCTAAGTGTTTTTCATGCTCGGGTTTTGATTTGGAGTTGATTAAGATATCATCGATGAATACGAGGACAAATTTATTCAGAACTCCCCTGAACACTCTATTCATTAGATCGACAAAGTATGCTGGAGCGTTGCAAAGGCCAAACGGCACTACTAACCATTCATAAAATATGTCTGGACCTCTGAAAGCGGTCAAAGGAACACACTCTTCTGCTATTCTCAATTGATGAAAACCTGTAGCTAGGTCCACTCGGGAAAATACTTTCGCCCCATTCAATTGGTCTAGCAAATCATCAATACGGGGTAATGGATATTTGTTTTTAAGTGTCTGTTTGTTGAGGTCTTGGTAATCAACACATAATCTAAGAGTACCGTCTGACTTTGGGACAAACACGACAGCTGCACCCCAATTAGAAAAACTCGGTCTGATTAGACCTTTCCACAACAGTTGACGAGTTCGATCGCCTAATTCTTCTTTTTCTTTCGGAGTCATTCTACGGATTGGATGTACCACGGGTCTGGCATTAGGAATTAGATCGATTCTGAATTCTATTTCTCTCTGCGGAGGTAAGTTTTCAACTTCTTCAAACACATCCGCATAGTTGCCAACAATCGGAATCTTTTCTATAGAAGTGGGGATAAGTTCTAATGCTGACCAAAATTCTTCTCTATTCGGATTCGAACCATGACAGGGAACCGTAATATATCCAAGCTTCGTTCGGATTTTAACGATTCTTTCCGCACAATTCACTTCAGCTTCATGTTTCGTTAACCAATCCAGCCCGAGAATAATATCGAATTCGGGAAAATCCATAACGATTAAATCAAAGGGGAACTTGTACGAAGAATAAGAGATCGGCACTCTACAATATAAACCGAGAGTAACCGGACCCCCTATCGGGTTATGAACTTCAACCGATTCTTTAAGCTTTCGCTGTTTTAACTTTAGTTTGTGCACTGTGTTTTTAGCAATAAAACTACGGGATGCACCTGTGTCAAATAATACAGAAACAGGAATATTTTTAATTGTAAGGGTACCTCCCAAAACATCGGGTTTACCTGCTCCGTCGGAAGCAGCTGGCGGGCTAGACCCGTCATAGACATGAGCTACAGTAGCTTTCTTTAGCAAAGGACAGTCTTTGACCAGATGGCCGGTCTTGCGACAGTTGAAGCACGAGTGAGGGTTCTGAGAGCCTTGGCTCGAGCCTTGAGAATTTGTTCTCTGCCTCTTCGGAGCTGTGCAGACGTTTGAGTAGTGCCCCGGCTTACCACAATTAAAGCAATTTCCTCGTGGCGGATTGCCAGTCTGAGGCTTTGAAGATGCTGCTTGGCTTGACTCGCCCTGATTTGCAGTAGGTTTGCGCTTGTTTCCTGCTTGACTTTTAGCGCGATCCTGATCCAGATGCCTTTGATCAAGGTCTTCATAGTTGCATGTCATTTCCACTAGCTCGTTGAAATCCAGCTTGACATGGGCCATTGCTCTATCATGATATTGACGTTTCAGCCCAAAAATGAATCTCTTATTCTTGGATTTCGCGGTAGCAACAAGTTCGGGAGCATAGGGCGACAGCATTGTGAATTTGTTCAGATAATCTTGCACGGAAAGATCCCCTTGCTGGAGATTGGCGAAGTCATCGTGCATTCTTTCTAAAGCTTGCTCTGGGACATATTTCTCCTTGAAGAGTTCTTTGAATCCATCCCATGTTCTTCCGGCTTCTCTATTCCCGGCGGTAAGAGAGTCCCACCATAATTAGGCTTGTTCCTGCATAAGCCAGGCGCCCATAGTAGCTTTGTCTTCGCTTCCTAGCCTTAGGCCTTCAAGAATTTTCTCGCATGTTTTGAGCCATGCAAGGGCCTCTATTACGGTACCAGTCCCTGAGAAGGTCTTGCCTCCTAAGTTCTTATATCTCTTAGCTACACGGTCGAGCTCGAAGTATTGAGCTGCCGGAGGTTGTATCAAAGGTCCTTCTTGAGCTGGGATTTCTCCCCTTCCTCGGCCTCGGCCGGCACGGCCTCCTCTAGCAGCGGCTCCTCTGGTAGCCATTTGTCAAATTCTGTATAAGCAACGAAAAAAGGTCAGCTAACAGAAATAATAGTCTATTGCATAGTTAAGCAGAAATTCCTACGGAAAGATAACGATGGACTGATCAGTTGTTTTTGCTATTCTGCTCAGCTCATTCTAGGACTTTACTAGTCCTATCTCTAATGAGCGACTCGCCTTAGAATACTACTGATTCTATCTTGACGAAGTGTTTAATGTGTTAGACTCCAGAACTAAGGTTAACCAAAGCTCTGATACCAGCTGTGACGATCCCAAAACCCCGAGACACGGTGTTAAGGATAATCATTGGAATATAACACATTAATCATCATTAGCATATCACAGATAATAGCATAAACAGAAATTAGAATAATTTACACACATATGACAGTGGAATCATATAGATAATATCACATCAGAGAAGCACCGTACAGGATACAACTTAGTGCATAATGATACATAATCAGTCACCATCGCCTGAGGCGGAATCATACATAAAGAGTACACAAAAGGAATATCAGTCTACATCGCCAGTGGCGGAATCATAATATAGATACAATAATGGCGGAGAAAATCCAAGTCAGCACGGTGCAGTCGAGCCTCGCCATGAGCCAAAAGGTGCATCAGAAACCTGTAACTAGGCTGCCCGTGTGAAAATGAGGGCACCCGAGTTTGCAAGGTGAAACAAACTACGAGTCAGTCATGGGACTGGTATGAGAAATCTATTCAACTTATTAACAACAATAATAAGGCAAATCAAAGGACCACGCCACTTTTGCGGAACGGGTTTACTCCAATGAGTGCTAGTGCATGAAGTAAAGTAAATGATTAAATCAACGCAATGCTTTTTCTAAAATGAAGCCATTATAAGACTCAGGTCCCATCACACAATGCAACGCAAGCCGGAGGATAGAGTTTTTACCTTATAATGGCCAAAGATGCTTCATACGAATAAAACAAAAGTGCTTGATATTATTACTAGTGCATATATGTTTCAAAAGCGATTTCAATCATAAATATCAATCATAGGCGGCATAAATGACCCATACCACTATGTCGCCATACTAGTAATACAATCACAATCGCACATATCGTATTGGAAATTGGATTCCTACATGAGTCGAGGCAAGGGGCAAGCTCCTCTCCGATTCGAGACACTCTAGCAAATGTCCCAGGACCCCACTATGATCCTTGGATCTTCAGGGCCGATCCTCTCTTACTTTTGAGGAGTGGCAATTCCTGAACACACGTTTCCCGGTCCTTACAGACCTATATCGAGGCGCTTCGCATTCCAACAACCACACAGGTGAAAAGTATATATAATGTCAGGGCTGGTAGGTCACTGACACCACCTTAGCTAGAAAGAAACGTCGTGCTCTCCCTGCAGTCACTCTCCCGTTTTTGACTCATACCGAGGTGTGAGGCTCACGAATTCACGTTATACACAAAGCTAGTCACATAGACCATGCTTTGATCATCAACCACAAGACTTTGCTTTGCAACAGAAGCCTTGATCACATGCCACTTAGGCGTGCCACACAGGCAATCCACTCTATGCGACTGATTTCTGTCAATACATAACCTCTAAGCTCGTACGTCTCAGAGAAGGGCGTTAAGCAAGAGAATAAATTCTCCGCCGCCAAACAGATATATATTTAACAGAGATCAATCAACACAGAACAAAATCCAATGTCAGACACACAGTCCATTTACAAGTCCGTTCTGGGTCTGAACGAAACCGGAGGCACCAATTCCTCGCATATCCGTACAATCAACACTATGTTTGGACGGCTACTACATGAATTCCTTCATGGTAGCTACTCCAATCACGAGCATCAGTAGCGCCCATCCATCCAACGTGGAGATCGTCGGTCTTCAGTCGTCTTCGACTCTTCGACTTCTCAACGTCGATCGATTATTTGAAATGAGATAAACTCGGCCTTTTCAAATAATCCACGTATATTTAGATTTTCAAATCAATTAATCACATGGTTGAACTATTCAACATTCACATTTCAGTTGTTTAGTTATAATTTTCACGTCAAATACATTCAACCATCACATATCAAGCAAACACCACAAAATTGGTTTATTTTCACTCTATATCGTCTATAGCACTTAATAACGATATATCGCCAATTTTATTTAATTTAAAACGGCCATAATTAATTAAACGACATTTCAGGTCGTGGCGATGCACTGGCGCTGCTTTCCACTAATTTTGTTTTACACATATAGAAAAATCTAACCATTGGATCTTCACAAATTTTACATCATTAGGAAGGTCTTTTCAAAACAAACTCAACGGTTCCAGTTTTAGGAAAATCCGACGGTCGGATCTTCCACACTAACCATTTGAAGTTACGATTTCAATTTACGAACTGCAGCGTCGTTATTCGATTTAATTTAATTATATTTATATATATATATATATATAAATATAATCGTTTCTGGCGCTGTTTTTCACTAATTTTGAATTAAACATTCCAGACAATCCAACCGTCGGATCTTAACAAAGTTGGTGCCGTTGGAAAGATATTTCCAAGGCGAACCCAACGGTTGAGGCTTCGGGAAAATCCAATGGTCGGATCTTCCGCACTAGTCATTTGAAATCACGGTTTCAAAATATGAACTGCACGGCCACGTTTCGTTTTAATTATATTTATATTTATATATAAATATAAATATAGTCCATTCAATAATTTCTATATCGTTTTCACTTCAAATATTTTTCTAACACCTTAAAATTTTGGAAAATTTCGCCATAACCTCCCCTGTACCGGGGGCATCGGGAAATCGCAAATAGCTTTCCCGGTCCTTCTAATCTCAAAAAGAAAAAGAAAAAGCCAAGCGGCTAGCCAATAGGCTCATAAAATCATCGCCCAAACAAATCTGTAAATGTGTACCTATTTGTCGGGCACAAAATTTTATTCCTCTTCTCTAGCCCCTTTTGCTTTAACCTGTTCAATAGATATGCATGCACATATATACAATTTCTAACATTTATCATTTTCTATTCAACTTCATATTTGACTTGCTTTGGTCTAAAAATACCATTCATTCTAATGTCGCATGCATAGGCTAAAATCATATCATTAGCTAGTTAATGTATATTTCAACTCATGCACGTTTATTTGAACAAGTGGATATTTTTAACACTTCATATTTCAAAGATGATAATTTTGGCGAACTAAAACAGATTTCAACACATGACTATTTTATTTAGTTCCTATGCATGTTAGAAATAATATTTCTATCACAAATATTTGTTTCAACGTCTGCATATCTTTAGCATATCACACATATGATAAAAATGATATTTTTATCATTTAAAATATTTATTCAACCAACGTATGGTTTCAACACTTCATAGTTTCAATAAAAATGTAATTTTTATGGTTCAATCTTTTTATTCAACACATGCACCTTCCCACTACACACATTTCTCAACAAATGAGTATTTCCACACATGGACAATTTATTTATGTTGTTCATATTAGAAAGATGGGATTTTTATGATTGAAACTATTTATATAAGGCGAATATTTTTCATACTTCATATATATAAAAAAATGTGATTTTTATTGTTTATACACTTCATTCATTCACAAATGAATTTTATTTTCACACAACACTTTTCAACACATGAATATTTCCACACATGGACATAGTTTCAATATATGGCTTTAATTTCAATGCATGTAAAATAATTTCAACAATGAAAATAATTCTAACACACAAAGATTATTCAAAATTTCGGCAGCATAACGGCAGGGTAGTTAAACCGGCACCGTCCCTAGTACGGCTCCTCGCTCTACCTTAAAACCTCGCGGTTTTTGACAATGGGGATCATGCATCTAATTCGCACGCAGGCGGCATGTTTATATTTATTTCATTACCACAAACTAATCCTATGTGGTTTTCAACCAAATATTTTCCAATCACAAACGGGTATTTTTCAACCACAATCAATTCAGTACCATCCGCAAACAATCCCAAACAACAATTTGCCGTCAACCAATTTTCACAACAATTTCAACCAATAAATATCGTCCATGGTTTGTGGACGAGGGGGCGTATATATATATATATAATATTAATATTTATATATAGCAATTCACTTTTATTTCCACACATATATATATATAAAAAGAAATTGAAGAGTGAGAATTTCTCACCAATAGCTATCCAATAACACGACTCTTCCTTTTCTAGAAATCTTCGCCTATTTCGTCTTCTTGTCGCTTTCGTTTCCCGTATTCTCTACATAAGTAAAAATCGAATTTTTACTATGTTATTCAATATATAAAGATCATATTTTAAAAACAAAGATTATATTTTTAATATTCTTATGATGTAAAAATTATATTTTTATTGCTTTAAAAATATAAGAATCACATCTTACTTCTTTCTACTTAACAAAAATTCCGACTTTTCTATTTTTTAAAAATATGATCTTTATTTTTTGCAAGTTCAAATCTTTTTCTTTTAAAAGATTCAACCTTTTTAATTTCAAAGTTTAAACCCCCTTTTTTTCTATTTTAAACCTTAAAATAAAAATCAGTTTTTATTTTCTTTAAAAAAAATCAGTCTTCAAAATTCTTTTCAAAAATTCTGTTTTTAAATCTTTTAAAAATTCTGTTTTAAAATTCTTTTTAAAAATTCTGTTTTTAAAAATCTAGTTAAAATCAGTTTTCTAATCTTTAAAAATTCTGTTTTTAAAACTAAAAAAAACAGTTTTCAAATCTTAAAAAAATATACAGTAATTAGTTTTAAATCGGTTTATAAATCAGTTTTATAAAACAAAATAAAAATAAAATAAATTAACCTAAATCACTCACCGTGGATCTCGAAGTGGAGGAGGGAAGAAGAAGAGGGCGGCTCGGCGATGCAGGGTGGTGGTCGGTGGTTCAGGGGGGTGTCGCGAGGGTGGTGGGGTGTTGCTTCGGGTTGTCGAGGATGTCTGGAGGGAGGAGGCGCTGCTTCGATGTCTGGAGGGCGGCGGTCTGGCGGTGGGGCTTCGGCGAGGTCTTCGTCGGCGGCTCGAGGGTCTGGCGGCGGCTCGTATTAGGTTTTTAGGTTTTCTTTTTTTTTTCTCTGGCAAATGATCGGGGGGGGGGGGGGCAAGCAGAAGAAAGGAGGGAGTTTATATTTTATTTTATTTAATTATTTAATTATTTAATTTTGCACAAGGGTTGACTTTTACATATGACCTCGAAACGAGGCCCACCACCTGTCGTCCATAGCGTTTTACCCCCATTCCGAACACAATGGGATATGTATCGTAAGCTGGTTTGATCGTTACAATCAGTTTCCGTTGAAATTACATTTAAGTCCTTATATTGAATTTTAAACGTACATTTCAAATTACCGGGGTCACATACTAACTAGAAAAATTCCAGAAAAATATTTTCTAGTTTCGTATTGACGATACGGTCCTAACAAAACTAGTTTCGTCGAATTCTGAGACCGTTTGAAAAATGGCCAATTTCTAGTCGATTAAATTCAACAGAAACTGGTCAAACGCGTTTTCTTTTGCCACGCACACATATTGATTCGAAAAATTATGAAATTTGAAACCTAGCAATAGTTTGACATCCTGGACCCGACAAAAGTGGTTTCGTCGAATTCCGAGGCCATATGCAAAATATCAATTTTCAAACTGACTTACTATTTCTAATTCACTAATTTATTGAAATATTCTATTTCAATGGTTCAAATTGCTTTGAAATAATCAATTTAAAAATTTTAAATTGGCTCGTATTTTCCGGGTTATTACAGACAGTTTAAACTTGTAGATGAACATTTAAGCGTTATTTGTTATATTGTGAATTGCTTATATGTTAGATTTTATTTATACGCAATATTGGATTTGGTAATATTTGTAGGAAATTTTGAATTTGAAATAAATAAATTGCCAGATGCTATATTTAAGCGACGCTAAGATGTGGTAATTTATGTAGATATTTATTTGTTTGATTCTATGTGTAATCATGGATAATAAGATTTGGTCATATCCGACGAGGAGAATTTCAAATTTGTAAAAGAAGCTAGATTCCTTTTTTTTAGTGATATTAGGAAAGCGAGGCATTTTTGATAGTTCATGTTTATAACAAAAAAGTGTGATACCGTACGTATTACAATTGTGAATAAAGATAGTGGTAATATTATTGCTATCATAATTTTTTATGTTAGCGCAAACTACCAAAAGTTCTTCTCTCATACCACTAAAAAAATAAGATATAACTATTGAACTTTATTTTTTAATATAAATTCAAACTGCATTTCTATAAATATTTGCAAATCTTGATATCATTTAAAATATGATCTAAAATATTAATTTTCCTTACAACATCATTCTTTATTAATTAGTAATACAAGAATCAAAACTAATAAAGAATTAAATATTGCGATTTAAAAATAAAACTTCAAATTAAGTACACATGATTTCAACGTAAAAATATAATTAAATATTTGTGCAAATTATTTTCTTTTGAATGCGTTAAACATATCCAATTTGAAAAAAAAATTGCACACAAAGCATGTGCCGTGACACTCTTCTAAGTAAACTGTGTGCGTAGGATGAGTCACACTGTATGTTAGTTAATCAGGGGGAAGTGAGAAAGGGGTAGTGATCTAGATAAAATATTGATTTCCTAGAAACATGTTAATAAGGTTCATGGTGTAGTTGGTTATCACGTCAGTCTAACGCATTGAAAGTGGTCTCTAGTTCGAGCCTGGACGAAGCCATTTGTTTTTTAGATGTACATCACTACGCTTTAACTTCACATGTTTTGTCTTTTTGCATTTCTTGGTTGCAAATTGGTAGTTGTGGTACTTATTTCTTTTGTTTATGTTGTTTTGTTATGTTTTTTTTTTGGTCAAGCTTATTGATTTCACTGTTCTGTTTTCATTCAGTTCGCTTAATTTTGTGTTGGGTTGGAAATGATTTCTTTGTTTTAAGATTACAATGATAAGCAAGATTCTCAAAAAGGAATTCAAATTGTAGATGTGTAAGTTTAGATTACATATCGAACTAGATTTAAGTCGTGTATTGTAAATTCAAATGGTTGATGGTTTAATAATTGCTTATATGCTTGTCTTTTTAGCTCTATATATGTTATCAAATAATAATCAAGCATGTAAGATCAGTGAACCTTCTTTTCACGGTGATTTATTGTTATCAATTGCAAGTTACTTCAGTTTTGGACCTGACCTTAAGAGCTGAATTGTAATTAAGAATATCCAATTTTTGAACAATTGTAAGGTTTCAAGATTTTCAATAAAAATGACATTTTGTGATTAATTAATTAATAAAGGCACGCTCATTCATTATTCTCTATTCGTAAATGAAGAAAGACATACATTGACAAAACAAGTATATAATAAAATTTCAATGATGTTGTTTGTGTACCTATCTACATATTTTCACTGATCAGTAAATGTACATGAATGCACTTTCTCATGACCAAGTAAACCCCCTCCCCCGGTTTCCCCTTTTTTGATGGTTTCTTTAAGTTGAAAAAACTGTGCCATACGTGCATCAATGATTCAATATGATGTTTGTGAACTTACGGATTCTGATGTGCAACCATAAGAGAAGGTAATGCGCATACTAGTGACCAATGTTCAAAAATATATGCTATACATGCCTACCATGTTTTGAATGATAAACTGAAATAGGTGCACTGGTTAAGCAACAAAATAAAGAGCATGTATCTGGTAGACCATTGGGATCATGGGTCAACAAAGTCAGTGGAAAAATTTACGTTATCGATGCTTATTTTACAAATCTACACATTGCAGTTTACCATATCTTTGGACAAATGATCATGACAACAGAATAGTCTATTTTCAAAGAAGTTAAATTACATATTTATTGGCATTTCAGGCTTGCTTATGGTATATTATGTGTAATTTTGCATCCTTATTTTTCTACAGAGTTCATTAAAGCAGTAAGAATGTGGGATAAAAATGGAAGAGTGATATTGTATAATCCAAGAAGCAAAGATGTTCAACTACTACTTGGTAAGTTATCTTTCCCAAATGAGTTTACTGTAAGCTACATGAGAACCGACACATAGGTACAACATGAATTAGGCAATCCTGGGTTTCCCATGCTACTAAGCTTGTTAGAACAAAATTTATGTTGTTTCTTTTTACCAGCTCACCAAATATTTCGAATTATGTTTTCTGAGTGTGTTCCATGTCTGTTTTATTCTTTCCTTTTTTCCTTTTTTTTAAAAAAAAATTCTATCTTGTACTTGGAGAATTCTCTTAGCTAATAATCGTTTACAAGTAGGCCCTATAAAGGATTGTTGAAAAAAGAAGGAAATGGTCGATATTTTAAATGTTTATGTTCAGTTAAGATAAAGCTATTGAAATTTCACTCAATCACCGGTGCTCAAGGAACATCAAAAAAGGTGTTGGCTGTGAAATATATTATGGGTTATAGAAAGAATCATGTTTCAGTGGTGTCATATAAACTGTATGTCAAACCGACTCCTCTAACATATGAGGAGTAATTTAAGTTTTACCAATTAATGGAAATATGTTATGTACAGAGTGTAACTAGAAAACTGAATTGTGAACACAGATCTTCAAGTTCATATAATACCCGCCTTGGTAGTCAAGGTCAAGGAGTAGCCTAAGCGCAGCTGCTACACCTTGCAGTGGGCCATTTATCCTGAAATTTGATTCGATATTTGCCGTTTTCTTTCCACATAGCCAAAATAGAAACCTCGAACTTAAATTTTCTCTGAATTTCCCAAGGTGCAAGGCTTGTTTGATTTTGCGCATTTTGTAGGCTGGATGTCTTGATACTGGCATGTATTTAGCTATCAGTGTATCACAACTTTCCAATTAATTTTTGTTACTGCTTCTTGTTTGTGTACATGGAAACAACTTCATATAAAGTAACCTTTTCTTATTGCGGATCTGATTTACATAGTAAGTATATATAGCTACACTCTAGTTACTTGCCTAAATATATTGCTGCTTTACAAAGGTTTGATAAAAAAGCACTTCAACCTGAAGAATATTAAGCTTCCTTAATTTTTAGTAACTGCTTTGTGTATGGGGAAAGTAATTTATCTGAAGTAGCCTTTGTTTTCCAATTCATATGTTATGTATGCAGCTAATTGGCCATAATCTCAACAAATGTGGTTTAGTCAAAAGGGAATGTGCTTTCCTTTTCATTCTACACATTGAGGGTACAATATTAGATCCCAAAATGAAATTTCAACTAAAGGGATAGAACAAAATTACTTTACAAATGCTGAATTTCTCTGCTTTTCCATTAGGTAATCAATGTTGTATTGCGACAAGGGCCCAATGCTCTATATATATTTGACTATCATTTATTATCTGAAGTAAAATATTACCAGTAAGCTTCTGCTTCCTGCAAAATTTTGGGGGAAAAGTCACCAAACCTAAGTACCATCAAATGAAGCATTCTCTACATGAACAGTATATTATACAACAGATGCTAGTAATTTGATATGTTTGGAATGCTTTATATGACAACCAAGAATAAGAAAACATCTATTTAGTCCCACATCACCAAATAGGTAAGAATTATTCTACATAAATATCATCTTTTTTCATGACCATACTGTCGAGCTCAGTAGCATGAGCTTGTAACCAAGTGGGGCAGTAAATTGATGGAATGTTGGGTTATGTTATCGAATTCGGATACACAGTACAACTTGCTGGTCCGCCCGATTCAAGTCGTTGAGTGGCTGGTGTGACTAGGCTGAAAGGTCTGACCACGATGGCTATAGTGTATGTGGTAATGCGTGAGGCTGGTTGCACAGAGCAAAGAAAACTCCTCTCTCTCGATGGTGGATGGATAACGGACTGCCGTGCTTTGTATCCACCTCGATCCGGTGACACTTCTCCAACAAACCATCATTTTTTCCTCCTCACTCATACTTTTCTCAAAAATTAGTATTAACTTTCTCTTTCTCTACATGTATTCTTTATTTCCACATAATACCATTTTATTGATGAAAATAAGTGATATCTAAATTATGGTGTCCACATTCATGTCCCACGCAACAGCAATGATGTTGGTATGCTTGCACACTTGTTAAACATTTCAGCCTGAGACCGAGCAGTAATAAAATGCTGACATATCCATTTGTTACATTACGAAATAGCTGTTTGATTTGTGTTCTTATGCATCCTCCACTTTTGGCTTCTGTACTTTCTTGAAAAACATAAAGAAACAAATTAAATTGTGTTTTACTTGGGTATTCACCGCCTTTGAACTACTTTTTTTTTGCTCTAATTCTGGGCATTTTGCTTCTGTATTTTAAAGATGTCAACATTTTTCCTAGTTCACATTTTTACTCCCATTTACGGTATGTTCTTTTTACTTTGAACTCAATTCATTCCATTGTGTTCCTGTAGTGCTTTAGTGGATTGGACATATGTCTAATTCTCATGATACACAGTACAACTTGCTGGTCCGCCCGATCCAAGTAGCTGGGTGGCTGGTGTGACTAGGCTGAAAGGTCTGGCCACGGTGGCTATATTGTATGGGGTAATGCGTGAGGCTGGTTTCACAGAGCAGCGAAAACTCCTCGCTTTCGACGGTGGATGGATAACAGACTGCCGTGCTTTGTATCCACCTCGATCCGGTGACACTTCTCCAAAAAACCATCATTTTTTCCTCCTCACTCATACATTTCTCAAAAAATTAGTTTTAACTTTCTCTTTCTCTACATGTATACTTTATTGCCAAATAATACCATTTTATTGATGAAAATAAGTGCTATCTGAATTATGGTGTCCACATTCATGTCCCACGCAACGGCAATGATGTTGGTATGCTTGCACACTTGTTAAACATTTCAGCCTGAGACCGAGCAGTAATAAAATGCTGACTTATCCATTTGTTACATTACGAAATAACTGTTTGATTTGTGTTCTTATGCATCCTCCACTTTTGGCTTCTGTACTTTCCCTGAAAAACATAAAGAAACAGATTAAATTGTGTTTTATTTGGGTATTCACCGTCTTTGAACCTTTTTTTTTTTTTTGCTCAAATTCTAGGCATTTTGCTTCTGTATTGTAAAGCTGTCAACATTTTTCCTTGCTCACATTTTTACTCCCATTTACGGTATCTTCTTTTTACTTTGAAATCAATTCATTCCATTGTGTTCCTGTCGTGCTTCAGTGGATTGGACATATGTCTAATTCTTATCATAGAAAGATGGCCATGTTCTGGTCTAGTGGTGGTAGTTTGTCATATTATGGGCATCAGTTGAATATATACCCAATTAAAACATATATCAATTCAATGTACTTCTGACCTATTTCACGCTTTACTTGCAGCAGCAGCAGCAGCAGCAGGAGGCAAGTCAGGTGGCTAACACTGTTAATGTAAGGTGAACCAGACAACATAAATTGTGTTTTATTTGTGTACTCACTGTCTTTGAACTAACTTTTTTTATTTGCTCTAATTCTAGGCGTTTTGCTTATGTATTGTAAAGATGTCAGCATTTTTCCTAGTTCACATTTTTACTCCCAATTTACGGTATCTTCTTTTTTACTTTGAACTCAATTCATTCCATTGTGTTCCTGTCATGCTTCGATGGATTGGACATACATCTAATTCTCATGATATGAAGATGGCTATCGTTCGGTTTAGTTGTGGTAGTTTGTCATCTTATTGGCATCAGTTGATTATATACCCAATTAAAACATATATCCATTTAATGTACTTCTAACCTATTTCACACTTTACTTGCAGCAGCAACAGCGGCGGTAGGCAAGTCAGGTGGCTAACACTGTTAATGTGTAACGTCCCGCATTTTTATCGGTTTATATTTGAATATTTAAATCAGTTTAAATATTGAATTCGTAATATAAGTGAATTTATATTTTAATTAAAACGAAGTTGAACGTATAAAAATATATATTAAATATAATCGAGCTCATAACGACCCTGCAGTTCGTAAATTAACGTTCCGAACTTCAACTGAGTGTACCAGACTCGTTTTGAATCGGATTTCTTCGAAACGAGAAATGTCGGAATCTGTTGAACTGTATCTTTCTAATATAAGTGAAAAATCAGGATTTCGTCGTATAGATTACAAGATATGTCCAAAACAAATATTCAAAAAGTCGCTGTAGAATCATATATCGACCGTAACGGTTTATTTGAAAATAACTTGACATCGGAATCGAATTTGGACAGGGTTCTTTTGAGGCGCAGCGATAATTTAATTTTTAGAATTTTACTGTAATTTTTAATAAATTAAATAAGCAACTTTTTATTTGGAGTATCGTGTACCCTGTAGCGGTATTTCGGGATTTCACAGAATGAGTCAACCTACCGGTATTATTATATTTTTGGGATCGTGGCACCGCGCTGGACACGACTGTATTCTTATTTCTGTCGGTAGTTGCTCGGAAAAGAACGAAATCTCGACATAGCAGGTACATGGGACTTGCCTTTATATATCTTTTGTCCCCGGAATTTCTGAAGACCCATACTGTTGTAAACTAAAGATGACAGAGCCTAACCATACCCTATTTCTTGTAGTCTTTAACAAATTAAATGAACCCATACCCACGTCTCATTCTCATTAAATTTAATGACCATAGCCCTACTCTAAAGTACTGTACAAGCTATTAGATTTAAAGTATGGTAACCATCCTACCCTATCCAACTGCCGCACTACTCTTCTCCCCATACTCTCATTAAACTCTTCCCATACCCTGTCTACAAGCAAACCATACGCTACACCTATGCTATGCTAATACTTCATTATGAAGTAATATATACAGTGCCTACTAATATAGCCAACCACCATACCCTGTCCTTATCAAACTTAATGAAGCATGCTCCTATGACCTAACCGCATACCCTATTCCTTAACCGTGAAGGAACTTCGAATGTATAAATATCCAACCCATCGTTAGTTCTTCTTCAGGAAACCGAAACCAAAACTAAGTCCAGATCTTCAAAAATCATATCAAATACTTCAAAATAAAAACAATGATGGGTAGTTTAGAGTTAGTATGCGGGTTTAGTACAGCGCTTAACAAGTCAAAGGAAAAACTGGTGTATTCTTGGATCATAAAGCGACGCACCGCTCAACGGTTCGTGAGTGAACTGTCTAAGTCGAATTCCAAGCTTGGAGTTTGAGTGTTATAAAATGAAATGTATTGTTTTGGAGGAAGAGGCAAACCATGAGCAGGAGGAGCTTCAGCGAGACACCTGTGTCCAAACCTGGTGAGTAGCATGAAGGACTGGCATGCAAAAAGGGGACGTGGTGGAAGTTAAATGCGGCTGTTCCTTTCATGTATTCGATGGATGCTGGTGAAATCCTAGAGCGTATCTTCATTTGAGAAGAAGAAAAGGTGGTGTTGCCTTTGCGGTTATGGGAGTTGTCGTGTGATCAGAGGAAGAAGTAGCGGGTTTGTCAGAGGAGGGAGCGGAGCGATGTTGGTAGTGACGGTAGTGAAGAGGAGGAGCAACAAGCTGTTTTGGGTTTGTAAGGAAAGTCAGAAAGTGATGGAGGACGGTTGTCGAGGCGCGGAAAACTATCGGAGCGTTGGAGTGGATCAACAGAGGGGCGATGCAGGTCATATATAAGCGAGTGGGAAAACGCTGACAAAATATGAAGAAATCAACGAAGAGGAAATGGAATTTACGAACGCAACTGGACTGTTGAAATCGTAATGATAAGGTCTACCTTATGAACTGATTTCGGGGAGAACAGAGCCACTGGAATTTGGTGATAAAATCAACTGACGCAAATCGTTATTTAACGGTTAACGCGCGAAGGTGAGTAAACTCACTAACTCTGATTTATTTTAAAAAATTATAATTATAGTTAAATATTGGTTGAATGCTGTGTGATGGTCGTTTAAGTAAATTACAGTTAAGCTTCTTGAATATTTTATACATATATATTTGCACTGATCCCCTCGATTAAAATATTCCATCGTATGGAATTAGTGTTAATTGTGTTGACTGACATCTATGGATGTGGAAAACCGGTTGGAGGACCCAACTGGATTCCTCAATATTTATATGTACTGCTTGTTTTATATATACACGGTCTGAACCTAAATAACATTATTAGGAATTAGAACTAAAAATTCGACAATGTCGAACGGATTAAAGTAAATTACTTTAGGAATTATAATCTGATAGGATAGCAAATATTTAGATTTAAACCAACAAATTATAATAGAATATGAAATCAATATTTAGTTATAAACTTGATATTGATTTAATAAGAACCTGACTTAGAAATAGAGTTTATCAGATGAAAGAGGATATAGCAGCATATTACAGTAGCTATAAAATAGGATATAGCAGCGTATTGCAGTAGCTATAAAAGAGAATATAACAGCGTATTGCAGTAGTTATAAAAGAGAATCTAGCAGCGTATTGCAGTAGTTATAAAAGAGAATATAGCAGCTAAAATATAACAGTTTTAAAGTGAGTCGATAAGTTATAATATTTTAAAAGGATATACTGAGCATGATAAGGAAAGTGATTAAGTTTTAAAGAAATTAGAACCCGTTATACGTCGGTTGAGTTGAGTAATTTTCGAGGCGTCAATCTGATGTTGGTTTCGGCCTTCGGGGTTGATACTTAGAAATTTATTCACTTACCGATTTATAACGAGGGACTAATAGAGTAGAAGTGAAGGGAAGTAAGGAGGAGTTTATAAAAATATGGGAAACTAGAAAGTTAGTATTAAGTTAAAGGGCCAGTGGTTGTGAATGGATGTTGTTTTTACTTCGATGGTTAAATAACCGACTATCGAAGTGTTTTGAGCATCGTTGTCAATACGGAGAGACCGGTTGGATATATTATCTGAAAACCACTCCGTATAGGCATAACGCTGCGAATTATATTATGCCGAAGAAGATTTAAGACGGAGTTAAATGCAAGGGTCGTCCTGTTCCAGAGTGATGCTTTATGTTTGTCCAGTCCCAGGACAACTTGTATGGACGAGTGTCTGACAGAGTATACCTGAAAAATCACGTATGATTGATCTCTTAAAGGTATTACGTCTGGTGGCGGAGGAATTCGTTCCTCTTAGCTTTTTATACCCGTGATATGTTTGGGAATCGATTAGTGAATTGACGGGTTTGACGATGTGACATTCAAAGTGAATGGTGATCAGATGTTCTGAAGATATACGTAGCCTCTAGCCTCACAACCAGGAATGACAGAAGTTGGGCTAGGCAGCATGGCTAGTTGGGTCATCCCCAAGCAGGGTGTATTGTCACCGATCTAGAGAAAATTTATATTTATACTTCTTTTCGATTCTGTATCTTCGGATGACGGTTGGATGGCCTGCAACCGTGGTGGCAATATATTCGCGACACTCAAGCTAAATGAGTGAGCGGTCATGTGTGGCCGGGTTGCAAGACGTTCTTGTTGAACCCTGAGTGTATCCCCTCTAGAGTACACTATTTAGAAGGTGCTCCCATACCTTGTTTGTTGAAATTCAATCTCCAATAAGTGCCCTGCGGTTTATGATTTTATACTATATATGTGGAACGTGAGATGCAAGCGTTCTACTATTTGGTTATTTATATTGATTAGACATTATTCTAATATCACTGGATTTTGATATCAAATTATTTGGGTTATAGTAAGGTCGTCCATGTTAGTTGTGGGCTGGTCTTACTATTATCCTTTTCTTTCAAAAGGATTTTCAAGTTAAACAGTATGGTTGGAATTTACTCACACCAGTCCCATGACTGACCCAGAGTTTATTTTGTTTGTGTTTTCCCTAAACTCTTGGGTGCCCAAATTTGTACGGGCAGGCAAGTGTTTCAGGACTTTGCAGATTCACTTGGAGGAGCTCAAAGCAGGAAGCTTCACCACTAGTTATTTAGAGATTATTTCCGCTGTGATGTATATGAGTTATACTCTGATATGGTATGTATATATACAAATTCAGATTTGTATTTCAAGATTGTTATATAATATATTTTATTTATTCCGCTGTGAGTTTCGTGTTACTCTGATTCTGTTCAGTAGAGTTATTCTTCTTCTATTCCATTAGTTCTATCTTTTCTATCTCACCCTCTAACTTCTTTCTATTAAAGACCTGTATTTTCGTGCAATTTGAGTTGAATGTACAGAATATTAGTCAGCTCAAATTGGTACGGATTTTCGGGCCGTTACATAATGTAAGGTGAACCAGACAGCATAAAGGTCCATTGAGAACACTGAGGCCCACTATGGCATCTTAGGTATGTTGTAGTTATTACATGATTTCTATTGTTATGACATGCATACAGTCTGCTTAATTGATTTAAACTGGTATGATGCACATAATCAACTGGATTTTTCGAATATACATTATTAATTGGATTGTTTAAATATTGAAAATGCTTGTAGTTGTTGGAGCAAGCGCTGAAAATAGCACACCACCATCAAGCATTGCATTCTGTCATCTTATACATGTTGCACCACAACTGAACTTTTTCCCCTCTCCTATTTAAATGTATTTGAAATAATATTGAAATGTCTGAAATCATTTGTACTAATATTGCTTTCTTACTTGTTGAACCATTGTCAATACAGTACTTTATTTTTGCATGTAAAATCTTGCAAGTTATATGAGTCGTAAAGGTTAAAAATTCAAACACTAGCCTGACCTGTAAATTGAAGTGAAAGCTAGAACAACTGATCAACCTATATTAGGCGGTATTTTTTTTGCGTTAAATTAGAATACTAGTTTGTTGTAGTCTATGTAGTTGTGGATTATATTCCAGCTAAGAGACTAGTGTAAGATACCATTTTGAATTTCATTTTATCTCGGCCATTAGATTAGTGTAAACATTTTTCCTTCAATTTGATTACATCTTTATAAGTATAAAGATATTTTCTTGATTTTAATTCATTATTGGATTAACACAATCATATTATTTGAACTTGATTGAATCTTATTTTGCATAACAATATTTATTGGATTTACTTAAATGTTGATTTTTCAATTAGGTGTTGGTTCGCGTATATAATATCCAGTCTAGGTTTGATTAGATGAATATTATTAAATTAATACAAGGTTATTATACAGATTTTATTAGGAAACAGTGAAGAGCCATGTGTTTTCAAGCTGTAGTTATTTTGCTTCTTTTAAAGTAACTGAAATAATCCAGTAATGCTTGACATTATGTTCCAAACTGTTTTTCCTTTTAAATTTTTGTTTTCTGTGGTCAGTATAGTTTTGAATTTTGCGGATGTAAACTTGTAATTTGTATATTCAGTAGTGCAATTTTTAAATTCCATTTCTAAAGATAAGTTGAACTTCCGAAATGTATTATGTGTTTGGAAAAAAAAAACATGTTTAGGTGCTGTCGTATAAACTGTATGTCAAACCAACTCACTTGTGAGGAATATTTTAAGTTTCATCAATTAATGGAAACATGTTATGTACATAGCATAACTAGCAAACTGAATTGTGAACACAGATCTTTTAATTCATAATTTACCTGCCGCTGTAGTCAAGGAGCAGCCCTGGCGCAGCTGCTACACCTTGCAGTGGGCCTTTTATCCTGAATTTCGATTTGATATTTGGTTTTTTCTTTCTGCATAGCCCAAATCAACACCTCAAACTTCAATTTGACTTCAGTTTGCTCTAAGTTATCCAAGGAACAAGGCTTGTTTAATTTTGCATCTTTTTTACGGCCGACTTCCCTGATATTGGCATGTATTTCACTATCAACGTGCCACAACTTTCCAATTAATTTTTGTTACTGCTGCTTGTTTGTGCACATGGAAACAACTTAATATAAAGTAACCTTTTCTTATTGCAGTTTTGATTTACATGGTAAGAATATATTGCTACACTCTAGTTATTTTACCTAGATATATTGCTGCTTGACAAAGTTTTGATAAAAAAGTACTTTAACCTGAAGAATATTAAGCTTCCGCTCCAATAATTTTTAATTACTGCTGCATTTTTCTTTATGGGGAAAATAGTTTACCTGAAGTAGCCTTTTTTTTCCTTTTCCGGTTCTTATGTTATGTATGCAACTACTTGGCCATAATATCGACAAATTTTGATAAGGAAAGTATTTTAATCAAAAGGAAATGTGGTTTCCTTTCCATTCTACACATCAAGGGTGTAATCTTAGATCTGAAATCAATATTTTAATTGAAGGGATAAAACAAAATTACTTTACAAATGCTGAACTTCTCTGCTTTTCCATTAGGTGATCAATGTTGTCTTGCAACAAGGGCCCAATGCTCCATATATGTTTGACCATCATTTATTATCTAAAGAAAAATATTACCAATAAGCTTTAGCATTCCTGGAAAATTAGGGGGAAAGTCACTAACTCTAAGTATCATCAAACGAAGCATTCTCTACATGACAATATATTATACAACAGATACTAGTAATTTAATATGTTTGAAATGCTTTATATGACAACCTGGAATAAGAAAACATCTAGTTAGTCGCACATCACCAAATATGTAAGAATTGTTCTATATAAATATCAGCTTTTTTCATGACCAAACAGCCGAGCTCTGTAACGTGAGCTTGTAACCAAGTGGGGCGGTAATTAATGGAATGTTGGGTTATGTTATCGAATTCGGATACACAGTACAGCTTGCTGGCCTGCCCGATCCAAGTCGCTGAATGGCTGGTGTGGCTAGGCTGAAAGGTCTGGCCACGGTGGCTATAGTGTAGGGGGCAATGCGTGAGGCTGGTTTCACAAAGCAGCGAAAACTCCTTGCTCTTGACGTGGATGGATAACGGACTGTTGTGCTCTGTATCCACCTCGATCTGGTGACACTTCTACAACAAACCATCATTTTTTCCTCCTCGCTCGATGCTTTTATCATTCAATTAATTTTAACTTTCTCTTTCTCGGCTAATATTTGCGGCTGGTTATTCTTGCTTGGAATTATACCTGACCATAAACAAGTATTTTACATCTAAATTTCTCTCGGTATCTCGCACTCTTATAAATTCCTTTGACTGTATATAAGCTTTAGACATGTTACATATCCACCATATATATCTTCCACTTATTTAACTTACAATTAAAGCACACCTTCCTTTCTTACCTTTGCCGTTTACTTTGCCAGTATGCATTACCTCATCTAATTTATTGCATGTATTTTTTCCCCATATATATGAACATTTGTTTGCTTCCTAATTTCAGGCATTATTGCTTTGTATGAATGAGGCTAAAACCTATACTCTACAATTATTCTTCATTGCTACATAATACCATTATATTGATGAAAAGAAATGCTCTCTAAATTATGGTGTCCACATTGATGTCCCACGCAACACCTATGATGTTGGTATGCTTGCAAACTTGTTAAACATTCCAGCCTGAGACCCACAAGGACAGACACAAGTGCCTTATACACACACACACACAAATATATATATATATATATATATATATATATGCGTGTGTGTGTGTGTGTACCTGCATGCATGCATATATAATATATATACATATAAAAACATGCGCAAGTGCATGATACATGCTCTTTTTATAATATTGTCTTGTATTTATGAGGTATTGATATACACACATGGCAAAGTCAGTTCATACAACATTAATATTTTTGCCTACACCATGAACTTCTATAAAAGATAATGGGTGTTCTTTTGGCATTACTGGTCTTTGATTTACTTTTTCATTTTCCTCTCTAATTCTAGGCAATATCGCTGTAAAGCTGCTAAAAGAATATTCTTGTTTATATTCCAATATATCCATGATATCTTCTTTTTAATTTTCAAACAATAATTATGAGACCATAGTTTTGCTGCTGTGATTTTATGTATGACCAACAAATAGCTTCTTCTGTTAGCTGAACATCCAACATTTTTTTAATTGAGCAGTGGTTTATGTCATATCTCTATCTCTACTATTAATAAAGAGATTTCGATGAACATCATTTTTTGTTGTCTTTCTGAAATTTCGAGAGTACCCCCATCCGTCAACGGAATCTTACCACCATCTCCTTCCCAACTACATATCGGAGGAAATTTTCTATCGATTTTCTATTATACCACCAACTAAAACAACTTAAAATAGAGTGTTGTGATTATCAAAATTTTGCATTTACAACACACATCCATCCACTCATTTTTTAATAATAAAGTAAATATCTCTGGATATTAGATGCATGTACGTGCGTTTTATGCTAGCCTTGATGGATTTAATTTCATTATGGTAGTAGAAATTATGAAATGCTTTCTGCATTACGTTATCCACATTCATATCTCACACAACATGCATTTAGTTTGTATACTTGCAAACACTGTGCAAAAATAAAATAATGTCATTTCCCTTCAATAACTGGGCTAACAAATAATTTTTTTTCTTGTTTCTTTTGTTCCCGTTATTCTTCCTTTTTAACTTGTGGTTAAGGTGCATTTTCCCCTTTTGGCACTGGTATTTACTTTTTTGAAAAAGGGTATGTCATGTAGGTTATTTGAAGCTTTATTTTCTTTTACCATCTCCTGTCTACTTTTTTTTCTCACTCTAATCTTGGGCAGTATTGCTTCTGTGCTGGTAAGCTGCCAAAATATTCCTTGTTCTCAATTTATTCAGTTGTGATATCTTATTATTTTCCATTTAATTCATTTCAGTGAGCTCCTATTGTTGTGTTGCTGTGGATAACGTGTATACTTCTTGTTATAATAGTTGATAGATGGCCTCGTCCTATTAAGCAGCGTTGGTTCCTCATAAGTACATCTTAATTAGTATTAACTGAATACCCAAAACATATAGAAATATAATATACGTGCGTGCACACACACACACACAAATATATACATATATATATATATATATATATATATATATACGAGGCAGGTTCGAGGGCACCCGTAACAGTGCAGCACCCCAAATGCCACTCATTCTCCACCAAGCATTTCTCCTTCTCTCTCCTTCCACTAATTCTCTCACTTCCCACTCACTTTTTTTAATATAAATCGGTGATGGATATCAGCGGCCATTTGGGGTGCTGCCGATCCCTTGCCTATATATATATATATATATATATATATATATATATATATATATATATATATATATATAGAGAGAGAGAGAGAGAGACACACACATTTTTGACGATATATATATATATATATGTTGTGGAGAAATTTTGATTCAAGACTGCTCAAATCGATAAAAATCCCCAATGCCGCGGAAAACTAGATCGTGGTAATAGTGCAAAAACAACCAATCGAACAATCTCAATCTTATCCAAGCCAATCACAGTCATCAAACAATGGAAATAATAGAGCAATAACGAGAAACTAAATCACACAAGGATTTATAGTGGTTCCACCGACATCTTGTCAGTGTACGTCCACTTTGAGAGAGAAACCTTTATTAATATGAATAGAAGAGTACAAGAGATTGATTATAATGATCAAATTTACTAGAAAATTTTGATTTTGTGGAGAAAGGAACTGAAGAAGATTAGGATTGCCTAAACCCTAATTAGAATAAACTTTGATCTAATCTCTTGATTTTGTTGTACCACCTTTTGGATCCGATGTAGCTTATGTAGACATGGGGAAGTATATGGAAATTCCCAAAATTTCCTCTAGATCCGAAATATTCTTTAGATCCTAAATATCCTCTAGATTCTAAATATTCTCCAGATCAGAAAATATCCTCCAGATCCTAAATATTCGAAATATCCCGAAATATCCTCCTCAATCTAAAACATAGTATCGCATGCTTCAACACTCCACCTTGATACTATATCCATCTACATAACAAACTTTAATGCACCTAAGCATTTCCTTCTATCTTCAATCAAGAAAGCTTGAATGTTTCCCCGATGAACTCCGGCATAGCCACCGCCCATTGCACTTTACTAACGAGTTCAGGCATAGCCCCCATTCGTCAATGAAGTGTTGAAACATCCGACTCCTAAATTAGTCTCACCAAAAGAAAATGTACTCAGGAGCGAAAACGAGTACTTTCCATGAAGACAGAACACCAACCTCTCACCGATACTCTTCTACATCCATGTTTCTCTCTCAACTGTGCCACCACGTGGCACCTAGCATCTCTCCAAGTGATTTAAGTTCGAGCAATGCTTGAACTTTCCAATCGGCAATGCCTTAGTGAACATGTCTGTCGCGTTATCCTTTGTGTGCACTTTCCGAAGGCATACTTGCTTGTCTTCGTCCATGGCTACTAGAAATTACTCTCTCACTTCAATATGTTTCGTTCGTGAGCAAATTGCCAAATTCTCTGCAAAATGTATAGCACTTTGGCTATCACATCGAACATCGATACTCTCATGTTCGAATCCCAAGTCACAAAATAGTCGCTTCAAATAGAGTGCCTCCTTTGCCGCTTCCACAGTGGCTATCAACTCCGCCTCCGTAGTGGATAAAGCAACAACGGTTTACAATCTCGGTCTCCAACTGATGGCCGTACCACCAAGTGTGAAGACATACCCGGAAGTTGATTTCCTCCGATCCCTATCACCGGCGTAGTCCGAGACACAATAACCAACTAACTTGCAACTCAATCCGTCTCTACCACCAAAAACAAGACCATGAGATGCTGTGCCTTTCAAGTATCTCAATATAGCCTCCACGGCTTCCCAATGCGATTTCCCCGGATTAGCCATATACCGACTAACCACCCCGACGACATTTGCAATATCGGGTCTTGTTCACACCATGACGTACATCAAACTTCCAACCGCACTAGCATACGACACCTTTGCCATATAAGCCTTGTCTTTCTCCTCGATAGGTGATCCCTTACTCGAAAGCTTTAAATGCAAAGATAAAGGTGTATTTAATGCCTTTGCATTCTCCATGCTAAACCGGCAAAGCACCTTCTTAATGTACTCCTTTTGAGTCAATCTCAACTTAAAACGCTTTCGATCTCTTTCAATTTCCATGCCCAAGATTTTCTTTGCTTCTCCAAGATCTTTCATTTAGAACTCTTCCTTTAATTTTTCTTTCAACTTGTTGATTTCTACCTTGTCCTTAGAAGCAATGAGCATATCATCCACATACAAGAGTAAATACACCCAACAATCATTTCCTAACCTCTTGAAGTAAACGCAAGAATCCTTGATGCTTCGATGGAAGCCACTTTCAAGCATGAAATGATCAAATCTCTTGTACCATTTCCTAGGTGATTGCTTCAAACCATATAGTGATTTCTTCAACTTGCAAACTAGTTCTAACTTACCTTCTACAACAAACCCTTCCGGTTGCTCCATGTAGATGTCTTCATCCAAGTCTCCATGCAAGAAGGCGGTTTTCACATCTAGTTTCTCCAACTCCAAGTCGTAAATAGCAACTAATGCAAGTAATATACGGATAGAAGTATGCCTCACAACCGGTGCGAAGATCTCATCATACTCCTTTCCTTTCCTCTGTGCAACCCCCTTAGCCTCTAGCCTAGCTTTGTATCTTCCATCGTCCTTCACTTATATATCCATTTGCACCCAATAGCACGGTTTCCGTGAGGAAGTGGAACCAACTCCCAAGTCTGGTTCTTCATCAACGATTGCATCTCTTCCTCCATGGCGCAAATCCACTTCGAGCTATCACTCAAATCCATGACGTCATCATGGTCCATCGGCTTATCTTGGACTATGTGAAGAGCATAGTCGAAATTCTCACAAAAGCTAAGATAGTTACAATTACCATATCTTTCGGGTGGCCTTATAGCACGATGACCAACCCGAGTAGTAATGCCATCACACGGTCTTTCTTCAGCTCCACCTTGAACTGAATCTTCTCTAGGCATGTGCACATCACCAACACTACTAGAGGAATCTTGTGGACTATGTGATGTAACATCAACCACATTCACCTCGCAAGCACCTCCAACAACTCTACTCTCTCTAGACCTGAAAGTGGGAGTAACTTCCTTCTCCCATGATTCACCATGAACCAAATCCAGAACATCCGATGAGCCTTCATTCCCCTTGAACATAGCCAACTCATCAAAAGTAACATGACGAGAAACCATAGCCTTCTTCGTGTCTGGATTCCAAATCCGATAACCTTTGACACCACCCATATAACCGAGAAAATCCCTTTGAAAGCTCTAGGTGAGAGCTTATCATTCCCCGGATCATGCACATAAACAGGACTACCAAATACACGAAGATAACTCAATTCAATGCTCTTCCCCTTCCACGCTTCCTCCGAAATTTTGTTATCAATAGCCGAGCACGGAATTCGATTAATAATATGCACCGCGGTTGACAAAGCTTCGGCCCAAAATCCCTTAGACAAACCTGATGTCAATCTCAAACATCGAGCTTTCTTTAGTAGAGTTCGGTTCATTCTCTCCGCCACTCCTTTAGATTGCGGATCTCCCGGTGTAGTAAAATGCCTCCGAATACCATGACGCTTGCAAAAATTCAGAAATTCTCCGGAAACATATTCGCCGCCATTATCGGACCTAAGAATTTTCAAAGTCTTTTCACTCTCATTCTCAACAAGAGACTTCCATTCTTTGAATCTTGCAAATGCCTCCGACTTGACCTTCATTACATATGCCCAAACCATCCGAGAAAAATCATCGATGAAAGAAATATAATATCTTGCTCCTCCCAAAAGAAGCTACATGCGCTGGTCCCCAAACATCCGTGTGCACATACTCAAGAATCCCTCTTGAATCATGTTTTCCTCCACCGAATGATACTCTAGTTTGCTTCCCCATGACACATGCTGAAACTCTCACCATCAATCATATCCCTTCGACGAAGAACATCTAAACTCTTCTCCGAGACATGACCCAATCTCAAATGCCACAGCCGTGTAGCATCTAAGCTACAAGAACTATCAACGTTGACACAAGTTTCGCCTTCCACGGTCACTCCTAGAAGCTAATAGATACCATGAGTTTTAGCACCCTTCATAACCACAAGCGCACCCTTCGAAACCCTCAAGCTATCACTCTCAATGGTGATCTTACAACCTAAAGAATCCAAATGTTCCAAAGAGATAAGTGATTTTAGTAGTCTCGGAACATAGCGCACATTAGTGAGAGTACGAAGCACTCCGTCAAACATCCGAATTTGCACGGATCCAATGCCCTTCGACTTGCAAACTGCACCATTTCCCATAACAATTGATTTTCCTTCCCATTCAGCATAATAAGAAAAACAATTCCTATTAGGCGTCATGTGATATGAAGCCCCCGAATTAAGCACCCAATCGCTGCCCGAAACATCTGATGCTACTACCGACAAATCATATACGTCTCCCTCACTAACATCTCTCTCCACCGCAACTGATGAAGATGCTACTTCCTTCTTCCCCTTGTCTGGACAATCATTCTTCCAGTGACCAGGTTTCTTGCATATAAAGAACTTGTCTGAAATAATCCAGTAATGCTTGAATTTTGTGAATGTAACTTTGTACGTTGTCTATTCAGTAGTGCAATTTTATTGTTTCATTTCTAAAATTAGATTGAACTACATGGTTTTTATTCGAAAACTTGTGGTTATGCATTCAGAAGTAATCTATAATTATAATTGATTTTTTGAACATGCTTCACCCCCCGACCACAAGTACAGACACAAGTGCCTTACACACACACAAATATATATATATATATATATATATATATATGTGTGTGTGTGTGTGTGTGTGTACCTGCATGCATACATATATAATATATAAACATATAAAAACACGCTCAAGTGCATGATACATGCTCTTTTTATAATATTGTCTTGTATTTATGAGGTATTGATATACATACATGGCAAAGTCAGTTCATACAACATTAATATTTTTACCTACACCATAAACTTCTATAAAAGATAATGGGTATTCTTTTGGCATTACCGGTCTTTGATTTACTTTTTCGTTTTTCCTCTCTAATTCGGGGCAATATCGCTGCAAAGATGCTAAAAGAATATTCTTGTTTATATTCCGCTGTATCCATGATATATTCTTTTTAATTTTCAAACAATAATTACGAGACCATAGTTTTGCTGCTGTTATTTTATGTTTGACCAACAAATAGCTTCTTCTGTTAGCTGAACATCGAACATTTTTTTAATTGAGCAGTGGTTTATGTCATATCTCTATCTCTACTATTAATAAAGAGAATTCGATGAACATCATTTTTTGTAGTCTTTCTGAAATTTCGAGAGTACCCCCATCCGTCAACGGAATCTTACCACCATCTCCTTCCCAACTACCTATCGGAGGAAATTTTCTATTGATTTGCCATTATACCACCTACTAAAACAACTTAAAATAGAGTGTTGTGATTATCAAAATTTTTGCACTTACTACACACATCCATCCACTCATTTTTTAATAATAAAGTAAATATCTGGATATTAGATGCATGTACGTGCGTTTTATGCTAGCCTTGATGGATTTATTGTCATTATGGTACTACAAATTATGGAATGCTTTCTGCATTACGTTATCCACATTCATGTCTCACACAGCATGCATTTATTTTGTATACTTGCAAACACTGTGCAGAAATAAAATAATGTCATTTCCCTTCAATAACTGGGCTAACTTATAATTTTTTTTCTTGTTTCCTTTGTTCCTATTATTCTTCCTTTTTAGCTTGTAGTTAAGGTGCATTTTCCACTTTTTGCACTGGTATTTGCTTTTTTGAAAAAGGGTATGTCATGTAGGTTATTTGAAGCTTTATTTTCTTGTTACTATCTCCCGTCTACCTTTTTTTCTCACTCTAATATTGGGTAGTATTGCTTCTATACTACTAAGCTGCCAAAATATTCCTTGTTCTAAATTTATTCAGTTGTGATATCTTATTATTTTCCATTTTATTCATTTGAGTGAGCTCCTATTGTTGTGTTGTTGTGGATAACGCGTATACTTCTTGTTATAGTTGATAGATGGCCTCCTCCTATTAAGCAGTGTTAGTTCCTCATAAGTACATCTTAATTAGTATTAATTGAATACCCAAAACATATAGAAATATAATATACGCGCGCGCACACACACAATTAGACACAAAGAAAGAGACACAGAGCCTCAACCATTGGATCGTTTTGTCTTTATATGGAAAGGTGAAACTCATGGGGTGATCCAATGGTCCAAATTAATTGTGTCGCCGTCTTTGTAAAAATTTTGTGTCTCTTTAGACTTTCCCATACACACACACACACACACACACACACACACACACACATTTTTGACTATATATTTACAGCAACAACCAACAGGCAAGGCGAACGGTGATAACATAAGGTGAACACTGAGCACCCTATGGCTTCCTCAGGCAGGTGTTGAAGTTATTAAATGGTTTCTTTTGTTACAACATGTTTATGGCTAAATAAGTTGATATAGATTAACATAATGCAACACTTACCTGGATTGTTTGAACAAGGAAAATGCATGTAGATGGTGAACCAATTGGCGAACTTAAGCATTCTATCCTCTTCTTACACACACTGAACCACAACCGATTTGTATTTCTCCTTTTAACGCGTTTGAAATAACTTTGAAATGTCTGAAATCATGTGCTTTCAAACCTCGTTTCCCCCTTTCTAAATTTTGTGCTGAACCGTGGTCAATATAGTTTGTGCTTTTCTGTTTGTCATTATATAATATTGTTATCTAAGTGGAAAAGGTTAAAAAGTTAAACTGTCTTGCCCCATAAACTGAAGCAGAAGTTAACCTTTTATAGACTTGTAAGTTCAAATTTTATCTCAAACTTGGTTTCAACCGTGTATTGTAGATTCAAATGAATGATGTTTTAATAATTTTTTGTCGAAAGTTCACTAAAAAAGCAATCTGAATATGAGATAAAAACGCAAGAGTGATAATTTATGATTCAAGTAGCAGAGATGTTCAAGTACTGCTTTGGCAAGTTATTTTTCCCAAATGAGCTTACTCTAAGCTCAAATCATGCTTTTCTTGTACTCTCAGTAAAAAAAGAAAATTTGTCTTGGTTAGCATGAAGATATTTTCTTGAGTTTAATTAGATATTGGATCAACGTGATCATATTATTTGAACTTGACTGAATCGTGTTTACCATAAAAATATTCATTGGATTTACTTAGATTCTAAATTTTCAGTTAGTATAAAAACAGTACGTTTATTTGAATTTGATATTGCTTCGTTTATTAGGCAACAGTGAAGAACCAACCATGTATTTCAAGCCCTACAAGTTATTTTTCTTGTTTTACAATATATGAAGTAATCCAGTAATGCTTGAAATCATGTTCCAACCCGTTTTTCCTTTTTAATTCTTGTTTTTTGTGGTCAATGTTGTTTTGGATTTTCCATTTTCTGAAGAGCTTCTGCATGTTTCTTGGAACGTGTGATTGTGTTTTTATTCAGTAGTCATCTCAAATTGTAATTGATCTTTATATGGCATTGTCTTGTATTGGAACATGTATATGTAAACAATTTAATGTGTATTTCATTCAAGAAACTGAACTCAGTCTGAATCTTCAACTTGAAATGATTCAACCTATGTATCATAATTAAAATATGAATCACGCCTTTCTTTTCTTTTATAACTAGTTAATGATGACGAACATAACAAGTCTTTCTTATTTTTGTGTAACTGCCATGGTGCGGTTCTTATTCTTTTAGATAAAGGAAACTGCTCTCTTTATATACATATTGCATTTGAATTTCAAACAGTCATTTTATCCATAACTTCCACCATTATATATGACAATAATAACATCAGTTATGAAACTGCAAAAACCATCTCATCTATAAGGGAATACAATAAAATAATTAGGCAAGGGGAGAGGGAAAATGAATACCCCGAATTTTAACAACTCTTAACCGATACCGATCCATCACGACATCGACTTTGATGTTAAAATTTCAACATATAATATCAACTTAATTCTCACTATTAAATCATAAGACACATATGCCACATGAACATCGAAATATTTTTACATTCTCCCACTTGGTCTTTGTGTCTAATTGATGATTTTGTAACTTTAATGCATATTTTCTGTTAATTTATGATCCGAAATTCTCATTAGAATTGGTCCAGCTGATGTCACCTAGAGGATCTCATCTAGACCCCTAATTTACTCTCATGATTGAGATATTTTCAGCAACCTCATTTAAAGGGTAAAGGAGATCCTTAATTTACTCTCATGATTGAGATATTT
The DNA here is from genome assembly GCA_030737875.1 of Allium sativum. Lineage (NCBI taxonomy): Eukaryota > Viridiplantae > Streptophyta > Magnoliopsida > Asparagales > Amaryllidaceae > Allium > Allium sativum. Next base: position 1,029,915,146 of record CM060924.1, on the reverse strand, counting down.
TCAGCAACCTCGTTTTAAGGATAAAGAAGATCCTTAATATACTCTCATGATTGAGATATTTTCAGCAAACTCATTTAAAGGATAAAGTAGATCCTTAATTTACTCTCATGATCGAGATATTTTCAACAACCTCATTTAAAGGATAAAGGAGATCTTAATTTACTCTTTCTCTCCTTATTTGGCTGCATGAAAGTAGAATATAAATTTTGATTGCTATGGTTTGTATGTAAGCAGCTTGTAAAAACTCCATAAATTAATTAATAAAGTTTGCCTTTTTCACGCGGTTTTTTTCCTGAAAAGGGTTTTTCCACATTAGATCTTGTGTGTGATTCTATTTTTGCTTGCTTCATTGATCATTTATTTATTAACAAGTGGTATAGAGCGCTGGTTCGTTCAGCATAGCGTCGTTAAAGTATGATCTTCCGCTATTGGATCCGAACACTCGATTCTCATTGTGGCAAGTGAAGATGCGGGCGTTGCTCGCACAAGATGATTATGATGATGCATTGGATGAATTCGGGAACAAGAGATTTGAACTATGGACCGATGATGAGAAGAAAAAGGATTGGAAGGCTTTGTCTCAAATTCAACTCCATCTACACAATAATATTTTGCAAGAAGTTTTGAACTAGAAGACAGCTGCTTCTCTTTGGCTGAAACTGGAGTCAATTTGCATGACCAAGGATCTCACAAGTAAGATGCATCTCAAACAAAATCTATTTCTGCACAAATTGCAAGAGGGAGGTAATTTACTCGACCATATTTCTGATTTTAAAGAGATTGTTTCTGACTTGGCTGCAATGGAAGTCAAATATGATGATGAAGATTTGGGTTTAATCCTGTTATGTTCTCTGCCCAGTTCTTACTCAAATTTCAGAGATACCATATTATATAGTCATGATACTCTCACTCTAAATGACGTTTATTAAGCCTTGCACGCCAAGGAGAAAATCAACCAACTGATGTCTTCAAATGGATCAATCTCTCAAGCCGAAAGCTTGTCCGTTCGTGGCAGGACAAAGGAGAAAAATTCTAATAATGGATCTCGAGGTAAAAGTTCCAATAATGTCTATAAAGGTCGATCTAAATCTAAAGGCAAATACAAGTCTTGCAAATATTGTAAAAGGAATGGACATGAAATATCCGAATGTTATAAGCTGTAGAACAAGGAAAAGAGAAATGGCACATACAAACCAAAGGATAGTAAAGAAGATGAAGTTAATGCCAATTGTGCTCGTAATGATAGTTCTGACAATGAGGTGCTTGTTGTTACCGTGTTTGCTGGATGTGCTGAGATTAAGGATGAATGGACACTTGACACTGTTTGCACTTTCCATATGTGTCCTAATAGAGATTGGTTTATAACCTTAGAACCAACAATGATGCTGGCCCAGTTTTGATGCGTGATGATTCGGCATGTAAAGTAGCAGGAATCAGTTCTATTTAGATCAAGATGTTTGATGGCGTAATCAGAACTTTAACAGATGTTTGGTTCATTCCCAACATGAAGAGAAATATGATTTCTTTAAGTGCTCTTGATGACAAAGGGTACAAATATTCAGGTGGAGGTGGTATCCTGAAAGTCACAAATGGTTCTCTTATTGTAATGAAGGGAAATCTTAGGCAAACAAATGGCCTTTATTATCTTCAAGGCACTACTGTTTCAGGTAATGTTTCCTCTGTTATCACAAATAATATTTCTGATTGTGATACTGCTAATCTTTGGCATATGCATCTTGGACATATGAGTGAATTAGGTCTGTCAGAGTTGAACAAGAGAGGACTTCTTGAGGGGTACAATGCAGGAAAGCAGAAGTTCTGTGAGCATTGCATTTTTGGCAAGCATAAGAGAGTGAAGTTCAACACTTCAGTTCACAAAACAGAAGACATTCTAGATTATGTGCATTCAGATTTATGGGGACCGTCTAGGAAAGCATCCATGGGCGGTGCTTGTTACATGATGATATTTATTGATGATTATTCCAGAAGAGTTTGGCCTTATTTTTTGAAACATAAATCTGAAGCTTTTTCAGCTTTCAAAGAGTGGAAGACTATGGTTGAAAGTCAAACTGAAAGGAAGGTAAAGAAGCTTCAGACTAATAATAGGATGGAGTTTTGTTCAGATGAATTTGATTCATTTTGCAAGGCTAAAGGCATTCTTAGGCACTACACCATACTTCACACTCCTCAACAAAACGGGGTTGCCGAGCGTATTAACATGACTATCATTTCTAAGGCTCGCTGCATATTGTCAAACGCATGATTGGATAGGCCTTTTTAGGTTGAAGCTTCTACCACAGCCTGTTATCTCATCAACCGCTCTCCCTCTATTACTATTGGTAAGAAAACTCCGATTGAGGTATGGTCTGGTTCTCCAGCAAATTATTCTGAATTGAAAGTTTTTGGATGCATTGCTTATGCTCATGTTGATAATGGAAAGCTAGAGCCAAGGCTGTTAAATGCATTTTTCTTGGTTATAAGTCTGGTGTTAAAGGCTATAAATTATGGAATCCTGAAACAAGTAAGGTTGTAATTAGCAGAAATGTTGTGTTTAACGAATCTGCTATGTTACATGATATTTCATCTACTAATGATCTTGTTGAGAGTAAGCAGAAATCAAATGTCCAGATGGAGCATATTATTGATTCAGATGCTACATCAAACGCAGAAATTGAGAGACAAGATGAAGCACCCATTACCGAGGATCCTCCAGCAGTTTTGAAACCACCGCAGCAATCTATTGCAACAAGCAGACCTAGAAGGAATCCAAAACCAGTAAGAAGGTTTATTGAGGAAGCAAATGTTGTTGCTTATGCGTGTGCTATAGCAGAAGAAATAGAAGTTATTGCTAAGCCTTCTTCATATTCTGAGGCTGTTATCTCTAGTGATTCTGATAAGTGGATGGTTGCTATGCATGATTAGATGAAGTCACTTGAAAAAAATGACATGTGGGACTTAATCAAGTTGCTATGCATGATTAGATGAAGTCACTTGAAAGAAATGACACGTGGGACTTACTCAAGTTGCCTAAAGATAAGAAACCTATTCATTGCAAATGGGTTTTCAAGAGAAAAGAACCTGTTTCTCCAAACGATGAGAAAAGGTACAAAGCAAGATTAGTTGCAAAAGATTACAGTCAGATTTCAGGTATTGACTATAATGAAGTTTTTCCCCTATTGTGAAACATAGCTCAATTCGCATTTTACTCAGTATTGTTGCTATGCATGATTATGAGCTTCAACAGTTAGATGTAAAAACTGCATTTTTACATGGAGAATTAGAAGAGAATATTTATATGCATCAACCTGAGGGTTTTGTCATGCCTGGAAAAGAAAATATTGTCTGTAAATTAAAGAAATTTCTTTACGGATTGAAACAGTCACCTAGGCACTGGTATAAAATTTGACACTTTTATGCTATATCAAGGTTTTAAAAGGTCAAATTATGATAGTTGTGTCTATTTGAAAATTACTACACATTCAGCCATTTATTTACTACTTTATGTTGATGATATGTTGATTGCTTCAAAAGACAAGGCAGAAATTGAAATTTTGAAAAGGCAGTTGAGTAGAGAGTTGGAAATGAAAGATTTGGGGGATGCTAAGAAGATTCTTGGCATGGAGATAACAAGAGATTGAACTTCTGGAAAATTATAACTAAGTCAAAGTGGGTATGTTAGAAAAGTGCTTCGTCGTTTTAATATGCTTGATGTCAAGCCTGTAAGTACTCCTCTTGCTGCACATTTCAAATTGTCACCAGCCATGTGTCCACAATCAGATGAGGATATTGAGTACATGTCTAGAGTTCCCCATTCTAGTGCAGTTGGTTCACTTATGTATGTCATGGTTTGTTCGCGTCCTGATCTATCACATGCTTTGAGTGTTGTCAGTAGATTTATGGCCAATCCTGGAAGAGAGCATTGGAAAGAAGTTCAATGGATTTTCAGATATCTTCATGGCACTGCAAATGCTTGTTTGTAGTTTGGTGAATCTAAAGATGAACTTGTTGGTTATGTGGATTCTGACTTTGCTGGTGATTTGGATAAAAGGAGATCATTAACAGGTTATGTTTTCACCATTGGTAGTTGTGCTGTGAGTTGGAAAGCAACCTTGCAAACTACCGTAGCATTATCTACTACTGAAGCCGAATATATGGCTATTTCTGAAGCATGTAAAGAAGCTACTTGGCTGAGAGGTTTATATTTTGAGCTTTGTGGAGTTACGTCTTGCATTACTATATTTTCTGATAGCCAGAGTGCTATATGCCTTACAAAGGATCAAATGTTTTGTGAGAGAACTAAACATATAGATGTTTGGCATCACTGCATTCGAGATGTTATTGCTAAAGGTAGTGTTAAAGTTTGCAAGATAAGTACTCATGACAATCCAGCTGACACGATGACAAAGCCAATTACAATTACTAAGTTTGAGCTTTGCTCAAGCTTGGTTGGTGTTACAGTATAGTCTTTAGGGACTATTGGAGTAAGGAAGATATTTATTTGTTGAAGGAGTTCGATTTTTGTAGTTCATTTTTTTTCTACTTCAAGATTAGAATTCGTCTCAAGGTGGAGATTGTTAACTTGTGATCCGAAATTCTCATTAGAATTAGTCCTGCTGATGTCACCTAAAGGATCTCATTTAGATCCTTAATTTACTCTCATGATTGAGATATTTTTAGCAACCTCATTTAAAGTATAAAGGAGATCCTTAATTTACTCTCATGATTGAGATATTTTTAGCGACCTCATTTAAAGGATAAAGGAGATCCTTAATTTACTCTCGTGATTGAGATATTTTCAGCAACCTCATTTAAAGGATAAAGGAGATCCTTAATTTACTCTCATGATTTAGATATTTTCAGCAACCTCATTTAAAGGATAAAGGAGATCCTTAATTTACTCTTTCTCTCCTTATTTGGCTGCTTGAAAGTAGAATATAAATTTTGATTGCTATGGTTTGTATGTAAGCAGCTTGTAAAAACTCCATAAATTAATTAATAACGTTTGCCTTTGCCCCATGGTTTTTTTCCTAAAAAGGGTTTTTTCACGTTAAATCTTGTGTTTGATTCTATTTTTGCTTGCTTCATTGATCATTTATTTATTAACATTTTCACTTTTAAACGTTCGTTAATCAAATCAGAATTGATTAGATCATGGCGGTCCCACGTCATTTAAGCGAGATGATCCCTTCCATGTATCACAAATCATCCAAACTCAATTTCAATTTCAATTTCAATTTGAGAAATATCATAATTCTCAAAATAATCATATGTCATCTGACAATCATAAGTGTACACATATATTGTAATAATAACATGTTCAATAAAACATAAATGTAACTATAATTGAATTCATAGTGTTGCAAACATAATGAGCATATCATAATTAAAACAGCAAGGCCATATCTATAATACCCATGCGCTCTACAGGACCAATAAATGCCTTTGGTAGTCCTTTAGTCAACGAATCCGCTACCATCAGATCTGTTCTAATATGCTTAAAAGACACTCTATGTTTGTGCGTCTCCTCTTTGACTGATAAGTACTTCAGCTCCATGTGTTTAGCACCCTTAGAATACTTGTCATTCTTCAAAAAGAAAACGGCTACAGAATTATCACAATAAATTCTTAATGGTCTGGCTATGCTATCGACAATCCCAAGTCCTGAAATAAAATTCCGCGATGCTTGAATAGTGGCCTCAAAGCATGCTATAAATTCGGCCTCCATAGCGGAAGTAACAAGTACAGACTGTTTTGGAATCTATCATGACACAACTCCTTCAGCTAGTAGAAACAAATAGCCAAATGTTGATTTTATACTATCTTTGCATCTGGCATAATCTGAATCCAAATATCCAATGACTTCCAAATAATCAGATCTCCTGTATATAAGCATGGTCTCTTTGGTGCCTTGCAAATATCTGAGAACTTTCTTTGTAGCTTTCCAATGGTCCATTCCAGGATTACTTTGATATCGACCTAACATACCTACTATAAAGCTGATATCTAGTCGAGTACATGTTTGAACATAGTTCAAACTCCCTATCACTAATGCATATGGGATTCTTTCCATTCTTTCTGTTCCAAATCATTCTTGCGACATTGGTTATTACTGAACTTGTCTCCTTTCTGTATAGGAACTATTCCTGCAGAGAATTTATCCATCCTCTATTTCTTTAACACCTTACTGATATAACCTTTTTGAGACAACCCTAGCCATCCTTGTGACCTATTTCGTATTATTTCTATTCCAATCACAAAGGATGCCTTATCCATATATTTCATTTCAAAGTTATTAGAGAGATAGTTTTTTTACATCACATAGCATGCATATGTCATTTGCGGCAAGAAAAATGTCATCAACATATAAGACTAAAATCACAAACTTGCTCCCACTAACTTTAATGTAGATACACCGATCAACGATTATCTCTACAAAACCATATGATGTTACGATATTTTTATACTTTAAATACCATTGTCTGGAAGCTTGTTTTAGTCCATATATTGACTTTTCAACTTACACAACTTGTTTTCAATTCCAATTACCACAAATCCTTCAGGTTAGTCCATATATACTTCTTCCTCAAGCTCACATTCAGAAAGGCGGTTTTCACATCCATTTGGTGAAGCTCAAGATCATAATGAGCCACCAAAGCCAAAACAATTCCTAAAGAATCCTTCTTAGATATTGGAGCGAAGATTTCTTTATAGTTAATACCATTTTATTTGGTGAAACATTTAGCAACAAGTCTAGCTTTATATCTTTCGATATTGCCCTTTAAGTCACGTTTAGTCTTAAAGACCCACTTACACCCAACAGTTTTGGAATGCTTAGAAAGTCTCAGACTTTGTTATCACCCATTGACTTGATTTCTTCTTTCATGGTAGTCAACCATTTTTCAGAATTATCACTTTCCTTGGCTTCCATAAATGAGATCGGGTCTTCATCAAGGCTTAAACCATATTCACTTCCAACAACATAAACTACATAATCATCTGAAATAGTGGATCTTATTTCCCTTATAGACCGCCTTAACTGTTCATGTGGTTCATGATGTTCTTCTTGAATTATGACCAGTTCATCAACCATAACTTAGTCTTATGGGATTTGAACATCATCATGTTGTTCCATTCTATTATTTGACTGTGATGCAAGAATGGGTACAACTACTTTAGAAGAAATAACAGGTGAAGGAAGTTCAACCTGAATCTCTTGAATTCCTAATTTTCGTGATTCACCATTCCCACTAGTTTGGCCATTTTCAATGAACCTAGCATTTCCCGTCTCAACTATTCTCGTATTATGGTTTGGACAATAAAATATATACCCCTTTGACTTTTCAAGATAGCCAATGAAAAACCTACTGACTGTCCTTGGATCAAGTTTTTTTCCATGTGGGTTATATAACCTTACTTCTGCTTGACAACCAAAAACACGAAGATATCGTAAACTATGTTTCCTTCTTGTCTACAACTCATAAGGGGTCTTAGGAACTGCCTTGCTAGGAATCCGGTTAAGCACATACGTTGCAGTCTTCAATGCATACATCCACAATGAAAGTGGTAACGAACAATTACTTAACATGCTCCAACTATATCCATTAATGTACGATTCCGCCTCTCAGCTACACCATTCTACTGAGGTGTACCAGGCATTGTATATTGCGCACAAATGCCTCTACTTTCAAGCAACTTTGCAATTGGACCTGGACATTGTCCACATTCATTAAATTTTCCACAAAACTCACCACCTCTATCAGACCTCACTACTTTTACTTTTCTATCTAACTGCCTTTCGGCTTCATTAGTGAACACCTCTAGGACATTCACAGATTGAGTCTTTTCATGCAGTAGATATACTTATCCATAACGCGAGTAATCATCAATAAGGTGATAAAGTATTTTTCACCGCTCCATGAAGGAGTGTCCATATATCAGTGTGAATTAGCTCAAGTAGTTAATTACTTCTCATGGCTCACTTCTTTACTGTGTGTTTAGTCTGCTTGCCTTTAATGCAGTTTACACATACAGCTAAGTCACTAAAATCCAATTGAGGAAGAATTCCATTCTTTACCAACCTCGTTATTCTTTCCTTGGACATGTGACCTAATCTTTGATGCCACAAGAAAGCAAAATTTTCATTGGAAGCACTACGCTTAATGCCTTGATTTTCAACACTAAACAAAGATTCAGAAAACTTAACATCAAAATTGAACCTATAAAGTGAATCAAATAAAGTACCACAACCATAATAGTAATTATTTTGATCCAATGAAAAACCACCATGTCCAAACTGAACATAAAAACCTAAATTATCCAATTTACTTATAGAAACAAGATTTCTAGCACACTCAGGTATATAAAGATATCCTTCAATATCTATATGACAACTAGCATCAAAAATCAATCTATAAGTCCCAATCCCCTCAATTTGTGCCTTCATCATATTTCCCATGAACAAGTATTGTTCAGCTCCTTTTATGGGCTGGATCGAACAGAATCCTTGTTTAATGTGAGATACATGATTGCACCAGAATCTAACCATCAAGTATTATTAGGAACTTCCATAAGGTTTAAGTCAAAGCAAACAAAACTATAATATGTACCTTTCTTTTCGAACCAAGCCTTCCTTTTTGGACAATCTTTCTTGAAATGCCCCATTTTCTTGCAAAAGAAACACTTCTGCTTCTCTTTTCGGATTTGACCTTCGGGTCCGTTTTTGGATGCTTTGTCCTTCTTACTTGGTTTTCCTATACTGCTACCTGCACCATCATGACCTATGAGATGAATTACATGATCCTTCATCTTCTTTAATCTCCCTTTCTCTTAAACCAACATGTCCTTAAATTCCTGAAAGTTCCATTTATCCTTAATGCTGCTGTAGTTAACCTGGAACTGACCAAACTCAAAAGTTAGAGAGTTAATGATGAATTGAACCAAGAATGCTTCATTAACTTCCATTCTCATAGTCTTTAACTTTGCTTCCAAGTTAGACATATGTGTTACATGATCATGGATGGGCTAAGACCAATTAAACTTCTTTGTAGTTAGCTGACACATGAGGCTTCCTACAATTAACTTGTCTGCCAAATCCGATTGTGAATGCTGTTTAATCATATGCATAAAATCCCTTGCATTCTCTGTCTTAGGCATAGATGGCTTAATACTTTCATCCATTGTCATCCTCATGGGGTTTAAACTCAACCTATTAGATCGCTCCCATGCCTCATAACGAGACTTCTCAGTCTCGGAGCTATCATCTGTAAAGGCTGAAGGTTCCTCTGTTAATATTGCAAGGTCCAATGCCATTATACCAGTGTAAACCGGATCTGTTCAGACCATTCATCATAGTTGAGACGACCCAAAATCCCGTTCTCACGGAAATAAGGGTTATCTTTCGAATATAACACAGAAACAGATAATAGCAGAACAGAATTAAATAAATACACCAGATAATGAACAATAGAATATACTGGATAAAAGTAATCATCAGAGTTACACAGTATACAGAATCTTACTTAGTACAAATACAGTTCAGCTATACATAAATGTCTACAGCGGAAATAAACAAAATATGTACAATAGGAGCTGAACAGCATAAAAAGAAATAAATGATAGAATCCATCTTCAGCTCCAGCTATCCAGAAAGAACCAGCTAAACCTGAATACAAGGCTGTCCATGTAGAAAAAGGGGCACCCGAGTTTGAGAGTGAAACAAACTACGAGTCAGTCATGGGACTGGTATGAGAAATCCACTCAACACATATATATATAATTTGGCTAATCACAGGACCACGCCACTTTCGTGGAACGGGTTTACTCCATTGGATTGCCAGTGCTTTAAAACAGATCTTTCTTTTAAAACATCGCTATGCTTTTTATAAAATGAAGCCGTTATAAGACTCAGTTCCCATCACACAATGCAACGCAAACCGGAGGATAGAGTTTTACCTTATAACGGCCAAAATATGCTTGATACGAATAAAACAAAGGCATTTGATATTATTGCTAGTGTCTATATGTTTTGAAAACAATTTCAAATCATAACTATCAATCATAGACGACATGAGCGTCCCATGCCACTATGTCGCCAAATGTATATATACAATCGAAACCGCATCGTCACGTATTTGGAAATTGGATTTCCGTCATGAACCAAGGCAAAAGATAGTCCTTACCGAATTCGAGACTGCCTAGCCCGAGCCTCAGGCAAGTACTCTGTCAAGCCTTAGGATCGTCAGGGCCGGTCCACCGATGTGGATTAAAATGCCTGAACACTGCGTTTCACCGCCCTTTGGGGCGTAAATGAGCCAACGAATGACTCCATCGGACCCGGATCGTCCGATCAAACCGAGGCGCCTCGCAACAGCAACAACCACATAGGTGAAAAGTATATAAATGTCAGGGCTGGTAGGTCACTGACACCACCCTAGCTAGGAGGAAACGCAGGCCCTCCGTGATGTCCTCTCCCGTTTTAGGTTCATACCGGGGTGTGAGGCTCACGAATTCACGTTATACACAAAGCTACGCCACACAGGCGGCGCTTTGATCATTACCACAAGACTTTGCTTTTCAACAGAAGCCCTGATCACTGCATCTTAGCATGCCACACAGGCAGTTCATGCCATGCGACTGATGTCTGTCAATATACAACCTCTGAGCTCGTGCGTCTCAGAGAAGGGTGTTAAGCAAAAGAATAAATTCTCCGCCGCCAAACAGATGTATATTTAACAGAATTCAATCTACACAGAATAAAATCCAATGTCAGACACACAGTCCATTTTCAAGTCCGTTCTGGGTCTAAACGAAACCGGAGGCACTAAATACCTCGCAAACCCTTCGATCACCACGTACGTCTGGACGATCACCACTCATTATCCATATTTCGGGATGCCTCCCAATCAGGACCTCGGTTACCATCCAAACGAGGTGAAGATCACCGGTCTTCGACCACCGTCTTCATCTTCGAATTCCAATCGTCGGTCAATTATTCGAAATGAGAATTAACTCGGCCTTTTCAAATAATTCACGTATATTTAGAATTTCAAATCTTTTTATTTCAATGGTTAAATTATTCGACAACACCAATTTTTGTTCTTTAATGTAATTTTCACACCAAACACATTCAACCATCAAATATCACATAAATCAAACAAATTCAGTTTATTTCCATTCCATATCGCTTATGATATTTTATAACTATTTATCGCTATTTTTATTTATTTTAAAATAGCCCATTTATTCAAAACGACGCTTCGGGCCATAAAGCGGCCGTGGCGCTGTTTTTCTTCAGATTTGATTTACACTTATCTGAAAATCTAACCGTTGGATCTTCACAAAATTTACATCATTAGAAAGGTCTTTTCAAAACGAATCCAACGGTTCCAGTTTCGGGAAAATCCGACGGTCGGATCTCCCGGTACAATCGTTTGAATTTTTGATTTCAAAATTCGAACTGCAGCGTCGTTATTCGATTAAATATATAATTATATATATATATATATATAAATATAATCGTTTCTGGCGCTGTTTTTCTTCAGATTTGAATTAAACATTCCAGACAATCCAACCGTTGGATTTTTACAAGGTTGGTGCCGTTGGAGAGATTATTCCAAGGCGAACCCGACGGTTGAGGTTTCGGGAAAATCCAATGGTCGGATTTCCCGCATTAGTTGTTTGAAATCACGGTTTCAAAATACGAACTGCACGGCCTCGTTTCGTTTTAATTTTATTTATATTTATATATTTATATAAATATAGTTCATTCAATGATTTCCATATCGTTTTCACTTCAAATATTTTTCTAACACCTTAAAATTTTGGAAAATTTCGCCATAACCTCCCCTGCACCGGGAGCATCGGGAAATCGCAAATAGCTTTCCCGGTCCTTCTAATCTCAAAAAGAAAAAGAAAAAGCCAAGCGGCTAGCCAACAGGCTCATAAAATCATCACCCAAACAAATCAGTAAATGTGTACCTATTTGTCGGGCACAAAATTTTATTCCTCTTCTCTAGCCCCTTTGCTATAACCTGTTCAATGAATATGCATGTACATATATATACAGTTCTTATCATTTATCATTTTCTATTCAACTTCATATTTGATTTCTATTTGGTTTAAAAACACCATTCATTCTAATGTTACATAAATAGGTGCAAATCATTTCATTAGCTAATTAATGAATATTTCAACTCATATATGTTTATTTTGAACAAGTGGCTATTTTTAACACTTCACATTTCAACGATTTCTGCATACAATAAAAATGTGATTTTTATTGTAAAACGATTCATTTCAAAACACTATTTTTCTGTATAGTTCATATAGTCGATAAAAGGTGATTTTTATTATCAAACAATTTATTTCAAAATATGAATACCATTCAACACATGAATTTCTAATCAACGAATGAATATCAATTCAACACATGAATGTTTTCTATAGTTTCTATATATAGATAAAGATGTGATTTTTATTATCAAACAATTTATTTCAAAATATGAATAACATTCAACACATGAATTTCTAATCAACGAATGAATATCAATTCAACACATGAATGTTTTCTATGCAATGAATAAATATAGTTTAAGCATATGAAAATAATTCAAACACACGAATATTATTCAAAATTTCGGCAGCATAACGGCACCGTAGTTAAACCGGGACCGTCCCTAGTACGGCTCCTCGCTCTACCTTAAAACCTCGCGGTTTTTGACAATGGGGATCATGCATCTAGTTCGCACGCAGGCGGCATGTATATATATTTATTTCATTTCCACAAACTAATCCTATGTGGTTTCAACCAAATATTTTCCAATCACCAACGGGTATTTTTCAACCACAATCAACCAATATCAATCACAAACAATCCAAAACAATCATTCGCTATCAATCAATTTTCACAACAATTTCAACCAAATAAATATCGTCCATGGTTTGTGGACGAGGGGCGTATTTATATATATATATATTATATATATAGCAATTCACTTTTATTTCTTCACATATATATATAGCTAGGAAAAGAAATGGAAGAGTGAGAAATTCTCACACATTTATAATTTTTAAATCAGAAATCTCACCAAAAGCTATCCAATACCACGACTCTTCCTTTATAGAAATCTTCGCCTTTTGTCGCTTTCGCCCGTATTCTCTACATATGTAAAAATCGAATTTTTACTATGTTATTCAATATATAAAAATCGAATTTTGACTTTGCTATTCAATATATAAAGATCATATTTTGAATATTCCTATGATGTAAAAATTATATTTTTATTACTTTAAAAATATAAAAATCATATCTTACTTCTGTCTTAATAAAAATTCAGTCTTTCCTATTTTAAAAATATGGTTTTTCTATTCTTAAAATCTGATCTTTTCTATTCTAGAAATCTGATCTTTTCTATCCTAAAGTTTAAATCTTTTTTCTTTTAAAGTTTAAATCTTTTTCTATTTTAAATCTTTAAACCTTTTTCTATTTTAAATCTTTAAACCTTTTTCTTTTTCAAAATTAAATCATTTCAAAATCAGTTTTAAACTTTCCTAAAAATCAGAATTTAAACGCTTTTGAAAATCAGTTTTAAATCATTTTTTAAAATCAGTTTTTAATGCTTTAAAAAAATCAGTTTTAAATCATTTTTAAAATCAGTTTTTAATGCTTTTTAAAATCAGTTTTTCCTTTTTTTTAAAATCAGTTTTTAATGCTTTTTAAAATCAGTTTTTCCTTTTAAGAAAAATCAGTTTTAAATTATTTAAAAAAAATCAGTTTTAATCCTTTTGAAAATCAGTTTTTAAATTATTTTTAAAATCAGAATTTACAGAATAAAAAATATAAAAATAAAAATAAATAAAATACTCACCGATTAGCTGCGAAGAGGGGGGGGGGAGAAGATGCCGCAGTCAAACGCGGGGAGGTGGATGTCGACGTCGGGCTTCAGTAGGGCGAAGGGATGGAGGATCGTCGTGGGTAGGAGGAGTAGGGCGCCTGCGATTTTCTGCGCGGAGGGCTTCAAATCGAGGAAGGAGAGGGTTGCGTGAGGTGAAGGAGGAGTTGAGGAGGGTTTGGCCGAGGTGACGGAGGGAGGAGGCGGCGAGCGACGTCCGCCTGGGCGGTGGGGCACGATCGACTAGGAGAAAAAAGGGGGGCCGCGATTTGGTTTTTTTTATATTTTTTTTCTTCAGTGAAGTCAACGAGGGAGAGAGGGTTAGAAAGGAGATATATATATAATTATTTTACTATTTAATTTAATTTTTGAATCCTATAAAGCACCCTTTTCATTCGAACACGAAATCAAACCCACCGCCTGTCGTCCATAGCTAATTACCCCCATTCCGAACACAATTGGATATGTATCGTAAGCTGATTTGGCTGTTTCGACCAGTTTTCGTCAAAATCAACATATAACTCTATATATTGAATTTGAACGCGCATTTCAATTTACTGGGGTCACATACTAACAAGAAAAATTCTCGAAAAATATATTCTAGCTTCGTATTGACGATACAGTCCTAACAAAACTAGTTTCGTCAAATTCTGAGACCGTTTGAAAAATGGCCAATTTCCAGTCGATTAAAATCAACTGAAACTGGTCAAACGCGTTTTCTTTTGCCACGCTCACATATTGATTCGAAAAATTATGAAATTTGAAACCTAGCAATAACTTGACACTGCGGATCCAACAAAAGTGGTTTCGTCGAAATCCGAGGTCATTTGCAAAATGTCCATTTTTAAGGGCCTGAATTCCATAGTGACTATTCAGAATTTTCAACTGGACATATCTTTTGATTCCCGCTATCAAATTTCGATTGGTCAGATTCGTTGGAAAGATATCATCAATTAGATCCTAATGTTTTTGGTTTCACTAAAATCCGGATTGTTTTGCACCGGTACATTCAATTGAAGTTTGAAATCGAATTATCGAACTACCGCGCCATTTTCAATTCTATATATAATTATAATTAATTATATTCTTTTTCAAATGTCGATTCAAACTCAGTTTTCATCGCCATTATTTAAAATATTTATTTTAAATATTTAAAACCCATTATTTTAGCCAATTTAAAATTTTTAAATTGGTTCAGATTTTCTGGGTCGTTACAATAGTTAAGCCCATTGAACTTCATGATATAGTTAGCTGTTGCAAACAAATTTGATGAAGCTATAAACATTAATACATACTTATCTATTAGTGCTTTGAAAATCTGATGCAGATGCAAGATTTCCAACTAATATATTTAAAGCATGCATTTAAGTAACCTTTGGGCAATACTTAAACAATGTGTTACCATTGATGCTAAAGTATCATAATTTAGTGACTAATCACAATATACTTAGCCGAACAAGCATGTTATCTTTTGATATACGCACTATTCAATCTATGTAATTATGACTAATTCCTTTTATCTTATTAACAACATTCAATGACCAACCTTTGGGTGGTCTCATAGAATATAGATAATAAAACAACTGATCATTCAAAAAAAAAATTATGTCATTTCATAGCATCTCTATAATCATGATCAATTGAATTATATTGTTAATTTTACTATCTATATATGATATAACTAGGTCACTTTGGTGCCTAACATGTTACATATAATGTAGACATTGAACTCTAATGAGTAAAATTATTCTTATAATACACTAACAATTGCATTACTCAAATTACACAGCCTTAGTATATTTCAAATACCGTACATGGGTTATGCAAAAATATTGTGATATTAAAACCCAAAAAGAAAATGAAAATTGAAGTACTATCGTAATTTATAGTGTAAAACAGAATTCATGGCAACAAACACCTGCCACTAACAAAGCATTCAATAATGCATGACATAAAACTGATTTGGTCACTGTAGCAAATATATGTACGTGACAACCATTATGGAAATATTACCATGATATGCAGTGATGAAGTCAGACCAAAATCATCCAATACTAGTCAATAATATGGTGAATCATTCAAGTTTAAGTGTCTCCAATACCAATTGTAAACAATTTAATGTCTATTTCATTCAAGAAACTAAACTCGGTCTGAATCCTCCACTTGAAATTATTCAACCTATATATCATAATTAAAATATGAATCACTAACCTGATTCCATGTTCATGTTAGCCTTGTCACTGCTAATAAAGATTCTCCTGCCTTTGCCTTTCTTTTCTTTTATAACTAGTTAATGACGGACATAACTGGTCTTTCTTATTTTTGTGTAACTGTCATGGTGCTGTTTTTATTCTTTTAGATAAAGGAAACTACTCTCTTTATATACATATTGCATTTGAATTTCAAACTGTCATTTTAACTATAACTGCCACCATTATATATGATAATAATAACATAAGTTAAAAAACTGCAAATACCATTTCATCTATAAGGGAATATAATAAAATAATTAGGCAAGGGAAGAAGAATAATGAATACTCCGAATTTTAACAACTCTTAAACAAGACCGATCCATCACGATGTTGACTTTGATGTTAAAATTTCAACATATAATATGAACTTAATTCTCACTATTAAATCATAAGACACATAGACCACATGAACATCGAAATATTCTTACAGCATACATACATGACAAAATCTATTTATACAACATTAATTTCTTTAATTAAACTATAGACATTAATTTCTTTAACTAAACTATATACATTTTATAAAAGATAATGCGTATTCTTTTCGCCTTATTGGTCTCTGATTTACTTTTTCGTTTTCCTCTCTAATTTTGGGTTATATTGCTGCATAATTGGTAAAAAATTTATCCTTGTTTATATTTCACTTGCCTTCATGATATCTTCTTTTTAGTTTTCGAATAATAATTTCAAGAGTAGTTTTATGTGACTAATGGATAGCATCTCATGATAGCTAAACGAATATCTTTTTATGTTGAGCAACTGTTTTTATCATATCTTTATATTTATCTTTACTACTAATACTGAAAGTTCTTTCCACTAAATTAGTAGACGTCCTTTTGAACTTCCCAAAATTCATTAACCCTTCAAGTAATTCACCAGTCGCTCAAAAATTTTGATTTGTCTTCTGTTGTCTTCATTTTTCACAAATGACTATCCCGCTTCCGCCGTCTCCATATTTCTATATTTGAAATCTGCCTACATGCAAAGTCGGTATTTTTTTTCTAAAAATTGCAGTAATTTCTTAATACTGCTTCAGAACCGGATGAAACTTCGACCGACAGATTCCCACCTACATTACGGGCAGTGTGAAATACTCGGATGTTTTGCCCTGTGATCGAACAGTAGTTTTCCAAGGTGACTAACAGTTGTACTTAGAAAATAACAGGCTATATTCTCATATTTGAATTCTACCTACATACGAAGCCGCTATTTCTTTGTAAAAACTATGGTAATTTCTACATACTGTCTCGTAACCAAACAAGTTTCAACCTGTCGAATCTCAACTAAATTATGGACAGTATGGAATACTCGAACGTTTCCTCTTGTGAATGAACACCTAGGTCTCTAATGTGACTAACAATTGTACTTAGAAAGTAACAAGCTATATTTGCGTATTTGAACTGTGCCTACATAGAAAGTTGCTATTTTTTTTTTGCAAAATTCTAGTGATTTCTTCATACTACCTCGGAACCGGATGAGACTTTGACCGATAGATTCCTACCAAAATTACGGACAGTGTGAAATACTCGGATGTATTGCCATGTGATCGAACAATGTGGTTCTCCAAGTTGACTACCAGTTGTACCTAAAAAATAACAAGCTATATTCCCATATTTGAACTCTGTTTACATACGAAGTCGCTATTTTTTTTGTAAAAACTACAGTAATTTCTTTATATTGTCTCGGAACCAAACGACACTTCAACCAATAGACTCTCACTTAAATTATGGATAGTATGGAATACTCAAATGTTTCGTCCTATGAACGAACACCGTAGCCCTCCAAGGTGACTAACAGTTGTACACAGAATTTGAACTCTGCCTACATATAAAGTCGCTATTTTTTTTGTAAAAACTAAAGTAATTTCTTCATACTGCCTTGGAACCGGATGAGACTTTGACCGATGGATTCCCATCTAAATTACGGACAGCGTGAAATATTCAGATGTTTTGCCCTGTTATCGATCACTATAGTTCTACAAGGTGACTACTAGTTGTACTCAAAAAATAACAGGCTATATTCTCATATTTGAGCTCTACCTACATATGAAGTCGCTATTTTTTTGTAAAAACTGCAGTAATTTTTTCATACTTCCTCGGGATCGAACGAGACTTCAACCGGTAGACTCTTATCTAAATTACGAACAGTATGGAATACTCAAATGTTTCGTCCTGTGAACGAACACCGTAAGTCTACAAGGTAAGTAACAGTTGTACTTAGAAAATAAAGGACTATATTCACATATTTGAACTCTACCTACATAAAAGTCACTATTATTTTATAAAATTTACAGTGATTTCTTCATACTGCCTCGGAGCTGGATAAGACTTTAACCGGTAGATTCCAACTTAAATTATGGCCAGTGTGAAATACTCGAACGTTTTGCCTTGTGATCGAACACTATAGTTCTACAAGGTGACTACCAGTTGTACTTAGTAAATGACTAGTGACATTCCCATATTTGAACTCTACCTACATACGAAGTCGCTATTTTTTTCTAAAAAGTGTAGTAATTTCTTCATACTGCCTCGAAACTGGACGAGACTTCAACCGGTAGACTCTCACCTAAATTACGGATAGTATGGAATACTTAAATGTTTCGTTCTATGAAAGAACACTATAGGTCTCCAACATGACTAATAGTTATACGTAGTAATAACAGGCTATATTTGCATATTTGAACTCTACCTAAATACAAAGTCGCTATTTTATAGTTATAAAAATTGAAGTAATTTCTTTATACTACGTCGGAACAGGATGAGACTTTGATCGATAGATTCCCACCTAAATTACGGACTATGTGAAATACTCGGAAATTTCGCCCTATGATCCAACGCTATAGTTCTCCAAGGTGACAACCAGTTATACTTAGAAAATAACATGCTATATTCCCTTATTTGAACTCTGCCTACATACGAAGTCGTTATTTTTTTGGTAAAAACTACAGTAATTTCTTCATAATGCCTCGAAACCGGATGGCACTTCAACCGGCAGACTCTCACCTAAATTACGGATAGTATGAAATATTTGAATGTTTCGTCCTATGAACGAACACTATAGGTCTCCAAAAAGACTAATAGTTGCACTTAGAAAATAATAGACTATATTCACATATTTGAACTTTGCCTACATACAAAATCACTATTTTTTTTGTAAAAATTGCAGTGATTTCTTCATATTGCCTTGTAATCAAATGAGACTTTGTCCGATAGATTCCCACCTAAATTACACACATTGTGAAATAGTCGGACGTTTTGCCTTGTGATCGAACATTGTAGTTCTCCAAGGTGACTACCAATTGTACTTAGAAAATAACATGCTATATTCTCATATTTAAACTCTGCATACCTATGATGTCACTATTTTTTGTAAAAACTACCGTAATTTCCTCATACTATCTCGGAACCGGACGAGACTTCAACCGGTAGACTCTCACCTAAGTTATGGATAGTATCTAATACTCGAATGTTTCATCCTGTGAACGAACACTGTAGGTCTCCAAGGCGACTAACAGTTGTACATAGAAAATAATAGCTATATTCGCATATTTGAACACTGCCTACATACAAAGTCGCCATTTTTTTGTAAAAATTGCAGTAATTTCTTTATCCAGCCTCAGAACCAAATGAGACATTGACTGGTAGATTCCCACCTAAATTATGGATAGTGTGAAATACTCGGTCGTTTTTCCCTATTATCGAACACTGTAGTTCTTCAAGGTGACTACCAGTTATACTTAGAAAATAACAGGTTATATTCCGATATTTGAACTCCTCCTACATAGGAATTCGCTGTTTTTTTGTAAAAGCCAGAGTTATTTCTTCATATTACTTCGGAAACAGATGAGACTTTAACCGGTAAAACTCTATCCTAAATTATGGATAGTATGGAATACTCGAATGATTCGTCCTGTGAATGAACACTGTAGATCCCCAAGGTGACTAACAGTTGTACTTAGAAAATAACAGGCTATATTCATATATTTGAACTCTGTCTACATTTAAAGTCGCTAGTTTTTGTGAAAACTGCAGTAATTTCTTTATATTACCACGGGACCGAATAAGACTTCGACTGATAGGCTCTCAACTAAATTATGAACAAAATGGAACACTCGAGTATTTCGTCTTATGAACGAACACTATACCTTTCCAAGGTGATTAACATTTATAGTAAGAAAATAATAAACTAAACACTATAGTCTCAAGCTTTCTTGGTTATCAAATATTCTCATGTTTCTCTCTGCACAAATATGATAAATTGAAGTTCTTAGTGTGACATATGCAATATCTTTCATGGCGTTCTCACTTTAAAAGTTGATTTAAACTCTTGACTTTCCTCTAAAAGATTTACAGTAAGTGGATGAACAATTCTCATTTTCAGTTAGCAAAAAGAGATGGTTTATTTTTGTAGTTACAACGGAGAGACAACCGTTGATAAGTTTCATTCTTTCTGCAACATAGTGGACACTGAATATCAAGTCGGAAAAACAATATGATATTTTGAAGGTCATTAGTGTTATACTTGTTACTATTGTGATACAAACATTATACTACATTCGGAATTGCATTGAGGTGCTCACACTTATTTAACTTTAGTATTAGCAGACAGTATTAGTTGGTTTCACTGTTATGGTTTAATGAATTACATGTTTCAATGATTTCATAATTTTTATGTCATATGCAGCTTGAATAATTCAAAATAATCGTAGTATATGTATCATAGCATGTCTAAACTTAGAAAGAATCTTATTTTTTATAGGTTATTTTACTTAATATTTTAAGAATTCAGTCCACAGATATATGAACTATTATGGAGCACGATTATTGACTGTATTATGACACGTATTGATGAATTAAGTTTATATTCACGGGGTTATCATGAGACATGTGTACCACTAATCAAGAAAAAAATACATGAACATTATGGATGTTTGATCAATGGTTATATTATGGGATATTTTTTGGCTTAAGTTAATTTACATTTATGTTATTTTGCTTGTTTTTTGCACACTTAGGAAGCTACCGATATGGTCTTTTCTTGCAATTAATCGAAGAATATAAAGAAATCTGGCCTTAGCTGCTCTTATTCACTTCTTAAGTTCATGTTAAATTATAAATATAGCTTTCAGTAATTGGATCTTTGTATGGGAATTGATAAAAAGATTTTTGCTTTGTGATTTTTAACTTATCTATTTGGAATGGTTGATTTTTAAAGGTGGCTAAAAGAAGGAGATGAGTTGTTGTATTATTCTTTGTGGACAAGCCTGTATGTCTCACTTAGTGTTTATACGAAAATGCATTTTTATTCATGTATGACAGCTTATATGGTTGCTTCTTTCTTGGTGAATCATCTTCAAGTTTAAAACCATGTTTTGTTTTTTCATTATCTTTTCCAAAACTATAATTTTGTCAATGTCATTGCAATGTAGGAAGAAATGATACAACTTTATGGAAATTGACTTTCTTTTGTTGAGCTTAAATTTAACACTTCATCATTTGTGTTAAATAACTTTCTGTTTACCTTAAAATGCTTGGCAATTGTCTCCCGTCATTCATATTAGAAATGCTAAAGAGATGACATCATATTTTAATGGCGATAGGGCAACATCATTGCTATTACTTTTTTCCTTATATATTTACAGTTATAGTGATTCTGTCTACATATCAATCCCTTTCGTTATTTGAGACTCACTTGTCCTATGTCTTAGTGCAATTAAATCATAATTTTGACCATTTGAGTTCACAAAAAGTATTGGAACACTATTATCTTTAGCTAAGAGCAATGTAAACTTTTTTGATCTTGCACTTGCGTTGATGGGAAATGAACATCAGTTGTAACTGATATAGTAATGGACACTAAATGAAATTGAAACAATCTATGTTGAAATAAAATGAATATAAATTAAATAAATGAACGCGAGAAAAACAAATAAATATTCACCTTGAATATGAATGATTGGATAAAGGAGAATTTCAATGGTCGAATAAATGATGAACAATAGTTAATAAACTATAATAGGCAATAATGAAACAATTTGATGTCAGCCAACTCCACATTCATCAACTCAATAAATATTATATGGTAAAATATTTTGAATTGACTTACAAGAAACTTCATCCATGAAGTATAAACAAAGAGTTGAAAATATATATTTCATGGGCTTTGACATTTCTATGTCTGTTACCCAGAAATGTAAATCTATAAAGGAATCATAAAGATTGATTTAAACAAGGTAATGCATGAATATAAATACCTTATTCATCGCATTCATCTATGTAATTAGGTTAATATGATTGCATAATTCATCATCAATTCTTAACACTAATCATTCTTCTCTAATGGCAGTTGTAACATCATAAAATAGTGATTCATTGCATATTATTTGCTAACTATCTTCCTAACTCCATTTAAATCCACATTTAGATCAAATCAAATCCGAAATCCAATTAGATTTGAAATCAAAAGCTGTTTCACTTTCTAGTATAGAATCCCAAGAAAAATGCTTGGCTATTGAATATCTCTGGTGTCTTTGTAATTTAACTAAGTATGATTCATTGTGTTTCATTTCTTATACGTGAATTGATTATATTATTTTATTGCTAACTCATTAGGTGCTGCATCCATTTTCAATTTGTTTTCATTAGCCTATTGTAAATGTAGTACTATTAGTGATGTTTTGGCTATTGAATGTCTTTCTTTTTTCATCAAAAAACGATTTTTTGTAATTTATACAATATATAAAATAACATGTCCTCTAAGTTTTTGAAACCTGCATAACCAGTAAGTTTATGCTTGGAAATAATCAACATTTATTACACTAAATAACTACGTATAAAATGTTTGGAAACCTACATGTAGTTATAAAAAATATGTTTTCTTGGAAATAAGTTGGAGTTCGATTCAAATTTTTTTATATCACGTCATGTAGATTTACTATAGATAGTCCACACAGAGTTGAATTAATGCATACATATTATGATTAGATGCAAGCCATCTCGGCGTGCCTATATACTCGTTATGAATAAAGAAAATGCAATGAAAAGCATTTTCATGACATGCTTCTGAAATATAAAAAATATCTCAATTCATCAATGAAATTTCACCATCATCTATTTTCCGACTACGCATCAACGAAATTTCACTACCAATTTGTCATCATTCCTGTTAGCAAAATTACTTAAAATAAGTGGGCTGAGATTACCAAATTTTCGTATTGACGACACATTTTTAACTACATAATAGAGTAAATATCTTTAGATATTTGACGCAGGTATATTTGTTTCATGTAGTTTTAAATCTACTGGGATTATGTTGCTATAATGAAATGTTGTCTACATTATGTTGTCCACATTCATGTCTCACTCAACATGCATTAAGTTTATATGCTTGCAAATATTGTGGAAAAATAAAATATAGTCATATCCCTTCAATAATCATGTTAACAAATTGTTTTTTGTTTCTTCTGTTCCCGTTAGTCTTCCATTTCAACTTGTAATTAAGGTCCACCTTCCACTTTTGGCTTTCGTATTTACTTTATTGAAATAAGTATCTCCTATTGGTTATTTGAAGCATTTTTTTCATTACTGTCTCCGATTTGCATATATTTGCTAGTTTTACATGATCTAATCGGCAACCAGATTTTATAATTTTTGACAATCTATAAAACTAGGAGCTATACAAAAACAGTAAATCGAAAATTCGTACCATTTAGGGTTTGTTACCTTTCGTGATGAATCCATGAATTGCGAACGAACCTCGAATCATTCAGGAGTGCACCTACCGATGGCAGCGCCTCTATTGGTATACACAAATGCCTCTTCGAAGTCGTCGAATGGATCGAAGGAGAAAAGGCAGAAATCGGATACTGACCCTAGCCATGGATTTCGATTTCCTCATTTGTGTTATCTTGCGTTTTTCCTGATGAAAAATAAAAGGTTCGACGCCACTTTTATCTATACGAGAACAAAAGGGGATAAATCTTAGTACATGGTTTACCATTTCAAACAAATAAAATCGACATCTGATATATTTATTCGTTAACAGTTCTTCCTTTTTCAAACGTTCTATTGTGTGACCTTATAGATTATTACAACGTTGGCAAAAAAATAAATCATATTTAAAATTATAAATAGTGAGCGACATCTAGTAATACATTGTTGTTACCCAAGTTATAATAAAATCAATGATTCGATAAAACCTTTTTAGTGACCAGTTTTTATATCTACAATTGTTTTCTAAATTTGAAAAGCAACCTCCTGCAACGCCAGAATTATGGCAGCCTAGTTTTTTTTTTTTGAGTAAATGGCAACAATTTTTTTTCCGTCTAGGACAACGCAGCGATCAGAGCCGCGTATAGGACTCAGAAATACTGGAAAGAAATCTAACTTTTTTGATTCCTAGGGTAGGAGGTTTAGGGTAGATTTTGATATTTATTTGTAGGCCTATGTGTGTGTATGTGTGTGTGTGTGTGTATGTTATACAGTGTATCATCATGCATGTCAATTAATATATGTCAATTTGATAGAGCATGAGCAATAGCACAAAAGCAAATGTAAGTTGCACGATTGGGGTGGAAGCAAAGAATTGGTTGCTGAAGGACGAGTGCATCTACCCCCGTGAGAAATTTTGCTAAATCTGTTGCAATAATATGCTTATATTACTAGTATCACTTTTTTTTAAAGAATTTTTGATTATGTATCAACAAATATTGGTTATATGATATAGTGCAAATTTCCCGATGAATGCCAAATGCAAGCTCTATGGAGGGTAACTCATTCATCGAATGCTAATCAGATGTTTTTGGTTCGATGGTAGCATGGCCTGTTGCGAATGTTAGACTGGATTCAACTTTTACATAAGTTTCACAAGATCTTGTGTGTATGCGAACCTGTCACTAACATTTAATATTCTAGGTTTTACATATGTTTGTGTATTTCGTATACTTGGTCTGTTTGTGCGCTCGATAACTATTTGAAGTAATATAACCTTTATCACTTACTATTTGGATTTTGGATGCATAAAAGCTGGAATCATATAGAATTAAATTGAGACGACCCCAAACCCCGTACTGACGGTGGCAAGGGTAATCCGTGGAATATAACACAGAAAAAGATAATAGTAGAACAGAAATAAATAAATACACCAGATAATGAACATTAGAATATACTGGATAAAAGTAATCATCAGAGTTACACAGTTTACAGGATCATACTTAGTACAAATACAGTTCAGCTATACATATATGTCTGCAGCGGAAAACAAACATAATGTACAATAGGAGCTGAACAGCATAAAAAGAGATAAATGATAGAACCCATCTTCAGCTCTAGCTATCTAGAAAGAACCAGCTAAACCTGAATACAAGGCTGCCCGTGTAGAAAAAAAGGGGCACCCGAGTTTGAAAGTAAAACAAACTACGTGTCAGTCATGGGACTGGTATGAGAAATCTACTCAACACATTTATAATATGGCTAATCACAGGATCACGCCACTTTCGTGGAACGGGTTTATTCCCTTGGATTGCCAGTGCTTTAAAAACCAATCTTTCTTTTAAACATCGCAATGCTTTTAATAAAAATGAAGCCATTATAAGACTCAGTTCCCATCACACAATGCAACACAAACCGGAGGATAGAGTTTTTGCTTATAATGGCCAAAATATGATTGATACGAATAAAAAAAAAGAAATTGATATTAGTACTAGTGTTTACATGTTTCAAAACAACTTCGAATCATAACTATCAATCATAGATGGCATGGGTACCATATATCATGTCGCCATATGTATATACAATCAAAACCGTACAGTCACGTAATTGGAAATTGGATTTTCGTCATGAACCAAGGAAAAAGATAGTCCTTACCGAATTCGAGACTGCCTAGCACGAGTCTCAGGATCATAATGCATCGACCCTTGGATCGTCAGGGCCGGTCCACACGGAGTGGATTAAAATGCTTGAACACTACGTTTCCCCACCCTTTGGGGCGTAAGCGAGCCAACGAATGACTCCATCGGACCCGGATCGTCCGATCTAACCGAGGCGCCTCGCAACAGCAACAACCACATAAGTCAAACTCGTCTGGGCGTGTAAAACCACTAACGCCACTTCTAGCTAGGAGGAAACGCAGGCCCTCCCTGAGGTCCTTTCCCCCATTTCTGGTTCATACCGGGGTGTAAGGCTCGCGATTTCACGTTATACACAAAGCTACGTCACACGGGCGGGGCTTTGATCATCACCACAAGACTTTTCTTTTCAACAGAAGCCCTGATCGTTGCATCTTAGCATGCCACACAGGCAATTCACACCGTGCAATTGATGGCTATCAATTACACAGAATAAATTCTAATGTCAGACACACTGTCCATTTGCAAGTCCGTTTTACGTCTGAACGAAACCGGAGGCACCATATACCTCGCACACCCATCGATCACCACGTACGTCTGGACGATCACCACTTATTATCCATATTTCGGGATGCCTCCCAATCAGGACCTCGGTTACCATCCAAACGAGGTGAAGATCTCCGGTCTTCGACCATCGTCTTCATCTTCGATTTCTTATCGTCGATTCAGTTATTCAGAATGGGATAAACCCGGTCTTTCAGAGCTACTCGTCTATATAATAAACAAGTGCAATACTAACATATACACACATCATTTTAATTCATTAGTCACAAACAGTCAATCAGTAAGAGAACGATCTCCCAAATATTAACCCCGAAGGCCGAAACCAACATCAGATCAACACCCAGGAAACCATTCGACTTAGCCAACCTTCAGTTAATTTCTAAATCACATCAATATCGTTTATAATATTTTATAACGATTTATCGCTATTTTTATTTATTTTAAAATAGCCAATTTATTTAAAACGGCGCTTCAGGCCATAACGCGACCGTGGCGCTGTTTTTCTTCAGATTTGATTTACACATATCTGAAAATCTACCCGTTGGATCTTAACAAAATTTACATCATTAGAAATATCTTTTCAAAACGAATCCACCGGTTCCAGTTTCGGGAAAATCCGACGGTCGGATCTCCCGGTACAATCGTTTGAAGTTTCGATTTCAAAATACGAACTGCAGCGTCGTTATTTGATTAAATATAATTATATTTATAAATATATAAATATAATAGATTCTGGCGCTGTTTTTCTTCAGATTTGAATTAAACATTCCAGACAATCCAACCGTTGGATTTTTACAAAGTTGATGCCGTTGGAAAGATTTTCCCAAAGCGAACCCAACGGTTGCGATTTCAGGAAAATCCGATGGTCGGATCTCCCGTACTAATCGTTTAAAATCTTGGTTTCAAAATACGAACTGCATCGTCGTTATTCGATATATTTCAATTCTATTTAAATATATATATATCGATTCTTCGATTTCAAAACCATATTCTTTTCATACATTTGATAAAAATGATATTTTTATCTAACTGGCTTCTATTTCAACACTTCACTATTTTTACCAATTCATGTATATAATAAAAATGAGATTTTTAATGTAAAACAATTTATTTCAAAACATGATTATTTTATATAGTTAATATAGGTGATAAAAATAGGATTTATATTTCAAAACAATTTATTTCAAAACACGATTATTTTATATAGTTAATATAGGTGATAAAAATAGGATTTTTATTATAAAACAATTTATTTCAAAAATATGAATACCATTCAACACATGAATTTCAATTCAACGAATGAATATCGATTCAACACATGAAGGTTTTCTATAGTTTATATACATAGATAAAAATGTGATTTTTATATTTAAAACACGAATACCATTCAACACATGAATTTCTAATCAACGAATGAATATCGGTTCAACACATGAAGGTTTTCTATAGTTTATATATATAGATAAATATGTGATTTTTATATTTAAAACACGAATACCATTCAACACATGAATTTCAATTCAACGAAGGAATATCGATTCAACACATGAAGGTTTTCTATAGTTTATATATATAGATAAAAATGTGATTTTTATATTTAAAACACGAATACCATTCAACACATGAATTTCAATTCAACGAAGGAATATCGATTCAACACATGAAGGTTTTCAATTCAACGAATAAATATAGTTTCAGCAAATGAAAATAATTCAAACACGTGAATATTATTCAAAATTTCGGCAGCATAACGGCAGGGTAGTTAAAACCGGGACCGTCCCTAGTACGGCTCCTCGCTCTACCTTAAAACCTCTCGGTTTTTGACAATGGGGATCATGCATCTAGTTCGCACGCAGGTGGTATGTATATATTTATTTCATTTCCACAAACTAATCCTATGTGGTTTCAAACAAATATTTCTCAACCACAAATGGGTATTTTTCAACCACAATCAATCAATATCAACCACAAACAATCCCAATCAACCATTCGCTATCAATCAATTTTCACACCAATCACAACCAATAAATATCGTCCATGGTTTGTGGACGAGGGGCGTGTATATATATATATATATATAGCAATTCCACTTCTATTTCAACACATATATAATTTTTACAATGCATATATAATTTATACATCGAACGTACAACTTATACAACGCTTATACATGAGGTGTGCAACGCTTATATAACTCATACATCAACTATATAATTTATACATCGTCGTTTTCCATATCGCTTATAAATTAGAAATCTCACATTGGGTTCCACTCCACCAAAAATAGCAGAAGGCTCAGAAAAATATGCGGTCTCTTCTAGAAGGTAGAAGACGTCCACACGAGTCCACTGTCTCTTGTTTCACTGAATTTCGTCAACACAGCAAAAAGATATGATTTTTCAAAGTTTGCAATGGTTTAAAGGTGTTAAAACAGTTGAAAATAAAACAAGTCGTATACCTTTCTGAAACGTTCAAAACTAGGTCATGCGATTTCGTGAAATCCGTGAATCGATAGAACGATCGGGCTACGCAGTGTCGAAGGGGGAGGAGAGGCGCTCAGGCGCCGGGGGGAGTTGGCCAGTTCGACGCTGGCAGGAAGAGGCGGCGGCTGTTGGAAGCTCGGAACTTTCAAGCTCGATATCTCCTTGAATGTTGAACGAAAAAATACAAACTATATATGGATTTGAAGATCTTCTCGAGCTCTTCAAAATCTTCAACTGGAGGAGGGGCTAATTTTACCTGGTATGGTCAGAAATTGGATGGGAACGGTGAGAATGGTTTTCGCCGTCGATCAGCTGTTACGGGGAGAGAGAAAAAGGAATTTTTTTTTTTTTTAAAATATGATTGGTCGGGGGAGTTTTAAAGGGGTTTTCTGACACGACCACCGATCTAAACCCAACGACTGTCATCCCTAGCGTTTTACCCCCATTCCGAACACAATGGGATATGTTTCGTAGGCCCATTCAACTGTTTCAGTCTGTTTTCATTCAATTTAAAATATAAAACATTCAATATTTAATTTGAACGTACATTTCAATTTGTCGGGGCCACAAATTGATTCAATAAATTCCAGAAAAATAAATCTGGCAATGTTTTTACGATATGGTCCCAACAAAACTAGTTTCGTCGAATTCTGAGACCGTTTGCAAAAAGGCCCATATCTGGTCGATCCAATTTAACTGTAAATGGCCAAAACACGTTTTCCTTTGCCACGCTCACATACTAGCTTCAAAAATTATGAAATTTGAAACCCAGCAATAACTTCACATCTCGGATCCAACAAAAGTGGTTTCATCGAATTCCGAGGTCGTTTGCAAAATGGCCAATTTCACGGGCTATATAAATTCCATAGCGACCTTTCTGAAAATTCATTTGGCCATAACTTTTGGTTTCCGCTATGAAAATTCGATTTTTCAGATTCGTTAGAAAGGTGTTCACTAACAGATTTAAATATTTTTAGTTTCACTAAAATCCGTTTTGTTTTGCACCCGGTACAGTCCGACAAAGTTTGAATTCAATTTTTGAAACTACAGCGCCATTTCAGGCCTTGTTTATAATTAGAATTAATTATATTCGTTTTCAATTTTCGATTCAACTCACTTTTCATCGCTATAATTTAAAATATTTATTTTAAATGTTTAAAATCCATTATTTTAGACAATTTAAAATTTTTAATTGGTTCAGATTTTCTGGGTCGTTACAATCTCCCCCACTTAAAACTTTTCGTTCCCGAAAAGGAACAAAGTCGAAAGTGGTTTGATTAATCAACTCTACGTCCGATCTGGCTTCCATTCTCCAACTTTTCAGTTTCTGAGAATTTACAAATTCTTCAAAAATTTGGCTAACACCCGAAATTTTTGGAAAATTTCGCCATAACCTTCTTTGTACGGGGAGAGGTTTGGAAATTTATTGTGCCGTATTAGGTACCCAATAAATCCTAATAAGCATACACATATTTATAGTGATATATTCTGGTGTTTACATGGGAGCGTGTATTGATAATAACTCCAGAGAATAAATTCTCGTCACCCTGTCCCGTGTGGGGAAATAAATAGTCCATGTGCCATATCTAATAACTAGAGAGACGTGATTATTGTCAACTCCAGACCCGTGTGGGGTTTTTTATTAATCTGGCAATTTAATCGTTACAATTTAAATAGTCCATATCAATCATCAGTTCAAACTGTAAAATATAGTCATCGCCATACAAGCCTCTCGCTCGTATGGTAAATCTTCCACCTCGTCACACAAGCTCCAAATGCTTATGTGGTATACGATGAAGTATTCCTATCTTCAGAAGTATGCCATGTAATGTAGTTCAAAATTAATTGTTACTATCCTATGGCGACGTTTATTATTTCATATAGGAAAACCAGCACTCCGCATCCAATGGCACTCACAGGAGTTGATATAATAATATTTCGCATCCAACTCTTTAAGGTTTACCTATCTGTCGGGCACGTAAATAAATTGTTTACTCAACAGCTATCCATTTACTTATTCAAACATATATAATACACATGTATATATTTTCTATCTATTTTCTAATCAGTTCCATGTGTGATTTTAATGAATAAATCCTACCATTATTCTATTGTTGATTAAATTAACTATGGTTTCAATAATTCAATTAATCAAATTTACAATCACACAACACAAACAGCAATCAAATTGTTTTTAACTTTTCAAACTATTACTAATCCATTTCTATACTCTTTTAAAATCATTCAGACTATAGAATTTAAAAGTGCACATCCATGGAAAGAAAATAACAACAGAATAGAGAACTGATTGGTAATGCAAAGTATGGTAAATGTACCTTGCACCGGAGTCAATCAGAGATATCCATTCGGCATCTAGGATAGGCTTTTTGAATGCTATCCTCAGTTTCCCAAGTACAATCTCGCGGATCTCCACTCCATTGCATTTTGACTAAGTGAACCTTCTTGTTCCTCAGCTCTTTGGTTTCTTTCCCGATGATCTTTAGCGGCTCTCTTCTCAGAGCTAATTCTAGGGTAATTTCTATATCCTATTGAGCTGCTTCTTCCAAGATCAAGTCAGGATCATGAACGTGCTTTTGAAGTTGAGATATGTGAAATACATCATGAACTCCAGGCAACCAATCTGGCAATTTAACCCTATAAGCGAGAATTCCGATCCGTTCCAGAAGAGGAAACGGACCATTGAATTTGGGCGCAAATTTTCCAGTTTTACCGAACCGGATAACTCCTCTCATCGACGATACTTTCAAATATACGTTGTCGCCAACAGTAAATGATATATCTCTTCTTCTCCTATCGACGTAGCTCTTTTGTCGGTTTTGAGCGGCGAGTAATCGCTTCTTAATAAAATCAACTTTGTCGGCAGCTTCTCGGATCATGTCTGGCCCCAACACAAGTCTAGTACCGGGTTCGACCCAACAAGCAGGAGATCGGCACGGTCTACCATACAATACTTCGAATGGCGACATTGTCACACTCGCCTGGTAGCTGTTGTTATATGAGAATTCAGCCAAATGCAGATGGTCTTCCCACGATCCACCGAAATCTATAACACAAGCCCGCAACAGATCTTCTAAAATACGATTCACCCTCTCAGTCTGACCGTCTGTCTAAGGATGATAAGCGGTGCTCAAGTTCAGCTTCGTTCCCAGATCGACTTGAAATGCCTCCCAGAATTTGCTAGTAAACATTGTATCCCTATCACCGACTATACTGAGCGGCACTCCGTGGAGTGTAACTATTTCCTTGAAGTAAATCCGCGCCAGACTCTGAGCAGTTCTGTCTGATCTGACAAGTATGAAATGGGCTCTTTATGAAGCGATATACGATCACCCAAATATTGTCATTTCCTTTTCTGGTTCTGGGCAAACCATCAATGAAGTCCATGGAAATATGTTCCCACTTCCAACCAGGAACGTCTAGCAGTTGTAACAATCCAGCCAGCTTCTGTTGGTCGCTCTTGACTAGTTGGCAAGTAGGGCATCAGCTAACATAAAAAGAAATGTCCCTCTTCATCGACTTCCACCAGAAAGTGCGTTTGATGTTATTATACATTTTTCTTACTCCCGGATGGATACTAAGTTTCGATTTGTGGCATTCATCCAGTACTTCCTTTCGAAGCTCAGGAATGTTAGGGACATAGATTCGACCTTTGAGCCTTAGAATCCCATCATTATCAACTTGAAAACTCGAGGGTTCGCCCTATTGAATTATCTCTCTGATCTTCTGAATGAAGTGATCATCCTTCTGAAGAGCAGATACTTTATCTAGCAATGAAGTCGTGATAATAAAACTGGCGATCATTTCATTCTTTCGGCTTAACGCATCGGCCACGACATTAACTTTCCCTAGAGTGTATATAATCTCAAAGTCATATGCTGCAAGAAACTCCAACCAACGTTGCTGCCTCAGATTCAGGTCTTTCTGAGTGAACAGATACTTTAACGACTGGTGATCTGTAAACAGTTCAGACCTCTCACCCAAAAGATAGTGTCTCCATATTTTCAAGGCGAATACTATCGCCAATAACTCAAGATCATGAGTGACGTAGGCTTTCTCGTGCGACTTCAGCTGACGGCTAGCATAAGCAATCACTTGACCCCTTTGCATTAACACTGCGCCAAGGCCTTCTCTAGAAGCATCAGTCCAGACTTTCAAATCCCGGTTGCCATCGATGATGGTTAACACTGGAGCACTTGTTAATCTCAACTTTAGCTCTTCAAAAGCCTCTTCACTCTCGGGAGTCCATTTGAATTTAGAGTGTTTCTTTGTAAGCTTCGTTAAGTGGCCAGATATCTTCGAAATGTTTTGGATGAACTTCCGGTAATAACTAGCCAATCCAAGAAAACCGCGGACTTCTGTAGGGGTACTGGGCTGTTTCCAATTCTGAATAGCTGTGATTTTACTTGGATCCACAGCAATTCCTTCTTCCGATACAACGTGGCCCAGAAATTTGACTTCTTCTTGCCAGAATATACATTTGGAAAACTTTGCTTTCAATACATTCCTTCTGAGGATTTCCAGAACCTGTTCCAAATGTTTTTCATGTTCGGCCTTTGATTTAGAGAAGATTAGAATATCATAAATGAAAACCAGAACAAATTTATTCAAAACCCCTCTGAACACTCTATTCATCAGATCGACGAAGTAAGCTGGAGCGTTACACAAGCCGAACGGCATTACTAACCATTCGTAAAATAGGTCGAGACCTCTGAATGCTGTCATTGGAACACAATCTTCGGCAATTCGAAGTTGATGGAAACCTGTAGCTAGGTCCATTCGTGAAAATACTTGTGCGCCATTTAATCGATCCAACAAATCATCAATCTGCGGTAATGGATATTTGTTCTTTATGGTCTGCTTGTTCAAATCACGATAATCCACACATAGACGTAGAGTACCGTCAGATTTTGGGACAAATACCACTTCTGCTCCCAATCAGAGAAACTGGGCCTGATCAGACCCTTCCATACTAGTTGTCGTATTTGATTGTCAAGTTCTTCTTTCTCTTTCCAGGACATTCTTCGAATAGCGTGAACTACCGGCCTTGCATTCGGAATCAAAGCAATCTTGAAATCTATTTCTCTCTACGGAGGTAAGCGAACAACTTCCTCGAACATCCGCATAGTTCTTGACGACAGGAATATCTCTCACTAGGTCAGGAATATTCTCTATGATTTCAGGCATATTTTCTATTTGGGCTGGAGAAACATTCAAAGATGCCCAGAAGTCTTTTCTATTAGCATTCTGACCTTCATAGGGAATGGTTATATAATCACCTGATTTAATCCTCACCTTTACGACTCTATCGGCGCATTTAACTTCAGCTTCATATTTGGTCAACCAGTCTAACCCCAAGATAAGATCAAACTCTTTAAAATTCATGGCGACCGCGATGGTAGGGAACCGATAAAGAGAGAAGGAAACCGGAACTCCACAAACCCAACTGAGATCGATGGAACCCCCAACCGGATTCTGGACAGTCATTGGTTCCTTGAGCTTCTTCAAATTTAAATCCAGTTTCTTAGCTGCATTCTTGGCAATGAAGCTGCGTGACACGCCAGTGTCAAACAGTACATTAACTGGGATGTCTTTGACAGTTAGCGTGCCTTCTAAAACATTTGGCCTTTCTTGAATAGCTGAGGGCTTAAACGCTTCTACTACTTCATTTATATGTACTGCTTTGGATTTCTTAAATTGCCTGCAATCCTTTTCAAGATGGCCAATCCGATGACATTGACAACATTTTCTATTCTCTCGAAACTGGTTATCGGGTTTAAACCCCTTCTTTTGTTTCTTCGAGGTTTTACAATTCCTCGTAAAATGCCCTGGTTTCCTGCAGTTAAAATAGGTGGCCATCGTTGCTGGTTCCCTTTCAGATATGGCCATTTCTCGATTTACTTTGGGCTTCTTACTGACCTCAGACATCGTACTGGCCTCCGGACGATCAGTTTCTGACTCAACTTTCTTACTAGAGCTGACCTCTTCTTCGTAAGGCAACATACCTTTCTTGTCGAGATCTTCATACTGGTAAGACATGTATATCATTTCAGAAAAGGGGAGCTTCACATTCCTCATTACACTGTTCTGATATTTTCTTTGCAGGTCATAAATAAATCTCAGATTCTTCCTCTTTGGATTTGAATCAGATGAGGAGCAAAGTGAGAAAGTTCGTTGAATTTCTTATGATATTCTGGGATGGTCATATCACCTTGTATCAAATAAGAAAATTCATCACATAATCGCTCGGTTGCTTCGGGAGGAGTAAATCTTTCTAAGAAAATCACTTTGAATCTGTCCCAGATGATATCACCTTCTGGATTATCTTTAATAACTGAATCCCACCAAAACAAAGCTTCTTCTTTGAGTGCCCAAGATGCCAGTAATCTTTTCTGATCGTCTCTCAGCTTTAAACCCTCAAAGATTTTCTCTGCAGAACGAATCCAAGCTTGTGTTTCCATAATGGACTCTTTGCCTAAGAATGGCGATCCACCCAGATTTCGAAATCTCTTGAATAGAACTTCTATATCTGATTCTGGTTGTGAGAGCACAACTGGCTCTTTAGCTGGTCGAGCCATACGATTATTTCTTCTGTTCCTGTCACTCATTGTCTAGTGCGTCTGCAATTAGCAGACAAAGTGTCAGGTCAACAGAAAAGATATTTCAAAATATAGAGACAATTACTTAAGTGTAAATGTGTCTACTGGGGTATATTTCATTCTGCTTTAATTATACTAGGATATTACTGATCCTATCTGTATAGAGTTACCCGTCCTAGAACACTTCTGGTTCTATTTCTGACAAGTTCGTTAATTTCTTATATTCCAGAACTAAGATTAACCAAAGCTCTGATATCAAAATGAGACGACACCAAACCCCATACTGACGTTGGCAAGGGTAATCCGTGGAATATAACACAGAAACAGATAATAGCAGAACAGAAATAAATAAATACACCAGATAATGAACAATAGAATATACTGGATAAAAGTAATCATCAGAGTTACACAGTATACAGGATCATACTTAGTACAAATACAGTTCAGCTATACATATATGTCTACAGCGGAAAACAAACATAATGTACAATAGGAGCTGAACAGCATAAAAAGAGATAAATGATAGAACCCATCTTCAGCTCCAGCTATCCAGAAAGAACCACCTAAACCTGAATACAAGGTTGCCCGTGTAGAAAAAAAGGGGCACCCGAGTTTGAAAGTGAAACAAACTACGAGTCAGTCATGGGACTGGTATGAGAAATCTACTCAACACATTTATAATATGGCTAATCACAGGACCACGCCACTTTCATGGAATGGTTTTATTCCCTTGGATTGCCAGTGCTTTAAAAATAAATCTTTCTTTTAAACATCGCAATGCTTTTTATAAAAATGAAGCCATTATAAGACTCAGTTCCCATCACGTAATGCAATGCAAACTGGAGGATAGAGTTTTTCCTTATAATGGCCAAAATATGATTGATACGAATAAAACAAAAGCAATTGATATTACTACTAGTGTTTACATGTTTCAAAACAACTTCGAATCATAAATATCAATCATAGATGGCATGGGTACCATATATCATGTCGCCATATGTATATACAATCAAAACCGCACAGTCACGTAATTGGAAATTGGATTTTCGTCATGAACAAAGGCAAAAGATGGTCCTTACCGAATTCGAGACTGCCTAGCCCAAGTCTCAGGATCAGAACGCATCGACCATTGGATCGTCAGGGCCGGTCCACACGGAGTGGATTAAAATGCCTGAACACTACGTTTCCCCGCCCTTTGGGGCGTAAGCGAGCCAACGAAAGACTCCATCGGACCCGGATCGTCCGATCTAACTGAGGCACCTCGCAACAGCAACAATCACATAAGTAAAACTCGTCAGGACGTGTAAAACCACTGACGCCACTTCTTGCTAGGAGGAAACGCAGGCCCTCCCTGAGGTCCTTTCTCCCGTTTCTGGTTCATACCGGGGTGTCAGGCTCGCGATTTCATGTTATACACAAAGCTACGCCACACGGGCATGGCTTTGATCATCACCACAAGACTTTGCTTTTCAACAGAAGCCCTGATCACTGCATCTTAGCATGCCACACAGGCAATTCACACCGTGCAATTGATGGCTATCAATTACGCAGAATAAATTCCAATGTCAGACACACTATCCATTTGCAAGTCCGTTCTGGGTCTGAACGAAACCGGAGGCACCATATACCTCGCAAACCCATCGATCACCACGTACGTCTGGACGATCACCACTCATTATCCATATTTCGGGATGCCTCCCAATCAGGACCTCGGTTACCATCCAAACGAGGTGAAGATCTCCGGTCTTCGACCATCGTCTTCATCTTCGATTTCTTATCGTCAATTCAGTTATTCAGAATGGGATAAACTCGGTCTTTTTGAGCCACTCGTGTATATAATAAACAAGTGCAATACTAACATATACACGCATCATTTTAATTCATTAGTCACTAAACGTCAATCAGTAAGAGAACGATCTCCCAAATATTAACCCCGAAGGCCGAAACCAACATCAGATCAACACCCAGGAAACCATTCGACTTAGCCAACCTTCAGTTAATTTCTAAATCACATCAATATCGTTTATAATATTTTATAACGATTTATCACTATTTTTATTTATTTTAAAATAGCCAATTTATTTAAAACGGCGCTTCGGGCCATAACGCGACCATGGCGCTGTTTTTCTTCTGATTTGATTTACACATATCTGAAAATCTACCCATTGGATCTTCACAAAATTTACATCATTAGAAAGATCTTTTCAAAACGAATCCAACGGTTCCAGTTTCGGGAAAATCCGACGGTCGGATCTCCCGGTACAATCGTTTGAAATTTCGATTTCAAAATACGAACTGTAGCGTCGTTATTCGATTAAATATAATTATTTATATATATATATATATAATCGATTCTGGCGCAGTTTTTCTCCCGATTTGAATTAAACATTCCAGACAATCCAACCGTTGGATTTTTACAAAGTTGGTGCCTTTGGAAAGATATTTCCAAAGTGAACCCAACGGTTGCGATTTCAGGAAAATCCGATGGTCGGATCTCCCGTACTAATCGTTTGAAATCATAGTTTCAAAATAGAACCGCATCGTCGTTATTCGATATATTTCAATTCTATTTAAGTATATATATAAATATCGATTCTTCGATTTCAAAACCATATTCTTTTCATACATTTGATAAAAATGATATTTTTATCTAACTGGCTTCTATTTCAACACTTCACTATTTTTACCAATTCATGTATATAATAAAAATGAGATTTTTAATGTAAAACAATTTATTTCAAAACACGATTATTTTATATAGTTAATATAGGTGATAAAAATAGGATTTTTATTTCAAAACAATTTATTTCAAAACACTATTATTTTATATAGTTAATATAGGTGATAAAAATAGGATTTTTATTATAAAAAAATTCATTTCAAAAATATGAATACCATTCAACAAATGAATTTCAATTCAATGAATGAATATCGATTCAATACATAAAGGTATTCTATAGTTTATATACATAGATAAAAATGTGATTTTTATATTTAAAACATGAATACCATTCAACACATGAATTTCTAATCAACGAATGAATATCGATTCAACACATGAAGGTTTTCTATAGTTTATATATATAGATAAAAATGTGATTTTTATATTTAAAACACGAATACCATTCAACACATGAATTTCAATTCAATGAAGGAATATTGATTCAACACATGAAGGTTTTCTATAGTTTATATATATAGATAAAAATGTGATTTTTATATTTAAAACACGAATACCATTCAACACATGAATTTCAATTCAATGAAGGAATATCGATTCAACACGTGATGGTTTTCTATTCAACGAATAAATATAGTTTCAGCAAATGAAAATAATTCAAACACATGAATATTATTCAAAATTTCGGCAGCATAACGGCAGGGTAATTAAAACCGGGACCGTCCCTAGTGCGGCTCCTCACTCTACCTTAAAACCTCGCGGTTTTTGACAATGGGTATCATGCATCTAGTTCGCACGCAGGCGGCATGTATATATTTATTTCATTTCCACAAACTAATCCTATGTGGTTTCAACCAAATATTTCTCAACCACAAATGGGTATTTTTCAACCACAATCAATCAATATCAACCACAAACAATCCCAATCAACCATTCGCTATCAATCAATTTTCACACCAATCATAACTTATAAATATCGTCCATGGTTTGTGGACGAGGGGCGTATATATATATATATATATATATATATATATATATATATATATATATATATATATTTATATATAGCAATTCACTTCTATTTCAACACATATATATTTTTACAACGCATATATAACTTATACATCGAACGTACAACTTATACAATGCTTATACATGAGGTGTACAATGCTTATATAACTCATACATCGACTATATAATTTATACATCGTCGTTTTCCATATCGATTATAAATTAGAAATCTCACATTGGGTTCCACTCCACCAAAAATAGCAGAAGGCTCAGAAAAATATGCGGTCTCTTCTAGAAGGTAGAAGACGTCCACACGAGTCCACTGTCTCTTGTTTCACTGAATTTCGTCAAAACAGCAAAAAGATATGATTTTTCAAAGTTTGCAATGGTTTAAAGGTGTTAAAACAGTTGAAAATAAAACAAGTCGTATACCTTTCTGAAACGTTCAAAACTAGGTCACGCGATTTCGTGAAATCCGTGAATCGATAGAACGATCGGGCTACGCAGTGTCGAAGGGGGAGGAGAGGCGCTCAGGCGCCGGGGGGAGTTGGCCAGTTCGACGCTGGCAGGAAGCGGCGGCGGCGGTTGGAAGCTCGGAACTTTCGAGCTCGATATCTCCTTGAATGTTGAACGAAAAAATACAAACTATATATGGATTTGAAATCTTCTCGAGCTCTTCAAAATCTTCAACTGGAGGAGGGGCTAATTTTGCCTGATTTGGTCGGAAATTGGATGGGAACGGCGAGAATGGTTTTTGCCGTCGATCGGCTGTTACGGGGAGAGAGAAAAAGGATTTTTCTTTTTTTTTATTTTAAAAAAAATATGATTGGTCGGGGGAGTTTTAAAGGGGTTTTCTGACACGACCACCAATCTAAACCCAACGACTGTCGTCCCTAGCATTTTACCCCCATTCCGAACACAATGGGATATGTTTTGTTGGCCCATTCGACTGTTTCAGTCTGTTTTCATTCAATTTAAAATATAAAACATTCAATATTTAATTTGAACGTACATTTCAATTTGCCGGGGCCACAAACTGATTCGAAAAATTCCAGAAAAATAAATCTGGCTATGTTTTGACAATACGGTCCCAACAAAACTGGTGTCGTCGAATTCTGAGACCTTTTGCAAAAAGGCCCATTTCTGGTCGATCCAATTTAACTGTAAATGACCAAAACACGTTTTCCTTTGCCACGCTCACATACTAGCTTCAAAAATTATGAAATTTGAAACCTAGCAATAACTTCACATCCCGGATCAAACAAAAGTGGTTTCGTCGAATTCCGAGGTCGTTTGCAAAATGGCCAATTTCACGGGCTATATAAATTCCATCGCGACCTTTCTGAAAATTCATTTCGCCATAACTTTTGGTTTCCGCTATGAAAATTCGATTTTTCAGATTCTTTAGAAAGATGTTCACTAACAGATTTAAATATTTTTGGTTTCACTAAAATCCGTTTTGTTTTGCACCCGGTACAGTCCGACAAAGTTTGAATTCAATTTTTGAAACTACAGCGCCATTTCAGGCCTTGTTTATAATTAGAATTAATTATATTCGTTTTCAATTGTCGATT
The DNA here is from genome assembly GCA_030737875.1 of Allium sativum. Taxonomy (NCBI): domain Eukaryota; kingdom Viridiplantae; phylum Streptophyta; class Magnoliopsida; order Asparagales; family Amaryllidaceae; genus Allium; species Allium sativum. The sequence continues at coordinate 1,029,874,232 of CM060924.1, read as the reverse complement.
CAACTCACTTTTCATCGCTATAATTTAATATATTTATTTTAAATATTTAAAATCCATTATTTTAGCCAATTTAAAATTTTTAAATTGGTTCAGATTTTCTGGATCGTTACATAAATTCTTCACAGGAGTTAGTTCTTAATCAAGCAGAGAATTTTAACTTTATCAATAAATTAACAAAATTTGGTCACCCAAGTTGGTTCTTGGTCATACCTACTACATTCGACTTAAGATACACAGATACTCAGGTTGGTTCAAAACATGCACTTGGGTTATAATGTTACAACAACAAGCAAACACTCTCCATACTGTTTGCATGATTTTCTGGCCAAAGCAGTGCATGAACATTAGAGATCACCAAAAAGAAGTGTTGATTACAATGAAAATAATAATGATGACAATTGCGAGTTTTGTTAAATAAAAGAAAGGCATGCATACCTGTAATTTGGAAACATCTTTTAATCCTAGCGTTTTTCACATCGTCTCCGTTGTTTTGGCACTTTTTTGCATCTGAAAGTTAATCTTGGGGAAGGAGAAAATTGTTTTATTTAAAGAGAGCAGAAAAATCTAACATAAAATTTCATGGACAAACAATTTCCTTTTATCTTAAAACTAGTTATTGATACCTGAGGTTTAGGTGGGTTTATTGCTTTTTTTGTTATGGTTGCTATTTTCTGTTTGAAGGGATTTTTTGTGCTATGTAAATGCATTTGGTGATGCCCAGTTGTTGACATGTGTGTCTTTTCCTGTCTGTGTAAGTGCAGTCGCGAATTGTATTGTCATTGAAGTTTCTAGCCTTTTCAATGACTAGCGACTGCTTCAACTTGTTGAATTGCTAAGCCAAGAGTGGATGTACCTGCGGCTTTCCATTAGAGTTTCTAGCCTTTTCAATGACTATTTTCTAGCCTTTTCAATGACTAACGTTCATCAAAACACTGTAAAAGTGTACAACAACGTATTTGGGACACTGGAAAAAGCATTTTTTAGTGTAGTGAAACATGCATAAATTTGAACATGAAAAATGTTTAGAAATCAGTAGTCAGTAGTGAAATAAATTAGAAATAGAAACAATTTTACCTTTGTTCAAACCTTGAAGGATTGACATCTACACCAATGATCCTTGATGCAACAACAATCCTAACTCCTTCAACAGCCTAAATATGTTTATATGAGCACAAAAATGCATTAATGGAAGTAATAAATAAGCATTATACCAAATAGTACTAAATAAAGAAGAGGTACATACAACAAGACCGATAACCACTAGTCCAAAAACAGCCACATTCGACCCTTTTGTTGGTTTTGCAACATCCAATGTAACACTAAGTCCTAAATTCATTTTTAGATCTTTGTGAAAGACATGGGAGAGGGGGCAGCACCCTCCTGATAATGTGGGAGTTCCGATTGACTATTATGATTATGGTACTTGTTATTACCATTATGGTTATGGTACTTGTTATTACAATTTCGGTACTACTACAATAATTTATAAACATAGAAGACCCATTTTCCTTAGTTGGAATGCTACATAGTTCTAATTTTTCTTTATTTTGCAGTTCATGTTGTTAACCGATAATCTAAGTTCATGATATACTGGTTTTTTTTCGTGGTTCACATTGAGATGTAACCTTTTCTACATTTAACCATGCATCAAAGACTCAAACTATTATAGTGGAATATTTGTAATAACTCTTCTAATAAAGGCACGTGAATTAACTCCTGATAGAAAGAAAAAACTTAGATGAAGCCAATATGAAACTGCTTTGGTGGTAGAGAAGGAGAGCATCATCCTATTTCGTTCAGTTCAATTGTAGATCTTTAATCCTGAAAAACATAATAAATAATATTTTAGTAAAAAAATAACATATTTTAACTATATTTTTTTCACATTGGGAGTTCTAGTAAACTTGACTAGTAATATATAAATTTTAGCAGCTTTTCATTAGTATTTTTGGCATGGTAATAGCAACCTAATATTGTTTAGATAAATGGGTTTGGTTCGATTGAGGAGTTTTCACAATGATTTAATATTTCAAAATGACAAAAAAACCACTTAAACAAAGAAGACTGGTTCTTTTTTAAGTGCATTCTAATAAGGTAAACACCCTAATATTCATCATAAAAAGCAGTCATCTAATGCAAAAAATAGTCTACAAGAAAATAATAAACCACAAAAAATGAAAGTAGCAAATGTTATTGAAAGATTAATAGGAAAAAAAAACGATTGATAACATTATCTCTACACAAATTGAAACAATTGAAGAAGATCTACTCCATCAACTTGTTAATATCTTCGTTCTTTTAACTTAAAATATAAGTAAGAAATAAAGCTTACTTGCAATTTCGTGCACCAGTAAAGGTTAATGAATGAACAAATTAGCTGATAGCTTAAAAACTTCATTGGTAATATTCTGACTACTCTTGGGTCATTCTCATGTAGGAATAAACATGGAGAAGAGAAAGAATTGTTTAGGAGAAAACAAAATTATAATAGAGAAACAAGAATTTCGATGTGAATGGGTTATATGTGTATAATTTGAAAAGTGATAGCAAAACAATATTTCAAGAGAGGGTCATATGTAACAAAATGTTCTAGTGTATTATAGTACAGATGAATATACAATAGTGTAAGACCTGATAAGTTAAATAATGTATTACTTATTAGCATCAATAAGACGACAATATATAGCATTAGTCCGTTAAGTCTAAAATAATAGTTGAAACATACGGGAAATTCCGAGGTAAACATTAAAAAGGTGGATTGAAAAATATATTAATAAAAACAGTGATGGTAAGAGAATTGTAATTGATTACCTATTTTACCTCATTTACCCATAATCACTAAACATGGTGATAGCTAATCCGTGTAAGTGTTTACAACTTCAAGGACATGTTATTAGCTTCTTGAGGTCCAAAGTCTCAATGAAAATAATTCTTTAACTTTATATAACTAAAACATAGCATTAATAAATTTTTGTTTAACTACTCTATTTAAAAATGACCCATTGTTTTATCTCGAAATTCGTATATTTCAACAGTAGATAAATTTTGTTCCAGTTTGCACGTTAATCAACATGCAAATTGATTTTTGTAGTCATACATTGATATATTATATATAGGCTAGTTTCTTATGTTTTCTCTCGATTTTGCATGCCATGTTTGGGTAAGCAGGGGCGGACGCGTTGTTAGCTGAGTTAGGGCAGAGGCCCTAGCTGAGAAATTTTTTTGTAGCAAAATTACCATCCGATTAACGATCTGCCCCAACTGGGGCATGAAGCATGCCTTAGCTGCTTCTCTACATGAAGCCATATTTGCTTGTTTTGTGATAAGTTAGTAGATGTTGATATATATCTATGAAACTTTAATCAGTTCTTACAATATAGGACAAAATTTGGCCCTAGCTCAGACATAGAGCTAGGCCCGCCACTATGGGTAAGACCTTTTTTTTTGGGACACAAGACTATTTCAAAGCCAGAGTTACCATATTTAACCTAAAGAGATAGAAGTGTAACAAAAGCAAAAAAATCAATTGTTTATGTGGTGGATGCAGTTGGAATTTAATATTCCAAAAAATGTCTATTAATAACTCAGATAACAATGGAAAAGTACTCAACAAATTAAAGCATCCAAATAGCTAAAAAAATGATACAGTCATAAATTAATTCATGATTATTAGTAAGTATGAACAAACGGTAATTATCCTCAACAATACAAAAGATTTGGCATTGATTATTACAGAGCATATTTTAAAAAAAAATGAATAAAACAAACAAATCTTTTATAAAATAATTATATAAATAAAAAACGATTATTTATTTTGTAGATAGAAGGTGTAACGCCCCACCTCTATATTCGTGTTAGCCAAGGCCATTGCAAGCAATATAGTCAACTAACCCGAAGAATAAGGCTGTTGAGGAGCGACCATCTGTATATTAGCTCTGAACGAGTGTTAAATATGTCGGGTAATATGGTCTAACTTTTTGAATCTCATGAGGAAATCTGACACTTCTAAATCAAGTTCAAATATACTACACAGTGGCTATATATAATTCGGAAAGCAATATAAAATACATACCAATAAATATGAGTCATACATAGGTGTTCATATCACAAGGCGGAAATAGATACGAATAACAACATATGAGTATAAATACAAAGATAGTGGCCATAGTCGATCAACTATACAACAAAAGAATATGTATACATGAAATCCAAGGTACATGTATAATCAAGAACTACAACTCAAATGTAGAAAGCAAAAAGCCAAAAGGCGGTCTCTGCTAGAAGTCCAACATAAGCACCTGAAATACTCGGTCTAACCCCGAGTACTATTTATAAGAATAAAAAATAAACGGATTAGTCTAGCTGTACTCATCATAATAAAATGAGATAGAAGTAGAGATATAAACAAATAATGACATAGGAGCAATAACAACAAATGATCACAATAAGTGTGAAGTCTTGGAAATGCCCATAAAATATGTCAAAGAAAATCTCAAAGCTATCTAACAGATTATCACACTCTAAAGATATAACTATTTATGAGAAATGATGTCACCCATCAAGTCAACGCAATCTAGTTAACATGGTATCAAAAGAAGACTACTAGCGAGAAATGATGTCGCCCATTAAGTCCACATGAAATAGAAAATATTATATCGTGTATCTCGCCGACACGAAATGATCCAAAGAACATCGATATAATAAAATGATATGAAGTTCTTCAAGATGATTCAAAGATCCACCGGAACCGAAGTCCTAAGATATGATGATCCGAAGATCATCGGAGTGACCCGAAGGTCGGATTGATCCGAAGATCCACCAGAACTGGAGTTCGTAAGATATGATGATCTGAAGATCATCGGAGTGACCCGAAGGTCAGATTGATCCGAAGATCCACCGAAACCGAAGTTCTTATGTGATCAAAATTGATCAAGCATAGTGTAACTACCCCAAGCTAGTTAACATAAGAGTTGAGCTACATGTCCCATAACCACTTTCTCTACTCGAATGTTTACGAATAAGTTGTAAATTTCACTAGAGATATGTAACAATCATTGCCACGGTGTTCAATCGAATGAGTCCAAGAATTAACCGTCGAAGCAAACACAGGGGGTCATAGTCCTTGTTTTTACTAAGGCGTTTAGTTAGATTTCTCATACGAATGAGAAAAAGGTTTATCAAATATATATTAGTAGATTTGTAAATCAATTTATAAAATAACTTCATATAGTGAAGTCAGATTAGAAACCAATTTGGAAAATAACTTCATATAATTAAGTGGAGTTAAAACCCGTTTAGTAAAAGATTTGATATCTACTAATAATTAAAAACCCTTTTTATATCATTTCGAAGTGGCAAATCTCGTATGATATCAATCGAATTAACGATCAAACGAAGAATTCACATTTTAAAAATGTAGACGAAACCCCACGACTATCGATTATAATATTCATTCACCACGAATGAATCGAAAGTTTCTAAAATCGAGATGCTGAAATATGCGAACCTGAGAAACTGCAAAGTCACAACGAAGTCGAATTGGGCCGAAACTCGGCCGGAAAGAGCCTGAATGGGCCTAAACAATTGACCGTGGTCTCCACTGGTCAATAGCAGAAAAAACAGATTCAGATGTCTGAATCATTTAGGTCAGACGTCTGAACTGGGACTTCAGAAACTAGCAAGGATTTAGTTCATTTTGGTCCCCTTTAAGACGTCTGAATTTTTCCGGCTAGACGTCTGAATTATAATTCAGACTTTTGAGCTAAAATTTTCGGACTTTTGAATTTTCTTACTTGATTCCATAATTATTTGAAGCAAGTCAGACATCTAACCTATAATATTCAGGCATCTGAAACCGGTTTTAGAGCACAATTTGCCTTCAAAACATGTTCAAAACGATATCGATGAATGCCCGAAGGCCTATGATGTTATATACATGTATATGAGTGTTCAAAGACTTGCCGAAACAACTTGTAATTTCCAAATATGCATGCACAAACACTCACACAAGATATTAGCAATGGTTTTGATTATAAATTCCAAAACGGGAAAATTTTCTAACTAAAGCAATCAAACACGATTCAAGCGATTTGTGAAGGCTTATAACTATGCCGAGTCGGCAATAGAGCTTCACAATATCGCCAAAACAACTCGCAACATATAAATTGATCATGTGAGCATTCCAAATCATAATTTTCTAGCTCAATGAAATATGAATACATGAATCGACTAAGTTACACTAGCCTACTCAATTCACCAGCATATGCAAACTCAAATGGATTCTAAATTACACTTTTACAAGCCAATAGCTTGTGGCATAGATGTGAGTTCATGAAGAACTCACCTTTGCTTGTTTAGATACAAGGAATCAATCGAAAAGCAAGCTAAAGCAACTTCTCTTCAACAAGAACTCAAGAATCTTCAAGCTAAACACATATACAGTAATTTCCCTAGAGTTAGGTTAAGGAAAATTTCATCAATTGAAGAGAGAATAGGTTGGAGAAGATGGAGAAGCTAACTTAGTTCTCAACACTTGATTTTCTCAAGAATTGGAGCTCCAAGATCAAGCTAGGACTTAGGGAATTTTAATTTCCAATTTCCAATTTCTTTTAAGTGTTTGGAGTAAGGAGAGAGAAGGGGCTAATTTGGTTATAAGTAAAGGGGCTAGCTTGGCTAACCCATGCCCCAACCAAGGTGCCGAATCTCATAATATATCGATGTTTATAGTCAAAAAGGTTGCAAACGATGATCCGGACTCAATGGAAGTGGTTTCGAGTCTTAATTCAACCGTATGCAAAATGTTACTTTTTGGATACATATTCGATTAACGATTAATAACGTTATATTTAAATATATTATCGTTAAATATGTGGGTTGTTACAGAAGATATTTAGGTTAGTATTTACATCTAGTAAACATCTTAAACTACATGCACAGTTATCAATCAAATTTATATTTCGCATACAGAGTCACTACCTTTTTTCCTTTATATTGCTTGACAAAGGGTTGTTGTCTACAAAGTACTGTGATGTCCGTAATATATAGAACCAAAAGGAAAGTTTTTTGAAAACAAAAAATATATGTGTGTGTAGCATGATATATTCGTCTATACTATTCGAACTAGCTTGAGTGACATGAAAACAAAAACAATTTTTTGTTGTTAAAGTCTTTTTCATCTGAAATGAAACATTGGTGTTTCCTATAATGGGAGCGTATAATTAGACGCGCCAATCTAGTTTAGGAAAAAAGAAAGGAATGACAACGTATATGTATGCAACTTATCTTCTAAAAAAATATTATATGAACAAAAAAAGTAGTAATCGAAAGTCGTTCCTTGGATTCATAATAATCTCATTATATAATCCGTGCGGGAAATAAAACCTGTCCTTGTTTTGCAATTCGAGATTGATGGTTTTCCTAAAATTATTTTCTACTATTTAAACTTACATGTCCATCAATATTATAACTTCGAAAATAATCGTGATTGCTATTAATCTAAGGCTTAAACCTGATTTACCACCATATTGGTCCTATATAAAATGACTTTCAAAATTTATTTCCTAAAGAATTTAGTTGTTGTGGGAAGAAATTGCTGCTTTATTTTTTTTGCCACTGGTGTATATTTCAGTGATGACTTACCTTCTTTTGCAAGTTTTCTTCTAAAATGCATATTTGTGTTCCATCAACCACAAGTTATCACTTAGTTTAGTTTACTAGTTTCTACATTTTGTCGCCAAAGTTTTGCTTCTTGATTTATTAACAAAAGATGAATTAGAAAGGCAAGCAACGAAATATTATTATCAGACATACCCCCTTCCCTAATATACATACCAACTGTTTGACTTTAAAGCTCTCAGTTGGATCAGACTATTTCTTTGTAGGACCAAACTCAATGCCTCGCACTCTAGCTGCAAAGTTAAGTGAGTTAATGGTTTCTTTCCAATTAGCTGGGCTTGACTAATTTGTGTGAACATAAGAGTTTTGCGGTCCCTTCCTATGATTTTTTGACAATGGACAATTTGAACAAGTATCAAAAGTAAAAAAACACAAGTGTACATACAAAATGACTCACTTAAAGAGCTTTGAAGTAAGTGACTTAGTTTCGAGTTTTTATATGGTATATGAGGATTCTTGGAGGCAAGCGCAACAATAACATCACCAAAAGCAGAGAGACTCGTTAATATGCACCACTTCGTTTTGTCTATCTTTGATTTCAGTTCAAACTCTCTTACTTCCGGCTAAATCAACCAGCCAGCCACATGTGACTCTTGTTTCTTTCTCCATCAACCTAATTTTCTACTTTGGCTGTTACCTGAAAAAGGCTATATTGCAGAAGGGATAAAAATGGAGATAAAGACTATGTGATGTTCAATCAAGAACTTGAACGAAATTTAGTAAAATTATACTAATGAGATCAACTACTAAGTTCATTTGCATTAATAGAACCAATTGATCGATACTTTCCACAAGTTAGAAGAATTTCCCACACCTCATTTATGCTGCATACTTCAGTATCTAAAAGACTAGGCACAACCTGAGATCCATCTATTTGCTTTACTCCAACCTTCAAGAAACAACTATGCATACTTATGTCCAAAAGAAGATAAGAAATAAGTGAAACTGAAAACAATGAAGTTTTTTTTCTTTTACATCTTTGAAGCCTGATTTGATGGGTTCTTCGAGAGGAGATCCCTTATCTTCTCATTATAAACCTCTAGCATGCTAACAGAAAAAACTACATTTATATAAATGACTACTTGTGATAGAATGATAGAAGCCCTGAACAATTCTTCTAATGCACGATAGTTAAACCCTTCAGTTTTCTAGAGTTCCTTTCAATGTGAAGGTCTTACCAGATCCACTTTGGCCATACGAAAATATGCACACATTGTAACCATTCAATACTGATTTTACAACTGGCAATGTCACCTCGAATGCAGCCTCCGTGGACATAAGTAAAAATTTAAACTTGTTATTTAAAAATGTTTTGATTTCATATACAAGCAACATGATTAGAAAGATTCAACATAAACTGAGACAAAACTTGGAAAGAAAATAAGAAGAGAGAACAGGCATAACTGACAAACAAAAGGAAGAATTGCACCACATAACAACAAGAACTTAACATCTTTAGTTTTTTCATATGCAAGCTTACGGAATATGTTGTTGAAAATAATATTTTAGTTATGTTTAATTTGCAGGGCCAACAAGAGAATACAAAATATTTGGCAAAATGATCAATATATTGTGCAAAGAAAAATAATATGTCAGGTTCAAAATGAAAGACAACATATCAGAGTATTCCTCAAGAAGTTTGAAATTTTAGTTTTCAATCACATTTCATTTGCTAAAAATTTTAAAAATTCTTGCTTCATTTTAGAAAATTCTCCGAATTTGGTTTTGATTTTGGTCTTAAATTTTGATACATTCTGAAGAATTTTTTTATACTATAATATGACAGAAATATTTATCTAAAAGCATTAAAAAACTATTCAAATTTTCTCAATTCCTACTCTAAAATTAAGAATTCTCATCCTTCTACCAAAAGAAACCATATCTAATTATTCAAATATATCTCAATACATCAAAATTCACTATATGCAATTATTTTGCTTAAAATATTAAAGGCTGACATTTGACAAAACAAATTATTCAATCAAAATCCTAAAACAATTATTGTTGTTTGTTTTTAACAAATGTTAATACAAAATTTGCATCACCAAAATATAAAGAAACGGAAGCTCCAACACTGGAGGAGCAAACGGCTTAAGGCAACGAAACCGGAAACTAAGTAGAGAAAGCCTTGAAGGAAGCTAGGGAGATACCGATAGCAAGATCCGAAAGCTGTGGAATCAATACTGGCAGCAAGAAGGTTCAGGTTGCAACCAGGCATCAACACCTAGTATCATTATGGAAACGATACTGAAATTACATTGGCATTAAAGAAGAGGACCGAAAGGATCAAGGCTGATACCAAAGCACAAGGATATCAATCTGACACCGATAGCGAAAGATTAGGAGAAGCGGTAGCAATAACAACAAAAAAAATTGAGAAGAAAAGAGCAAAGTAAGGTGTTGGCACCAGCATGCAGTGGACCACTAGCCTGGTGACAACACAGAAACCAAGAAGGAAAGTATGTAAAATCGATGCCAAGATAGTAGAGAATTCATAAGGAAGCAACCGTAGCAATGATTCCAAAAGAGCAAGAAAGGTAAAAGATAAAGACCTGGTGTCGACACCAACGTGCGATGAACAATTAGCCTGGTATCGGCACCAGAACAAGAATGCAAGTTTACAAAGAGAATACCAAGATGACCGACATCAAAAGAAAAATAAAACAAAGGCATAAGGCTAACATAAAGGAGATGACAACATCAAATGAAGATCAAAGTAACAAAGGGCGGGAAGCAGTTGATCTAGCAACAGGAAATATACTGAAACCATGGTGCCAAAAGTCTCAGAGATAGAAACATTAGGTATCAGGTTCAGGGTCAAATAACGATAGTGAGTATCATGGGAGATGATACCAAAAACTAAGTGAGGAAAACAGGTGGATCGACACCAAGTATTTAAGAAGAGGAAACACGAAGGCGAAGCTAGACTCATCATAAGAAATGAATGGATATCCACAAGCAAAACAATGCAAAATAAGAGCTATCAGTACCTATAATTTTGACACTGAAACCAATAAGAGAAAGCAGCATCAATCAATAAAGGTAATAGAGACGGAATCCAAATACATAAAGAAATAGAGGCAATTAAACCGACATCGAGAATTCGTTCGACACCGGCACCAAAGTCTCCACAATTCGATACTGAAAGTCGAGAACGGAGGAAACGTGATAGCAAAACTGGCATCGAAACACATATGAAAGTTCAGCATCAAAACCAAGTGATACAAAGCGGGTCGAAACAGTGAAAGCGCTCTGAAACCAATACCAAGTAGCGACAGCAGCAGGGAACCCAAAATCTCTATAAATAAGACCCTAGGGGTCTCATTTTAGGGGGACTTTTCTCATTACACAACCTTTTACTCATTCATGAGGAGAGCTAACCATAATTTATAAATCAAATTGAGGATTTCTTATGTAACCTCGTAGGTTTAATCCAAACTGAAACACTACAAATCGTTGTGTTCTTATTATTTTTGCATATTATGCTGCACTTTACTATGCTTCTGACTGTATTCTGCTATGCTTTCGATTGACCAAAATAACCCTTCTGTGACAACCGCGGGTCTCGAACCCCCGACCTCCCGTAAAGTAACACCACGCACTAACCACCGTGCTAAAAGATCTTTGGGTTAGCTTTTCGAGAGGGGTATTATAGACTACCCCCTTAAAGAGTCCAACATCCTTGTTGACTCATATCACTCACCGCATCAGTAGCACACCGACCAACATCCACAACATTACACATACAATTCCGGCTGGGTATAGGCTCTGATACCAAATATGACACCCACGGGCCTCGAACCCTTGACCTCCCGTAAAGCAACACCACGCACTAACCACTATGCTAAAAGATCTTTGTGTTAGCTTTTCAAGAGGGGTGTTACACCTTCCTACATTGTTTAGCTTTCAACTAGCGACGAGCTTACAAAACCCTTATCCTAAGGTAATTGTTGGTCCTTAAGTTTTGTAAGCGTGATACTCACCTCTTGAAGGAAGAGTAACTAATCTTTGGGCTTAAGACCTTGATATCTAAGAAAGGTGAACAAACTCGAGCTTGCAAGAACTAAGCAATCCCTAAGTACCCTTAGGTCCATACCCTCATTCCCTTATTCCGGTGTTAATGAAAAATATCGTTAACAACAAGTAAATAAGAACTCATGAAAACCGCATCCATTGATGTCATTAAAAAAGAGAAAACATCACCTCCCACTTCTCGTCTTTTCTGTTGCCTGCAAGTTAGGAGATTTTCCTTGCTTCATTTGATATTCTCTGGCATCTTAGCATAAATTTCTCTATTATTTCCGCAATGAGATTTCAAAACCAAAATTGAAGTGACAAATAAACTTAGAGCAGTGTGATACTAATTCGATTTAGAGAATCAATGGGCTAGCACAGATGACTTAAAACTAGGGTTTTGTACCTCAAGCGAAATCGAAATCCCCACAAATGTGAACGATTGAATAATTTTTTGGATTTGTTAGCGCTAAGAGTTTGGAAAGTTTTTGGGGAGGAAGCGGCGGAAAGTACGGAGGCGGGAAGCAAAGCAAAAGGGAAGTAAAGCACGAAAAGCCATTTATTTTAGGGTTAAGTGCTTAAAATAACTCCAAATTGCACCAGTTGGTGGAAACAAAGTAGAATGTCGATGAAAACATAATATTTGCACCGGTTGAACATATAATCACTGCAAATAAAGGTATATGCTTCCCTTTATTTGCATCGATTTTCAATTAAAAACCGTAACAAATTATTTTTTCCTTATCTTATTTCTTCTTATGTACAGTTGCACTAGTTTTCATCCTAGAAGCAGAGCAAAATGTGCAAAAATGGCAAAGAAATATATATGATTTGTAGTAGTGCTAGTAAACCAAGTGGTGAAAACATTTGGTATGAGACACACAATTACCGTTATTTGGTTTACTGACTGTGAGTCAATAACGCATATTGCATTTGAGAAAATCCAATACTCACTTTGGAGGGAAGCTAGACTCAGGAAGAGTCGTATATGTATTCACTTAGCCGGGGAGTCAAGATACACTTGGCTGGGGGGGAGGGGTCGTTGTGTCGGGTGCCTTATTTGAATATGTATAAGTACTTTATTGAGCTTGGAGGTAGCTATATTAGGGCTCGGGGTCTATATTATCTTGTGATAGCACGTGCATATATCTTTTGTGATGGATCCATATTGTGATTTGTGTTGTGTTTTTGATTTTATGTTAATGAGAATACATTATGATGAGTATTTGGATTTTAAATCCATTTATATTGTGTGATTTTCAGTGTTTGGAGTGTGATGCTCCTTGTGGTGATGTTTTAACTTTTTGGGTTATATATGATTATTTTGAGGATCTTGGCGTTTGAATTTACATCATGCTTGGATATGGTGATGTACTTAGCCTAGAGCTAATCCAAGATAGTGGCTATTCACTCTTTTGTTATGACTTGAGAATTTAACCTGATTTAACCCCTTAGCACCATCATCTCCTAACTCGTTACATAAAAGAGTTGTATATTGCGTTTTATTTTTATCCTTATACTTGTTATTACTCACTATTGACTAGATTGACTCGTGTGTGTGTGTGTGTGTGTTAATCTTCGAGTCAGACTGAGTTTTTCCAGGTACCCTCAACAGTTGTAGATATCTTTTGCTTCTGCCATGGATCTATCAGTCTTGGGCTATCAAATTAGCTATTTCGTGTAAATGTTCATATATGATCCATGTACTTTAATGTTGTATTATATTCTTTTTGGACTCATTGTGCATGTATTGTGGTTGTATATCACTTTTTGTGACACTACATATTGTATATTATATGTGTGTATGTTATGTTGGGTGATATGTTATGTGATGCATATCTTATTAATTAATCGTTTATGTTCTGGATTACCTTCTAGCCACCAAAGCATTGTATTGAATAAAGATTAAGAGTTTTGATTCACGAGAAAAAAATACTACATTTAATCGATACTCTTGATGTTTATTTAATATAAGAGCTATGGATGGTTTCACCTAATATGCCTTATTCTTTGCATTAGTAAACGACATTTCTTGTAATGCTCTTTACTAATGTGGGCCTCAGAGTAGAGTGCCACAGACATCGAATGAATACTTGAAACTATATTGAAAATATTTGGGAAATATTTAATACCTTAATTTAAATATATTCCATTATATTAATATACGTTAATAACTATGTATAATTTGATAATATATATTAGTCTTATTTTTATTTCCTTCCTCATTCCTTTTCACATACGAAAAGGTTTGGCCGGGGAGATTGTAACAACCTGAATTTTAATTTTATTTAAAATCTATGAATTGGTTGGAATTTTAAATTTTAATATTTAAAACTTCAATTTATTTTGAATGTAATTACTTAAATGACTCAACTTGTGTTATTTTTGTTTAATAAATTTATAAAATCTTAAATTTAAATAATAAAATTAAAGGAAGGAATATATCGATGTTCCAAATCCACTAAAATATAAAAATTATCAAAAAAGTCGGTTTTGGTCAAGATTGGTTAAATTTTGAATTCAAAAAAAATTTTAAAATTTGTAAAAATTTGAATTCATCCTTCTTTATGAATTTATAATGGATTCTGAGGATTGAGCATTTTTGAGTTCACTAAAACTCAATTTCGTTCGTTCGGAATTCACATTTGTAATTATAAAAAGCACGAAAACTGGCAATGTTTTGTTATGTATATATTTTCTTTATAGCATTAATGTACTCTAGTTTATTATTTAGTCTTTATTCTCATATTGAATTTGAATAGGTGCATAGAATTTGTAAGGACATACACACACACACACACACACACACACACACATATATATATATATATATACATATATATTAAATTTTCAATTAAAAATTATGTAACATCTTCTTACACAAATAAAATATTACGTATTCTTTCTTTCTTCTCATTCTATTCTCTTAACTCTTCCATCTCCTTTCCTTCTTTCATTCTAATTCTAGATCTCAAATTTATCAAACCAAAATCTATGGGAAAATTTTTCTTTAAATCTATTTGTAAAGGAAATATGTTAGACCGTAATCTGGTACTAACACCCAAATGCGGTGTGAAAACCTCACAATCACAAATCTTAGATCACAGAATGCACATAAAGCAGTTAAAAAGGGGGTACACACCAGGTTTTTATAGTGGTTCGAGTTAAACCAATCCTACGACCACTTTATAATTCCTTAAATCCTAAGAAAGTGCAAATACAATGCCGTCTTACAATCCGTGAGAGCCGTTTACGTACAACATCTTTGTAATTTTTATGAAGAAGTGAAGAAAAGAGAGTGATTTTATATACGAAATCCTCGTGTTAGACTGAGTCGAATTGGCCTTCAGAAGCACATAAAGTCCTTGTGTTGATAATGGTGGAAGTCATGAAGAAGAATGGCCAAAAGTCATTTGAAAATCCTCCAAATGATGAATTTATAGTCGTTTCCAAATAGTGGTTCGTGAGACACGTGGCATGCATCACAAAAATCTCAAAATGTAGTGGAAAACGTCCAGAAATCCTCTCCAAGTCGTTTTGTAATCAGATTCGTGTAAGTTGGAGTGAAAAAGCCTTTAGAATAGGTCAGAATCATGTGCAGAAGCATCAGTCTGAGGCGGTTCGTGGTGCCTTCTCGTGAGCCGAAGTGACAAGCAGGAGTGAGGAACTGGTGGTCGGGTCGTGGTGGTGAGCTGGTGATGTCGGGTCTTGATCTAGGGGTGTACCATGAGCAGGTCATGACCACTATGTCCACTACGAGCCAGGTGAGGGGGCGATCCCGAGGGGGAGAGCCAGGTTGCATCACGAGCCGTGAGGGCGAGCTGGCCCCTGTTCACGAACCAAAGTTGCTCTTCTACGTGCGTTCACGGAAACGTGCATATCTTCCAAACCGTAAGTACGTTTTGGCCAAACGAAAACTCTACTTGAAGCTAATTCAGAGAACTACAAGAGTTATAGAGCAGAGCTCCGTGATTGATGTTTTCGAGCCCAAAAAAGGTCGTCTAATAGGAGTTTCGAGCCAGTCTTTGTTTGTGATGCGACTTCAACCAAATCGCTTCCTTTCTTCTAATGATCTTCTCAATACTTTAGCGTATTGTTAACCAGAGATTCCACGTGTGACAACTTTGACCAAAAAGTGTGTCAACAAGTTTACCCTCCAGAACATATCTTGCTGGTTGAAGGAAAATGTGTTCTGTATAATTCAAGGAAACCAAGGCCACGTCGGGCCCGCTAGCTGTAGGTATAATCCATACCTGCAAAGAAGTGAAGGCAAATAGATGTGTCAAATCATGACAAAACTGATTAACCTTTTCAAGCACAAACCATGTTTGGGCGTCTAATTGAGCATAAACCATACTCGAGGGACATTCGAATCATCCTGCCAAAACCTGGCGAGGATCTAACCTTTTAGGCATAAGCCATACCAGGAAGTTCAAACTAAGCATAAACCATACTTGAGTTTTATTGAGTCCCTTTACCAAATCCTGACAAGATGATCAGCTATTCCGGAGTATGATCCATACTTAAAAATTCAGTGGAGTATAATCCGTACTCATACCGAGACAGAACTATACTTGCCAAAGCCCGACAAGACAGTCTGTCTCTAGGAACAATCCGTACCTAGGGTTTTGAGATAAGTATAAGCCATACTTTAAGATTGAGAATCCTGCCATAACCTGACATGACACTTAAATTCACCAAACATAATCCATGCTCGGAAAGTCCTTCCTTATTCAATTCAAAGTACAAAACCATATCCTGATTGGTTTGTCATCGAGTCTAGAGCACGCTTTGGAGATAAATCCTAACCCCATACGTGTGTACTCCGATTTAGCCAATCGAAAACCTAAAGAAAGCAAAAAAAACTTAAATCATAAGAAATGCAGGAAATGCGAAGTGATCTAATCTAGACCAGTTGATGAGGAGCCCACGAGAGTCTGATCCAGGTCCGTTCCCTCTCCGTGGAGCAGGTGATGGCAGCGCGGGTGCTGGCGTTGTTGATAGTTTCACATACTCGGGTATCTCTCCACGTCTAACTCGCTCCTCAATCATATCACGTAGATGCCTACAGTCATTTGTGTCATGATCGTCCGTATCATGGAATATGCAGTGTTTTCCAGAATCACATTCTCTTTGTGATAGCTCCCTCCTGGGAGGCTTTGGGTAGGATATGGCACTGTTTGTGTCCATGTAGATGTTTGAGAGTGAGACATTGAGTTCAATATACTTTTCAAATCTGGGCCCTCTCCGGGGCTGATGTAGCGGTCATTCTTGACAGCGGCTTTTCTGTAACACCCCATAATTTTGTTAACATTAAAGAGGATAAATTAAATAATAATTAATTCAATATTAAGAATTAAGGGAAACAAACTACATCATTATGTCCGTCTCAAAATTCTGGTCAGGATAGACACCTGGTTTGCGTAAAACGGATAACATATGAAGAAGTTACGGACGATAAATGTTTGAAAATCAAACCAGGTATAACTGACGCAGTTTACAAGTGCGCCAAGGCATTTTTACACTGGCGCACCTGTAAAGTGCGCCCAAAATAGTTTTTGGGTATTTGGGCCTTTTTCCAAGTGGAGGCGACCCACAACCTGATTCACCTTAGGGCTTATGTGGCAGTCATTTCCAGAGGGTTCGGCAGTTATAAATATACCTCAATTCTCTTGTTTCCTTCACAAAGAATCAATGGCGGCCAAACTTTGCTGGTGTGTGAATTGAACTGGATCCCTTATCTTCTTCTATCAACTAAGGCAAATCAAATCTAGAAATCCAAGATCCATTCTTTCTCTATTCTCAAAACCTAACGCCGTGAGTTTCTAGTTATTTTTAGGTTTAAATGAATAGAAGTAAACTAATAAAGACTGTGATTTGGATACGTTGTAAACCTTGAATCTATGCTATTATCATATCCTATGTTATGTCATGATAGCTCTATTTCTCTAGATCCAATTCTATCGTGATTATTCTACTATGTTATTATTATGGATCTTGGTTTGTAACTATATTGTGGTTAAAATAAATGTGTTAATTTGGATAGTTATATCATTGGATAGATCTAATCATTTATGTAAATCATGAACATATGCCACCTTGAATTGTTTAGGATTGGATTTAAATCTTTATCTTAACTGTAACTTCTATGACATGTTATGATGTGGATTTGTGTAGATCTATTTCTAAGCTAGTAGATCTAATTTATGTGGACATTGAAACTGTTAGTCAGATCTAATTTATCACCTTGTATTATCATGTTAGATCTAAATCGACTGGGCATCTAAATTGCAAATTTAGATCTTACTATGCTTATTGTGACATTATAGTTATGTTAGAATCAATTGACTGTCATTGGTTCATCAGGTTTATGTCCACATTGTTATGATGACAATTTCATGTCCATGCCAGTATGTATGTTTACCTTATTATCATGAAAGTTCATGTTTATGCCAAGATGATCACTTTGGTTATATTCCCATTATTTTCCCAATTATCATTTATGACTAGGCTATTGTCTAGCCTAGACATGCTGCCAATTTTGTGAGGGCGCTAGTTAAGTAACAGGGGGAAAAAGGGTTAATATTGGCATAATTTGAATATGAATATTTTTTGACATGTAATTTAAATTATTTGGTAAAATGGGTACTAACACCTATAAAAGGAAAGGATTAAATAATCGGTTAATTAATTAAAAATGGAATGTCTAGTAATTACAATTAGGAATTGTAATTGTACTTATGACACGAGGTTAGGTTGCATTAGTGGTGGAAGTCTCCCCAGACCCGACCGACATATCCAACAACCACTAATGTTGAATCTAGTGTGGGAGGTCTAAGTACGCAAATATGAATCGGGCTAAAACACGAGGTTAAGCCCAACTGTGAAATAAGACTGCCCGAACTCGACCGGCATATCCAAAATCCACACGTTGTTGGCCTAATGTGGGAGGTCTAGCCAATTATAAACCATAAATGGACATGGTATTGAATTTGACTACTTAACCAAATCTAATCCATATGGATTATATGACATTGAACTAAGGTTAGGGTTAAGTAAATAGATTGAAATAGTGGATGGGTTAAGTAAATCTAGAGGGGGTGGGTAATATTTACATATATAGGCCCACGAACTTAACCCAATAAGGTTATGTAGTTAAATACACCTAGTGATATACATAACCAAAGAAAATAATAAAGTTATGTAATTAAAGACACCTTTTAGATTAAGCATAATTGAATAGGGCTATGTAATTAAAGACATCTGGCGGTATACATAGTCAGTGAAAAACCTAGTGGGGGATACAAGACGAAGGGAAGAGCTTATATCATATTGTGTGGGACCCATTTCAATTAGTAACCCGGAGTAGGTATCAAATAAAGTACCCGGTACTAGCCGGAGAAGGGGCACGCTTACTGATTGATTATAAGAGTTCCAAACATGACGGACGGTGTGGGCGGCACAAACTGACCGGGCCTTATGCGTGCATGGGCTGGGCAGAAGAGGATAAGACGACCGTGACACCAGTAGTTATGGTTGTGCACATCTTGGGAAATGAAGGGTTGCCACTTTAGGAGTTGATACCTCCTATTGTGGGGCCAGCACAGGGTATCTACGGAGTAGAGAGCCGGTCGATTAGGGTAGTGGTTAGGGTATATTTTGTACATATGCCCTGAGTCTACCACCTTATAGTAGAAGGGATCATCTCATTTCTGGTTATACTAGTAATAGTGCAGAGTAATAATTAGAGAAGTGTATACAACTTACCTTGTCTACCTTGTCACACCTTCCATTTATGTAGTGATATCTCTTATCGACTTTATATGCCTATCATGTTACTTTTATTTATTTACTGGCTAAGTGTAACTAGACTCGCTAGACTTCATGTCTGACCCTTTTGTTTCTCCTTCTTTCTTCTGCCCTCCCCCCGAGATTCTCAAGGAGGAAACCCTCATGCTTAGTCAGGAATCAGATATCATCCTGCTAGGAGCTACTTCTGAAGTATGGCTCAAGTTCTTATCTCTACTATGGCTTAACTCTTTCAATTGGGGAATTATGGTTTTATATTCTTATGTACTCTGATGATGCAAGATAGAAGTTATTTAATTGTAATGGTTTTTGTGATTTATGATATTGTGGACCATGGTATTATGTCTATGTTGAAATAAAAGTTTAAATTTCCACTGCTATCTTATTTGTATCTGTATTGTAATTATTCTATGTCTATTTACCTATAATGCTTCACAAAACATAATGCATTCCCTTAGTGAGTGACATTAACGGACGTGAGGTGTCACACTTGGTATCAGAGCTGAAGGTTATCAGATTAGATAAAAGTTTTTGAAAATTATTTTTGAAAAGGTTTTAAAAGAAAGAATTTTCATAAAGAAATTCTGTATTGAAAAACATTCCCCAAAAAGCCATATGCAGTATCCTTCCGTCCTTTATCTAAATTTCTTCCTTTTTCCTTTGTCAGCATGTTTGGGGAACAAAACGTTCCTAATATCCCAGAGGGCGTCACAATACCCCGATGGTTCCATAAATATTTGGAGGCCACGACACCTACTGAAGGCCAACGAAATGTTCCTCCCCCAGCTACACTAGTCATTCCTCCCCTCCAAGAGCAGATAATTTCGCCAAGATCTGCTAGGACTTCCGTGCTATAGGAGGGAAGCCATTCCCTGGGAACGAAATATTCGTAGAAGCTGGGAATTGGCTCAAGGAGACCAAGGACTTATTCGTAATCATTGAAGTAGAGGACAGAAGGAAGGTTCAGTTAGCTGCCTGGCTATTGAAGGAAGAAGCCTCATTTTGGTCGGAAGTCACTCAAGCTGGACCTCCGATGGACACTTGGGGAGATTTTAAATAGAGGTTCGAAAGGAAATGTCTTTCCCAAGATGAAAGCAGCATGCAGATGGAGAGATTCTCAGCACTCAAACAAGGAACTTGACAGTAAAAGAGTATGTGAATAAACTCAACCAACTAGTAAAGTTCGGTCTACAGTTGGTGGATACGCCACACAAAAGGGCTTTGCGGTTTGCTAAAGGGCTGAATGAGCCTCTACATGGTTTAGCCATGTCCCATATTCCAATGAGGGTCACTTTTGAAAAGCTTGTCGATATGGCCCTAATGCATGAGGAAGACAAGAGAGAAAAGAAGTCCAAGGAGACGTCGCAAAATAGGAAGGTGTGGCCCAAGAAGGGGCAGCAGCTGCAACAACAACAACAGAAGAAAGGAGGGAAAAATGATAAAGGCAAAGATAAGAGAAAATTCCACCATTGTGGGAAGGAAGTTCATCTAGTTAAAGACTGTAAGCGAAGGAAGAACTCTTGCTACCACTGTGGAGAAGCCGGACACTTTGCTAAAGAGTCCCCGAAGAAACCAGGACCACAGGGACAAGGTCAAAGGGCAGGAAATTCTAGAGGGCAGGTGCATGCTCTCGAGACCAATGCTCCTGATAGAGGTAAAAAAAATTCTGTGGAAGGTTTAATTTCTCTTTCAAACCATCTTATTAGAACATCTTTTGATTCTAGTGCCTCACATTCATTTATATCAAGGTCTGTAGTTGAATCTCTACACTTAACTACTAGTATTAGTTGTTTCTAACCCCATTGGTGGTTCGGCTCATTTATCTATGATTTGTTGTGGTTTGAAAATATCCGTATTGGACATCGAGTTTGAATGTGACGCGTATGTTCTCGGGTTTATGGGCTATGGATTGATTCTAGGAATGTATTGGCTTACCACGTATGGTGCCATTCTGGATTGTGAGAAGAGGGTTGTTAGGCTTCTGACTTGTCATGGGAGAACCCTCGAGTTTTCTTGTGACCTACGAGGGTCGGTTATGCTTAGTTTCCTAGAGTCTCTTGATGCATTTATCGACGATCTGCAATATGTTCCAGTAGTCCAAGATTTTTTCGATGTTTTTGATGAGGTTCAGGGTTTACCTCCGAGGCACGAGATCGACTATCGTATATATTTGGTGGACAATGCAAAGCTAGTTGCATTGCTAGTCCGCCATATGGCTCCAAGGGGAAAGGAGGGAGCTGAGTAAGCAAGTAGGGGAGCTACTTGAGAAAGGGTGTATAAGACGAAGCATATTTGAATGGGGTGCTCCTGCAGTATTCGCGAACAAGGCGGATGGTTTGCTTCGTTTGTGTGTTGACTATAGAGAGCTGAATAAAATCACTAAGAAGAATACACACCCACTTCCGAGGATTGATGATTTATTTGATCAGCTTGTTGGTGCCTCGGTATTTTCTCAATTAGACTTGGCCACGGGGTTCCATCAGTTAAGGGTGGCTGAGGATAACATAGGTAAGACTGCCTTTAGGACTCCGGACGGTTTCTTTGAATGGCTAGTTATGCCTTTTCGGCTGACGAATGAACCCGCCTATTTTGTTGATTTGACGAGTAGGGTATTTTGGGAGTTCCTAAATAAATTTGTTATAGTCTTTGTTGATGATATTTTGATCTTCTCAAAGAGCGAAGAAGAGCATGTCCAGCGTTTGAGAGAAGTTTTGAAAACTCTTCGTGATCATCAGCTTAAAGAAAAATTCACCAAATGCCATTTTGGGAGAAAAGAGGTGAGATTCTTAGGGCATGCGGTCTCTAAAGAAGGGATAGTTGTAGATCCCGCGAAGGTGGTTGCAGTGCAAGATTGGCAGGTTCCTAAAAATGCAATCGAAGTGAGAGGCTTTCTTAGGTTAGCAGGTTACTGTAGGAAGTTCATTAAGGACTTCGCAAAGCTATCAGCCCCGCTTACCAAACGAACGAAAAAGAACTTGGCATTCTCACGGAATATAGACTTTGACGTTGCTTTCCAACGACTGACGAGGGCTCTGACAACAGCCCCAGTCTTGACCTTGCATGACAGGAATAAAGTGTTTACTGTTTACACTGATGCGTGTGGTACAAGGCTTGGTGCGGTTCTAATGCAATAAGAGAAAATAGTGTGTTATGGGGGTAGACAATTGAGGGCTCATGAAAAGAACTACCCTACCCATGATCTAGAGCTAGTTGCCATAGTGTTTGTGTTAAAGACGTGGCATCATTATTTACTTGGAGAGAAGTTCGAGTTATACACCGGTCATAAATCTCGCAGAAGGATCTAAATTTAAGGCAACAGCGGTGGATGGATATTCCATCTTCTAATGATTTTGAGATTACTTATACCCCTAGCCAGGGTAATGTGGTGTCAGACGCACTAACTAGGCAGAGGGTGGCCCTAAGTACTCTGTTTGTGGAAAGAAAAAACTTGGGAGTTTATATCAGCTTTTGATTTTAGACCCTCCATCGAGATTTTGCTTGATTTGTTTGCATCCTTGGAGATACGACCGACTCTTATGGACCAGATAGGAGCTTCACAATAAGGTGACCCACAGATTCTAGGCATCATGGATAAGCTCAGAAGAGGGGAGACTTCTAGTCACCTCAGCATATATGCTATAGATGAAAATGGGTGGTTGCGACGAGATGGAAGGCTTTGTGTTCCTCAAACTGGAAGCTTGATAAAGGCAGTCCTAGAAGAAGCCCACCATTCTAAGATGACCATTCATTCAGGTGGTGATAAGATGTGCAGAGACATGAAGAGGGTTTTCTTTTAGGCTGGGATGAAGAAATATGTGATCGAATTTGTTTCTCAATGTTTAGTTTGCCAGCAAGTCAAAGCTGAGCAAAAGAAGCCTGGTGGATTACTTCATCCGTTGGAGGTTCCGCAGTGGAAATGGGAGAGCGTCTCTATGGATTTCATAGATGGTTTGCCTTGGTTGAAGAATGGAAACACCAGTATCTGGGTTGTGGTAGATAGACTCACTAAGAGCACTCACTTTATTCCAATTAAGAGTAAGAGGACGGTACCATGGTTAGCATCAATTTATGTCTGAGAGATAGTTCGTCTTCATGGAGTACCTTCCATCATTATGAGCGATCGTGACCCCATCTTCACCAGTGAATTTTGAAGGAGCTTGCAAGAAGCATTAGGTACACCGTTGTGTTTGAGCACCGCTTATCATCCTCAGATCGATTGACAGACAGAGAGGGTGAACATGAGTCTTGAAGATCTTTTGAGGCTATGTACCCTAGACTTCGGAGGGACTTAGGAAGAGCATCCTACTTTAGAAGAGTTTTCCTATAATAACAATCATCAAGCTAGCATCGGCATGGGACCCTTCGAAGAATTGTATGGACGACCTAGTAGATCACTAACTTGTTGGTGGGAGTCTACAGAAAGATTATTACCTAGACCAGATATGATTAGAGAAACGTCCGAAAAGATTGACCTTATTCAACGGCGGATGAAGACAGCTCAAGATAAGCAGAAATCTTATGCAGACAATAGAAGGACTGACCTTGAATTTGAAGTAGGAGACTTGGTTTTTATCAAAGTGTCACCTCTGAGGAATATGTTTCGTTTCGGCTCAGTTGGGAAGTTGGTACCTAGGTTTGTGGGACCATTTTCCATAACTGAGAGGATTGGCCAAATGGCCTATAGAGTAAAACTCCCAAACAATCTATCTGGAGTTCATGATGTTTTCCACATTTCCCGTCTACGGAAGTGCCTGCATGACACCGCAGTAATCATTGATCCGAGTGTGTTGGAAGAAGTCGAAGTGGAATGGGAGGCAACCGTCAGGCGAGCCCCTACCCTTATTTTGGGATGAGAAGTTAGGAAGCTACGCAATAAAGAGATCAAGTTGCTAAAGGTTCAATTGGGAGATACCCAAAGGATGCGACTTGGGAGACCGAAGTCAAGATTCATGCTTCGTACCCTTTTCTTTTCGAGGTATGTTCTTAACTCCTTTTTCCAAAGCTTTATCTGTACTTGTTTCTATCATTTGAGTATGTCCTATCACTATATTTTCGACCTTTAGATAGGAATCCTATGGATGTAAATATGTGTTTGAGACATGTTATGATTGATGGATGCAAGTGTTTGCTAGTGGTTGCCTGTGGATGCATATAAACATGCATTAGGCACTAGATTGGCTCAATCACTCTCATAATGCATATGGATGTGTGTGCATTTTCTTTTCTTTTATGGATGGAAATGGATGAACTACCATATGGATGTTGCATTTGGACGAATGAGTGTGCACACATACAGAGCTTACATGTTATAATAGGCTTATTTGCATACATAATGGATTCATGACACTAACATACATTGCATTAACAAGGTTAACTGAATCAGTAGATTGCCTGATCTTTGCATTAGTATTGGAACATATGCACACACATTTACATATATTCATGTAAGCATTAAAAATCCTTAAGGACAATGGATGCCAATGATTGATGGATGAGTAGATGGATGATGGATGGTAGGATATGCATTCTTCTCAACTTGGAGATTTCGGGGACGAAATCCTTTAAGTAGGGGGCAATGTAACACCTCGTAATTTTGTTAACATTAAAGAGGATAAATTAAATAATAATTAATTGAATATTAAGAATTAAGGGAAATAGACTATGTCATTACGTCCGTCTTGAAATTCTGGTCAGGATGGATGCCTAGTTTGCATGAAACGGGTAAAATTGAAGAACTTACAGACGATAAAAGTTTGAAAATCAAACTAGGTATAACTGGCGCACTTCACAAGTGCGCCAAGGAAATTTTACATTGGCGCACCTATAAAGTGCGCCCAGAATAGTTTTTGGGTATTCGGGCCTTTTTCCAAGTGGAGGCGACCCACAACCTGATTCACCCTAGGGCTTATGTGGCAGTCAGTTACAGATGGTTCTGCAGTTATAAATATACATCAATTCTCTTGTTTTCTCCACAAAGAATCAGTGGCGGCCAAACTTTGCCAGCGTGTGAATTGAATTGGATCTGTTATCTTCCTCTATAACCTAAGGCAAATCAAATCCAAAAATCCAAGATCCATTCTTTCTCTATTCTCTAAACCTAATGCTGTGAGTTTCTAGTTATTTTTAGGTTTAAATGAATAGAAGTAAACTATGAAAGACTATGATTTAGATACGTTGTAAACCTTGAACCTATGCTATTATCATATCCTATGCTATGTCATGATAGATCTATTTCTCTTTATCCAATTCAATCGTTATTATTCGACTATATTATTATTGTGGATCTTGGTTTGTAACTATATTGTGGTTAAAATAAATCTGTTAATTTGGATAGTTATATCATTGGATAGATCTAATCATTTATGTAAATCATGAGCATATGTCACCTTGAATTGTTTAGGATTGGATTTAAATCTTTATCTTAACTGTAACTTCTATGACATGTTATGATGTGGATTTGTGTAGATCTATTTCTAAGCTAGTAGATCTAATTTATGTGGACATTGAAACTGTTAGTCAGATATAATTTATCACCTTATATTATCATGTTAGATCTAAATCGATTGGGCATCTAAATTGCAAATTTAGATCTTACTATGCTTATTGTGACATCATAGTTATGTTAGAATCAATTGACTGTCATTGGTTCATCAGTTTTATGTCCACCTTGTTATGTTGACAATTTCATGTCCATGCCAGTATGTATGTTCACCTTATTATCATGTTATTTTATGTTTATGCCAAGATAATCACTTTGTTTATATTACCATTATTTTCCTTATTATCGTTTATGACTAGGCTATCGTCTAGCCTAGGCATGCTGCGAATTATGTGAGGGCCCTAGTTAAGGAATGGGAAAAAGTGTTAATACTGGCATAATTTGGATATGAACATTTTTGGACATATAATTCAAATTATTGGGTAAAACGGGTATTAACACATATAAAATGAAAGGATTAATTAATTGGTTAATTAATTTAAAATGGAATGTCTAGTAATTACAATTAGGAATTGTAATTGTACTTACGACACGAGGCTAGGTTGCATTAGAGGTGGAAGTCTCCCCGGACCCGACCAACATATACAACAGCCACTAATGTTGAACATAATGTGGGAGGTCTAAGTACGCAAATACGAATCGGGCTAAGACACGAGGTTAGGCCCAACTGTGGAATAAGACTGCCTGGACCCGACCGACAATCCAACATCCACACGTTGAAGGCCTAATGTGGGAGGTCTATCCCATTATAAACCATAAACGGACATGGTAATGAATTGGACTACTTAACCAAATTTAATCCATAGGGATTGTAGGATATTGAACTAAGGTTAGGGTCAAGTAAATTGATTGAAATAGTGGATGGGTTGAGTAAATCCGGAGGGGGTCAGTAATATATACATATATAGGCCCATGAACTTAACCCGATAAACTTATGTAATTAAAGACATCTAGTGGTATACATAATTAGGGAAAATAATAAAGTTGTGTAATTAAAGACACCTTTTAGGGTAAGTATAACTGAATAGGACAATGTAATTAAAGTCACCTAGTGGCATACATAGTCAGTGAAAAACCTAGTGGGGGATACAAGACAAAGGGGAGAGCTAGTATCATATTGTGTGGGACCTATTTCAGTCAGTAACCCAGAGTAGGTAACAAATTAAGTACTCTGTACTAGGCGGAGAAGGGGCACGCTTACCGATTGATTGTAAGAGATCTAAACGCGATGGACAGTTTGGGCGGCGCAAACCGACCGGGTCTTAGGTGTGCATGGGCCGGGCAGAAGGGGATAAGACGACCATGACACCAGCAGATGTGGTTGTGCACATCTTGGGAAATGAAGGGTTGCCACTTTAGGAAGTGATACCTCCTATTGTGGGGCCAGCACATGGTATCTACGGAGTAGGGAGCCGGTCGATTAGGGTAGTGGTTAGGGAATATTTTGTACATATGCCCTGAGTCTACCACCTTATAGTAGAAGGGATCATCTCATTTCTGGTTATACTAGTAATAGAGCAGAGTAATGATTAGAGAAGTGTATACACCTTACCTTTTCTACCTTGTCACACCTGTCATTTATGTAGTGATCTATCTTATCCACTTTATATTCCTATCATGTTGCTTTTATTTATTTACTGGCTTAAACTAACTAGACTCGCCAGACTTCATGTCTGACCCTTTTGTTTCTCCTTCTTTCTTCCATCCCCCCCCCCCCCAAGGTTCTCTGGGAGGAAACACTCAGGCTTAGTCAGGACTCAAATATCATTTTGCTAGGAGCTACTTCTGAAGTATGGCTCAAGTTCTTGTCTATACTATGACTTAACTCTTTCAATTAAGGAATTATGTTTTTATATTCTTATGTACTCGGATGATGCAAGACAGAAGTTATTTTATTGTAATGGTTTTTATGACTTATGATATTGTGGACCACGGTATTATGTTCTACGTTAAAATAAAAGTTCTGCTGTTATCTTATTTATATCTTTCTTGTAATTATTCTGTGTCTGTTTACCTATAACGCTTCATGAAACCTAATGCATTCCCTTAGTGAGTGACATTAACGGACGTGGGGTGTCGCATTTTCCCTTGTCTTTTCCAGAATCAGATGGTCCTCCGTCTTTAAGCATGTTGATGTTGAGAATGTGTTTCTCAGAAGTTGCATCCTCTTCCCGCAGAAACCTATCTGCTTCAAGGTAGAATTATCTAGATTTTGCGGTGAATCCCGGTACAAAGATATTTTGAATTCTGAGTTATCCAAGATACCAGATGCCGCTGCCATCAGTACCATCGACGGTTCAGGGCGATCAACTGATGCTACTGCAATGTTGAATCTTTCCAGGAATGAACGCAGAATTTCTCCGGGCCTCTCTTGATTGTAGTGAGTGACATGACATTCTTGGGTCGTGCGATGTGGTCCCAAAATTGTTTAATAAACCATGCGACTAACATGTTCCAGTTGTTGATCGTTTTAATTTCTAGTTGTCGAATCGACATAGTGGCTATATCGGTCAGAAAGAGGGGAAAACATTTTTCCATGACGTTTTCCGATGCCATTTGAACTTCCATATGACGCTTGTTGCGCATCAAATGCATGGTAGGATCTTTTCTACCGTTGTAGGGCTCCAGGTGTGGAAGTTTAAAATCTGGTGGATTGCAGGAATTCCTGATTGTCTACGTGAATGGATTGTGATTGACGTCATCCACATCATTCTGATAAGTGTGGCCTCTCGAGAGGCGATGAAAGAGATTGGCGAGCCGATCGCCTTCAAAAAGTTGTTGCAGATTGCCAATACCAAAGCTGGTGCCCCCAGTGTTGAGCGTAAGAGAAGGAGGAACCTGTTGGTGAGCCGTTGTGTGGGGATCGTGACTCGCAGCTCAAGGGGGGCGACCCGACCCGGTCGTGGGTTAAGGAAGCCAGTTCATGAGCCGGGGGGCGAGATGATCGGGTTCTAGAGCCCCATCACGAACCGCTTCTTGCTGCTGAGCGTGAGCTTGCATTCATATGTTCATCTGAACTGGAGTTGAAGTAGGTCGAACCTGACCATTTCCGAGAGTGAGGGGATTGCCCCAGATTTCATGTGATGCACGAGCCGCTTCCGTGGCTTCATTTCTAGCAAGTTGAATATTTATAATCGATTAAATTGAAACTTAGATTTAATAGATATGAACTCTATTAAAAAGGTGATTTGAATCTTTCAGAATAAAATTTAGCAACCCAACTTGGATACCATTTTGAAATGGATTCCACTTAAGAATTTATTGTTTAAAGTTTAAATTGATTTGAAGTAAAATTGTTAAATCCAAAATGTTAATATAAAGATTTTGAAATAATGATATTTGGGACAAGAATGTGAAATCAAATGTGATTTCATAATGAACTGTTTTGTAAATACAAAATGTGTACCTTGAATTTAATATAATATAATAGTTTGATTTACGATTTATGAACTTAATCAAATAATGAACTGAGTTGAATTACGATTCATGTTATTGAAATATTTGAATATAAATATTTGAATAAGAACCAATATTGTTATTATTTAATTTTAATATTTTTAAAATGATTTTAAACATAAATGACCACGATGTGAAATAAGTGTTTGGTTATTAAAGAGATCGGGGCCGGATATTGTCATACTCTCTGCCAATACTGCGAACCACTTTAACAACTATGCACGTGGTGAAGAATCCAAAATGAAATAGATTGGTTTAGCGAATGCTACTGGAATGAAGCAAGAGAACGGTGATGGATAGCCTTGACCTTTGGATCATAATTAAAATGACTAAAACATGAACTTTAATGTGATTAAGTGAGGTCGCTCTCCTATCACACGTACTTCTTCGATACCATCTCTATTTCTTTGTGATTCATTTATGGCCCCTTTGATTATGAGAGTGTGGTGGGCGGTAGCTGCCAGTATGCATTACCACTGGTCTGGGTTGCAACTGGTAGAATCCTACCTTGGGTATTGCCTTGTGTGCATTGTCATATTATCATAATTTGGCCCCCAACAATTTGATTTGTACCATGCCTATGGAGTGCCCTCTGTTAGCCGTTAGTTTACGGTGAACTTTATGCTATATGTATAGGCCACGGTATTATAAACGGCATAAGGGTAATAATGGTAATTCTATTTATGCTATTTTCAATAGTATATTTAACCATAGATGCTATTATTGAACATGTTACTTGAGCATTTCATCAAAAGTTGATTTATTATTGAACATGTTAACCCTAACTCGAGTTTTTTTTTTCTTGACTTGATGCTCGAGTCAGACCGATGAGTCCAGCCTTGGTGATTCATCTTTTAAGTGTTTGAGATCCATTAGAGATTGAACCTATTATCTATCTTCTGCTGCTACCTTGGTGATTCAGTTATTCCATTTCTATAGTTTGTTTATATACAAGGTTGTTATGTATCCGAGATTTCCTAATGTTTTAAATTATGACTTTGATATTTTATGTAATTTATTTAGAGAATTTGTAACTAGTAGCTTTATGAACTACTAAGTTATTTATTCCGCTGTGAGTTATTTTGTATTTTGTATTTGTGCTTTGTCCATGTTATGTGATTTAATTTTATTAAACCTTATAGTTAAACAATTGCTTTTCTGAACGATTTGAGTTGGTTTCATTATTGACTAAAATGGTAAGAAAAAGCGTGATGTTACAGTAATAATGACACTTTTTAGTGTAAAATAGAAAATGATACTGGCTCCTCGAATTCCTTGATTTACACTGGTCTTTATGCCTAAATTTTTGATCTTTTTCTTTATATCTAAACTTTTTCTGTACTATTATCCTTTGTTTAAAACCCCTTTCTGATAATCATCTAGGCCTAAAGTTAGTTTTTTTTGGAGTCCATATCCTAAATTTTCGTCTTCAAACCTTTTTCATTGTGGCCTTCTTATGCGGTCATGAGTTTGTAAGAAGTAACCGTCTTTGTTTCAAATAATTTCCTTTGACCAAAATAGGTTGATACTTGTAAAGCCACCATCGCCCTTTCTATGTTTTCGTCTTTTTGCACTCTTCCCCATAAAAATTAATAAACATAGCATAAATCTATTGATTTCCTTGAGATTTTAATGTCTGCTTGCTCCATTACTCCCCTTCTGTCTGTCCCGTGGTTTCTGTCTTCCTTTCTTTTATTTCTTTAACAAATACTTCTAGTCACTGTCATTTAATTACTTCAGCGGTTTTGCTGGTGGTTGTGCAGTTCATTGAGATGAGGCTGGTCTCGGATTCTGAGAGAATGACAATGAATATCTGTAATTTCTGCAGTTATTATTATGGTTAACATAAACGAAACGATTTCATTACTTTGATTTTGGTAACCCTACCTACAGTCCATTTTGTCGCGAGTTTATAATATTTGATTTTGATAACCCTACATGAACGGAACGGTTAACATGACTCTGATGTGTTCAAAAAGGTTTTTTTAAAATAAAAAAACAGATAGGCGTTTCCTCTTGATAGAAAGGTTCAAAAATAATAGAAATGATTTTCCTACCTAGAAACAATTTTCTTTTTAAAGTTTTGTAGTTTACAATATTTTATTTCTTGCTTCCTTTTTAAATTTAAAGAAAGCCACAAAACACCTTGCAACGTATCTTTGGTTGATTTGGTATCTCGGCTAATAAACCGGATTAGAATTTCACTTTGCAGTCAACTCTCTAGCGAGTTAAGAAATTTTCTGAAATTGGGATTGAATATGCCAACAAGAGGATAGAAGGAGCATTTTAATTTCTTTGTTCAAATATTAAGCTTGCTAATGTGGATATGGTTCGGGATTTTAAATAACATATGTCTAAGGGGGCTGATACATAATTTTATCATGGTATATAAATTCTTAATTATGTTAGTGTATAAATAATTTAATAATGTGTTAGTAAATGTTGTTATGGTTGGATTTGTGTTTCGTGTTGGTGATGTTTAATACTTTAAAAATATTGAAACCACAACTAAGACCAAAACTCTCAAAATTACTGAAATAGTCTGTACTCCCTAAGCGATCAAAACTCTTTTGGAGCTTCCTTAATTCTAGCGAGTTGCTGCTTCTTGTTTTCTTTAAAATTTTCATTTCGAAATTAGAAAAACAAGAATATAAACACATAGATGATGTTTCATTTATTCCCATAAATTTGAGCTTTTCATTTTCATTATGTATTAAAAAAAGGTGTGGCGTAGGACAACGGGGGATGGAGTGGATGGCGTAGAAGGATACGAAAGGTGCGAGAAATGGATAAAGGGAAAATGAAATGACAAGAAATAAAAAAAATTGTTTTCAATTGTATATGTTATAACCATCATTTGAATTGATAGTTTTTGGCAATCCAATGCATTTCATCATTGAAAAATTCAAAATTGTTAGTCAAATAGGCCCTTAACTTTCATAAAACTTCATCCTGCTAATCTACACTCAATTTTGTTTGTAGTTGTTATATTTTTCTTTCAACATCAGACAAAATACATATGTTGCCGCTGTGTATGTATATGTATGTATGTATGTGTGTGTGTATATACATACATATATATATATATATATATGAAAAAATTATTTAGACATAATTTATGACACAAAATCTTCTTCTTTTGTGTTTAATTTTTTGTTCAAATAATCAACACACACACACATATACATACAAACACATGAGCGTAACGGCTCGCGCTTCGTGCGTGATAATAGCACGCTCTTCACATGTATTTTTTTCTACAACTAGTTTATAGTTATAGTTAACAATTTATTTGATAGATCATGTTTTTATGTAGTTTTATGATATGATAGTTTGATAGTATTTGTAGATGAATGTATTGTGGAGAAATTTTAATTCAAGACTACTCAAATAAAAAATCCCCAACGCCACGGAAAACGAGATCGTGGTAGTAGTGCAAAAACAACCAATCAAACAATTTCAATCATATCCATGACAATCACAATCACCAAACAATGGAAATAATAGAGCAATAACGAGAAACTAAATCACATGGGGATTAATAGTGGTTCCACCGCCTTGTCAGTGTACGTCCACTTTGAGAGAGAAACCTTTATTAATATCAATTAAAAAGTACAAGAGATTGATTACAATGATCAAATTTACTAGAAAATTTTGATTTTGTGGAGAAAGGAATTGAAGAAGATTAAGATTGCCTAAACCCTAATTACAATAAACTTGAACTAATCTCTTGATTTTGTTGTACCTCCTCCTTTTGGATCCAATGTAGCTTATATAGACATAGGGAAGTACATGGAAATTCCCAAAATTTCCTCTAGATCTGAAATATCCGAAATATCCTCCAGATCCTAAATATCCTTCAGATCCTAAATATTCTCCAGATCTGAAAATATCCTCCATATCCTAAATATTCAAAATATCCCGAAATATCCTCCTCAATCTAACACATAGTATCGCATACTTCAACACTCCACCTCGATACTATATCCATTTACATCACAAACTTCAATGCACCCATGCATTTCCTTCTATCTTCAATCAAGAAAGCTTGAATGTTTTCCCAATGAACTCCGACATAGCCGCCGCCCATTGCACTTCACTAACGAGTTCAGGCATAGCCCCCACTCGTCAATGAAGTGTTGAAACATCCAACTCCTAAATCAGTCTCACCAAAAGATAATGTACTCGAGAGTGAAAACGAGTACTTACCATGAAGACAGAACACCAACCTCTCACTGGTACTCTTCTACATCCAAGTTTCTCTCTCAACTATGCCACCACGTGGCACCTAGCATCTCACCAAGCGAATTAAGTTCGAGCAATGTTCGAATTTTCCAATCGGCAATGCCTTAGTGAATATGTCCGCCGCGTTATCCTTTGTGTGCACTTTCTGAAGGCATACTTGCTTGTCTTCGTCCATGGCTACTAGAAATGACTCTCTCACTTCAATATGCTTCGTTCGTGAGCTAAATGCCAAATTCTCTGCCAAATGTATAACACTTTGGCTATAACATCGAACATCGATACTCTCATGTTCCAAACCCAAGTCACACAATAGTCGCTTCAAATAGAGTGCCTCCTTTGCCGCTTCTACAGTGGCTATCAACTCCGCCTCCGTAGTGAATAAAGCAACTACGGTTTGCAATCTCGATCTCCAACTAATGGTCGTACCACCTAGTGTGAAGACATACCCGGAAGTTGATTTCCTCCGATCCCTATCACCGGTGTAGTCTGAGTCACAATAACCAACTCACTTGCAACTCAATCCATCACTACCACCAAAAACAAGGCCATGAGATGATGTGCCTTTCAAGTATCTCAATATAGCCTTCACAGCTTCCCAATGCGATTTCCCTGGATTAGCCATATACCGACTAACCACCCCGACGGCTTTTGCAATATCGGGTCTTGTACGCACCATGGCATACATCAAACTTCCAACCGCACTAGCATATGGTACCTTTTCCATATAAGCCTTGTCTTTCTCCTCGATAGGTGATTCCTTATTCAAAAGTTTTATATGCAAAGGTAAAGGTGTATTTAACTCCTTTGCATCCTCCATGCTAAACCGGTAAAGCACTTTCTTAATGTACTCCTTTTGAGTCAATCTCAACTCAAAACGCTTTCGATCTCTTTCAATTTCCATGCCTAAGATTTTCCTTACTTCTCCAAGATTTTTCATTTCGAACTCCGCCTTTAATTTTTCTTTCAACTTGTTGATTTCTGCCTTGTCCTTAGAAGCAATGAGCATATCGTCCACATACAAGAGTAAATACACCCAACAATCATTTCCTAACCTCTTGAAGTAAACGCAAGCATCCTTGATGCTTCGATGGAAGCCACTTTCAAGCATGAAATGATAAAATCTCTTGTACCATTGCCTAGATGATTGCTTCAAACCATATAGTGATTTCTTGCAAACTAGTTCTGACTTACCTTCTACAACAAACCCTTTCAGTTGATCCAAGTAGATGTCTTCATCCAAGTCTCCATGTAAAAAGGCTGTTTTCACATCTAGTTGCTCCAACTCCAAGTCATAAATAGCAACTAATGCAAGTAATATCCGAAAGAAGTATGCCTCACAACCGGTGCGAAGATCTCATCATACTCCTTTCCTTTCTTCTGTGCAAACCCCTTAGCCACTAGCCTAGCTTTGTATCTTCCATCGTCCTTCACCTTATATATCCATTTGCACCCAATAGTATGGTTTCCTTGAGGAAGTGAAACCAACTCCCAAGTATGGTTCTTCATCAATGATTGCATCTCTTCCTCTATGGCGCAAATCCACTTCGATCTATCACTTGAATCCATGACATCATCAAGGTCCATCGGCTCAACTTGGACTACATGAAGAGCATAGTCCAAATTCTCACAAAAGCTAAGATAGTTCAAATCACCATATCTTTCGGGTGGCCTTATAGCACGACGACCAACCCGAGTAGCAATGCCATCACCTGGTCTTTCTTCAGCCCCACCTTGAACTGAATCCTCTCTAGGCTTGTGCACATCAACAACACTACTGGAGGAATCTTGTGGACTATGTGATGTAACATCAAACAGCATTCACCTCGCAAGCACCTCCAACAACTCTACTCTCTCTTGGCCTGAAAGTGGGAATAACTTCCTTCTCCTTTGATTCACCATGAACCAAATCCAAAACATCCGATGAGCCTTCGTTCTCCTTGAACATAACCGACTCATCAAAAGTATCATGAGGAGAAACCATAGCAATCTTCGTTTCCGGATTCCAAATCTGATAACCTTTGACACCATCCATATAACCGAGAAAAATCCCTTTGAAAGCTCTAGGTGAGAGCTTATCATTTCCTGGATCATGCACATAAACGGGACTGCCAAATACACGAAGATAACTCAAGTCAATGCTCTTCGCCTTCCACACTTCTTTCGGAATTTTGTTATCAATAGCCGAGCATGGAATCCGATTAATAATATGCACCACGGTTGACAAAGCTTCGGCTCAAAATCCCTTAGACAAACCCAATGTCAATCTCAAGCATCGAGCTTTCTCTAGTAGAGTTCGGTTCATTCTCTCCGCCATTCCATTAGATTGCAGATCTGTAACACCCCACCTCCGCTAGGGTCACTCACAAAGGGAATGCCCTAGTTTTGGAGGGGTATTATCTAGTAAACAGGCACAGAGATAAGACAAGACAGAACATAGATAAAATAGCGTGTATAAAGCAGCGGATATAAACTTTAAAACCAAATCTCATTACTGAAAAATAGAGTCAAAACCTCTTACATCAAAATGCCAAGTCATTATTTCATTACATCAAGTTCTAAAGAAGCAAAGTACTTAAAACAACATAAGTAAAATATTATCCCCCAAAAAGTGCATGAGTGCTGCCATAGCAAAGCTCAAGACCAAACCGTACATGACCTGTCAGAAAGCAAGCAAAGTCCAAGCTAAGAGCTAAAGTTTCCTCCCTGAGAACCTGGGGGGGAAACGAAAAACAAAGAGGCAAAAGAAAACGGGTCAGTCAAAAAGACTGGTAAGCCCTAGTGACTATCAGCATAGAAACTAGTAAAGTAAACAAGACATGAATAAACTGAAATTAAAATTAGGAATGATGATAAGTCTGACATGATAACTAAGCTAACAAGATAACTCAAGCCTAACTTTGCGTATTCAAGGTTCGCCATACCAACTATACCGGAATACTAATCCCGTGTCAACTATAAATCAAGAAATAATCCCTTGGCCCAATATCGTGAAGCGACCCAATTCGGGGTCCAACGGTATGATCTAATCGATCGGCTCCCTACAAGTCTAGCTCGTCGTGTGTCTGTGTCATACGGCCCTATCACGAATGTAGTCACCTGTGCTTGGTCCACCATAGGGTGTATCAAGCCCTAGGGTGCCAACCACCGACACGAATCAAGAATGCACAGATAATCCTACTGATGCCCAATGCCTGCTTTTTCAACTCCGGACTAAGTGCACGACCCTAGTCCGCCTGAACCTACAATGGCGCACCAACTCAGCCGTCGTTCTGGTCGCTTACAATCAGCCCAGCAATCGTGCCCCACCCTGCCTAGTCCCAGGGTACTGTGATACATCTAGTGGGTTACTGCTGAAAAGGACAGCGTAACTAGGGTTTCGTTCAGTAGGTTAAGTTGTCATTTAAAATCGAGACTTAACCCCATCTACGTGTCATGTCAAATTGACTAAGTGTGTCGTTCTAGTTCAAGACTTAGTCCTAAGAATCATGTGTCAGGTTGGTTAAGTGTGTTCAAGTGGTTCATGACTTAACCCTATCAAATCAACGTGTCAAATTGGTTAAGTATATTCAAGTGGTCCATGACTTAACCCTATCCAGTGGCACTCATTTACTTAATGCACCCCTAACCTCTCACATTAGACTTGGTTATGGTTACTGGATGTGCAGGGCGGGTCCGGGCAGTTTTACACCATAACCTAGTCTAACCTCGGGTTTCGAGTGCGATATGACCAACTACTCACATTGGGTCCTATTGTTTGCAGTTACTGGATTCGCCGGGTGGTTCCGGGCAGATTTATATTGCAAACTCAACCCAACCTCGTATTGGCCACGTTCAAGTTATCTAAGTGTCATGTCCCAAATTCATATTTTCAAGTATAATTTCATGTCAAGTTCATGTTCCTATCCAAGCTCAAGTTATAACGATATTCATGTTTTCAAGTTCATACTAAATTCAGGTTTTCCTAAACTACCCAAATTGCATCCCCAACGCTCGTGAATTCGAATCAAGGCAATAGATGTAACTAGGGAATAACATAACAAGGATGGGTATAAAGTGGCAAAGGTGATTTCAAGGCAAGCATGGTGTAACTTGAGATATGATCATAACATCACTGGCATATGAAATAGGGTGATAAACATAGCAATAAATGACATAAGATGATAATCCTAAACTTGTGACTAGCAATAGTTTCAACATCACAACATCACAGGCATGTTAAAATAATGATAGGGTTTTGGTTATGACATGAACAGGCCCCTAAATCAAGTTCTTATTAGTATTCCACAAATCAAGGTTCAATATGAATGGTACTAGGTTCAAGGTGAATAAATCTAGGGTGAACAAGAGTAGATCTAAAATAATAGATCAAAAAGGAATAGTCATAGATCAAAGATATACAAGAGTAGGTCTCAAGTAGTTATCATGTTTATGTTCAACTTCAATTTACACATGTCCATATTAAGTTTAGAGTTTAGATCTAAGAGTAACTGGGGCTTACGGATCGTGGTTTTTGAGAACTAAGAACAGAAATTGTCGTAGGATCGTTGTTGAGATGTTCATCTATTCCCTTGAATTGTTGTAGAAACGTTGGCCTTCGATTTGGATCTAGTTTGAATGTTTAAGCATCAAGTTGGAGGCGGCGGCCATGGTTCAAGAGGAGACTTAGCAGCATAATGGTGTTAGAAAGATTTGTTGTGGATTAGCCAAGGTCTTAGGGTGTTTTTATAGTTGCAACAACTAGATTAGGCCATAGGATAAACCCTAGAATCGATATGAACCGCCAAAAATCGTCACAGGCCCTCAAACAAGCCAACAGGGTCAAGCATGAGCAACCAGGCCCAAACCAGGTTCGGGGACCAGGTCGACACCCAAGTCGACTGCGCAGTCGACCTGGTCCTGGGGGTGTCAACTGCCCAGTCGACTCCCCAGTCGACCTAGGGTGCTGGGCGGGAAATTTTCCGCCCAGTCTGTTTGGGTTTTGAAATTCGAATTTGAACTCGAATTCGAACTGTTTTGAACTCTGAAAATTTCTGAAACTTTGGGGAGCTATAACTTGGTCATACGGACTCCGATTTTCGAAAACTAGGACTCAATTTCATGCAGAATTCCGAGACGAACGCAATGGCACAACCCGTTTCCCTTGTTTCTTATTTTAAAATTTAATTCTGCCTAGATTTATGGTTTTAGCACGTTATCAAAATACGGGTTGTTACAAGATCTCCCGGTGTAGTGAAATGCCTCTGAATACCATGATGCTTGCAAAAATTCAGAAATTCTCCGAAAACATATTCGCCCCCATTATCCAACCTAAGAACCTTTAAAGTCTATCCACTCTCATTCTCAACAAGAGCCTTCCATTCTTTGAATCTTGCAAATGCCTCCGACTTGGCCTTCATTACATACACCCAAACCTTTCGAGAAAAATCATCAATGAAAGGAATATAATATCTTGCTTCTCCCAAAGAAGCTACGGGCGCTGGTCCCCAAACATCCATGTGCACATACTCAAGAATCCCTCTTGAATCATGTTTTCCTTCACCGAATGATACTCTAGTTTGCTTCCCCATGACACATTCCTCGCAAAACTCCAATTTGTTGAAACTCTCACCATCAATCATCTCCCTTCGATGAAGAACATATAAACTCTACTCTGAGATATGACCCAATCTCAAATGCCACAGCCATTTGGCATCTAAGCCACGAGAACTATCAACATTGAAACAATTTTCACCTTCCACGGTCACTCCTTGAAGCAAATAGATACCATGAGTTTTAGCACCCTTCATAACCAAAAGCGCACCCTTCGAAACCCTCAAGCTATCACTCTCAATGGTGATCTTACAACCTAACGAATCCAACTGTCCCAAAGAGATAAGTGTTTCTGTAGTCCCGGAACATAGCATACATTAGTGAGAGTACGAACCACTCTGTCAAACATTCAAATTTACACGGATCCAATGCCTTTCGACTTGCAAACTGCACCATTACCCATAAAAATTGATTTTCCTCCCCATTCAACATAAGAAGAAAAACAATTCCTATTAGGCATCATGTGATATGAAGCCCCTGAATCAAGCACCCAATCGCTGCCCGAAACATCTGATGCTACTGCCGACAAAACATCTACGTCTCCCTCACTAACATCTCTCTCCACTGCAACTGATGAAGATGCTACTTCCTTCTTCCCCTTGTCTGGACAATCATTCCTCCACTGACCAGGTTTCTTGCATATAAAGAACTTGCCATTTCTTTCCTTTGATTTTCCTCTTCCACCGGGCTTCTTAGGCTTAAAATGCCCCTGGTTTCCCTTCTTCTCTGACTTTTCTTTCTCTGCAAATAAACCTTGACCATTACCAGCACCACTACTACCATCACTCAGCTCTTTCATCTGATCTCGCAATTCCTCACTAAGAAGAACCATCTTGACATCATTTAGAGTCAATGTATCCGACCATAGATGAAACTGTTTGAGAACCCAGTATAGCGCTCAGGCAATGAACATAACAATATCATCGCCATTTGTTCCTCCTCAATCTTCAAATCTACCGCCTTCATATTCATTAGCAAATCATCAAACACATTTAAGTGCGCCTTTAGCGAAGTTACTTCCTTCATCTTTTAGGTAAAGAAAGTCCGCAATAAGATCAGTCGATTTGTGAGTGACTTCTTCATGTACAACTCCTCCGACTTGTTCCAAATACCTTTAGCAGTCGTCTCACCACTAATTTCGGAAATAACTTTCTCCCCCATGGCAAGTTGAAGTGTAGTGAATGCCAACTCTTCCATTTCTTCTCTCTCCACATCTGAGATGTCCTCTGGCAATAAATGTGTATCAAACACCACCCGATGTACCCGATTCCGCCTAAAAACCGCTTTCATCTTCCATTGCGACTTTTCAAAATCATTATCTCCATTCCACTTGTCAATAACCAATTGTGAACCAGCTGCTGCATAAGACCCACATACATAAGGAACTACACCACTTGGACCAACTGTTGATGGATTATTTGAACATGATTCTGGTATTTCTACAACTATCTACCAACACCAATGCTCCGATACCAAATGTTGTGGAGAAATTTTGATTCAAGACTGCACAAATCAAAAATCCCCAACGCCGCGGAAAACGAGATCGTGGTAATAGTGCAAAAACAACCAATCAAACAATTTCAATCTTATCCAAGACAATCACAATCACCGAACAATGGAAATAATAGAGCATTACTGAGAAACTAAATCACACAGGGGTTTATAGTGGTTACACCGACGTCTTGTTAGTGTACATCCACTTTGAGAGAGAAACCTTTATTAATATCAATAGAAGAGTGCAAGAGACTTATTACAATGATCAAATTTACTAGAGAAATTTGATTTTTTGGAGAAAGGAATTGAAGAAGATTAGGATTGCCTAAACCCTAATTAGAATAAACCTTGATCTAATCTCGTGATTTTGTATATGGGGTTGGAAATTCCCAAAATTTCTTCTAGATCTGAAATATCCTCCAGATCATAAATATCCTCTAGATCCTAAATATTCTCCAGATCTAAAAATATCCTCCAGATCCTAAATATTCGAAATATCTCGAAATATCATCCTCAATCTGACACATAGTATCGCATACTTCAACTGAACCTTTTTTATGTGCAAAAGAACTTTGTTTGTAAGATCCTATTTCAAATAATATCAAGATTTAAAAATATTTGTGGAAGAACAATTTAAACTTGTTGATGAACATTTATGCGTTATTTGTTTTATTATGAATTGCTTATATGTTCGATTTTATTTATACACAATATTGGATTTGGTATTATTTGTAGGAAATTTTGAATTTGAAAAAATAAATTGCTAGATGTTATATTTAAGCGACGCTAAGATGTGGTAATCTCTGTAGATATTTATTTGTTTGATTCTATGTTTAATCATGGATTATAAGATTTGGTCATATCCGACAAGGAGAATTTCAAATTTGTAAAAGAAGCTAGATTCCTTTTTTTAGTGATATTAGGAAAGCGGGGCATTTTTGATGGTTCATGTTTATAACAAAAATGTGTGATACCGTATGTATTGCAATTATTAATAAAGATAATGGTAATATTATTGCTATCATAATTTTTTATGTCAGCGCAAACTACCAAAAGTGCTTCTCTCATACCACTTAAAAAATAAGATATAACTATTGAACTTTATTTTTTAATATAAATTCAAACTGCATTTCTATAAATATTTGCAAATCTTAATATCATTTAAAATATGATCTAAAATATTACTTTTCCTTACAACATCATTCTTTACAAATTAGTAATACTAGAATCAATTCTAATAAAGAATGAAATATTGTGATTTAAAAATAAAACTACAAATTAAGTACACATGATTTCAAAGTGAAAATATAATTAAATATTTGTGCAAATTATTTTCTTTTGAATGTGTTAAACAAATCCAATTTGCAAAAAAAAATGCACACAAAGCATTTGCCTTGACGCTCGTCTAAGTAAACTGTGTGCGTAGGATGAGTCACACAGTATGTTAGTTAATCAGGAGGAAGTGAGAAAGGGGTAGTGATCTAGATAAAATGTTGATTTCCTAAAAACATGTTAATAAGGTTTCGTGGTGTAGTTGGTTATCACGTCAATCTAACACACTGAAGGTCTCCAGTTCGAGCCTGGACGAAGCCTTTTATTTTTAGCTGTAGTAACCTGGATTTTCGGCGACTTTGGTTATCGACGTAAGCTCGACGTCGATAACCAAAACATCGAAAAATCCAGGTAATTAATGAAAGAAATTAGAAGGTGAGAATAGATAAGATAGAAACTTAGAATAGAAGAAGAAGAAGAACATCATCATCAGAGTAAACACGAACCTCACAGCGGAACGAATAAAATATAACATAACATATCTTTGAAATAACATCAGTATATGTATACAATAACACTTATCAGAGTACAACACTTACAACAACAGCGGAAATAATAATAGCTATAGAATCCTGAAGCCTCCTGCTCCAAGCTCTCCAAGTGTATCTGTAAAATCCCGACTACTTGACTGCCCGTACAAATTTATGCACCCAAGAGTTTAGGGAAAACAACAAAATAAACTCCGGGTCAGTCATGGGACTGGTGTGAATAAACTCAAATCATTTAAACAGGTATATGATATCTCATAAGACCACGCCGTGAATACGTAACGGGTTTTTCCCTTATGAGAATCCAAATAACTTTTCAAAGCAATATCATTCTGATATTATAATAATGTCTAAGTACAAATAAATATCAATCTAGCAGAAACGCTTGCATCTCACGTTACTACATATATAGTATACAATCAAAATCGCAAGCACGTATTGGATGATTGGATTCCCAACTATGACAAGGTATGGAACCACCTTCCGATCAGTGTACTCTAGGAACGATACACTGGAGTTCAACAAGAACATCTTGCAACTCAGCCACACATGACCGACCACTCATTTCGCTTGAGTGTATCGAATGTACATCACCAACGGTTGGGATCAGCAACCGTTCCCGTATATATATGGGACAGCATTGATAAATTTAAGAAACAAATGAATATTCACTAGATAGGTGATTATACACCCTACTTCGGTGCGACCGACTTAGCCATGCTGCCTGCCCGATTTCTGTCATTTACCGGTTGATGAGGCTAGAAGCTACGCTTTATCATTACATCAGATTCACTTCGAATGCTACATTGTCAAATCCATCGAAAATCACTAATTGACGTCTACAACAATACATTACGTGTCAGCTTAAAGAAGTTTCCTTCTCCGCTTCCACTCTTGGTACGGTTGAAGAAATCAATGTACGTGACCGTCTGGAAATACTACGTCAGACATCCATTCATACAAGTCATCCTCATTCACTTAGAACGTCACATCGTCATACCCGCCAAATCACAAATTGACTTATCCAAAAATAACACGGGTATACAGCTTAGAGAAACGAATTCCTCCGCCACCAAACGTGAATACGTTTGAACAGATCAACTTACGCGATCCATTGGATATACTCTGTCAGACCTTCGTCCATACAAGTTGTCCTGGGACTGGACAAACCGAAGGCACTATTCTGTAAACAGGATAGCCCTTGCATTTTACTCCGTCTTCAATTATCTTTGGCATATATGATTCGCAACGATTATGCCAAAACAGAGTGGTTCTTTGGATAATAATCCAACCGGTCTCTCTATATTAACAACGTTAAAATGGTCAAAACTTCGATAGTCGGTGAGTTAACTATCAAAGAAAAACAAGTGTGCAAACAACGATATTATTTCCAGATGGAAATTATATCGAACAAACATCATTTAACATTAATCTCTTTAGTTCATTTATTTACTTATCTCCGGTTTCCCTATATTCTAAATTCTTATTTTTCTTTTATCAGAAAACATTTCTGATTCTCGTTTGGAAAACATTTCCAAAACTCCTTTACGATCAAACCCTACCATTTCTTAGTTAAGAAGGAAGTCACTCAAGTTGGGGTATAATTACCTCTCAGACCTTAACTGAACAACGTTATAACTTCGAAATGGTCAAAATTTATCTTTTAATCTTTTAACAACTTCTTTACGCCTTTCTCGGATC
This sequence comes from Allium sativum, assembly GCA_030737875.1. Lineage (NCBI taxonomy): Eukaryota > Viridiplantae > Streptophyta > Magnoliopsida > Asparagales > Amaryllidaceae > Allium > Allium sativum. The sequence continues at coordinate 1,029,829,931 of CM060924.1, read as the reverse complement.
CAATTTCTATATTTAAAACATTGGTTATAATGATAACGTTATAATCCCTACTTTCGAATTATCTAACTTTAATTATAACTTCTATTCTTATTAGTGAATAATTAACCTAACACTTATTTATATAGAAATAAATCTCTATTTAAACACTGGAAAGTATAAGTACTTACCCGAATCCGATATAATCGAATTTGCCGATTAACTCTCTTCGAGAAATCTCTATTTGATCAACTCTTCTTCGAATAACCTATATTCGATTTATTCCTTCCTTTCGAATATACTATACTTGATTACTCCTCGAGTAAACGATATTCGAAAATCTCTCTTCGAATAACTAATATTCGATAACTCTTTCTTTTCAAATATCTTATATTTGAAAATCTCAATTTCGAATAAACTATATTCGAAAATCTCTTTTCGAATGACTCTTATTCGATAAATCTCACTTCGATCAAACTAAAATCAATAACTCACTTCGATGAACTATCATCGATAACTCCTTTCGATGAAACTAACATCGATAACTCCTTTCGATGAAACTAACATCGATAACTCATTTCGATAAAACTAACATCGATAATTTTAACTCGACGAACTTAACTCGACTAACTTAACTTGACTCGACTAACTCGACTTACTTGGTTCGACCAATTCGATTCGATTAACTAGGCTCGACTAACTTGACTAACTTAACTCGACTTACTTGGTTCGACCAATTCGATTTGATTAACTAGGCTCGACTAACTTGACTAACTCTGTCTCAAATAACTATATTTGATTAACTCTAGTTCGTTTTAACTCAAATCGATTAACTCTTACTAATTACTCCAACTGGTTAACTCTAACTGATTAACTCTAACTGGTTAACTCTATTTGTCTAACTCGACTTAACTAACCCTTTTCGAATAACATATTCGATTAACTAACCTTCGAATACCATATTCGTTTTCTCCTTTCGAATGTCTATATTCGATTAACTAACTTCGAATACCATATTCGATTAACTAACTTCGAATACCATATTCGATTAACTAATTTCGATTAACTCTTCTGAATTAACTCTTTTGATTTATTCCTTTTAATTATCTCCTTTGATTAATTCCTTTGAATTATCTCCTTTGATTAATTTCTTTTCTATCAGTTTACTTAACACATAACTATTCCCTTTCCAATTCTATTTATTTAACAAATAAATATTTCTTTTATCTTTTCTATTTGATTTCACACATATTCTCCTTTATATTTGATTTCGCAAATATTTTCCTTTATATTTGATTTCACAAATATTTTCCTTTATATTTGATTTCTTCATTTTAGAAAGATTTCCTTTTAACAACGTTTATACATTTATAAAGATTTACTTCTAGTAACAGTTCTTCACTTCATAAATGATTTCCTTTATCTTTCTATTTATAAGTGCTTTACAAATATCTCCTACTCGATTTCATTTGTAAAGGTTTTACAAATATTTCTCTTTTTCTTTCATTCTAAACAAAATATTCTAACTCCTTAAATTCCCGGAAAAAATTCGCCATAACCTCCTTTGTACCGGGAGCATCGGGAAAATCCCCAAACCCGCCACACAGGCCTTTCCATTCAAAAGAAATGTTTTGAATTTATTTCCCTTTTTAAATATCTCCTATTTATAAATATTCCAATTTATAAACATTTCTTATTTATAAATATTCCACTTTATAAATATCTCTTATTTATAAATATCCCATTTTATGAATATTTTATTTTCAATATCACTTTGAAAATTCCCTTATCAACATTCCGGCATGTTATGGTATTCAATATATCAAATCACGATGTTCAATATCGTCCATACACACACAATCAACAACATGTTATAATTCACATCATATATTAAAATATATGAAAAACAATAAAATAACTGTTGAGGAATCCAGTCGGATTCCTCCAACCTGTTTCCCTGCATCCACAGATGTTAGACAATATAGATAACATCATTTTCAGTTCCATATGATACATTCTGTTAAACAGAATCAGTATACAAATTTAACTAACTGACTAGCAGTTCAATCAAACAATCAACACACAGTCAAATAGACAATTTTAACAGTTCCAGCAATACAACATGAAATTGAAAATTGTTCAGAGTTAGTGAGATTTACTCACATTTGCAGTTCATCGTTAAAGCACGATAAACTGTTATTTGATTTGAATCAAACAATTTATTTCGCCATAAATTTATACGAGCCCCAATCCACTTCCAGTCAGCTCCATTGGGTAGTGTTCGTCCATACGATCCCAACGGATCCTGTTTTGTCGAATTCCGTTAATGTATGAACAAGATACACTAAATTTAAGTAAATACATTATTTAAATGAAATAAAAACTTGGATTTATAATTCTCTATTGGGCCTTAACTTTGATTTCAGCGGCCCAAACTCATTCCAATATCAAACCCGCTTTCATCATCTCCTCCAACTACCAGGAAGAGCTCACGATGGAACCTGGCCATTTCCGATCCTTCTAGGTCCTCATTATCCTCTTAGTTTCCACAAATCAACAAATAAAAACCATCATCTCACTTCTCTTCTCAAGCACCTCCTTCTCCACACCTTAACTTCCCACTCGCAGCATCTAAGGGAAAAACGACGTCCCTTATTTCCAGTCGCAACAGTAGGAGTACCAAACCTTTTTGACCCCTGGCAACCGCGACTTTCCCCTCAGTCTACCTCAACCCAAGACGAACTGACACCGTCAGGTACAACCCTTCTCGCTCAACGAAATAGCCAAAAACGCACACGAACATCTCGCGTTTCAGAACCATTTCTCGGCCTCCTCAGATGATCGGAGGTTGTACTACTCCACCACGATCTCGAATACGCACTCGACTCCTCGAATTGATGTACCTATTTTCTGCAAAACCCACCCTAGCTCTAAAGTTTCTTAATTTCAGCGAAAAGAAAATAGTTCGATCCCTTCATACGTTACATCAGATTAAAGCAAATGGATAGAGGAGTGTAAAGACATAGGCCTTGAGATTTATCGATTTTATTTCGATTTTCTATGATTTAATTCCTTACGTTTTTCTTTGAAGAGGAAGAGAAAAAGTGGCGGCCTGATTTGGTTGACCATAGAAACAAAATGAATTAGGTTTAGGTTGGTTACTGGAGGTATTTATAAGGTTAGTAAATATCTAGATATTTTACTCTTATCTTTTTATATACGTTTTTGCCTTCTAAAAGTCCATACGATTTTTGTTTTTGACAAACTAAGTCAATCCTAGCATAAAAACACATTCCGGATCCAATGGGACAGGTTTCGTCGAATTCCGACACCGTTTGCGAAAATCCTTTAGAAAATATTGATGAAAAACACCGAGCAATAATTCCTAACAATTCCAGAAAAAATCCTAAAAATATGAGGCCTTGACGTTTCAGTAGACCGCTTCCTAAGGTTTCGTATGAAACTTGTTTCGTTGAATTTCGAGTACGTTCGACCAGTTAACCATTCAGTTTAGTTTGTTTCAAGTTAAAAACATAGTGTACTGTACTATGAAATATGTTGTTCACGTAGGGACTGCTATGGACAGAAACAAGGATACCATTTAAATGAGTGACGTGCTCTGGTTCCAAAAATGTTATAATACTGGTAGATGGGCTCATATTGTGAAACCCCGAAATGTCGATACAGGGTGCCAAATACTCCAAATAAAAAGTTGCTTATTTAATTAATTAAAAATTTCCATAAAATTCTAAAAATTAAATTATCACTACTTCCCAAAAGAACCCTTCCTAAATTCAAACCCGATCTCTAGTTATATCGAATAAACCGATATGGTCGATAAACGATTCTATAGCGACCATTTCAAATTTTGATTTGGACGTGAATCAAAATCTACACGACGAAATCCTGATTTTTCTCTTTCACTAGGAAGATATACTCCACTAGCTCCACACATTTCTTGTTTCACAGAAATCCGATTTAAAACGAACCCTGTATACTCAGTTGAAGTTCAAATCGCCAAATAGCGAACTGCCGCGTCGTTACGCGTTCGAATTTAATTATATTAAAATTCTACGTTTCAAACTAACGTCGATTGAATATATTCGTCAGTATAATTCAACTCTAAGCTGAATTACATCTTAGGGATGACCCCGTTCACAGAATATTGTATTTCCAATATTTTTGATTATTTCGACATTATAATATATTTTATTATATTATAATTATTAATTAAATATTCAATATTATTTAATTAAACGATCATTAACTTCTCTAAATCACCAATTATATAATTAAATCAATAAATTATTATCTTGCTGAAATACGGGTCACTACATTAGCTGTCCATCACTACCTACCTCACTATTAGGTTAATTGACACGTGAAATAAGACGACATACACAGTTCAACGCTTTAAGTTCACATGTTTTGTCTTTTTGCATTTCTTGGTTGCAAATTGGTAGTTGTGGTACTTATTTCTTTTGTTTATGTTGTTTTGTTATGTTTTTTCTTCTGGTCAAGCTTATTGATTTCACTGTTCTATTTTCATTCAGTTCGCTTAATTTTATGTTGGGTTGGAAATGATTTCTTTGTTTTAGATTACAATTATAAGCAAGATTCTCAAAATGGAATTCAAATTGTAGACTTGTAAGTTTAAATTTCATATCGAACTAGATTTAAGTCGTGTATTGTAAATTCAAATGGTTGATGTTTTAATAATTGCTTATATGCTTGTCTTTTTAGGTCTATATATGTTATCAAATAATAATCAAGCATGTAAGATCAGTGAATCTTCTTTTTACGGTGATTGATTGTTGTCAATTGCAAGTTGCTTCAGTTTTGGACCTGACCTTCAGAGCTGAATTGTAACTAAGAAAATCCGATTTTTGAAAAATTGTAAGGTTTCAAGATTTTCAATAAAAATGACATTTTGTGATTAGTTAATTAATAAAGGCACGCTCATTCATTATTCTCTATTCGTAAATGATGAAAGATATACATTGACAAAACAAGCATATAATAAATTTTCAATGATGTTGTTTGTGTACTTATCTACATATTTTCATTGATCAGTAAATGTACATGAATGCACTTTCTCATGACCAAGTAAACCCCCCTCCCCCAGTTTCCCTTTTTTTGGTGGTTTCTTTTAGTTGAAAAAACTGTGCCATACATGCATCAATGATTCAATATAATGTTTGTGAACATACAGATTCTGATGTGCAACCATAAGAGAAGGAACTAATGCGCATACTAGTGACTAATGTTCAAAAAAATATGCTAACAATAACATGCCTACCATGTTTTGAATGATAAACTAAAATAGGTGCACTAGTTAAGCAACAAAATAAAGAGCATGTATCAGGTAGACCATTGGGATCAAGGGTCAACAAAGTCAGTGGAAAAATTTACGTTATCGATGCTTATTTTACAAATCTACACATTACAATTTACCATATCTTTGGACAAATGATCAAGACAACAGAATAGTCTATTTCCAAAGAAGTTAATTTACATATTTATTAGCATTTCAGGCTTGCTTATGGTATATTATGTGTAATTTTGCATCCTTATTTTTCTGCAGAGTTCATTAAAGCAGTAAGAATGTGAGATAAAAATGGAAGAGTGATATTGTATAATCCAAGAAGCGAAGATGTTCAAGTACTACTTGGTAAGTTATCTTTCCCAAATGTGTTTACTGTAAGCTACATGAGAACCGACGCATAGGTACAACATGAATAAGGCGATCCTGGTTTCCATGCTACTAAGCTTGCTAGAACAAAATTTATGTTGTTTCTTTTTACCAGCTCACCAAATGTTTCGAATTATGTTTTCTGAGTGTGTTCCATGTCTTTTTTATTCTTTCTTTCTTTCTTTTTTTTAAAAAAAAAAATCTATTTTTTAGTTGGAGAATTCTCCTAGCTAATAATCTTTTACAAGTAGGCCCTATAAAGGATTGTTGGAAAAAGAAGGAAACGGTCGATGTTATAAATGTTTATGTTCAGTTAAGAAAAAGCAATTGATATTTCATTCAATCACCGGTGCTCAAGGAACATCAAAAAAGGTTATGGCTGTGAAATATATTATGGGTTATAGAAAGAATCATGTTTCAGTGGTGTCATATAAACTGTATGTCAAACCGACTCCTATAACATATGAGGAGTAATTTAAGTTTTATCAATTAATGGAAATATGTTATGTACAGAGTGTAACTAGCAAACTGAATTGTGAACACAGATCTTCAAGTTCATATAATACCCGCCTTTGTAGTCAAGGTCAAGGAGTAGCCTAAGCGCAGCTGCTACACCTTATAGTGGGCCATTTATCCTGAAATTTGATTCGATATTTGTCGTGTTCTTTCCACGTAGCCAAAATAGAAACCTCGAACTTAAATTTGCTCTTAATTTCTCAAGGTGCAAGGCTTGTTTGATTTTGCGCTTTTTGTAGGCCGACTGTCTTGATACTGGCATGTATTTAGCCATCAATGTATCACAACTTTCCAATTAATTTTTGTTACTATTGCTTGTTTGTGTACATGGAAACAACTTCATATAAAGTAACCTTTTCTTATTGCGATCCTGATTTACATTGTAAGTATATATAGCTACACTCTAGTTACTTGCCTAAATATATTGCTGCTTGACAAAGGTTTGATAAAAAAGTACTTCAACCTGAAGAATATTAAGTTTCCTTAATTTTTAGTTACTGCTTTGTGTATGGGGAAAGTAATTTATCTGAAGTAGCCTTTGTTTCCCCTTTTCCAATTCATATGTTATGTATGCAGCTAATTGGCCATAATCTCGACAAATGTTGATAAGGAAAATGTATTTTAGTCAAAAGGGAATGTGGTTTCCTTTTCATTCTACAGATTGAGGGTATAATATTAGATCCCAAAATGAAATTTCAACTGAAGGGATAGAACAAAATTACTTTACAAATGCTGAATTTCTCTTCTTTTCCATTAGGTAATCAATGTTGTATTGCGACAAGGTCCCAATGCTCCATATATGTTTGACTATCATTTATTATCTGAAGTAAAATATTACCAATAAGCTTCTGCTTCCTGAAAAATTTAAGGGGAAAAGTCACCAAACCTAAGTACCTTCAAACGAAGCATTCTCTACATGAACAGTATATTATACAACAGATGCTAGTAATTTGATATGTTTGGAATGCTTCATATGACTACCAAGAATAAGAAAACATCTATTTAGTCCCATATCACCAAATAGGTAAGAATTATTCTATATAAATATCCGCTTTTTTCATGACCACACGGCCAAGCTTAGTAGCGTGAGCTTGTAACCAAGTGGGGTAGTAAATTGATGGAACATTGGGTTATGTTATCGAATTCTGATACATAGTACAACTTGCTGGTCCGGCAGATCCAACTCATTGAGTGGCTGGTGTGACTAGGCTGAAAGGTTTGGCCACAATGGCTATAGTGTATGGGGAAATGCATGAGGCTGGTTTCACAGAGCAGCGAAAACTCCTCGCTCTCGACGGTGGACGGATAACGGACTGCCGTGCTTTGTATCCACTTAGATCCGGTGACACTTCTCCAACAAACCATCATTTTTTCCTCCTCCCTCGATACTTTTCTCATTCAATCAATTTTAACTTTCTCTTTCTCGGCTAATATTTGTGGCTGGTTATTCTTGCTTGGAATTGTACCTGACTATAAACAAGTATTTTACTTCTAAATTTCTCTCGGTATCTCGCACTCTTATAAATTCCTTTGACTGTATATAAGCTGTAGACATGTTACATATCCACCATATATATGGTCCACTTATTTAACTTACAATTAAAGTACACTTTCCTTTCTTACCTTTGTCGTTTACTTTACCAGTATGCATTACCTCATCTAATTTATTGCATGTATTTTTTTCCCATTACTATTTACATTTGTTTGCTTCCTAATTTCAGGCATTATTGCTTTGTACGAATGAGGCTAAAACCTATACTCTACAATTATTCTTCATTGCCCCAAAATATGATTATATTGATGAAAAGAAATGCTCCCTAAATTATGGTGTCCACATTGATGTCCCACGCCAGGGACGGAGCCAGAAACTGACTCAGCGAGGGGCGGATTCGAAGGGGCGGCTAAAAAAAATATACCAGTTTACCCCGAATTTATCTTAATTTCAACCTATAATGTCATGTATTATCAAGTTTTAGACAAAATATTGTGTAAATACTAATAAAAATGCCTTAAAAATGGTCACCCTTGTATTAATAGGGTGAATTTTTTTTTATACATATTTTAAAATTAAACGAGGGGGCATGGCCCCCACTTATACCCCCTATCTCCGCCCCTGTCGCACGCAATGCCTATGATGTTGGTATGCTTGCAAACTTGTTAAACATTCCAGCCTGAGACCGAGCAGTAATAAAATACTGACTTATCCATTTGTTACACAGGGAAATAGCCGTTTGTTTTGTGTTCTTATGCATCTTCCACTTTTGGCTTCTGTACTTTACCCAAAAAACATAACGAAACAGATTAAATTGTGTTTTATTTCTGTATTCACTGTCTTTGATCTACTTTTTTTCCCTTGCTCTAATTCTGGGCATTTTTTCCTTCTGTTTTGCAAAGCTGTCAACACTTTTAATAGTTCACATTTTTACACCCATTTATGGTAACTTCTTATTACTTTGAACTCAATTCATTCCATTGTGTTCCTGTCGTGTTTCAATTGTGTGGCTAGGCTGAAAGGTCTGGCCAAGGTGGCTATAGTGTAGGGGGCAATGCGTGAGGCTGGTTTCACAGAGCAGCGAAAACTCCTTGCTCTCGACGGTGGATAGATAACGGACTGTTGTGCTCTGTATCCACCTCGATCCGGTGACACTTCTCTAACAAACCATCATTTTTTCCTCCTCCCTCGATACTTTTCTCATTCAATTAATTTTAACTTTTTCTTTCTCGGCTAATATTTGTGGCTGGTTATTCTTGCTTGGAATTGTACCTGACCATAAACAAGTATTTTACTTCTGAATTTCTCTCGGTATCTCGTGCTCTTAAAAATTCCTTTGACTGTATATAAGTTGTAGACATGTTACATATCCACCATATATATGGTCCACTTATTTAACTTACAATAAAAGTGCACCTTCCTTTCTTACCTTTGCCGTTTACTTTACCAGTATGCATTACCTCATCTAATTTATTGCATGTATTTTTTTTCCCATTACTATTTACATTTGTTTGCTTCCTAATTTCAGGCATTATTGCTTTGTACGAATGAGGCTAAAACCTATACTCTATAAGTATTCTTCATTGCCACAAAATATGATTATATTGATGAAAAGAAATGCTCACTAAATTATGGTGTCCACATTGATGTCCCACGCAATGCCTATGATGTTGGTATGCTTGCAAACTTATTAAACATTCCAGCCTAAGACCGAGCAGTAATAAAATTCCGACTTATCCATTTGTTACATTAGGAAATAGCCGTTTGTTTTGGGTTCTTATGCATCTTCCACTTTTGGCTTCTGTACTATTCTTGAAAAACATAAAGAAACAGAATAAATTGTGTTTTATTTCTGTATTCACTGTCTTTGATCTACTTTTTTTTCTTGCTCTAATTCTGGGCATTTTTTGCTTCTGTATTGCAAAGCTGTCAACATTTTTACTATTTCACATTTTTACTCCCATTTACGGTAACTTCTTATTACTTTGAACTCAATTCATTCCATTGTGTTCCTGTCGTGCTTCAATGGATTGGACATATGTCTAGTTCTCATGATAGAAAGATGGCCATCTTCTGGTTTAGTAATGGTAGTTTGTCATATTATTGGCATCAGTTAATTATATGCCCAATTAAAACATATATAAATTTAATGTACTTTTTTACCTATTTCATGCTTTTTTTGCAGCAGCAGCAGGGAAGTCAGGTGGCTAACACTGTTAATGTAAGGTGAACCAGACAGATTAAAGGGCCCTTGAGAACACTGAGGCTCATTATGGCTTCCTCAGGTATGTTGTAGTTATTACATGATTTCTCTTGTTATGACATGCACACAGTCTGCTTGATTGATTTAAACTGGTATGTACCCCTTTTTATTTTTATTTTTATTTTGCTTAGACAATAATAAAATTTGAACTTTATTTATAAGCAAGACAGTTGACTATTTAGCATGGAATGAATGATTTTCTCAATTGCAAGTTCAGTTTTGAACCGGACCTTAAGAATAAAATTGTAACTTGAGAGATTCGATTTGGAATGGTCATAAGGTTTTAAGATTTTAAATTTAAAAAGGCACAATCATTCATTATTTATAATGCAATTTATCAGATTTGGACTAGAAATTCTTATGCAGTCGAATAATTAAATTAAACTGAGGAAGTTCTGTTTTTTTTCCTCCCCACTTTTACAGGTAGTTTCTTTAAGTTGAAAAAACCGTGTCATACATGTATCAGTATGATGGAGGTGCAAAAGTTCATGCTTCTAGTCAGCGGAATCATAGTAAATTTGTTGCATGTTATCAATCACAGCCCAAGCTTTCAAAGAAGGTAATTCACATGCTAATGGGATTTCTAGGCTTGCCTATGGAACATTACACTCAATTTTGCGTCCTTATTCTTCTGTCGAAAGTTCACTAAAAAAGCAATCTGAATATGAGTGATAATGTATGATTCAAGTAGCAGAGATGTTCAAGTACTGCTTTGGCAAGTTATTTTTCCTAAATGAGCTGACTGTAAGCTCAAATCATGCTTTTTTGTACTCTCAGTAAAAGAGCAAATTGTCAGAATAAACATTTTTCTCTTGAATTTGTCTTGATAAGCATGAAGATATTTTCTTGAGTTTAAATAGATTTTTGATCAACGTGATCATATTATTTGAACTTGGCTGAATCGTGTTTAGCATAAAAATATTTATTGGATTTACTTGGATTCTAAATTTTCAGTTAGTATAAAAACAGTATGTTTATTTGAATTTGATATTGCTTCGTTTATTAGGCAACAGTGAAGAACCAACCATGTATTTCAAGCCCTACCAACTTGAAATGATTCAACCTATATATCCTGGGACATTGGTTATTAACACATAGTTCAAACTCTCCATCACTGATGCATATGGGATTTTTTCCATTTCTTTCCGTTCCAAATCATTCTTGGGACATTGGTTATTGCTGAACTTGTCTCCTTTCTTTATAGCAACTATTCCTTCAGAGCATTTATCCATCCTGTATTTCTTTAACACCTTACTGATATAACCTTTTTGAGACAACCCTAGCCATCCTTGTGACCTATTTCGTATTATTTCTGTTCCAATCATAAAGGATGCCTTACCCATATATTTCATTTCAAAGTTATTAGAGAGATAGTTTTTTACATCACATAGCATGCATATGTCATTTGCAGCAAGCAAAATGTCATCAACATATAAGAATAAAATCACAAACTTACTCCCACTAACTTTAATGTAGATACACCGATCAACGATTGTCTCTACAAAACCATATGACGTAATAATAATTTTAAACTTTATATACCATTGTCTGGAACCTTGTTTTAGTCCACATATTGACTTTTTCAACTTACACACCTTGTTTTCAATTCCAGTGACCACAAATCCTTCAGGTTGGTCCATATATACTTCTTCCTCAAGCTCACATTCAGAAAGGCAGTTTTCACATCCATTCGGTGAAGCTCAAGATCATAATGAGCCACCAAAGCCAAAACAATTCCTAAAGAATCCTTCTTAGATATTGGAGGGAAGGTTTCTTTATAGTTAATACCATTTTGTTTGGTGAAACCTTTAGCAACAAGTCTAGCTTTATATCTTTCAATATTGCCCTTTAAGTCACGTTTAGTCTTAAAGACCCATTTAGACCCAATAGTTTTGGAATGCTTAGGTAACTCCATTGAGTCTCAGACTTTGTTATCACCCATTGACTTGATTTCTTCTTTCATGATAGTCAACCATTTTTCAGAATTATCACTTTCCTTGGCTTGCTTTAATGAGATCGGGTCTTCATCAAGACTTAAATCATATTCACTTCCAACAATATAAACCACATAATCATCTGAAATAGTGGTTCTTCTTTCCCTTATAGACCGCCTTAAAGGTTCACGTGGTTCATGATGTTCTTCTTGAATTATGATCGGTTCATCAACCATAACTTAGTCTTATGGGATTTGAACATCATCATGTTGTTCCATTGTATCATTTGACTGTGATGCAACAATGGGTACAACTACTTTAGACGAAATAACAGGTGAAGGAAGTTCAACCTGAATCTCTTGAATTCCCAATTTTCGTGATTCACCATTCCCACTAGTTTGGCCATTTTCAATGAACCTAGCATTTCCCGTCTCAACTATTCTCGTATTATGGTTTGGAAAATAAAATATATACCCCTTTGACTTTTCAGGATAGCCAATGAAAAACCTACTAACTGTCTTTCGATCAAGTTTTTTTCCATGTGAATTATATAACCTTACTTTTGCTTGACAACCAAAAACATGAAGATATCGTAAACTAGGTTTCCTTCTTGTCTACAACTCGTAAGGGGTCTTAGGAACTGCCTTGCTAGGAACCCGGTTAAGCACATACGTTGCAGTCTTCAATGCATACATCCACAATGAAAGTGGTAACGAACAATTACTTAACATGCTCCAACTATATCCATTAATGTACGATTCCTCCTCTTAGCAACACCATTCTGCTGAGGTGTACCAGGCATTGTATATTACGCACAAATGCCTCTACTTTCAAGCAACTTTGCAATTGGACCTGCACATTGTCCACGTTCATTAAATTTTCCACAAAACTCACCACCTCTATCAGACCTCACTACATTTACTTTTCTATCTAACTGCCTTTCGGCTTCATTAGTGAACACCTCTAAGACGTTCACAGATTGAGCCTTTTCATGCAGTAGATATACTTATCCATAACGCGAGTAATCATCAATAAGGTGATAAAGTATTTTTCACCGCTCCATGAAGGAGCATCCATATATCAGTGTGAATTAACTCAAGTAGTTGATTACTTCTCATGGCTCACTTCTTTACTATGTGTTTAGTCTGCTTGCCTTTAATGCAGTTTACACATACAGCTAAGTCACTAAAATCCAATTGAGGAAGAATTCCATTCTCTACCAACCTCGTTATTCTTTGCTGGGAAATGTGACCTAATCTTTGATGCCACAAGAAAGCAAAATTTTCACTGGATGCACTACGCTTAATGCCTTGATTTTCAACACTAAAAAAGATTCAGAAAACACAACATCAAGATTGAACCTATAAAGTGAATCAATTAAAGTACCACAACCATAATAGTAATTATTTCGATCCAATGAAAAACCACCATGTCCAAACTGTACATAAAAACCTAAATTATCCAATTTACTTATAGAAACAAGATTTCTAGCACACTCAGGTACATAAAGATATCCTTCAAGATCTAAATGACAACTAGTATCAAAAATCAATCTATAATTCCCAATACCCTCAATTTGTGCCTTCATCCTATTTCCCATGAACAAGTATTGTTCAACTCCTTTAATGGGCTGGATCGAACGGAATCCTTGTTTAATGTGAGATACATGAGTAGTTGCACCAGAATCTAACCATCAAGTATCATTAGGAACTTCTATAAGGTTTGATTCAAAGAAAACAAAACTATAATGTGTACCTTTCTTTTCGAACCAAGCCTTCCTTTTTTGACAATCTTTCTTGAAATGCCCCATTTTCTTGCGAAAGAAATACTTCTGCTTCTCTTTTCGGATTTGACCTTTGGTTCCTTTTTTGGATGCTTTGTCCCTCTTACTTGGTTTTCCTATACTACTACCTGCACCATCATGACCTATGAGATGAATTGCATGATCCTTCATCTTCTTTAATCTCCCTTCCTCTTGAACCAACATGGCCTTAAATTCCTGAAAGTTCCATTTATCCTTAATGGTGTTGTAGTTAAACTGGAACTGACCAATCTCAAAAGGTAGAGAGTTAATGATGAATTGAACCAAGTATGCTTCATTAACTTCCATTCCCATTGTCTTTAACTTTGCTTCCAAGTTAGACATATGTGTTACATGATCATGGATGGGCTGAGACCAATCAAACTTCTTTGTAGTTAGCTGACACATGAGGCTTCCTACAATTAACTTGTCTGCCAAATCCGATTGTGAACACTCTTTAATCATACGCATAAAATCCCTTGCACTCTCTGTCTTAGGCATAGATGGATTAATACTTTCAGCCATTGTCATCCTCATGAGGTTTAAACTCAACCTATTAGATTGCTCCAAGGCCTCATAACGAAACTTCTTAGTCTCGGAGCTATCATCTGTAATGGTTGAAGGTTCCTCTGTTAATATTGCAAGGTCCAATGCCATTATACCAGTGTAAACGGGATCTGTTCAGATCATTCATCATAGTTAAGTCCATTAAACTTCATGATATAGTTAGCGGTTACAAACAAATTTGATGAAGCTATAAACATTAATACATACTTATCTATTAGTGCTTTGAAAATCTGACGTAGATGTAAGATTTCCAACTAATATATTTAAAGCATGCATTTAAGTAACCTTTGGGCAATACTTAAACAATGCGTTATCGTTGATGCTAAAGTTTCATAATTTAGTGACTAATCATAATATACTTAGCTGAACAAGGATGTTATCTTTGGATATATACACTATTTGATCTATGTAATTATGACTGATTCCTTTTATCTTATTAACAGCATTCAATGACCAACCTTTGGGTGGTCTCATAGAATATAGATAATAAAACAATTGATCATTCAAAAAAAATTATTCATTTCATAGCATCTCTATAATCATGATCAATTAAATTATATTGTTAATTTTACTGTCTAAATATGATATAACAAGGTCACTTTGGTGACTAACATGTTACATATAATGTAGACATTGAACTCTAATGAGTAAAATTATTCTTATAATACACTAACATTTGCAATACTCAAATTACACAGCCTTAGTATATTTCAAATACCTTACATGGGTTATGCAAAAATATGGTGATTTTAAAACCCAAAAAGAAAATGAAAATTGAAGTACTATAGTAATTTATGGTGTGAAACATAATTCATGGCAACAAACACCTTCCACTAATAAAGCATTCAATAATGCATGACATAAAACTGATTTGGTCACTGTAGCAAATATATGTACATGACAACCATTATGGAAATATTACCATGATATGCAGTGATGAACTCAGACAAAATCATCCAATACTAGTCAATAATATGGTGAATCATTCAAGTTTAGGTTGCTCCAATACCAACTATAAACAATTTAATATCTATTTCATTCAAGAAATTAAACTCAGTCTGAATCTTCAACTTGAAATGATTCAACCGATATATAATAATTAAAATACGAATCACTAACCTGATTCTATGTTCATGTTAGCCTTGTCACTGCTAATAATGATTCTCCTGCCTTTGCCTTTCTTTTCTTTTATAATTAGTTAACGACGGACATAACTAGTCTTTCTTATTTTCGTGTAACTGTCATGGTGCAGTTTTTGTTCTTTTAGATAAAGGAAACTGCTCTCTTTATATACATATTGCATTTGAGTTTCAAACTGTCATTTTAACTATAACTGCCACCATTATATATGACAATAATAGCATAAGTTAAAAAACTGCAAATACCATTTCATTTATAAGGGAATACAATAGAATAATTAGGCAAGGGAAGAAGAATAACGAATACTCCGAATTTTTACAACTCTTAACCTTGACTGATCCATCACGATGTCGACTTTGATGTTAAAATTTCAACATATAATATGAACTTAATTCTCACTATTAAATCATAAGACACATAGACCACATGAACATCGAAATATTCTTACAGCATACATACATGACAAAATCTATTTATACAACATTAATTTCTTTAATTAAACTATAGACATTAATTTCTTTAACTAAACTATATACGTTTTATAAAAGACAATGCGTATTCTTTTCGCCTTATTGGTCTCTGATTTACTTTTTTGTTTTCCTCTCTAATTTTGGGCAATATTACTGCCTAATTGGTAAAAAATCTATCCTTGTTTATATTTCACTTGCCTTCATGATATCTTCTTTTCAGTTTTCGAATAATTATTTCGAGAGTAGTTTTTATGTGACTAATGGATAACATCTCATAATAGAAAAACGAATATCTTTTTGTGTTGAGCAACCGTTTTTATCATATCTTTATATTTATCTTTACTACTAATGCTGAAAGTTATTTCCACTAAATTAGTAGACGTCCTTTTGAACTTCCCAAAATTCATTAACCCTTCAAGTAATTCACCAGTCGCTCAAAAATTTTGATTTGCTTATGTTGTCTTCATTTTTCACAAATGACTATCCCGCTTCAGCCGTCTCCATATTTCTATATTTGAAATCTGCCTACATACAAAGTTGCTTTTTTTTTGTAAAAATTGCAGTAATTTCTTAATACTGCTTCAGAATCGGATGAGACTTCGACCGATAGATTCCCACCAACATTACGGGCAGTGTGAAATACTCGGATGTTTTGCCCTGTGATCGAACAATAATTTTCTAAGGTGACAAACTGTTGTACTTAGAAAATAACAGGCTATATTCTCATATTTGAACTCTACCTACATTCGAAGCCTCTATTTTTTTGTAAAAACTATGGTAATTTCTACATACTATCTTGTAACCAGACAAGATTTCAACTGGTAGACTCTCAACTAAATTACGGACATTATGGAATACTCAAACGTTTCGTCCTATGAATGAACATCGTAGGTCTCCAATGTGACTAACAATTGTACTTAGAATGTAACAAGCTATATTCGCGTATTTGAACTGTGCCTACATAGAAAGTCGCTATTTTTTTTGTAAAAATTGCAGTGATTTCTTCATACTGCCTCGGAACCGGTTAAGACTTTGACCGGTAGATTCCTACAAAAATTACGGACAGTGTGAAATACTCGGACGTATTGCCCTATGATTGAACAATATGCTTCTCTAAGTTGACTACCAGTTGTACCTAAAAAATAACAAGCTATATTCCCCTATTTGAACTCTATTTACATATGAAGTCGCTATTTTTTTGTAAAAACTGCAGTAATTTCTTCATATTGTCTCGAAGCTGAACGACACTTCAACCGGTAGACTCTCACTTAAATTATGGATAGTATGGAATACTCAAACGTTTCATCATGTGAACGAACACCGTAGGTCTCCAAGGTGACTAACAGTTGTACATAGAAAATAATAGGCTATATTCGCATGTTTGAACTCTACCTACATACAAAGTCGCTATTTTTTTTGTATAAACTAAAGTAATTTCTTCATACTGCCTTGAAACCGGATAAGACTTTGACCGATGGATTCCCATCTAAATTACGGACAGTGTGAAATATTCAGACGTTTTGCCCTGTTATCAATCATTGTAGTACTACAAGGTGACTACTAGTTGTACTAAAAAAATAACAGGCTATATTCTCATATTTGAGCTTTACCTACATATGAAATCGATGTTTTTTGTAAAAACTACAATAATTTTTTCATACTTCCTCGAGATCGTACAAGACTTCAACCGGTAGACTTTTATCTAAATTACGAACAGTATGGAATACTCGAATGTTTCGTCCTATGAATGAACACCGTAAGTCTACAAGGTAAGTAACAGTTGTACTTAGAAAATAACAGACTGTATTTGCATATTTGAAAACTACCTACATACAAAGTCACTATTATTTTATAAAAATTACAGTGATTTCTTCATACTGCCTCAGAGCTGGATAAGACTTTAACCGGTAGATTCTCACTTAAATTATGGACAGTGTGAAATACTCGAACGTTTTGTCTTGTGATCGAACACTATAGTTCTACAAGGTAACTACCAGTTGTACTTAGTAAATGACTGGCGACATTCCCATATTTGAACTCTACCTACATACGAAGTCGCTATTTTTGTAAAAAGTGCTGTAATTTCTTCATACTGCCTCGAAACCGGATGAGACTTCAACTGGTAGACTCTCACCTAAATTACGGATAGTAGGGAATACTTGAATGTTTCGTCCTATAAAAGAACACTATAGGTCTCCAACATGACTAATAGTTATACGTAGTAAATAACAGGCTATATTTGCATATTTGAACTCTGCCTACATACAAAGTTGCTATTTTTGTAGTTGCAAAAATTGAAGTAATTTCTTTATACTACGTCGGAACAGGATGAGTCTTTAATCAATAGATTCCCACCAAAATTACGGACTATGTGAAATACTCAGAAATTTTGACCTATGATCGAACACTATTGTTCTAAAAGGTGACAACCAGTTATACTTAGAAAATAACATACTATATTCTCATATTTGAACTCTGCCTACATACGAAGTCGTTACTTTTTTGGTAAAAACTGCAGTAATTTCTACAAACTGCCTCGGAACCGGACGAGACTTCAACTGGTAGACTCTCACCTAAATTACGGACAGTATGAAATATTTGAATGTTTCGTCCTATGAACGAACACTATAGGTCTCCAAAAAGACTAATAGTTGCATTTAGAAAATAACAGACTATATTCGCATATTTGAACTTTGCCTACATACAAAATCACTATTTTTTTGTAGAAATTGCAGTGATTTCTTCATACTACCTTGGAATTGGATGAGACTTTGTCCGATAGATTCCCACCTAAATTACACACACTGTGAAATAGTCAGACGTTTTGCCCTATGATCGAACACTGTAGTTCTCCAAGGTGACTACCGATTGTACTTAGAAAATAACATGTTATATTCTCATATTTGAACTCTGCATACATATGAAGTCACTTTTTTTTTTTGTAAAAACTACAGTAATTTCTTCATACTATCTTCGAACTAGACGAGACTTCAACCGATAGACTCTCACCTAAGTTATGGACAGTATGTAATACTCGAATGTTTCATCCTGTGAACGAACACTGTAGGTCTCCAAGGCGACTAGCAGTTGTACTTAGAAAATAATATGCTATATTCGCATATTTGAACACTGCCTACATGCAAAGTCGCCATTTTTTGTAAAAGTTGCAGTAATTTCGTCTTACCGCCTAAGAACCAAATGAGACATCGACTGGTAGATTCCCACCTAAATTATGGATAGTGTGAAATACTCGGTCGTTTTGCCCTGTTATCGAACACTGTAGTTCTTCAAGGTGACTATCAGTTGTACTTAGAAAATAACAGGTTATATTCCTATATTTAAACTCCGCCTACATACGAATTCGCTATTCTTTTGTAAAAGCTGAAGTTATTTTTTCATATTACCTCGGAAATAGACGAGACTTCAACTGGTAAAACTTTGTCCTAAATTACGGACAGTATGGAATACTCGAATGTTTCATCCTGTGAACGAACACCGTGGATCACCAAGGTGACTAACAGTTGTACTTAGAAAATAATAGGCTATATCCGCAAATTTGAACTCTGCCTACATTTAAAGTCGCTACTTTTTGTAAAAACTGCAGTAATTTCTTTATATTACCACAGGACCGAATGAGACTTCGACTAATATGCTCTCAACTAAATTATGGACGAAAATGGAACATTCGGGCATTTTGTCTTATGAACGAACACTATACCTTTCCAAGGTGATTAACATTTATACTTAGAAAATAATAAACTAATTCTAATAATTGATAATTGTAACACTATAGTCTCATGCTTTCTTGGTTATCAAATATTCTCATGTTTCTCTCTGCACAAATATGATAAATTGAAGTTCTTAGTGCAACATATGCAATATCTTTCATGGCGTTTTCACTTTAAAAGTTGATTTAAACTCTCGACTTTCCTCTAAAAGATTTACAGTAACTGGATGAACAATTCTCATTTTCGATCAGCAAAAAGAGATGTTTATTTTTGTAGTTCACTACAAGAAAATATATTTTTAGTAACAATATTTGGTTGCGCTTGCAATATAACAGCAACTATTAATGTTTTTTCTCCGTTTATTTTTTTCTCGCATGTTACGTTGCCAAAACTTCCATCTTCCCGCTAGTGCCACTAAACGTATTGCATTATTTGGTTTCAGAGGTCTTCGTTTTCCCCTTTTCTCAAAGCTCACAAGGCCCTAAAAATGTTTCCTCCATTATCATCCTCGCTTCGCTTTTCTTCATCATTATATTGCTTTCGTCCTATTCTATCAATTCCTCCTTCGATTAGCTTCCTGCTCTACAATTTCAGGCTAGATCCGTAAGATTTAATATATGAAAATTTGGTTCTATATGGATTTTATGTGCTTTTGAATGGATTTAAGCACAAATCCTAAATCTTTACTTGTTTGAGAAATTTTATATACTCTAAATCGCATTCATCTATGCTAGTTTTAAAATCCCTAAATCGCTAATTCTCTCCATCAGTTTTGCAAACATGGATCATCGTTTATGGCCAACATAAAAAATAAAGATTTATATTTCCTCCAAGATTAGTTTGAGGCACAGATTATTGCATATTTAACAAATTATAATCGGTAATATGTTTTTGAAACACCTATTTATTTCCTCAAAGTTCAACGATTTTAAAATATACATTCAGAAATAGATTTGAGTTTTGTCTAACAATAATAGGTTAATACTTAAAAGAACTGTGTATGACTCATTTCTGTTAAAGAATGAAAATTGTATGCTGCATTTTTTTTCAACAACAATGATCGTATAAGCAAAAATTATAGGCTGTTTTTTTAAAAAGGCACTGATGATATAGACATAATATTTTATTTTGTTATAAAGGTCAATGATGGTGAGAGGATTAATTCTAATGCTAATTGAAGAATTAAAAGCTTGGTTTCACAGAATCTTTTTGATAGTTTCAAGCTTTCTGAAGAGTAATGTAACGTGGACATAGTTTTTGACCAATTACCTAAAGGAAACCTTGCAGCCTGCATTTAGGTTGCAAATTCCTCTACAAAGTAATTTCAGTTAGCAACAGATATTACAACTATGTTTCTAAGTTCAAAGAATGGTCCTTGAATAGGAAACGCTATAGTAATATAAGACAATTTTACAAATTTTATATGTCTAATACATATTCTATGAGAAAAAGACTTTGAATTTAATTTCAAATTCATATATAATTATATATTGATCAACATAATTTAAATGAGATATAACTAAAATAATGAAATTATGCACAAGACATTATTTCAGAAAATTACTTTAAATTCCACAACTCATTTTTAGGACCCAAAAAAAGTGTTTGCTTAGCATGCATTGCTACAGCGCCAAGCCCAAAACATGTACTAGTGTCTACAGTAGTGGTTAACCGGAATATTAAAATATGCAACCTATTTGATTTTATTTATTTATTCGGATCGTGCAAATATAAAAAAAAGAAAATTCAAGCAAAATTTAGTTGTAAGAGCATATTTGCGTAATCTGGAATGGATTTGGTTTCGATTTAAACATTTGAATATGTGGAGCTAGTGGGAATAAATATGATGAATATCAGTAGGGTCTATGTCTGATTGAAGCATTTTAACAACTGATAATAGGATGAAAATATATGTCTATATATCGTATATGTTAATAAATACTGCTAGCTCATTTTTTTTTGTTATTACAAATTAATTGCAGATAATGAAAAAAAAACTTATTTGATGAAGTTTGAAAATGCATCAGAAAAACCTGAAGCTTTCTAAAGAATACTTTCTTTTGAATGAATAGTTAGTTGTGGCTATTGAAGGCTGTGTTGGTGTTTTTCCAAGATGCTAGTCCTGTTTCTTTTACCAAGTTAGCCAACCTAGAGAAAAAAACTATTCAACACCACTGTATATAAGAATTGGGGTTGCTGGGAGGCTGTGGTCATTGAGCATGGTTCAAACTTTTGAGTTTATTCAGATAACCCTCTGTAGTTGTTGAGTCATTTGAAATGGGTATTTTGGAAAGTATGGGCCTGACTATATCAGGAACGCCTTCGTACTATTTAATGGTTGCAGCAGTTTTATTGTCAGTTGGAACTAGAGCGTCTATGAACGGTGAGGCTGCAATGAAATATCTACGTAGAGATTGATTAGCTACACCAAGAACATTTGTGGTTTGATCTAGAGTTATAAGGAGTGAACGTGTAGTGAATGGTTTGCAGCAATCTGCATCATTTCTACTACATTCCTGATATGCCCTGCAATTATGAATAAGAGCTCCTCATCCAAAGCAACATTGACTATCCTTAGCGGGTATGTCTTGCCAGATTCTATTTGGGTTAAAAATGTATCTGAATAAAAATAATATAGAAATGGAATAATTATGTTTTGTCATAAGGCTACATGTGGTATGTTATTAACATAGAAATAAAGATGAATGTCATATGTTTTTAGAGCATGGGAAAAATGGGCCTTGGATTTCCATTTATAGTGCGGGCATCAGGCATATTAGGAGGCAGACCAAGTGCATTTCCATGTTTCACTAACTCTTCAACATTAGTGTTGCACTATTTCCCTACAAATTATGTATGCAGTTACCTAACACATCGATGATTAACATCATCAAAACATCGTAGCTTAAAGACCTACCCAAGACTAGCAGGCTATCTGAATGGGGTAGCTGGGTTTCTTGGCATAATTCACTTTTAAGCAAGTATCAAATATATTAGAAGCTTGTGTATCTTGATGGTATATGCACACTATTTGTAATAGTGATAAAATATCATGGAAATCTACCAAATACACTGTAAAATCATCTAGAAGGCTGATAAAACATAAAATTCAATTAAAAATAATCATTCCGTAGAAAATTTGATATACTTTTTTTTTACCAATGTAAGTATTTGGATTTGACACATCTATAAAATATTACATTGACCCTCACATTTGTACTGATGTAACTTTTTCCATCCATTTAGGTTTCTATTTCACTGTATTTTTTTCTTAACCATGTTTTAATTAAATCTTATTATTATTTTAAGGTAATAGATAGTACAATTGACAAAACAGACGTTTAAAAACATTTTGTTTCAATCAGAAAAAAAAGAAAAAAAAAGCAAAAAAAAAAACCTTTGTTTAAATTTGAGAAATAAAAATGGTTCATGATTCATATGCCAGTAGTTAACTAGAGGAAAAAAAATAAGAAATGGTTCATGAACACCAACACTTCACATATATCATAGTATCAATTCGTTTTTGCCTTAGGATTTGTTGTTAATAGTTCAATTTATTCTTCATCCTAGACATATGTATATAACTAGTTGTTTGATCATATAGTGCAAGTCTACATGTTGAGATATGGATGGTCAAATATGACACTATTAGAAGAATCCTCAACAATAGGTCGGTCACTCCCTTCCAAATTCCTAAACCGGTACATCTGTTTAAAAGCAACAACCCTATTAGGAACATCGTCCATCACCCATTCATATCCTTCGTCCATCACCCATTCATATCCTTTAAAGTAGTAAATGCCAATCCGGGGATGCAGTATCCACAAGCTTTTCTTGATGGTTTGATTCACTATTTTTGCATCCCTGTTTCACCTCCCTAAAAATACCAAAAACCATAAGAATCTGTTTGTATTATCCACTATAGATCATTAGACTACAACCTCATCATGTACAAATATCACTTGCGAATGTTGGCACCACCTGGTTCGTATAACCAGGCTTTACATTAAGAAAAACTGAAAATTATAATGGTGCGTAAACTTAATTCATGTCATGTTAAATAGGGAGCAATTTGATTAATATCATTGATTAAGAAACTGAAACTTAAGTGTCTTTTTAACTATAAAGAAAATAAAACACCTGCTATAACTTAGTGTTAATAATTAAATACTTGTTATAATAATTCTACCGATATCATTGTATTATGTATTTTATAGCATGCACAAGAATAGGAATTTTTGGCACCATGCAGTTAGATGATTATAATCATTGCTAATTGTCTGTAGTGATTATATATATATATATATATATATAAATATTTTCTCATTGAAACAAGCTTGGCTATTCATTTTACACCCTGAAATTATATAACAAACTAATATAAGTGTTATTCTTATTTATGAAAATACCTTTTCCAAGTATTATACTAGTGAAAACAAAATTTAAAGTCATTTAATTAGCATCCATTTAATTGGGATTTGAGCTAGAAAATTCAAGTAATCTAGAATAAATTTAAAATTTATAGAAGAAAATTTTAAGAATTAGGGGAAGAGAGAAGGCAGTGATATTGGGTACAAGGTATCCTTTGTTCGATGGCATGCCCTAATTGTTGTGTTTATTTTTCTGTATATTTCTACATGATTTAGTTCTTTTACATGATGTTGGGTATACATTTGCAAACATGTCAATGGGTGTACTTTTATTGGAGATGAGGAGTCATGCACAAAAGTACATTCTAAAGGTCCAAAAATATGGAGTAGGTGAATATGTTCTTCCTCCTTGCCCCAAGAAAACATCGGTTGAACCATGTGCCTGAAAAGTATCAAATGTTGTTTAGAACTTTTCTGTATTATAATTATTTCTGCAGAGCACGGAAACATACTAATTTGTTACACTCCAGGGTGGTATGACACTGCTACATAAACAAATCCATTATCATCTCAATCTTCTACTGCTTTTCAAGTTCCTTATTTGCTTGAGTCTAGATACAACTTTGGAAGTGGTCCCTTTACTACACTCAGCCATAAATTGCTTGTCTTCGTGGCAAGCACATGCACATGCAAGAGGTCAGAATTTATGGTCATATTTTCTATATAAAATTGTGTTGGTTTACTAGCTTTACTTAATGTTGTGCTAAAAGGGTATCCGGACTTTGATTCTCTAGAGTTAGGTGATATCAGTCCAATAATATAAACCATAGCCAGTATCGTTTTTACTTTCTAATATAGCTACATAAATCATAGTCAGTATTCTTTTTATGGTAAACTATCAGGTTTCCATTGATGATGAAGTGAAGATGGCAAGAGCGTTGGCATTGAAGGAATAACTTTTGGTAAGTAATTGTGTAAACCATCGAGTTAATAATGATAATAATGAAATTTATATAAATTACAAAGTTATTATATTATTTCATAATTTCATTTTAACACATGTAATTTTTGTTTAATATTCACGACTATTACATCATATATCACATATGAACCAGATTACTTAGCACATCAGTTCATAAGTTCAATTCACATCATACATATTACTTTATAAACATGTGTGTTATAATAGTAGATTATTGAATACAAACTATAGTAAATAAAAACTAACTAAAATCGATACAACCGAAAATAGATATAATTAATCAACTCATCTTCTTCGTAGTTGGACAGTTTGATTTTGGGTTACTATTGCGTAGTCAGGCTGTTTGGAGGTGAATTTTGGGTGGTTTCTTTATAGCGATTGACTAATCAATGAGGCGAAGGAATTTGTGATGTGTGTTTAAGGAGATCGATGATTGATTTAATGTATTGGTTTTAGTGTATTGACCGGCAATAGGTTGTTCAACTTGAAGAAGTAGGGAGTTCGTGTTTTGGGTAAATGTTGATGCAGGTGAGGATGTGGTTTAGGGCTTTGGTGATTGATGAAGATGTAGGCTAAATCATTCAGGTGGAATAAGGCAAGGAGTATAGAAGAAGGATTGAGTTGATGTAGTCGAGTTTGAAGGATGCAGAGATTTGGTGTGTTTGCTACTGGAGGAGGAGATTGTTTGTGGTATAGTTTATTGCGGTTCAAGTTAGTGATCAAGTGGAACTAACTTGTGTGTTCGTAGTTTATCGTATTGATAGAAACATGCATAAATAAGAATTCTACACATACAAAATCTACCGGTTATGTTAACTGATACACAAAAGTTTCTAGGAAGGTGAATCATTACGACCAATGCGAGGAGAAGTGGTTAAGATTGTGCATGGTAGGGGACTTGATATTGATTTGGGAGTATCTGTAATTCAAGTTATTGTTTATATACGAGTGGCGGTGATGACCTGTGTATACTTATTATATTGGAATAATATGGAATTTGAATAGCGGAAGAATCATGGAGAGGAAAGGGAGGATATTTGTTGTGAGATGAAAATGTGTAAATGCATGCTTTTAAAGATCGTGTGTAGGTCTGGAAACTTGGTACCGGGTCAAAGACATCGAAAAGCAGAATGGGTAGTATTCTTATTTGTAATTAATTCTGCCTATTTTCTATATTGTCACAGTTTTAATTTTTTATTTTAATAAAATAAAATAAACAATGTTACCAAACTAATATGGTGGAGGAGGTGCTTGGCAATTTTAATTTGTTTTTAGCTTCTTTTTTTGGGGGGGGGTCTAAACGTGGGTAGGTTGATGAATATAATGATTAAAAATTTATAAATTAAACTTAGAATTAAAAGTTTATTTATACTAGTTGGGCTAGATAGGCTAACTTCTTAACTTCGGTTTTTTTTGTTCTTGATGTGTGTATAATCTGAACAAAAATTTCCACTTCATCAACCAAGGTAACAGTCAAGTTAATTTTTTAAGATAGTAATAATATTTGGTGGTATATTTTTCAAATCCAATCCGCAAACATCAGTACCCACAACCCATCACAGTTAAAATGACGGAAATAAAATTGCAGTCCTTGAATCTGAAATCAACAGTACAAATTAATGAGTTCATTGGAACAGTGAGTATTTTAGGAGTAACAGCAGCTTCTATAGCAAGGGAATTTGATATCTTGTCCACTAACCTGCATCATGTATGACACATAACCAATAAAATTGACAAATATGCTTTTGCAGTGCAGGCATCAACCTCGTATATCCATGAAAAAAAACAATACAGTGAATCAACACAAAAGAATATGGTGGCTCTATTGACAAACCAAAACTTTCTTTCACACTCTGCTAAAAAGAGTAATTTAGGTACAAAATGGAATGAAAAAGAAAATATGTGGGGTCTCGTTTTTTATTTTATTTTATGAACTACCAGCATGAGTAAAGAAAAAATGGGATGTTACTGTAAGTAGAGCCACGCGAATGGTTATTACATTTTTAAACTGAAAGCCTGAAAATTATTAACAAAACTTAAATTATCATGTCTTTTTGCAATGGTCACCGCTCCAGTAATTCTTATTGGATAAATTGGTAATATCTTTTTGCAATGGTCACAGCTTCAGTAAAATTATCATGTCTTTTTGCAATTATCACTTCATCAACCAAATAAACTGATCTTATTGAATAGAGAAATGTAGGACTGGTGTTCAGTAAAATTATCATGCCTTTTTGCAATTATCACTTCATCAACCAAATAAATCAATCTTATTGAATAGAGAAATGTAGGACCAGTACTTCATATTCAACGACCAGTTTAGACTATATAAGGAGAATTAAATGTACTGCTAGAAATTAATTCTTGTTAAATGCATGAATGGTAAGGGCGGAACATTTATTATACAAAAACCATAATATTCTTTCATCTTGGTTGATGTATCTACTAATTTATATAAATAGTGATCTTTATGTGGGCTCATATCAAAATTCCATTTTGTTCACAGTTCCATTTAATGCAAAAGCAGAAACTAAGTTCATACATTGGCATCATTAATTTGGAATATTGAACTATAACAAAACACAAAATTAAAATAAACAAGCGGACAAATAAACACAAACAAATGCACAAATAGACATAAATGAAGCGACAAATACTAAATATTGCTTTATGTAGCATACAATATCGCTTTATGTTCCTTCTCCATTATATGTAAAAATGTTGAAGCTTTTTCTCTTACAAACATGTTGAATATGCTAAATAGAAGTTGATGAACCTAACTCTGAAGTTTGTATCTTTATCATCATATGTATTATCACATACATCACTGCTCTACCTGTGTGATTCAATTTAACTTTGATGAAACATACTACTTTATTCTCAGATAGTGGGTCATAGATGTGAACTTATTTGTGCATGGGTACTAATAATAAAACATGTTGATCTAACAATACAGGCTGTGGAGCCAATATTGGAATTTAATGATACAATATTTCAATATCTAATTAATTATGGAGATATGCATGGTAATTTTGTTACCTGTTTTTTGCAAGGAATGAATGAAAAAAAATGGAAGGAATATTAATGAATAGGGAATATTGGAAATGTTTGTCATTTAATTAGTTGCCATGTTTCATGAAGAAAAGAAACGGAAAGAGACTAAAATTGCAAAAGGGATTGATTGATGGAGAAAAGGGAAATTATCAATCAATCATATGCCAATTAATTAATGGAATATTTTTTTCCATAAATTGATTTATTTTACATAAATCAATTATCTCATCCCCAAGTAATCTTTTCTCTATTTAAAGAGAGACATAGAGAATGCTATGTGATGTGAGATCATTGTATTCTTCATTTCTTTTACTCTACATTAAAAAAAACTCTATAATTTCTTGAATATATTAATAAAATCTCTTCCCCATTGAAGTGGACGTACACTATATCGCGATAGTGGAACCACTATAAATTTGCGTGTTCTCTGTTGCTTTTATTTTTTCTATGATCTGAGATTTATATTCATTTAAAGTTGTTTGTTCTATCACATCATTGCTGGTCCTATTGAGGTTTTTCCACTGAAAGGGATTGATCACCCCTTACAACTGGTAGCGGAGCTAAATTCGCAAATAAGGTGTTTGGTAGAATGGTAGGAGGAGATGAAAACAATACAAATAATACAAGAATGCTAGTAGTTGCTCCATACGTCAGAGGCTCCTATGTGGCATCAGGATCACAGTTGACGATAGAGGAATGGAATGGTGAAGGAGATTTTGAAAAATGGTAGTGGACGATGAAAGCAGTTTTGAGAAGAAATCGCGTTCATCGAGTAGAATTTGATACAGAGACATTGCCTGCTGATATTTCATCAGTGGAATTAGAAGAGATGGGAGAATGGGCCTTTACTACTCTTCAGCTTGCTATGTGAAAAAAAATGTAATTTCTGAAATCAGTCAGGAGACAACAGCTAGAGGCATTTGGAAGAAGTTGGAGGACCTCTACATGAAGAAATCCCTAACCAACCGCCTGATCCTATTGAAAACTTTCTTCACTTATAAGATGAAGGAAGGTTCTTCAATTAAGACACACCTAAGTGTGTTTGATGACCTGTTGATGAAGATGAAGTCTGTTGAGTTAAAGATTGATGAAGAACAAAAAGCAATGGTTCTGTTGTGTTCGTTTCCAGAGCGATACACTGGTTTCTCTAATAGCCTTATCTATGGTAGAGACACATTGAAATTATATGATGTGAAGACAGGTTTTCTCAGTGAAGAGTTGAGAGATCATATGAAAGAGTTTAGTGTTGGTGATAGTAATGGAGGAAGTATTAATTCAGGCTTAATTGTTGAGAGAGGAAGAGCAGAGAAGAAAGTGAAGAATAATGGGGGGCATTCCAATTCAAGGAAGCCTAATTCGCGGAGTAAGTATAAAGATGGAAAGTGTTATAATTGTACGAAACCAGGCCATTGGAGAAGAGACTGTCCAGATTTGGAGAAGAAGACGGATTGTTCTTCATCTATTGCGATGGAGGAAGGCGGTAGCGACTTATTGACAGCGGTTGTATCAGATGTTGCAGACCACTGGATTCTAGATTCTGGAGCATCATTTCACATGACTCTTAATAAGGATTATTTTTCTTCCTTCGATGCCAAAGAAGGAAGTTCTATCCTTATGGGGAACGATGCTACATGCAAGTCTATGGGAGTTGGTTCAGTTCGCATTCGCATGTATGATGGGATTGTTCGCACACTTTCAAATGTTCGCTATGTCCCAGGTCTTCGGAAGTCATTGATACCATTAGGCCAATTGGCATCACTGGGATGCAAAATAACCATTGTCAAAGATGGTTTGAGAGTTTCTAGAGAGGCACTTGTATTGATGTAGGGTGTTATGGTGCAAAATCTGTATTTGCTAATGGGTACCACTATCCATGGAGAATCATGTGTTGGAGTCGATAGTTCTAAAAGTCAGGATGCTACCAAGCATTGGCATATGAGATTAGGTCATACTTCGGAGAAGAACTTAGAGTTGCTTCGTAAGAAGAAAAAGATCAAAGGAGAAATCTTCAACAAGTTGGACTTTTGCAAGGAGTGTGTATTGGCAAAGCAAACCAGAGTTTCTTTTGGCAATGGCATGCATACTTCTAAGAGGGTACTTGATTATGTGCATTCAGATGTTTGGGGGCCATACTCTACAACTTCTATTGGTGGAGCATATTATTTTGTTTCCTTCATTGATGACTACTCGCGAAGGTTTGGGTGTATGTAATGAAAGCTAAGTCGGAAGTATTTGAGAAGTTTAAGGTTTGGTTAGCTCTTGTTGAAAACCAAATATGAAGGAAATTGAAGATTCTTAGATCCGACAATGGTGGCGAATATGTCTCTAAAGAGTTCCTCGACTACTGCAGACAGCGTGGTATTAGAAGACATTTTACTACACCTGGTGATCCGCAATCCAATGGGGTTGCTGAGAGAATGAATAGGACTCTACTTGAAAAGGCTCATTGCTTGATATTGACTACGGGTATGTCTAAGGGATTTTGGGCTGAAGCTATTTCGATTGCAGCACATATTATTAATCGGATTCCGTGCTCAACCATTGATGGGAAGATTCCAGAGGAGGTATGGAGAGGTAAAAACACTTTATTAAGTTATTTTCGTATATTTGGATGTCCAGTTTATGTTCACAATACAGGACATGACAAGTTGGAGCCTAGGGCCTCCAAATGTGTTTTTCTTGGTTATACAGATGGCATAAAAGGATATAGAATTTGGAATCCAATTACGAAGAAAGTTATACATTCCAGACTTGTGACTTTTGATGAGTCAGCAATGTTCAAACCTTTGGAAGGTTTATCAGAGGGTTCAGACTCAGTTGATGAGAAGCCTGAAAAGACCGAGATTCCCAGTTTTCAAACCCAAAGTAGAGCTATCACTATTGATAATAGTGACGGAGCAGTTGAAGATACATCACATGATAGTCCACATATTTCCTCTGGTAGTGATGGTGATGGTCATGAAGCTAGAGATGATTCAGCTCAAGGTGGAGCTCAAGGTGGAGCTCAAGGTGGAGCTGAAGGAGAGTCGGGCGATATAGTCATTCGGGCTAGTCAGAGACCAAAGAGAGCTCCAATTAGATATGGAGATTGGCAGTATGCAAATTTGAGCCTTGATGATCAATTTGAGTATGCTTTACATGTAATTCGTGATGAACCATTGAGCCATGAAGAAGCCATGAAGTCGAGTGACAACTCGAAGTGGAATTGCGATATCAAAGAGGAGATACGGTCTTTGCAAAAGAACAAGACTTTGGATTTGGTACCACTACCTCAAGGAAGCCGAGCCATAGGTTGCAAGTGGGTGTTCAAGGTAAAAGATGATGGTAGATACAAGGCAAGATTAGTAGCCAAAGGGTTTTCACAAAGAAAGGGGCTAGAGTATGATGAAATATTTGCTTCAGTTGTTAGACAAACTTCAATTCGAATCCTACTTGCAATAGTTTCCGCTTACGATTTGGAGTTAGAACAACTTGATGTGAAGACCGCTTTCTTGCATGGTGACTTGGAGGAAACCATTTACATGAAGCAGCCAGAAGGATTTATTGTAGATGGAAAGTCAGATTGGTTATGCAAGTTGAAGAAATCTATTTATGGTCTAAAGAAGTCGCCTAGACAATGGTACAAAAGGTTTGATTCTTTTATGCTTTCACATGGTTTTAATCATAGTACTAAAGATGCATGTGTTTATTTTATGCTTTTAAAGAATAATATTTGGGTGTATTTACTTTTGAGTGTGGATGATATGTTGATTGCTTCCACGTTGAGACGACCCGAAATCCCGTTCATACGAAAACAAGGGTTATCTTTGGAATATAACACAGAAAAAGATAATAGCAGAACAGAATTAAATAAATACACCAGATAATGAACAATAGAATATACTGGATAAAAGTAATCATCAGAGTTACACAGTATACAGGATCTTACTTAGTACAAATACAGTTCAGCTATACATAAATGTCTACAGCGGAAATAAACAAAATATGTACAATAGGAGCTGAACAGCATAAAAAGAAATAAATGATAGAATCCATCTTCAGCTCCAGCTATCCAGAAAGAACCAGTTAAACCTGAGTACAAGGCTGCCCGTGTAGAAAAAGGGGCACCCGAGTTTGAAAGTGAAACAAACTACGAGTCAGTCATGGGACTGGTATGAGAAATCCACTCAACACATATATAATTGGCTAATCACAGGACCACGCCACTTTCGTGGAACGGGTTTACTACATTGGATTGCCAGTGCTTTAAAACAAATCTTTCTTTTAAACATCGCTATGCTTTTTATAAAAATGAAGCCGTTATAAGACTCAGTTCCCATCACACAATGCAACGCAAGCCGGAGGATAGAGTTTTACCTTATAACGGCCAAAATATGCTTGATACGAAGAAAACAAAGGCATTTCATATTATTGCTAGTGTCTATATGTTTTGAAAACAATTTCAAATCATAACTATCAATCATAGACGGCATGGGTACCATATATCATGTCGCCTTATATATATAAAATCAAAACCGCACGATGTCGTATTTGGAAATTGGGTTTCCGTCATGAACCAAGGCAAAAGATAGTCCTTACCGAATTCGAGACGCTCTAGCCCGCCCCTCAGGCAAGTACTCAGTCAAGCCTTTGGATCGTCAGGGCCGGTCCACCGATGTGGATTAAAATTCCTGAACACTGCGTTTCCCCACGCTTTGGGGTGTAAATGAGCCAACGAATGACTCCATCAGACCCGAATTGTCCGATCAAACCGAGGCGCCTCGCAACAGCAACAACCACATAGGTGAAAAGTATATAAATGTCAGGGCTGGTAGGTCACTGACACCACCCTAGCTAGAAAGAAATGCATGCCCTCCCTGAGGTCCTTCTCCCGTTTTAGGTTCATACCGGGGTGTGAGGCTCGCGAATTCGCGTTATTCACAAAGCTACGCCACACAGGCGGTGCTTTGATCATCACCACAAGACTTTGCTTTTCAACAGAAGTCCTGATCACAGCATCTTAGCATGCCACACAGGCAATTCATGCCATGCGACTGATGTCCATCGATATACAACCTCTGAGCTCGTGCGTCTCAGAGAAGGGCGTTAAGCAAAAGAATAAATTCTCCGCCGCCAAACAGATGTATATTTAACAGAAATCAATCAACACAGAATAAACTCCAATGTCAGACACACAATCCATTTACAAGTCCGTTCTGGGTCTGAACGAAACCAGAGGCACTAAATACCTCGCAAACCCATCGATCACCACGTACGTCTGGACGATCACCACTCATTATCCATATTTCGGGATGCCTCCCAATCAGGACCTCGGTTACCATCCAAACGAGGTGAAGATCTCCGGTTTTCGACCACCGTCTTTATCTTCGAATTTCAATCGTCGGTCAATTATTCGAAATGAGAATTAACTCGGCCTTTTCAAATAATTCACGTATATTTAGAATTTCAAATCAATTTATTTCAGTGGTTAAATTATTTTGATAACACCAATGTTGTTCTTTAATGTAATTTTCACACCAAACACATTCAACCATCAAAAGCCACATAAATCAAGCAAATTCAGTTTATTTCCATTCCATATCGCTTATGATATTTTTTAGCTATTTATCGCTATTTTTATTTATTTTAAAATAGCTAATTTATTCAAAACGACGCTTCGGGCCATAACGCGGCCGTGGCGCTGTTTTTCTTCAGATTTGATTTACACATATCTGAAAATCTAACCGTTGGATCTTCACAAAATTTACATCATTAGAAAGGTCTTTTCAAAACGAATCCAACGGTTCCAGTTTCGGGAAATTCCGACGGTCGGATCTCCCGGTACAATCGTTTGAAGTTTCGATTTCAAAATACGAACTGCAGCGTCGTTATTCGATTAAATATATAATTATATTTTTATATATATAAATATAATCGCTTCTGGCGCTGTTTTTCTTCAGATTTGAATTAAACATTCCAGACAATCCAACCGTTGGATTTTTACAAGGTTGGTGCCGTTGGAAAGATTATTCCAAGGTGTACCCGACGGTTGAGGTTTCGGGAAAATCCAATGGTCGGATTTCCCGCATTAGTTGTTTGAAATCACGGTTTCAAAATACGAACTGCACGGCTTCGTTTCGTTTTAATTTTATTTATATTTATATATTTATATAAATATAGTTCATTCAATGATTTCCATATCGTTTTCACTTCAAATATTTTTCTAACACCTTAAAATTTTGGAAAATTTCGCCATAACCTCCCCTGCACCGGGAGCATCGGGAAATCGCAAATAGCGTTCCCGGTCCTTCTAATCTCAAAAAGAAAAAGAAAAAGCCAAGCGGCTAGCCAACAGGCTCATAAAATCATCACCCAAACAAAACAGTAAATGTGTACCTATTTGTCGGGCACAAAATTTTATTTCTCTTCTCTAGCCCCTTTGCTATAACCTGTTCAATGAATATGCATGTACATATATATACAGTTCTTATCATTTATCATTTTCTATTCAACTTCATATTTGATTTCTGTTTGGTTTAAAAACACCATTCATTCTAATGTTACATAAATAGGTGCAAATCATTTCATTAGCTAATTAATGAATATTTCAACTCATATATGTTTATTTTGAACAAGTGGCTATTTTTAACACTTCACATTTCAACGATTTATGCATACAATAAAAATGTGATTTTTATTATCAAACAATTTATTTCAAAATATGAATACCATTCAACACATGAATTTCTAATCAACGAATGAATATCAATTCAACACATGAATGTTTTCTATAGTTTCTATATATATATAAAAATGTGATTTTTATTATCAAACGATTTATTTCAAAATATGAATACCATTCAACACATGAATTTCTAATCAACGAATGAATATCAATTCAACACATGAATGTTTTCTATAGTTTCTATATATATATATAAATGTGATTTTTATTATCAAACGATTTATTTCAAAATATGAATACCATTCAACACATGAATTTCTAATCAACGAATGAATATCAATTCAACACATGAATGTTTTCTATAGTTTCTATATATATATATAAAAAAATGTGATTTTTATTATCAAACGATTTATTTCAAAATATGAATACCATTCAACACATGAATTTCTAATCAACGAATGAATATCAATTCAACACATGAATGTTTTCTATTGTTTCTATATATATATATATATATAAATGTGATTTTTATTATCAAACGATTTATTTCAAAATATGAATACCATTCAACACATGAATTTCTAATCAACGAATGAATATCAATTCAACACATGAATGTTTTCTATAGTTTCTATATATATATATATATATATATATATATATATATATATAAATGTGATTTTTATTATCAAACGATTTATTTCAAAATATGAATACCATTCAACACATGAATTTCTAATCAACGAATGAATATCAATTCAACACATGAATGTTTTCTATACAATGAATAAATATAGTTTAAGCAAATGAAAATTATTCAAACACACGAATATTATTCAAAATTTCGGCAGCATAACGGCAGGGTAGTTAAACCGGGACCGTCCCTAGTACGGCTCCTCGCTCTACCTTAAAACCTCGCGGTTTTTGACAATGGGGATCATGCATCTAGTTCGCACGCAGGCGGCATGTATATATTAATTTCATTTCCACAAACTAATCCTATGTGGTTTCAACCAAATATTTTTCAATCACAAATGGGTATTTTTCAACCACAATCAACCAATATCAATCACCAACAATCCCAAACAATCATTCGCTATCAATCAATTTTCACAACAATTTCAACCAATAAATATCGTCCATGGTTTGTGGACGAGGGGCGTATATATATATATATATATATATTTATATATATAGCAATTCACTTTCATTTCACACACATATATATATATATATAGCAATTCACTTTCATTTCACACATATATATATTGCAATTCACTTTCATTTCACACATATATATATATATTTAAGAAGAAATTGAAGAATGAGAAATTCTCACCAATAGCTATCCAATACTACGATTCTTCCTTTAGAGAAATCTTCGCCAACCTCGCCTTTTTGTCGCTTTCGCCCGTATTCTCTACATATGTAAAAATCGAATTTTTACTATGTTATTCAATATATATAAAAATCGAATTTTGACTTCGCTATTCAATATATAAAGATCATATTTTAAAAATAAAGATTATATTTTTAATATTCCTATGATGTAAAAATTATATTTTTATTGCTTTAAAAATATAAAGATCATATCTTACTTATTCTACTTTATAAAAATTCCGTCTTTTCTATTTTAAAAATATGATCTTTTCTATTCTAAAAAAAATCTGATCTTTCCTATTTTAAAGTTCAAACCTTTTCTATTTTAAAGTTTAAATCTTTTCCTTTATAAAGTTTAAATCTTTTCCTTTATAAAGTTTAAATCTTTTCCTTTATAAAGTTTAAATCTTTTTTTTAAAAAAAAAAAATCAGTTTTATATGCCTTATATAATTCAGTTTTAAATCTTTATAAAATTCAGTTTTACATTCTAATTAAAATCAGTTTTAAATTCTGTTTCAAATTCAGTTTTAAATTCTGTTTATATAAAATAAAAATAAAATAAAAAAATAAAAAAATACTTACAGAGAGGGGGGGTTCCGCAGTTCGTCGGAGGGGAGGCGGAGTCTGGCTTCGAGGCGGCGGCTCGGGGTTCGCCGGTGGTGGCAGGAGGTCGTCAGACTGGGAGGGGGGCTGCTCGATTCGCTCGCGATGGCTTCGAGGGGGGGCTCGTAGGTCCTGCGAAGCGGAGGAGGGACAGTGAAGCAGTGGGCTTGGAGGAGGAACAGGCGGTCGCGGGCGGTGGCGTCGATCGATAGTTTTAGGGTTTTTTTTTCTGTTTAATGAATTGGGGGGGGGGGGGGCAGAACGGGAGATAAAGGAGGGAAATTAAAATTATTTTTATTATTTTATTATTTAATTATTTATATTTTGCAAAAAGGTTGACTTTTACATACGACCTCGAAACGAGGCCTACCGCCTGTCGCCCATAGCGTTTTACCCCCATTCCGAACACAATGGGATATGTATCGTAAGCTGATTTGATCGTTACAATCAGTTCCCGTTGAATTTACATTTAAATCACTATATTGAATTTTAAACGTACATTTCAAATTACTGGGTTCACATACTAACTAGAAAAATTCTAGAAAAATATTTTCTAGCTTCGTATCGACGATACGGTCTTAACAAAACTAGTTTCGTCGAATTCTGAGACCGTTTGAAAAATGGCCAATTTCCAGTCGATTAAAATCAACAAAAACTGGTCAAACGCGTTTTCCTTTGCCACGCTCACATATTGTTTCGAAAAATTATGAAATTTGAAACCTAACAATAACTTGACCCTGCGGATCCAACAAAAGTGGTTTCGTCGAAATCCGAGGTCATTTGCAAAATGTCCATTTTTAAGGGCCTGAATTCCATAGCGACTATTCAGTATTTTCAACTGGACATATCTTTTGATTCCCGCTATCAAATTTTGATTGGTCAGATTCGTTGGAAAGATATCATCAATTAGATCCTAATGTTTTTGGTTTCACTAAAATCCGGATTGTTTTGCACCCGGTACAGTCCGACAAAGTTTGAATTCAATTTTTGAAACTGCCACGCCATTTCAGGCCTTGTTTATAATTATAATTAATTATATTCGTTTTCAATTGTCGATTCAAACTTAGTTTTCATCGCCATTATTTAAAATATTTATTTTAAATATTTAAAATCCATTATTTTAGCCAATTTAAAAATTTTAAATTGGTTCAGATTTTCTGGGTCATTACAATCTCCCCCACTTAAAACTTTTCGTCCCCGAAAAGGAACAAAGTCGAAAGTGGTTTGATAAATCTACAATCACACAACACAACAACCAATCCAATTGTTTTTAACCTTCAAAAATATACTAATCAAATCCTATGCCCCTTAAAAATCATTCAGACTATATAATTAAAAGTGCACATCTATGAAAAGAAAATAACAATAGAGTAGAGAATTGAATGGTAATGCAAAGTAGGTTAAATGTACCTTGCACCAGAGTCATTCAGAGATATCTACTCGGCATCTAGGATAAGCTTTCTGAATGCTCTCCTCAGTTTCCCAAGTACAATCTCGCGGATCTCCACTCCATTGCACTTTGACTAAGTGAACCTTCTTGTTCCTCAGCTCTTTGGTTTCTTTGTCGATGATCTTTAGCGGCTCGCGCCTCACGGCTAATTCTGGAGTAATTTCAATGTCCTGTTGAGCTGCTTCTTCCACGATCAAGTCTGGATCATGAACGTGCTTTCGAAGTTGAGATATATGAAATACATCATGCACTCCAGGCAACCAGTCAGGCAGTTTGACCCTATAAGCGAGAGTTCCAATCCGTTCCAGAATAGGAAACGGACCGATAAATTTAGGCGCTAACTTTCCAGTTTTACCGAACCGGATAACTCCTCTCATCGGCGATACTTTCAAATATACATAGTCGCCAACTTCGAAGGATATATCTCTTCTTCTTTTATCGGCATAGCTCTTTTGTCGGCTTTGAGCGGCGAGTAATCGCTTCTTACTAAAATCGACTTTGTCGGCCGCTTCTCGAATCATATCAGGACCCAACACAAGTCTATTCCCAGGCTCGACCCAACAAGCAGGAGATCGGCACGGTCTACCATACAATGCTTCGAATGGCGACATTGTCAGACTCGCCTGGTAGCTGTTGTTATAAGAGAATTCAGCCAAATGCAGATGGTCTTCCCATGATCCACCGAAATCTAGAACACAAGCCCGCAATAGATCTTCTAAAATGCGATTCACCCTCTCAGTCTGACCGTCTGTCTGAGGATGATAAGCGGTGCTCAAGTTTAACTTCGTTCCGAGCTCGACTTGAAATGCTTCCCAGAATTTGCTAGTGAATATTGTATCTCTATCACTTACTATACTGAGCGGCACTCCATGTAGTCTAACTATTTCCCTGACGTAAATCTGCGCCAGACTCTGAGCGGTTCTATTTGATCTGACAGGTATGAAATGGGCGGTCTTCGTGAAGCGATCTACGATCACCCAAATACTGTCATTTCCTTTCCTGGTTCTGGGCAGACCATCGATGAAATCCATAGAAATATGTTCCCACTTCCAGCCAGGAACTTCTAGCGGTTGTAATAATCCAGCCAGTTTCTGTTGGTCACTCTTGACTAGCTGGCAAGTAGGGCATCGGCTAACATATAAAGAAATGTCCCTTTTCATCGACTTCCACCAGAAAGTGCGTTTGATGTCATTATACATTTTTCTTACTCCCAGATGGATACTGAGTTTTGACTTGTGGCATTCATCCAGTACTTCCTTTCGAAGTTCAGGAATGTTAGGGACACAGATTCGACCTTTGAGCCTTAAAATCCCATCATTGTCTACTTGAAAACTCGAGGGTTCGCCTTGTTGAATTATCTCTCTGATCTTCTGAATGAAGTGATCATCCTCCTGAAGAGCAGATATCTTATCTAGCAATGAAGTCGTGATAATAAAACTGGCGATCATTTCATTCTTTCTGCTTAACGCATCAGCCACGACATTGGCTTTTCCTGGAGTATATATAATTTCAAAGTCATATGCTGCAAGAAACTCCAGCCAACGTTGCTGCCTCAAATTCAAGTCTTTCTGAGTGAACAGATATTTTAGCGACTAGTGATCTGTAAACAGTTCAAATCTCTCACCCAGAAGATAGTGTCTCCAGATTTTCAAAGAGAATACTATAGCCAATAACTCAAGATCATGAGTTACGTAGTTCTTCTCGTGTGGCTTCAGTTGACGGCTAGCATAGGCAATTACTTGACCTCTTTGCATTAACACTGCGCCAAGGCCTTCCCTAGAAGCATCAGTCCATACTTTTAAATCTTGGTTGCCATCGATGATGGTTAACACTGGAGTTGTCGTTAATCTCAACTTTAGCTCTTCGAAAGCCTCCTCACTCTCTTGAGTCCATTTGAACTTAGAATGCTTCTTTGAAAGCTTCGTTAAGTGGCCAGATATCTTCGAAAAGTCTTTAACGAACTTCCGGTAATAGCTATCCAATCCGAGAAAACTGCGGACTTCAGTGGGGGTACTGGGCTGTTTCCAATTCTGAATGGCTGTGATTTTACTTGGATCCACAGCGATTCCTTCTTTTGATACAACATGGCCCAGAAATTTCACTTCATCTTGCCAGAATATACACTTGGAAAATTTGGCTTTTAATACATTCCGTTT
The DNA here is from genome assembly GCA_030737875.1 of Allium sativum. Taxonomy (NCBI): domain Eukaryota; kingdom Viridiplantae; phylum Streptophyta; class Magnoliopsida; order Asparagales; family Amaryllidaceae; genus Allium; species Allium sativum. The sequence continues at coordinate 1,029,789,689 of CM060924.1, read as the reverse complement.
GAGAATTTCTAGAACCTGTTCCAGATGCTTTTCTTGTTCGGCCTTTGATTTAGAGAAGATCAGAATATCATCAATAAAAACAAGAACAAATTTATTCAAAACCCCTCCGAACACTCTGTTCATCAGATCGACGAAGTAAGCTGGAGCGTTACATAAGCCGAACGGCATTACTAACCACTCGTAGAATAAGTCGGGGCCTCTGAACGCTGTCATTGGAACACACTCTTCGGTAATTCGAAGTTGATGGAAGCCTGTAGCAAGGTCCATTCTTGAAAATACTTGTGCTCCATTTAATCGATCTAACAAATCATCAATCCGCGGCAATGGATACTTGTTCTTTATTGTCTGCTTGTTCAGATCACGATAATCCACACATAGACGTAGAGTACCGTCAGATTTTGGGACAAACACCACTGCTGCACCCCAGTCAGAGAAACTAGGCCTGATCAGACCTTTCCATACTAGCTGTCGTGTTTGATTGTCCAATTCCTCTTTCTCTTTCAAGGACATTCTTCGAATAGCTTGAACTACCGGCCTTGCATTGGGAATTAAAGCAATTTTGAAATCTATTTCTCTCTGTGGAGGTAAGCGAACAACTTCCTCGAACACATCCGCATAGTTTTTGACGACAGGAATGTCTTTGATGAGGTCGGAAATATTTTCCGTAACTTCAGGGATACTTTCTATTTGGGCTGGAGAAACATTTAAAGCTGCCCAGAAGTCCTTCCTATTAGCATTCTGACCTTCACAGGGAATGGTTATATAATCGCCTGATTTAATCTTCGCCTTTACGACTTTGTCGACGCATTTGACTTCAGCTTCATATTTGGTTAACCAGTCTAACCCCAAGATAAGATCAAACTCTTTAAAATTCATGACGGCTGCGATGGTAGGAAACCGATAACGAGAAAAGGAAACCGGCACTCCACAAACCCAACTTAGATCAACGGAACCCCCAACCGGATTCTGGATAGTCATTGGTTCCTTGAGCTTTTTCAAATTCAAATCCAGTTTCTCAGCTGCATCTTTTGCTATAAAGCTTCGACGCGCCAGTATCAAACAGTACTTTGACTGGAATGTTTTTGACAGTTAGCGTGCCTTCTAAAACATCGGCCCTTTCTTGACTAGCTGAGGGCTCGGAAGTTTCTGCTACTTCATTTATACATACAGTTTCAGATTTCTTTGAGAGTTGGCACTCCCGTGCAATATGACCTGCCTGGCGGCACTTATGGCATCTCCTTTCCCCATGTGAGTTCCTTTGTTTCTTAGTGGGCTTAGATCCACTTTTTCTTCGTTTATTCCAAGATTTGCAACTTATCGCCAAATGCCCTTTTCTATTGCAGCTTGAGCACGTGGCGGTCATTATTCGTTCGTTCCCAGGTTCAGCCCTTTTTCTCTTGGCACTGGGCCTCTTATTGACCTCAGACCTCGTACTGGCTTCAGGAATATCAGTTTCTAACTTTGTTTTGTCACTAAAATAGACTTCTTCTTCGTCGCGTAACATTCCTTTCTTATGGAGATCTTCATACTGATAAGCCATGTAAATCATCTCTGGAAAAGGAAGCTTCACATGACCCAATACTCTATTCTGATATCTCCTTTGCAGGCCATGAATAAATCTCAGATTTTTCCTCTTTGTATTCTGAATCAGATGAGGAGCAAAGTGAGCAAGTTCATTGAATTTCTTGTGATATTCTGGGATGGTCATATCTCCTTGTATTAGATAGGAAAATTCATCACATAACCTCTCGGTTGCTTCGGGAGGAGTAAATCTTTCTAGGAAAATCACTTTGAATCTGTCCCAAGTGATATCACCTTCTGGATTATTTTTGGTGATGGTTTCCCACAAGATTAAAGCTTCTTCTTTGAGCGCCCAAGAGGCTACTAACCGTTTCTGGTCATCTCTCAACTGTATACGCTCAAAAATTCTTTCTGCAGAGCTCACCCAAGCTTGGGTTTGAATAATAGATTCATTGCCCGAGAATTGCGCTCCGTTCAGATTTTGATATTTCTTTAATAGAGCCTCTAGATCGGGTTCTGTATTCCTTCTGTTTCTGGCACTCATTTTTCTAGTACTTCTGCAATTCGCAGATCAAGTGTCAGGTCACAGAAAAGATATTTTAAAACATAGAAACATATACTTCAAGTGTAAATGTGCCTATCGAGGTGAAATTCATTTTGCTTTACTCATACTAGGATATTGTTGATCCTATCTGTATTGAGTTACCCGTCCTAGAACACTACTGGTTCTATTTCTGACGAGTTCGTTCAAATGTTATATTCCAGAACTAAGCTTAACCTGAGCTCTGATACCACGTTGAGACGACCCGAAATCCCGTTCATACGGAAACAAGGGTTATCTTTGGAATATAACACAGAAACAGATAATAGCAGAACAGAATTAAATAAATACACCAGATAATGAACAATAGAATATACTGGATAAAAGTAATCATTAGAGTTACACAGTATACAGGATCTTACTTAGTACAAATACAGTTCAGCTATACATAAATGTCTACAGCGGAAATAAACAAAATATGTACAATAGGAGCTGAACAGCATAAAAAGAAATAAATGATAGAATCCATGTTCAGCTCCATCTATCCAGAAAGAACCAGCTAAACCTGAGTACAAGGCTGCCCGTGTAGAAAAAGGGGCACCCGAGTTTGAAAGTGAAACAAACTACGAGTCAGTCATGGGACTGGTATGAGAAATCCACTCAACACATATATAATTGGCTAATCACAGGACCACGCCACTTTCGTGGAACGGGTTTACTCCATTGGATTGCCAGTGCTTTAAAACAAATCTTTCTTTTAAAAATCGCTGTGCTTTTTATAAAAATGAAGCCGTTATAAGACTCAGTTCCCATCACACAATGCAACGCAAACCGGAGGATAGAGTTTTACCTTATAACGGCCAAAATATGCTTGATACGAACAAAAAAAAGGCATTTCGTATTATTGCTAGTGTCTATATGTTTTGAAAACAATTTCAAATCATAACTATCAATCATAGACGGCATGGGTACCATATATCATGTCGCCTTATATATATAAAATCAAAACCGCACGATGTCGTATTTGGAAATTGGGTTTCCGTCATGAACCAAGGCAAAAGATAGTCCTTACCGAATTTGAGACGCTCTAGCCCGCCCCTCAGGCAAGTACTCAGTCAAGCCTTTGGATCGTCAGGGCCGGTCCACCGATGTGGATTAAAATTCCTGAACACTGCGTTTCCCCACCCTTTGGGATGTAAATGAGCCAACGAATGACTCCATCAGACCCGAATTGTCCGATCAAACCGAGGCGCCTCGCAACAGCAACAACCACATAGGTGAAAAGTATATAAATGTCAGGGCTGGTAGGTCACTAACACCACCCTAGCTAGAAAGAAACGCATGCCCTCCCTGAGGTCCTTCTCCCGTTTTAGGTTCATACCGGGGTGTGAGGCTCGCGAATTCGCGTTATACACAAAGCTACGCCACACAGGCGGTGCTTTGATCATCACCACAAGACTTTGCTTTTCAACAGAAGTCCTGATCACAGCATCTTAGCATGCCACACAGGCAATTCATGCCATGCGACTGATGTCCATCGATATACAACCTCTGAGCTCGTGCGTCTCAGAGAAGGGCGTTAAGCAAATGAATAAATTCTCCGCCGCCAAACAGATGTATATTTAACAGAAATCAATCAACACAGAATAAACTCCAATGTCAGACACACAATCCATTTACAAGTCCGTTCTGGGTCTGAACGAAACCAGAGGCACTAAATACCTCGCAAACCCATCGATCACCACGTACGTCTGGACGATCACCACTCATTATCCATATTTCGGGATGCCTCCCAATCAGGACCTCGGTTACCATCCAAACGAGGTGAAGATCTCTGGTCTTCGACCACCGTCTTTATCTTCGAATTTCAATCGTCGGTCAATTATTCGAAATGAGAATTAACTCGGCCTTTTCAAATAATTCACGTATATTTAGAATTTCGAACCAATTTATTTCAATGGTTAAATTATTTTGATAACACCAATGTTGTTCTTTAATGTAATTTTCACACCAAACACATTCAACCATCAAAAGCCACATAAATCAAGCAAATTCAGTTTATTTCCATTCCATATCGCTTATGATATTTTTTAGCTATTTATCGCTATTTTTATTTATTTTAAAATAGCTAATTTATTCAAAACGACGCTTCGGGCCATAACGCGACCGTGGCGCTGTTTTTCTTCAGATTTGATTTACACATATCTGAAAATCTAACTGTTGGATCTTCACAAAATTTACATCATTAGAAAGGTCTTTTCAAAACGAATCCAACGGTTCCGGTTTCGGGAAATTCCGACGGTCGGATCTCCCGGTACAATCGTTTGAAGTTTCGATTTCAAAATACGAACTGCAGCGTCGTTATTCGATTAAATATATAATTATATATATATAAATATAATCGCTTCTGCCGCTGTTTTTCTTCTGATTTCAATTAAACATTCCAGACAATCCAACCGTTGGATTTTTACAAGGTTGGTGCCGTTGGAAAGATTATTCCAAGGCGTACCCGACGGTTGAGGTTTCGGGAAAATCCAGTGGTCGGATTTCCCGCATTAGTTGTTTGAAATCACGGTTTCAAAATACGAACTGCACGGCTTCGTTTCGTTTTAATTTTATTTATATTTATATATTTATATAAATATAGTTCATTCAATGATTTCCATATCGTTTTCACTTCAAATATTTTTCTAACACCTTAAAATTTTGGAAAATTTCGCCATAACATCCCCTGCACCGGGAGCATCGGGAAATCGCAAATAGCGTTCCCGGTCCTTCTAATCTCAAAAAGAAAAAGCCAAGCGGCTAGCCAACAGGCTCATAAAATCATCACCCAAACAAAACAGTAAATGTGTACCTATTTGTCGGGCACAAAATTTTATTCCTCTTCTCTAGCCCCTTTGCTATAACCTGTTCAATGAATATGCATGTACATATACATACAGTTCTTATCATTTATCATTTTCTATTCAACTTCATATTTGATTTCTGTTTGGTTTAAAAACACCATTCATTCTAATGTTACATAAATAGGTGCAAATCATTTCATTAGCTAATTAATGAATATTTCAACTCATATATGATTATTTTGAACAAGTGGCTATTTTTAACACTTCACATTTCAACGATTTATGCATACAATAAAAATGTGATTTTTATTATCAAACAATTTATTTCAAAATATGAATACCATTCAACACATGAATTTCTAATCAACGAATGAATATCAATTCAACACATGAATGTTTTCTATAGTTTCTATATATATATATATATATATATATATATATATATATATGTGATTTTTATTATCAAACGATTTATTTCAAAATATGAATACCATTCAACACATGAATTTCTAATCAACGAATGAATATCAATTCAACACATGAATGTTTTCTATAGTTTCTATATATATATATATATATATGTGATTTTTATTATCAAACGATTTATTTCAAAATATGAATACCATTCAACACATGAATTTCTAATCAACGAATGAATATCAATTCAACACATGAATGTTTTCTATAGTTTCTATATATATATAAAAATGTGATTTTTACTCTCAAACGATTTATTTCAAAATATGAATACCATTCAACACATGAATTTCTAATCAACGAATGAATATCAATTCAACACATGAATGTTTTCTATAGTTTCTATATATATATAAAAATGTGATTTTTATTATCAAACGATTTATTTCAAAATATGAATACCATTCAACACATGAATTTCTAATCAACGAATGAATATCAATTCAACACATGAATGTTTTCTATAGTTTCTATATATATATAAAAATGTCATTTTTATTATCAAACGATTTATTTCAAAATATGAATACCATTCAACACATGAATTTCTAATCAACGAATGAATATCAATTCAACACATGAATGTTTTCTATACAATGAATAAATATAGTTTAAGCAAATGAAAATAATTCAAACACACGAATATTATTCAAAATTTCGGCAGCATAACGGCAGGGTAGTTAAACCGGGACCGTCCCTAGTACGGCTCCTCGCTCTACCTTAAAACCTCGCGGTTTTTGACAATGGGGATCATGCATCTAGTTCGCACGCAGGCGGCATGTATATATTAATTTCATTTCCACAAACTAATCCTATGTGGTTTCAACCAAATATTTTTCAATCACAAATGGGTATTTTTCAACCATAATCAACCAATATCAATCACCAACAATCCCAAACAATCATTCGCTATCAATCAATTTTCACAACAATTTCAACCAATAAATATCGTCCATGGTTTGTGGACGAGGGGCGTATATATATATATATATATATATATTTATATATAGCAATTCACTTTCATTTCACACACATATATATATATAGCAATTCACTTTCATTTCACACATATATTTATATTGCAATTCACTTTCATTTCACACACATATATATGTTTAAGAAGAAATTGAAGAGTGAGAAATTCTCACCAATAGCTATCCAATACTACGATTCTTCCTTTAGAGAAATCTTCGTCAACCTCGCCTTTTTGTCGCTTTCGCCCGTATTCTCTACATATGTAAAAATCGAATTTTTACTATGTTATTCAATATATATAAAAATCGAATTTTGACTTCGCTATTCAATATATAAAGATCATATTTTAAAAATAAAGATTATATTTTTAATATTCCTATGATGTAAAAATTATATTTTTATTGCTTTAACAATATAAAGATCATATTTTACTTCTTGTACTTTATAAAAATTCCGTCTTTTCTATTTTAAAAATATGATCTTTTCTATTCTAAAAAAAAAAATCTGATCTTTCCTATTTTAAAGTTCAAACCTTTTCAATTTTAAAGTTTAAATCTTTTCCTTTATAAAGTTTAAATCTTTTCCTTTATAAAGTTTAAATCTTTTCCTTTTTAAAGTTTAAATCTTTTTTTTTAAAAAAAAAAATTCAGTTTTATATGCCTTATATAATTCAGTTTTAAATCTTTATAAAATTCAGTTTTACATTCTAATTAAAATCAGTTTTAAATTCTGTTTCAAATTCAGTTTTAAATTCTGTTTATATAAAATAAAAATAAAATAATAAAATAAAAAAAATACTTACAGAGAGGGGGGGTTTCCGTAGTTCGTCGGAGGGGAGGCGGAGTCTGGCTTCGAGGCGGCGGCTCGGGGTTCGCCGGTGGTGGCAGGAGGTCGTCAGACTGGGAGGGGGGCTGCTCGATTCGCTCGCGATGGCTTCGAGGGGGGGGGGCTCGTAGGTCCTGCGAAGCGGAGGAGGGACAGTGAAGCGGTGGGCTTGGAGGAGGAACAGGCGGTCGCGGGTGGTGGCGTCGATCGATAGTTTTAGGGTTTTTTTTTTCTGTTTAATGAATCGGGGGGGCCAGAACGGGAGATAAAGGAGGGAAATTAAAATTATTTTTATTTTTTTATTATTTAATTATTTATATTTTGCAAAAAGGTTGACTTTTACATACGACCTCGAAACGAGGCCTACCGCCTGTCGCCCATAGCGTTTTACCCTCATTCCGAACACAATGGGATATGTATCGTAAGCTGATTTGATCGTTACAATCAGTTCCCGTTGAATTTACATTTAAATCACTATATTGAATTTTAAACGTACATTTCAAATTACCGGGGTCACATACTAACTAGAAAAATTCTAGAAAAATATTTTCTAGCTTCGTATCGACGATACGGTCTTAACAAAACTAGTTTCGTCGAATTCTGAGACCGTTTGAAAAATGGCCAATTTCCAGTCGATTAAAATCAACAGAAACTGGTCAAACGCGTTTTCCTTTGCCACGCTCACATATTGATTCGAAAAATTATGAAATTTGAAACCTAACAATAACTTGACCCTGCGGATCCAACAAAAGTGGTTTCGTCGAAATCCGAGGTCATTTGCAAAATGTCCATTTTTAAGGGCCTGAATTCCATAGTGACTATTCAGTATTTTCAACTGGACATATCTTTTGATTCCCGCTATCAAATTTTGATTGGTCAGATTCGTTGGAAAGATATCATCAATTAGATCCTAATGTTTTTGGTTTCACTAAAATCCGGATTGTTTTGCACCCGGTACAGTCCGACAAAGTTTGAATTCAATTTTTGAAACTGCCACGCCATTTCAGGCCTTGTTTATAATTATAATTAATTATATTCGTTTTCAATTGTCGATTCAAACTTAGTTTTCATCGCCATTATTTAAAATATTTATTTTAAATATTTAAAATCCATTATTTTAGCCAATTTAAAAAAATTAAATTGGTTCAGATTTTCTGGGTCGTTACACAAGGATAAAAGTGAAATTGATGCATTGAAATTGAAATTAAAAGCGGAATTCGATATGAAAGACCTTGGAGAAGCAAAGAAAATTTTGGGGATGGAAATCCAAAGAGATTGAAAGCTTGGACTTTTGAGACTTACTCAAAAGGAATATATTCAAAAGGTGCTTTCTCGGTTTAGCATGGATGATGCAAAGGCTATCAGTACACCCATGCCTTTGCATATACAACTTTCTAATCAGGGCTCTCCGATCTCAGAAAAGGACAAGGCCTATATGAAGAAGGTTCCTTATGCCGGTGCAGTAGGTAGCTTGGTGTATGCTATGGTGTGCACTAGACCTAACATTGCTCAAGCTGTTGGATTAGTTAGTAGATACAAGACAAATCCAGGAAAATCGCATTTGGGAGGCAGTGAAGTACATTTTTTGATATCTTAGAGGAACATCAGATTATGGGCTTGTTTTTTGCGGTAGAAATAAGGATTTTAACTTAGTTGGATTTTGTGATTCAGACTATGTCGGAGATAGAGATAGAAGGAAGTCAACCTCAGGCTATGTGTTCACACTTGGAGGAATAGCTATTAGTTGGAGAGCGAGGTTGTAACAACCCGTATTTTTATAACGTGTAATAACCATAAATCAAGGAAGAATTAATTTTTAAAATAAGAATCAAGGGAAATGGATTACTCCATTGCGTTCGTCTCGAAATTCTTCTTGGAAACGAGTCTAAGTTTTCGAAAATCAGAGTCCATATGACCAAGTTATGACCTTTCAAAGTTTTCAGAAGTTTTCAAGTTCAAAACAGCTCAAAATTCGAATTCAAATTTCGAAATTCAAACCTCAGGATGGACTGGCGGGAAATTTCCCATCCAGGTCCAGGTCAGCCTGGGGGTCGACTATGTAGTTGACCTGCCTACGAGCAGGTCGACCATAGTGTCGACCTGGGGGTCAACCTGGTGGCCTAGCCCACTTTTGAAGCTGGATTCACTTTGATGTTTCTGGCCTCGTTTCTGTCTACATTCATTGACCTGACCCTATATAAGCAGCCCCTAACATTAGTCTCTCTACACAAAATTCTCTCTGACCTTATGCTGCTCTAATTCTGGTTAAAAAGTTAGAAAAAGGGACTACTTCTTCTACGCCGAAACTACGTTAAGTGAATTGCTGATTTGGGGATTTCTGTTAGGACTTGACTAAGCATATAGAGATTCAACGTCGACTCTCTTTTTCTAATTCTCGAACCATGATCTGTAAGCCCCAGTTACTTTTAGATTTAAACTGTAAATGTAATATGAATATGTTGTAAATTGGAATTGGACCTGTGTATGATGACTGTTTTACATCCATTCTTGTTCATCTTGGATCTTGACTTTTGGGTATATTACTATGACATTGATTTGGGGCCTATTCATGTTGTAAGTCAAAAAGGAAAACCCCTCATATTATCATGTTGAATCTGCTATTTGTCACAAGTTTATGACTATCACCTTATGTCAATCGTTACCATGACTATACTATCACCTTATGTCAATCGTTACCATGACTATACTATCACCTTATGACAACTGTTATCTTAACTAGTACCTTACTTTGCTAGATTTGGAATCTTTATGTTTGAGGCCAATATTCCATATTCCAGTAATGTTATAATCATTTATCTCAAGTCGTACCATCCTATGCTAGTAATCACTTTTGCTACCTTATACCCGTCCCTTTTTTATGTTATTCCCTAATCAGATTTATTTGTATCAATTCGAGTTTATGTGCGATGGCGATACGAATTGGGTAGATTAGGTAAAACATGAATTGACTTTGAACATGAACGTTTTTATAACTTGAACCTGGATGTGGACATGAACTTGACACGATTTGACATGAAACATGACCTGAAAACTTGACATGAATGTAGACTCGAAAACTTGAATCTGGACATGACACTTAAATAAACTTGAAAATGCAAACTCGAGGTTGGGTTGAGTTTGCAGTGTAAATCTGCCCGGAACCGCCCGGCAAATCCATTGACTGCAAACAATAGGATCCAATGTGAGTAGTTGGTCATATCACATGTAAAACCCGAGATTAGACTATGTTGTGGTGTAAATCTGCCCGGAATTGCCCGGCAAATCGAGTGACCACAATAATTAGTCTAATGTGAGAGGTTGAGGTGCATCAATGAGTTAATGACACATGATAGGGTTAAGTCATGGACCACTTGAATATACTTAACCAACTTGACACGATGATTTGATAGGGTTAAGTTATGAACCACATGAACACACTTAACCAACTTGATACATGATTTGTATAGGGTTAAGTCACGAATTTAAATGACAACACTTAACCCATTAGAAACCCTAGTTATGCGGTCCTTTTCAGCAGTAACCCACTTAGATGTATCACGATACCCTGGGACTAGGCAGGGTAGGGCATGATTACTGGGCTGATTGTAAGCGACCAGAACGACGGCTGAGTAGGTGCGCCATTATAGGTTCAGGCGGACTATGGTCGTGCACGTAGTCCGGAGTTGAAAAAGCAGGCATTGGGCACCCGTGGGTTTACACGACGCGTGCTTGATTCGTGTCGGTGGTTGGCACCATAGGGCTTGATACACCCTATGGTGGACCTAGCACAAGTAACTACATTTTAGGATAGGGCTGTATGACACAGACACATGACGAGCAAGAACTTGTAGGGAGCCGATCGATTAGTAGATCGTACCGTAGGACCCCGTAATGGGTCACTTCATGATACTGGGCCAAGGGATCATTTCAGGATTAATACTTGACATGGGTTAGAATACTAGTACACTTGGTGCAGCGAACCTTGAATATGCGATGCTAGACATGACTTATCGTGTTATCTTAATTATCATATCAGTCCTGTTATCATCCTTATGTTTAATTCCAGTTTTCACATGTCATACTACCTTAACTAGTTTTTATACTGAAAGTCACTAAGGCTTAGTAGTCTTAAGACTGACCCTTTTTCCTTTCGCCTCTTTTTCTTTCGTTTTCCCCCCAGGTTCTCAGGGAGGAAACACTAGCTCTTAGCTTGGATTTAGCTTGCTTTCCGACAGCTCATGTACGGTTTGGTCTTGAGCTATGCTATGGCTGCTTCTGCTATTTATGGGGAATAATTTACTTTTGTTATCTTAAGTTTATGTTTCTTTATTTGGAACTTGATGTAATGGAATAATTTGTACCTTGGATATATGGGGTTTTGACTCTTTTCTTGAAAGTAATAAAAATTTGGTTTTTAATTTCTACCGTTGCTTTATTTATGTTCTACCTTGTGATATCTCTGTGTATGTTTACCTAGATAATACTCCACCAAAACTAGTGCATTCCCTTGTGAGTGACCCTAGCGGAGGTGGGGTGTTACACTTGGTATCAGAGACGAAGGTTACCGGCTGGGCAAAAGTTTTTAGAAAAAAACCTTCTGAAACTATTTTCAAACCAATTTATAAAGAAGCATTTTTCAAGAAAAGTTTTAGTTTGAAAAGGTTATTCCCCAAAAAGCCATTAGCACTTTCCTTTGTTTCCTCGTTTGAATCTTTTTCTTTTCGTTTTTCAGCATGGCTGATCTTAACCTGTGTGAGGGAATACCCATGCTTGGATGGTTCTAAAGGTACTTAGAAGCCAGGGCCAACGGCGCGGGCCCGGCAGACATCTCTCCTCCTCTTCCCCCAGTAGCCGCGATTCCTCCTGCTCCTGGTACCGCCTTTGCCAAAATATGCAAAGAATTTAATGCAATGGGCAGCAAGAACTTCGTTGGAACTGAAACCTTTGTTGAGGCACGGAACTGGCTAAAGGAGACTAAAGACTTGTTTATTATCTTTGATTTGGAGGACCATAGGAAAGATCAGTTGGCAGCATTGTTGTTGAAAGTGGAAGCTGCATTTTGGTGGGAAGTCACCAACGCTACCAGGCCAGTTGAAACTTGGGCAGATTTTAGAGAGAGGTTTGGGCTTGAATTCTTATCGTCAGCAGAAGAGAACCTTCAGATGGAGAGGTTCCTAGCACTCAAGCAAGGAGACATGTCTGTTAGGGAGTACGTGAATAAGTTTAATCAGCTTGCTCGGTTCGGTTTGGATTTGGTCAACACAGTCCAGAAAAAGGTTGTACGCTTTGCTCGAGGATTGAACGAGCCATTACACAGTTTGGCCAACTCATATACCCATGGGGGCGACCTTTGAAAGCTTGGTGGATATGGCTCTACTTCATGAGGAAGACAAGAATAGCAAGAAGGAGGTTAAGCCTAATGAGACTCAGAATAAGAGAGTTGACTCCAAGAAGGGGGGCAACAAGAATAACAAGAGCAACAACAAACCACATGAGACGAGGAAGTGCAACTTCTGTGGTATTACTGGACATCTAGCTAAAGACTGTAGAAAGAAGAAGAGGAAGTTGGGTGAATGCTTTCATTGTGGAGATACTGGGCACATCAGCAAGGATTGCCCTAAGAAGCATGGACAGGGGCAAGGGCAGACCCAGCGAGCAGGAACTTCTGGAGGGAAGTTGCATGCACTCAACACCACTCTAGCTCTTGACCGAGGTAGTAATATTTCCGTAGAAAGCCTTGTTTACATTTCTGACTTTCCTGTTCGAACCTTATCTGACTCTGGCGCATCGCATACTTTTATTTCTTCTGATATTGTTGAAAATCTGCACCTAAGTACTATTCTGGTTGAGGATCCCGTTATAGTTTCAAATTCAATTGGGGGCTCCGCCCATTTATCTATGATGTGTGTGGATTTGAGGATCTCTATCTTAAGAGTAGAATTCACGTGTAATGCTTATGTTCTCGGATTTATGGGATACGGTTTGATCCTAGGTATTGATTGGCTATCCAATTATGGAGCCATTCTTGATTGTGAACGAAGGGTAGTGAGGCTCATGACTCGCCTTGGTAATACCCTTGAAATTTCTTGTAACCCTAAGGGTCCGGTCATGTTGTGTTATCTTGAATCCCTTGACTCGTCCGACGATAATTTGCAATCTGTAAGAGTGGTCGGAGAATATCCAGATGTCTTTAATGAAGTAAGGGGGTTACCTCCTAAACACGAGATAGACTTCCGAATTTATCTTGTTGATAATGCCAAGCCAGTTTCATTGCCCGTTAGGCACATGGCCCCGCGAGAAAGAAGAGAGCTCAGTAAACAAGTTAACGAGTTGCTTGAGAAAAATTTCATAAGATGAAGCATTTCTGAATGGGGTTCTCCAGTGGTATTCTCTACTAAGGCGGATGGATCGCTTCGTTTGTGCATAGATTATCGTGAGTTAAACAAGCTAACTAAAGAAAATAGGCACCCGCTACCAAGAATCGACGATTTTTTTAACCAACTTGTGGGAGCATCTGTTTTCTCTCAACTCGATCTAGCCGCAGGATTTCATCATCTTAGAGTGGCTGAGGATAGCATTGACAAAACTGCGTTTAGGACTCCAGATGGGTTCTTCGAATGGCTCGTCATGCCGTTTGGGTTAACAAATGCACCCGCATACTTTGTGGATTTGATGAGAAGGGTGTTTCGGGAGTTCCTTAACAAGTTTGTGGTAGTTTTCGTGGACGATATTTTGATCTTCTCAAAAGATGAAGAAGAGCATGCTAGACATCTCAAGGAAGTCATGGAAACATTTAGAGCACACCAGTTAAAGGCTAAGTTCTCCAAATGCCATTTTTAGAGGAAGGAAGTTCGGTTCCTTGGACATGTAGTTTCTAAGCAAGGCATAGCCGTGGACCCCCCAAAGGTAGTTGCGGAACAGGACTGGAAAATTCCTAAGAATGCAACGGAGGTGAGGAGCTTTCTCGGTTTGGCGGGCTACCACAGGAAGTTCATTAAGGACTTCGCTAAGATTTCAGCCCCTCCTACTAAGTTAACAAAGAAGAACCTAGCTTTTGCATGGGACATAGAGTGTGATGCTGCTTTTCAGAGACTCAAGAGAGCCCTCACCACAGCTCCAGTTTTGGCATTACCCAATGGAGGTAAGATGTTTACCGTGTACGCAGATGCGTGCGGCACGGGGTTAGGCGCTGTCCTAATGCAAGAGGGAAGAGCAATATGCTACGGGGGTAGACAACTTAAAGTTCATGAGAAAAACTATCCCACGCATGACTTGGAGTTGGTCGCGATTGTTTTTGCACTTAAAGCTTGGCTCCATTATCTTCTAGGGGAGAGGTTCGAGCTGTATACCGACCACAAATCGCTTAAGTACCTCTTCTCATAGAAAGATTTGAATCTGAGACAACAACGGTGGATGGAGTTCCTGGCATCATATGACTTCGATATAGCTTATACCCCTGGCAAGGGTAACGTGGTGGCGGACGCGCTAAGTAGAAAAAGGTTGACTTTGAGCCCCTTGTTTGTTGAATGGAAAAGCCTTGAGTTTATAACAACCTTTGATTTTACACCTGCTGTTGAGTCATTGACTGCTACGTTTGCAGCTCTTGAGTTAAGACCTACACTTCTACATCAAGTAGGGACTTCACAGAAGGAAGACCCACAGATAGTCGAAATCATGGACAAGCTGATTAGTGGTGAGACATCAAGTCACCTCAGTAGGTATGCCATAGATGACAAGGGATGGCTAAGGCACGATGGAAGGCTATGTGTCCCACAAGTGGGAGACCTAGTAAGGAAAGTTCTCGAAGAGGCGCACCACTCGAAGATCACTATACATCTCGGAGGGGATAAGATGTACAGGGATATGAAATGCATTTTCTTTTGGGCTGGAATGAAAAAGGACGTGGCAGAGTTAATTTCGAAGTGCAGGGTGTGCCAACAAGTAAAGGCCGAGTCGAAGAAGCCTGGTGGGCTATTACATCCTTTGGAGGTTCCGCAATGGAAATGGGAAAGTATCTCAATGGAATTCGTGGATGGAATGCCTAGGTCAAGGAGGGGAAATAGAATATGGGTCATAGTTGATAGACTCACGAAAAGTGCTCACTTCATTCCGGTGAAAAGCAAGAGGACCGCATCATGGCTAGCCTCTATGTACCTTCGAGAGATAGTACGGCTGCATGGGGTTCCTTCTAGTATAGTTAGTGATCGTGGCCCGATTTTCACTTGCCAGTTTTGGAATAGTCTGCAAGAAGCAATGGGTACACGACTGAGTTTAAGCACGACCTATCACCTACAGACGGATGAACAAACCGAAAGGGTAAATAGGGTACTAGAAGATCTCCTGAGGCTATGCATTCTTGACTTTGGTGGTACTTGGGAAGACCATCTTCCTCTCGTGGAATTTGCATATAATAATAGTTACCAAGCTAGCATCGGAATGGCACCGTTCGAAGACCTGTATGGAAGACCATGCAAATCACCAACTTGTTGGTGGGAGACGACAGACAGGCTTATACTTGGCCTTGACATGATAAGAGACACTTCTGAGAAGGTTGAGTTGATACGAAGAAAGATGAAAACGGCCCAAGATAGACAGAAATCTTATGCGGACAAGAGAAGGACAGACCTAGAGTTCAAAGTCGGAGATATGGTCCTTATAAAAGTTTCTCCGTTACGCAATGTAGTTCATTTTGGTGCAGTTGGAAAGCTAGCACCAAGGTTCGTAGGACCGTTCCTGTAACAACCCGGAAAATCTGGGCCAGTTTAAAATTTTTATTTTGGCAATTTTAGCGAGTTTTGATTATTTAAAATGAATTATTTTAAATAATATCGACGAGAAATTTATTTTGAATATAATTCGAACGTATATATTATACGCGTCGTCGTTAGAATATAAATATTTATATATAATTATAAATAGAATTGAAAATGGCGCGGTAGTTCGATAATTCGATTTCAAACTTCAATTGAATGTACCGGGTGCAAAACAATCCGGATTTTAGTGAAACCAAAAAAAATGGGATCTAATTGTGAATATCTTTCTAACGAATCCGAAGAATCGAAATTTCCTAACGGGAATCAAAAGATATGTCCAGTTGAAATTCCTGAATAGTCGCTATGGAATTCAGGCCCTTAAAAATGGACATTTTGCAGATGACCTCGGATTTCGACGAAACCACTTTTGTTAGGTCCGTAGTGTCAAGTTATTGTTAGGTTTCAAATTTCATAATTTTTCGAATCAATATGTGAGCGTGGCAAAAGAAAACGCGTTTGACCAGTTTTTGTTGATTTTAATCGAATGGAAATTGGCCATTTCTCAAACGGTCTCAGAATTTGACGAAACCAGTTTTGTTAGGACCGTATCGTCAATATGAAGCTAGAAAATATTTTTCGGGAATTTTTCTAGTTAGTATGTGGCCCCGGTAATTTGAAATGTACGTTTAAAATTCAATATAGTGATTTAAATGAAAATTCAAAAGGAAACTGATTGTAACGATCAAATCAGCTTGCGATACATATCCCATTGTGTTCGGAATGAGGGTAAAACGCTATGGACGACAGGCGGTGGGCCTCGTTTCGAGGTCATATGTAAAAGTCAACCTTTTGCGAAATTTAATAATTAAATAATAATAAAATATATATATATATATACTTTCCCTCCTTATCTCCCGCTTGCCCCCCCCCCCCGTTCATTCGATTATAACCAGGAAAAAAAATAGAAAAAAAAAAAAACCCTAGCAATCAATCGCGACGCCCCCCCTCGTCTGGACGCCGACGAAGAGCCGCCCTTACCCTCGAAGCCGCCTCCTCCTCCCAGCGCCCTCACCCCGAAGACCCAAGCCGCCACCAGACCCCAAGCATCGCGACCCCCAATCGGAACCCTAGCGCCGCCCCTCGAAACCTCCGGCGATCGACGAAGACCAAGCCCCCCCCCCCCCTTCGCAGGTACGTTATTTATTTTATTTCATTTTTATTTTTTTTATCTAAAAAAAAATTTCGATTTATAAACAGAAAGTAAAAACTGAAAAAATTTTTAGTTAAAACTGAAATTTATTTATAAAGTAAAAACTGAAAAAATTTTTAGTTAAAACTGAAATTTATTTATAAAGTAAAAACTGAAAATTTTTTTAGTTAAAACTGAAATTTATTTATAAAGTAAAAACTGAAAAAAAATTTAGTTAAAACTGAAATTTATTTATAAAGTAAAACTGAGATTTTTTTTTTAAAGGCATTTTTAAAACCTGATTTTTAAAGTTAAAAACTGAATTTTAAAAAAAAAGGAATAAAAACTGATTTTGTTTTTAAAATAAAAACTGATTTTGTTTTTAAAGAAAAAAAAATAAGAAAAACTGATTTTAAAAGCAAGATAAAAACTGATTTTAAAAGCAAGATAAAAACTGATTTTAAAAGCAAGATAAAAACTGATTTTAAAAGCAAGGAAAAACTGATTTTAAAAGCAAGGAAAAACTGATTTTAAAAGCAAAGAAAATCATATTTTTATATGTTGAAAGTCGAAGTAAAAATCATATTTTTATATATTGAACTTCGATAGAAAAATAGAATTTTTATATATTGAACTTCGATAGAAAAATAGAATTTTTATATATTGAACTTCGATAGAAAAAATAGAATTTTTATATATTGAACTTCGATAGAAAAATAGAATTTTTATATATTGAACTTCGATAGAAAAATGGAATTTTTATAAATTGAACTTCGATAGAAAAATGGAATTTTTATATATTGAATAGCGAAATAAAAATTCGATTTTTATATATTGAATAGCAAAGAAAAAAATTCGATTTTTATATATTGAATAGCAAAGTAAAAATCAGATTTTTATATATTGAAAGGCGAAGTAAAAATCATATTTTTATATATTGAACTTCGATAGAAAAATAGAATTTTTATATATTGAACTTCGATAGAAAAATAGTATTTTTATATATTGAACTTCGATAGAAAAATAGAATTTTTATATATTGAACTTCGATAGAAAAATAGAATTTTTATATATTGAACTTCGATAGAAAAATGGAATTTTTATAAATTGAACTTCGATAGAAAAATGGAATTTTTATATATTGAATAGCGAAATAAAAATTCGATTTTTATATATTGAATAGCAAAGAAAAAATTCGATTTTTATATATTGAATAGCAAAGTAAAAATCAGATTTTTATATATTGAAAGGCGAAGTAAAAATCATATTTTTATATATTGAAAAGCGAAGTAAAAATTCGATTTTTACATATGTAGTGAAAGCGGATAACGAAAGTGACAAAAAGGCGAGAACGAAGAAGCTTTATATCAAAGAAGAGTCAAGATGAGTGGATAGCTATCGGTGAGAATTTCTCACTCTTCAATTTACTTTCTAGTTATATATATATACTAGGATGCAGACGGTGTTTAGTAGCACCTGACACAATCGTCCACAGACCATGGACTTGTTTGTTTGGCTGTTTGGTGATTAATTGCGATATTGGTTTGAATGTGGTTTGTGGTGTGAATAATCGAATCGATAAATTGGTTAGGATTAGACGTGCGCCGTTATAAGGCGAAGGAGTAAGGCTAGGTTAGACACTTACTCCAAATTTTGTGGTTTGCATAACGAATTGATTTGATTGATGTGTGAATGGCGTGGGCCTTCACTAGACCGGGGATTAGGCTAAGCCTTGTCCCGTTTCTAGTATCGTGCTGTTATGCTGCCGAAATTTTCTAAAATATGTTAGAAAAATAAAAATATCATTTTATTGTGAAATGAATTGAATAGAAATTCATAGGTTGAAATAAAATGTTTTATCGTTAAAAATATAATTTTTAACGTGAAGTGACTAAAATAAAATATTCATTTATAAACCGGACGGTTTGTTTATGTACACCTATTTGAATGACATTGATTAGGACGATAAATTTTACACATCGCCCAACTGCACGAATAAAAATCTGTGTTTGATTGTTTGAAACCCCACACGGGTGTTGGGATGAAATTTGAAGTTCACTCATCCTGATAGATTAAATATGTCGATCGATAGATTGACAGGCTGTTATAAGCGTTAGGTATCTATATTTGATGCTTATACAGTGTAGTGCACTTTGGTTGATGGTTGATTATTTTTCAATGCTATGATATACATGTGTTGTATGAAAATCCATATAATTAACTTTATATGGTAATTGATTGGGCCTCATTCCAATTTGAAAAATAAAGAATATTATAAAATAAAAGTTCATGTGTTGACAGTACTCATTCATTGAGATTGGTCATGTGTTGAACGAAATATTTCTTTTTATTAAAATTTACATCTTTATCGATATAAAATAAAAGTTCATGTGTTGACAGTACTCATTCATTGAGATTGGTCATGTGTTGAACGAAATATTTTGATAATAACAACCATTTTGAAGAAAAGAAATATTTGAAATAGAATATTTGAAAATAGAAATTTATGAAGCCGTGTTGATTAGATTGACGCCATTTTGACGTGAACGATATTTATATCAATTTTAAAACGATTTCGAAATGAATTGAATTGAAAACGATTTCGAAATGAATTGAATTGAAAACGATTTCGAAATGAAATGAATTGAAAACGATTTCGAAATGAAATGAATTGAAAACGATTTCGAAATGAAATGAATTGAAAACGATTTCGAAATGAATTGAATTGAAAACGAATTCGAAATGAATTGAAAACGATTTCGAAATGAATTGAATATAAAACGAATTCAAATTGAATTGAAAGCAAATTGAAATGAATTCAAATTGAATTGAAATTTGAATTGAATAGAAATGAATTTTAAAACGAATTTATAAAGAAGAATTCGATTTTGCTTTGAATTGAAATAGAAGTTGAAATAGATTTTGAAACGAATTTTAAAACTATTTATATAATTCGTTTTGAATAGAAATCGACGAAATATATATTATATATAATATATATATAATATAAATGGCCTGAATAGAACGCGCCGCGCCGCGGCAGTTCGTGAATTTCGACCATTTATTTCAAGCGGACATTACGGGAGATCCGACCGTCGGGTTCTCCTAAAACCGGAACTGTTGGGTTCGTATCGAAAAGAGCTTTCTAACGAATGTTAGAAATTTGAAATCTAACGGTTGGATTTGGAGATACGTCCAAATCAAATTGGAAAAAGGTCGCTGTAAGTGCAGTTCGATGGCCATTGTTGGAAATCGACTGTACGGGCCTTGATAAAATTATTAAAAATAGTAATAATTTGTGTAAAATCATAAGAAATGATTTGTGAAGATTTGGGATGAAAAACTCCATATTTGAAAAGATAAAAATAGATTTTCATCGACATGAACTAGTTTTGAACTAGAATTAGAATTCTATTTATTTTTAAATAAATAAACTGAATTAGAAAGGGTTTTAAAAATAACCAAAATTTCCAATGATTGCATTGGAATGGATTTGAATCGAGATTGTCTTCGGAATATTTCGATGTTGGGATTCGTGATTATACAGATGTTGATATGGAAATTTGAAAGATATATATTTATATCGTTATTTCCAATACGACATTTGTTAGTCGTAGAATTCGATATTGAATATAAGCCGATATATTTTCTATTCAGAGCCTTGTATTGAATACCGAATGTGATTTGGGTTTGTCGTGAATGGTGTCTTCACTAACACTGTTCTTGAACCCAGTTGAGAAAAGATTAAATCTTTTTATTTAGATTTAATGAAGTGTACCAATTAAATAATATTTAATTGGAATTGAATTGATATTGATTTTTGGGTTTATCGTGAACAGTGTTTTAAATAACACTTGTTCTTTAACCCGATAATTGATGAATGTGATTTTGGGTTTATCGTGAACCGTGTTTTAAATGACACTGATTCTTTAACCCAGTTAACGATTAAAACTAAGTGGAGTTTTAATGAATCTTTAATTAGATTGAAAAGATCGAAAATGGAGTATCACCAGTTTTGCTCCAGGCGATAGTTAAATCTTTAATTAGATTTGAACGTGAAATGGTAATTGAATTTACCGATAACACTGTGGTGTTAGATATGAAGTATTACCAGTTTTACTTCATGGGATGAATAGGTTGGGATTGGGAAATTAAAACAAATGATTACTTCGGTAAGGTTCGCTAATCCCGACTAGTTTGAATTGATATTCAAAAATGGATTAAAGAATAAATTCAAGGAATTTACCTTTGATAAAATTAATGGGAATCTTTCCCTATGAATGTGAAATTTAGAAACTAACTGTCGGTTAGCCAAGTAGAATGGTTTTCTGGATATTGATCTGATGTTGGTTTCGGCCTTCGGGGTTAATGTTTGGGAAATTATTCTCTTGATTAATTTATGGTTAGTGACTGATGAATTGGAATGAGGCGTATGTTGTGTTTGTGTAACACTTATTTAAAATATACGCGAGTTATTCGGAAAGACCGGGTTTATCCCATTCTGAATAACTGATACGACGATAAGTCGAAGATGAAGACGATGGTCGAAGACCGGAGGTCTTCACGTCGTTTGGGGGATAACTGATGATCTTGATTGGGCTGTACACCCAAGAAGATGGAAACAGTTAGTGATCGTCCAGACGTACTTGGAGATTGATGGATATGCGGGGTACTAGGTGCCTCCGGTTTCGTTCAGACCCAGAACGGACTTGTAAATGGACTGTGTGTCTGACATCGGATTTCATTCTGTGTGACTGATATCGGTTGCATAGGATGGTTTGCCTGTGTGGCATGCTAAGATGCAAATGATCAAGGCTTCTGTTGAAAAGCAAAGTCTTGTGGTGATGATCAAAGCACGGCCTTTGTGGCGTAGCTTTGTGTAACGTTTACCTCGCGTGTTTCACACCCGGTATGAACCAAAAACGGGAGACGGACCTCAGGGAGGACTTGCGTTTCTTTCTAGCTAGAAGTGGCGTCAGTGGTTTTACACGCCCTGACGAGTTTGACTTATGTGGTTGTTGCGGTTGCGAGGCGCCTCGGTTATATCGGTTTTGGCCGAATGCATTCTGGTCGGCTGACGGACCAGACTTACACCCCATAGGGTGGGGAGACGTATTGTTCAGGCATAATAATCCACTCCGTGTGGACCGGCCCTGTCGCTCCAAGGCTTGCCTGCGCGCTTGCCTGAGACATGGGCTAGATTGTCTCGAATCGGTTAAGGACTATCTTTTGCCTCGGTTCATAGATGGAAATCCAATTTCCAAATACGTGACATTTGCGGTTTTAGTTGTAAACCTATATATGGCGACATGATATATGGTACCCATGCCGCCTATGATTGATACTTATGATTTGAAGTTGTTTTATACACTATGCACTTATTATAGTATCAAATGATTTGTTTTAAACGTATCAAGCATTCTTTGGCTGTTATAAGGGAAAACCCTATCCCCCGGCTTGCGTTGCATTGTGTGATAGGACCTGGGTCTTATAACAGCTTCATTTTTCTTTATTTAGCATTGCGCTGTTTGTTTATGCACTGGTATTCTTGGGAGGAAACCCGTTCCGTGTTATACGGCGTGGTCCCTTGATTTACCTAATGATTTAAAATAAAGATTAATAACTGTTTTAGTTCTCACACCACTCACATGACTGACCTGGAGTTTATTGTTTTAACCTAAACTCTGGGTGCCCTTATTTTGACACGGGCAGCTAGTAGTTTCGGTTTTGCAGATTTATATTCACAGGATCCTGGTTTACACCTGGAACGATATCCGGAAAGCTTTGTATCCGTATATCTCTTTCTAGTTGTGTATTGTATTATTTTCCGCTGCGTTGTATTTAAATGTAATTTAAATCTCTGATATTTCTGTGTAATATTCATTTATACTCTGTATATTCTTGTAATCTGATGCATTGTTGTAATATACAATGGAATGTTCTTCTGTATGCGTTCTGTTGTGGTTTGTTCTCGAACTATCCGACACTTTCCTTTACGGGGAAGTTACGGGTTTTCACAGTTGGTATCAGAGCTTTGGTTTACAAAGCTCAGAGAACAAGACACATTAGAACCATACGAAAGAATTCATCAGATATTGGATTAGTAATATCCAATGGGAATGACTCGTTAGAGATAGGATCAGTAGTATCCTAGAACGAGTGTGAAGAGTATATTTTTAAAATGAAAACAAATTTTGTTTTGAAAATTTAAATCAATTATTCGTATCTGATTATCTATTTATATTGAGTTGGACAGTCCAGTATATAAAGATTTTGCGTATACGTCTGATCAGCGTGTATTCGAAGTTTTAATATATTGGGTAGATATAGAATCATACTCTAGTGGCCCGAAGATGATTCTGATGGTTGAGTACTCATCGTCAGAATTTATATTCGTGTGACGAAGGTGTGATATCTATATATTTCCATTAGACTGGTGTGAGAACCAAAATTAGATAGGGCCTATTGTTGTGATTTGGCATCAAAAACATGATTTTTGTATATGTATCAAAATTATGAATTTGAAACGTTAATCCACTAATTGATTGATGTTTGTGTTGTTTGATTAATTGTTTGATAATTTTGAACCATTATGCCTAACTGAATCAAATATTGACTTGTATTGAAATTTGGTCGCATTTGCTTGCATATGCATATATATCTTTGAACAGGTCATAGCAAGGAGGCTAGAGCAGAGAATAAAATTTGTTTGCCCGACAAATAGGTACATGTTTACTACATAATTTCCTGTTTTGTTTGGGTGATGATGATTTTGTGAGCCTATTGGCTAGCCGCTTGGCTTTTTCTTTTTCTTTTTGAGATCTGAAGGACCGGGGAAGCTATTTGAAATTCCCCGATGCTCCTATTGCAGGGGAGGTTATGGCGAAATTTTTCGAAAATTTAGGGTGTTAGCCAAATTTTTGAAATTTTGAAAATTCTCAGAAACTAAAAAGTTGGAGAATGGAAGCCAGATCGAATGTAGAGCTGAATAATCAAACCACTTTCGACTTTGTTCCTTTTCGGGGACGAAAAGTTTTAAGTGGGGGAGATTGTAACAACCCGGAAAATCTGGGCCAGTTTAAAATTTTTATTTTGGCAATTTTAGCGAGTTTTGATTATTTAAAATGAATTATTTTAAATAATATCGACGAGAAATTTATTTTGAATATAATTCGAACGTATATATTATACGCGTCGTCGTTAGAATATAAATATTTATATATAATTATAAATAGAATTGAAAATGGCGCGGTAGTTCGATAATTCGATTTCAAACTTCAATTGAATGTACCGGGTGCAAAACAATCCGGATTTTAGTGAAACCAAAAATAATGGGATCTAATTGTGAATATCTTTCTAACGAATCCGAAGAATCGAAATTTCCTAACGGGAATCAAAAGATATGTCCAGTTGAAATTCCTGAATAGTCGCTATGGAATTCAGGCCCTTAAAAATGGACATTTTGCAGATGACCTCGGATTTCGACGAAACCGCTTTTGTTAGGTCCGTAGTGTCAAGTTATTGTTAGGTTTCAAATTTCATAATTTTTCGAATCAATATGTGAGCGTGGCAAAAGAAAACGCGTTTGACCAGTTTCTGTTGATTTTAATCGAATGGAAATTGGCCATTTCTCAAACGGTCTCAGAATTTGACGAAACCAGTTTTGTTAGGACCGTATCGTCAATATGAAGCTAGAAAATATTTTTCGGGAATTTTTCTAGTTAGTATGTGGCCCCGGTAATTTGAAATGTACGTTTAAAATTCAATATAGTGATTTAAATGAAAATTCAAAAGGAAACTGATTGTAACGATCAAATCAGCTTGCGATACATATCCCATTGTGTTCGGAATGAGGGTAAAACGCTATGGACGACAGGCGGTGGGCCTCGTTTCGAGGTCATATGTAAAAGTCAACCTTTTGCGAAATTTAATAATTAAATAATAATAAAAATATATATACTTTCCCTCCTTATCTCCCGCTTGGCCCCCCCTGTTCATTCGATTATAACCAGGAAAAAAAACAGAAAAAAAAAACAAAACCCTAGCAATCAATCGCGACGCCCCCCCCCCCCTCGTCTGGACGCCGACGAAGAGCCGCCCTTACCCTCGAAGCCGCCTCCTCCTCCCAGCGCCCTCACCCCGAAGACCCAAGCCGCCACCAGACCCCAAGCATCGCGACCCCCAATCGGAACCCTAGCGCCGCCCCTCGAAACCTCCGGCGATCGACGAAGACCAAGCCCCCCCCCTTCGCAGGTACGTTATTTATTTTATTTCATTTTTATTTTTTTTATCTAAAAAAAAAATTCGATTTATAAACAGAAAGTAAAAACTGAAATTTATTTATAAAGTAAAAACTGAAAAAAATTTTAGTTAAAACTGAAATTTATTTATAAAGTAAAAACTGAAAAAAAATTTAGTTAAAACTGAAATTTATTTATAAAGTAAAAACTGAAATTTTTTTTAGTTAAAATTGAAATTTATTTATAAAGTAAAACTGAGATTTTTTTTTTAAAGGCATTTTTAAAGTTAAAAACTGAATTTTAAAAAAAAAGGAATAAAAACTGATTTTGTTTTTAAAATAAAAACTGATTTTGTTTTTAAAGAAAAAAAAATAAGAAAAACTGATTTTAAAAGCAAGATAAAAACTGATTTTAAAAGCAAGATAAAAACTGATTTTAAAAGCAAGGAAAAACTGATTTTAAAAGCAAGGAAAAACTGATTTTAAAAGCAAAGAAAATCATATTTTTATATGTTGAAAGTCGAAGTAAAAATCATATTTTTATATATTGAACTTCGATAGAAAAATAGAATTTTTATATATTGAACTTCGATAGAAAAATAGAATTTTTATATATTGAACTTCGATAGAAAAATGGAATTTTTATAAATTGAACTTCGATAGAAAAATGGAATTTTTATATATTGAATAGCGAAATAAAAATTCGATTTTTATATATTGAATAGCAAAGAAAAAAATTTGATTTTTATATATTGAATAGCAAAGTAAAAATCAAATTTTTATATATTGAAAGGCGAAGTAAAAATCATATTTTTATATATTGAACTTCGATAGAAAAATAGAATTTTTATATATTGAACTTCGATAGAAAAATAGTATTTTTATATATTGAACTTCGATAGAAAAATAGAATTTTTATATATTGAACTTCGATAGAAAAATAGAATTTTTATATATTGAACTTCGATAGAAAAATAGAATTTTTATATATTGAACTTCGATAGAAAAATGGAATTTTTATAAATTGAACTTCGATAGAAAAATGGAATTTTTATATATTGAATAGCGAAATAAAAATTCGATTTTTATATATTGAATAGCAAAGAAAAAAATTTGATTTTTATATATTGAATAGCAAAGTAAAAATCAGATTTTTATATATTGAAAGGCGTAGTAAAAATCATATTTTTATATATTGAAAAGCGAAGTAAAAATTCGATTTTTACATATGTAGTGAAAGCGGATAACGAAAGTGACAAAAAGGCGAGAACGAAGAAGCTTTATATCAAAGAAGAGTCAAGATGATTGGATAGCTATCGGTGAGAATTTCTCACTCTTCAATTTACTTTCTAGTTATATATGTATACTAGGATGCAGACGGTGTTTAGTAGCACCCGACACAATCGTCCACAGACCATGGACTTGTTTGTTTGGCTGTTTGGTGATTAATTGCGATATTGGTTTGAATGTGGTTTGTGGTGTGAATAATCGAATCGATAAATTGGTTAGGATTAGACGTGCGCCGTTATAAGGCGAAGGAGTAAGGCTAGGTTAGACACTTACTCCAAATTTTGTGGTTTGCATAACGAATTGATCTGATTGATGTGTGAATGGCGTGGGCCTTCACTAGACCGGGGATTAGGCTAGGCCTTGTCCCGTTTCTAGTATCGTGCTGTTATACTGCCGAAATTTTCTAAAATATGTTAGAAAAATAAAAATATCATTTTATTGTGAAATGAATTGAATAGAAATTCATAGGTTGAAATAAAATGTTTTATCGTTAAAAATATAATTTTTAACGTGAAGTGACTAAAATAAAATATTCATTTATAAACCGGACGGTTTGTTTATGTACACCTATTTGAATGACATTGATTGGGACGATAAATTTTACACATCGCCCAACTGCACGAATAAAAATCTGTGTTTGATTGTTTGAAACCCCACACGGGTGTTGGGATGAAATTTGAAGTTCACTCATCCTGATAGATTAAATATGTCGATCGATAGATTGACAGGCTGTTATAAGCGTTAGGTATCTATATTTGATGCTTATACAGTGTAGTGCACTTTGGTTGATGGTTGATTATTTTTCAATGCTATGATATACATGCGTTGTATGAAAATCCATATAATTAACTTTATATGGTAATTGATTGGGCCTCATTCCAATTTGAAAAATAAAGAATATTATAAAATAAAAGTTCATGTGTTGACAGTACTCATTCATTGAGATTGGTCATGTGTTGAACGAAATATTTTTTTTTATTAAAATTTACATCTTTATCGATATAAAATAAAAGTTCATGTGTTGACAGTACTCATTCATTGAGATTGGTCATGTGTTGAACGAAATATTTTGATAATAACAACCATTTTGAAGAAAAGAAATATTTGAAATAGAATATTTGAAAATAGAAATTTATGAAGCCGTGTTGATTAGATTGACGCCATTTTGACGTGAACGATATTTATATCAATTTTAAAACGATTTCGAAATGAATTGAATTGAAAACGATTTCGAAATGAATTGAATTGAAAACGATTTCGAAATGAATTGAATTGAAAACGATTTCGAAATGAAATGAATTGAAAACGATTTCGAAATGAAATGAATTGAAAACGATTTCGAAATGAAATGAATTGAAAACGATTTCGAAATGAATTGAATTGAAAACGAATTCGAAATGAATTGAAAACGATTTCGAAATGAATTGAATATAAAACGAATTCAAATTGAATTGAAAGCAAATTGAAATGAATTCAAATTGAATTGAAATTTGAATTGAATAGAAATGA
This sequence comes from Allium sativum, assembly GCA_030737875.1. Classification (NCBI taxonomy): domain Eukaryota; kingdom Viridiplantae; phylum Streptophyta; class Magnoliopsida; order Asparagales; family Amaryllidaceae; genus Allium; species Allium sativum. Next base: position 1,029,761,521 of record CM060924.1, on the reverse strand, counting down.
ATTTTAAAACGAATTTATAAAGAAGAATTCGATTTTGCTTTGAATTGAAATAGAAATTGAAATAGATTTTGAAACGAATTTTAAAACTATTTATATAATTCGTTTTGAATAGAAATCGACGAAATATATATTATATATAATATATATATAATATAAATGGCCTGAATAGAACGCGCCGCGCCGCGGCAGTTCGTGAATTTCGACCATTTATTTCAAGCGGACATTACGGGAGATCCGACCGTCGGATTCTCCTAAAACCGGAACCGTTGGGTTCGTATCGAAAAGAGCTTTCTAACGAATGTTAGAAATTTGAAATCTAACGGTTGGATTTGGAGATACGTCCAAATCAAATTGGAAAAAGGTCGCTGTAAGTGCAGTTCGATGGCCATTGTTGGAAATCGACTGTACGGGCCTTGATAAAATTATTAAAAATAGTAATAATTTGTGTAAAATCATAAGAAATGATTTGTGAAGATTTGGGATGAAAAACTCCATATTTGAAAAGATAAAAATAGATTTTCATCGACATGAACTAGTTTTGAACTAGAATTAGAATTCTATTTATTTTTAAATAAATAAACTGAATTAGAAAGGGTTTTAAAAATAACCAAAATTTCCAATGATTGCATTGGAATGGATTTGAATCGAGATTGTCTTCGGAATATTTCGATGTTGGGATTCGTGATTATACAGATGTTGATATGGAAATTTGAAAGATATATATTTATATCGTTATTTCCAATACGACATTTGTTAGTCGTAGAATTCGATATTGAATATAAGCCGATATATTTTCTATTCAGAGCCTTGTATTGAATACCGAATGTGATTTGGGTTTGTCGTGAATGGTGTCTTCACTAACACTGTTCTTGAACCCAGTTGAGAAAAGATTAAATCTTTTTATTTAGATTTAATGAAGTGTACCAATTAAATAATATTTAATTGGAATTGAATTGATATTGATTTTTGGGTTTATCGTGAACAGTGTTTTAAATAACACTTGTTCTTTAACCCGATAATTGATGAATGTGATTTTGGGTTTATCGTGAACCGTGTTTTAAATGACACTGATTCTTTAACCCAGTTAACGATTAAAACTAAGTGGAGTTTTAATGAATCTTTAATTAGATTGAAAAGATCGAAAATGGAGTATCACCAGTTTTGCTCCAGGCGATAGTTAAATCTTTAATTAGATTTGAACGTGAAACGGTAATTGAATTTACCGATAACACTGTGGTGTTAGATATGAAGTATTACCAGTTTTACTTCATGGGATGAATAGGTTGGGATTGGGAAATTAAAACAAATGATTACTTCGGTAAGGTTCGCTAATCCCGACTAGTTTGAATTGATATTCAAAAATGGATTAAAGAATAAATTCAAGGAATTTACCTTTGATAAAATTAATGGGAATCTTTCCCTATGAATGTGAAATTTAGAAACTAACTGTCGGTTAGCCAAGTAGAATGGTTTTCTGGATATTGATCTGATGTAGGTTTCGGCCTTCGGGGTTAATGTTTGGGAAATTATTCTCTTGATTAATTTATGGTTAGTGACTGATGAATTGGAATGAGGCGTATGTTGTGTTTGTGTAACACTTATTTAAAATATACGCGAGTTGTTCGGAAAGACCGGGTTTATCCCATTCTGAATAACTGATACGACGATAAGTCGAAGATGAAGACGATGGTCGAAGACCGGAGGTCTTCACGTCGTTTGGGGGATAACTGATGATCTTGATTGGGCTGTACACCCAAGAAGATGGAAACAGTTAGTGATCGTCCAGACGTACTTGGAGATTGATGGATATGCGGGGTACTAGGTGCCTCCGGTTTCGTTCAGACCCAGAACGGACTTGTAAATGGACTGTGTGTCTAACATCGGATTTCATTCTGTGTGACTGATATCGGTTGCATAGGATGGTTTGCCTGTGTGGCATGCTAAGATGCAAATGATCAAGGCTTCTGTTGAAAAGCAAAGTCTTGTGGTGATGATCAAAGCACGGCCTTTGTGGCGTAGCTTTGTGTAACGTTTACCTCGCGTGTTTCACACCCGGTATGAACCAAAAACGGGAGACGGACCTCAGGGAGGACTTGCGTTTCTTTCTAGCTAGAAGTGGCGTCAGTGGTTTTACACGCCCTGACGAGTTTGACTTATGTGGTTGTTGCGGTTGCGAGGCGCCTCGGTTATATCGGTTTCGGCCGAATGCATTCTGGTCGGCTGACGGACCAGACTTACACCCCATAGGGTGGGGAGACGTATTGTTCAGGCATAATAATCCACTCCGTGTGGACCGGCCCTGTCGCTCCAAGGCTTGCCTGCGCGCTTGCCTGAGACATGGGCTAGATTGTCTCGAATCGGTTAAGGACTATCTTTTGCCTCGGTTCATAGATGGAAATCCAATTTCCAAATACGTGACATTTGCGGTTTTAGTTGTAAACCTATATATGGCGACATGATATATGGTACCCATGCCGCCTATGATTGATACTTATGATTTGAAGTTGTTTTATACACTATGCACTTATTATAGTATCAAATGATTTGTTTTAAACGTATCAAGCATTCTTTGGCTGTTATAAGGGAAAACCCTATCCCCCGGCTTGCGTTGCATTGTGTGATAGGACCTGGGTCTTATAACAGCTTCATTTTTCTTTATTTAGCATTGCGCTGTTTGTTTATGCACTGGTATTCTTGGGAGGAAACCCGTTCCGTGTTATACGGCGTGGTCCCTTGATTTACCTAATGATTTAAAATAAAGATTAATAACTGTTTTAGTTCTAACACCAGTCACATGACTGACCTGGAGTTTATTGTTTTAACCTAAACTCTGGGTGCCCTTATTTTGACACGGGCAGCTAGTAGTTTCGGTTTTGCAGATTTATATTCACAGGATCCTGGTTTACAGCTGGAACGATATCCGGAAAGCTTTGTATCCGTATATCTCTTTCTAGTTGTGTATTGTATTATTTTCCGCTGCGTTGTATTTAAATGTAATTTAAATCTCTGATATTTCTGTGTAATATTCATTTATACTCTGTATATTCTTGTAATCTGATGCATTGTTGTAATATACAATGGAATGTTCTTCTGTATGCGTTCTGTTGTGGTTTGTTCTCGAACTATCCGACACTTTCCTTTACGGGGAAGTTACGGGTTTTCACAGTTCCCCATCACTGAGAGGATTGGACGGATGGCCTATAGGGTAGACTTACTCGAGAAACTGACTGGAGTACAAAATGTCTTTCATGCCTCGCATCTCCGAAAGTGCTTGCATGAATCGGCCGAAGTGGTTGAGCCAAGCATCCTTGAAGACATAGAAGTGAAAAAAGAGGCAACATTGAGGCGAGTTCCGATTCGTATCTTAGGAACGGAGATTAAAAAGCTAAGGAATCGAGAAGTCAAGCTAGTTAAAGTGTAGTGGAGTGAAGCCTAAGAAGACGCAACTTGGGAAACCGAAGAGAAGATACGCGCGCTTTACCCATTTCTTTTTTAGGGTACATTCTCGATCTCTTTTTCCTATAAACTTGAAAACCTTTTCGTATCATGCTTCTACTACCTACGTTTGTCTTGTTATCTTCCCGATCTTATCTTGAGCACCTTAGGTAGAACCATATAGATGTAAACATGTGATTGAAACATGTTATGGTTGATGGTTGCAAATGGTTGCAAGTGTTTGCAAGTGGTTGCTAGTGGATGCATGACACACATTAGGCACTAGATCGGCTCAGTCACATTTTCATGTTGCATATGCATGAGTGCTTACACTTGCACATGGGTGGAACTTATTATGCTATCACTTGGATGTTGCATATGAATGAATGTTATATGCACTCGTGTAGAGATTATAAATTATGTTAGGAATCTGCATACATGTTGGATTCATTACACTAACATATTTTGCATTAAGGAGGATTACTGAATCAGTAACCGCCTGATCTTGTGCATTAGATAAATACATATACACACACTTTCTGCATATGTTCATAGAGCACTAGAAAACCTTTTAAGGACAATGGTTGCTTGTGGATGATGCTATGAGTAGATGGATGATGGATGGTAGGACACATCCTCCCTAACTTAGAGATTTCGGGGACGAAATCCTTTAAGGGGGGAGAATGTAACAACCCGTATTTTTATAACGTGTAATAACCATAAATCAAGGGAGAATTAATTTTTAAAATAAGAATCAAGGGAAACAGTTTACGTCATTGCATTCGTCTCGAAATTCTGCTTGGAAACGAGTCCGAGTTTTCGAAAATCGGAGTCCGTATGACCAAGTTATGACCGTTCAAAGTTTTCAAATTCAAAACAGCTCAGATTTCGAATTCAAATTTCGAAATTCAAACCTCAGGATGGACTGGGCTGGAAATTCCCCACCCAAGACCAGGTCGACCTGGGGGTCGACTATGTAGTCGACCTGCCCAGGAGCAGGTCGACCATAGTGCCGACCTGGGGGTCGACCTGGTGGCCGAGCCCACTTTTGAAGCTGGATTCACTTTGATGTTTCTGGCCTCGTTTCTGTCCACATTCGTTGACCTGACCCTATATAAGAAGCCCCTAACACTAGTCTCTCTACAAAAAAAATTCTCTGACCTTATGCTGCTCCAATTCTAGTTAAAAAGTTAGAAAAAGGGACTACTTCTTCTACGTCGAAACTACGTCAAGTGAATTGCTGATTTGGGGATTTATGTTAGGACTTGACTAAGCATATAAAAATTCAACATCGACTCTCTTTTTCTAATTCTCGAACCACGATCTGTAAGCCCCAGTTACTTTTAGATTCAAACCGTGAATGTAATATGAATATGTTGTAAATTGAAATTGGACCTGTGTTTGATGACTGTTTTACATCCATTCTTGTTCATCTTGGATCTTAAATTTTGGGTATATTACTATGACATTGATTTAGGGCCTATTCATGTTGTAAGTCAAAAAGAAAAACCCCTCATATTATCGTGTTGAATCTGCTATTTGTCACAAGTTTATGACTATCACCTTATGTCAATCGTTACCATGACTATACTATCACCTTATGTCAATCGTTACCGTGACTATACTATCACCTTATGACAACTGTTATCTTGACTAGTACCTTACTTTGCTAAATTTGGAATCTTTATGTTTGAGGCCAATATTCCATATGCCAGTAATGTTATAATCATTTATCTCAAGTCATACCATGCTATGCTAGTAATCACTTTTGCTACCTTATACCCGTCCCTTTTTATGTTATTCCCTAATCAGATTTATTTGTATCAATTCGAGTTTATGTGCGATGGGGATACGATTTTGGTAGATTAGGTAAAACATGAATTGACTTTTAACATGAACGTTATTATAACTTGAACATGGATATGGACATGAACTTGACATGATTTGACATGATACATGACCTGAAAACTAAACATAAATGTAGACTCAAAAACTTGAATCTGGACATGACATTTAAATAAACTTGAAAATGGCCAACTCGAGGTTGGGTTGAGTTTGCAGTGTAAATCTGCCCGGAACCGCCCGGCAAATCCAGTGACTGCAAACAATAGGATCCAATGTGAGTAGTTGGTCATATCGCACGTAAAACCCGAGGTTAAACTATGTTGTGGTGTAAATCTGCCTGGAACCGCCCGGCTAATCCAGTGACCATAATAATTAGTCTAATGTGAGAGGTTGAGGTGCATTAATGAATTAATGCCACATGATAGGGTTAAGTCATGGACCACTTAAATATACTTAACCGACTTGACACGATGATTTGATAGGGTTAAGTCATGAATCACTTGAACACACTTAACCAACTTGATACATGATTTGGATAGGGTTAAGTCACGAATTTGAATGACAACACTTAACCCATTAGAAACCCCAGTTACGCGGTCCTTTTCAACAGTAACCCACTTAGATGTATCACGATACCCTGGGACTAGGCAGGGTGGGGCACGATTACTGGGCTGATTGTAAGCGACCAGAACGATGGCTGAGTAGGTGCGCCATTGTAGGTTCAGGCGAATTGGGCACCCGTAGGTTTACATTGTGCCTGCTTGATTCGTGTCGGTGGTTGGCACCATAGGGCTTGATACACCCTATGGTGGACCAAGCACAGGTAACTAAATTTCAGGATAGGGCCGTATGACACAGACACATGACGATCTAGAACTTGTAGGGAGCCGATCGATTAGTAGATCGTACTGTAGGACCCCGTAATAGGTCACTTCATGATACTGGCCAAGGGATCATTTCATGATTAATACTTGAAATGGGTTAGAATACTAGTACAGTTGGTGCAGCGAACCTTGAATATGCGATGCTAGACTTGACTTATCTTGTTATCTTAAATATCATATCAGTCCTATTATCATCCTTATGTTTAATTCCAGTTTTCACATGTCATACTACCTTTACTAGTTTTTATACTGAAAGTCACTAGGGCTTACCAGTCTTATGACTGACCCTTTTTCCTTTCGCCTCTTTTTCTTTAGTTTTCCCCCACAGGTTCTCAGGGAGTAAACTCTAGCTCTTAGCTTGGATTTAGCTTGCTTTCTAACAGCTCATGTACGGTTTGGTCTTGAGCTATGCTATTGCTGCTTTTGCTATTTATGGGGAATAATTTACTTTTGTTATCTTAAGTTTATGTTTCTTTATTTGGAACTTGATGTAATGGAATAATTTGTACCTTGGTTATATGGGGTTTTGGCTCTTTTCTTGAAAGTAATAAAAATTTGGTTTTAATTTCTACCGCTGCTTTATTTATGTTCTTCCTTGTGATATCTCTGTGTATGTTTACCTAGATAATACTCCACCAAAACTAGTGCATTCCCTTTGTGAGTGACCCTAGCGGAGGTGAGGTGTTACAGAGGTTGCAGACTATAGTTGCTTTGTCTACTACAGAGGAAGAGTTGATAGCTGCAGTTGAGGCAGCTAAGGAGGCACTTTATTTGAAGAAGTTATTGTATGATTTGGGTTTCATGCAAGATGCTTGTTTGGTGAATTGTGACAGTCAAAGTGCAATTCATTTAGCTGAAAATCTGGCTTTCAGTTCTAGAACAAAGCATATAGAGTTAAGAGAGTCTTTCCTTATCTCTATGAATGAGGAGAAGTTAGTTCGTCTTCAGAAGATTCACACAAATGAAAATGCAGCAGACATGTTTACGAAGGCATTACCTACTACTAAGTTCGAGCATTGCTCGAACTTGATTCACTTGATGAAGTGCTAGGTGCCACATGGTGGCACAATGGGGAAGAGAGTGACTTGGTTGAAGTCAATAGAAGATGTGGTATTCTTCTTGTATGAATAGATAGGAGTTGGTTGCACAATGTCTACCTTGTTTTTGAATGCTTCCAACACTTTGTTGGTAGGCGGTGGCCTTGCCGGAGTTTACTAACAAAGTGCAATGAGGGGTGGCTTTAGCAGGAACTCATTGAGAAGCATTCACATTGGAGTCTCTAGGTTGCATGAGATATTGTATCAAGGTGGAGATAATAGGAATTTAATGATACAATATTTCCATATCTAATTAATTATGAAGATATGCATGGTAATTTCGTTACCTGTTTTGTGCAAGGAATGAATGGAAAGAAATGGAAGGAATATTAATGAATAGGGGATATTGGAAATGTTTGTCATTTAACTAGTTGCCATGTTTCATGAAGAAAAGAAACGGAAAGAGACTAAAATTGCAAAAAGGATTGATTGATGGAGAAAAGGGAAATTATCAATCAATCATATGCCAATTAATTAATGGGATATTTGTTTTCCATAAATTGATTTATTTTACATAAATCAATTGTCTCATCCCCAAATAATCTTTTCTCTATTTAAAGAGAGACATAGAGAATGCTATGTGATGTGAGATCATTGTATTCTTCATTTCTTTTACTCTACATTAAAAATAACTCTGTAATCTCTTGAATATATTAATAAAATCTCTTCCCCATTGAAGTGGACGTACACTATCTCGCGATAGTGGAACCACTATAAATTTGCGTGTTCTCTGTTGCTTTTATTTTTTCTGTGATCTGAGATTTATATTCATTTCAAGTTGTTTGTTCTATCACATCATTGCTGATCCTATTGAGGTTTTTCCGCTGAAAGGGATTGATCACCCCTTACAGCTAATTGGTGGGGAGATAGTTCCTGCATTTGCTGCTATGCGAGAACAAAGAGAAGCAACTAGATCCATATATTTTGAAGCTGCTATGTGTCCTTAAGGCCCATTTTCTCGTATTTCTGATGCACTTTTACCTAAACCTGGCCATCTAGCCACTGGAGACGTACGTGTTTATCTATATATTTTGACGTTGCTTTGTCTTTATTTGCATGGATTTCAGCATGTCTTGGTCATAAAAGCATACGTGTGAACCCAGTTAGAACAATACTATCTCTTACAATGTTAGGATATTAAAAGTGGACCCCTACATGATGTTTTTTTAGAAAATAGGGTACTTATATAATAAAAGAAAAGATCGAGCTGTTTACATAAAATAACACAGTACAACAACAAATACTGTACAACAAACATTAAAAAGAATAGCTCGATCTAAAACATTCACATAAACATCGGACTGTTGATAACACTAGAAAGGAAACTAAAAAAATACCACATCGAAAAAACCATAACAACACAGCAACATGAAGCCCTTCCAGCAACACACCCTAAAGCTCCAGAAAAACACCACATAGTAAAAGCAAACCGCCACCAAGAAAACTTCAAAAAAATTGATATTAGACATTCAAAAACCACAAGCATACCCACAGCAAACTCAAAAAAAAACTCCAACAGAGTCAGCAACATCTACAAGCCATGCTATCCATACCTATAAACCCATTAAATTGTTAGCAAATGTACCACATGACATAATCTTGTTGAACATAACCACCAGCTACCAAAAAGACACCATGTAAAATACCCACAAACATCACAGCAAGGCCAAACAAATCAACTAAAAAACCAGACAGAGCCCATGAAACTGAACCCAAAGCACTTCATTTTTTAGATATACTTCCTTTAACTTTCCTAGTTTTAGATCTATTTTTCATGTCATTCATAAGTTTGATCCAGTCTGGATTATCCTCAACCAAGGGTTCATCAATAATTAGCTTACCACCCTTTCTATTTTTACTTGAATTGAATTTTTTTCTTCAACTTATTAAAACTATTTGTCAAACAAAAGGAACTATGGGAGCTATCTGATTCATTCATAATGTAATCTGTATTAGCATCTTCCTCACCTTTTGTCTACTCAAAACAATCCCCAAACCTGTTCATACTATTAACCTTCTCATTCTCATTATGATTTCCTATACCTTTAACATCCTTGTATGTTTGTTCCATCTCTCCCTCTACAACTATTCTTTTAGCATCATTCTTACTACCAGACTTCTCACCTACCATAACTTTAGGTACTTCAGATACCTCTTTTGATTTAATACAGTCATAGCTATTCATATTTAAGCGCTGCTCGGACTTATTATTTTCTATAACATGTTGAATCCTATTTGAACTCAAATCTACTAATTCATTACCAACTACTGCTACTTTACCCTCACAAACTGATTTAGAAGAAGGATTTTTTTTCCATTTTAGCTCCCTTCTATATTCAGATATACTTTTACTCAGAGTAAGACCTGTCTCATCTATATCCATCTCAAAGTATAAGTTATTATTTGACTTAGGAGACCAGTTCTTGAGTGCCCTGCAATCTTCCTGAGTATGACCAAATATTTTGCAAACTGAACAAACATCGGTAGTCCATTCGTAAATTACTCTTTGCCATATAATGTCTCCTTTATAATTTCGAATAGGAATGAACTCAGGAAACTTAAAATCAAAATTCACCTCAACTAAGATTCTAGAAAATGATATCCTAGCAACACTTTCTGTAGAGTTATCCAACTTCAACGGCTGACCCATTATAAAAGCAATTCTGCTAATTCATTCAACACTCCAAAAATCTAGATCTAAATTAGGAAGACGAACCCAAATTGGTAGAGCATGCAGGAATTCCTTTTTCATTTTTACATTTGGAACCCATTTCTTCATAATTATCAATTTTTTTATTATAATAATAAGGTCCAACAGCTAAAATTCTATCACATTCTTCTCCATTTTCACACTTTATTATGTAAAAACCATTTTCTCTCGAGAAAAGTTGAAATTTTCTTGCAAGCCCCAATTCCTATCTATATAACTCTTAAGAAATGGATAATACGGCTTGCCTCCAAAAACATAAAATACAATTGAATAAATCCATTTTTCCCTTGCATCGTTGGTCAATTCCTAATTTATAACAGCTATTTTAATGTTATCCTCAACTTCAGGTTTATAGAATTTGAGTTGGATAGAAGATTGATGAAAATTATTTTCCTTAACTATATCTATCCAAGCTTTCAACTGATTCAAATTTTCGAGATTTATATTACTTAGATCCTTAGAAATTAGATCCAGAAAATCACCTTTTGATTTAAGATCGGGAAACAAGAATTTACCTTGAAAATTGGATTTCCCAAATTCTGCATGTCGCCATGAAGATCGTAGATCTGGAGTTACTTCCGTTCGATGATCGGAATCCATATAATTTGCGAATTTTTTTCCAGAATTTGGGATTTTAGAGGATTCTGGTGATGCCATTTTTGAGAAATGTCGTTTTTCAAACTTTTTTTTTTTGCCACATGATGTTTTGTTTGTGCACTTAAAGATGTAAATAATTTAGTTCCTCTTTATAGCCAAACATGTTACTATACCCATTAGAATGTTTCTCCTTTTAAATATTTTAATTCAAGTATAATAGAATTGCTTTCTGGTGTTTTAATGAATTTCTCCTTGATACTGGGTAACATTCATGAATGGTTTTAATTGACTTCCTTTTCAGTTGCTTTCGGTTACATTTGTATGTATTCACAACGCTGCACAAAACTAGATGTGGAAGTTTCAAACTTTTAATGCATCATGTAAGATGGCTACAGAAATTATATGTCAGGCCAACGTTGCTACATTATGTTTTTGTATAAGAACTACATTATATTTCAAACCCCTACATAATGTTTTATCATCATCTGACAGCAATATTTTATTCGTTAAGTAATTGTTTTGTCAAATAATTTTTGCATGTAGTACTGATGTTTTAATTGTCACTCTGGGAAATTCTTTGTAATTTTGACTTAAGAAATACATATTTCGGAATTAAACTTGAATCCACCAGTTTTCATTTTGAGCTAATGTAATCTACTAAGTTGTATTTACATCAAAATCACTTGCTTTTCCGGAAGTTAAACAAATTGACCAATAAACATCTAATACATTTGAATCATATCAAATTATATTTGTATCAAACGGCATTGAAAAGGTGCTAATAAAACAAATATCTTCTTGGTGGACTATATATTACCTTTGTAACCATTAATTTAAATAGTGTTTTTCTTTCATGCCAGTCGATAAACATGTTTACAATTACGCACTATAATTAATTTCAACAACCTTTTTCTTATTTTCTTCTAAACAAAAAACACTTTTGTACTTAATCGAAGGCCAATACATTGAAAATTAAAAAAAATCTTAGATTTTTCTTTTGCTAAATGCAAATATCTATAGCTGAACAAAATGTGACAGTCTAAAATGTGTTAATGTAATAGATATCACAACGTAAATTGTATATTACCTTTATGACCATTACATAAAATGGTTACTGCTTTCAGGCAAGTCAAAGAGACATGAATGTGGCCCATCCAGTTGATGAAGAAGAAGACATGAATGCTAGATAAACTCCACAAGCGTATTTTAACTAGATTGAGAGGCAAAAAAAGATGTAGACAAGACGATATACCTCTCAAAGTTAAGGATAAAATGATGTTAGATGACTAAGGCGACTGGGTCAATGTAAATGAAAAATTGAATAAGGATGATGTAATTTTAACTATTGACCATTGTATTTGTGTACAGCTAATTAGCAATTTTGAAGTGAAGAATAGCTGCATCGGAGAACAGTCAGTAATTAAGCTATGAACAAGACTTTAACTATTATGTAATATAATATTTTATTCGTACTAATCGTGCAGAATTGTTTGTAAGCAGTTGTGGTATGTGGATTCACTTCGAAATACTACTATTGAGATGATTACAGATGTTATATTTGACACTGCGAGTAATGTGTTTTTTTAAGTATTTAAATATGGTGTTATTGATTTTAGTTTGAAAACGATACTCATATGATTATTTGTTTTAATATTTCTATTATATATAAGTGCCTGATGGAAATGTTACAAACCAGTAACAGTAAATAACCGCAACTAAAATGTGGTGTACATCAGTAAGTTTTACTAGCATTGAAAAAGGGCTACAAATGTAATTTAAAAAGATATTGTAGCTAAAATGAAACGCAACAAAAAACATATAGTAGGACAGAAAAAAATGCTACAAAAAAATTGGAAAATGATGCAAGTATCACTTTAGCAGCATTTTTAAGTTGTTGCCAAAAAACCTTTCGTAGGGTTTGTAAAACGCTACAAAATTTTCATTTTTGGTTGCGTTTATTAAAACACAACGAAAACTTTCATACTTTTAGTTGCATGTCATATAGCAGCGTTTATCGAAACGCTGCTACAAGTTATTATAGCGTTTTTACAACGCTACGAAAGGCATTTTCTGGTGTAGTGGTTACAACGGAAAGACAACTGTTCATAAGTTTCATTCTTTCTGCATCATAGTGGACACCGAATATCAAGTTGGAAAAAGGATCTGCTATTTTAAAGGTCATTAGTGTTATACTTGTTACTATTGTGATACAAACATTATACTACATTTGGAATTGCATTGAGGTGCTCACACTTATTTAACTTTTGTATTAGCAGACAGTATTATTTGGTTTCACTGCTATGGTTTAATGAATTACATGTTTCAGTAATTTCGTAATTTTTATGTCATATGCAGCTTGAATAATTCAAAATAATCGTGGTATATGTACCATAGCATGTCTGAACTTAGAAAGAATCTTAATTTTAATAGGTTATTTTACTTAATATTTTAAGAATTCAGTCCATAGATATATGAACTATTATGGAGCATGATTATTGACTGTATTATGAGACATATTGATGAATTAAGTTTATATTCATGCGGTTATCATGAGACATGTGTACCACTAATCAAGAAACAAATACATAAACATTATGGATGCTTGATTAATGGTTATATTATGGGATATTTTTGGCTTAAGTTAATTTACATTTACGTTATTTTGATTGCTTTTTGCACGCTTAGGAAGCTACCGATATGGTCTTTTCTTGCAATTAATCGAAGAATATAAAGAAATCTGGGCTTAGCTGCTTTTATTCACTTCTTTAGTGCATGTTAAATTATAAATATAGATTTCAGTAATTGGATCTTTGTATGGGTATTGATAAAAAGAATTTTGCTTTGTGATTTTTAACTTATCTATTTGGAATGGTTGATTTTTAAAGGTGGCTATAAGAAGGAGATGAGTTGTTGTATTATTCTTTGTGGACAAGCCTGAATGTCTCATTTAGTGTTTATACGAAGATGCATTTTTATTCATATACGACAGCTTATATGGTTGCTTCTTTCTTGGTGAATCATCTTCAAGTTTAAGACCATGTTCTGTTTTTCATTATCTTTTCCAAAACTATAATTTTGTTAATGTCATTGCAATGCAGGAAGAAATGATACAACTTTATGAAAATTGACTTTCTTTTGTTGAGCTCAAATTTAACACTTCATCATTTGTGTTAAATAACTTTCTGTTTACCTTAAAATGCTTGGAAATTGTATCCCGTCATTCAAATTAGAAATTCTAAAGAGATGACATCGGATTTTAATGGCGATAGGGCAACATCATTGCTATTACTTTTTTCCTTATATATTTACAGCTTACAGTGATTTTGTGATTCTGTCTACATATCAATCCCTTTCGTTATTTGAGATTCATATGTCCTATGTCTTAGTGCAATTAAATCATAATTTTGACCATTTAAGTTCACAAAAAGTATTGGAACACTACTATCTTCAGCTAAGAGCAATGTAAACTTTTTTGAACTTGCACTTGTGTTGATGGGAAATGAATATCAATTGTAATTGATATAGTAATGGACACTAAATGAAAATGAAACAATCTATGTTGAAATAAAATGAATATAAATTAAATAAATGAACGCGAGGAAAACAAATAAATATTCACCTTGAATATGAATGATTGGATAAAAGAGAATTTCAATGCTCGAATAAATGATGAACAATAGTTAATAAACTATAATAGGCAATAATGAAACAATTTGACGTCAGCCAACTCCACATTCATCCACTCAATAAATATTATATGGTAAAATATTATGAATTGACTTACAAGAAACTTCATCCATAAAATATAAACAAAGAGTTGAAAATATATATTTCATGGGCTTTGACATTTCAATGTCTGTTACCCAGAAATGTAAATCTATAGAGGAATCACAAAGATTGATTTAAACAAGATAATGCATGAATGTAAATACCTTATTCATCGCATTCATCTATATAATAAGGTTAATATGATCACATAATTCATCTTCAATTCTTAACACTAATCATTCTTCTCTAATGGCAGTTGTAATATCAGAAAATAGTGATTCTTTGCATATTGTTTGCTAACTATCTTCCTAACTCCATTTAAATCCACATTTAGATCGGATCAAATCCGAAATCCAATTAGATTTGAAATCAAAAGCTGTTTCACTTTCTAGTATAGAATCCCAAGCAAAGTGCTTGGCTATTGAATATCTCAGGTGTCTTTGTAATTTAACTAAGTATGATTCATTGTGTTTCATTTCTTATACGTGAATTGATTATATTATTTTATTACTAACTCATTAGTTGTTGCGTCCATTTTCAATTTGTTTTCATTAGCCTATTGTAAATATAGTACTATTAGTGATGTTTTGACTATTGAATATCTCTCTTTTTTCATCAAAAAAAGATTTTTTGTAATTTATACAATATATAAAATAACATGTCCTCTAAGTTTTTGAAACCTGCATAACCAGTAAGTTTATGATTGGAAATAATCAATATTTATTACACTAAATAACTACGTATAAAATGTTTGGAAACCTACATGTAGTTATAAAAAAGATGTTTGCTTGGAAATAAGTTAGAGTTCGATTTGAATTTTTTTATATCACGTCATGTAGATTTACTATAGATAGTCCACACAGAGTTGAATTAATGCATATATATTATGATTAGATGCAAGCCATCTGGGTGTGCCTATATACTCGTTATGAACAAAGAAAATGCAGTGAAAAGCATTTTCATGACATGCTTCTGAAATTTAAAAAATATCTCAATTCATCAATGAAATTTCACCATCATCCATTTTCCGACTACGCGTCAACGGAATTTCACTACCAATATGCCATCATTCCCGCTGGCAAAATTACTTAAAATAAGTGGGCTGAGATTACCAAATTTTTGTATTGACGGCACATTTTTAGCTAAATAATAGAGTAAATATCTTTAGATATTTGATGCAGGTATATGTGTTTCATGTAGTTTTAAATATACTAGCATTATGTTGCTATAATGAAATGTTTTCTACATTATGTTGTCCACATTCATGTCTCACTCAACATGCATTAAGTTTATATGCTTGCAAACATTGTGTAAAAATAAAATATTGTCATATCCCTTCAATAATCATGTTAACAAATTGTTTTTTATTTCTTCTGTTCCCATTAGTCTTCCATTTGAACTTGTAATCAAGGTCCACCTTCCACTTTTGGCTTTCGTATTTACTTTATTGAAAAAAGTATCTCCTGTTGGTTATTTGAAGCATTTTTTTTCATTACTGTCTCCGATTTGGATATATTTGCTAGTTTTACATGATCTAATCGGCAACTAGATTTTATAATTTTTGAAAATCTATAAAATTAGGATCTATAAAAAAACCGTAAATCGAAAATTCGTACCATTTAGGGTTTGTTACCTTTCGTGATGAATCCATGAATTGCGAATGAACCTCGAATCATTCAGGAGCGCACCTGCCAATGGCAGCACCTCTATTGGTATACACAAATGCCTCTTCGAAGTCGTCGAATGGATCTGTAACGCCATACGTCCATTAATGTCACTCTCAAAGGGAATGCATTAACTTTCATGGAGTATTGTTGGTGTAAAGAACAGAATATAACAAGATAGATACAAATATTGGTACTTGAAAATTATAAAACAACTTTTTTGCAGCGGAGAAATAGTTTGGTCACAACAACATCAAAAACCAACAATAAAACCAAGTACACTTAATATCCATCTTGACAAATTGTTTTCTGAGTACATGAAGTAAAAAAGCATAACCCCAACATAAGTAGCCATAAAAGAGGTGAGCTGAACTTTACTTTCAGCAATCCAAGCACTTCCAAAAGATAGAGAAAGATCTAAATCAAGCTCCACTAGCACTAGTCCCACCCTGAAAACCTGGGTGGGGGGGAGGGAGAAAAGAGGCGAAAACAAAGGGGATCAGACATAAGTCTGGCGAGTCCAATAACTTTAACAACATAATTATTAAAGTAATTAGGATAAGGTATAAACTGGTAAAACAAGGAATGACTGTGAAACAAGTGGGCAAGACAAAACAAACAAGAGGAATATTCTGGCGTTTATCTCGCTCGTATTCACTATAAGATAATTACTACACTACACAATTACTAGTCACACTAAAAGTTGATCCTGCCTACTGAACATAATAATCATAATGGTAGTTCGTGTACCCCTAGTTATCTTCATAGGTGCTGCATGCCCCTATCTCCACTAGTTGTACCCACTACCCCCATGCGATCGGCTCCCTAACTCGTAGATACCCGTGCTGGTCCCACAGTGGGGTGTATCACTCCCCAAAGTGGCAACTCGATACCACTTGATGCACGGCTTATATCTACACGATGCAATAACATCTTACCTACCAGCCCGGGCCCATGCACGCACATGACCCCATTGGACTTGCGTTGCCACCGCTAAACCATTTTAACCTCTTACAATCAAACCCAGTAAGAGTGTCCCATCCTCGATCTAACTTGAGCTCACAAAGATACTTAATGGGTTACTGGTTTGAAAAGGGTCCTCCATGCTTGACACAAGCTTTCCACCAATGCTTTGTCCCCACTAGGATTTCCCACTTAATCCCTTCTTATTCATGTCTTCTTACATGTTTCAATTTGGTTAAATGTTTCTAATCGTATTTCACATGTCACCCCATGTCACCTACTTAACCCCATGTCCCACCACATGTTTATCTTGGTTAAGTGTTACTTAATTCATTATAACCGTAACCTTGTAAGACCTCTCACATTATACTACCATTTGCGGTGGCCGGATTTGTCGGGCGGGTCCGGGCAGTCTTATACCGCAAACGAGTCTAACCTCGTGTCTTTACAATTGTTACGCATTTAATTTATGCCTTCGACCTCTCACATTAAACTACCGTTTGTGGTCGCTGGATTTGCCGGGCGGGTCCAGGCAGTCTTATACCACAAACGAGTCTAACCTCGTGTCTTAGGCGTTTATTATTACACATAATTATTCCACCCCAATATGAATTAATTATCCCTATTCAAATTGTCAATAATTTCCAAATTAAAATATATCCATAATTGTCACCTAAATTATGTCCATACTTTTTATGTATATAAATTATACAATTAATGTCTCAAATTAGTTATATGCCTTTAAAGCCATTTTATGCCAATTCACAATTTGCATAATTAATATTTTCCCATTGTCCCCATGCTATTCGTACGTTTTAATATGATATATGTTATACTTGCAAATAGTCTAACTCATAAAAAAGAAAAGAAACATCACCAACTTGCATAACACATAAAATAGATCTAACTTGCAAATAAGAATTATAACACAAGTTTGCATAGCCGATAACTTGCATAGGCAATGGACATATAGAACATAAATTTGCATAAACTACCATGGATCTAAATATAGATCTAAACATGAAGTTGTGAACTTGCATATATGAATACGGGTTACACCTAAACTTGCATATATGGGATATAGTTTTCACCCAAACTTGCATATATGAATATAGTTTTCCACCTAAAAATGTGAATATAGTTTTCACCTAAACTTGCATATAGATTCCTACAAACTTGCATATGAATTTAAACATGTAAACTAATATCACATGTTTTGCATATAAACTAGCATATGTATACACTTGATTCACATATAAACTTGTGTATAATTCACATACAGACTTGCATAAGATTCACATACAAACTGGAATATGATTTAACATCCCAAACTTGCATGAGATTCACATACGAACTGGCATATGTAAAAACAAACTTGCATATGATTCACATACAAACTAGCATATGATTTAACATCCTAAACTTGCATAAGATTCACATACGAACTAGCATATGTAAAAACAGACTTGTGTAAGATTTACATACAAACTAGCATATGATTTACATCCCAAACTTGCATATAAACTGATGTCATAAAATGAATCAAGTTAAACATATGTGATTTGACATATGAAATAGATCTACTAACATAAGTTAACAAAACTGTCATATGTTCACCAACAAACGATAAAAAAGTTAAACAACATCACATGATTGAACAGACATGTTCTCATAATCCCAATTATAACTCATCATACTTAATTTATTAATTATTTTGTGAAATAAATTGTACTCACAAAGAAAGGTTAGAGAAGAGAATAATTCATTCGTCTTTTGTTTTAGAATTCTGATTTGCCAATCCCTAAGATTTAGGAAAAAAAACTACTCTAGCAGCAGCATGGTGGCCAAGAGACTAATTTACTTTAGGTTTAGGGTTTGAATCTATGCATGCTTATATAGAAGTTTAAATCAACCTAAGCCGTTAGATTATCATAGGAGCAATCCCAACCGTCCAGACTAGATAGAGTTATCTAGAATTTCCACCTCTGCCCTAGTGACTCAGCAACAGGTCAGGTAAGACTCAACAACAAGTCAGGATCATCAAATTTCAGATCAACCCTAGGGGGTAGGTCGACCCCCAGTCGATCTATATAGGGGAAGTCGACCCCCAGGTCGACCAGGCCTTGGGCGGGAGAAATCCCGCCCAGCCCGCTCCCTCGTTTGAATTTTGGATTTTAAACTTTAATTCTGTACTGTTATTAATTTATTTAAATTACTAAAACTTCCGAGGGCCATAACTTCTTCATACGAAGTCCGATTTACAAAAACTTGGACTCTATTCCAAGCAGAATTTCGAGGCGAACGTAATGACATAACCCGTTTCCCTTAATTCTCACTTTACCAATTAAGTATTCTTAAAATTGTTAATTTTAATATTTAAAATTATGGGGTGTTATAGGATCGAAGGGGAAAAGGGAGAAATCGGGTACTGACCCTAGCCATGGATTTCGATTTCCCCATTTATTTTTATCTTGCGTTTTTCTGATGAAAAATAAAAGGGTCGACGCCACTTTTATCTATAAGAGAACAAAAAGGGATAAATCTTATTACATGGTTTACCATTTCAGACAAATAAAATCGACATTTGATATATTCATTCGTTAATAGTTCTTCCTTTTTCAAACGTTCTGTTGTGTGACCTTATAGGTTATTACAACGTTGGCAAAAAAATCATATTTAAAATTATAAACAGTGAGCGACATCTTGTAATACATCGCTGTTACCCAAGTTATAATAAAATCAATGATTCGATAAAACCTTTTTAGTGACAAGTTTTTATATCAACAATTGTTTTCTAAATGTGAAAAGCAACCTCCTGCAATGCCAGAATTATGGAAGCCCAGATTTTTTTTTCAGTAAAGGGCAACAATTTTTTTCGTCTAGGGCAACCCAGTGATCTGAGCCGCGTATAGGACTCGGGAAATATTGGAAAGAAACCTGACTTTTTTGTTCCTAGGATAGGAAGTTTAGGGTAGATTTTGATATTTATTTGTAGGCCTATGTGTGTGTGTATGTGTGTTCAACAGCCTATCATCATGCATGTCAATTAATATATGTCAATTTGATAGAACATGAACAATAGCACAGAAGCAAATGTAAGTTGTACAATTGGGGTCGAAGCAAAGAATTGGTTGTCGAAGGACAAGTGCATCTACCCCCCGTGTAACAACCCTGATTTTTGGGGTAAAATTAAAAATTTATTTTAAGTAATTTTAATGAGTTTTGATATTTAAAATAATCTATTTTAAATAATAATGATCACAAATTTGATTCAAATAGAAGTTAGAATGAATAATTTAATTTTAATTATAAAAAGAGTTAGAAATAGCGCGGTAGTTGGGAAAGTCAAACTTGAACTTTGACTGACCATACAGGATGCAAAATTTAACGGATTTTAGTGAAACCAAAAATATTAGAATCTATTTAAAAATATCTTTCCACCGAATCCGAAAAATAGAAATTTCATAGAGGAAATCAAAAGTTATGGCCAATTCAATTTTTAGAAAGGTCGTTGGGTAATTTGCATAGGTCAAAAATGCTACTTTTTGCATATAAAGGAATTTCGACTCGAAACCACTTCCATTGAGTTCGAAATGATGTTTCTGCATTGAAAAACAGTAAACACTTATATATTTCGAGTTTCGAAAATTATTTGTTTAAAAATGTATCTTTAATATTAAATATACTGGCCTTAAAAATAGCCATTTTTCAAACATTCTCAGAATTCGACGAAAATAATTTTTTTAGGTTCGTATCGTCAAAATAAAGCTAAAAATGATTTTTCGGTAATTTTTAGAATTAATATATAATTATGATTGATTTTTTTAGTGTAAACGGACAATTTTTGACTTTAAAATTTCATTAAAAATTCATACGAGCTCAGAATCTAACGAAATTAATTTTCATAGGTCCACAGCATCAAAACATAACTAAATATATTTTTTGAGAATTTTTGAAGTTAATTTGTGACCTCGGTGAATTTTCACGTACGGTGCACATTAAAATATTAATAAAATAATGTTATTATTCCAAAACTCATAACAGAGCTCGGAATTGGACCCCAGGACATAGCCCATTGCGTTCAGAAGGTGTCAAAACCTTAAGAACGACAATAAGCAGGCCTGAATCGGAGTTCGGACCAAAACGGGCTTTAACGGGTTAATTAAATAATTAGATAACCCTAATATAATATTATAAATACCCCAAAACACTGTTCACCGTCTTCTAAAGCCGTCATTTGCTGAAGCCTCCAAACCCATAGCCATTCGAATCTCCAAACTTCGATTTCTCCTCCGTTTCTCAACGAAATTTAACGTGTGAGTACTCATTTCGAAGCTCTTCGCGAGCTCTTCGATTCTAGATAAGGAGCATCCATCACCGTGCCTCGACGAAGCCGCCATACCCCCGCAAACACCCGCCGTTCACACCCCCCTGGGCCCCACCGCCGCCGCCGCACCCTCCCCTCTTCTGGTCGATCGTTGTTCTCTCCAAGACGGTCCACCTCCAACAAACGGTTCGTCGTTTCATCAACCGTAGCTCCCGCAATCTGAAAACAAAGATTTGAACCTCTCTTGAAGGTAAAAGCTTCAGATTTAGTCACGCTTATAAGCGTCGCAGAGTCAGTTGTTAAAGGCTGATTTCTAATTTTTCATATGAACTTGAATGCTAATTGTTTCAGATCCGCAACCGTCTTGAATTCGAACACCAAATCTCACCAAACTCGATTCATCTCAGAACCAACAGCGGTGAGAATTTATTTTTAATTTATTTTATTTAATTATTTATTAATTCTTTGTTATTAAAGAATATTGACTGATCTGCTATGTAGCAATATTGAAATACGGATCTAAGTTGTTAATGACTGTATGATGTTAGATCCGCGAATCTAAACGTTAGATCTGAAATTATTGGCTAATTAAAACCGATTATTTGTTAATATTATTGAATTATGCCTCGCCGATTTGTCATTGGCCAAAATATACATCACCCTGTATGTTATTTTGATTTGAACTGTTAGATCTAGATCTCTTGGATTATATGAATGTTGTGGATTTGATGACATGAAATTTACAATTTATTTTGTAAATTAAAAATTAGAAATTGTTGTTGATATGAAATTGACAATTTATTTTGTAAATTAAAAATAAGAAATTGTCGTTGATATGAGATTTACAATTTATTTTGTAAACTAAAGTTAAAATTTGTCATTGTCATAAAATTTACATTTTATTATGTAGATTTATATTAGAATTTGGCGATGTCACAAAAATTACATTTTATTATGTAAATTAAAGTTAGAATTTGGCGTTGATATAAAATTTACATTTTATTATGTAAATTAAATTGAGAACTTGGCGATGTCGTAAAGTTTACATTTTATTTTGAAAATTTAAAATTAGACTTTGCGATGACATTAAAATTACATTTTGTTCTGTAAATTTAAAATTAGAATTTGCAATGTCATGAAGATGTACATTTTATTATGTATGTTAAAATTAGAATTTGTGATGACATGAAATTTACATGTTACTATGTAAATAAAGTATTTTCACCGCATGCATAAATTTACATAATTTTCAATGTAAATTAAATAGTAAATTTAACCGTAGGATGCTATTAACATTTTTAATGATAATATAACACTATGGGTTTTCATTAACATTTTTAATGTTAATATTTAAAAGGAATTTAACCGTAGGAAGATTTACATGATTTTTAATGAAATAGAAAAATGGATTTCACATTGTAATTATAGAATGAAAATTTACATTCTCCCCAATATAAATATGTATGAATTTCACCGTGTGTACATTTTACATTATTTTTAATGTGAATTATATAGTAATTACAACGTAGGATAATTTTTCACTATTTTATAATGAAAATAAAAAGACAACATTTTTACGTTGAAATTTAAAAAGATCATCTTTTTATGTTGTAAATAAAAAGGCAACATTTTTATGTTGAAAATAAAAAGGCAATCTTTTTAGTTGAAAATAAAAAGACAATATTTTTATTGTAAATAAAAAGATGAAAATTTGACGATGTAAATAAAAAAAATCTTTTTGAAATTAAAATAAAAAGATGAGTTTTTACGGTGAATATAGAAGAAGTTGATATTTTTGCATCGTAAAGAAAAAAATATATCGTTTTTACGTGGTAAAATAGAAAAGATAATATTTTTACATTGAAAAATAAAAGGGATATTTTTACATTATAAAGAGAAAAAATTGACATCTTTACATCATAAAAACAAAAGTGAATATTTTTACATTGTAGGTAAAAGAATGAAACTTTATGATGTAAAATAAATTGCATCGTCATTTGAAGTTAAAGAATGAATTGTTGGCATGTGAAATAAATAATATTTTTATATGTTATGAATGAATTTTCATCGTATGAAATAAATTACATATTATTATGTAAATTATGAATGAATTTACACCGCATGAATGAAATTATATTTTTATTTTGTAATTTATATATGAATTTACACTGCATGAACAAAAGTTACATTTTTATATGTAATTTATATATAAATTTGCACCGCATGTTGAAAATTACATTTTTCTATATAATTAAAATGTAAATTTACATTGCATGACGAAAATTACATTTTTGTAGGTAAATTATAAAGTGAATCAACGTTGAATGTTAAAAATTACATTTTTTTTCTTTGTAATTAAAAGGGGAATTTCATCGTATGATAAAATTTACATTTTTTATATGTAAATTATATAGGAATATACATCGTGGTGTAAAAATTACATTTTTCTTTGTAATTAACATGTGAATGCCACTTTATGTTAAATTTTACATTTTTATACGTAAATCATAAAGTGAATTTATGTCGTATATTAAAAATTACATTTTTCTTTGTAATTAATACGAGAATTCCATCATATGTTAAAATTTACATTTTTATATGAAAATCATATTTTTACAATGTGAATTAGAAGTAGTGTTTGCATTGTAATTAAAAAAAATATCATATTTTTACAATGTAAATAGGGAGTAGAGTTTGCATTGTAAAGTAAACTTACAATTTGATATGTAAATTTAAAATAGGAGTCACTGCAAAAATAAGTTACATTTTTATAATGTAACTAAGATGAGAATGTACATGGAAGTTGAAATCTATGTTTAAAGGTAGGATTTTGAATGTATCAAAATTTACATTTGTTTACGTGTAAATAAAGAATATAGGAATTTGCATAAGAGTTAAACTTACATTTTTATGTAAATAAAAAGGATGGAATTTACATTTTCAATGTAAGGAAAGAATGAATTTAGGATGCGGTAACATTATCTTCATTTTCAAATGAATTAAAATTTAGTAAGTATCGGTAATTGTGTAGAGCGTTCTTTTAATCAAACGACGTTATTACGATTCAATGATTATATATATATAATTAAAATTAAACGAATAGGGCGTGGTAGTTCGCGTTTTGAAATCTACTTTTAAACGACTATATAAGAAGATCCGACCGTCGGATTTTCCTGAAACTGAAACCGTTAGGACCGTCTTGAGAAAACCTTTCCAAGGATATATATTACGTTAAGATCCAACGGTTAGATTCTGAGAAATGTAAAAATTAAAATTGGTTGAATGCAGCGCCATGGTCGCCCATGGAATTAAGGCGTCGTTATATAAAAAATTTAATTATTTTAAATAATTAAAATAGGAATGAATCGTTGATAAAAATAATTATTAATGTGTAAGAAGGATTTTAAATATATATATATATATATATGTATGTATATATACGAGGATTATTTGGAAAGTCCGAGTTTATCTCATTCCAAATAATTAAACGACGTTTAAAAATCCAAGATTGGAAGACGGCAATTGAAGACCGTCAAATCTCCACATCGAATGGACGATGATGATTGTTGCCTTAGAATGGCTCGCTACCATGATAAGGTAATAGTAGGAGTTGCCCGGACGTAGTGTTGATTTGTACGGGTTTGGCTTTCGCTCAGACCCAGAGCATAAGCTTATAAATGGATTATGTGTCTGACATCGTACTCCATTATATATTATGTTATTAATCTTCTGTCGAATGTATGGATGTTTGGTGGCGGAGAATTTATTCTCTTGCTTAACACCCGTTCATATATTTCGGCAAAGGATTGGTAGTATGATATGGAGTGATGATGTGGCATGCTAAGATGCATATGATCGAGGCTTTGTTGAAAAGCAGGCCTTGTGGGACGATCAAAGCATAGTCTGTTTAGGCATAGCTTTGTGTATAGCGTGACTTCGTGAGCCTCGCACAGCGGCGGAGTCTAAATCGGGAGAAGGGAACGCAGGGAGAGCAGCACGTTTCTTTCTAGCTAGAGTGGTGTCAGTGACCTACCAGCCCTGACATTTACCTATGTGGATGATGAAATGAGGCGCCTCGGATGAAAGGTCTTATAGGACCGGGAAACGTGTG
Organism: Allium sativum; assembly: GCA_030737875.1. Taxonomy (NCBI): domain Eukaryota; kingdom Viridiplantae; phylum Streptophyta; class Magnoliopsida; order Asparagales; family Amaryllidaceae; genus Allium; species Allium sativum. Next base: position 1,029,736,120 of record CM060924.1, on the reverse strand, counting down.
TTCAGGTATAACTAATCCGCTAAGCTGTATTTGCGGACCGGCCCTGCAGCTATCCAAGGGTTCTCCGCGGGGAATCCTGAGACATTAGCTAGAGTGTCTCGAATCGGTAGGAGCTCCTCCCTTGCCTTGACTCATGATGGAAACCAATTTCCAATACGCGCCATTCGGTTTTGATTGTATTACTTGTACGAAGGCATTGCATATGGTACCTATGCTTCCTAGGATTGATACATTATGATTGAAATTGTTTTTAAAACATATACACACTAATAATATTAAATTCGTTTTAACGTATCAAGAATGTTTAATCACCATAAGGTAAAACTCTATCCTCTGGTGTGTGTTGCATTGTGTGATGGGACCTGAGTCTTATGGTGATTTCATTTTTCTAAAAAGCATTGCATTGTTTTACGATTTACTTTAAGTTATGCACGACAATCCATTGGAATAAAACCCGTTCCGCATTAGCGACGTGGTCCATGGATTTGCCTTCTTACTATTAGTTAAATTAGTTAAGAATTCTCACACCAGTCCTTGTTTAGCACGTATACTCTGATATTCTGTACTCTGATGTAACATTTATTATTGATGTTATAAAAGTATGTTGTTGTTCTGATATATTGTATTCCCAAAGTTAACGTATGCAGATTTTGAACGGTCTTGGTCGATTTTGCGATCGATTAAGGTCGGGCGAAATGCGTGTCGTTACAGTTGGTATCAGAGCTTTGGTTAGCTCAAATCTTTGGGGTACAACTCATTAGAACTAAACAAAAGGCTCATCAGAGATTGGATTCGTAATATCCAATAAGAATACTCATTAGAGATAGGATCAACATTATCCTAGAATGATAAAACTCATTAGAGATAGGGTTAGTAATGCCCTAGAATGAGTTGAGAGTAGCAAGCCTATAATATACGTGTTTGTGATTAATTATACTCTATTTTGGAAAATATGATTTTGAATATATAAAAAGTTAAATATTTGAAAGTTAATCAACTAATGAAATTATTTAAACCAATGGAGAATATATATATTAGTTAGTTAATTAATCAACTTTTAGCTTCGTCCCTTTTCGAGGACGAAAAGTTTTTAAGTGGGGGAGACTGTAACAACCCTGATTTTTGGGGTAAAATTAAAAATTTATTTTAAGTAATTTTAATGAGTTTTGATATTTAAATAATCTATTTTAAATAATAATGATCACAAATGTGATTCAAATAGAAGTTAGAATGAATAATTTAATTTTATTATAAAAAGAGTTAGAAATAGCGCGGTAGTTGGAAAAGTCAAACTTGAACTTTGACTGACCATCAGGATGCAAAATTTAACAGATTTTAGTGAAACCAAAAATATTAGAATCTATTTTAAAATATCTTTCCAACGAATCCGAAAAATCGAAATTTCATAGCGAAAATCAAAAGTTATGGCCAATTCAATTTTTAGAAAGGTCGCTGGGTAATTTGCATAGGTCAAAAATGCTACTTTTTGCATATAAAGGAATTTCGACTCGAAACCACTTCCATTGAGTTCGAAATGATGTTTCTGCATTGAGAAACAGTAAACACTTATATATTTTGAGTTTCGAAAATTATTTATTTAAAAATGTATATTTAATATTAAATATACTGGCCTTAAAAATAGCCATTTTTCAAAAAGTGTCTGAATTCGACGAAATTAATTTTGTTGGGTTCATATCGTCAAAACAAAGCTAAAAATGATTTTTCGTAATTTTTAGAATTAATATATAATTATGATTGATTTTTTAAGTGTAAACGGACAATTTTTGACTTTAAAAATTCATACGAGCTCAGAATCGAACGAAATTAATTTTCATAAGTTCACAGCATCAAAACATAGCTAAATATAGTTTTTGAGAATTTTTGAAGTTAATTTGTGACCTCGGTGAATTTTCACGTACGGTGCACATTAAAATATTAATAAAATAATGTAATTATTCCAAAACTCATAACAGACCTCAGAATTAGACCCCAGGACATAGCCCATTGCGTTCAGAAGGTGTCAAAACCATAGGAACGACATTAAGCAGGCCTGAATCGGAGTTCGGACCAAAACGGGCTTTAACGGGTTAATTAAATAATTAGATAACCCTAATATAATATTATAAATACGCCAAAACACTGTTCACCGTCTTCTAAAGCCGTCATTTGCTGAAGCCTCCAAACCCATAGCCATTCAAATCTCCAAACTTCGATTTCTCCTCCGTTTCTCAACGAAATTTAGCGTGTGAGTACTCATTTCGAAGCTCTTTGCGAGCTCTTCGATTCTAGATAAGGAGCATCCGTCACCGTGCCTCGACGAAGCCGCCATACCCCCGCAAACAAAAGCCGTTCGCACCCCTCTGGGCCCCACCGCCGCCGCCTCACCCTCCCCTCTTCTGGTCGATTGTAGCTCTCTCCAAGACGGTCCACCTCCAACAAACAGTTCGTCGTTTCATCAACCGTAGCTCCCGCAATCTGAAAACAAAGATTTGAACCTCTCTTGAAGGTAAAAGCTTCAGATTTAGTCATGCTTATAAGCGTCGCAGAGTTAGTTGTTAAAGGCTGATTTCTAATTTTTCGTATGAACTTGAATGCTAATTGTTTCAGATCCGCAACCGTCTTGAATTCGAACACCAAATCTGACCAAACTCGATTCATCTCAGAACCAACAGCGGTGAGAATTTATTTTTAATTAAATTTAATTTATTTAATTATTTATTAATTCTTTGTTACTAAAGAATATTTACTGATCTGCTATGTAGCAATATTGAAATACGGATCTAAGTTGTTTATGAATGTATGATGTTAGATCCGCGAATCTAAACGTTAGATCTGAAATTATTGGCTAATTAAAATAGATTATTTGTTAATATTATTGAATTATGCCTCGCCGATTTGTCATAGGCCAAAATATACATCACCCTGTATGTTATTTTGATTTGAACTGTTAGATCTAGATCTCTTGGATTATATGAATGTTGTGGATTTGATGACATGAAATTTACAATTTATTTTGTAAATTAAAAATTAGAAATTGTTGTTGATATGAAATTTACAATTTATTTTGTAAATTAAAAATTAGAAATTGTCGTTGATATGAGATTTACTATTTATTTTGTAAACTAAAGTTAAAATTTGTCATTGTCATAAAATTTACATTTTATTATGTAGATTTAAATTAGAATTTGGCGATGTCACAAAAATTACATTTTATTATGTAAATTAAAGTTAGAATTTGGCGTTGATATAAAATTTACATTTTATTATGTAAATTAAAGTGAGAACTTGGCAATGTCGTAAAGTTTACATTTTATTTTGAAAATTTAAATTAGACTTTGCGATGACATTAAAATTACATTTTGTTCTGTAAATTTAAAATTAGAATTTGCAATGTCATGAAGATGTACATTTTATTATGTAAGTTAAAATTAGAATTTGTGATGACATGAAATTTACATGTTACTATGTAAATAAAGTATTTTCACCATATGCATAAATTTACATAATTTTCAATGTAAATTAAATAGTAAATTTAACCGTAGGATGCTATTAACATTTGTAATGATAATATAACACTATGGGTTGTCATTAACATTTTTAATGTTAATATTTAAAAGGAATTTAACCGTAGGAAGATTTACATGATTTTTAATGAAATAGAAAGAATGGATTTCACATTGTAATTAGAGAATGAAAATTTACATTCTCCCCAATACAAATATGTATGAATTTCACCGTGTGTACATTTTACATTATTTTTAATGTGAATTATATAGTAATTACAACGTAGGATAATTTTTCACTATTTTATAATGAAAATAAAAAGACAACATTTTTATGTTGAAATTTAAAAAGATCATCTTTTTATGTTGTAAATAAAAAGGCAACATTTTTATGTTGAAAATAAAATGGCAATCTTTTTACGTTGAAAATAAAAAGACAATATTTTTATTGTAAATAAAAAGATGAAAATTTGACGATGTAAATAAAAAGACAATCTTTTTGAAATTAAAATGAAAAGATGAGTTTTTACGGTGAATATAGAAGAAGTTGATATTTTTGCATCGTAAAGAAAAAATATATCGTTTTTACGTGGTTAAATAGAAAAGATAATATTTTTACATTGAAAAATAAAAGGGATATTTTTACATTATAAAGAGAAAAAGTTGACATCTTTACATCGTAAAAACAAAAGTGAATATTTTTACATTGTAGGTAAAAGAATGAAACTTTATGATGTAAAATAAATTGCATCGTCATTTGAAGTTAAAGAATGAATTGTTGGCATGTGAAATAAATAATATTTTTATATGTTATGAATGAATTTTCATCGTATGAAATAAATTACATATTATTATGTAAATTATGAATGAATTTACACCGCATGAATGAAATTATATTTTTATTTTGTAATTTATATATGAATTTACACCGCATGAACAAAAGTTACATTTTTATATGTAATTTATATATAAATTTGCACCGCATGTTGAAAATTACATTTTTCTATATAATTAAAATGTAAATTTACATTGCATGACGAAAATTACATTTTTGTAGGTAAATTATAAAGTGAATCAACGTTGAATGTTAAAAATTACATTTTTTTTTCTTTGTAATTAAAAGGGGAATTTCATCGTATGATAAAATTTACATTTTTTATATGTAAATTATATAGGAATATACACCGTGTTGTAAAAATTACATTTTTCTTTGTAATTAACATGTGAATGCCACTTTATGTTAAATTTTACATTTTTATATGTAAATCATAAAGTGAATTTATGTCGTATATTAAAAATTACATTTTTCTTTGTAATTAATATGAGAATTCCATCATATGTTAAAATTTACATTTTTATATGAAAATCATATTTTTACAATGTGAATTAGAAGTAGTGTTTGCATTTTAATTAAAAAAAAATCATATTTTTACAATGTAAATAGGGAGTAGAGTTTGCATTGTAAAGTAAACTTGCAATTTGATATGTAAATTTAAAATAGGAGTCACTGCAAAAATAAGTTACATTTTTATAATGTAACTAAGATGAGAATGTACATTGAAGTTGAAATCTATGTTTAAAGGTAGGATTTTGAATGTATCAAAATTTACATTTGTTTACATGTAAATAAAGAATATAGGAATTTGCATAGGAATTAAACTTACATTTTTATGTAAATAAAAAAGATGGAATTTACATTTTCAATGTAAGGAAAGAATGAATTTAGGATGCGGTAACATTATCTTCATTTTCAAATGAATTAAAATTTAGTAAGTATCGGTAATTGTGTAGAGCGTTGTTTTAATCAAACGACGTTATTACAATTCAATGATTATATATATATATATAATTAAAATTAAACGAATAGGGCGTGGTAGTTCGCGTTTTGAAATCGTACTTTTAAACGACTATATAAGAAGACCCGACCGTCGGATTTTCTTGAAACTGAAACCATTAGGACCGTCTTGAAAAAATATTTCCAAGGATATATATTACGTTAAGATCCAACGGTTAGATTCTGAGAAATGTAAAAATCAAAATTGGTTGAATGCAGCGCCATAGTCGCCTATGGACTTAAGGCGTCGTTATATAAAAAATTTAATTATTTTAAATAATTAAAATAGGAATGAATCGTTGATAAAAATAATTATTAATGTGTAGGAAGGATTTTAAATATATATATATTTATATGTATATATACGAGGATTATTTGGAAAGTCCGAGTTTATCTCATTCCAAATAATTAAACGACGTTTAAAAATCCAAGATTGGAAGACGGCAATTGAACCGTCAAATCTCCACATCGAATGGACGAGGATGACTGTTGCCTTAGAATGGCTCGCTACCATGATAAGGTAATAGTAGGAGTTGCCCGGACGTAGTGTTGATTTGTACGGGTTTGGCTTTCGCTCAGACCCAGAGCATAAGCTTATAAATGGATTGTGTGTCTGACATCGTACTCCATTATATATCATGTTATTAATCTTCTGTCGAATGTATGGATGTTTGGTGGCGGAGAATTTATTCTCTTGCTTAACACCCGTTCATTTATTTCGGCAAAGGATTGGTAGTATGATATGGAGTGATGATGTGGCATGCTAAGATGCATATGATCGAGGCTTTGTTGAAAAGCAGGCCTTGTGGGACGATCAAAGCATAGTCTGTTTAGGCATAGCTTTGTGTATAGCATGACTTCGCGAGCCTCGCACAGCGGCGGAGTCTAAAACGGGAGAAGGGAACGCAGGGAGAGCAGCACGTTTCTTTCTAGCTAGAGTGGTGTCAGTGACCTACCAGCCCTGACATTTACCTATGTGGATGATGAAATGAGGCGCCTCGAATGATAGGTCCTATAGGACCGGGAAACGTGTGTTCAGGTATAACTAATCCGCTAAGCTGTATTTGCGGACCGGCCCTGCAGCTTTCCAAGGGTTCTCCGTGGGGAATCCTGAGACATTAGCTAGAGTGTCTCGAATCGGTAGGAGCTCCTCCCTAGCCTTGACTCATGATGGAAACCAATTTCCAATACGCGCCATTCGGTTTTGATTGTATTAATAGTACGGAGGCATAACATATGGTACCTATGCTTCCTAGGATTGATACATTATGATTGAAATTGTTTTTAAAACATATACACACTAATAATATTAAATTCGTTTTAACGTATCAAGCATGTTTAATCACCATAAGGTAAAACTCTATCCTCTGGTGTGTGTTGCATTGTGTGATGGGACCTGAGTCTTATGGTGATTTCATTTTTCTAAAAAGCATTGCGTTGTTTTACGATTTACTTTAAGTTATGCACGGCAATCCATTGGAATAAAACCCGTTCTGCATTAGCGGCGTGGTCCATGGATTTGCCTTATTACTATTAGTTAAATTAGTTAAGAATTTTCACACCAGTCCTTGTTTAGCATGTATACTCTGATATTCTGTACTCTGATGTAATATTTATTATTGATGTTATAAACGTCTGCTGTTGTTGTTCTGATATATTGTATTCCCAAAGTTAACGTATGCAGATTTTGAACGGTCTTGGTCGATTTTGCGATCGATTAAGGTCGGGCGAAATGCGTGTCGTTACACCCCGTGAGCAATTTTCTTAAATCTGTTACCGCGATACGTTTATATTACTAGTATCACTTTTTTTAAAAAGAATTTTTGATTATGTATCAACAAATATTGGTTATATAATAGAGTGCAAATTTCCTGGTGAATGCCAAATGCAAGCTCTATGGAGGCGTAACTCATTCATCGAATGCTTATCAGATGTTTTTGGTTCGACGGTAGCCTGGCTTGTTGCGAATGATAGACCGGATTCAACTTTTACGTAAGTTTCACAAGATCTTGTGTGTATGCGAACCTGTCACTAACATTTAGTATTCTAGTTTTTACATCTGTTTGTGTATTTCATATACTTGGTCTGTTTGTGCACTCGATAACTATTTGAAGTAACATAACCTTCATCACTTACTATTTAGATTTTGGATGCATAAAAGCTGGAATCATATAAAATTAAATTCTTCACAGGTGTCAGTTCTTAATCAAGCAGAAAATTTTAACTTTATCAATAAATTAACAAAATTTGGTCACTCAGGTTGGTTCTTGGTCATACCTACTACATTCGACTTAAGATACACAGATACTCAGGTTGGTTCAAAACATGCACTTGGGTTATAATGCTATAGCAACAAGCAAACACTCTCCAAAATTTTTGCTTGATTTTCTGGGCAAGGCAGTGCATGAACATTAGAGATCACTAGAAAGAAGTGTTGAATCCAATGAAAATAATAATAATGAAAATTGCGAGTTTTGTTAAATAAAAGAATGGCATACACACCTGTAATTTGGAAACATCTTTTAATCCTAGTGGTTTTCACATCATCTCCGTTATTTTGGCACTTTTTTGCATCTGAAAGTGAATCTTGTGGAAGGAGAAAATTGTTTTATTTAAAGAGAGCAGAAAAGTCTAACATAAAAATTGCATGGACATACAATTTCCTTTTATCTTAAAACTGGTTATTGATACCTAAGGTTTAGGTGGGTTTAGTGCTTTTTTTGTTATGGTTGCTATTTTCTGTTTGAAGGGATGTTTTGTGCTATATAAATGCATGTGGTGATGCCCAGTTGTTAACATGTGAGTCTTGTTCATGTCTATGTAAGTGCAATCGCGAATTGTATTTCCATTGAAGTTTCTAGCCTTTTCAATGACTAGCGACTGCTTCGACTTGTTGAATTGATGAGCCAAGAGTGGATGTACCTGCGGCTTGCTATCTGAAACAGCAAGCGCAAGCTTGCTGCTCCAAAACAGCAAGCCATGGTTTGCTGTTTAGAAGCAGTAAGCTCAGGCTTATTGTAACGACCCGGAAAATCTGAACCAATTTAAAATTTTTAAATTGGCTAAAATAGTGGATTTTAAATATTTGAAATGAATATTTTAAATAATAGCAATGAAAAGTGAGTTTGAATCGACATTTGAAAATGAATATAATTAATTCTAATTATAAACAAGGCCTGAAATGGCGCGGCAGTTTCAAATTTTCATTTCAAACTTTGACTGACTGTACCGGGTGCAAAACAAAACGGATTTGAGTGAAACCAAAAATATTTAAATCTGTTAGTGAATACCTTTCTAAAGAACCTGAAAAATCTAAGTTTCATAGCAGGAAGCAAAAGTTATGGCCAAATGAATTTTCAGAAAGGTCGCTATGGAATTTATATAGGTCGTGAAATTGGCCATTTTACAAACGACCTCGGAATTCGACGAAACCACTTTTGTTGGATCCGGGATGTGAAGTTATTGCTATGTTTCAAATTTCATAATTTTTGAAGCTAGTATGTGAGCGTGGTAAAGGAAAACGTGTTTTGGTCAATTATAGTTAAATTGGATCGACCAGAAATGGGCCATTTTTCAAACGGTCTCAGAATTCAACGAAACTAGTTTTGTTGGGACCGTATCGTCAAAACATAGCCAGATTTATTTTTTTGGAATTTTTCGAATCAGTTGTGGCCCTGGCAAATTGAATTGTACGTTCAAATCAAATATTGAATGTTTTATATTTTAATCTGAATAAAAACTGACTGAAATAGTTGAATGGGCATACGAAACATATTGCATCGTGTTCGGAATGGGGGTAAAACGCTAGGGACGATAGTCGTTGGGTTTGGATTGGTGTTCGTGTGTGAAAGGGGGTATTTTCGAAATTTAAAAATATATAAAATAAAGAAAAAAACGTGATTGGGCCTTCATTTTCTCTCTCCCCGTCTTTTATCTGGAACCCCCCCCCCCCCCCACGAACGACGGCGAACGTTCCTCCCTTCCCAGCCAAAATCCAGCCGTCACGTCCATCGTCGACCACCCCTCCAGTAGAGTTTTTCGAAGCCCACCTCCTCCTCTCCAAATCCGACTCAACCTCGTCACCCCTCATCGTTCCTAGCTCGAGAACCAACCCCTCAAACCCGCCACGTTTCGCCCCAAAATCCGCCACGATCGTCAGCTCGAGTTCGTCACGGTGGGAACCCCCTCGAGCGGATTTCAGAGCCCGTTGCCGTGGTGAAGTCGGATCGAAGCAACACTTCACGGATTGGAAGCAAATCGTAAACCTAGTTTTGAAGAAATAAAGGAGGTATACGGCTTGAATTTTCTGAATTAAAAATAACACTTTAAAGTGTTGCAAAACTTTGAAAAATCATATCTTTTTCGTGTGTTGACGAAATTCAATGAAACAGGAAACATCGTGACTGTGTGGACGTCTTCTACATTCTAGAAGAGACCGCATATTTTTCTGAGCCTTCTACTATTTTTGGTGGAGTGGAACCCAATGTGAGATTTCTAATTTATAAACGATATGGAAAACGACGATGTATAAATCGTATAATTGATGTATGAGTTATATAAGCGTTGTACACCTCTTGTATAAGTGTTGTATAAGTTGTACGTTCGATGTATAAGTTGTATATGCGTTGTAAAAATTATATATGTGTTGAAATAGAAGTGAAATGCTATATATATATATATATATATATATATATATATATATATATATGCCCCTCGTCCACAAACCATGGACCATATTTATTGGTTGTGATTGGTGTGAAAATTGATTGATAACGAATGGTTGATTAAAATTATTTGCAGTTGAAATTGATTGATTGTGGTTGAAAAATACCCGTTTGTGGTTGAGAAATATTTGGTTGAAACCACATAGGATTATTTTGTGGAAATGAGAAAAATATACACGCCGCCTGCGTGCGAACTAGATGCATGATTCCCTATTGTCAATAGCTGCGAGGCTTTAAGGTAGAGCGAGGAGCCGTACTAGGGACGGTCCCGGTTTTAACTACCCTGCCGTTATGCTGTCAAAATTTTGAATAATATTCAAGTGTTAGAATTATTTCCATTTGTTGAAACTTTATTTATTCATTGAATAGAAAACCTTCATGTGTTGAATTGAAACTCATTCGTTGAATAGAAATTCATGTGTTGAATGGTATTCGTGTTTTAAATATAAAAATCACATTTTTACTCTTTATATATAAACTATAGAAAACCTTCATGTGTTGAATCAATATTCATTCGTTGGATAGAAATTCATGTGTTGAATGATATTCGTGTTTTAAATATAAAAATCACATTTTTATCTATATATACAAACTATAGAAAACCTTCATGTGTTGAATTGAAATTCATTCGTTGAATAGAAATTCATGTGTTGAATGGTATTCGTGTTTTAAATATAAAAATCACATTTTTTACTCTATATATATAAACTATAGAAAACCTTCATGTGTTGAATCGAAATTCATTCGTCGAATTGAAATTCATGTGTTGAATGGTATTCATATTTTGAAAGAAAGTGTTTTATAATAAAAATCCTATTTTTATCATCAATATGAACTATATAAAATAATCTTGTTTTGAAATAAATGGTTTTACATTAAAAATCACCTTTTTATAATATACGTGAATTGTTAAAAATAGTGAAGTGTTGAAATAGAAAACAGTTAGATAAAATTATCATTTTTATCAAATGTATGAAATTCATATGGTTTTGAAATCAAAGAACCGATATATATATATATATAAATAGAATTGAAATATATCGAATAACAAAGCTGCAGTTCATATTTTGAAATCGTGATTTCAAACAATCATACCGTGAGATCCGACCATCGGATTTTCCCGAAACCGCAACCGTTGGGTTCGCTTTGGGAATATCTCTCCAACGGCACCAAGTTTTTAAAAATCCAACGGTTGGATTGTCTGGAATGTTTAATTCAAATCTGAAGAAAAATAGCGCCAGAATCGATTATATTGATATATATATATATAATTATATTAAATCGAATAACGACGCTGTAGTTCGTATTTTGAAATCGAAACTTCAAACGATTATACCGGGAGATCTGACCGTCGAATTTTCCCGAAACTGGAACCGTTGGATTCATTTCGAAAAGATCTTTCTAATGATGTAAACTTTGTGAAGATCCAATGGTTAGATTTTCAGATATTTGTAAATCAAATCTGAAGAAAAACAGCGCCACGGCCGCGTTATGGCCCAAAGCGTCGTTTGAATAAATTGGATATTTTAAAATAAATAAAAATAGCGATAAATCATTATAAAATATTATAAACGATATGGATGTGAAATTTAGAAATTAACTGAAGGTTAGCTCAGTCGAAGGTTTCCTGGATTTTGATCTGATGTTGGTTTCGGCCTTCGGGGTTAAATATTTGGGAAATCGTTCTCTTACTGATCGATGGTTAGTGACTAATGAATTGAAATGATGCGTAGTAGTGTTTGTGTTGCACTTGTTTATTATATACGCGAGTTGCTCAGAAAGACCGGGTTTATCCCATTCTGAATAACTGAATCGACGATAAGAAATCGAAGATGAAGACGGTGGTCGAAGACCGGAGATCTTCACCTCGTTTGGATGGTAACCGAGGTCCTGATTGGCAGGCATCCCGAAATATGGATAATGAGTGGTGATCGTCCAGACGTACGTGGTGGTCGATGGGTTTGCGAGGTATATGTGCCTCTGGTTTCGTTCAGACCCAGAACGGACTTGTAAATGGGCTGTGTGTCTGACATTGGATTTTATTCTGTGTTGATTGATCTCTATTAGATATACATCTGTTTGGCGGCGGAGAATTTATTCTTTTTCTTAACGACCTTCTCTGAAACGCACGAGCTCAGAGGATGTATATCGATGGACATTAGTCGCATGGCATGAATTGCTAGTGTGGCATGCCTGAGTGGAAAATGATCAGGGCTTCTGTTGAAAAGCAAAGTCTTATGGTGATGATCAAAGCACCGCCTGTGTGGCGTAGCTTTGTGTATAACGTGAATTCGCGAGCCTCACACCCCGGTATGAACCAGAAACGGGAAAAGGACCTCAGGGAGGGCATGCGTTTCTTTCTAGCTTGGAGTTGAGTCAATGTTTTTACACGGCCTGACATTTTACTTATGTGGATAGGCAGGCGCCTCAGATATATCGGTCGATCCGGGACCGATGGAGTCATTCGTTGGCTCATTTGTGCCCCATAGGGCGGGGAGACGTATTGTTCAGGCATAATAATCCACATTGGTGGACCGGCCTGACGATCCAGGGGGCAGTTGCGGCTGTTCCTGATGGTAGGCTAGATTGTCTCGAATTCGGTAAGGACTATCTTTTGCCTTGGTTCATGACGGAAATCCAATTTCCAAATACGTGACTGTGCGGTTTTGATTGTATACCTATATATGGCGACATAGTGGTATGGGGCATTAATGCCGTCTATGATTGATAGTTATGATTCGAAATTGTTTCTGAAACATATAAACACTAGTAGTAATATCAAATGCTTTTGTTTTATTCATATCAAACATATCTTGGCCATTATAAGGTAAAAACTCTATCCTCCGGTTTGCGTTGCAATGTGTGATGGGAACTGAGTCTTATAATGGCTTCATTTTTATAAAAAGCATTGCGATATTTAAAAGAATGATTTGTTTTAAAGCACTGGCAATCCAATGGAGTAAACCCGTTCCACGAAAGTGGCGTGGTCCTGTGATTTGCCATATTAAAATTGTGTTGAGTAGATTTCTCATACCAGTCCCATGACCGACTCATAGTTTTTTTCACTTTCAAACTCGAGTGCCCCTTTTTCTACACGGGCAGCCTTGTATTCAGGTTTAGCTGGCTCTTTCTGGATAGCTGGAGCTGAAGATGGATTCTATTATTTATCTCTTTTTATGTTGTTCAGCTCCTATTGTACATTATGTTTGTTTTCCGCTGTAGACATTTATGTATAGCTGAACTGTATTTATATTAAGTATGATCCTGTATACTATGTAACTCTGATGATTACGTTTATCCAGTATATTCTATTGTTCGTTATCTGGTGTATTTATTTAATTCTGTTCTGCTGTTATCTTTTTATGTGTTATATTCCAAGGATTACCCTTGCCACCGTCAGTACGGGGTTTGGGGTCGTCCCACTTGTTGTTCCAGCAAGCCATGGCTTGATGTTTCCGAACAACAACCCATGAATACATCCACTCTTGGCTCATGTTATTTTGTTGTTATTTGTTGATTGCGAATATAGTAAAAATAGATGTTGAGCTCATATTATTTTGTAGTATGTATTATAAGTTAAATATGTTAATTTTAAATTTTTATTTGATCGCTAACCGTTAAATTTCATCCTTGTGGGTAGATGAAGAATAATGTTGCTGCTAGGAATGCATTGGATGTTTTCTTGAAGTTTATTTTTGTATCCATGTAGTAAGTTTATTTTGTAGTAGGAAAGACTTTTATTTTGGTAATGGCTTTGTTTACTATAGTTTAAGTACTGTCTTTGTTTACAAACTTTGTTTATGGATTGAGTTCAATTTCTAAAATGGAAGCGACTACTAGTCGTGTTTTTATATAATTATTTTTCATTTGATTTTTTGGTGAAGCAGCCGTACTATGATAATATTATAGTTTAGGGTAATGATATGTGTGCAAATGTAACATCATGATATGGATGCCGTAAATTTAGCACCAGCAGACGACAACATAAACAAATTGTTATGCAAATATTATTGATGGCGTTCCATAAACACCGATAATGCCTTGTTAACTTTTGTTGCGCATGACAAATGCTGTTCAAAAATTAACAACAACATTTAATATATGTTGTGCATATTTCTACAGCATAGATGACATGTTGTGTAAATATTACTAACAGCGTTTCATGATTGCTGATAAAACGAGAGGGAATTTTTTTACAGCATGTAAAAAAACGCTGATAAATATAAGTAACAACATTTAAAATTAGCTGTTGAAAGTCTAAGTGTGAAGTTGTACATTTTTGACAACTTGTTTCAAACGCTGTCTATTTTTTTAAAACAACAAATAAATAAGCTGTGTATGGCATATTAACAGCTAGTTCAAAACGCTGTAAACCGTGAAATGCAACAGCATTTATTCTACTGCTGTTGAAATAAAGGGGCCTACGACAACATGTCGTTATACAACGTTCATCAAAACACTGTAAAATCGTTCAACAACGTTTTTGGGATGTTGTTAAAAGCATTTTTTGGTGTAGTGAAGCAAGCATAAATTTGAACATGAAAAATGTTTAGAAATCAGTAGTCAGTAGTGAAATAAATTAGAAAGAAACAATTTTACCTTGTTCAAACCTTGAAGGATTGACATCTACACCAATGATCCTGGATGCAACAACTATCGCAACTCCTTCAACAGCCTAAATATGTTTATATGAACACAAAAATGCATTAATGGAAGTAATAAATAAGCATTATACCAAATAGTACTAAATAAAGAAGACGTACATACAGCAAAACCGATAACCACTAGTCCAAAAACCGCCATAGTCGACCCTTTTGTTGGTTTTGCAACATTCAATGCAGCACTAAGTCCTAAATTCATTTTCAGATCTTTGTGCAAGAATTGGGAGAGGGGGCAGCACCCACCTGATAATGTGGGAGTTGCTATTCAGGTGACTATTATGATTATGGTACTTGTTATTACAATTATGGTTATGGTACTTGTTATTACAATTTTGGTACTACTACAATAATTTATAAACATAGAAGACCCATCTTCCTTAGTTGGAATGCTACATAGTTCTAATTTGTATTTATTTTGCAGTTCATGTTGTTAACCGTTAATCTAAGTTCATGATATACTGATTTTTTTTCGTGGTTCACATTGAGATATAATCTTCTCTACATTTAACCATGCATTAAAGATTCAAACTATTATAGTGGAATATTTATAATAACTCTTCTAATAAAAGCACATGAATTAACTCCTGATAGAAAGAAAAAACTTAGATGAAGCCAATATGAAACTGCTTTGATGGTAGAGTAGGAGAACATCATCCTATTTAGTTCAGTTCAATTGTAGATCTTTATTCCTGCAAAACATAATAAATAATATTTTAGTAAAAAATTAACATATTTTAACTATATTTTTTTCGCATTGCGATTTCTAGTAAATTTGACTAGTAATATATAATTTTTAGTAGCTTTTCATTAGAATTTTTGGCATGGTAATAGCAACCAAATATTGTTTAAATAAATGGGTTTGGTTCGACTAAGGAGTTTTCACAATGATTTAATATTTCAAAATGACAAAAAAACCACTTAAACAAAGAATACTGATTCTTTTTTAAGTGCATTCTAATAAGGTAAACACCCTAACAATCATCATAAAAAGTAGTCATCTAATGTAGAAAATAGTCTGCAAGAAAATAATAACCCACAAAAAATGAAAGTAGCAAATGTTATTGAAAGATTAACAGGAAAAAAACAAACCGATAACATTATCTTTACACAAATTGAAACATTTGAAGAAGATCTATTCCATTAACTTGTTAATATCTGTCGTTCTTTTAACTTAAAATCTAAGTAAGAAATAAAGCTTACTTGCAATTTCGTGCACCAGTAAAGGTTAATGAATGAACAAATTATGTGATAGCTTAAAAACTTTATTGGTAATATTCTGACCACTCTTAGGTCATTCTCATGTAGGAATAAACATGGAGAAGAGAAAGAATTGTTTAGGAGAAAACAAAATTATAGTAAAGAAATAAGAATTTCGGTGTGAATGAGTTATATGTGTAAAATTTGAAAAGTGATAGCAAAAAAATATTTCAAAAGAGGGTCATATGTAACAAAATGATCCAGTGTATTATAGTACAGATGAATATACAATAGTGTAAGATCTGATAAGTTAAATAATGTATTACTTATCAGCATCAATAAGACAACAATATATAGCATTAGTCCGTTAAGTCTAAAATAATAGTTGGAGCATACGGGAAATTCCAAGGTAAACATTAAAAAGGTGGATTGAAAAATATATTAATAAAAACAGTGATGGTAAGAGAATTGTAATTGATTACCTATTTTAACTCATTTACCCATAATCACTAAACATGGTGATGGCTAATCCACGTAAGTGTTTACAACTTCAAGGACATGTTATTAGCTTCTTGAGGTCCAAAGTATCAATGAAAATAATTCTTTAACTTTATATAACTAAAACATAGCATTAATAAATTTTTGTTTAACTACTCTATTTAAAAATGACCCATTGTTTTATCTCGAAATTCGTATATTTCAACAATAGATAAATTTTGTACCACTTTGCATGTTAATCAACATGCAAATTGATGTTTGTAGTCATACATTGTTATATTATATATAGGCTAATTTCATATGTTTTCTCTCGCTTTTGCATACCATGTTTGGGTAAGCAGAGGCGGACGCAGTGTTAGCTGAGCTAGGGCAGAGGCCCGAGATGAGAAATTTTTTTTGTAGCAAAATTACCGTCTGATTAACGTTCTGCCCCAACTGGGGCATGAAGCATGCCTCAGTTGCTTCTCTATATGAAGCCATATTTGCTTGTTTAGTGATAAGTTAGTAGGTGTTAATATATATCTATGAAACTTTAAACAGTTCTTACAATATGGGACAAAACTTGTCCCTAGCTCAGATAAAGAGCTAGGTCCGCCACTGTGGGTAAGACCTTATTTGTTGGGACACAAGACTATTTCAAAGTCAGAGTTACCATATTTAACCTAAAGAGATAGAAGTGTAACAAAAGCAACAAAATTCAATTGTTTATGTGGTAGATGCAGTTGGCATTTAATATTCCAAAAAATGTCTATTAATAACTCAGATAACAATGGAAAAGTACTCAACAAATTAAAGCATCAAAATAGTTAAAAAATGATACAGTCATAAATTAATTCATGATTATTAGTAAGTATAAACAAACGGTAATTATCCTCAACAATACAAAAGATTTGGCATTGATTATTATGGAGCATATTTTAAACAAAAATGAATAAAACAAACAAATCTTTTATAAAATAATTATATACATAAAAAACGATAATCTATTTTACAGATAGAAAGTGTAATGTCCCACCTCTATACTCACGTTAGCCAAGGCCATTGCAAGCAATATAGTCAACTAACTCGAAGAATAAGGCTGTTGAGGAGCGACCATCTGTATATTAGCTTTGAACGAGTGTTAAATATGCCGAGTAATATGGTCTAACTTTTTGAATCTCATGAGGAAATCCAACACATCTAAATCAAGTTCAAATATACAACACAGTGGCTATATATAATTCGGAAAGCAACATAAAACACATACCAATAAATCAGAGTCATACACAGGTATTTATATCACAAGCTGAAATATATATGAATAACAACACATGAGTATAAATACAAAGATAGTGGCCATAGTCGATCCATTATACAACAAAAGAATATATATACATGAAATCCAAGTTACATGTATAATCAAGAACTACAACTCAAATGTTGATAACAAAAAGCCAAAAGGGGTCACTACTAGAAGTTCAACATAAGCACCTAAAATACTCGGTCTGACCCGAGTATTGTTTATAAGAATAAACAATAATTGTATCAGTCTAGTTGTACTCATCATAATAAACTGAGATAGAAGTAGAGATATAAACAGATAATGACATAGGAGCAATAACAAAAAATGATCACAATAAGTGTGAAGTTGTGACGGCAAGGAATTTCGCTCGGTCCGAACCAGTCGCTAAACCGATTCAGGCCGTTCGAAACGCCCTATCGTTTGAGAACAGGACATAACAGAACGCATATAGAAGAACGTTTCATTGTATATTACAACAATGCATCAGATTACAAGAATATACAGAGTATAAACGAATATTACACAGAAATATCAGAGATTTAAATTACATTTAAATACATAGCAGCGGAAAAATAATAATATAGACAACTAGAATGAGATATACGGATACAAAGCTTTCCGGACATCGTTCCAGCTGTAAACCAGGATCCTGTGAATATAAATCTGCAAAACCAAAACTACTAGCTACCCGTGTCAAAATAGGAGCACCCAGAGTTTAGGTTAAAACAATAAACTCCAGGTCAGTCATGGGACTGGTGTGAGAACTAAAACAGTTATTAATCTTTATTTTAAATCATTAGGTAAATCAAGGGACCACGCCGTATAACACGGAACGGGTTTCCTCCCAAGAATACCAGTGCATAAAACAAACAGCGCAATGCTAAATAAAGAAAAATGAAGCTGTTATAAGACCCAGGTCCTATCACACAATGCAACGCAAGCCGGGGGATAGGGTTTTCCCTTATAACAGCCAAAGAATGCTTGATACGTTTAAAACAAATCATTTGATACTATTATAAGTGCATAGTGTATAAAACAACTTCAAATCATAAGTATCAATCATAGGCGGCATGGGTACCATATATCATGTCGCCATATATAGGTTTACAAATAAAACCGCAAATGTCACGTATTTGGAAATTGGATTTCCGTCTATGAACCGAGGCAAAAGATAGTCCTCAACCGATTCGAGACAATCTAGCCCATGTCTCAGGAACAGCCGCAACCGCCCCTTGGATCGTCAGGGCCGGTCCACACGGAGTGGATTATTATGCCTGAACAATACGTCTCCCCACACTATGGGGTGTAAGTCTGGTCCGTCAGCCGACCAGAATGCATTCGGCCGAAACCGATATAACCGAGGCGCCTCGCAACCGCAACAACCACATAAGTCAAACTCGTCAGGGCGTGTAAAACCACTGACGCCACTTCTAGCTAGAAAGAAACGCAAGTCCTCCCTGATGTCCTCTCCCGTTTTTGGTTCATACCGGGTGTGAAACTCGCGAAGTAAACGTTACACAAAGCTACGCCACGAAGGCCGTGCTTCGATCATCAACCACAAGACTTTGCTTTTCAACAGAAGCCTTGATCATTTGCCACTTAGGCATGCCACACAGGCAATTCACTCCATGCGTTTGATATCCATCAATATATAACCCCTGAGCTCGTACGTCTCAGAGAAGGGCGTTAAGCAAGAGAATAAATTCTCCGCCGCCAAACAGATATATATTTAATAGAGATCAATCACACGGACTAAAATCCAATGTCAGACACACAGTCCATTTACAAGCCCGTTCTGGGTCTGAACGAAACCGGAGGCACCTAGTACCCCGCATATCCATCGATCTCCAAGTACGTCTGGACGATCACTAACTGTTTCCATCTTCTTGGGTGTACAGCCCAATCAAGATCATCAGTAATTACCCAAACGACGTGAAGACCTCCGGTCTTCGACCATCGTCTTCATCTTCGACTTATCGTCGTATCAGTTATTCAGAATGGGATAAACCCGGTCTTTCCGAATAACTCGCGTATATTTTAAATAAGTGTTACGCAAACACAACATACGCCTCATTCCAATACATTAGTCACTAACCGTAAATTAATCAAGAGAATAATTCCCCAAATATTAACCCCGAAGGCCGAAACCAACATCAGATCAATATCCAGGAAACCATTCTGCTTAGCTAACCGACAGTTAGTTTCTAAATTTCACATTCATAGGGAAAGGTTCCTATTAATTTTATCCAAGATAAATTCCTTGAATTTATTCTTTAATCTATTTTTGAATATCAATTCAAACTAGTCGGGATTAGCGAACCTTACCGAAGTAATCATTTGTTTTAATTTCTCCATCCCAACCTATTCATCCCATGAAGTAAAACTGGTTATACTTCATATCTAACACCACGGTGTTATCGGTAAATTCAATTACCATTTCACGTTCAAATCTAATTAAAGATTTAACTATCGCCTGGAGCAAAACTGGTGATACTCCATTTCGATTATTTCAATCTAATTAAAGATTCATTAAAACTCCACTTAGTTTTAATCTTTGACTGGGTTAAAGAATCAGTGTCATTTAAAACACGGTTCACGATAAACCCAAAATCACATTCATTAATCATCGGGTTAAAGAACGAGTGTTATTTAAAACACTGTTCACGATAAACCCAAAAATCAATATCAATTCAATTCCAATTAAATATTATTTAATTGGTACACTTCATTAAATCTAAATAAAAAGATTTAATCTTTTCTCAACTGGGTTCAAGAACAGTGTTAGTGAAGACACCATTCACGACAAACCCAAATCACATTTGATATTAAATACAAGGCTCTGAATAGAAAATATCCCGGCTTATATTCAATATCAAATTCTACGATTAACAAATGTCGTATTGGAAATAACGATATAAATATATATCTTTCAAATTTCCGTAACAACATCCGTATAATCACGAATTCCAACATCGAAATATTCCGAAGACAATTTCGATTCAAATCCACTCCAATGCAATCATTGGAAATTCTGGTTATTTTTAAAACCCTTTTCAAATTCAATTTATTTATTTAAAAATAAATAGAATTATATTTCTAGTTCAAAACTAGTTCATTTCGATAAAAATCTATATTTATCTTTTCAAATACGGAGTTTTTCATCCCAATCTTTTCTAAATCATTTCTTATGATTTTACACAAATTATCGCTATTTTTAATAATTTTATCAAGGCCCGTACAGTCGATTTCCATCAATGGCCATCGAACTGCACTTACAACGACCTTTTCCGAATTTGATTTGGACATAATTCCAAATCCAACCGTTAGATTTCAAATTTCTAATATTCGTTAGAAAGCTCTTTTCGATACGAACCCAACGGTTCCGGTTTTAGGAGAATCCGACGGTCGGATCTCCCGTAATGTCCGTTTGAAATAAATGGTCGAAATTCACGAACTGCCGCGGCGCAGCGCGTTCTATTCAGGCCATTATATTATATATATAATATATATAATATATATTTCGTCGATTTCTATTTAAAACGAATTATATAAATAGTTTTAAAATTTGTTTCAAAAGCAACTTCAACTTCCATTTCAATTCAAATCAAAGTTGAATTCTTCTTTATAAATTCGTTTTAAAATTCATTTCTATTCAATTCAAATTTCAATTCAATTTGAATTCATTTCAATTTGCTTTCAATTCAATTTGAATTCGTTTTCAATTCAATTCATTTTGAAATCGTTTTCAATTCAATTCATTTTGAGATCGTTTTCAATTCAATTCATTTCGAAATCGTTTTCAATTCAATTCATTTCGAAATCGTTTTATATTCAATTCTTTTCAATATGAATAAAATCGATATAAATCGTTTACGTCAAAATGGCGTCAATCTAATCAACACGGCTTCATAAATTTCTATTTTCAAATATTCTATTTCAAATATTTCTCTTTTTCAAAATAGTTGTTATTATCAAAATATTTCGTTCAACACATGACCAATCTCAATGGATGAGTACTGTCAACACATGAACCTTTATTTTATATTATAAAGATGTAAATTTTATTACTAAAATATTTCGTTCAACACATGACCAATCTCAATGGATGAAACTGTCAACACATGAACCATTATTTTATATTGATAAAGATGTAAATTTTATTATCAAAATATTTCGTTCAACACATGACCAATCTCAATGGATGAAATTGTCAACACATGAACTTTTATTTTATAATATTCTTTATTTTTCAAATTGGAATGAGGCCCAATCAATTACCATATAAAGTTAATTATACGGATTTTCATACAACACATGTATATAATAGCATGGAAAAATAATCAACCATCAACCAAAGTGCACTACACTGTATAAGCATCAAATATAGATATCTAACGCTTAAAACAGCCTGTCAATCCACCGATCGACATATTTAATAAATCAGGATGAGTGAACTTCAAATTTCATCCCAACACCCGTGTGGGGTTTCAAATCAACAAACACAGATTTTATTTGTGCAGTTGGGTGATGTGTAAAATTTATCGACCCAATCAATGTCCTTCAAATAGGTGTACATAAACAAACCGTCCGGTTTGTAAATGAATATTTATTTATTTACATTCACGTTAAAAATTATATTTTTAACAACAAAACATTTTATTTCAACATATGAATTTCTATTCAATTCATTTATTCTATTCAATTTGATATTTTTATTTTTCTAACATATCTCGGCGGCATAACGGCACGATACTAGAAACGGGACGAGGCCTAGCCTTATCCCCGGTCTAGTGAAGGCCCACGCAATTCACACATCAATCCAAATCACCAAACAATTCAATTTCAAATCAAATCATCTAATCAACTACACAAACTAAACAATTTAACAAACAAGCCATCCATGGTCTGTGGATGACGGGTGTCGGGTGTTACTAAACACCGTCTGCATCCTAGTATATATATAACTAGAAAAATTAAATTGAAAGGTGAGAAGTTCTCACAGATAGCTATCCTAGCTCCACGGCACTTCTAATGCAGGAAATCTTCGCCAATTCGCTTTTTGTCGCTTTCGTTGTCCGCTTTCACTACATATGTAAAAATCGAATTTTTTATTTCGCTATTCCATATATAAAAATCGAATTTTTATTTCAAAGTTCAATATATAAAAATCGAATTCTTATTTCAAAGTTCAATATATAAAAATCATATTTTTCTATCGAAGTTCAATATATAAAAATCATATTTTTCTCACAATTCAAAATACGACCTTTTCACCTTTTAAAGTTCTAATCTTTTTCCATTTAAAATTCAAATCTTTTTCTATTTAAAATCTTAAAATAAAATCAGTTTTTAAACCTAATAAAAATCAGTTTTTAAACTTAAAAAAAATCAGTTTTTGAATGCTTTTAAAAATCAGTTTTTAAACTTAAAAAAAATCAGTTTTTAAACCTAAAAAAAATCAGTTTTTTTAAACCTAAAAAAAATCAGTTTTTAAACTTAAAAAAAAAATCAGTTTTTGAACGCTTTTAAAAATCAGTTTTTAAAGAATTAAAATAAAAACGAAATAAAGAAAAAAAAAAGCTTACTGTTATTGTACGAAGAGGGAGGAGGAGGGGCGCTGTTCGTCGGAGGGCGCTGGAGGGGTTCGACGATGCTGGTGGCGGGCGGCTAGGTCTAAATCAAAGAGGAGGGGGAAGCTCGAGGTCCCTCGAACGGGGCATGGGGAAGGAGGGAGAAGAAGGGGGAGGGTCGTTGGTCTGAGGAGAGGGTGAGGCGGCGGAGGCGGGCGGTCCTGGCGGCGGCGATGGTAGCTGTCGCTGCTTCTTTTTTTTTTTTTCGATTTTGTTCTGAAGAATGAAATCGGGGGGGGGGGGGGGGGGGGCAGAACGGAGATAAAGAGAGGGAATGAAAATTTATTTTTTTATTATTATTTTTTTTATTATTTTATTATTTAATTTTTCAAAAGGGTTGACTTTTACATACGACCTCGAAACGAGGCCCACCGCCTGTCGTCCATAGCGTTTAACCCCCATTCCGAACACAATGGGATATGTATCGCAAGCTGATTTGACCATTTGAATCAGTTTCCGTTTAATTTACATTTAAATCACTATATTGAATTTTAAACGTACTTTTCAATTTACCGGGGCCACATACTAACTAGGAAAATTCGCGAAAAATATTTTCTAGCTTCGTATTGACGGTACGGTCCTAACAAAACTAGTTTCGTCGAATTCTGAGACCGTTAGAAAAATGGCCAATTTCCAGTCGATTAAAATCAACTGAAACTGGTCAAACGCGTTTTCCTTCGCCACGCTCACATATTGATTCGAAAAATTATGAAATTTGAAACCTAGCAATAACTTTACATCCCGGACGCAACAAAACTGGTTTCGTCGAAATCCGAGGTCGTTTGCAAAATGTCCATTTTTAAGGGCCTGAATTCCATAGCGACTATTCAGAATTTTCAACTGGACATATCTTTTGATTCCCGCTATGAAATCTTGATTTTTCGGATTCGATAGAAAGATACTATCAATTAGATCCTAATGTTTTTGGTTTCACTAAAATCCGGATTGTTTTGCACCCGGTACATTCAATTGAAGTTTGAAATCGAATTATCGAACAACCACGCCATTTTCAATTCTATTTATAATTATATATAAATATTTATATTCTAACGACGGCGTATATAATATATACATCGAATTCTATATTGAAAATAAATTTCTCGTCGATTTTATTTAAAATAATTCATTTTAGATATTCAAAATTCGCTAAAATTGCCAAAATAAAAATTTTAAACTGGCCCAGATTTTCGGGTTGTTACAGAAGCCTTGGAAATGCCCATAAAATATGTCAAAGAAAATCTCAAAGCTATCTAACAGATTATCACACTCTAAACATATAACTATTTACGAGAAATGATGTCACCCATCAAGTCAACGCAATCTAGCTAACATGATATCAAAAGAAGACTACTCACGAGAAATGATGTCGCCCATCAAGTCCACATGAAATAGAATATATTATATCGCATATCTCGCCGATACGAAATGATCCGAAGAACATCGATATAATCAAATGATATGAAGTTCTTCAAGATGATCCGAAGATCCACTGGAACCAAAATCCTAAGATATGATGATCCAAAGATCATCAGAGTAACCCGAAGGTCAGATTGATCCGAAGATCCACCAGAACCTAAGTTCCTAAGATATGATGATCCGAAGATCATCGGAGTGACCCGAAGGTTAGATTGATCCGAAGATCCACCGGAACTGAAGTTCTTATATGATCAAAATTGATCAAGCATAGTGTAACTACCCCAAGCTAAAAAACATAAGAGTTGAGCTACATGTCCCATAATCACTTGCTCTACTCGAATGTTTACGAATAAGTTGTAAATTTCACTAGAGATATGTAACAATCATTGCCATGGTGTTCAATCAAATGAATCCAAGAATTAACTGTTGTATATAACGGTGTTGTATACACAATTATATGATTTTTGTTTGATGATAACAACCAAACAAATATTATTATTAATGTGTTTGAAATCATATTGTTATTCTACATCACATACAGGAATATTATATTTATATTTAAATTGAATACGACTGTATAGATATTCATATTTTCTTACAGTATTTTATTTAAATATAAATATTATATTTCTAACATTCAAACAGTACAATTATTTACAACTCCACTATTTAATCACTTCATAGAATTTGTACTTGTAAATACACAGTATACGATAAACAAATTTTGTTTGACGACAATAAAATAATATTTTATTTCAAACAATTTGTTTATTACAAATAAACAGTACAATCTCTTCACTACAACTTTCACACTCAGTATATTTGGTATCTACACATACATTCACTCAGTTACACATTGACACATACAGACTTATATACATTCACAAACACTGACACTCTGTTCTTCTGTTTTTCCATCTTCAATCTTCTAACTTCAGTCTTTAGTCTTCACAGCATCTCCTCAGTCAGTCCAGTCATCACCTGTTTACCTGTCACAAGAAACACACACACAGTACACTGCAATAGAAATAAAAATTGAATACATGCAGATTTGAATTTTATTTTTGAAATTTTATTTGCCTCAGTTTTCTAGTGTGTTTCTCATCATTTTTCATGACTTGATCTGATTCATCTGTGTCTAGGCAGACAGTTTGTATATGTACAGGGACAGGAAATTATCTGATGGCTGGATATACACACGTGTATAAATATACACTTGTGCACTGCCTCGCTAATCCAGTGTGTAGCTTAGGAGTGGCCACATGGACCTTCTTGACTCTGTGCAACAACAAGTAAATCAAAGTCGAGACAGCTCAACAAAACAGGCCAAAATGCTGTCAAGCATATGTCTACATATATATGGTACAACATAGTGAAAGCATGGCCGAGTACATATGTTCAAATGTTTAACAAGTCAGCAAGCACAAGTGTGTGCTCATGAAATGCCAAAACAGCAACATAAATGAAGCATAAATATAAACATGGTCAACCAAATGATGCAGCATAGTATAGTGATAGAGGACAACAAAATGGTCATAACAGTGGTGATATTCAACTCAATGCAGATGCACATGAACAGGTGCAAGTCAAAGTGGCCGAGGGCCATGATACAAGTGGAACGATATGGCAATGTGCAGATACATGGACAAGCTAGTGTGTGCAAAATATAGCTCATGACAGTATACACAAATGCACAGCAAATTGAAAAACAATGATAAAGTGGGATATTTCAAGTGCCAAGGCCAAATCAGCATTTCCTGTTTATTTGGAAACAGGGCTGATACAATACAAGGCAAGCAAATAAATAGTGAAGAACAATCTTTCTGGCAATATATGTTTTCAAGTTTTTTTTAACACTTGATAATCTTGGCAAAAATTACTTTACACAATTATGGTTATGAAATTATCTCAGAAATGATAAGACAAAATACATGGTGTCCAGAAATTCATGTGAATGGGTCACGACATCAAATATGGCAAAGTTTTCCTCAAAATTCTCGGCAGTTTATGTTAAGGGACAATGAATAAATTATTTCTAGTAAATCATGATTTGTGTATGGTATGAAAACAATTCTATTTTTGTTTTCCAGAAAATCAGTTTTTGAAAATCATTTCTAAGCAGATTTAATCAAGTTCAATGCAAGAAATTCTGGATTTATTCATCAATGTTTTCAAAGAAATGTATTTTTTATGAATATCAATAAGCCTTTTCTGGCAAGTTATCAATTAGCATTCAAGTTTTGAAGTTGTTTCCAGATTTGGAAATTGAGTGATAGCAGGTTTTTCAAGAATGCAAATAATATCGACCAGACTCAAATCCAAGGAGAATCATGCAAGTCATAGCATCATTTCAACTATGTGAATATCATTTTCTCAAGGCAACAAATGGCAAGATTTCAATCCGACGATTGTGGACAAGTATAAGTTTCAAAATTCAGAAGCTTTCAAGGAATTAGCAATTTAATCAAGGCCTTTTCAAAAGAGGAAAATCACAAAAAAAGTCAGAGTCATCAAGGCTGAATTATTCAAGGCAATAATTCCAAATTCGTGCAAGGGACATATT
This sequence comes from Allium sativum, assembly GCA_030737875.1. Taxonomy (NCBI): domain Eukaryota; kingdom Viridiplantae; phylum Streptophyta; class Magnoliopsida; order Asparagales; family Amaryllidaceae; genus Allium; species Allium sativum. The sequence goes on along the minus strand of CM060924.1, from coordinate 1,029,708,812 downwards.
CGAATTGGAGATTCATTAATCGTCCAGGTTCACCAAATTAACACATGCATTTTTTCTCAATCAAAGCCGATTGTTATTCAAGGCATCAATCATGGAATATCTTGCAAATTCAATCACAAATAACTCGATAGCAAAATCAGAGTTTATCAAGGCAACTCAAAAGAGGAAACCCTAGCAATCAGATCAAATCATCTATCGAAATCAGAGGCTAGGTTTTTTCTAAGAAGCCCTATTTAAAACACCTCATCATCACAGGCAATACATCATCGAAAACCAAAAAAGCAACAGTTCGAGAATTTACAGAAAAATCAATCAAAGTACTCACGGATTTTCAATCGAGAAGATTTTCCAAATCAATCGAGCAAGCCACAAAGATTATCGAGCTTCAGAGAAACAACTTAAGTCATCATCGCGATTGTGATTTGGATACAGAGAGGAACCCAAGCAATTTCCCTTTCCACCACCGCCATTTTTCATTTTCCAGAAGAGAAGAGAGAACGTGCAAAAGCAAAGTGGTGTGGCCGGTCAAAATACACTCGGCTAAGCCAAGTTTAATATAAAAGGGGAATGGCCTTTGTTTTAAAATTCTAGGGTTTTTATCTTGGTTTTTAATTTCTATTTTAATTGTATTTTGTATTGTGTTTTGTTTTTGTTTTGTAAACCGAATTCAAACAGTGTCTAGATCTGTAAAGTCTAGGATATCAGTCAGGGTGTTGACTGTCAATTTCAGAGTCTGTAAAATATGGGTTACGGATTACGGGGTTGTAATTCGGGGAAATCTGATCGAGGGGATATCGGTCATTCTAGGGTTTTGAGCGTAGGGTTAGATTAGGAGCAGGGTTTGCGAGTGTACATGGTCTTGTATGTGGGATCTGTTCTATCACCTAGTAGAAACCTTAGAAATGCATCAGTAGGCAGGGTTTTGCCGAAGCTGGGTATATCTGTGTGTGATTTATTTTCTGCATTTCTGTTTTTGCTATATTCTATGATCTGTTTATTATTTTAATATCCTATCAGTTTTTTTTAATTCAGTTAAAAACTGTGATAAAACCTATTCACCCCCTCTAGGGTTAATCTAGATCCAACTTTTGGTATCAGAGCAGGTATTTCTTTAACTTTAGAGTCATGGGTAATCCTAGTCGCCAGTCTAGTGAGAGTCAGTCCAGTTCACCTCCAACTATTTTCACTGGAACAGATTTTTTTAAACTGGAAATCCAAAATGGAATTTTATTTATTAATATTAAATGTTGGGATGTTGTTATCAATGGGTACGACATGGTAGACAAAGTTTTTAATTCTCGTACTACACATATTCTATATTCTTATCTTGATGATAATCAATACAGTCTAATCTCCCATTGTTTAACTGCGTAGGAAATCTGGACAGCTCTCAATATGAAGTATGGACCAATTGACAACAGTTACTCAAAACCCCAAAGTGCCTACTCAGATCCAGAGTTCTGTTTAACATGATTTACAAATGAAAACTCAGTAGGATCATATGATGGAGAATCAACAGATGCTGAAACAGAAAATTTCTCAGACGAAGATTTAGTTTATATGTGCGTCGATTTGACTAAATCTGTTGATAAACTCCAATCTAAAAACAAATCTTTGAAATCTAAGAATTCTGAGTTGACCAGCAAAATGGATGATTTGGAATCAGAACTTGAATATATTAAAAATTCTTCAAATTCAGTTTGAAAAAATTGTTTGAAATTGAAAACCAATCTTGTTTATCTCAATAAAAATATTCAAAAGTTTGAAAATGAAATTCTGATCTTAAATGAGAACAAGATTGAGTTATCAAGTTTGAATAATTCGTTATAAAAGGAATTTGAAAATTTTAAGATTGATATAAATTCCAAATTTGAAATTGCTGAAAAAGAAAATTTGTTGAAATCCGATTTGATTCTGAAAGAGCTTGAAACCGGGATTGAAAATTTCAAGAAATTTGAATCTGAAAATCGAAAACATTTTGAATCTAAAATTTCTGAGTTCCAAACCAGGATTAAATTAATTGAAAACGAAAATTTGTTTCTGAAACAAAACGATACTGAAAGGAGAAAGATCAGCATTAATCGTTGTTCGAATCTAATGAAAGAGAATTCTGATCTTAAATCTAAAATTCAACAACTTGAATTAACTCTGATCAAATTTTCTAACAGAGAAAAATCTCTAAATACGTTATTGAAAAACCAACTCTTTTCAGGAAACAAAAATGGTCTTGGTTTTGGGAAAACAAATGATTCTGAAAAATTGAATTCTTGTGAATTTAAAAAACCTTTAAATTGCTTCAAAAAGGATCTTTCTAAAAATTTGAATTTTGAAAATTCCAAAAGGTTTTTAAATCACAAACGAGACAAGAATTGGTTTGATAATAATCCAGTTGAACAGTTGTGGACCTCAAAAAGAAATAAAATGTTTTTTGGAAAAACTAAACAAGTTTGGGTTCCTAAAGGCACAAAGATAGATTCAAATGGGTTGTTATACAAACAGATCTGGATACCGAAAGATGTTAACATAAGTGTGAGTGGTTTTACAATTTTTGTTAGACCACTCGATTCCTTGAACAGTTAAGTACCAGAGGTGGTTGAGGAATTGCAGTGCAGAAAGAGAAGCTGAATTCAAACTGCTTTATATCATCAAATTATTCACGATTCCTTAGCCAAGTCCGTTGAGTTAGAGATTCTGTTTTGCATTGGATTCTGGTATGATCTCTAAACTCATCTTGTAAATATTATTTTTTATTTTCTTGTTTATTTCTTCTTCTATCTCCTTCTGTGTTTTTGTTTTTGTTTTTTGATTTGACACTGCCATATTCTTCTTAGTCTGTACTTCTTAAACTTCCAGCTGCAGAATTCACGATTTTCTGGAAATTTGCTTTATTTGTATAAAATCATCATGTGCTAATCATTTCCAGATCCTAAATTTGAACTTGTATATATCTGCAATTGTTTTGAAGTTTAGTTTTCTAATTATCTGAATTTCTAACAGTGCTGAAGCATTCATATCATATCTTGAAAACTGTTAGTATAAATTCTAAATTTTTAAGATCTGAATATTTAATGAAATTTCACACACCTTTGTTGTTTTGAGTTTCTTCTAATTCATTTTAGAAAATCTTGAAAAAATATACTCATTACAACACTCTGCTATTTATCAGTTGTGATAATTTCATTGATTTTCATATTGGCTTGGAAATTTTGAATGTCTTGAATCACATTGCTTATACCTTGATATTCAATATTATTCAAATCATCTAGTTTAGATTTTTTGTTTGTTCGAGATCATTTGAAATTTCTGATATGTTGAATCTCACACACCTCTCAGATCTGAAATTATTAATTATGTGTGATTGATTCATTGTATCTCTACATCCATTCAAGTGATTTCAAAAAAATATATTTTTTTGGATCATGAATATGTCCTCAAATGTGATGTAAATATTCTGAAAAAAATCCTTGTGATTGTCAGAAATACTTGTGAATTTATTTAAAAAAAAAATTGGTTCTGAAAATCACTGTTATTTCATGATTATTTGATTTAAATATTTGTTTGTTTTAAAATCATTTGAAATTATTGATTTATTGAATCACACACATATATTGAATCTGAAACTAATAATTCGGTGTGATCGATTCATTAAATGAAAAGTTTTTCATATTCCTCGAATGATTTTAAATAAACGGTATTTTTAATCATTGGATCATGAATCATCTTGAGTGACCAACATCTTAACAAGTCTGATTTGAAACTGTTTCTACTGTGCTGCGCTGATACTGTTTTCAAATAACTGCCCGCTTTAATCTGACTGCGGTTCTAATAATTGTGCCAAACTTGTAAACTTGTCTGTTTGGGTTTTGTGTTTGAAATTTCTTTAATCTGAGATATCTAGGGTGTGAATAAATTCCTCGATGAAGGAGACTACAATTGGTATCAGCTTTTTCCATCCATCTATCTTGAATTTTCACCTTGTATAAACACCTTACACATTTTTTTTCTTGTATAAATTCTTCTTGTAATTGATTTTCAATTTTAAAATTATTTATTGATTATTTATTCAGAAATTGAAATCTATATCCAAATTGAATTGTATCTATAATTCATCAAAATTATAATTAGAGTTTGAAATTGTGATGGATTGTGCCTGCAATATATTTCACAACAAGAGGGAATTTTATTTGATTTTTTTCATGATGGTTGAACATTTACTATAATATCTTTGAATTGGCAATTATTTCACGACCACCTCCTTTAACTAGCATCTTTCTGCCATCCATGATAATTCTATATTAATGTGGAGAGTTTGATAATTTTTATTTTTTTTAAAATCATCTTGAATAAACAGTGAAAATATTTGTGATGGAATTGTGGCTATGTTATTATTATTCAGAATTAGTGATAACTGGAAATTTTCAATAATCCCGGTACAGTCGAGCATATTTCATAATATAATTAATTTAGAAATTTATTTCACAGACCATTTCTGTACCTACCGCATTTCTATTATCCATTTTTGGTTTTATATATTGAGGAATTTTTTCTTTTAAATTTGAAATGATAAATATATATAATAAATATATAAGTGTGTCTCTAACCTCATTTAAAAAACCAAGCTCTGGTTATGCATGGCTATGAGACAACTTATAATTTAAGCTGCGACTGACCTCATTTAAAAATCCAAGCTCTGGTTATGCGTGGTCAGTGTGCTCTTAAATAGATTAAAAAAAGGAATAAATTGGCTAAATAAATTTTTATATGAAATTCTCCTTGGTATTTATAAAAACCAGCCTATCAATCCATCTTTCTAATCTGTGAAATGTGTTAAAATTTTATGATGTATTATGATTTGTTGATTGATAGATATTGGGATTTGAGATTATTCGATTTTGTCACTTAAATTGAATTTATAATTATAGTCTGAATCCGTCACTGTTTTTTTTTGTGCTTCAATTTATAAATTTTTATTGGAAAATAATTGGAAATTTTTTTTAACTCTCTGCATTATATATAAAATTTCATCGTAAATCCGTCACACACTACAATGTGAAATATGACACCTGTTCTCAGTCTATTATGATTTTTGTTTGACTGATTGAAATTTATGATAACCGCTCTTCCTCTTAAGCTGATATTGTACTTGCTAGTCATTTTTTTCATCTATATTTCAAATTCTGTATCCTTTTGATGATAACAAAAGGGGGAGAATGGATTAGATTTTGATTTATGAGTGAATATTTTATAAATATTATTAATTTTGAAAATTTATTCCTTCACTTCACTCGTGCGCAATTATAGGGGAGTTCTTTATTGTAGGGGGAGCTAATAAATAGGGGGAGTTTAAGATTCATTGTCAAACACATTTATTATGCTCAAAATCTTTTTATTTGTTTGTCATCATCAAAAGGGGGAGATTGTTGTATATAACGGTGTTGTATACACAATTATATGATTTTTGTTTGATGATAACAAACAAATAAATATTATTATTAATGTGTTTGAAATCGTACTGTTATTCTACATCACATACAGGAATATTATATTTATATTTAAATTGAATACGACTATATAGATATTCATATTTTCTTACAGTATTTAATTTAAATATAAATATTATATTTCTAACATTCAAACAGTACAATTATTTACAACTCCACTATTTAATCACTTCACAGAATTTGTACTTGTAAACACACAGTATACGATAAACAAATTTTGTTTGACGACAATAAAATAATATTTTATTTCAAACAATTTGTTTATTACAAATAAACAGTACAATCTCTTTACTACAACTCACACTCAGTATATTTTGCATCTACACATACATTCACTCAGTTACACATTGACTTATACAGACTTATATACATTCACAAACACTAACACTCTGTTCTTCTGTTTTTCCATCTTCAATCTTCTAACTTCAGTCTTTAGTCTTCACAGCATCTCCTCAGTCAGTCCAGTCATCACCTGTTTACCTGTCACATGAAACACACACACAGTACACTGCAATAGAAATAAAAACTGAATACATGCAGATTTGAATTTTATTTTTGAAATTTTATTTGCCTCGGTTTTCTGGTGTGTTTCTCATCATTTTTTATGACTTGATCTGATTCATCTGTGTCTAGGCAGATAGTTTGTATATGTACAGGGACAAGAAATTATCTGATGGCTGCATATACACACGTGTATAAATATGCACGTGTGCACTGCCTCGCCAATCCAGTGTGCAGCTGAGGAGTGGCCATATGGACCTTCTCGACTCAGTGCAACAACAAATAAATCAAAGTCGAGACAGCTCAACAAAACAGGACAAAATGCTGTCAAGCACATGTCAACATATATATGGTACAACATAGTGAAAGCATGGCCGAGCACATATGTTCAAATGTTTAACAAGTCAGCAAGCACAAGTGTGTGCTCATGAAATGCCAAAACAACAACATAAATGAAGCATCAATATAAACATGGTCAACCAAATGGATGCAGCATAGTATAGTGATATAGGACAGCAAAATGGTCATAACAGTGGTGATATTCAGCTCAAAGCAAATGCACATGAACAGGTGCAAGTCAAAGTGGCCGAGGGCCATGATACAAGTGGAACGATATGGCAATGTGCAGATAGATGGACAAGCTAGTGTGTGCAAAATATAGTTCATGACAGTATACACAAATGCACAGCAAATTGAAAAACAATGATAAAGTGGGATATTTCAAGTGCCAAGGCCAAATCAGCATTTCCTGTTTTTTGGAAACTGGGCTGAGTACAATACAAGGAAAGCAAATAAATGGTGAAGAATAATCTTTCTGGCAATATATGTTTTCAAGTTTTTTTTAATACTTGATAATCTTGGCAAAAATTTATTTACACAATTATGGGCATGAAATTATCTCAGAAATGATAAGACAAAATACATGGTTTCCAGAAATTCACGTGAATGGGTCACGGCATCAAATATGACAAAGTTTTCCTCAAAATTCTCGGCAGTTTTTGTTAAGGGACAATGAATAAATTATTTCCAGTAAATCATGATTTGTGTATGGTATGAAAACAATTCTATTTTTGTTTTCCAGAAAATCAGTTTTTGGAAATAATTTCTAAGCAGATTTAATCAAGTTCAATGCAAGAAATTCTGGATTTATTCATCAATGTTTTCAAAGAAATATATTTTTGATAAATATCAATAAACCTTTTCTGGCAAGTTATCAATTAGCATTCAAGTTTTGAAGTTGTTTCCAGATTTGGAAATTGAGTGATAGCAGGTTTTTCAAGAATGCAAATAATATCGACCAGACTCAAATCCAAGGAGAATCATGCAAGTCATAGCATCAATTCAAATCTGTGAATATCAGTTTCTTAAGGCAACAAATGTCAAGGTTTCAATTCGACGATTGTGGACAAGTATAAGTTTCAAAATTCAAAAGCTTTCAAGGAATTAGCAATTTAATCAAGGCCATTTCAAAAGAGGAAAATCACAAAAAAGTCAGAGTCATCAAGGCTGACTTATTCGAGGCAATAATTCCAAATTCATGCAAGGGACATATTCGAATTGGAGATTCATTAATCGTCCAGGTTCGTAACACCCCACCTCCGCCAGGGTGGCTCTTGCAAGCACTCTGACTTTGGAGGGGCGTTTGAATCAGGTAAACATGCATAATGATATATCAAGGCAGAACAAGAACAAATGTATATATGTAAACAGAGTAAATAAGATAAGTAAAACAGCGGAAGATTTCAAACTATTTCAAAACAAGTCTGGTACTACATAATGTCAACTTTCCAAATACACAAGTCTAGATAAAAACAACATCACTGAAAAACTGAAATACATAAGTACTATCCCCAAAATAAGTGATAACCATAGCTAGCTTCATGTCAAGACCGTACATGAGCTAAAATCCCACAAGCAAGCGATCAGAAATCCAAGCTAAGCTCCAATGTTCCCACCCTGAGAACCTGGGGGGGAACGGAAGAAAAGAGGCGAAAGAAAAACAGGTCAGTCAAAAAGACTGAGTAAGCCCTACTACAATCAATGTAAACTGATAAAGTTAACTGGCATGAGAAGCAGGGATGAACATAAGGATAACAACATACTAGCATGATGATTAACTAACAAGGTAGACAAAGGTGTCATCGCATAATCAGGTTTAAGGTTTTTGCACCACAGGTGTACTAGCAAGCTAACATGACTTGAATAAACAAGTATTGATCCCTTGGCCCAAGCTTTGGCCCAATAACATGAAGTGACCCTAATACGAGGTCCAATAACATGAAGTGACCCTAATACGAGGTCCAATAACATGAAGTGACCCTAATACGAGGTCCAATAACATGAAGTGACCCTAATACGAGGTCCAATAACATGAAGTGACCCTAATACGAGGTCCAACCAAACGGTCTAGTCGATCGTCTCCCTATAAGCCTAACTCGTCACGTGTTGGTGTCAATACGGCCCAAACATAATTGTAGTCAGACTGTGCTGGGTCTCCCATCGGGTGTATCAAGCCCTAGGGTGTCAACCCCTGGACACCATAAACATAAATGCACAGTCTAGATCTACTGGTACCCGTGCTTGATTTTCTCCGGCTACGGACTACGTGCACGAACGTAGTCCGTCCGGAACTACACCGGCGTACCACTCTGCCGTCGTTTTGGTCACTTACCTCAAGTCCAGTAATCGTGCCCCACCCTAGCCTAGTCCCTACGGTCATGATGATACAAACTTGGGATTACTGCTGGAGTGGACCCCCGTTGCTAGGATTTTCTAGTGGGTTAAGTACGGTTTAACCCTCTTGCTAATCATGGATTAACTTGGTTAAGTGTAACGATGAGTTCACGACTTAACCCTGATTAATCTACCAAGCCCACATTGATTAAGTATTAAGTGGACCATGACTTAAACCCTAACCATGAGGCATTAATTAATTAATGTGCCTTAACCTCTCACATTAGACTTTGTTGCGGTTACTAGTTAAGTCGGTCGGTTCCGGGTAGCTTTTTACCACAACTTGGTCTAACCTCGGGGTCAAGGTACAACATGACCAACTTCTCACATTGGGTCCTATTGTTTGTAGCAACTAGTTAAGCCGGTCGGTTCCGGGTAGGTTTACGCTACAAACTCAACCCAACCTCGAGTTGGTCACACTTATATTTTCTATGTGTCATGTCCATTATGTTTACAAAATATATTACAAGTTTTCAAGCATTTGGGTAGACATAACTTAATAGGTAAATTCCCAATGGGTAGACCTAACTTAATAGGTAAATTCCCAATCTTATGTTTTTATGTCTTTTAAGTTTACCCAACCCCAAACGCAATCCCATCGCTTACATATCGCAATAGCGCATAAAGGATAGAAAGAGGGAACTTGGCATAATCATGACATAAAGGTGCTGAAGCCACAAGTTTAACATGGTGGCATATGAAATGTACATATGTTCATATACTTGCATATTACATTTTTAGGCCTCAAAAGCATGCATAAAACCAAACTTAGCATATTAGTGATACATGGTGATAAATGACATGTAGAAATGGCCATAAGTTCGCATTTAGCCTCACATGCAAGTTATCATAAGAGATATGATAACCTACATGTTGCCAAAATGCAACCTTTAGCATAAAGCTTGAAGCTTTATGTTCATATACTCAAGGCAAGCTTGCATAACATGATAACATGAGTAAAATGATCCACCAAAACTTGCATACATAACGTGACAACTTGCATATCATAACATGGAAAACTTGCATAACATAACATGGCAAACTTGCATATCATAACATATCAAACTTGCATAACAAGACATAGTAAACTTGCATATCATGGCAAACTTGCATATCATAATGATCAACCAAACTTGCATCATTCATTTAACTTTAGAGTTTAAATATGAAAGTAGAAAAGGGCTTACAATGCTTATGAAGACACAAAAATATATATAGATTGAGACGAAGCCCTTATGCAATCAAATAAACCCAAAATGCAAGCTCCAATAGAAAAACCCTTGAGCCAAAATGATCAAAACCCTTGCTTTATGATGTAAATATGGAAACTTGACTTGAATGCAAGCTAATGACACTCATACAAGCTTGAAAACACTTGTATGCATTGAAAATCTCTCATAGAAATGACTTAGGAATTTTATGAAGAGAGTGGAGGCCATGAGAGGAATGATTTTGCCATAGTTTAGTTACTTGAATGAATAATGATGATTTAGGGTTAGGTTAGGGGCTTATTTATAGAGATTAGGATTAGTTTCAACCTTAGGATTAAACCCTAATTCCAATCTCAGCCCTTAAAACCGAATCTGGCCCCAAAACCTAACCAAAACCCCAAAATGGTGCACCAGGCAAAACTGCCCGGCTGAACCAAGTCGACAGCCAAGTCGACAGGGCTGTCGACTTGGGTCCAACCAAGTCGACTGCCAAGTCGACAGGCCTGTCGACTTGGTTGGCTTGGCAAGAAATTTCCCGCCTAGCCTTCCAGGCCCGAATTTCGAAATTTGAACTTGAAATTCAAATCTGTTTTGAACTTGAAATTTTCTGAAAACTTCATTGGGCCTTAATCGGGTCATACGGACTCCGATTTTCGAAAACTCGGACTCTATTTCGCGTATTTTTCCGAGACGAACGCAATGGCATAGCCCGTTTCCCTTGATTCAGATTTATAAATTAAATTCTGCCTCGATTTACGTTATAACAGGTTATTGAAAATACGGGTTGTTACATTCTCCCCTCCTTAAAGGATTTCGTCCCCGAAATCTTCAAGTTAGGAAGAACGTATCCTACCATCCAACATCCATCTACTCAAAACATCATCCACAAGCAATCATTGTCCTTACAAGATTCTAAATGTTGTATGAACATATGCAAAGGTGTGTGTATATGTACTTATCTAATGCAAATATCATCAATGCAAATTATGTTAGTGAAATGAATCCATATGTATGCAATTCCTAACATAATGTATAACATCTATATGTGTGCACATAACATACATCCATATGCAACATCCATGTGATAACACAAAAATTTTCATCCATGAATAAGCGTAAACACTCATGCATATGCAATATGAGGAGTGTGTGAGCCGATCTAGTGCCTAATGTGTATAATGCATCTACGAGTAACCACTTGCAAACACTTGCAACCACTTGCAAACATCAAGCATAACATGTTTCAAACACATGTTTCATCCAAAGGGTTTCTACCTAAGGTTCTCATGACAAGATTAACACGATATAGATAGCGAAAGAAAGATATGCTACAAAGAGAGCGGGAAGATAAGCAAGATATACTCCTTTTGGATTACAAGAAATCCCTTCCTAACCCAACCCATATTCTATAAAAGCCCAAAAGGTTTAGTCAACCTAACGGACCCCTTTAAACCTTGACATGTATTACTAACCGATGAGTCACACCCCCTTATGGAGTTTACAACAGAAATGGGATCGAGAACGGGACCGAGAGGATATACATAAAAAGATAACATGCGAGTAAGTTCCATTGGAAAACAAGGATCAAGGATATGCTCTTAAAAAGAGTTATGATGCGCGTATCTAGCCTTCAGTCTTCTAAGTCACATTTCCTTGAGCTTAACTCCGCTGTGCTTTTACCGTCTTTTACTTCATGATTCCTTGGCTTCTTAACTCTTATTTCCAAATATGAGTTGGAACCCATTTCATTGTCGCCTCTCGTCTTCCTTTTTCACTTACTCTTCTATCATTCTTGACTTAAACATAACTATGACCTCATGGTTTCATGCAAGCTCTCCAAAATTCACCAGTGAATCCTGGATCTCGTCTACTTACTATAAAGTATTCCACGCAGCAGAACTTTTCTTGAAAATACCAATCCACGTTGCCAATTTCTCTTACTAACGTGATTTTCTATAACTCTTGCTTGAACGAAATGAACCATCCGCTTGTGAATGATAGGCCGTACTTAGATTCAGTCGCTTGCCCATGACTTCCCGTAGACTATCCCAAAACTGGATAGTGAAGATTGAGTCATGGTTACTAACTATACTTTAGGGAACCTCGTGCAACCGCTTTATTTCTTGAAAGTAAACTGTCGCTAGCTATGATGCAGTCCTTTCGCTCTTTACTGGAGTGAAATGAGCACTCTTTGTGAGTCTACCTACTATGACCCACATGCTCGTATTCCCTTTCCTTGATCTAGGCAGTCCATCCACGAAATCCTTCGTGACGCTTTACTACTTCCATTGCGGGGACCTCCAATGGATGTAATAGCCCACCGGGCTTTTTATGACTCGGCCTTAACATGCACCTTGGGACAAACTCGGCCACCTCCTCGAGTGATGTGCATCTTCAAGAGCCTTCTTTCTCTCATTGCGTCTTAGCCATCCCTTGTCATCTATAGCGAGGTGACTTACCATCTCGCCTCGAATCAACTTGTCCATGATCTCGACTAACTGCGGGTCTTCTTTCTGTGAAGTCCCTACTTGATCCAGAAGGGTAGGTCTAAGCTCAAGGGACGCTAACTAACTAATTAAACTGAGAGAACTTCTTACTTCAATTGTCCTCGTCGGAGCTTTTCGGTTTTGAACCGCGACCACTTTAGCAGGATCCACCACTAAGCCTTGCTTAGAAACTATGTGCCCAAGAAATCTAACTCCTTTTTCTCCAAAATGACATTTGGAGGACTTGGCTTTCAACTGATGCGCTCTAAGCGTATCCATCACCTCCTTGAGATGTCTAGCATGTCCTTCCTCGTTCTTTAAGAAAGTCAGGATATCGTCTACAAAGACTACCATAAACTCGTTCAGGAACTCCCTAGACACCCTACTCATCAAGTCCACGAAGTAGGCGGGTGCATTAGTCAAACCGAATGGCATGACCAGCCATTCTAAGAATCCATCTGGAGTTCTGAACGCAGTTTTGCCTATACTATCCTCAGCTACTCTGAGCTAATGGAATCCAGTAGCAAGATCAAGAGAAAACAGATGTTCCTACAAGCTGATCAAACAAATCATTGATCCTTGCAATGGTTGTCTATTCTCTTTGTTTAACTCACGATAATCAACACAAAGTCGAAGAGAACCATCTGCCTTGGTAGTAAATACTACAGGCGCTCCCCATTCAGATATACTTCGTCTAATGAAGTTCTTCTCAAGCAACTCCTTGACTTGCTTTCTTAACTCTCATCTTGCGGGGCCATGTGCCTAACCGGCCATGAAACTATCTTGGCATTATCAACCAGATAAATGCGGAAATCTATCTCTCGTTTAGGGGTAACCCCCTTCACTTCATCCAAGATATCAGGATATTCTCGGACCACCCTCACCGATTGCAAACTATCGATAGACGAGTTGAGGGATTCAAGATAACACAACATGACGGGACTCATAGGGTTACTAGAAATTTTTAGGGTATTACCAAGGCGAGTCATGAGCCTCTCAACCCTATGCTCAAAAATCAAGAATGGCTCCAAAACTGGACAACCAATCCATGCCCAAAATCAACCCATACCCCATGAAACCGAGAATATAAGCATCACACGAGAACTCTACACTCAAGATAGAGATTTTCAAATCCACGTAGATAATAGACAAATGGGCGTAAACCCCAATTGGATTTGAAACACACACGGGATCCTAAACTAGACTAGTACTTAGGTGCAAACTTTCAACAAGATCAGATGAGATAAAGCTATGCGATGCACCAGAATCAAACAAGGTACGAACTGGAAAATCAGAAATATATACAAGGCTCTCAACAGAAATACTACCTCGATCGTGAACTGGAGCGGCATTGAGAGCATGAACTTGCCCTCCTGAAGGTCCAGCACGCTGAGTCTGACCCTAACCTTGCCCTTGCTTCTTCGGGCAATCCTTACTGAAATGTCCAGTCTCACCGCAGAAAAAGCATTCACCATTCTTCCTTTTCCTCTTCTTACAATCCTTAATAAGATGCCCAACTGAACCGCAATAATGGCACTTCCCCTTGTTGTTATTGCCCTTGTTGTTGTTCCCCTTGTTGCCTTGACTTTTGTTCTTGTTCTTGTTCTGATTGCCTTGACTGCTCTGACCACTTGGATTACCCTGATTTCCTTTCCACTGGGAATCAGTCTTCTTGGCTTGAGTATCATTCATCTTGATCTCTTTCTTGACATCTCCCTGAAGTAACGCCATATCAACCAAGCTCTCAAACGTGGCCCTATGGGGAATATGTGACATAGCCAATCCCTGCAACGGCTCATTCAATCCTCTAGCAAAACGAAGAGCCTTCTTCTGAGGAGTACTCACCATATCCAAGACAAAACGAGCTAACTGATTGAACTTGTTCACATATTCTTTGACAGACATATCTCCTTGTTTCAAAGCTATGAACCTCTCCATTTGCAGATTCTCCTCAGCAGAAGATAGAAACTTAAGCACGAACCTTGCCCTGAAATCGGCCCAAGTCTCAACAGGCCTAGTACCATTGGTGACTTCCCACCAATAAGCGGCTTCATCCTTCATAAGCCAAACTGCCAACAAGATCTTCCTCTGATCGTCTAACCCAAAGATAGCAAATAAATCCTCGGTCTCTTTCAACCAATTTCTGGCCTCTACAAAAGTCTCAGTGCCTTGAAAGTTCTTGCCACCCATTGCTTTGAAATCTTTGCAAGTCTTTGCGAAATCAGCTTGAGGATGCTGAGGGGGAGGAGGAAGAGGAACCTCAGCGACAGGAGGAGGAGGAGCATCAGCGACAGGAGGAGGAGGAACATTAACTATCGGAGGAGGAGGAGGAACATCTGCGGGGCCGGCTTCGGTCTCCCTAGCCTCCAAAAGTCTCCTATACCAAACAGGTACGTGTACTCCCTCCGGAATAGCAAAGTTATCGGCATACTGAAAACGAAGAAAAAGATAGATTCAGAATGGAGAAAAACGAAGGAATTTTTGCTAATGGCTTTTTGGGGAATAGCCTTTAAAATAAACTAGACTTTTCTTTGGAAAATACTTTATACTTGGTTTTGAAAATAGTTTTCCAAAAGTTTTCTAAAAACCTTTTTGTTCCTTCTTGTAAACCATACGCTCTGATACCAAATGTAACACCCCACCTCCGCCAGGGTGGCTCTTGCAAGCACTCTGACTTTGGAGGGGCGTTTGAATCAGGTAAACATGCATAATGATATATCAAGGCAGAACAAGAACATATGTATATATGTAAACAGAGTAAATAAGATAAGTAAAACAGCGGAAGATTTCAAACTACTTCAAAGCAAGTCTGGTACTACATAATGTCCACTTTCCAAATACACAAGTCTAGATAAAAACAACATCACTGAAAAACTGAAATACATAAGTACTATCCCCAAAATAAGTGATAACCATAGCTAGCTTCATGTCAAGACCGTACATGAGCTAAAATCCCCCAAGCAAGCGATCAGAAATCCAAGCTAAGCTCCAATGTTCCTACCCTGAGAACCTTGGGGGGGGGAACGGAAGAAAAGAGGCGAAAGAAAAACAGGTCAGTCAAAAAGACTGAGTAAGCCCTACTACAATCAATGTAAACTGATAAAGTTAACTGGCATGAGAAGCAGGGATGAACATAAGGATAACAACATACTAGCATGATGATTAACTAACAAGGTAGATAAAGGTGTCATCGCATAATCAGGTTTAAGGTTTTTGCACCACAGGTCTACTAGCAAGCTAACATGACTTGAATAAACAAGTACTGATCCCTTGGCCCAAGCTTTGGCCCAATAACATGAAGTGACCCTAATACGACGTCCAATAACATGAAGTGACCCTAATACGAGGTCCAATAACATGAAGTGACCCTAATACGAGGTCCAATAACATGAAGTGACCCTAATACGAGGTCCAATAACATGAAGTGACCCTAATACGAGGTCCAATAACATGAAGTGACCCTAATACGAGGTCCAACCAAACGGTCTAGTCGATCGGCTCCCTATAAGCCTAACTCGTCACGTGTTGGTGTCAATACGGCCCAAACATAATTGTAGTCAGACTGTGCTGGGTCTCCCGTCGGGTGTATCAAGCCCTAGGGTGTCAACCCCTGGACACCATAAACATAAGTGCACAGTCTAGATCTACTGGTACCCGTGCTTGATTTTCTCCGGCTACGGACTACGTGCACGACCGTAGTCCGTCCGGAACTACACCGGCGTACCACTCTGCCGTCGTTTTGGTAACTTACCTCAAGTCCAGTAATCGTGCCCCACCCTAGCCTAGTCCCTAGGGTCATGATGATACAAAATTGGGATTACTGCTGGAGTGGACCCCCGTTGCTAGGATTTTCTAGTGGGTTAAGTACGGTTTAACCCTCTTGCTAATCATGGATTAACTTGGTTAAGTGTAACGATGAGTTCACGACTTAACCCTGATTAATCTACCAAGCCCACATTGATTAAGTATTAAGTGGACCATGACTTAAACCCTAACCATGAGGCATTAATTAATTAATGTGCCTTAACCTCTCACATTAGACTTCGTTGCGGTTACTAGTTAAGCCAGTCGGTTCCGGGTAGCTTTATACCACAACTTGGTCTAACCTCGGGGTCAAGGTACAACATGACCAACTTCTCACATTGGGTCCTATTGTTTGTAGCAACTAGTTAAGCCGGTCGGTTCCAGGTAGGTTTACGCTACAAACTCAACCCAACCTCGAGTTGGTCACACTTATATTTTCTAAGTGTCATGTCCATTATGTTTACAAAACATATTACAAGTTTTCAAGCATTTGGGTAGACCTAACTTAATAGGTAAATTCCAAATGGGTAGACCTAACTTAATAGGTAAATTCCCAATCTTATGTTTTTATGTCTTTTAAGTTTACCCAACCCCAAACGTAATCCCATCGCTTACATATCGCAATAGCGCATAAAGGATAGAAAGAGGGAACTTGGCATAATCATGACATAAAGGTGTTGAAGCCACAAGTTTAACATGGTGGCATATGAAATGTACATATGTTCATATACTTGCATATTACATTTTTAGGCCTCAAAAGCATGCATAAAACCAAACTTAGCATATTGGTGATACATGGTGATAAATGACATGTAAAAATGGCCATAAGTTCGCATTTAGCCTCGCATGCAAGTTATCATAAGAGATATGATAACCTACATGTTGCCAAAATGCAACCTTTAGCATAAAGCTTGAAGCTTTATGTTCATATACTCAAGGTAAGCTTGCATAACATGATAACATGAGTAAAATGATCCACCAAAACTTGCATACATAACGTGACAACTTGCATATCATAACATGGCAAACTTGCATAACATAACATGGCAAACTTGCATATCATAACATATCAAACTTGCATAACATGACATAGTAAACTTGCATATCATGGCAAACTTGCATATCATAATGATCAACCAAACTTGCATCATTCATTTAACTTTAGAGTTTAAATATGAAAGTAGAAAAGGGCTTACAATGCTTATGAAGACATAAAAATATATATAGATTGAGACGAAGCCCTTATGCAATCAAATAAACCCAAAATGCAAGCTCCAATAGAAAAACCCTTGAGCCAAAATGATCAAAACACTTGCTTTATGATGTAAATATGGAAACTTGACTTGAATGCAAGCTAATGACACTCATACAAGCTTGAAAACACTTGTATGCATTGAAAATCTCTCATAGAAATGACTTAGGAATTTTATGAAGAGAGTGGAGGCCATGAGAGGAATGATTTTGCCATAGTTTAGTTACTTGAATGAATAATGATGATTTAGGGTTAGGTTAGGGGCTTATTTATAGAGATTCGGATTAGTTTCAACCTTAGGATTAAACCCTAATTCCAATCTCAGCCCTTAAAACCGAATCTGGCCCCAAAACCTAACCAAAACCCCCAAATGGTGCACCAGGCAAAACTGCCCGGCTGAACCAAGTCGACAGCCAAGTCGACAGGGCTGTCGACTTGGGTCCAACCAAGTTGACTGCCAAGTCGACAGGCCTATCGACTTGGTTGGCTTGGCGGGAAATTTCCCGCCTAGCCTTCCAGGCCCGAATTTCGAAATTTGAACTTGAAATTCAAATCTGTTTTGAACTTGAAATTTTCTGAAAACTTCATTGGGCCTTAATCGGGTCATACGGACTCCGATTTTCGAAAACTCGGACTCTATTTCGCGTATTTTCCGAGACGAACGCAATGGCATAGCCCGTTTCCCTTGATTCAGAGTTATAAATTAAATTCTGCCTCGATTTACGTTATAACAGGTTATTGAAAATACGGGTTGTTACAACCAAATTAACACACGCATTTTTTCTCAATCAAAGACGATTGTTATTCAAGGCATCAATCATGGAATATCTTGAAAATTCAATCACAAATAACTTGATAGCAAAATCAGAGTTTATCAAGGCAACTCAAAAGAGGAAACCCAAGCAATCAGATCAAATCATCTATCGAAATCTGAGGCTAGGTTTTTTCTAAGAAGCCCTATTTAAAACACCTCATCATCTCAGGCAACACATCATCGAAAACCAAAAAAGCAACAGTTCGAGAATTTACAGAAAAATCAATCGAAGTACTCACGGATTTTCAATCGAGAAGATTTTCCAAATCAATCGAGCAAGCCACAAAGATTATCGAGCTTCAGAGAAACAACTTAAGTCATCATCGCGATTGTGATTTCGATACAGAGAGGAACCCTAGCAATTTCCCTTTCCACTGCCGCCATTTTTCATTTTCCAGAAGAGAAGAGAGAACGTGCAAAAGCAAAGTGGTATGGCCGGTCAAAATACACTTGGCTAAGCCAAGTTTAATATAAAAGGGGAATAGCCTTTGTTTTAAAATTCTAGGGTTTTTATCTTGGTTTTTAATTTCTATTATAATTGTTTTTTGTATTGTGTTTTGTTTTTGTTTCGTAAACCGAATTCAAACATTGTCTAGATCTGTAAAGTCTAGGATATCAGTCAGGGTGTTGATTGTCAATTTCGGAGTCTGTAAAATCTGGGTTACGGATTACGGGGTTGTAATTCGGGGAAATCTGATTGAGTGGATATCGATCAGTCTAGGGTTTTGAGCATAGGGTTAGAATAGGAGCAGGGTTTGCGAGTGTACATGGTCCTGTATGCGGGATCTGTTCTATCACCTAGTAGAGACCTTAGAAATGCAGTAGTAGGCAGGGTTTTGCCGAAGCTGGGTATATCTATGTGTGATTTATTTTCTGCATTTCTGTTTCTGCTATATTCTGTGATCTGTTTATTATTTTAATATCCTGTCAGTTTTTTTTTAATTTAGTTAAAAACTGTGATAAACCCTATTCATCCCCCCCTCTAGGGTAAATCTAGTTCCAACATTAACCGTCAAAGCAAACACAAGGGGTCATAGTCCTTATTTTTACTAAGGCATTTAATTAGATTTCTCATACAAATGAGAAAAAGGTTTGTCAAATGTATACTAGTAGATTTGTAAATCAATTTATAAAATAACTTCATATAATGAAGTCAGATTAGAATCCAATTTGGAAAATAACTTCATATAATGAAGTGGAGTTAAAAACCATTTAGTAAAAGATTTGATATCTAATAATAATTAAAAACCCTTTTTATATCATTTCGAAGTGGCAAATCTCACATGATATCAATCGAATTAACGATCAAACGAAGAATTCACGTTTTAATAACGTAGACGAAACCCCAGGACTATCTATTATAATATTCGTTCACCACGAATGAATTGAAAGTTTATGAAATCGAGATGCAGAATCTGCAAACCTGAGAAACTACAAAGTCACAACGAAGTCGAATTGGGCCAAAACTCGGTCGGGAAAGAGCCTGAACGGGCCTAAGTTATTGACCGTGGTCTCCACTGGTCAATAGAAGAAAAACAGATTCAGACGTCTGAATCATTTAGGTCAGACGTCTGAATTGGGATTTCAGAAACCGACAAGGATTTAGTTCATTTTGGTCCCCTTTCAGACGTCTGAGTTTTCCGGCCAGACGTCTGAATTACAATTCAGACGTTTGAGCTAAAATTTTCAAACTTTTGAATTTTCTTACTTGATTCCATAATTATTTGAAGCAGGTCAGACGTCTGACCTATAATATTCAGACATCTGAAACTTGTTCCAGAGCACAATTTGCCTTGAAAAGTTGTTCAGAACGATATTTACGAATGCTCGAAGGCCTTTGATGTTATATACATGTATATGAGGATTCAAAGACTTGCCAAAACAACTTATAATACCCAAATGCGCATGCACAAACACTCATACAAGTGATTAGCAATGGTTTGATTATAAATTCCAAAACGGGAAAATTTTCTAACCAAAGCAATCAACTACGATTCAAGCGATTTGTGAAGGCTTAGAACTATGTCGAGGTGGCAACAAAGCTTCACAATACCGCCAAAACAACTCGCAACATATAAATTGGTCATGTGAGCTCTCCTAATCATAATTTTCTAGCCCAATGAAATATGAATACTTGAATCGACTAAGTGACACTAGCCTACTCAATTCACCAGCATATGCAAACTCAAATGGATTCTAAATTACACTTTTACAAGCCAATAGCTTGTGGCATAGACGTGAGTTCATGAAGAACTCACCTTTGCTTATTTAGATAGAAGGAATCAATCGAAAAGCAAGCTAAAGCAACCTCTCTTCAACAAGAACTCAAGAATCTTCAACCTAAACACATATACATGAATTTCCCTTGAGTTAGGTTTAGGAAAATTTCATCAATTGAAGAGAGAATAGGTTAGAGAAGATGGAGAGAAAGATGGAGATGCTCACGTAGGTCTCTACACTTGATTTTCTCAAAAATTGGAGCTCCCAGACCAAGCTAGGACTTAGGGAATTTTAATTTCCCATTCCCTTCCCCATTTCCAATTTCTTTTAAGTGTTTGGTGTAAACGAGAGAGAAGGGGCTGATTTGGTTATAAGTAAAGGGGCTAGCTTGGCTAACCCAATCCCCAACCAAGGTGTCGAATTTTCGAATCTCGGAATATATCGATGTTTATAGTCAAAAAGGTTGCAAACGATGATCCAGACTCAAAGGAAGTGGTTTCGAGTCCGAATTCAACCGTATGCAAAATGTTACTTTTTGGATACACATTCGATTAACGATTAACAACATTATATTTAAATAAAATATTTAAATGTATTATCGTTAAATAAGCAGGTTGTTACAGAAGTTATTTAGGTTAGTATTTACATCTAGTAATCATCTTAAACTACATGAACAGTTATCAATCAAATTTATATTTCACATACAGAGTCACTAACTGTTCTCGTTCATATTGCTTGACAAAGGGTTACTGTCTACAAAGTACTGTGATTTCCATAATATACAGAACCAAAGGGAAAGTTTTCTAAAAACAGAAAATACATGTGTGTGTAGCATGATATATTTGTTTATACTATTCGAACTAGCTCGAGTGACAGGAAAACAAAAACAATGTTTTGTTGTTGAAGCCTTTTTCATCTGAAATGAAATCATTGGTCTTTCCTACAATGGGAGCGTATAATTAGACGCCTCAATCCAATTTAGGAAAATAGAAAGGAATGACAACGTATATGTATGCAACTTATCTTCTAAAAAAATATCATATGAACAAAAAAAGTAGCAATCGAAAGTCGTTTCTTGGATTCTTAACAATCTCATTATATAATCCATGCGGGATACAAAACTTGTCCTTGTTTTGCAATTCGAGATTGATGGTTTTTCTAAAATTGTTTTCAACTATTTAAACTTACATGTCCATCAATAATATAACTTCAAAAATAATCGTGATTTCCATTAATCTAAGGCTTAAACCTGATTTACCACCATATTGGTCCTATATTATATATAGGCTAGTTTCTTATGTTTTCACTCGCTTTTGCATGCCATGTTTGGGTAAGCAAGGGCGGACGCAGTGTTAGCTGAGCAAGGGCAGAGGCCCTAGCTGAGAAAATATTTTTTGTAGCAAAATTACCATCTGATTAACGTTCTGCCACAACTGGGGCATGAAGCATGCCTTAGCTGCTTCTCTACATGAAACCATATTTGCTTGTTTTGTGATAAGTTAGTAGATGTCGATATATATCTATGAAACTTTAAACAGTTCTTACAATATGGGACAAAATTTGGCCCTAGCTCAGATAAAGATCTAGATCTGCCACTATGGGTAAGACCTTATTTGTTGGGACACAGGACTATTTCAAAGCCAGAGTTACCATATTTAACCTAAAGAGATAGAAGTGTAACAAAAGCAACAAAATTCAATTGTTTATGTGGTAGATGCAGTTGGCATTTAATATTCCAAAAAATGTCTATCAATAACTCAGATAACAATGGAAAAGTACTCAACAAATTAAAGCATCCAATTAGTTAAAAAAAAATGATACAGTCATAAATTAATTCATGATTATTAGTAAGTATGAACAAACGGTAATTATCCTCAACAATACAAAAGATTTGGCATTGATTATTACGGAGCATATTTTAAACAAAAATGAATAAAACAAACAAATCTTTTATAAAATAATTATATACATAAAAAACGATTATCTATTTTACAGACAGAAGGTGTAACGCCCCACCTCTATACTCGTGTTAGCCAAGGCCATTGCAAGCAATATAGTCAATAACTCGAAGAATAAGGCTGTTGGGGAGCGACCATCTGTATATTAGCTTTGAACGAGTGTTAAATATGTCGAGTAATATGGTCTAACTTTTTGAATCTCATGAGGAAATTCGACACATCTAAATCAAGTTCAAATATACTACATAGTGGCTATATATAATTTGGAAAGCAATATAAAATACATAACAATAAATCAGAGTCATACACAGGTATTTATATCACAAGGCGGAAATAGATATGAATAACAACACATGAGTATAAATACAAAGATAGTGGCCATAGTCGATCCACTATACAACAAAAGAATATGTATACATGAAATCCAAGGTACATGTATAATCAAGAACTACAACTCAAACGTAGATAGCAAAAAGCCAAAAGGCGGTCTCTACTTGAAGTCCAACATAAGCACCTAAAATACTCGGTCTGACCCGAGTATTCTTTATAATAATAAACAATAAACGTACCAATCTAGCTGTACTCATCATAATAAACTGAGATAGAAGTAGAGATATAAACAGATAATGACATCGGAGCAATAACAACAAATGATCAGTAGTTCAAGCCTGGACGAAGCCATATATTTTTAGCTGTACATCACTACCTGCCTCACTGTTAGGTTAATTGACATGTGAAATAAAACGACAAGCTCATTGTTGGTTTATGTTGATTACACAGTTCAATGCTTTAACTTCACATGTTTTGCCTTTTTGCATTTCTTGGTTGCAAATTGGTAGCTGTGGTGCATATTTCTTTTGTTTATGTTTTTTTATGTTTATTCTTCTGGCCAAGCTTATTGATTTCACTGTTCTATTTTCATTAAGTTCGCTTAATTTTGTGTTCGGTTGGAAATGATTTCTTTGTTTTTAGATTACAATTATAACCAAGATTTGTAAGTTTAGATTTCATATCGAACTAGAATTAAGTCATGCATTGTAAATTCAAATGGTTGATGTTTTAATAATTGCTTATATGCTTGTCTTTTTAGCTCTATATATGTTATCAAATAACAACCAAGCATGTAAGATCAGTGAATCTTCTTTTCATAGTGATTGATTGTTGTCAATTGCAAGTTACTTCAGTTTTGGACCTGACCTTTAGAGATGAATTGTAACTAAGAATATCCGATTTTTGAACAATTGTAAGGTTTCAAGATTTTTAATAAAAATGATAGTTTGTGATTAGTTAATTAATAAAGGCACGCTCATTCATTATTCTCTATTCGTAATTGACGAAAGACATACATTGACAAAATAAGCATATAATAAATTTTCAATGATGTTGTTTGTGTACTTATCTACATATTTTCATTGATCAGTAAACGTACATGAATACACTTTCTCATGACCAAGTAAACCCCCCTCCCCCGGTTTCCCTTTTTATGGTGGTTTCTTTAAGTTGAAAAAACTATGCCATACATGCATCAATGATTCAATATGATGTTTGTGAACTTACGGATTCTGATGTGCAAACATAATAGAAGGAACTAATGCGCATACTAGTGACTAATGTTCAAAAATATATGCTACCAATAACATGCCCACCATGTTTTGAATGATAAACTGAAATATGTGCACTGGTTAAGCAACAAAATAAAGAGCATGTATCTGGTAGACCATTGGGATTTAGGGTCAAGAAAGTCAGTAGAAAAATTTACGTTATCAATGCTTATTTTACAAATCTACACATTGCAGTTTACTGTATCTTTGGACAAATGATCAAGACAACAGAATAGTCTATTTTCAAAAAGTTAATTTACATATTTATTGGCATTTCAGGCTTGCTTATGGTATATTATGTGTAATTTTGCATCCTTATTTTATGCAGAGTTCATTAAAGCAGCAAGAATGTGAGATAAAAATGGAAGAGTGATATTGCATAATCCAAGAAGAGAAGATGTTCAAGTACTACTTGGTAAGTTATCTTTCCCAAATGAGTTTACTGTAAGCTACAGGAGAACCGACACATAGGTACAACATGAATAAGGCGATCCTGGGTTTCCCATGCTACTAAGCTTGCTAGAACAAAATTTATGACGTTTCTTTTAACCAGCTCACCAAATATTTCGAATAATGTTTTCTGAGTGTGTTCCATGTCTGTTTTATTCTTTCTTTTTAAAAAAAATAAAAATAAAAAAATTCTATCTTGTAGTTAGAGAATTCTCCTAGCTAATAATCTTTTACAAGTAGGCCCTATAAAGGATTGTTGGAAAAAGAAGGAAACGGCCGATGTTTTAAATGTTTATGTTCAGTTAAGACAAAGCTATTAAAATTTCATTCAATCACCGGTGCTCAAGGAACATCAAAAAAGGTGTTGGCTGTGAAATATATTATGGGTTATAGAAAGAATCATGTTTCAGTGGTGTCATATAAACAGTTTTATCAATTAGTGGAAATATGTTATGTACAGAGCGTAACTAGCAAACTGAATTGTGAACACAGATCTTCAAGTTCGTATAATACCCGCCTTTGTAGTCAAGGTCACTGAGTAGCCTAAGCGCAGCTGCTACACCATGCAGTGGGCCATTTATCCTGAAATTTGATTCAATATTTGTCGTGTTCTTTCCACATAGCCAAAATAGAAACCTCGAACTTCAATTTGCTCAGAATTTCCCAAGGTGCAAGGCTTGTTTGATTTTGCGCTTTTTGTAGGCCGTCTGTCTTGATACTGGCATGTATTTAGCTATCAATGTATCACAACTTTCCAATTAATTTTTGTTACTACTGCTTGTTTGTGTACATGGAAACAACTTCATATAAAGTAACCTTTTCTTATTGCGGTTCTGATTTACATAGTAAGTATATATAGCTGCACTCGAGTTACTTGCCTAAATAAATTGCTGCTTGACAAAGGTTTGATAAAAAAGCACTTCAACCTGAGGAATATTAAGCTTCCTTAATTTTTAGTTACTGCTTTGTGTATGGGGAAAGTAATTTATCCGAAGTAGCCTTTGTTTCCCCTTTTCCAATTCATATGCTATGTAGGCAGCTAATTGGCCATAATATCGACAAATGTTTATAAGGAAAGTGTATTTTAGTCAAAAGGGAATGTGGTTTCCTTTTCATTCTACACAATGAAGGTATAATATTAGATCCCAAAATGAAACTTCAACTAAAGGGATAGAAAAAAATTACTTTACAAATGCTAATTTTCTCTGCTTTTCCATTAGGTAATCAATGTTGTATTGCGACAAGGGCCCAATGCTCCATATATGTTTGACTACAATTTATTATCTGAAGCAAAATATTACCAATAAGCTTCAGCTTCCTGCAAAATTTAGGGGGAAAAGTCACCAAACCTAAGTACCATCAAACGAAGCATTCTCTATATGAACAGTATATTATACAACAAATGCTAGTAATTTCATATGTTTGGAATGCTTTATATGACAACCAGTAATAAGAAAACATCTATTTAGTCCTACATCACCAAATAGGTAAGAATTATTCTATATAAATATCAGATTTTTTTCATGACCATACAGCCGAGCTCAGTAGCGTGAGCTTGTAACCAAGTGGGGCAGTAAATTGATGGAATGTTGGGTTATTTTATCGAATTCGGATACATAGTACAACTTGTTGGTCCGCCCGATCCAAGTCGATGAGTGGCTGGTGTGACTAGGCTGAAAGGTCTGGCCACGTTGGCTATAGTGTATGGGGCAATGCGTGAGGCTGGTTTCACAGAGCAACGAAAACTCCTAACTCTCAACGGTGGATGGATAACGGACTGCCGTGCTTTATATCCACCTCAATCCGGTGACACTTCTCCAACAAACCATCATTTTTTCCTCCTCACTTATACTTTTCTCAACAAATTAGTTTTAACTTTCTCTTTCTCTACATGTACTCTTTGTTGCCACATAATACCATTTTATTGATGAAAATAAGTGCTATCTGAGTTATGGTGTCCACATTCATGTCCCACGCAACGGCAATGATGTTGGTGATAAACACGTAAATGTGTATATTTTATCCGCTTATTTTTCTAGTTTTCTATTTAAAATAATTAATATTGTGTATTTATAGTTTTGTTGTCAGATTGTTGATAAAAAACTTGGTTTAGAGCATTTGATAGATTAAGCATGAAGAATTTGCTTAAAAAGAGTTAAGTTGAAATTACTAAAGCTTAAAGAACGGTTGCAAATAGAGTTCAGTTTGGTAGATTTGGCTCACTAAAGACTCATATTGCGTTCACATTGGCTCATTTACAGGGCATCTCACTCATGTTGCGTTCACATTAGCTCGTTTGCAAGGCCTCTATCTCTACAGTTGCGTTCACACTAGCTTATGTGTTAGTTGGGCTAATTCTTTAGTCCCACATTATGGAATTTGCCAAGTAGCCTTTGTCATATCAGCTATAAATACACTTTATCTCATTCATTGTAGAACACACTTAGTTTTATTCTGTAATCCTTTGCTTGGAATAAAACTCTTCTTTCTCTCTTCTATTTAGTTTTTATTTGCATTTTATTTATGTTCATGTCTGTTATTTTCTTTTTATTTTATTTTCTTTTATCTATGTCTAGCTAATCCTCTTTGATTAGGGGATGATGACGCTAATAGATACGATTCAATATGAATCACATAGCCAAAAGATTAGAACTTCATGTATGTAGATCTAGATTTGAACTAAGGGTTAGATCTGAACCTTCATACCCTATGTCGTTTAAGAGCTGTGCTACTTCACAGGGTATATTCGAGTTCGATCTAACACTTATCAGATTCAGATTTAAAGTTTAGGGTTTTAGAAATGAAATAGTGAATCTGTCCTGATAGCCTATGGTTGTTTAAGAGCTGAGCTCCTACATAGGCTATACTTGTTGTTATTTACATATTTGTTTCTAGAAACCTAATTATAGTTGATTCATGTTTGTGACAGAACATGAATTAGATCTGTATTTATTTGATTGGCTATTGATGAATATTAATCTAATCTATGTCATTATCCCCTAATTGCTTTCTCTTATTGTTAAAACTCTCTTTTTGTTTATTTTTTGTGTTTGCAACCAATCAAAACTCTGAATAACTTGATTGGATTATTAATTAAAATATTTTTGGTCTCAGAGTTCGACACCCTCTACAACAATCCTTGTTGTTTAGGAAAGCTGAACGGATTTTACAGTTGTTTACAATTGTTTAATTTGTTCGCAAACAAATTTTGGCGCCGTTGCCGGGGACTAAAATAATTTTTTTTTTAAATCCTTCGGGCTATAATTTTCTTTTTCTTAATATAAAAAACACAAAAAAATATTTTTATTTTATTTTGTTCCCTTTTGTTTTCTAGCATAGATAAAAAAAATCTTGTTGGTTGATTTGGTATTTAATTTGTGATACCGTATATCTACCAAATAAGAGAAAAAAATTCTTGCCTTTTGTTTTGTTTCCTTTCTTTGTTGCTTTCCTTCTTTCTTGACATCTCTCCACAAATTTTTTCCTTTTTACAATTTTTATAAATTAAAAAAAAAACAAATCTTTTTGTGATTTTCTTTCCTTCTCTTCTATTTCTCTTCCTCCTTGCAATTGTTTCACAAATTGATTTCTTTCCAAGTTTCTAAAAAATAAAATTTTGCCAATTTTTTTTAATTAATGTCCATTCAATTTCTTTCCATCTATTTCTATCCTAATCTTTCATTTACTTCTTTCTGATTTTTCTTCTTTCCTTCTTTGCTCCAGAAAAAAAATAACTTCTTGCCTTTTGTTTCCATTTCTTCTTTTACAAAATAAAAAATTGAAAACTTTCTTCTTTTGTCCTTTTCTTCTCTCTTTAATCTCTTGCATTTAAATACCCATCGCTGAAAACACCAAATCCTCCCCTTCCATCACGTTCTCAATTTTTCCCTTCTCTGCCGTGTATTTTCTTGCAGCATCTGTTGCTCACAATTTCACCAGCAACAATTCACTTTCAATCCTCTCCAAATCCTCGAGATAGCATCAATTTCATCTCTAACAACATCCGACATCCCCTTCTGCAAAAGCAAATCTCACTTCTTCACTGCTCCGATACCTTCACAAAACACCCACTTGATCTCACCACTTCTCTAATCTCTGTCGCCAGATTCAAGATACTTCTTTCAACAATCAATCCCCAGTTCCATCAACATCTACGAAAATCCAAACCATATCACCACGCAGACCTCCATACAACCAACAGTTCACTCAACAATCTTCACAACCTCCTCGTCCAACCATAGTCCACATCAAACACACTCCTCACTTGTACAATCACTCCATATCCTCGACGTCCCACTTGAATACACTAACCGTGCTGAACCTTGTCACCATTCGTAGTCACATTTACATACCAACCAAAACAAGTGCCAAACCATTAGTCAATCTCCATCAGCCCTTTACACAGTTCATACCACCACCTACACCTTCTTCTTGTCTCGAAAAAACTCCTGTTTCACCACCTCGGCTTCACCAATTCAACTCAGCCGTTCCCCTCACGTCTTCCAGTCTCCGTCCCAAAAATCAGATTGAATTTCGACCATCCACCAAACAAGAACT
Organism: Allium sativum; assembly: GCA_030737875.1. NCBI lineage: Eukaryota > Viridiplantae > Streptophyta > Magnoliopsida > Asparagales > Amaryllidaceae > Allium > Allium sativum. The sequence goes on along the minus strand of CM060924.1, from coordinate 1,029,679,724 downwards.
CAGACTCAACCGATTTTCATCACCACCCCAACCAAGTTTTTGAGTTTCTGACCATCCACCACAGTTTAAACCCAAATTCATCGTTCCCCTCTCTCATACAAAAACTCCACGCCGTCAACATCACCTCCTCAAAACTACGCCTTCTGCCAAACAAATCCGTTCACACAGCCCGCAGGTTTCCAGTCCATTGTCCGTTCCCCAGACATTCACCCCTTCTTCCCAATCGACACAAACATCCACCTCAAATCCCACTCACCTGAACCCGAATTCAAACCCTTCAAACAACCTCGGCCATAACCACTTCGAACGCACCAAATCCAGATCTGAAATCCACCAATTGAATAGATTTTGCAAACCAAAGGACAACCAGTCACGACCGCATTCACCGCAGTTCAGAATCATCACCCAAATCGAAGACCTCCGAGCCAAGTCGAACCAAATCAACGCCAAACACGAAGCACAAGACCTCAATTTGAACGCTGCTGAACGCAAATCAAACTCGAAACAAATCAATCGATATTTAAATCGAATTATAAGTTTGTTTGCTAATTTTTTATTTCTGAGTTAGTGTTGTAAAATTCGTTTGGGTATTTTTATTTTGAAGTGTAATTTCATTTGCTGGAAACTGACTTGTGTTACTGTGTACACGTCTTAAATTTTGTTTGGGTACACAAGGGTTTTGTCTTGATATACTTGGGTTTGTGATCTTTACTTGGTATTGGGCCGAGTACTTGTTCCTCTTTCCCTATTATTTGTTTGAAAAAAAAAGCTAGCAATTTGTTTTTACTTTTGTTTATCATATAAAAAAAATCATCTTCCTTTTGTTTAATTAGTTTAGTGTAGTTTGTTTTCAATTTTTTTTTACGCATTTGATTTTTAATTTCATTCTTTCTTCATTCTACTTTTCCCTTTCTAAAAAAAAAAAGAAAAAGAAAAATCAAATTCAGTCATGACCGGAAGAACAGAATTCATCCAACAAAACAGAGATTTCAAAAGAAGAACAGATTTGCAAATAGAAAAATTCAAGTTGTTGGAGCGGTTGCACACAAAGTGGGGTGTGAATGCGCTAGCGCTACCCAATTGCACTGGACGGATTGCCGATCCAAGTGAGAATTTTTTTCTAAAACTCTACAGGGACTGCTGCTGCAAATAAAAAAAATTAGACATTGCTTGTAAAAAATTTCTGCAGGGGCAGTGGCTTGCTTGTACAATCTTTTAATTTCTGCAATTCTTATTTCTGCATCTATGTTCATTCTGTTAAGGGCAATACCCCAATTCACATAAGGTGAGGGATTTCATCACCCTTTCCTTAGCCCATAAACTGCATTCATAATAGAATCTGACTAATAATAACGATTAGACATTGGACCTAAGGGAGTCACGGGCTCATATAGGATTTAATTGTATTGTGATAGTTGATTTATTTGGAACGAATTATTTCTTGGTGTCTATACTACGGCATATAAATTACCATTTATAAATATTACGGTGATTCATAAATATTATATCGGTTGTTACTCTGAAGGTACTTAAACCTTTGGCTGCATTGCTAGGGTGATTCCTGGTGCATCGATAACTCCTGTCCGTTAACTGGCTGAGAAATCTTTTGGTCTAAGTAATCAAACGTGTCACTATATAATTTTGAGTTAGGAGCCATCAAGGATAGAAAAAATTTTTGTAGCTAATTTCTGTGTGTGATTGTTTTGTGTATAAAAAAAATTTCAAAACTCCTCAAAAACAAATAAAAATTTGAATAACAAAAAATAAAAAAAATTAACATTTTTTTTCTTCTTTTAAACCTCGCTAGTCTATAGAAAAAAAACAATCCCATTTTCAAAACCTTTCTCCTTCTCACCTCTTTCTGAACTTCTCCGTTGTCTAAATTTCTTTGACGAACTCTCTTCTTCTTCTTTCTAGTGCATGCAAACTTGGACCCGTGACCAAGAATCTCTTCATTTAGTTAGAATCGAACCACCTTCTCTTTCCTCAAAACCCAGTTCACTCGAGCAACCCTTAGAAATGGGCAACGAACCCGCACCTCGTACCCTGATGGACATAATCCTTCCCGATAGAGTTTCTGTCCCTTCTTGAATTCAATTACCCAATCCTGTGGGTAATCACTTTGAAATCCGATCGAGTCAGATAAACATCCTTCCCAAATTTGGAAATTTTTCTCTTGATGAACCATGTAGTTTCTTAATGAAATTTGAATATGCTTGTGCAACCTTTAAATTACAACAGTTATGTGAGGATGGTATTAAACTTCGTTTGATTCCATTCGCACTTACTGACTCCACAGAAAAATTGTTTCGCAACTTACCCCCAAATTCGATTAAAAAATGGGATCAATTTACAGCAGTTTTCCTTAAAAAGTTTTACCCCCCAGAAAAAACAGCTAGAGTCAGAAATGAAATCACCAATTTCCACCAAAAGGGGGTGAATCTTTTTGGCAATACTTCGAAATATTTAAAGAACTACTATTGAGTTGTCCCCATCATGGTTACGAAACATGGTCGTTATGTCAAACCGTATACGATGGACTTGATAATAGTACTAGGCAAATGTTAGAGTCCATGTGTCAAGGCAATTTTCTAAAACAGACTGACGTAGAAGCTTGGGAATTTCTAGACGAGTTAGCAGAAAAATCGAAACAATGGGAACGAACCAATGAAAATTCTCTCTATTCGCGATCCAGTAGTAATTCGGTCGAATCCACTTCTTCTTCTTCTAATACTCTTGTTGATGCCATACTGAACGTTGTTAGAACACACACTCAGTCTAATAACACTTCCCAAGCCATGTGTCACACCTGTCTTGACTCCAATCACATGGCTGATGACTGTCCCCAGTCCCTTGAGCAAGTAAACGCTTTCAATAGACCTAACAACCACCCAAATCTTTTTTATGGTCCAAATAACCCCCTGATGAACAGACCTTTGAATCAAGCATTTCCAAACAATGCTGTGAACCCTCCTCTTAGACAAAATCAGTACACTTCGAACCAGGCGCCTTTCCACAATCAAATGGTTGCACCCTAATATGAAAAACGCCTTTCTAGATTGAGCGGAATTTATCTGAGGTGAGCAACCTATTAGCGCGAATGACTAAGCAAACTGTTGAAAATCAAAACAACCTAGACAACTCCTTGCAATCATATATGCAAAACACGAATCAACAAATGAGTGAACTCCAAAAACAAATGTCTCAGCTTAACGCTAGATTAAGTGAACGGGAAAAGGGTACTTTTCCAAGTCAACCCATTCAAAACCCTAGAGGACAAAATTCAATCCCCAACCAAATTCACATCATTCAGGATTCAAACGTTAGTCAATTGAATGCTGTCACGACTCTTAGATCCGGCAAAAAGATTGATAACCATGTGGTCAACCCTAATGCTTTACCGGACGATCTTCCAAACCCTATCGGAAATTCGACCAACTCAGATCAAAACATTGAGCCAATTTCTGACAAGGACCATCCTCAAACTCAAGTAGCGCAACCTACTGAGTTGTCTGCTCCATTTCCTCATAGACTCCGACCTAGGAAAAAGACAGATCAGCTAGAAAAGGCGCTTGAAATATTTAAGAAAGTTAAAGTGAACATTCCTCTTTTAGATATTATACAGCAAGTTCCACAATACGCGAAATTTCTAAAAGATTTGTGCACTCAAAAACGTCATACACAAGTACGTAAGAAAGTGTTTCTAGCGGCAGCTCTAATCGAGGTCTTGTCCCAATCAATGCCAGTGAAATACTAAATGCTGGCTGCTCCCACAATATCATGTACTATTGGGGACAAGAAAATCGATAGATGCCTGCTAGACTTAGGTGCTAGTGTTAAATTGCTTCCATATTCCGTCTGTCGCCAATTAGGGCTAGGAGAACCGAAACCCACCAAGGTTACCCTTCAACTTGCTGACCGGTCAATTAAGAAACCTGTGGGCGAAATCGAGGATGTGTTGATCAAAATAGGCGAATTCATCTTTCCAGTTGATTTCATTGTCTTAGAAACTCAACAGGTTAGAAATCCTGCAAACCAGTTCCCTTTGCTTCTAGGACGACCCTTCTTAGCAACCTCTAATGCTCTCATCAACTGTAGAAACGGGTCTATGAAACTTTCTTTCGGTAACATGATTGTCGAGCTAAACATCTTTAGAACTGAAAACTCTCATAACTCTTATATGGACCAGTTTTCTGAAATCCATGATGTCCATGATAATGAATCTGAGCTCGACCATCTGAGCAATGAAATGGAATCAAATTATGAAACATTATTTCAAGATATTCCCGAAAATGTCTCTGATTCAATTTCTATTGAGCCGCTCACAATTGAGCCTATTCCTCAACCAATTTCTTCGGTTGAGTCACCCCAAAATTTGAACTCAAAGTGCTGCCCATTCATCTTAAGTACGCTTACTTAGGAGAGAATGAAACTTTTCCTGTCATTATCGCTTCTGACCTTACTTTAGAGCAGGAACAATTGCTCCTTCATATCCTTAAGAAAAATAAGGAAGCAATTGGTTGGTCCATGGCAGATATTAAGGGGATTAGTCCTTCGAATGTCCAACATCGAATCCACCTTATAGATGATGCCAAACCCACTTGTGATCCCCAGCGTTGACTAAACCCCAACATGAAAGAAGCAGTTCATGTTGAAATCCTTAAGTGCCTTGACAATGGAATCATCTACCCGATTTCTGATAGTCAATGGGTTAGTCTGATTCATGTCGTACCTAAGAAATCAGGGATTACCGTGATCCAAAATGAAGCTAACGAGCTTATCCCAACCCGCACCCAGACCGGTTGGCGTGTTTGCATTGACTATAGGAAACTTAACGCTGCAACACGTAAGGATCATTTCCCTCTGCCATTTATCGATCAAATGTTAGAACGACTAGCTGGTCATGAGTACTATTGTTTCCTTGATGGGTACTCGGGCTATTATCAAATCCCTATCGCTCTTGAGGACTAAGAGAAAACCACTTTCACTTGTCCGTTTGGTACATTTGTATACCGACGTATGCCTTTTGGTCTCTGTAATGCACCTGCAACCTTTCAGAGGTGCATGATTAGCATTTTTTCTGATATGATCGAGCGATTTTTGGAAGTGTTCATGGATGATTTTTCCATATTTGGTTATTCTTACTCTGAGTGTTTACATCATCTTGATCTTATTCTTAACCGTTGCAAAGATAAACACTTAACTCTTAATTGGGAAAAGTGTCACTTCATGGTCAAACATGGCATTGTTTAAGGACATGTCATCTCTAATAAAGGAATTGAAGTAGATAAAGCTAAAATCGAAGTTATCTCGAATCTTCCCTTTCCCAAATCCGTTAAGGACATCCGATCCTTTTTAGGTCATGCTGGTTTTTACCGTCGCTTTATAAAGGATTTTAGCCAAATCACTCGATCTTTGACCAATCTTCTTGGTAAGGATGTTCCTTTCGACTTCAATTCTGATTGCATTTCATCTTTTGAGCATCTTAAAAATGAACTTGTCTCTGCTCCGATCATCTGCTCTCCCAACTGGAAGCTGCCTTTTGAAATCGTGTGTAACGCCTCGAATTTCGCTGTTGGCGCTGTCTTAGGACAACGCATCGATAAGATTCTTCACGTCATTTACTACGCGAGTAAAACTCTGAACGACGCTCAAATCAATTATACTACCACTGAAAAGGAACTCTTGGCAGTCGTTTTCGCTTTGGAAAAATTCAGGCCTTATCTAGTTGGCTCACACATCACTGTTCGTACTGATCATTCCGCACTTAGGTATCTTTTCTCTAAAAAGGATGCTAAGGCTCGTCTCATTCGTTGGATCCTTCTACTTCAAGAATTTGACCTTACCATTAAGGATAAAAAGGATATGACAACGTTATTGCGGACCACTTGTCTCGTCTTCCAAATGCCCCGTATTCTTCTCTTCCGATCAATAAGAATTTCCCTGATGAACAGCTGTTTTCTCTATCCACTGATTCTTGGTTTGCTAACATTGTCAACTACTTAGTCACCAAGCAGACCCCTTCTTTTTGGTCTAAGCAGGATAAACACAAATTCTTTTCCCAAGTGAAACATTTTTATTGGGACGACCCCTATCTTTTCAAGTATTGTGCCGACCAAATCATTCAAAGGTGTGTTCCCAACACTGAAACTCACAGTGTCCTCTCTTTCTGTCATGACCAAGCCTGTGGTGGTCACTTCAGTCCCAAAAAGACAGCCGAAAAGGTTCTCCAATCGGGTTTCTATCGGCCCAACCTTTTCAAAGATGCATACGAATTTTGCAAAACTTGTGATCGATATCAATTCTTAGGGAAAATTTCTAAACGGAATATGATGCCTCTAAACCCCATTCTAGAGGTCGAAATTTTTGATGTTTGGGGTATAGACTTCATGGGACCCTTCCCTAATTCTTTTGGGAACCTGTACATCCTCTTAGCTGTTGATTATGTTTCTAAATGGGTCGAAGCTGTTCCATGCAAAACAAACGATAACAGGGTTGTTGTGCGCTTCTTGAAAGAAAATATCTTCTCTAGGTTTGGCACTCCTCGCACAATAATCAGTGGCAATGGAACACACTTCTGTAATCGTTCTTTTGAAGCTCTCATGAGAAAGTATTCAATAACCCACAAGTTATCCACTCCTTACCATCCTCAAACTTGTGGGCAAGTTGAAGTATCGAATAGGCAGATTAAACAAATCCTAGAGAAAACTGTGAATCGAAATCGCAAAGATTGGTCCCAAAAGTTAACCGACGCTCTTTGGGCTTACCGAACTACTTTTAAAAAAAACTTAGGTATGTCCCCTTATCGGTTGATTTTTGGTAAGCCATGTCACTTGCCAGTAGAACTAAAACATAGGGCATTATGGGCAATAAAAACTTTAAATCTTGATTTAGAATGAGCAGGTGAGCATAGGAAGCTTCAACTTAATGAACTTGATGAAATTCGAAACGATGCATATGAAAATGAACGGATTTACAAGGACAAAACGAAAGTTTTTCATGATAAATCAATTTTACATAAAACTTTCTTGCCAGGACAAAAAGTTCTCTTGTATGACTCAAGATTGCATCTATTTCCGGGTAAGTTAAAATCTTGATGGCCAGGACCTTACACTGTGCGGATCGTTTTTCCGTATGGTGTGGTAGAAATTGAGAATCCAGCTGATGGATCTTCCTATAAGGTCAATGGTCAACACCTTAAACCTTACTTGGAACCAACACCAAACCAAGAGGAAGAGCTCATGGTCCTCCATGAGCCACATTACATTCGGTAAGACGCACTAACCCTCTTGTGTACACATGTAAATAGTCTCTTATTTTATTTTTCCTTTCACTAAAATATGTCTGATTAAGACTGTGAGGACACAGTCACACTCAAGTGTGGGGGGAATTTACATTACATTAGCAATCAAATTTTATGAACTAGGTCATTCATTGAACAAGGATTAACTTAAATTCATAAATAACACCTTGGTTCTTGTTTGATAAGTTGAATTTTTGGGTGATGAGAATGAACATTATTTATTCATTGAGTCGTAATGTGTCTTTTTAAGATGCTAGCTTGAGACTGTGCAAACGTTAGTCGTGTTCTGGAGTAAGCGTGTCAACCCTTGTTATACGTGTTAGAATGTGCAAGTAAAAATAATCAAAAAAACAAAAAAAAAATCAAGAAAATAAAAATGATTTTGCACCTACATTTGTTGGATTTTCTGAGTTCGTTTTCATGCATAATATTTTCTTTTCCACTCAAATTTTCAAAATCGTAAGTTCTAAAATCCACTTGGCCCAATTAAGGAGAAATGACTCATTGTAGCATTCTTCTTCGATACCCCACATTATTCAAACCCAAGTTTTAGTCGAATTACATCCATGTTTCGACAAGTTTTTCTTATATTGGTATACTTAAGAACCTTGTACTGATTTATTTTCAAAGGTTCAGAAACGTCACTTTTTATACCAATATTACACTACCCACTCCGTACTTGTTTTAAGGTAGGATATCCATATACCACATCTTATTTTACATGGGTTATCTATCTTACGAAACTTTGTTTATCATTCTTTTCAGCTTTTTGTATAACATCAATTCAGACTTGTGTGTTGAATTAGAGTTATAGAAGTAGAGTGACTAGGGCACAAAACTTTCCTTTCATGAAGTGTTGGTTATGATTGGTTTAGTAGGGGAGGAATCAAATGAAATAATACGGTGTCATTCCATTCCATTTCCGCTCATCATTCATCATGCAAATATGAAAAAAAGTAAAAAAAAGAAAAAGAAGAAAAAATGAAATAAAGAGAGAGTCTCTCGGAATAAAATAGTCATTCATCATTCTTGACTATAAAGCATTCATTTCCATTCCATCCACATCCATCATACCGTACTTAGAAGCGAGGATTGTAGTTGAGGAGATGAAAGGAAACAAAACGTCCATATGTGCCTTAGTATTACTTTATCTTTTGTAGCTTGAAATTCAACTAATACACTTGCCCTCTTATCTAGAATATTTTTAGAACTTACAAAAATTTTCCTTCATCTATGCATAACTCATATCCAATACATTACAGTTACATTGGTGCAAAATTATTAAAAAAAGAAGAAGAAGAAGAATAAAGAAATGATTGGGTGCACATTGTCAATGTGTAGAACTTTGGTTGACACCACGCTCTTAACCTTCAAGACAATTACAGTATTATCAAGGAATTACGATTCAGCTCGAAAAAATTTGTTCATTTTTGCACTAATTATGGGATGGACAATTTGGGGCTAAACCGTTATTATTGAAGTTAGGTGAAATCCTTGGAATGTGAAAGACCTTAAATATATTGTTTGATTAATCCGCGTACATAAGACGCTTTGGATTTTGTGCGTAGTATCCGCTGAAAACCCTCACGAAACAACACTCGTCCTACTGGGGACACCCAGAGGTTTAACGGCTTGTTGCATACGCTAAATGCAATCGTGTTTCCTACGAAAGTGTGACATATCTTAGTTTAGTTTATTCGAGGACGAATAAAAAGATAAGTGTGGGGGTATTTGATATACACGTAAATGTGTATATTTTATCCGCTTATTTATCTAGTTTTCTATTTAAAATAATTAATATTGTGTATTTATTGCTGTGTTTTCAGATTGTTGATAAAAAGCTTGGTTTAGAGCAATTGATGGATAAAGCATGAAGAATTTGCTTAAAAAGAGTGAAGTTGAAATTACTAAAGCTTGAAGAGTTTAAAGCTTGAAGAACGGTTGCAAATAGAGTTCAGTTGGGTAGATTTGGCTCACTAAAGACTCATATTGCGTTCGCATTGGCTCATTTGCAGGGCATCTCACTCATGTTGCATTCATATTAGCTCGTTTGCAAGGCCTCTCACTCTACAGCTACGTTCACACTAGCTTATGTGTTAGTTGGGCTAATTCTTTAGTCCCACATTATGGAATTTGCCAAGTAGCCTTTGTCATATCAGCTATAAATACACTTTATCTCATTCATTGTATAACACACTTAGTTTTATTCTGTAATCCTTTGCTTGGAATAAAACTCTTCTTTCTCTCTTCTATTTAGTTTTTATTTACGTTTTATTTATGTTCATGTCTGTTATTTTCTTTTTATTTTATTTTCTTTTAGCTATGTCTAGCTAATCCTCTTTGATTAGGGGGTGATGACGCTAATAGATACGATTCAATATGAATCACATAGCCAAAAGATTAGAACTTCATGTATGTAGATCTAGATTTGAAATAAGGGTTAGATCTGAACCTTCATACCCTGTGTCGTTTAAGAGTTGTGCTCCTTCATAGGGTATATTCGAGTTAGATCTAACACTTATCAGATTTAGATTTAATATTTAGGGTTTTAGAAATAAAATAGTGAATCTGTCCTGATAGCCTATGGTTGTTTAAGAGTTAAGCTCCTGCATAGGCTATACTTGTTGTTATTTACATATTTGTTTCTAGAAACCTAATTATAGTTGATTCATGTTTGTGACAGAACATGAATTAGATCTGTATTTATTCGATTGGCTATTGATGAATATTAATCTAATCTATGTCATTATCCCCTAATTGCTTTCTCTTATTGTTAAAACTCTTTTTTGTTGTGTTTGCAACCAATCAAAACTCTGAATAACTTGATTGGATTATTAATTAAAATATTTTTGGTCCCAGAGTTCGACACCCTCTACAACAATCCTTATTGTTTAGGAAAGCCGAACGGATTTTACAGTTGTTTACAATTGTTTAATTTGTTCGCAAACAGTTGGTATGCTTGCACACTTGTTAAACATTTCAGCCTGAGACCGAGCAGTAATAAAATGCTGACTTATCCATTTGTTACTTTACGAAATAGTTGTTTGATTTGTGTTCTTATGCATCCTCCACTTTTGGCTTCTGTACTTTCCTGAAAAACATAAAGAAATAGATTAAATTGTGTTTTATTTGGGTATTCACCGTCTTTGAACTATTTTTTGCTCTAATTCTGGGCATTTCGCTTCTGTATTGTAAAGCTGTCAACATTTTTCCTAGTTCACATTTTTACTCCCATTTACAATATCTTCTTTTTACTTTGAACTCAATTCATTCCATTGTGTTCCTGTCGTGCTTCAATGGATTGGACATATGTCTAATTCTCATGGTAGAAAGACGGCCATCTTCTGGTTTAGTGGTCGTAGTTTGTCATATTATTGGCATCAGTTGATTATATACCCAATTAAAACATATATCAATTTAATGTACTTCTGATTTGTTTCACGCTTTACTTGCAGCTGCAGCAGCAGGTCGGGTGGCTAACACTGTTAATGTAAGGTGAACCAGACAGCATAAATTGTGTTTTATTTGGTTATTCACTGTCTTTGAACTAAGTTTTTTTTGCTCTAATTCTAGGCATTTTGCTCCTGTATTGTAAAGCTGTCAACATTTTTCCTAGTTCACAATCTATGGTATCTTCTTTTTCTTTGAACTCAATTCATTCCATTGTGTTCCTGTCGTGCTTCAATGGATTGGACGACAATGCGTGAGGCTTGTTTCATAGAGCAGCGAAAACTCCTCGCTCTCGACGGTGGATGGATAACAGACAGCCGTGCTTTGTATCCACCTCGATCCAGTGAAACTTCTCAAACAATCCATCATTTTTTCCTCCTCACTCATACTTTTTTCAATAAATTAGTTTTAACTTTCTCTTTCTCTACATGTATTCTTTATTGCAACATAATACCATTTTATTGATGAAAATAAGTTCTATCTGAATTATGGTGCCCACATTCATGTCCCACGCAATGGCAATGATGTTGGTATGCTTGCACACTTGTTAAACATTTCAGCCTGAGACCGAGCAGTAATAAAATGTTGACTTATCCATTTGTTACTTTACGAAATAGCTGTTTGATTTGTGTTCTTATACATCCTCCACTTTTGACTTCTGTACTTTCCTGAAAAAACATAAAGAAACATATTAAATTGTTTTTTATTTGGGTATTCACCGTCTTTGAACTACTTTTTTTTTGCTCTAATTCTGGGCATTTTTCTTATGTATTGTAAAGCTGTCAACATTTTTCCTAGTTCACATTTTTACTCCCATTTACAGTATCTTCTTTTTACTTTGAACTCAATTCATTCCATTGTGTTCCTGTCGTGCTTCAATGGATTGGACATATGTCCAATTCTCATGGTAGAAAGATGGCCATCTTCTGGTTTAGTGGTGGTAGTTTGTCATATTATTGGCATCAGTTGATTATATACCCAATTAAAACATATTTCAATTTAATTTACTTCTGATTTATTTCATGCTTTACTTGCAGCTGCAGCAGCAGGTCAGGTGGCTAACACTGTTAATGTAAGGTGAACCAGACAGCATAAATCGTGTTTTATTTGGGAACTCACTGTCATTGAACTAACTTTTTTTTTTGCTCTAATTCTAGGCATTTTGCTTCTGTATTATAAAGATGTCAACATTTTTCCTAGTTCACATTTTTACTCACAATTTACGGTATCTTCTTTTTTACTTTGAACTCAATTCTTTTTACTTTGAACTCAATTCATTCCATTGTGTTCCTGTCGTGCTTCAATGGATTGGACATACGTCTGATTCTCATGATAGAAAGATGGCTATCTTCCGGTTTCGTAGTGGTAGTTTGTCATATTATTGGCATCAGTTGATTAAATACCCAATTAAAACATATATCAATTTATTGTACTTCTGACCTATTTCACAATTTACTTACAGCAGCAGCAGCGACAGGCAAGTCAGGCGGCTAGCACTGTTAATGTAAGGTGAACCAAACAGCATAAAGGGCCCTTGGGAACACTGAGGCCCACTACGGCATCCTGAGGTATGTTGTAGTTATTACATGATTTCTCTTGTTATGACATGCACATAGTCTGCTTGACTGATTTAAACTAATGCGATGCACATGATCAACTGGATTTTTAGAATATACATAATTAATTGGATTATTTGAATATTTAAAATGCATGTAGATGGTGGGGCATAAGTTGAAAATAGCACACCACCAACAAGCATTGCATTCTGTCATCTTATACATGCTGCACCACAACTGAACTTTTTTCCCTCTCCTATTTAAATGCATTTGAAATAATATTGAAATGTCTGAAATCATTTGTACTAATATTGCTTTCTTATTTGTTGAACAATTTTCAATACAGTTCTGTATTTTTGCATGTAAAATCTTGCAAGTTATATAAGCCGTAAAGGTTAAAAATTCAAACACTTTCCTGACCTGTAAATTGAAGTGAAAGCTTAAACTACTGATTAACCTATATTAGATGGGTATTTTTTTTTGCGTTAAATTAGAATACTAGTTTGTTGTAGTATGTGTAGTTGTGGATTAGATTACAGCTAAGAGACTAGTGTAAAGATACCATTTTGAATTTCGTTTTATCTCGACCATTAGATTAGCGTAAACATTTTTTCTTCAATTTGATTACATCTTAATAAGTATAAAGACATTTTCTAAATTTTAATTCATTATTGGATTAACACAATCATATTATTTGAACTTGATTGAATCTTATTTTGCATAACAATATTTATTAGATTTACTTAGATGCTGATTTTTCAATTAGATGTTGGTTCCGTATAAATTACCCAGTCTAGGTTTGATTAGATGAATATTATTAAATTAATACAAGGTTATTATACATATTTTATTAGGCAACAGTGAAGAGCAATGTGTTTTCAAGCCGTAGTTATTTTGCTTCTTTTACAGTATTTGAAATAATCTAGTAATGCTTGACATCATGTTCCAACTTGTTTTTCCTTTTAAATTTTTGTTTTCTATGGTCAGTATAGATTTGAATTTTGCGGATGTAAACTTGTACTTTGTATATTCAGTGGTGCAATTTTTATATTCCATTTCCAAAGATAAGTTGAACTTCTGAAATATATTATGGATTTGGGGGAAAAAAACATGTTTTGGTGCTGTCGTATAAACTGTATGTCAAACCAACTCACATGTGAGGAATATTTTAAGTTTCATCAATTAATGGAAATATGTTATGTACAGAGCATAACTAGCAAACTGAATTGTTAACACAGACCTTTTAATTCATAATTTACCTGTCATTGTAGTCAAGGAGCAGCCCTGGCGCAGCTGCTACACCTTGCAGTGGGCCTTTTATCCTGAATTTCGATTTGATATTTGGTTTTTTCTTTCCGCATAGCCCAAATCAAAACCTCAAACTTCAATTTGACTTCAGTTTTCTCTACGTTGCCCAAGGAACAAGGCTTGTTTAATTTTGCATCATTTTACGGCCGACTTCCCTGATATTGGCACGTATTTCACTATCAACGTGCCACAACTTTCCAATTAATTTTTGTTACTGCTGCTTGTTTGTACACATGGAAACAACTTAATATAAAGTAACCTTTTCTTATTGCGATTTTTATTTACATGGTAAGCATATATAGCTACACTCTAGTTATTTACCTAGATATATTGCTGCTTAACAAAGTTTTGATTAAAAAGTACTTCAACCTGAAGAATATTAAGCTTCCGTTCCAATAATTTTAATTACTGCTGCATTTTTCTTTATGGGGAAAATAATTTACCTAAAGTAGCCTTTTTTCCCTTTTCCGGTTCTTATGTTATGTATGCAACTAATTGGCCATAATATCAACAAATGTTGATAAGGAAAGTATTTTAATCAAAAAGAAATGTGGTTTCCTTTCCATTCTACACATTGAGGGTATAATCTTAGATCTGAAATCGATATTTTAATTGAAGGGATAGAACAGAATTACTTTACAAATGCTGAACTTCTCTGCTTTTCCATTAGGTTATCAATGTTGTCTTGCAACAAGGGCCCAATGCTCCATATATGTTTGACCATCATTTATTATCTAAAGCAAAATATTACCAATAAGCTTTTGCATTCCTGCAAAATTAGGGGGAAAAGTCACTGCCTCTAAGTATCATCAAACGAAGCATTCTCTACATGAATAGTATATTATACAACAGATACTAGTAATTTGATATGTTTGAAATGCTTTATATGACAACCTAGAATAAGAAAACATCTATTTAGTCCCACATCACCAAATATGTAAGAATTGTTCTATATAAATATCAGCTTTTTTCATGACCAAACAGCCGAGCTCAGTAGCGTGAGCTTGTAACCAAGTGGGGCAGTAAATTGATGGAATGTTGGGTTATGTTATCGAATTCGGATACACAGTACAACTTGCTGGCCTACCTGATCCAAGTCGCTGAGTGGCTAAGCTGAAAGGTCTGGCCACGGTGGCTATAGTGTCGGGGGCAATGCGTGAGGCTGGTTTCACAGAGCAGCGAAAACTCCTTGCTCTCGACGGTGGATGGATAACGGACTGTTGTGCTCTGTAGCCACCTCGATCCGGTGACACTTCTCCTACGAACCATCATTTTTTCCTCCCTTGATACTTTTCTCATTCAATTAATTTTAACTTTCTCTTTCTCGGCTAATATTTGTGGCTGGTTATTCTTGCTTGGATTTGTACCTGACCATAAACAAGTATTTTACTTCTAAATTTCTCTCGGTATCTCACACTCTTATAAATTCCTTTGATTGTATATAAGCAGTAGACATGTTACATATCCACCAACCATCATGTATATGGTCCATATAACACCCCGGATTTTTGAATAATCGAATTAACTAAAATAAAGAATAATTAATCTCAGATGTGAGAATTATGGGAATGGGGTTGCGCCATTGTGTTCGTCTCGGAATTATGGTTGAAATAGAGTCCGAGTTTGCGGGAAACGGGTACCGGATGAAGGAGTTATGGACGAACGAAGATTGGTGGCAAAATAGAAAAAAATAATAAATAAATTTCACTTGCGTACATGGGAAGTGCGCCAATACAAATTTGCATTGGCGCACTTCCCAAGTGAGCCCAGGCCGGGAGAAAACCTGCACAGCCTTCTGGTTCAGTCTGACCCATGTTCTGACTCACTGTTGAGTCCTTTCTGACTCCTTGCGGAGTCATTAGGTCTGAGGTGCCACCCTATCCCGACTGAATGGTTTTGATTAACCCTAAGATCATCCGACGGCTTGAATTAATTCAAAACTCTATAAAAAGACCCATAAAATCAAACCCTAAATCAGAATTAAAACTGAAACTATGGCCGTCATGCTGTCGTCTTGAACCCTAGAGTAGCCGACACCAATTAGAGAGGAAGAACAACAAATCAAATCAGTTCTACTCAACCCTAACAATGAATCTTCTTCAAAGGAGAGCTAATACAACTTATGAAATCAGAATTCAGAACTCAAGACTGATTTTGAGCTGTGAGTTCGATAGTTTTAATAAAATAATTAGTAATCTAATTGGATTAAGTTATAATGCGGATTATATGGATGTGATGTGAATTATTGATCATATGTTGTAATTATGTTGTAGGATTGTGTTGAAATCTCTATGACGTTATGTTGTGATGCTATCATTTATGATGTAAAGTTATGTTGCTATCATCTATGTTGTAACTTTATATATAATCAAATCATCATGTTTCATATGCTAGTTTGGTTATGTTGATTCATATGATAAATCATATGTATGCAAGTTTAGATTTTGATGTGAACATGAATCATATACAAGTTGGGTAAAATTATATGTGACCTTACATGGTTATGACATCTAGTTTATGTGAGAATTTAATTGATAGTTAGGCTATGACATGTGTGAGTTATATGCTAAATTCTACATGATACTATACATACGATGCATAAATCACATATGCAAGTTTAGGGTTATTGCCTATGCAAGTTTACACCTTTAGATGTAGATCTATGACATACACGATTTATGCAAGTTTGTGACCATTATCTCAACAAGTTCACACCTTTATATTTGGATTCATGACATATGTTGTTTATGGAAGTTGTAACTTTGGCCTATGCAAGTTGTAGATGTAGAACATCATTCACACATGCAAGTTCACCCCTATATTTAGATCTATGTTTTAATTATGTGTATATTGTGATGCTTTCTCTTTATTCGATGAGTTAGATTATTCGAGTCTAACGTATATTTTACGTTAAACGAACAAACGTACAACGTGGGGTAAAGGGGATAATATTAAAAAGATTTAATTGGCATAAATGCCTTAAAAAGGCGTAAAATATAATTGTGGTGAAAATTGGTATGATTTTTCATACCATAAATGGGTGGACATAATTGAGTCAATTATGGACATCGTTAAATTCGGAATTGATTGATAATTTGAATAGGGAAAGTAATTCAAATTGGGGAATGATTAATTAGGAGTAACTAATCGTCTAAGACACAAGGTTTGGCTCTTTTGTGGTGTAAGACTGCCCGGACCCGCCTGGCAAATCCAGTTGCCACAAATGCCAGTCTAATGTGAGAGGTCTTAGGCATAAACTAAATACGTAACAATTATAAAGACACGAGGTTAGGCTCTTTTGTGGTGTAAGACTTCCCGGACCCGCCCTGCAAATCCAGCTGCCACAAATGCTAGTCTAATGTGAGAGGTCTTTATGAGGTTACGGTCTTAATGAATTAAGAAACACTTTACCAGGTAAACATGTAGTGGGACATGAGGGGGTTAAGTGGGTGCCTTGGATGGCATGTGGAATCTAGTGGGTTCCTAGGGTGGCATTTGGAAATACGATTAGAAACACTTAACCAAAATTGAAACATGTAATTGAAACATGAATAAGAAGTGGGTTAAATGGGATGTACTAGAGGGGACCAAGCTTCGGTGGATAGCTTGCGTCAAGTAATGAGGGCCCGTTTCAACCATTAACCCATACATATCTTTGTGGGCTCGACCCAAGCTGAGGACGGGACACGCATACTGGGCTTGACTGTAAGAGGCCAAACCGGGTTAGAGGTGGCAACGCAAGTCCAACGGGTTCATATGCGTGTGTGGACCCGGGCTGGTAGGTAAGATGTTGTTGCATTGTTGGTTGTATCGCGCTGCCACTTTGGGGAGTGATACACCCCACTGTGGGGCCAGCACGGGTATCTACGAGTTAGGGAGCCGATCGTTTGGGGTAGTGGGTACACCTAGTGGAGATAAGGGCAAGCGGCACCTATGAAGGCAATTAGGGGTGCATGAAACTACCAATATCATTATTAAGTCTGTAGGCGGGATCAAGCTTAGGGTGACTAGTGGTGGTGCAGTATAGCAATTATCTTATAGTGTTGGTTTAGTTTAGTAATTATCTTATAGTGGGTTAGGTGCGCTTTAACGATATCGTTGTTCATCCTGTTTCCTTATTTACTCTGCCATACTCAATGGTTCATGGTCATTTCCTTATTTTCCAACTTATGCCTTAGCCTAGTTACTATGTTAATTATATTGTTAATGTTATCGCACTCGCCATACTTTATGCATGACCCATTTGTTTCCTCCTCTTTTCTTCCTTTTTCCCCCCCAGGTGCTCAGGTTGGAACTAGCACCAGTGGAGCTTGATTTTGGATGCTTTTAGAAGATTGCTTGGATCGCTGAAGTAAAGTTCAGCTTCTCTTTTATTTATGGCTATTTTGTATTGGGGATTATGTCTTTCAGTTTAAGTACTTTTGGTAGTCAAGATGGATATTATGTACTTTGACTCTAGTTTTCTATGATGTAAGCAAACATATGTGTTTTCAACTGCAATGAAATAATGTTTTAAATCTTTGAGTACTATTTATATCTGTCTTGTTGTTAAGTTTCTGTTCTATACTTACTTAAAACGCTCCATAGAAGTTAATGCATTCCCTTTGTGAGTGACATTAATGGACGTGGGGTGTTACACGTGGTATCAGAGTTGAAGGTTACCAAAACAGATATGAATTTTGAAAAACTGTTTTTCAAAAACATTTTTATGAAGAAGTACTTTCAAAGGTATGTTTTAAGGAAAGTATTTTCAATAGAAAAGTATATTTTAGAAAGCATTACCCCAAGAGCCATATATCTTTCCCTCGGTACTTTTATATTGAATCTTTCCTTTTTCGTTCCAGCATGTCCGAAGCATCTGAGATACCAGAGGGTGTTCATGTACCCAGTTGGTTTCGTCAATATCTCGAGGCTAGGGCCGCCACTACAGGTCCAGAAAATGCTCCTCCTTCTGCTCCTCCTCCTCCTCCTCGCGTCGATACTTTTGCTAAGATATGTAAGGACTTTAGAGCAATGGGTGGAAAACCTTTTCGCGAGACAAAGACATTTGTTGAAGCTCGTAACTGGCTAAAAGAGGTGGAAGAATTGTTTGGAATCTTTGAAGTGGATGATGGAAGAAAATCCAGCTAGCTGCCTGGCTAATGAAGGATGAGGCTTCGTTTTGGTGAGAGGTCACTAATGGGAGACGTCCAGTCGATACATGGCCAGATTTTAGACAGAGGTTTGAGGCGTAGTTTCTCTCGCGGGCTGAAGAGAATCTATACATGGAAAGGTTTTTGTCGCTGAAGCAAGGGAATCTATCGGTGAAAGAGTACGCCAACAAATTCAACCAATTGGCAAGATTTGGCTTGGACTTGGTAAATACTCCAGAAAAGAAGGCTCTAAGATTTGTTAAGGGTTTAAACGAGCCGCTTCATGGGTTATATATGACCCACATTCCCATGGGGGCTACCTTCGAGAGACTAGTCGACATGGCGCTCATGCATGAAGAGGAGAAGGGCGCCAATGCTAATAAGGCACCCGAGAAGAAAGGGGATCAAAAGAAGCTGCAACAGCAACAACAGAACGTGAAAGGTGGCAAAGGCAACAATGCTAAGGGAAAGAAAAGATGCTTTAACTGCGGGACACCCGGCCATCTAAGCAAAGATTGTAGGAAGAAAAAGAAAACTGGTTGTTTCCACTGTGGAAAGGTGGGACATCTTATTAAGGACTTCCCAAAGAAAGGGCAGAGGTCAGGCTCTACCTCGGGAGGACAAGTGCAAGCTCTTATGGCACCAGGGCAGGCAAGGGGACAAGTTCAGGCTCTCGTGGTCCCACCGCTGCAAGAACGAGGTAGAGCAATTTCCGTTGAAAGTTTAGTTTTTCTGTTTGATCATCTTGTCCGTACTTTATTCGATTCTGGCGCATCACATTCGTTTATTTCTACATCATTGGTTGAAACACTGCACCTTGATACTAGTCTAGTTACTGATCCCTTAGTAGTCTCAAATCCTATCGGTGGTTTGGCTCATCTTTCTATGATTTATTGGGATTTGAGAATGTTTATCTTGGGCGTTGAGTTTGAGTGCAACGCTTTTGTCCTTGGCTTCATGGGCTATGGTTTAATTCTAGGTATGGATTGGCTAACTAGAAATGGGGCCATCCTAGATTGTGAAAGAAGGGTAGTTAGATTGTTGACTCGTTCTGGAAAGACCCTTGATATTTCTTGTGACCCTAGAGGTCCAGTAATGCTTAACTACCTAGAATCCCTTGACGCATCCGATGATGATTTACATTCTATTCCATTGTCCGTGAATATGTTGATGTCTTCGATGAGGTGAGGGGTTTACCCCCAAAACGTGAAATAGACTTTCGAATATATCTATTAGATAATGCAAAGCCGGTTGCATTGCTAGTGCGCCACATGGCTCCAAGAGAGAGAAGAGAACTCAGTAAGCAAGTGAATGAATTGCTTGAGAAGGGGTTCATCAGACGTAGTATATCAAAGTGGGGTGCTCCGGTAGTGTTTGCCACGAAGGCGGATGGGTCCCTTAGACTTTGTGTAGACTATAGATAACTTAATAAGCTTACTAAGAAGAATAGACACCCACTGCCGATGATTGATGATCTCTTCGATCAGTTAGTTGGCGCCTCAGTGTTTTCTCAGTTGGACTTAGCCACGGGTTTCCATCAGTTGAGAGTGGCTGAGGATAGCATAGACAAGACTACCTTTAGGGCTCCAGACGGTTTCTTCGAGTGGCTTGTAATGCCCTTCGGTTTGACAAACGCCCCCGCATACTTTGTTGACTTGATGAGTAGTGTGTTTAGGGAGTACCTTAATAAATTCGTGGTAGTCTTTGTAGATGACATCTTGATCTTTTCTAAGAACGAGGAAGAGCATGCCCTACATCTTAAGGAAGTGTTGGAGACTCTTCGAGCGCATAGCCTTAAAGCTAAATTTTCTAAATGTCACTTTTGGAGGAAGGAAGTGCGATTTTTAAGGCACGTAGTTTCCAAAGAAGGGATAGCTGTGGATCCCGCGAAGATAGTGGCCATCCAAGATTAGAAGGTTCCTAAAAATGCTACCAAGGTGAGGTGTTTCTTAGGGTTGGCTGGCTACTATAGGAAGTTCATCAAAGACTTCGCAAAAATATCAGCCCCATTAACACGCTTACGAAGAAGAACTTAGTTTTCATGTGGGACGTAGATTGTGATGATGCATTCCAACGTTTAAAGAGAGCTTTGACTACAGCCCCAGTCTTAGTGTTGCCAGATGGGAGTAAGCCATTTACTGTTTATACCGATGCTTGTGGGACAGGACTAGGCGCAGTCTTAATGCAAGAGGGAAGGGTAATAGCCTATGGTGGAAGGCAGTTGAGAGTACATGAGAGAAATTACCCTACACATGACCTTGAGTTAGCCGCTATTGTCTTCGCGCTTAAGTCTTGGCGTCATTATATTCTTGGCGAAAAAATCGAATTATTCACTGACCACAAATCGCTAAAATACTTATTCTCTCATAAGGACTTGAACTTAAGGCAGCAAAGGTGGATGGAATTCTTAGCATCCTACGACTTCGAGATAGCATATACCCCTGGCAAGGGTAACGTGGTGGCAGACGCCTTAAGTACAAAAAGGTTGTCCTTGAGTCCGTTGTTTATTGAGCAGCGAAGCTTAGAGTTCATCTCTACATTTGACTTTAAACCTTCCATTGACTTTGTACCTGGTTTGCTAGCATCCTTAGAGGTCAGACCTACGCTTTTGGGATGGATTGGCGAGGCACAGCGAGACGACCCACAATTGGTTGAGTTGGTAGAAAAGCTCAAAAGAGGGGATTCATCGAGCCATCTCCGTAGGTATACCCTAGATGATAAGGGTTGGTTATGTAGGGACGGTAGACTTTGTATACCGCAGGACGAGAACTTAAGGAAGACCATTCTTGATGATGCACATCGTTCGAAGATGACCATCCATCCCTGCGGGGACAAGATGTACATGGACATGAGACGAGTTTACTTTTTGGCCGGTATGAAGAAGGACGTGGTAGAGTTTGTTGCTAGATGCTTGGTGTGCCAACATGTAAAAGCAGAGCAAAAGAAGCCCGGTGGATTGCTTCACTCATTGGAGGTCCCACAATGGAAGTGGGAAAGTGTTTCGATGGATTTTGTTGACGGATTACCAAGATCGAGGAAGGGTAATACGAGGATTTGGATCGTGGTAGACAGACTTACTAAGAGCGCCCATTTCATTCCCGTGAAGAGTAAGAGGACTGCTCCATGGTTAGCCTCCGTATACATTCGATAAATAGTTCGTTTGCACAGTGTTCCTTCTAGCATAGTGAGCGACCGCGATCCTATCTTCACCAGCGAGTTTTGGAAGAGCTTGCAAGAGGTGGTAGGGACTCAGTTACGTTTGAGCACCGCATATCATCCTTAGACGGACGGCCAGACCGAGAGGGTGAATTGTATTCTAGAGGACTTATTGAGGTTGTGTGTCTTAGATTTCAGAGGTACATGGGAGGAACATCTTCCATTGGTAGAGTTCGCATATAATAATAGCTTTCAGTCTAGTATTGGCATAGCACCGTTCGAGGCTCTTTATGGACGGCCATGTCGTTCGCCTACATGGTGGGAGTCTACAGACAAGATCTTACTTGGGCCCGATATGATTCGAGAGACTTCGGAAAAGATCGATTTGATTCAAAGGAGGATGAAGACGGCACAAGATAGGCAGAAATCTTATGCGGACTAGAGGAGGTCAGATCTTGAGTTTGATGTTGGGGACATGGTCTTTGTCAAGATGTCTCCATTATGGAACGTCGTTCACTTTTGGTCCGTTGGGAAGTTAGCACCAAGGTTCGTAGGGCCGTTTCCTATTAAGGAGAGGATTGGAAAGATGGTGTATAGAGTGGAGTTGCCCGAGAGACTTAGTGGCGTACACGACGTATTCCACGTATCACATTTGAGGAAGTGCTTGCACGAGACCGTGGAAGTGGTAGAGCCGAGCTTGCTTAGAGAGGTGGAGATCGAGCGTGATGCGACGAGCTCCTACGTGCATTCTTGGGTCGGAGATTAAGAAATTAAGGAATCGAGAGGTCAAACTTGTCAAAGTGCAATGGGGGGATGATGAGAGCAACGCTACTTGGGAGATGGAAGCGAAGATGTGTTCGTTGTACCCTTTTCTTTTCGAGGGTATGTCTTTTAATTTCTCCTTTATCGCTTACCTTGTACTTATCTTACCTTTAGTATATCCTCTCACTAGTATCTTTTACCTTTAGACAGGGTAGTCCTATGGTTGAAACATGTGTTTGAGACATGTTATGTATGATGGATGCATGTGGATGCAAGTGTCTGCATGTGGTTACTCGTGGATGCATATACACACACTTTAGGCACTAGATCGGCTCAGTCACTTCATATTGCATATAAATGTGTGTACATATTTAAGTAACGGATGTATAATGGTTGTACTATCATATGGATGTTGCATTTTGGTGAATGGTTGTGCACACATGTATAAGTAATATGTACAGATTAGGTTCTTTCGCATACATAATGGATGCATGACACTATCATGGTTTACATTAAGGAGGTCAACTGAATTAGTAGACCGTCTGATTTTGCATTAGATAAGGAACATATACACACACTTCTTGCATATGTTCATACAACATTAGAAATACTGTAAGGACAATGGATGCCCGTGTTTGATGGTTGAGTAGATGGTTGTTTGGATGGTAGGATATGCATTCTCCTTAATTTGGAGATTTCGGGGGCGAAATCCTTTAAGGAGGGGAGAATGTAACACCCCGGATTTATGAATAATCGAATTAACTAAAATAAATAATAATTAATCTCAGACGTGAGAACTATGGGAATGGGGTTGCACCATTGTGTTCGTCTCGGAATTCTGGTTGAAATTGAGTCCGAGTTTGCGGGAAACTGGTACCGGATGAAGGAGTTATGGACGAACGAAGATTGGTGGAAAAATAGAAAAAAAATTGCACTGGCGCACTTGGGAAGTGCGCCAGTACAAATTTTCGTTGGTGCACTTCCCAAGTGCGCCCAGGCCGAGAGAAAACTTGCACAGCCTTCTGGTTCAGTCTGACCCATGTTCTGACTCGTTGCTGAGTCCTTTCTGACTCCTTGCTAAGTCATTAGGGTTGAGGTGTCACCGTATCCCAACTGAATGGTTTTGATTAACCCTAAGATCGTCTGATAGCTTAAATTAATTCAAAACTCTATAAAAAGAACCATAGACTCAAACCCTAAATCAGAATTAAAACTGAAACTATGGCCGTCATGCTGTCGTCTTGAACCCTAGAGTAGCCGCCACTAATTAGAGAGGAAGAACAACAAATCAAATCAGTTCTACTCAACCCTAACAACGAATCTTCTTAAAAGGAGAGCTAATACAACTTCAAAAATCAGAATTCAGAACTCAAGACTGCTTTTGAGTTGTGAGTTCAATAGTTTTAATAAAATAATTAGTAATTTAATTGGATTAAGTTATAATGCGGATTGTATGGATGTGACGTGAATTATTGATCATATGTTGTAATTATGTTTTAGGATTGTGCTGAAATCTCTATGACGTTATGTTGTGATGCTACATTTATGATGTAAAGTTATGTTGCTATCATCTATGTTGTAACTTTATATATAATCAAATCATCATGTTTCATATGCTAGTTTGGTTATGTTGATTCATATGATAAATCATATGTATGCAAGTTTAGATTTTGATGTGAACATGAATCATATACAAGTTGGGTAAAATTATATGTGACCTTACATGGTTATGACATCTAGTTTATGTGAGAATTTAATTGAAAGTTAGGCTATGACATGTGTGAGTTATATGCTAAATTCTACATGATACTTTACATACGATGCATAAATCACATATGCAAGTTTAGGGTTATTGCCTATGCAAGTTTACACCTTTAGATGCAGATTTATGACATACATGATTTATGCAAGTTTGTGACCATTATCTCAACAAGTTCACACCTTTAGATTTGGATTCATGACATATGTTGTTTATGGAAGTTGTAACTTTGGCCTATGCAAGTTGTAGATGTAGAACATCATTCACACATGCAAGTTCACCCCTATATTTAGATCTATGTTTTAATTATGTGTATATTGTGATGCTTTCTCTTTATTCCATGAGTTAGACTATTCGAGTCTAACGTATATTTTACGTTAAATGAACAAACGTACAACGTGGGGTAAAGGGGATAATAATAAAAATATTTAATTGGCATAAATGCCTTAAAAAGGCGTAAAATATAATTGTGGTGAAAATTGGTATGATTTTACATACCATAAATGGGTGGACATAATTGAGTCAATTATGGACATCGTTAAATTTGGAATTGATTGATAATTTGAATAGGGAAAGTAATTCAAATTGGGGAATGATTAATTAGGAGTAATTAATCGTCTAAAACACGAGGTTAGGCTCTTTTGTGGTGTAAGACTGCCCGGACCCACCCGGAAAATCCAGCTGCCACAAATGCCTATCTAATGTGAGAGGTCTTAGGCATAAACTAAATATGTAACAATTGTAAAGACACGAGGTTATGCTCTTTTGTGGTGTAAGACTGCCCGGACCCGCCCGACAAATCCAGCTGCCACAAATGCCAGTCTAATGTGAGAGGTCTTTATGAGGTTACGGTCTTAATGAATTAAGAAACACTTAACCAGGTAAACATGTAGTGGCACATGAGGGGGTTAAGTGGGTGCCTTGGGTGGCATGTGGAATCTAGTGGGAGCCTTGGGTGGCATTTGGAAATACGATTAGAAACACTTAACCAAAATTAAAACATGTAATTGAAACATGAATAGAAGTGGGTTAAGTGGGATGTACTAGAGGGGGCCAAGCTTAGGTGGATAGCTTGCGTTAAGTAATGGGGGCCCGTTTCAACCAGTAACCCATACGTATCTTTGTGGGCTCGACCCAAGTCGAGGACGGGACACGCATACTGGGCTTGACTGTAAGAGGCCAAACCGGGTTAGCGGTGACAACGCAAGTCCAACGGGTTCATATGCATGTGTGGACCCGGGCTGGTAGGTAAGACGTTGTTGCATCGTGTAGGTATAAGCCGTGCATTGTTGGTTGTATCGGGTTGCCACTTTGGGGAGTGATACACCCCACTGTGGGGCTAACACGGGTATCTATGAGTTAGGGAGCCGATTGCTTGGGGGTAGTGGGTACACCTAGTGGAGATAGGGGCAGGCGTCACCTATGAAGGCAGCTAGGGGTGCACGAAACTACCAATATCATTATTAAGTCTGTAGGCGGGATCAACCTTAGGGTGACTAGTGGTGGTGCAGTATAGCAATTATCTTATAGTGTTGGTATAGTTTAGTAATTATCTTATAGTGGGTTAGGTGCGCTTTAACGATATCATTGTTCATCCTGTTTCCTTATTTACTCTACCATACTCAATGGTTAATGGTCATTTCCTTATTTTCCAACTTATGCCTTAGCCTAGTTACTTTGTTAATTATATTGTCAAAGTTATCGCACTCGCCAGACTTTATGTCTAACCCCTTTGTTTCCTCCTCTTTTCTTCCTTTCTCCCCCCCCCCCCAAGGTGCTCAGGTTGGAACTAGCACCAGTGGAGCTTGATTTTGGACTGCTTTTAGAAGATTGCTTGGATCGCGGAAGTAAAGTTCAGCTTCTCTTTTATTTATGGCTATTTTGTATTGGGGATTATGTCTTTCAGTTTATGTACTTTTGGTAGTCAAGATGGATATTATGTACTTTGACTCTGGTTTTTGATGATGTAAGCAAACACATGTGTTTTTCGCTGCAATGAAATAAAGTTTTAAATCTTTGAGTACTGTTTATATATGTCTTGTTGTTAAGTTTATGTTCTATACTTACTTAAAACGCTCCATAGATGTTAATACATTCCCTTTGTGAGTGACATTAATGGACGTGGGGTGTTACAGTCCACTTATTTAACTTACAATTAAAGCACACCTTCCTTTCTTACTTTACTGTTTACTTTACCAGTATGCATTACCTCATCTAATTTATTGCGTGTATTTTTTTCCCATTACTATTTACATTTGTTTGCTTCCTAATTTCAGGCATTATTAATTTGTACGAATGAGGCTAAAAGCTATACTCTACAAGTATTCTTCATTGCCACATAATACCATTATATTGATGAAAAGAAATGCTCTCTAAATTATGGTGTCCACATTAATGTCCCACGCAACACCTATGATGTTGGTATGCTGGCAAACTTGTTAAACATTCCAGCCTAAGACCGAGCAGTAATAAAATACCGACTTATCCATTTGTTACATTAGGAAATAGCCATTTGTTTTGTGTTCTTATGCATCTTCCACTTTTGGCTTCTGTATTTTTCCTGAAAAACATAAAGAATTAAATTGAGTTTTATTTATGTATTCACTGTCTTTGACAGAGCAGCGAAAACTCCTTGCTCTCGACGGTGGATGGATAACGGACTGCTGTGCTCTGTATCCACCTTGATCTAGTGACACTTCTCCAACAAACCATCATTTTTTCCTCCTCTCTCGATAGTTTTCTCATTCAATTAATTTTAACTTTCTCTTTCTCGGCTAATATTTGTGGCTGGTTATTCTTGCTTGGAATTGTACCTGACCATAAACAAGTGTTTTACTTCTAAATTTCTCTCAGTATCTCACACTCTTATAAATTCCTTTGACTGTATATAAGCTGTAGACATGTTACATGTCCACCAACCACCATATATATGTTCCACTTATTTAACTTACAATTAAAGCACACCTTCCTTTCTTACCTTTGCCGTTTACTTTACAAGTATGTGTTATCACATCTAATTTATTGCGTGTATTTTTTCCCATTACTATTTACATTTGTTTTCTTCCTAATTTCAGGCATTATTGCTTTGTACGAATGAGGCTAAAACCTATAATCTACAAGTATTCTTCATTGCCACATAATACCATTATATTGATGAAAAGAAATGCTTTCTAAATTATTGTGTCCACATTGATGTCCCGCGCAACGCCTATGATGTTGGTATGCTTGCAAACTTGTTAAACATTCCAGCCTGAGAACGAGCAGTAATAAAATATCGACTTATCCATTTGTTACATTAGGAAATAGCCGTTTGTTTTGTGTTCTTATGCATCTTCCACTTTTAGCTTCTGTACTTTTCCTGAAAAACATAAAGAAACATATTAAATTGTGTTTTATTTCTGTATTCACTGTCTTTGATCTACTTTTTTTTTTCTTATGCTAATTCTTTGTATTTTTTGCTTCTATATTGCAAAGCTTTCAACATTTTTACTAGTTCACATTTTTACTCCCATTTACGGTAACTTCATATTACTTTGAACTCAATTCATTCCATTGTGTTCCTGTCGTGCTTCAATGGATTGGACATATGTCTAATTCTCATGATAGAAAGATGGCCATCTTCTGGTTTAGTAATGGTAGTTTGTCATATTATTAGCATCAGTTGATTATATGCCCAATTAAAACATATATAAATTTAATGTACTTTTGTACCTATTTCATGCTTTATTTGCAGCCGCAGTAGCAGGGAAGTCAGGTGGCTAACACTGTTAATGTAAGGTGAACCAGACAACATAAAGGGCCCTTGAGAACACTGAGGCCCACTATGGCTTCATGAGGTATGTTGTAGTTATTACATGGTTTCTCTTGTTATGACATGCACACAGTCTGCTTGATTGATTTAAACTGGTATGATGCACATAATCAATCGGATTTTTCAAATATACATTATTAATTGGATTTTTTAAATATTGAAAATGCTTGTAGTTGTTGGTGCAAGCGCTGAAAATAGCACACCACCATCAAGCATTGCATTCTGTCATCTTATTCATGTTGCACCACAACTGAACTTTTTCCCCTCTCCTATTTAAATGTATTTGAAATAATATTTAAATATTGTGTACTAATATTGATTCCTTATTGTGTTGAACAATTTTCAATACAGTTCTGTATTTTTGCGTGTAAAATCTTGCAAGTTATATAAGCAGTAAAGGTTATTAAGATCAAGCACTAGCCTGGCCTATAAATTGAAGTGAAAGCTAGAACTACTGATTAACCTATATTAGATGGTTATTTTTTTTACCTTAAATTAGAATACTAGTTTGTTGTAATCTATGAAGTTATGGATTAGGTCACAGCTAAGTGACTTGTGTAAATATACTATTATGAATTTAGTTTGATCTCGACCATTAGATTAGCGTGCGTAAACGTTTTTTTCTTCAATATGATTACATCTTAATAAGCATAAAGATATTTTCTTGAATTTAATTAGATATCGGATTAACGTAATCATATTATTTGAACTTGATTTAGTCTTGTTCAGCGTAAAAATATTTATTGAATTTCTTTAGATGCTGATTATTCAATTAGTATAAAAATAGCATCTTTATTTCAATTAGATATTGGTTTGCGTATATGTTATCCAGTCTATGTTTGATTAGATGAATATTATTATGTTAATACAAGGTTATTGTGCATATTTTATTATGCAACGGTGAAGAACCATGTGTTTTCAAGCCGTAGTTGTACTTTTGCTTCTTTTACAGCATCTGAAATAATCCAGTAATGCTTGAATTTTGTGAATGTAACTTTGTACTTTGTCTATTCAGTAGTGCAATTTTTATTTCCATTTCTAAAGATTAGATTGAACTACATGTTTTTTATTCGAAAATTTGTGGTTATGCATTCGGAAGTAATCTCAAATTATAATTGATTTTTTGAACATGCTTCACAACCCCCCCCCCCCCAACAAGGACAGACACAAGTTCCTTATGCACACGCACACACAAATATATATATATATATATATATATATCTGTGTGTGTGTGTGTGCGCGCGCGCGCGCCTGCATGCATACATATATAATATATATACATATAAAAACATGCACAAGTGCATGATACATGCTCTTTTTATAATATTGTCTTGTATTTATGAGGTATTGATATACATACATGGCAAAGTCAGTTCATATAACATTAATATTTTTACCTACACCATAAACTTCCATAAAAGATAATGGGCATTCTTTTGGCATTACTGGTCTTTGATTTACTTTACCGTTTTCCTCTCTAATTCTGGGCAATATCACTGTAAAGCTGCTAAAAGAATATTCTTGTTTATATTCCGCTGTATCCATGATATCTTCTTTTTAGTTTTCAAACAATAATTATGAGACCATAGTTTTGCTGTTGTGATTTTATGTATGACCAACAAATAGCTTCTTTTGTTAGCTGAACATCGAACATTTTTTTTAATTGAGTAGTGGTTTATGTCATATCTCTATCTCTACTATTAATAAAGAGAATTCGATGAACATCATTTTTTGTTGTCTTTCTGAAATTTCGAGAGTAACCCCATCCGTCAACGGAATCTTACCACCAACTCCTTCCCAACTACCTATCGGAGGAAATTTTCTATCGATTTGCCATTATACCACCAACTAAAACGACTTAAAATAGAGTGTTGTGATTATCAAAATTTTTGCACTTACAACACACATCCATCCACTCATTTTTTAATAATAAAATAAATATCTCTGGATATTAGATGCATGTACGTGCGTTTTATGCTAGCCTAGTCGGATTTATTGTCACTATGGTACTACAAATTATGAAATGCTTTCTGCATTACGTTATCCGTGTTCATGTCTCACAAAGCATGCATTTAATTTGTATACTTGCAAACACTGTGCAGAAATAAAATAATGTCATTTCCCTTCAATAACTGGGCTAACAAATTTTTTCTTGTTTCTTTTGTTCCCGTTATACTTCCATTTTAACTTGTAGTTAAGGTGAATTTTCCACTTTTGGCATTCGTATTTACTTTTTTGAAAAAGGGTATGTCATATAGGTTATTTGAAGCTTTATTTTCTTATTACTATCTCCCGTCTACTTTTTTCCCCTCACTTTAATCTTGGGCAGTATTGCTTCTGTAGTACTAAGCTGCCAAAATATTCCTTGTTCTCGATTTATTCAGTTGTGATACCTTATTATTTTCCATTTAATTCATTTCAGTGAGCTCCTATTGTTCTGTTGCTGTGGATAATGTGTATACTTCTTGTTATAGTTGATAGATGGCCTCCTTCTATTAAGCAGTGTTGGTTCCTCATAAGTACATCTTAATTAGTATCAATTGAATACCTAAAACATATAGAAATATAATATACGCGAACACACACACACACAAATATATATATATATATATATATATAGACACACCCATTTTTGATTATATATATATATAGAGAGAGAGAGAGGAGCGTCCAATGGCACCCCAAATAGTGAGCACCCCAATTGCCCCTCTATATAAACCAACCATTTATATTAGAATAAGTGAGTGAGAGGTGAGAGAATGAGTGGAGGGAGAGAGAAACGGGATATGTGGTGGAAATCAGGGGGGCATTTAGGGGTGCTGCACTATTTGGGGTGCCATTGAACGCTCGCTATATATATGTGTATACATATATATATATATATATATATATATATATATATATATATATATATATATATAGAGAGAGAGAGAGAGAGAGAGAGGCAGGTTCAATGGTGCCCCAAAACTTAGCACCCCAAATGCCCCTCATTCTCCACCACTTATTTCCTCTTCTTACTCCTTCCACTAACTCTCTCACTTCCCACTCACTTTCTTTAATATAAATTAGTGGCCCCACTCACTTTCTTTAATATAAATGAGTGGCCGTGGTTCAGGTGCAATTAGGAGTGCAGAATAAGGGGAGGTGCTATTGAACGCTCACCATATATAATTACGGCAACAGCCAACAGGCAAGGCGAACGGTGATAAGATAAGGTGAACACGGAGCACCCCTATGGCTTCCTCAGGCAGGTGTTGAAGTTATTAAATGATTTCTTTTGTTACAGCTTGTTTATGGCTAAATAAGTTGATACAGATTAACATAATGCAACACTTACCTGGATTGTTTGAACAAGGAAAATGCATGTAGATGGTGAACCAATTGGCGAACTTAAGCATTCTATCCTCTTCTTACACACACTGCACCACAACCAATTTGTATTTCTCCTTTTAACGCGTTTGAAATAACTTTGAAATGTCTGAAATCATGTGTTTTCAAACCTCGTTTCTCCCTTTCTGAATTTTGTGCTGAACCGTTGTAACAACCCGCAAATTCTGAACCAATTAAAAAAAAATTATTTTAGAAAATTTTAATGAATTTTGAGGTTATAATATAATTTATTTTAAATAGCAATGGCTAGGATTTATTTTAATCGAAGTTAAAACGAATAAATTTAATTTATATATAAAAGGAGTTAGAAATGGCATGGTAGTTTGAAAATTTGATTTTGAACTTTAACTGAATGTACAAGATTCAAAATAAATCAGAATTGAGTGAAACCAGAAATATTTAAATCTGTTTAATCATATCTTTCTAACAAATCTGAAAAATTGAAATTTCATAGCGGAAATCAAAAGTTATGGCCAATTCAATTTTTAGAAAGGTCGTTGTAGATTATATATATATATATATATATATATATATATTATATAGGGCCCGAAAGGCTACTTTTCACATATGAAGGAATTTCGATTCGAAACCACTTCCATTGAGTTCGGAATGACGTTTCTGCATTGAAAAACAGTAAACACTTATATATTTTGAGTTTCGGTATTTATTTGTTTAAAAATGTATTTTTAATATTAAATATATTGGCCTTAAAAATAGTCATTTTTCAAACGACCTCTGTTTTCGACGAAACAACTTTTGTTGGAACCGGAATGTCAAATTATTGCTAGGTTTTAATTTTCAGAATTTTTCGAATTAATATGTGAGCGTGGCGAGAGAAAATGTGTTTTGACTATTTTAGTTAAATTTAAACGCCTTAAAAATAGCCATTTTTCAAACAGTCTCAGAATTCGATGAAAATAATTTTGTTGGATTTCGTATCGTCATAAGAAAGCTAAAAATATTTTTTTTAGAATTTTCTGAGGTCATATGTGGCCCCGGCATATTTTAATGTACGGTCAATATTTAATTAATTAATTTTTTAATGCAATTTTAAATAAAAATCATACAGATTTCGGAATTGGGCCACAGGACCTATTCCATTGCGTTAAGAAGGTGTCAAAACCTTAAGAACGACAGTAAGCAGGCCCAAATCAGAGAAAGTCCGAAAATCCACCTTTTAAGCACGATTTTCGAGATTTAATATTAAAATATTCAGGCCGAAACCCTAACCCTAATTTTAGCCGCCACCTAAACCGAAGGCCAGAAATCTCCTAATTTCAAACGCTCATAACTTTTGATCTGCTCAACTAAAATCGACAAACTTGGTACCAAATCGAAGCTCTCGGGGAGATCTTTCAATCCATACGGTCAAGATCGGGTTTTGGTTCACGGATTTCGCGAATTCTGGCGAGGAAGGATCGGCGGTCGGGGGCAAATTTCAGGCGATGGGGCCCACCGAGCGTGACGCGGTTCTGGGCGGTGGTGGCTTGCGGGCGGAGCTATGACGTGGCGGAGTCTGATCGGGTCCTAGGCCCTCGGATAGGGGTGCGCGCAGAAGGGTTGAACGGCGGTAGAATGGGTTCGGCCGTGAGATAACGAGGAAGGAGGTTCTTTTTTATATTATTATTTTATTAATTAAATATTTAATTTATGCGATCTTTAAAAATCAATATCTCTTTCGTACGAGGTCCGATTGACGAACCGTCAGTTGCGTTGGACTCGTCTTTCCGAGATCTTCGCGATGGCGCAGACCAGAGCTGAATCCGAGACAGTCAAATTTTCAGCAAAAATCAATGTGAGAATTCAAATTTTTATTATTTAATTTATTATTAATTTATTTTCTTGCTTTAAAATTTCAATAAATAGAAATAAAGAGTTGGATGAAAATGAACATACACTAATCCCAATATCTAGTTGTATGTTGATCATTAGATCGACAGGCTGCGATGAGCGTTATTATTTAATTTTAAAGCTTACACAGTAGAAATTACACTTTGGATGAAAATGGATGAATTAATGATTATCTATTTTATTGTCATATGTATGATGTGTGTGAAATCCATATAATCTTGGATTTTACACACATTATACATATGACAATAAAATAGACAATCATTAATTCATCCATTTTCATCCAAAGTGTAATTTCTACTGTGTAAGCGTTAAAATTAAATAATAACGCTCATCGCAGCCTGTCGATCTAACGATCAACATACAACTAGATATTGGGATTAGTGTATGTTCATTTTCATCCTAACACCCATGTGGGGTTTCAGCCAACAAACAAATAATAAATTCATTTGTGCACTTGGGCGATGTGTGAAAAATGATCGACCCAATCATATAAACAAGTCAGGTAACTTTTCTATGGCAGTGTAATACACAATATATAACACAATATATAACACACGATAAAAATGTCTCTTTTATTTCTATTATTTTACCGCATGTAAAATGCCAATAAAAATGAACTCTTTATTTCTATTATTTTATCGCATCTAAAATGGCGATAAAAATATAATCTTTATTTCAATTCCTGTCATTGTAAATAAGTGGGTAGAAGAATATAATCTTTAATTCCATTTGTAATAGGGAATACAAACAATAACAAAAATATAAATTTTCATTTCATTCTTTATTTGCAATAAAGAATGCAAATAAAGACTCAACTTTTTAATTTGATGTTTATTTACATAGAGGGATGTAAATAAAAATTATAACTTTTCATTTCATAATTTATTTGCATTAAGGATTGCAAATGAAACTGTATCTTTTATTCTCCTGTTTTATTTGCATTGAGTAATGCAAATAAAAATGTAAAATTTAATTTCTAGTTATATTTACATCAAGAAATGTAAATAAAAGAACAACTCCTTATTTTACGTTTATTTACATCAATTGAAGTAAATAAATAAAAATGTAACCTTGATTTTAATGCTTTGTTCGCATAAAAAATGTAACCTTTGTCTTTAAATAAATCTGTTTGCATCTAAATTTGCAAACCAGAAATGTAATTCTCATTTTCTTGTTTGTTTGCAACTAAAGTTGCAAACAAAAAAAATGTAATTTTTATCTTCTTGTTTTATTTGCATGATAGAATGCAAATGAAAATGTATTTCTATCTTCTACGTTTCGTTTGCATTGTAGCATGCAAACAAAAAAAAATTTTTTTCATGTATTGTTTGCATTGTGGAATGTAAACAAAATGTGAACTTTTGTTTTCATGTTATATTTGCATTGAAAAATGCAAATAAAAATGCGCCACTTAAAAATCATATTATATTTTCATTGGGAAACACAAATAAAAATGTACTTTTATTTTTGTATGTTTTATTTGTGTTTAAGAACACAAATAAAAGACCATTTTATTATAAACAATGTTACAATAAAATGTAATCCTACTCAATGCCCAAAAATGTATATTTTGATGTAACTCTTTTTAATGACCAAAAATGTTTATTTTGTTTAACTTTTTTGAATAACCAAAAATGTATGTTTTTGGTTTAATCGTTTTTAATTAACAAAAATGTATATTTTTAATTTACCATGTAAATTCATATTTTATTTACATAGACAAATGTAAATTCAATCATACGATGTAAATTCACCTCTAAATTACATATAAAAATATAGTTTTTATCATACAGTGTAAATTCACGTTTTAATTACACTAAAAATGTAATTTTTATTCTAATATCTAAATTACATGTAAAAAAATGTAATTTTTATCCTACAATGCACATTCATGCTTTAATTTCATATAAATATGTCATTTCTATTTTGCGATGTAAATTCCTATATAAATTACATAGAAAAATGTAATTTCTATTATGCGATGTAAATCCATGTCTTAATTACAAAGAAAAATGCAATTTTAATCATACGGTACAAATTCCCGTTTTAATTACATAGAAAAATGTAATTTTGATCATACGGTAACAATTCACTCTTTCATTACATAGAAAAATGTAATTTTAATTATGAAACAATTTCTTATTAAAATATATGCTTTTTAATCCACTCTTTTTAATGTAAAAAGTGCACGTTAAAAATATAATCTTCTTAATCCATTCTTTTTAATGTAAACAAATAAAAATATATTTTATTCGTTGTTCAAATTCTATTGTAAATAGACAAATAAAAATAATATTTTATTTGTCATCCAAATTCCGTTGAAAGGTAAACAAATAAAAATAAGATTTTATTTGCTAACCCATTTCTGTTGTAATATAAATAAATAAAAATAATGTTTTATTTCTCGTTCAATTTCTATTGCAAAGCAAATAAATAAAAATAAAGTTTTATTTGTTGTTTACATTCTAATGTAAAGTAAACAAAATAAAAATACGTTTTATTCGTTGACCAAATTCTGTGGTTTTGTAAACAAATAAAATTAAGATTTTGTTTGTTAAACAATCTATGTTGTAATATAAACAAATAAATAATGAGATTTTATTCATCGTCCAATTCGCATTGTAATGTCAACAAATATAAAAAAAGAGTTTTTATTTGTCGTTTAATTTTTATTGTAAAATCAACAAATAAAATAAGCTTTTATTCGTCGTTCAGATTCTTATGGTAATATCAACAAATAAAAATGAGATTTTATTTGTCGTTTCAATTTTTATTGTTCATTCCAGAAAAAAATAGTAATTATGTTTTAATAACATAAAATAAATTTTTACAACTGGATCTAAAATAAATATGATTCAAAGTTGAATTTAGATTAAATTTTCTAAATGCAAACAAAATTCAATAAAATATGAAATTTTAATGGGAATCTAGTACAACATGAACAACAAACATATTACAAGCCACAATCATTGATTCATACAATACATAAAAATCCAGATCTGAATTAACATCATCACACAATTGTTTTAAAGCAAGAAAATAAATTAATAATAAATTAAATAATAAAAATTTGAATTCTCACATTGATTTTTGCTGAAAATTTGACTGTCTCGGATTCAGCTCTGGTCTGCGCCATCGCGAAGATCTCGGAAAGACGAGTCCAACGCAACCGACGGTTCGTCAATCGGACCTCGTATGAAAGAGATATTGATTTTTAAAGATCACATAAATTAAATATTTAATTAATAAAATAATAATATAAAAAAGAACGTTCTTCCTTGTTATCTCACGGCCGAACCCATTCTACCACCGTTCAACCCTTCTGCGCGCACCCATATCCGAGGGCCTAGGACCCGATCAGACTCCGCCACGTCGTAGCTCCGCTCGCAAGCCACCACCGCCCAGAACCGCGTCACGCTCAGTGGGCCCCATCGCCTAAATTTTGCCCCCGACCGCCGATCCTTCCTCGCCAGAATTCGTGAAATCCGTGAACCAAAACCCGATCTTGAACTTATGGATTGAAAGATCTCTCCAAGAGCTTCGATTTGGTACCAAGTTTGTCGATTTTCGTTGAGCGGATCAAAAGTTATGAGCGTTTGAAATTAGGAGATTTCTGGCCTTCGGTTTAGGTAGCGGCTGAAATTAGGGTTAGGGTTTCGGCCTGAATATTTTAATATTAAATCTCGAAAATCATGCTTAAAAGGTGGATTTTCGGACTTTCTCTTATTTGGGCCTGCTTACTGTCGTTCTTAAGGTTTTGACACCTTCTGAACGCAATGGAATAGGTCTCGTGGCCCAATTCCGAAATCTGTACGATTTTTATTTAAAATTGCATTAAAAAATTAATTAAATAAATATTGACCGTACATTAAAATATGTCGAGGCCACATATGACCTCAGAAAATTCTAAAAAAAATATTTTTAGCTTTCTTATGACGATACGAATCCAAAAAAATTATTTTCGTCGAATTCTGAGACTGTTTGAAAAATGGCTATTTTTAAGGCGTTTAAATTTAACTAAAATAGTCAAAACACATTTTCTCTCGCCACGCTCACATATTAATTCGAAAAATTCTGAAAATTAAAACCTACCAGTAATTTGACATTTCGGTTCCAACAAAAGTTGTTTCGCCGAAAACATAGTTCGTTCGAAAAATGACTATTTTTAAG
Source organism: Allium sativum (assembly GCA_030737875.1). NCBI lineage: Eukaryota > Viridiplantae > Streptophyta > Magnoliopsida > Asparagales > Amaryllidaceae > Allium > Allium sativum. Next base: position 1,029,642,073 of record CM060924.1, on the reverse strand, counting down.
GCCAATATATTTAATATTAAAAATACATTTTTAGACAAATAAATACCGAAACTGAAAATATATAAGTGTTTACTGTTTTTCAATGCAGAAATGTCATTCCGAACTCAATGGAAGTGGTTTCGAGTCGAAATTCCTTCATACGTGAAAAGTAGCCTTTCGGGCCCTATATAATATATATATAAATTCTACAACGACCTTTCTAAAAATTGAATTGGCCATAACTTTTGATTTCCGTTATGAAATTCCAATTTTTCAGATTCGTTAGAAAGATATGATTAAACAGATTTAAATATTTCTGGTTTCACTCAATTCTGATTTATTTTGAATCCTGTACATTCAGTTAAAGTTCAAAATCAAATTTTCAAACTACCGCGCCATTTCTAACTCCTTTTATATATAAATTAAATTTATTCGTTTTAACTTCGATTAAAATGAATCCTAGCCATTGTTATTTAAAATAAATTATATTTTAACCTCAAAATTCAATAAAATTTTCTAAAATAGATTTTTTTAATTGGTTCAGAATTTGAGGGTTGTTACAATCTCCCCCACTTAAAATCTTTTCGTCCTCGAAAAAGGAAATGAAGCTAAAGTTGTTTATTTAACTAATTTAATTTTTCACTCTTTAATTGTTTAATAATTTTATTAGTTGAATTCATATTCACACAACACAATCACCAATCAATTAGTTGATTAAATTTTCAAAAATATATAACTTTTATATATTCAAAATCATATTTTATAAAATTGAATTATATATAATAACAAGTACGTTAATTATGAATTTTCCACTCTGACTCATTCTAGGGCATTGCTAACCCCATCTCTAATGAGTATTCTCATTCTAGGATACTGCTGATCCTATCTCTAATGAGTATTCTTATTGGATATTACTAATCCAACCTCTGACGAGTCTTCTGTTTAGTTCTAATGAGTTGTACCCCAAAGATTTGAGCTAACCTGGCTCTGATACCAGATGTAACAACTCGAATTTTTCCCGACCCCAATCGATCGCTAGATCAATCAAAATCGTTCAAAACCCGTGTACGTTAACTTGGGGCATACAACACATCAGAACAACAACACATACTTTTATAACATCAATAATAAATGTTACATCAGAGTACATAATATATCAGAGTACATCGATAAATAATACAGCGGAAGATACATTTACAATAAATTAAATGCATTGCAGCGGAAATAATCTTAACGGAAGACCATCAATATCCTGGACCCAGCTTCAGGCTCCAATTCAGGATCATGCTTAACTATATCTGCAAAAAGCTACTCGACTGCCCGTGTGGAAAGAGGGCACCCGAGTTTGCATAGTGAACAAACTACAGGTCAGTCATGGGACTGGTGTGAGAATTCTATACTTAACTTATCTAAATAGTAGGATAATCACAGGACCACGCCGCTAACGCGGAACGGGTTTACTCAATTGGATTGCCAATGCATAATTAAAGTAAATCGTCAAATAACGTAATGCTTTTTAGAAAAATGAAACCATTATAAGACCCAGGTCCCATCACACAATGCAACGCACACCAGAGGATAGGGTTTTACCTTATAATGGTCAAAAGATGCTTGATACGTAAAAGAGATATTATTATTAGTGTATATATATATATTTTTTTAAAAACATTCAAATATAATATCAATCCTAGATTGCATAGGTACCATATACTATGTCGTCGTACTAGTTATACAATCAAAACCGCAAGGGCGTATTGGGAATTGGGTTTCCATCATGAGATCGAGGATAGGGATCGTCCTCTTCGGATTCGAGACACTCTAGCAAATGCCTCAGGATCCCCCGCAGTGAACCCTTGGATGCGGTAGGGTCGGTCCCTACCTAACGGTAGTGGATTAGTTATGCCTGAACACACGTTTCCCGGTCCCTTTGGACCTATAATATGACCACTTCCGGCCTATAAAAACCCGAGGTACCTCAATCCATAATCCACATAAGTAAAATTCCGGGCCGTGTTAAAGCCCAAACACCACACCTAGCTAGAAAGAAACTTGTGCACTCCCTACGGTCCATATCCCCTTTTTGACTCATACCGGGTGTGAGGCTCGCGAAGTCATGCTATACACAAAGCTATGCCTAAAGAGATTGTGCTTTGATCATCAACCACAAAGCCTGCTTTTCAACAAAGCCTTGATCATTTGCATCTTAGCATGCCACATTGTCAGACCCTACCATATTATTGATCATCTACCAATATATATATAACCTCTAAGCTCATACGTCTTAGATAAGGGTGATAAGTAAAGAATAAATTCTTCACCACCAAACAGAAATATATAATCAGTAGCGTTCAATAAATAAAGTAGAAAGGAATACAATGTCAGACATGGAATCCATTTACAAGACTGCACTGGGTCTGAGCGAAACAACGTGTCCATCAATCTCCAAATACGTTTGGACGATCATTACCAAATACCTTGCCTTGGGATGTATAGTCCCAATTCAAGATACCAGTCATCATCATCCCAACGATGTGAAAACCTTCTGTCTTCAATCACTGTCTTCGTCTTCGACTCTTGATCGTCGTGATGATTATTCAGAATGGGTTAAACCCGGTCTTTCTGAATAACTCACGTATTTTGGGATTAAAAACAAATATTGGAAAATCACATATTTCATCACATTCCAACTCCGAGTATTCTTTTAATAAGATATTCGTTTTAAAAGATTCTCATTAATTTTATCAAAGATAAAATTCTGGAAATAAAATCTATAAATCCATTTCCGAAATATGGAGTTCCACAGATATCAAATCAATACATAATCGATATATATTTCTGTATCGGACTAATAATATAAATGGAATAACGACAAAGCCTCTTAAATTCCATATATAATATCAGTTTCCTTTTACAGAAGCCCATTTCAATTATTACCGATCGAATTTCCACTTAATTCCAATTTAATATATTAAATTGGAAAAACTTGGTTTTTCGAAGATGCCTTTTTTAAATCTATAAAATAGATTTATAAATTCCAAATAATAATTTCAATGTAAATTGGATTAAAGGACAAATGTCGTTTAAAACATCGTCCACGATAAATCCACTTCACATCTCAATTTATTTCATATCACAAAATATAATTGCAAATGCTAGTAATCTTTTAAAAACATATTTTAAAACAATCATAAAAATATTCTTACATTAGAAATTCTTTCTATATAAAGAATATATTTTAATATAAAAATATATTTTTAATCAAGTATATGTTAAAACAAAGAATATTTGTAAAAGATTAAGATTTGTAATATAAAGAATACTTCTCATTTAGAGTCTTTATATAAAGAATATTTTTATGATTATTTTAAAATATGTTTTTAAAAGATTACTAGCATTTGCAATTATATTTTGTGATATGAAATAAATTGAGATGTGAAGTGGATTTATCGTGGACGATGTTTTAAATGACATTTGTCCTTTTATCCAATTTACATTGAAATTATTATTTGGAATTTATAAATTTATTTTATAGATTTAAAAAAGGGCATTTTCTAAAAACCAAGTTTTTCCAATTTAATATATTAAATTGGAATTAAGTGGAAATTCGATTGGTAATAATTGAAATGGGCTTCTGTAAAAGAAGACCGATATTATATATGGAATTTAAGAGGCTTTGCCGTTATTCCATTTATATTATTAGTCCGATATAGAAATTTATATCGATTATGTATTGATTTGATTTCTATGGAACTCCATATTTCGGAAATGGATTTATAGATTTTATTTCCAGAATTTTATCTTTGATAAAATTAATGAGAATCTTTTAAAACGAATATCTTATTAAAAGAATACTCGGAGTTGGAATGTGACGAAATATGTGTTTTTCCAATATATTTTTTTAATCCCAAAATACGAGAGTTATTCAGAAAGACCGGGTTTAACCCATTCTGAATAATCATCACGACGATCAAGAGTCGAAGACGAAGACGGTGATTGAAGACCGAAGGTTTTCACATCGTTGGGATGATGATGACTGGTATCTTGAATTGGGACTGTACATCCCAAGGCAAGGTATTTGGTAATGATCGTCCAAACGTATTTGGAGATCGATGGACACGTTGTTTCGCTCAAACCCAGAGCGGACTTGTAAATGGATTGCGTGTCTGACATTGTATTCCTTTCTACTATATTTCTTGAACGCTACTGAATATATATTTCTGTTTGGTGGTGAAGAATTTATTCTTTACTTATCACCCTTCTCTAAGACGTATGAGCTTAGAGGTTATATATATATATTGGTAGATGATCAATAATATGGTAAGGTCTGACAATGTGGCATGCTAAGATGCAAATGATCAAGGCTTTGTTGAAAAGCAGGCCTTGTGGTTGATGATCAAAGCATAGTCTCTTTAGGCATAGCTTTGTGTATAGCGTGACTTCGCGAGCCTCACACCCCGGTATGAGTCAAAAACGGGATATAGACCGTAAGGAGTGCACACGTTTCTTTCTAGCTAGGAGTGGTGTTTGGGCTTTAACACGGCCTGACATTTTACTTATGTGGATTATGGATTGAGGTACCTCGGGTTTTTATAGGCCGGAAGTGGTCATATTATAGGTCCAAAGGGACCGGGAAACGTGTGTTCAGGCATAACTAATCCACTACCGTTAGGTAGGGACCGGCCCTACCGCATCCAAGTGTTCACTGCGGGGGATCCTGAGGCATTTGCTAGAGTGTCTCGAATCCGAAGAGGACGACCCCTAGCCTCGATCTCATGATGGAAACCCAATTCTCAATACGCCCTTGCGGTTTTGATTGTATAACTAGTACGGCGACATAGTATATGGTACCTATGTCGTCTAGGATTGATATTATATTTAAATGTTTTAAAAATAAATATATATATATATACACACACTAATAATAATATCGTTTTTACGTATCAAGCATCTTTTGACCATTTTAAGGTAAAACCCTATCCTCTGGTGTGCGTTGCATTGTGTGATGGGACCTGGGTCTTATAATGGTTTCATTTTTCTAAAAAGCATTACGTTATTTGACGATTTACTTTAATTATGCACTAGCAATCCAATGGAGTAAACCCGTTCCGCGTTAGTGGCGTGGTCCTATAATTAGCCTACTATTTAGATAAGTTAAGTATAGAATTCTCACACCAGTCCCACGACTGACCTGCAGTTTGTTCACTTTGTAAACTCGGGTGCCCTCTTTTCACACGTGAAGTCGAGTAGCTTTTTGCAGATATAGTTAAGCAGGATCCTGAATTGAAGCCTGAAGCGGGGTCCAGGATATTGTTGGTCTTCCGCTAAGATTATTTCCGCTGCAATGCATTTAATTTATTGTAAATGTATCTTCCGCTGTATTATTTATCGATGTACTTTGATATATTCTGTACTCTGATGTAACATTTATTATTGTTGTTATAAAAGTCTGTTTTGTTGTTCTGATGTGTTGTATGCCCCAAGTTAACGTACACGGGTTTTGAACGATTTTGATCGATCTAGCGATCGATTGGGGTTGGGCAAAATTCGGGTTGTTACAACCATGGTCAATATAGTTTGTGCTTTTCTGTCTGTCATTATATAATATTGTTATCTAAGTGGAAAAGGTTAAAAAGTTAAACTGTCTTTCCCCATAAACTGAAGCAGAAGTTAACCTTTTATAGATTTGTAAGTTCAAATTTTATCTCATACTTGGTTTCAACCGTGTATTGTAGATTCAAATGAATGATGTTTTAATAATTGATTGCATATGTTGTCTTTTTTGCTCTGTTTGATTATCAAATAACAGCCAAGTACATAAGATCTTTGAATCTTCTTTTCTACTGATAACTCGTATTTTCGAAGTTGATTTTCATACTTAGGCCAAACGTCTAAACGTTAATTTTTTTTGTATCCCTTTTTATTTTTCTTAGACAATAATAAAGTTTGAACTTTATTTATAAGCAAGGCAGTTGACTATTTAGCATGAAATGAATGATTTTTCTCAATTGCAAGTTCAGTTTTGAACCGGACCTTAAGAATTAAATTGTAACTTGGGAGATTCCATTTGGAATGGTCATAAGGGTTTTAAGATTTTAAATTAAAATGGTGGTTTGTGATTGGTTAGTTATTAAAGGCACACTCATTCGTTATCTTGTATTCGTAGTAGGACCAAAGACTTACACTGAAATTGCTCTTTGTGTGCGTGCATATGTATTTCCAACAATCAATAAAAGTACACGTTCATGAATGCAATTTTTCGGATTTGGATTGGATGTTCTTCTGCAGTCAAATAAAATAAAACTGAGGAAGTTCTGTTTTTTTTAGTAAAGGACAACAATTTTTTTTCGTCTTGGGCAACCCAATAATTGGAGCCGCGTGTAGGACTCGGGAAATACTGGAAAGAAACCTGACCTTTTTGATTCCTAGGGTAGGAAGCTAAGGGTAGATTTTGATATTTATTTGTAGGCTTATGTGTATGTGCGTGTGTTCAATAGTGTATCATCATGCATGTCAATTAATATATGTCAATTTGATAGAGCATGAGCAATAACACAGAAGCAAAAGTAAGTTGTACGATTGGGGTGGAAGCAAAGAATTGGTTGTCGAAGGATGAGTGCATCTACCCCCGTGAGCAATTTTCCTAAATCTGTTACATAATATGTTTATATTACTAGTATCACTTTTTTTAAAAAGAATTTTTGATTATGTATCAACAAATATTGGTTATATGATTGTAACGACCCAGAAAATCTAAACCAATTTAAAACATTTAAATTGGCTAAAATAATGGATTTTAAATATTTAAAATAATTATTTTAAATAAATGAGATGAAAAGTGAGTTTGAATCGACAATTGCAAACGAATACAATTAATTATAATTATAAAGAGGGCCTAAAATGGCGCTGTAGTTTCAAAAATTGAATTCAAACTTTGTCGGACTGTACCGGGTGCAAACCAAAACGGATTTTAGTGAAACCAAAAATATTTAAATCTGTTAGTGAATACCTTTCTAACGAATCTGAAGAATCAAATTTTCATAGCGGAAAGCAAAAGTTATGGCCAAATGAATTTTCAGAACGGTCGCTATGGAATTTATATAGCCCGTGAAATTGGCCATTTTGCATACGACCTCGGAATTCGACGAAACCATTTTTGTTGGATCCAGGATGTGAAGTTATTGCTAGGTTTCAAATTTCATAATTTTTGAAGCTAATGTGTGAGCGTGGCAAAAGAAAATGTGTTTTGGTCAATTACAGTTAAATTGGATCGACCAAAAATGGGCCTTTTTGCAAACGGTCTCAGAATTCAATGAAACTAGTTTTGTTGGGACCGTATCGTCAAAACATAGCTAGATTTATTTTTCGGGAATTTTTAGAGTCAGTATGTGGCCCCGGTAATTTAAAATGTACGCTCGAATTGAATATATATATTGATTTATATTTTAATTTAAAGAAAAACTGATCAAAACAATAGAATTGTCTTAAGAAACATATCCCATTGCATTCTGAATGGGGGTATTTGGATAGGGGCGACAGTCATTGGGTTTGAGTTGGAGTTAGTATCGATATAAGGGTATTTTTGAAAATTAAAATTATATATATATTTCTGGCCAATAGAAAAATTTCTAAAAAAACCCTAATGTATTTCAAAGCCTCCGCCGTCAGCTAGCGATTCACGGTGATAAATCGTTCAAAACAAATACCCTCCCGATCTGGAAATCCATTCAATGAATCCAAGAATTTTCTGAGGGGAATTGAAGAGGGTAGTGTGCTCTCCACATCTAACGGTTGGGATCCTCTCTCGTTGGGTTTTGAGCTCGAATCGCAGCTCCAAAGTGTAGCCGCATCGCACCAATTTCAGCCACCGAACCTAGTTCGAGCTCGACGAGGTGGGTATCACCGGAGAGCCCTCTCGAAGGCGGAGGTGGTGGTGTAGTCAGATCGACGGCAAGTGTCTCGGAGTTTGTGCAAAATCTAGACCTAGAAATCGAACTGAGTTTTAAACTTCGGCTGTAGTTGTTTGGGGAAGAAGGTGGCTTATTTTTAATTAATTATTTTATTTAATTATTTAAAAATGTCATTAACGAAGAAGCACTAATTTCTTCGTCATACGGTATCAGAATCCAGTGAAACAGGAACCGTTGGAATCCTCTTGACGAGTGCTTCGAAACAGAACTGACCAGAACCAAAGCTGAGCACTTTGGAATTTCAAGCAAATTTGAGCGCAAACAGAATCAAAACATAAATTCAGAAATGAAACCGACCACTGTGAGATTTCTAATTTATAAACAATATGGGAAACGACGATGTTTAAATTATATAGTCGATGTATGAGTTATATAAGCGTTGTACAGCTCATGTATAAGCATTGTATAAGTTGTACGTTCGTTGTATAAGTTGTATATGCGTTGTAAAAATTATATATGTGTTGAAATAAAAGTGAATTGCTATATATATATATATATATATATATATATATATATATATATATATACGCCCCTCGTCAACAAACCATGGACGATATTTATTGATTGTGATTGGTGTGAAAATTGATTGATAGCGAATGATTGTTTGGGATTGTTTGTGGTTGATATTGATAGATTGAGATTGAAAAATACTCGTTGTGGTTGAGAAATATTTGGTTGAAACCACATAGGATTAGTTTGTGGAAATGAAATAAATATATACATGCCGCCTGCGTGCGAACTAGATGCATGATCCCCATTGTCAAAAACTGCGAGGTTTTAAGGTAGAGCGAGGGGCCGTACTAGGGACGGTCCCGGTTTTAACTACCCTGCCGTTATGCTGCCGAAATTTTGAATAATATTCATGTGTTTGAATTATTTTCATTTGCTAAAACTATATGTATTCATTGAATAGAAAACCTTCATGTGTTGAATCGATATTCATTCGTTGATTAGAAATTCATGTGTTGAATGATATTCGCGTTTTAAATATAAAAATCACATTTTTATCTATATATAGAAACTATAGAAAACCTTCACGTGTTGAATCGATATTCATTCGTTGATTTGAAATTCATGTGTTGAATGGTATTCATATTTTGAAATAAATTGTTTGATAATAAAAATCACCTTTTATCGACAATATGAACTGTGTAAAATAATCTCATTTTGAAAGAAATTGTTTTATAAGAAATATCCTATTTTTTATCACCTATATATACACTATATAAAATAATAGTGTTTTGAAATGAATTGTTTTACAATAAAAATCACATTTTTATTATATACATGAATCGTTGAAATGTGAAGTGTTAAAAATAGCCACTCGTTCAAATAAACATATATGAGTTGAAATATTCATTAATTAGCTAATGATACGATTTTTGCCTATACATGCAACGTTAGAATGAATGGTGTTTTTAAATCAAATGGAATCAAATATGAAGTTGAAGGGAAAATGACAAATGATAAGAACTGTATATATGTACATGCATATTTATTGAACAGGTTATAGCAAAGGGGCTAGAGAAGAGGAATAAAATTTTATGCCCGACAAATAGGTACACATTTACTGTTTTGTTTGGGTGATGATTTTATGAGCCTGTTGGCTAGCCGCTTGGCTTTTTCTTTTTCTTTTTGACATAAGACGCCCATGTGGCTATTTGGGAATTTTCCCAGCCCCTCCCGTACAAAGGAGGTTATGGCGAATTTTTCCGAAATTTAAAGGCGTTAGTGAAATATTTGAAGTGAAAACGATATAGGAATTTTTGAATGAACTATATTTATATAAATATATAAATATAAATAAAATTAAAACGAAACGTGGCCGTGCAGTTCGCATTTTGAAACCGTGATTTCAAACGGTTATACAGGAAGATCCGACCATCGGATTTTCCCGAAACCGCAACCGTTGGGTTCGCCTTGGAAAAATCTTTCCAACGGCACCAACTTTGTAAAAATCCAACGGTTGGATTGTCTGGGATGTTTAATTCAAATCTGAATAAAAACAGCGCTAGAAACGATTATATTAATATATATATATAATTATATTAAATCGAATAACGACGCTGCAGTTCGTATTTTGAAATCGAAACTTCAAACGATTGTACCGGGAGATCCGGCCGTCGGAATTTCCCGAAACTGGAACCGTTGGATTCGTTTTGAAAATACCTTTCTAATGATGTAAATTTTGTGAAGATCCAACGGTTAGATTTTCAGATATGTGTAAATCAAATCTGAAGAAAAACAGCGCCACGGCCGCGTTATGGCCCGAAGCGTCGTTTGGAATAAATTGGCTATTTTAAAATAAATAAAAATAGCGATAAATCGTTATAAAATATCATAAACAATATGGAATGGAAATAAACTAAATTTGCTCGATTTATGTGGTATTTGATGGTTGAATGTGTTTGGTGTGAAAATTACATTAAAGAACAAAATTGGTGTTGTCGAATGATTTAACCATTGAAATAAATTGATTTGAAATTCTAAATATACGTGAATTATTTGAGAAGGCCGAGTTAATTCTCATTTCAAATAATTGACCGACGGTTGTAATTCGAAGATGAAGACGATGGTCGAAGACCGGAGATCTTCACCTCGTTTGGATGGTAACCGAGGTCCTGATTGGGAGGCATCCCGAAATATGGATAATGAGTGGTGATCGTCCAGACGTACGTGGTGATCGATGGGTTTGCGAGGTATTTAGTGCCTCCGGTTTCGTTCAGGCCCAAAACGGACTTGTAAATGGACTGTGTGTCTGACATTGGATTTTATTCTGTGTTGATTGATCCCTATTAAATATACATCTGTTTGGCGGTGGAGAATTTATTCTTTTGCTTAACGCCCTTCTCTGAAACGCACGAGCTCAGAGGTTGTATATCGATGGACATCAGTCGCATGGCATGAACTGCCTGTGTGGCATGCTAAGATGCAGTGATCAGGGCTTCTGTTGAAAAGCAAAGTCTTGTGGTGATGACCAAAGAACCGCCAGTGTGGCGTAGCTTTGTGTATAACGTGAAATCGCGAGCCTCACACCCCGGTATGAACCAGAAACGGGAGAAGGTACTCAGGGGGGACGTGCGTTTTCTTTCTAGCTAGGGTGGTGTCAGTGACCTACTAGCCCTGACATTTATATACTTTTCACCTAAAGTGGTTGTTGCTGTTGCGAGGCGCCTCGGTTTGATCGGACGATCCGGGTCCGATGGAGTCATTCGTTGGCTCATTTACACCCCAAAGGGTGGAGAAACGCATTGTTCAGGCATTATAATCCACTTCGTGTGGACCGGCCCTGACGATCCAAGGTACGGTTGCGGCTGTGCCTGAGGGGCGGGCTAGAGCGTCTCGAATTCAGTAAGGACTATCTTTTTCCTTGGTTCAGGACGGAAATCCAAATTCCAAATACGACATCGTGCGGTTTTGATTGTATATATATATATATGGCGACATGATATATGGTACCCATGTCGTCAATGATTGATAGTTATGATTTGAAATTGTTTTCAAAACATGTAAACACTAGCAATAATATCAAATGCCTTTGTTTTATTCGTATCAAGCATATTTTGGCCGTTATAAGGTAAAACTCTATCCTCCGGTTTGCGTTGCATTGTGTGATGGGAACTGAGTCTTATAATGGCTTCATTTTTATAAAATACATTGTGTTGTTTAAAAGAAAGATTTGTTTTTAAAGCACTGGCAATCCAATGGAGTAAACCCGTTCCACAAAAGTGGCGTGGTCCTGTAATTAGCCACATTATATATGTGTTGAGTAGATTTCTCATACCAGTCCCATGACTGACTCGTAGTTTGTTTCACTTTCAAACTCGGGTGCCCCTTTTTCTACACGGGCAGCCTTGTATTCAGGTTTAGCGAGTTCTTTCTGGATAGCTGGAGCTGAAGATGGATTCTATCATTTATCTCTTTTTATGCTGTTCAACTCCTATTGTACATATTATATTTGTTTTCCACTGTAGACATTTATGTATAGCTGAACTGTATTTGTACTAAGTAAGATCCTGTATACTGTGTACTCTGATGGTTACTTTTATCCAGTATATTCTATTGTTCATTATCTGGTGTATTTACTCAATTTTGTTCTGCTATTATCTGTTTCTGTGTTATATACCAAAGATAACCCTTGTCCCCATCTGTAAGGGATTTCGGGTCGTCTCATCGTGGTATCAGAGCTTTGGTTAAGCTTAGTTCTGGAATATAACATTTGAATGAACTCGTCAGAAATAGAACCAGTAGTGTTCTAGGATGGGTAACTCTACAGATAGGATCAGTAATATCCTAGTATAAGTAAAGCAGAACGGAATACACCCCAGTAGACACATTTACATTGAAGTATTTGTCTCTATATTTTGAAATATCTTTTCTGTTGACCTAACACTTGATCTGCCATTTGCAGAGGTACTAGAAAAATAAGTGACAGGAACAGAAGAAATAATCGTATGGCTCAACCAGCTAATGATCCAGTTGTGCTCCCGCAGCCAGAATCTGATATAGAAGTTCTATGCAAGAGATTTCGAAATCTTGGTGGATCGCCAATCTTAGGCAAGGAGTCCATTATGGAAACACAAGCTTGGATTCGTTCTGCAGAGAAAATCTTTGAGGGTTTAAAACTGAGAGACGATCAGAAAAGATTACTGGCGTCTTGGGCACTCAAAGAAGAAGCTTTGTTTTGGTGGGATTTAATTATTAAAGATAATCTAGAAGGTGATATCACCTGGGACAGATTCAAAGTGATTTTCTTAGAAAGATTTACTCCTCCCGAAGCAACCGAGAGACTATGTGATGAATTTTCTTATTTGATACAAGGTGATATGACCATCCCAGAATATCATAAGAAATTCAACGAACTTGCGCACTTTGCCCCGCATCTGATTCAAGATCCAAGGAGGAAAAATCTGAGATTTATTCATGGCCTGCAAAGGAGATATCATAATAGGGTGCTGAGGAATGTGAAGCTTCCTTTTTCAGAAATGATTTATATGGCTTATCAGTATGAAGATCTTCATAAGAAAGGAATGTTGCGCGATGAAGAAGAAGTTTGTTGTAGTGACAAAGAAGAGTCGGAAACTGATATTCCTGAAGCTAGTACGAGGTCTGAGGTCAATAAGAAGCCCAGTGCCAAGAGAAAAAGGGCTGAATCTAGGAATGAACGAATAACGACCGCCACGTGCTCAAGCTGCAATAGAAAAGGACATTTGATGATAAGTTGCAAATCTTGGAACGAACGAAGAAAGAGTGGATCTAAATCCAAGAAGGATTTTCAAGGAAAGAAAAGGTGCAATCAATATCATCGGTTTGGTCATGTAAAACAAGAGTGCCGACTGTTAAAAACAACCAAAGAAGCTCAGGTAAATGAAGTAGCAGAAACTTTTGAGCCCTCAGCTAGTCAAGAAAGGGACGATGTTTTAGAAGGCACGCTAACTGTCAAAAACATTCCAGTCAAAGTACTGTTTGACACAGGCGCATCACGAAGCTTCATTTCCAAAGAGGCAGCTAAGAAACTGGATTTGAATTTGAAAAAGCTCAAGGAACCAATGACTGTTCAGAATCCAGTTGGGGGTTCCATCGATCTCAGTTGGATTTGTGGAGTGCCGGTTTCCTTCTCTCGTTATAGGTTTCCTACCATCGCAGTCGTCATGAATTTTAAAGAGTTTGATCTTATCTTGGGGTTAGACTGGTTGACCAAATATGAAGCTGAAGTTAAATGCGCCGACAGAGTCGTAAAGGCGAAGATTAAATCAGGTGATTATATAACCATTCCCTGTGAAGGTCAGAATGCTAATAGAAAAGACTTCTGGGCAGCTTTGAATGTTTCTCCGGCCCAAATAGAAAATATCCCTGAAGTTGCAGAGAATATTCCCGACCTAGTGAAAGATATTCCTGTCGTCAAGAAATATGCGGATGTGTTCGAAGAAGTTGTTCGCTTACCTCCGCAAAGAGAAATAGATTTCAAAATTGCTTTGATTCCTAACGCAAGGCCGGTAGTTCACGCTATTCGAAGAATGTCCTTGAAAGAAAAAGAGGAATTAGACAATCAAACACGACAGCTAGTATGGAAGGGTATAATCAGGCATAGTTTCTCTGATTGGGGTGCAGCAGTGGTGTTTGTCCCAAAATCTGACGGTACTCTACGTCTATGCGTGGATTATCGTGATCTGAACAAACAGACAATAAAGAACAAATATCCATTGCCGCGGATTGATGATTTGTTGGATCGATTAAATGGCGCACAAGTATTTTCGCGAATGGACCTAGCTACAGGTTTCCATCAACTTCGAATTGCCGAAGAGTGTGTTCCAATGACAGCATTCAGAGGTCCCGACTTATTCTACGAGTGGTTAGTAATGCCGTTCGGCTTATGTAACGCTCCAGCTTACTTCGTCGATCTGATGAATAGAGTGTTCAGAGGGGTTTTGAATAAATTTGTTCTGGTTTTTATTGACGATATTTTAATCTTCTCTAAATCAAAAGCCGAACATGAAAAGCATCTGGAACAAGTTCTAGAAATTCTGAGGCGGAATGTATTGAAAGCCAAATTTTCCAAATGTATCTTCTGGCAAGATGAAGTGAAATTTCTGGGCCACGTCGTATCAAAAGAAGGAATTGCTGTGGATCCAAGCAAAATCACAGCTATTCAAAATTGGAAACAGCCCAGTACCCCCACTGAATTCCGCAGTTTTCTCGGATTGGCTAGCTATTACCGGAAGTTCGTTAAAGACTTTTCGAAGATATCTGGTCACTTAACGAAGCTTACAAAGAAGCATTCAAAGTTCAAAAGGACTCCAGAAAGCGAGGAGGCTTTTGAAGAGCTAAAGTTAAGACTAACGACTGCTCCAGTGTTAACCATCATTGATGGCAACCAGGATTTAAAGGTATGGACTGATGCTTCTAGAGAAGGCCTTGGGGCAGTGTTAATGCAAAGAGGCCAAGTGATTGCTTATGCTAGCCGTCAACTAAAGCCGCACGAGAAGAACTACGTAACTCATGATCTTGAGTTATTGGCTATTGTGTTCGCTTTGAAAATCTGGAGGCACTATCTTCTGGGTGAGAGATTTGAACTGTTTACAGATCACCAGTCGTTAAAGTATCTGTTCACTCAGAAAGACCTTAATCTGAGGCAGCAACGTTGGCTGGAGTTTCTTGCAGCATATGATTTTGAAATTCTATACACTCCAGGAAAAGCCAATGTCGTGGCCGATGCGTTAAGCCGAAAGAATGAAATGATCGCCAGCTTTATTATCACGACTTCATTGATAGATAAAATATCTTCTCTTCAGGAAAATGATCACTTCATTCAGAAGATCAGAGAGATAATTCAACAAGGCGAACCCTCAAGTTTTCAAGTGGGTAATGATGGAATTTTAAGGCTCAAAGGTCGAATATGTGTCCCTAACATTCTTGAGCTTCGAAAAGAAGTTCTGGATGAATGCCACAAGTCAAAACTCAGTATCCATCCGGGAGTAAGCAAAATGTATAATGATATCAAACGCACTTTCTGGTGGAAGTCGATGAAAAGGGACATTTCCTTATATGTTAGTCGATGCCCTACTTGCCAGCTAGTCAAAAGCGACCAACAGAAATTGGCTGGATTATTACAACCGCTAGAAGTTCAGGGTTGGAAGTGGGAACATATTTCAATGGACTTCATCGATGGTCTGCCCAGGACCAGAAAAGGAAATGACAGTATTTGGGTGATCGTAGATCGCTTCACGAAGACCGCCCATTTCATACCTGTCAGATCAAATAGAACCGCTCAGAGTCTGGCGCAGATTTACTTCAGGGAAATAGTTAGACTACATGGAGTGCCGCTCAGCATAGTCAGTGATAGAGATACAATATTCACTAGCAAATTCTGGGAAGCATTTCAAGTCGAGCTGGGAACAAAGTTAAACTTGAGCACCGCTTATCATCCTCAGACAGACGGTCAGACTGAGAGGGTGAATCGCATTTTAAAAGATCTATTGCGGGCTTGTGTTCTAGATTTCGGTGGATCATGGGAAGACCATCTGCATTTGGCTGAATTCTCTTATAACAACAGCTACCTGGCGAGTCTGACAATGTCGCCATTCGAAGCATTGTACGGTAGACCGTGCCGATCTCCTGCTTGTTGGGTCGAACCCGGAAATAGACTTGTGTTAGGGCCTGATATGATTCGAGAAGCTGCCGACAAAGTCGATTTTATTAAGAAGCGAATACTCGCCGCTCAAAGCCGACAAAAGAGCTATGCCGATAGAAGAATAAGAGATATATCCTTTGCTGTTGGCGACTATATATATTTGAAAGTATCGCCGATGAGAGGAGTAATCCGGTTCGGTAAAACTGGAAAGTTGGCGCCCAAATTCATTGGTCCATTTCCTGTTCTGGAACGATTGGAACTCTTGCTTATAAAGTCAAATTGCCTGACTGGTTGCCTGGAGTTCATGATGTATTTCACATATCTCAAATTCGAAAGCACGTTCATGATCCAGACTTGATCGTGGAAGAAGCAGCTCAACAGGATATTGAAATAACTCCCAAATTAGCTGTGAGAAGAGAGCCGCTAAAGATTATCGGCAAAGAAACCAAAGAGCTGAGGAACAAGAAGGTTCACTTAGTCAAAGTGCAATGGAGTGGAGATCCGCGAGATTGTATTTGGGAAACTGAGGAGAGCATTCAGAAAGCTTATCCTAGATGCCGAGTGGATATCTCTGATTGACTCAGGTGCAAGATACATTTACCATACCTTGCATTACCATTTAATTCTCTATTCTGTTGCTATTTTCTTCCCATGGATGTGCACTATTTATTCTATACTCTGATTGATTTCTAAAGGAATATAGGATTTGATTAGTATATTTTTGGAAGGTTAAAAAACAAATTGGTTGTTGTGTTGTGTGATTGTAGATTTATCAAACCACTTTCGACTTTGTTCCTTTTCGGGGACGAAAAGTTTTAAGTGGGGGAGATTATAACGACCCAAAAAATCTGAACCAATTTAAAAATTTTAAATTGGCTAAAATAATGGATTTTAAATATTTTAAATAATTATTTTAAATAAATGAGATGAAAAGTGAGTTTGAATCGACAATTGCAAACGAATACAATTAATTATAATTATAAACAAGGCCTGAAATGGCGCTGTAGTTTCAAAAATTGAATTCAAACTTTGTCGGACTGTACCGGGTGTAAACCAAAACGGATTTTAGTGAAACCAAAAATATTTAAATCTATTAGTGAATATCTTTCTAACGAATCCGAAGAATCGAATTTTCATAGCGGAAAGCAAAAGTTATGGCCGAATGAATTTTCAGAACGGTCGCTATGAAATTTACATAGCCCGTGAAATTGGCCATTTTGGATACGACCTCGGAATTCGACGAAACCATTTTTGTTGGATCCAGGATGTGAAGTTATTGCTAGGTTTCAAATTTCATAATTTTTGAAGCTAATGTGTGAGCGTGGCGAAAGAAAATGTGTTTTGGTCAATTACAGTTAAATTGGATCGACCAAAAATGGGCCTTTTTGCAAACGGTCTCAGAATTCAACGAAACTAGTTTTGTTGGGACCGTATCATCAAAACATAGCTAGATTTATTATTCGGGAATTTTTAGAGTCAGTATGTGGCCCCGGTAATTTAAAATGTACGCTCGAATTGAATATATACTGATTTATATTTTAATTTAAAAAAAACTGATCAAAACAATAGAATTGGCTTACGAAACATATCCCATTGCGTTTTGAATGGGGGTATTTGGATAGGGGCGACAGTCGTTGGGTTTGAGTTGGAGTTAGTATCGATATAAGGGTATTTTTGAAAATTAAAATTATATATATATTTCTGGCCAATAGAAAAATTTCTAAAAAAAACCCTAATTTATTTCAAAGCCTCCGCCGTCAGCTAGCGATTCACGGTGATAAATCGTTCAAAACAAATACCCTCCCGATCTGGAAATCCATTCAATGAATCCAAGAATTTTCTGAGGGGAATTGAAGAGGGTAGTGTGCTCTTTACATCTAACGGTTGGGATCCTCTCTCGTTGGGTTTTGAGCTCGAATCGCAACTCCAAAGTGTAGCCGCATCGCACCAATTTCAGCCACCGAACCTAGTTCGAGCTCGACGAGGTGGGTATCACCGGAGAGCCCTCTCGAAGGCGGAGGTGGTGGTGTAGTCAGATCGACGGCAAGTGTCTCGGAGTTTGTGCAAAATCTAGACCTAGAAATCGAACTGAGTTTTAAACGTCGGCGGTAGTTATTTGGGGAAGAAGGTGGCTTATTTTTAATTAATTATTTTATTTAATTAATTAAAAATGTCATTAACGAAGAAGCACTAAAATCTTCGTCATACGGTATCAGAATCCAGTGAAACTGAAACCGTTGGAATCCTCATGACGAGTGCTTCGAAACAGAACTGACCAGAACCAAAACTGAGCACTTTGGAATTTCAAGCAAATTTGAGCGCAAACAGAATCAAAACAGAAAATCAGAAATGAAACCGACCACTGTGAGATTTCTAATTTATAAACAATATGGGAAACGACGATGTATAAATTATATAGTCGATGTATGAGTTATATAAGCATTGTACACCTCATGTATAAGCATTGTATAAGTTGTACGTTCGTTGTATAAGTTGTATATGCGTTGTAAAAATTATATATGTGTTGAAATAAAAGTGAATTGCTATATATAAATATAAATATATATATATATATATGCCCCTCGTCCACAAACCATGGACGATATTTATTGATTGTGATTGGTGTGAAAATTGATTGATAGCGAATGATTGTTTGGGATTATTTATGGTTGATATTGATTGATTGAGGTTGAAAAATACCCGTTGTGGTTGAGAAATATTTGGTTGAAACCACATAGGATTAGTTTGTGGAAATGAAATAAATATATACATGTCGCCTGCGTGCGAACTAGATGCATGATCCCCATTGTCAAAAACGGCGAGGTTTTAAGGTAGAGCGAGGAGCCGTACTAGGGATGGTCCCGGTTTTAACTACCCTGCCGTTATGCCGCCGAAATTTTGAATAATATTCATGTGTTTGAATTATTTTCATTTGCTAAAACTATATGTATTCATTGAATAGAAAACCTTCATGTGTTGAATCAATATTCATTCGTTGATTAGAAATTCATGTGTTGAATGATATTCGCGTTTTAAATATAAAAATCACATTTTTATCTATATATAGAAATTATAGAAAACCTTCATGTGTTGAATCGATATTCATTCGTTGATTTGAAATTCATGTGTTGAATGGTATTCATATTTTGAAATAAATTGTTTGATAACAAAAATCACCTTTTATCGACTATATGAACTATGTAAAATAATCTCGTTTTGAAAGAAATTGTTTTATAAGAAAAATCCTATTTTTTATCACCTATATATACACTATATAAAATAATAGTGTTTTGAAATGAATTGTTTTACAATAAAAATCACATTTTTATTATATACATGAATCGTTGAAATGTTAAGTGTTAAAAATAGCCACTCGTTCAAATAAACATATATGAGTTGAAATATTCATTAATTAGCTAATGATACGATTTTTGCCTATACATGCAACGTTAGAATGAATGGTGTTTTTAAACCAAATGGAATCAAAAATGAAGTTGAAGGGAAAATGACAAATGATAAGAACTGTATATATGTACATGCATATTTATTGAACAGGTTATAGCAAAGGGGCTAGAGAAGAGGAATAAAATTTTATGCCCGACAAATAGGTACACATTTACTGTTTTGTTTGGGTGATGATTTTATGAGCCTGTTGGCTACCCGCTTGGCTTTTTCTTTTTCTTTTTGACATAAGACGCCCGTGTGGCTATTTGGGAATTTTCCCAGCCCCTCCCGTACAAAGGAGGTTATGGCGAATTTTTCCGAAATTTAAAGGCGTTAGTGAAATATTTGAAGTGAAAACGATATAGGAATTTTTGAATGAACTATATTTATATAAATATATAAATATAAATAAAATTAAAACGAAACGTGGCCGTGTAGTTCGCATTTTGAAATCGTGATTTCAAACGGTTATACCGGAAGATCCGACCATCGGATTTTACCGAAACCGCAACCGTTGGGTTCGCCTTGGAAAAATCTTTCCAACGGCACCAACTTTGTAAAAATCCAACGGTTGGATTGTCTGGGATGTTTAATTCAAATCTGAAGAAAAACAGCGCCAGAAACGATTACATATATATACATATATATATATAATTATATTAAATCGAATAACGACGATGCAATTCGTATTTTGAAATCGAAACTTCAAACGATTGTACCGGGAGATCCGACCGCCGGAATTTCCCGAAACTGGAACCGTTGGATTCGTTTTGAAAAGACCTTTCTAATGATGTAAATTTTGTGAAGATCCAACGGTTAGATTTTCATATATGTGTAAATCAAATCTGAAGAAAAACAGCGCCACGGCCGCGTTATGGCCCGAAGCGTCGTTTTGAATAAATTGGCTATTTTAAAATAAATAAAAATAGCGATAAATCGTTATAAAATATCATAAACAATATGGAATGGAAATAAAGTAAATTTGCTCGATTTATGTGGTATTTGATGGTTGAATGTGTTTGGTGTGAAAATTACATTAAAGAACAAAATTGGTGTTGTCGAATGATTTAACCATTGAAATAAATTGATTTGAAAGTCTAAATATACGTGAATTATTTGAGAAGGCCGAGTTAATTCTCATTTCAAATAATTGACCGACGGTTGTAATTCGAAGATGAAGACGATGGTCGAAGACCGGAGATCTTCACCTCGTTTGGATGGTAACCGAGGTCCTGATTGGGAGGCATCCCGAAATATGGATAATGAGTGGTGATCGTCCAGACGTACGTGGTGATCGATGGGTTTGCGAGGTATTTAGTGCCTCCGGTTTCGTTCAGGCCCAGAACGGACTTGTAAATGGACTGTGTGTCTGACATTGGATTTTATTCTGTGTTGATTGATCCCTATTAAATATACATCTGTTTGGCGGCGGAGAATTTATTCTTTTGCTTAACGCCCTTCTCTGAAACGCACGAGCTCAGAGGTTGTATATCGATGGACATCAGTCGCATGGCATGAACTGCCTGTGTGGCATGCTAAGATGCAGTGATCAGGGCTTCTGTTGAAAAGAAAAGTCTTGTGGTGATGACCAAAGCACCGCCAGTGTGGCGTAGCTTTGTGTATAACGTGAAATCGCGAGCCTCACACCCCGGTATGAACCAGAAACGGGAGAAGGACCTCAGGGGGGACGTGCGTTTTCTTTCTAGCTAGGGTGGTGTCAGTGACCTACCAGCCTTGAAATTTATATACTTTTCACCTAAAGCGGTTGTTGCTGTTGCGAGGCGCCTCGGTTTGATCGGACGATCCGGGTCCGATGGAGTCATTCGTTGGCTCATTTACACCCCAAAGGGTGGAGAAACGCATTGTTCAGGCATTATAATCCACTTCGTGTGGACCAGCCCTGACGATCCAAGGTACGGTTGCGGCTGTGCCTGAGGGGCGGGCTAGAGCGTCTCGAATTCGGTAAGGACTATCTTTTGCCTTGGTTCAGGACGGAAATCCAAATTGCAAATACGACATCGTGCGGTTTTGATTGTATATATATATGGCGACATGATATATGGTACCCATGCCGTCTATGATTGATAGTTATGATTTGAAATTGTTTTCAAAACATATAAACACTAGCAATAATATCAAATGCCTTTGTTTTATTCGTATCAAGCATATTTTGGCCGTTATAAGGTAAAACTCTATCCTCCGGTTTGCGTTGCATTGTGTGATGGGAACTGAGTCTTATAATGGCTTCATTTTTATAAAATACATTGCGTTGTTTAAAAGAAAGATTTGTTTTTAAAGCACTGGCAATCCAATGGAGTAAACCCGTTCCACGAAAGTGGCGTGGTCCTGTGATTAGCCACATTATATATGTGTTGAGTAGATTTCTCATACCAGTCCCATGACTGACTCGTAGTTTGTTTCACTTTCAAACTCGGGTGCCCCTTTTTCTACACGGGCAGCCTTGTATTCAGGTTTAGCGGGTTCTTTCTGGATAGCTGGAGCTGAAGATGGATTCTATCATTTATCTCTTTTTATGCTGTTCGGCTCCTATTGTACATATTATGTTTGTTTTCCTCTGTAGACATTTATGTATGGCTGAACTGTATTTGTACTAAGTAAGATCCTGTATACTGTGTACTCTGATGATTACTTTTATCCAGTATATTCTATTGTTCATTATCTGGTGTATTTACTCAATTCTGTTCTGCTATTATCTGTTTCTGTGTTATATACCAAAGATAACCCTTGTCCCCATCTGTACGGGATTTCGGGTCGTCTCAGTGATAGAGTGCAAATTTCCCGGTGAATGCCAAATGCAAGCTCTATGGAGGCGTAACTCATTCATCGAATGCTTATCAGATGTTTTTGGTTTGATGGTAGCATGACCTGTTGCGAATGTTAGACTGGATTCAACTTTTACGTAAGTTTCACAAGATCTTGTGTGTATGCAAACCCGTCACTAACATTTAATATTCTAGTTTTTACATCTGTTTGTGTATTTCATATACTTGGTCTGTTTGTGCGCTAGATAACTATTTGAAGTAATATAACCTTCATCACTTACTATTTGGATTTTGGACACATAAAAGCTGGAATCATATAAAATTAAATTCTTCACTGGAGTCAGTCCTTAATCAAGCAGAGAATTTTAGCTTTATCAATAAATTAACAAAATTTGGTCCCTCGGGTTGGTTCTTGGTCATACCTACTACATTCGACTTAAGATACACAGATACTCAGGTTGGTTCAAAACATGCACTTGGGTTATAATGCTACTGCAACAAGAAACACTCTCCATACTGTTTGCTTGATTTGCTGGGCAAAGCAGTGCATGAACATTATAGATCACCAGAAAGAAGTGTTGAATCGAATGAAAATAATAATAATGACAATTGCGAGTTTTGTTAAATAAAATAAAGGCATACACACCTGTAATTTGGAAACATCTTTTAATCCTAGTAGTTTTTCACATCGTCTCCGTTGTTTTGGCACTTTTTTGCATCTGAAAGTGAATCTTTTGGAAGGAGAAAATTGTTTTATTTAAAAGGAGCAGAAAAATCTAACATAAAAGTTGCATGGACATACAATTTCCTTTTATCTTAAAACTGGTTATTGATACCTGAGGTTTAGGTGGGTTTAGTGCTTTTTTTTTATTATGGTTTCTATTTTTTGTTTAAAGGGATGTTTTGTGCTATGTAAATGCATGTGGTGATGCCTTGTTGTTGACACGTGAGTCTTGTTCCTGTCTATGTAAGTGCAGTCGTGAATTGTGTTGCCATTGAAGTTTTTAGCCTTTTCAATGACTAGCGACTGCTTCGACTTGTTGAGCCAAAAGTGGATGTACCTGCGGCTTGCTACTCCGAAACAGCAAGCGCAAGCTTGCTGCTCCGAAACAGCAAGCCATGGCTTGCTGTTCCAACAAGCCATGGATTAATGTTTCCGAACAGCAACCCACGAATACGTCCACTCTTGGCTCATGTTATTTTGCTGTAATTTGTTGATTATGAACATATTAAAAATAAATGTTGAGTTCATATTATTTTGTAGTAGGTATTATAATTTAAATATGTTAATTTTGATTTTTTTTTTTTGATCACTAACCGTTAAATTTCATCCTTGTAGGTAGATGAAGAATATTGTCGATGCTAGGAATGCACTGGATGTTTTCTTGAAGTTTATTTTTGTATCCCTATAGTAAGTTTATTTTGTTGTAGGAAAGACTTTTATTTTGGTAGTGGCTTTGTTTACTATAGTTTAAGTACCGTCTTTGTTTACAAACTTTGTTTATGGATTGAGTTCAATTTCAAAAATGGAAGCAACTACTAGTCATGTTTTTATATAATTATTTTCCATTTGATTTTTTGGTGAAGCAGCTGTACTATGATAATATTATAGTTTAGGGTAATGATATGTGTGCAAATGTAACATCATGATATGGATGCTGTAAATTTAGCTCCAGCAGACGGCAACATAAACAAATTGCTATGCAAATATTAGTGATGGCGTTTCATAAACACTGATAAAACCTTGTTAACTTTTTACAGCGTGTGACAAACACTGTTCGAAAATTAATAACAGCATTTAATATATGTTGTGCATATTTCTACAACACAGATGACATGTTGTGTAAATATTACTAACAGCGTTTCATGATTGCTGATAAAACGAGAGAGAACTTTTTTACAGTGTGTAAAAAACGCTGATAAATATTAGTAACAGTGTTTAAAATTAGCTGTTGAAAGTCTAAGTGTGAAGTTGTACATTTTTTGACAACATGTTTCAAATGCTGTCAATTTTTTAAAATAGCAACTAAAATAAGCTGTGTTTGGCATATTAACAGCTAGTTCAAAACGCTGTAAAACGTGAAATGCAACAACATTTGTTCTACTGTTGTTAAAAAAAAGGGCCTACGACAACATGTCGTTATACAACGTTCATCAAAACACTGTAAAATCGTACAACAACGTTTTTGGGACGCTGTTAAAAGCATTTTTTGGTGTAATGAAACATGCAAAAATTAGAACATGAAAAATGTTTAGAAATAAGTGGTCAGTAGTGAAATAAATTAGAAATAGAAACAATTTTACCTTGTTCAAACCTTGAAGGATTGATATCTACACCAATGATCCTAGATGCGTCAACAATCCTAACTCCTTCAACAGCCTAAATATGTTTATATGAACACAAAAATGCATTAATGGAAGTAATAAATAAGCATTAAAACAAATAGTACTAAATAAAGAAGAGGTACGTACAACAAGACCGATAGCCACTAGTCCAAAAACAGCCACAGTCAACCCTTTTGTTGGTTTTGCAACATTCAAGGCAGCACTAATTCCTAAATTTATTTTCAGATCTTTGTCCAAGACATGGGAGAGGGGGCAGCACCCTCCTGATAATGTGGGAGTTGCGATTCAGGTGACTATTATGATTATGGTACTTTTTATTACAATTATGGTAATGGTACTTGTTATTACAATTTTGGTACTACAACAATAATTTATAAACATAGAAGACCCATCTTCCTTAGTTGGAATGCTACATAATTCTAATTTGTCTTTATTTTGCAGTTCATGTTGTTAACCGATAATCAAAGTTCATGATATACTAATTTTTTTTTCGTGGTTCACATTGAGATGTAACCTTCTCCACATTTAACCATGCATTAAAGACTCAAACTATTATAGTGGAATATTTATAATAACTCTTCTAATAAAAGCATGTGAATTAACTCCAGATAGAAAGAAAAAACTTAGATGAAGCCAATATGAAACTGCTTTGATGGTAGAGAAGGAAAGCATCATCCTATTTAGTTCAGTTCAATTGAAGATCTTTAATCCTACAAAACATAATAAATAATATTTTAGTAAAAAATAACATATTTCAAATATATTGTTTAAATAAATGGGTTTGGTTCGACTGAGGAGTTTTCACAATGATTTAACATTTCAAAATGACAAAAAAAACCACTTAAACAAAGAAGACTGATTTTTTTTAAGTGCATTCTAATAAGGTAGACACCCTAATAATCATCATAAAAAGCAGTCACCTAATGCAAAAAATAGTCTGCAAGAAAATAATAACCCACAAAAAATGAAAGTAGCAAATGATATTAAAAGATTATCAGGAAAAAAAACGATAACATTATCTTTACACAAATTGAAACATTTGAAGAAGATCTACTCCATCAACTTGTTAATATCTGTCGTTCTTTTAACTAAAAATATAAGTAAGAAATAAAACTTACTTGCAATTTCATGCACCAGTAAAGGCTAATGAATGAACAAATTATGTGATAGCTTAAAAACTTTATTGGTAATATTCTGACTACTCTTGGGTCACTCTCATGTGGGAATAAACATGGAGAAGAGAAAGAATTGTTTGGGAGAAAACAAAATTATAGTAGAGAATAAAAATTTCAGTGTGAATGGGTTATATGTGTATAATTTGAAAAGTGATAGCAAAACAATATTTCAAATGAGAGTCATATGTAACAAAATGATCCAGTGTATTATAGTACAGATGAATATACAATAGTGTAAGACATGATAAGATAAATAATGTATTACTTATTAGCATCAATAAGACGACATTATATAGCATTAGTCCGTTAAGTCTAAAATAATAGTTGAAACATACGGGAAATTCCGAGGTAAACATTAAAAAGGTGGATTGAAAAATATATTAATAAAAACAGTGATGGTAAGAGAATTGTAATTGATTACCTATTTTAACTCATTTACCCATAATCACTAAACATGATGATAGCTAATCCATGTAAGTGTTTACGACTTCAAGGACATGTCATTAGCTTCTTGAGGTCCAAAGTCTCAGTGAAAATAATTCTTTAACTTTATATAACTAAAACATAGCATTAATAGCTACTCTATTTAAAAATTACCCATTGTTTTATCTCGAAATTTGTATATTTCAACAGTATATAAATTTTGTACCAGTTTGCACGTTAATCAACATGCAAATTGATGTTTGTAGTCATACATTGTTATATTATATATAGGCTAGTTCCTTATGTTTTCCCTCGCTTTTGCATGCCATGTTTGGGTAAGCAGGGGCAGACGCAGTGTTAGCTGAGCTATGGTAGAGGCCCTAGCTGAGAAAAAAAATTTGTAGCAAAATTACCATCCGATTAACATTCTACCCCAACTGGGGCATGAAGCATACCTTAGCTGCTTCTCTACATGAAGCCATATTTTCTTGTTTTGTGATAAGTTAGTAGATGTTGATATATATCTATGAAACTTTAAATAGTTCTTACAATATGGGACAAAATTTGGCCCTAGCTCAGGCAAAGAGCTAGGTCCGCCACTGTGGGTATGACCTATTTGTTGGGACACATGACTATTTCAAAGCCAGAGTTACCATATTTAACCTAAAGAGATAGAAGTGTAACAAAAGCAACAAAATTCAATTGTTTATGTGGTAGATGCAGTTGGAATTTAATATTCCAAAAAATGTCTATTAATAACTCAGATAACAATGGAAAAGTACTCAACAAATTAAAGCATCCAAATAGCTAAAAAAATGATACAGTCATAAATTAATTCATGATTATTAGTAAGTATGAACAAACGGTAATTATGCTCAACAATACAAAAGATTTGGCATTGATTATTACGGAGCATATTTTAAATAAAAATGAATAAAAAAACAAATCTTTTATAAAATAATTATATACATAAAAAACAATTATCTATTTTACAAACAGAAGGTGTAACGCCCCACCTCTATACTCGCGTTAGCCAAGGCCATTGCAAGCAATATAGTCAACTAACACTACAACAAAAACACCATATTACAACTTTAATTTCACAACGGTGGTAAAAGCACTGTTGTAATAAATGTTTTTACAACTTTTTTTTGCAGAAAAGTTGTAATAAACTTATTTTTGACAACTGTGTTATTTTCACAGTTATAATAAATGCCTATCACAACTTTTATTTTTTAACTGTTGTAATATATGACTATATTTTGATATAATTAACAACTAATAACTAATATTTATTACATTTATATTGATTATTTATAATTAATAACTAATAATTACTGTTAATAATCAATTAGGAAGTGATAATTAATAATCAATCTGTAATATTTAATAGTTAGCAATTAAGAAGAATAATTAAAAAATATAGTCAATATTACATAATTACTATTAAATAGTTAATAATTAAAATATAATAATTAATATATAGTTATTTTCAATATTAATAATTAGTATAATTAGTTATTATTTTTGACAATTAATAAATATTAAGAAGTAATCATTAAGATTAATAATTAAGAAGTAATAATCAAGTGGTAATATTGAATATTTAGACATTAATTTTTCGTAATTAATAATTAATAATAAAATGTTTTTTTGAAAACTATGCAAACTTATTTTTAACTGTTCTTTTCTCTACTTGTTATAATAGTGACCTATTAGATATTAACAATAACTAATATTTAATTACTAATAATATTAATATTTAAGAATAATTAATAAATAGTAATTATGCTTTGCCAAAAAATAATAATTAATGTTAAGGTAATAAGGTGTATGAAGCCGATTGCATTTTAATTGCTTGCAGTAAAATCGCTGAAAACAAAATTTTGGTTCCGAGCTTACGTTCTTTCAAAATCGAAATTTAGGTGGGAACGTAAAAATTTAGGCGGGCTGCCCTGTACCCTAAACAAAAATATCTGGACAAATCAAACAAAATTAATATCCCCTTTTCAGTTTTTACAACCGCCTTTGCTGAAATGTTTCCTCCAAAAATCAGATACAGTAAAAATCTCGACTTCTCGCCAAAGCTGATGGATCTGAAGCATGACAATTTCAGAAGTGGTTTCGGTGAAGACGGTATA
This sequence comes from Allium sativum, assembly GCA_030737875.1. NCBI lineage: Eukaryota > Viridiplantae > Streptophyta > Magnoliopsida > Asparagales > Amaryllidaceae > Allium > Allium sativum. The sequence continues at coordinate 1,029,613,684 of CM060924.1, read as the reverse complement.
ACGCGTTGACGGATCCAGGAAGACAGTAACAAAATAAATCAATTTTGGCCCTAAATAATAATTGATTTGAGTTTGAATAAGAAGACTGTATAATGTGCGAATGGATCCAGAACCAATGAAACTCGCTCAAGAGAAGATGAGCCGAATCTCTCCTTATGAACTCGCCAGACTCCAGCAACAGGTTTGTTTTATTTTATACTAAACACTGTTTCCAGTTATTTTGATTTATAAAATCGTGTTTCAGAAGAGAGGGAGATAGATGCGACATCGATTAGAGAAGAGAATATGACATGGTTTTCATTTGTCGATCGATGTTTTTTGCGTTTTAGTATCAGAAGGTAAACCAATTTCACCAAAACGATGGGAAATATTGAAGAACTGTTAACAGGAAAATCAGAGAAGAACTAGATATGTTTGCTAAAGGAACAATTTTGAATGTTGCCAAACGTGTTATTTATTTGAGACCTTTTGGAGAAGTAAGCCTGAACACATTCTCATGTTCACAATGTCATGCATTCAATTTGCATCTTATAGTATTTTATAAATTTAGTGAAGTCATCGTTTCATATCATAACCTGAATTTAGTGAAGTCCTGAATTTTTTACCACATGTTTCTCTTCTATTTGGAGGTTTGGATATTTTCGAATGAAATGACTATTTTTTTGTAGACAACCAACTTGGCTGCAATTCATACACAAGTGATCATAGTTTGAGGTCTCTGGATATAATCTATAGTAAATTTATTGTTTCTTCCTGTTGTAAATTGAAATATTCATTGGATCTAATGTTTATGTTGCCATCTATTTTGTTAGTGTTATCAGTGGCACTGTTTGTCACGACATTAGAAGATCCTCCATTGCAGAACATGTTATTGGGCCTTGAAGATGTAGATGCATGGTCCGATAAATAACAAGGTGGGGTTGTTGCAATGTAGAATAACTAAAACCATTCGAAAGAGGAACTGAGGCAACCCCAGGTGAACACACTTTCTGCATAAGCTCAACTTGCCTCTTAAGAAGTTCATTGAATACAAGTATTTGATTCTTAAGCAAAAGTCTAACATGATAAGCCTTGAAATTTTTTTGATTCTCTTCTTCCAGCTTTTGCCAAACTAGTTCAGTAAAACGAGGTTCTATTTTTGCTTGATATATAAGAGTATCAACCACTTCCTTCTGGTTCATATACAGTTGAAGACAACACTCTATGAGATTTTGTACAAGTTGTATGTCTTGCCGTGACACCTTTCTCATTTCTCCACCTGACATCTTCTGTTCACTAGATTTGAGGTCGGTAAAAAATTGATATATTTTCAAATCTTCCACCGCCAATCACAATATCAGTATATGATCTATACGCATAAACTAACCAGCAGGATTCTTTTTGGATAATGATGATGGATGATAGTGGAAAATTGACTAGGAGACGAGATTCTTGTCCAAAACAGCGGTGTTTGTATTGATTTAGAAGTGCTTGTATATGTATAAATAAACAAACGGTTGATGCAAATATGGTTTTCATTTGCCTATCAAGTTTTGGACAATACAATACCACTGATTCACATATCTAGAAAAGGATCCATGCTTCATCCTTTTGGATAAATTATTAAATCAGCTTTAGTGAGACATTATTGGATAGCGTTTCTTTGTTTAAACTGATTAACTATAATTGGACATTTGATGTTTGCAGATCATCGAGTGGCGTACAGTAATGAGTCCAGCTGCAATGTGGCGTAAAAATTTCGTTGCGTTCGACTAGTGTACTCCCGTAGGATATGCAATTTTTGGTGGATAACTTGTGTTTGTACTAAGTTGCTTTGTAACGGTCAAGTATGTAATAATGTACGAAATGTTGTGTAAAACTTATTGTTTGTAATACTGAATATTTGAGTATTTTAATAAATTAGTTTGCAAATAACTGTAATATCTGATAAGCTTATGGAGTATTGTTATATTTAGAGTATTGTTCTTTTCAGTTGCAAAAGATTTTTGTTTTTTAAAAATCCAAATGTCTATCACAATGGTGTATAACATTTGTAGTAGATTTTATTACAACGGTGCATAACTGTTGTAATAACGTTTATTACAACGGTGGAAAAAAGTTGTAAAATATACATATTACAACGGTGTTGCAACAGTGCAAAAAAGTTGTAAAAGATTTTAGTCTATTACAACTTCTTAATACACGACGGTTTGCCTACCGTTGTAAAATGTATATTACAACGGTGTTCCACAGTTGTAATAGGGTCATTTTGTTGTAGTGTTATAACCCGAAGAATAAGGCTGTTGAGGAGCGACCATTTGTATATTAGCATTGAACGAGTGTTAAATATGTCGGGTAATATGGTCTAACTTTTTGAATCTCATGAGGACATCCGACACATGTAAATCAAGTTCAAATATACTACACAGTGGCTATATATAATTCGAAAGCAATATAAAATACATACCAATAAATCAGAGTCATACACAGGTATTCAAATCACAAGGCGGAAATAGATATGAATAACAACATATGAGTATAAATACAAAGATAGTGGCCATAGTCGATCCACTATACAATAAAAGAATATGTATACATGAAATCCAAGGTACATGTATAATCAAGAACTACAACTCAAATGTAGATAACAAAAAGCCAAAAGGTGGTCTCTGCTAGAAGTCCAACATAAGCACCTGAAATACTCGGTCTGACCTGAGTATTATTTATAAGAATAAATAATAAACGGATCAGTCTAGCTGTACTCATCATAATAAACTGAGATAGAAGTAGAGATATAAACAGATAATGACATAGGAGCAATAACAACAAATGACCACAATAAGTGTGAAGCCTTGGAAATATCCATAAAATATGTCAAAGAAAATCTCAAAGCTATCTAACAGAATATCACACTCTAAAGATATAACTATTTACGAGAAATGATGTCACCCATCAAGTCAACGCAATCTAGCTAACATGATATCAAAAGAAGACTACTCGCGAGAAATGATGTCGCCCATCAAGTACACATGAAATAGAATATATTATATCGCATATCTCGCCGATACGAAATGATCCGAAGAACATCGATATAATCAAATGATATGAAGTTCTTCAAGATGATCCGAAGATCCACTGGAACCGCAGTCCTAAGATATGATGATCCGAAGATCATCGGAGTGACCCGAAGATCCGATTGATCCGAACATCCACCAAAACCGAAGTTCCTAAGATATGATGATCCGAAGATCATCGGAGTGACCCGAAGGTAAGATTGATCCGAAGATCCACCGGAACCAAAGTTCTTATATGATCAAAATTGATCAAGCATAGTGTAACTACCCCAAGCTAAAAAACATAGGAGTTGAGCTACATGTCCCATAATCACTTGCTCTACTCGAATGTTTACAAATAAGTTGTGAATTTCATTAGAGATATGTAACAATCATTGCCATGGTGTTCAATCGAATGAGTCCAAGAATTAACCGTCAAAGCAAACAAAAGGAGTCATAGTCCTTTTTTTTACTAAGGCGTTTAGTTAGATTTCTCATACGAATGAGAAAAAGGTTTATCAAATATATACTAGTAGATTTGTAAATCAATTTATAAAATAACTTCATATAATGAAGTCGGATTAGAAACCAGTTTGAAAAATAACTTCGTATAATGAAGTGGAGTTAAAAACCGTTTAGTAAAAGATTTGATATCTACTAATAATTAAAAACCCTTTTTATATCATTTTGAAGTGGCAAATCTCACATGATATCAATCGAATTAACGATCAAATGAAGAATTCACATTTTAATAACGTAGACGAAACCCCACGACTATCGATTATAATATTCCTTCACCACGAATGAATCGAAAGTTTATGAAATCGGGATGCAGAAATCTGCAAACCTGAGAAACTGCAAAGTCACAACGAAGTCGCATTGGGCCAAAACTCAGCCAGGAAAGAGCCTGAATGGGCCTAAACTATTGACCGCGGTCTCCACTGGTCAATAGCAGAAAAACAGATTCAGACGTCTGAATCATTTAGGTCAGATGTATGAACTGGGATTTCAGAAACCAGCAAGGATTTAGTTCAATTTGTTCCCCTTTTAGACGTCTGAATTTTTCTGGCTAGACGTCTGAATTACAATTCAGACGTTTGAGCTAAAATTTTCGGACTTTTGAGTTTTCTTACTTGATTCCATAATTATTTGAAGCAGGTCAGACGTCTGACCTATAATATTCAGACATCTGAAACCTGTTCCAGATCACAATTTGCCTTGAAAACATGTTCAAAACGATATCGACGAGTGCCCGAAGGCCTACGATGTTATATACATGTACATGAGGGTTCAAAGACTTGCCAAAACAACTTATAATACTCGAATATGCATGCACAAACACTCGTACAAGTGATTAGCAATGGTTTTGATTATAAATTCCAAAACAGAAAAATTTTCTAACCAAAGCAATCAAATACAATTCAAGCGACTTGTGAAGGCTTAGAACTATGCCGAGGCGGCAACAGAGCTTCACAATACCGCCTAAACAACTCACAACATATAAATTGATCATGTGAGCACTCCAAATCATAATTTTCTAGCTCGATGAAATATTAATACATGAATCGACTAAGTTACACTAGCCTACTCAATTCACCAGCATATGCAAACTCAAATGGATTCTGAATTACACTTTTACAAGCTAATAGCTTGTGGCATAGATGTGAGTTCATGAAGAACTCACCTTTGTTTGTTTAGATACAAGGAATCAATCGAAAAGCAAGCTAAAGCAACCTCTCTTCAATAAGAACTCAAGAATCTTCAACCTAAACACATATACATGAATTTCCCTAGAGTTAGGTTTAGGAAAATTTCATCAATTGAAGAGAGAATAGGTTGGAGAAGATGGAGAGGAAGATGGAGAAGCTCACCTTGGTCTCTACACTTGATTTTCTCAAGAATTGGAGCTCCAAGACCAAGCTAGGACTTAGGGAATTTTAATTTCCCATTCCCTTCCCCATTTCCACTTTCTTTTAAGTGTTTGGAGTAAACGAGAGAGAACGGCCTGATTTGTTTATAAGTAAAGGGGCTAGCTTGGCTAACCCAATCCCCAACCAAGGTATCGAATTTTCGAATCTCAGAATATATCGATGTTTATAGTAAAAAAGGTTGCAAATGATGATCCGGACTCAATGGAAATGGTTTCGAGTCCGAATTCAATCGTATGCAAAATGTTACTTTTTGGATACACATTCGATTAACGATTAACAACGTTATATTTAAGTAAAATATTTAAATGTATTATCGTTAAATATGCAGGTTGTTACAAAAGGTATTTAGGTTAGTATTTACATCTAGTAATCATCTTAAACTACGTGCACAGTTATCAATCAAATTTATATTTCGCATACAGAGTCACTAACTTTTCTCGTTATATTGCTTGAAAAAGGGTTGTTGTCTACAAAGTACTGTGATGTCCATAATATACAGAACCAAAGGGAAACTTTTTTGAAAACAGAAAATACATGTGATATATTTGTCTATACTATTCGAACTAGCTCAAGTGACATGAAAACAAAAACAATGTTTTGTTGTTGAAGTCTTTTTCATCTGAAATGAAAACATTTGTGTTTCCTACAATGGGAGCGTATAATTAGATGCCTCAATCAAGTTTAGGAAATTAGAAAGGAATGACAACGTATATGTATGCAACTTATCTTCTAAAAAAATATCATATGAACAAAAAAAGTAGCAATCGAAAGTCATTCCTTGGATTCATAATAATTTCATTATATAATCCATGCGGGAAACAAAACTTGTCCTTGTTTTGCAATTCGAGATTGATGGTTTTCCTAAAATTGTTTTCTACTATTTAAACTTACATGTCTATCAATAATTTAACTTCGAAAATAATCATGATTGCCATTAATCTAAGGCTTAAACCTGATTTACCACCATATTGGTCCTATATAGAAGGAGTTTCAAAAGTTATTTCCTAAAGAATTTATTTGTTATGGGAAGAAATTGCTGCTTTATTTTTTTTTCCACTGGAGTATATTTCAGTGGTGACTTACCTTCTTTTGCAAGTGTTCTTCTCAAATGCATATTTCTGTTCCATCAACCGCAAGTTATCACTTAGTTTACTAGTTTCTACATTTTGTCGCTAAAGTTTTGCTTCCTGATTTATTAACAAAAGATGAATTAGAAAAGGCAAGCAAAGAAATATTATTATCAGACATACCCCTTTCCCAATATACATACCAACTATTTGACTTTAAAGCTCTCGGTTGGATTAGACTATTTCTTTGTAGGACCAAACTCAATGCCTGTTTCTCTCCAGTTAGCTGGGCTTGGACTAATTTGTGTGAACATAAGAGTTTTGCGGTCCCTTCCTATGATTTTTTGACAATGGACAATTTGAACAAGTATCAAAAGTAAAAAACACAAGTGTACATACAAAATGACTCACTTAAAGAGCTTTGAAGCAAGTGACTTAGTTTCGAGTTTCTATATGGTATATGAGAATTCTTGGAGGCAAGCGCAACAATAACATCACCAAGAGCAGAGAGAGAGAGAGACTCGTTAATATGCACCACTTAGTTTTGTCTATCTTTGATTTCAGTCCAAACTCTCTTACTTCCGGCTAAATCAACCAACCACGTGTGACTCTTGTTTCTTTCTCCATCAACCTAATTTTCTACTTTGGCTGTTGCCTGAAAAAGGCTATAATTCAAAAGGGATAAAAATGGAGATAAATACTATGTATTGTTCAATCAAGAACTTGAACAAAATTTAGTAAAATTATACTAGTGATATCGACTACTAAGTTCATTTGCATTAATGGAATCCATTGATTGGTTCTTTCCACCAGTTCGAAGAATTTCCCACACCTTATCTATGCTGCATACTTTAGTATCTAAAAGACTAGGCACATCCTGAGATCCATCTATTTGCTTTACTCCAACCTTCAAGAAACAACAATGCATACATATGTCCAAAAGAAGATAAGAAATAAATGAAACTGAAAACAATGAAGTTTTTTCCTTTACATCTTCGAACCCTGATTTGATGGGTTCTTCGAGAGGAGTTCCCTTATCTTCTCATTATAAACCTCTAGCATGCTAACGGAAAAACTACATTTATATAAATGACTACTTATGGTAGTAGCCCTGAACAATTCTTCTAATGCACGATAGTTAACCCCTCGGTTTTCGGGAGTTCCTTTCAGCGTGAAGGTCTTACCAGATCCACTTTTGCCATAAGCAAATATGCACATTGTTGGCTAGCTTTTTGACCAAGCCACCAAAGGTTCAATCACAAGAAGAAAGTATGAAACTGCGTCCCTTAAGTCCATAAAGGATCGGATCGCAATAGAGGATCGCCACTCACGGATCGCCCCTCACAGATCGCCTCTCATCGAATCGCCCCCATCGGATCGCCCCTGTTACCTCAGCGATTCAACTACTTCTACATGGCTCGATCCGTACATATGCTACTACCCAGCACAGACCGATCCGATCCCCTGATGCACAGCGAAGCCTCTGACCTGTTCAAGCACGAGCTAGTCTTTGGCGATCCGAGATGCACGGATCCAGCGACACGTGTCCCCAACTGTCACTTTGACTGATTCTCCCCCTTTGCTCAATCCGATATTCAAGGGGATCACGACACCTGTCTGCAATGGCTAATTTGACTAATTCTTCATCAGGATGCGATACGGTCCGATATTCTCGGGATTTGTGCCACGTGTGACTGCGATCCGCCTGAAAAAATCAGCTATAAATAGCCCAAAGCTTGGCATTTTTCAGGATCCTTTTGGCAATATTGAGCACTATTTCCACCATTATTGTGATATCACTATTTCTTGTCAGTTTTATTACGAGATTACTAAGAGAAATCACAATTGTAAGAGTGAGTTTGAGAGAGATCATTGATTGTACTAGCATTCAAAGTATAATCGATAACATATAAAGTGGACATAGGCTCGTTAACGCCGAACCACTATAAATTCTGTGTGTTTTCTGCTTTTTCTTCATTCCCCAGTTATAATTCTTTAAGATTCAGAACAATTTGGGTGTTAGGTCCAAATTTTGATCTAACATTTTGGTGCTTTCATTGAGAGAACAGTCCCAAAACTTCACTATTCAGTTCTTTGAAGATTCCAGCGACATCTGATATCATGGCTGGAAAGAGATCTAAGGAAGTACGAGCTTCACGAACAAATGAAATCGCGAACGAAGCAGTTGAAGAAAGTGTGCACGAGCTAGGCAATGAGGGAACTTTGGATCGCGGAGCGCTGGGGGCGGACCGATCCGATGAAGGTGCCATGCTCCGAGTCGACGAAGACGAGACGATCCGGACTACTGAAGGGGTTGTTACTCGATCCCGTGATAACGCCTCGAATCCTCCGCGAACCGTGACCACGAACTGATCCCGGGGGGCGCTGCGAGCCACCATCCTCGATCCACAGCGATCCGAATTGATGATCAGACTACAACTAGACCTGGAAAGGAGCCTATGGCTCGCTCCAACCGTCCTGGCCCCTCTGCTCAACCTGGCTCAAGCTCTTTGCGTATAAGAGAAAATGATGATGATCAATATGACCATTCTGCTCCCGTTACTGAGGGGACCTCTCTCGCTTTTCCGAAATTTGGGAAAGGCTGTTTGATGAGTTGGCTGCTCAAAGGCAGGAAAGCTCCGTTCTGCGATAGAATTTGACCGCTATGGATAGAATGCTTAATGATCTCGCAAGGCAAAGGACGCCACCAGTTCGTCCGCTCACCCCAGGATACTCTTCTTTGTCAGAGGAATCACCAGACCTCCGCGGCGACCATATAAGAGACCCGAAAACATAGAGCAGCTTCGATTTGGAACCCTGCCGTCACGGGAAGAAGAGGCACTGGGTGCAGGGCCCTCAAACTGTAATGTGAAAGATCACGCCGCAACTCCCAGAGCTCGGGGTGTGGACAACACTGTACAGAACAGATTGCCTAAGCCCCGTCGCCGTGCAAATGCTCATGGTAACAGGGGGCAACGAAGCCCAATCCGATCCCCAGATTTCGTGACTGCTCCCAGAAGAGAGATTAGAGAACCCCCCCGAGCAAGAAGCGCTGACCCCGAACCTCCGCTGACCAGTGCAAATGTTGCAGCTATGATCCGTCAAATTCTGGCAGATAGTCGTGGACAACGGAATGAAGATTGGGGAATTGACCGCAGTCATACCCCTTTCACTAATGATATTTTAGATGCGACTTTCCCGAGGCGCTTCAACATGCCGCAGATGAACCGTTACGCAGGTAGATCTGATCCCGTCCAGCATCTGATGAGATATTCTTGGTCAATGACCGCTACCGCAGCCTCTGATGCTATCAAGTGCAAAGCATTTCCCATATTCTTGGAGGATGTAGCATTGTTATGGTTTACTCGCTTACCAGCAAGATCAATTTCCAGCTTCAGGCAGTTGAGTGAAAGCTTCGTGGAACAGTTCCGCATCTATGCACAGAAGACGAAGAGTGTGATCGACTTGTTCCTTATCAAGCAACGACCAGGCTAGATTTTGAGGGTGTATCTAGACCGTTTCAACCTGGCCGCCACTGAAGTTAAAGATCCTCATGAGCCAACTGTTGTGGCAACCTTAATTGATGGGGTAGATAAAGACACTGAATTTGGGAGATACCTGGCCGGCAAGCCACCCCATACTAGAGAGCTATTCTACGAAAAAGCTAACGTACACTTACGCCAGAAGGAAGTATATGCTAACCGAAAGGCAAAAACGGCCGATAAAGAGGAAAACCTGAGCAGTGTCGCCATCAAGCAGACAGTAGACAGCTCGGGAAAGGTCGAGGTTAATGTCGAAAATCAGAATCAGGGTGGCCGTCAGTCAGGAAACAATGATAATAACAGTAATGGCAACAACCGGAAGAGGAATCGAGGGAACGACTCCTAGAGAAGGACTCGTCCCAGGTCTTTTGAGAGTTATACGCCAATAAACGATACTTTGGAGAATATCTTCATGGATAGGTACAACGTCCTCCAAAATAAAAGGCCTCCTCCTCCCAGAGAGTCGACGGAGAAAGAACGTGAAACGGGGAAGTTTTGTCTCTTTCATCAGATTCATGGCCATTTGACAAAATGAATGTCGTCACCTAAGAGATGTAGTCGAGAGGCTTCTTCGAGAAGGAAAATTAGATGAATACAGAGTAACGCCCAGAGACAGGGGGCAAGCCGTACAGGCCCCAAATCAGAACCTGAATCAACCTGCTGTCAGGCCAACTGCCCAGCAAAAGGGAAAAGACCTCGTTATCAATACCGTAATCGGAGGGCTTTATCTCGCCGGACACAGTTCCAAGGCATTGGATCAGTATGTCAATGCAGCCAAGGAACACCTCGAGGTAGGGGAGTGTAGCAACACCGAGGACAATATCACGTAAAGCAACAAAAGATGATGTCCGACGATGTCGTTTTCTGCGAACGAGAAAGCATTGGAGTCCGTGCTCTGACTGAAGATCCATTTGTAATCACATTACCTATTGGAACAGCCACTGTTCATAAGGTTTTGGTGGATAACGGGAGTTCCATCAATATTCTTTTCAAAAGGACATTCGACCAGATGAACCTCGAGATAAAAGACTTGAAGCCCTGTCAGGGATGGATCCGTGGATTTAACGGAGCATCCACCGCTCCAATGGGTTATGTAGAGTTACCAGTTACGCTTGGGGAAGGAGAACGCCAGAGAGTGAGAATCCTTCCCTTCGTGGTTTTGGATATTGAATCACCCTACAACGCCTTCTTGGGTCGACCGGCCCTCGCAAAGTTTAGAGCCTGTATAGCCCCCTGGTGCTTATTATTGAAATTTCCCACAGAAGATGGCGTTGGTATTGTCAAAGGAGATCAGGTTGCCGCACGAGCATGTTATGTTGCAGAGCTAAAGCTACTCCGCAATGGAGGGGACATAGAAACCAAGGGCGCTTCTCCCCCTACAAGGGCGGAGACCTTATAGCAACTAAAGAGGATAACCATAGGAGAATCGCCCAGAGAGTTGCCCGAGGATATAGATCCCAGAGAGGACCAAGAACCTGGGGATAGAATGGCGACTCCCAACGAGACAACTGTGGATGTACCGATCGATGATAGTGACCCAGAGAAGGTCCTTAAGATTGGATCCCAATTAAATCCGAATCTCGCTAAAGAACTAACGAATTTCTTAAAAAATAACTTGGATGTGTTTGCTTGGACCCACACATATATGTGCGGGATATCTCCATCAATCATGAGCCATTCATTAAGCACTAACCCTAAACATCCTCCGGTAAAACAAAAAAGGCGAATGCTGGGCCCAGAGAGGTCCGCTGCCTTGAAAGAAGAAGTTGGAAAGCTAAAAAGTAATGGATTTATCAGAGACTCGATCTACCCAGACTGGATTTCAAATCCAGTCCTGGTAAAGAAGGCCAATGGGAGGTGGCAAACGTGTATCGATTTCTCGGATTTGAACAAAGCCTGCCCAAAAGACTGTTTTCTGTTACCCCGGATCGACCAGTTGGTGGACTCGACGGCGGGCCATGAACTTCTCTCATTTATGGATGCTTATTCAGGATATAACCAGATTCCAATATACGTTCCAGATCAAGAACACACTAGTTTTATTACGGATCTGGGATTATATTGCTATGTAGTAATGCCCTTTGGCTTGAAGAACGCAGACGCTACATATCAACGGTTAGTGAACATAATGTTCTATAACCAGATTGGGAAAACAATGGAAGTATACGTCGACGACATGTTGGTTAAGTCCAAGCAATCCTTCAATCACACTACGGACTTGGCAGAGATGTTTGTCATTCTTCGAAAGTACGGGATGAAACTCAACCCAACAAAATGTTCATTCGGTGTCGCCTCCAGAAAATTCTTGGGGTTCATCGTCAGTTCTCGTGGGATTGAGATTAATCCAGACCAGATCGCGGCAATCAGAGACATTCAGGAAGCTAGGCAAATTAAGGATGTGCAAAGATTTGCAGGGAAAGTTGCCGCACTAAGCAGATTTATGTCCAGGGCTACGGACAAATGCATCCCATTCTTCGAATTGATAAAGCGAGGAAAACGCCACTTCAAATGGACGCCCGACTGCATAGAAACATTCTAGAACTTGTTGAGACACCTGGAGAAACCTCCGATATTATCTAAGCTAATGGATCACGAGGACTTATTCGTGTATTTGGCAGTGTCATCCCACGCGATCAGCTCAGCGTTGGTAAGAGAAGAAGATAAGGTCCAAAGACCTGTGTATTACGTGAGCAAAAAATTGACGGCAGTAGAGCGTAATTATCCAAGGATAGAAAAGTTGGCGTATAGTTTACTGATCGCCTCTAGAAAGCTTCGACATTATTTTCAGGCGCATTCCATTACCGTATACACCGATCATCCACTCAAGCAAGTTCTATAGAGACCAGAAGCATCTGGAAGGCTACTCAAGTGGAACATTGAGTTAAGTCAATTTGATCTGAAATTTCAGCCCCGACGGTCAATTCGGGGGCAAGTGATAGCCGACTTCATAACAGAGTTTACCGTCCCGGAGGAGGATATAGCAAACGAAGAAGTTGACCCCTCAAAATTACTTCTCGACCCCAGTGCCTGGAGATTGTATACTGATGGCGCTAGGAATGACGAGAGATCCGGCGCTGGAATAGTGCTTGAAACTCCAGAGAAACGATTGATATCCTATGCTATCCGGATGGAGTTTCACGCCACTAACAACGACTCCGAATATGAAGCCCTGATAGCGGGACTAGGGATCGCAAAGGAGTTAGAAGTCACAAAGCTGGACATCTTTTGCGATTCCAAGTTAGTTGTGAACCAGGTTACTGGAAAATTCCAAGCCAAAAGTGCAAGATTGATTTTATACTTGAAGAAAGTGAAGGAGTTGCTGAACGACTTTGATCACTACAGCATATCACACATTCTACGGTCAGAGAATCAGCAGGCGGATAAGTTGGCAAAGATGGCTAGTTCCGACGATCCTGAAGAGATCGGGCAAGCCCCCGTTGAAGTACTTCGGTCTCCTAGTATAGATCAAATGGAAATTGATCCAGTACTAGAGACGGAACCAGAAAGGGAGTCGTGGATGACCCCTCTAAAGAATTTCTTGATGAATGGAGCGCTTCCGACCAAGAAAAGCGAGAGGCGTAAAGTAATTCGTAAAGCTGCCCGATACGTTCTGCAAGGCGGAGTTCTTTACAGACAAGGATTTTCGATGCCCCTTCTTCGGTGTATAGCTCATGATGACATCAAGCGTGTGCTGCAGGAGGTACACGAAGGTGAATGCGGCGATCACACTAGAGGGCAAACATTGGCGAAAAAGGTGTTGCAGCATGGTTATTTCTGGCCTACCATAAACAAGGACGCGGCGAAGTACGCACGACGGTGTGATGCGTGCCAGAGATTTTCAAAGATACCTAGAGCACCTCCTAATCAGTTAAAAACAATGACGAGCCCATGGCCTTTTGCTATGTGGGGAATTGATATCATCGGAAGTCTCCCCATAGCTAGGGGAGGAGCGAAGTTCGCTATTGTAGCCGTAGATTATTTCACTAAGTGGGTCGAGGCTGAACAACTGACTACAATCACAACCAAACGAGTGATCAATTTTGTCTTTAGAAACATCATCTGCCGATTTGGGATTCCAAAAATTGTTATAACTGATAACGGAACTCAGTTCGATAGCACTGAATTCAGAAACTTCTGCCAGAAATACCACATTGAGAAACGGTACACCTCTATGGCGCACCCGCAATCGAACGAACAAGTTGAAGCGGCGAATAAAGTGATTAAGTCCATTCTGAAAAGAAGGCTAAAACGGGCCAGAGCCATGTGGGCTGATGAATTACCCTTAGCACTATGGGCCTACTGGACAACGTATAAATCGGCAATAGGGCATACCCCCTTCTCCCTTGCTTTTGGAGCAGAAGCAGTCATACTGGTTGAGATAAAAGTACCTTCTCACCGAGTGACTTATTATGATCCGATGACTAATAATGAATTACTCCTTGAATCCCTGGATATGATCGAAGAAAAGGGGGATGAAGCAGACCTGCGTGCCTTGAGATGCAAACAACGTCGCTCGATACTACAACAAAAAGGTTCGAGCCCGAACCTTGGAACCCGGAGACTTGGTTCTGAAGCGTGTCTTTCCACCCCCAACTCATATGGGTGCGAAGTGGGAAGGACCGTACTCTATTCTGAGCAAGCTTGATAATGGAACTTTCAAGCTAGCAACCGTAGATGGAAAGGAAATCCCCAGAGTGTGGAATGCCCAACATTTACGGCCGTACCTAACGTAAAAATTTCAAATCTGTTCTTTTGCTTTGTTGAGAACCATGTACAAGGCACGACTTGCCTAGAATAGTCTGATCTCTTAAAGCAAAAAATTATAAAGTGGACGTAGGTCATGATTCGACCGAACCACTAAAAAAATATTGTGTGTCATTTACCTTTATTGCACTATTATTTATCTGCCTTTCTATTTTTATGGAAATTGTTGCGAATCATGCAACGATCCCAGAAGCATATAATTATAGATGCCTTCCATCAGAATGGAATGTAATCACCAGTCAAAATTCTGAGGATGCGATAAAGTAAATCATATCGTTAATAGCGCTCTAACTCTCCAGAGCCGAGAGAGAGCATAACGGACATGAAGCCGATGTCCGTAAGTCATGGCGGTGTACCATGATCGGAACCGCCTTGACGGAACTCTAACCTCGGTGACTGCTAGGAGAGTATAAAAGCGTCTCCGATTGAGCGCTGAGAAAGAGCTCCTTCCCCGCTGAAGGATCGGGGAGCGATTGAACTGCTGAGCTCGAACTCTAACTCTCCAGAGAGAGAGAGAGTATAAAAGCGTCTCTGATTGAGCGCTGAGAAAGAGCTCCTTCCCTGCTGAAGGATCGGGGAGCGATTGAATTGCTGAGCTCGAACTCTAACTCTCCAGAGAGAGAGAGAGACTATAAAAGCATCTCCGATTGAGCGTTGAGAAAGAGCTCCTTCCCCGCTGAAGGATCAGGGAGCGATTGAATTGCTGAGCTCGAACTCTAACTCTCCAGAGAGAGAGTGTAAAAGCGTCTCCGATTGAGCGCTGAGAAAGAGCTCCTTCCCCGCCGAAGGATCGGGGAGCGATTGAATTGCTGAGCTCGAACTCTAACTCTCCAGAGAGAGAGAGTATAAAAGCGTCTCCGATTGAGCGCAGAGAAAGAACGCCTTCCCCGCTAAAGGAACGGGGAGCGACTGAACTACTGAATTCAAACTCTAACCTCGGCGGCCGCCAGGAGAGTATAAAGGAGTCTATGGTTAAGCACTGAGAAAGGTGCCAGAAACTCAGCACCATAAGGACAATTATCTTTCTAAATTCTCTAAGTCCCCCATATTCAGAAATAGGGGGCAACGTGCCGACAATGCTAATCAATCCTTAATAAGCCTTAGTCAGGCGCTATGTTAACGATTGATTGGGGGCACATATACATATATACATGTAAACATGAACTTCGATGCAGCACTGAAATTTTTAAATTTTTCTTTCTGTTGCTTGACTGATTTGTAGTTATAATTAGATGGTCTATGACTAAGCATGAAAAGTTTATTGAATACAGATACACAATGATGCAAAAAGAGATAAACTTTCATTTATATACTGCAAGCCTACAAAGTGAAAAACAACCTAGAAAGCAAAATGTGGGCCAGTCTCATAATTACATTTCCTGGCCAGTGGGGAACTTAAAGACAAAATATAAACAAGCGACAATATCCTATTTACGCTTTGACCGCTTCTCCTGCTTCTGTTTCTCTAGCTTCGCCTTGTCAGCGTCGGATTGATAACCTTTCTATCTCTTCCTCTTGTCTATGAGAGGAATGTCCGACTCTTCAGAAGATTCCTCTTCCGCCTCTTTTCTCTTCCTTTTATCAGTAAGGGAAGCTGGGAAATCATCAGGATTCGCAAAATGAAGCTGTCTGCTGATGGATTTGGGCTGGAGTTTCAAAACCATCCCAGTTTTGGGATCAAACTCCGCGATAGGGACTATGTTCAAAGGCTCTTGTCCCACCTTATTCAAAGCCATCTCCTTTTCCTGCCTAGCTTTTCTGTTAGCCAAAGTTTCGTCGTCATCGTCTTCGGTTTCTTTGGCGCTAATGCTATCCTCCTCGTCCTCTACATGGCGCCCATCTATATCTTTCAAGGCCTCGATGGTTTCATCATCCTTGGGAACATCAGCACTGGGTGCAAGGACGCCTTTCTCTACTGTTGTACCCTCAGCCTGCTTCGGTATATCAACACCGGCACCTGGCGAGACGACAACCTTCTCCGCCTCTTTCCTTTGCTCAACATCCTTGTCGATGGGCTCGCCACCTGTATTATGGGGGACACATGTTACTAACTCAATTGGTTGCTCTACCAGACGACGATAATTCACAATTTCTTTGACAAATTGTGGGGAAAAAAGGGAGATACCTTCCGCAGATTCTCCATCTAGGCTAGCTGCAGGAGCTCCAACAACCACAGGAGTTAGGCCCAAAGGGATCAATGGATCATCAGGATGGTATTCCTCAACTCCTGAGGTCTTGGTCTCCACAGCTGAGCTCGAACCTTCGTCAGCCTTGCTTTTGCCCTTAGCCAGGGCCCTCTCCTTTTCCATTTCTGCTTGGATTAGACGACGGCCTTCTGCCAGATCCTCGGGCTCGTTATCCCTCAGGATAGTGTTCATTAGCTCATCTTCGTCAATCTCTTCAACTCCCAATCTCTGCTTCTCACCCTCAACGATGGCATCCCATAAATTGGCTAAAGTAACGTGGTAGTCCGGGATCCACGAGATGTTACGGGTTTTGAGGACATGCCCGAGGAAGTCAAAAATCATCTCTTCGAACCCTTTGATATCCTTCTCTCTCTCGAGGAGCTTGTTGTTAGAAGCAGTAGCCATTTCAATGGCACTTTCAACATTCTTTTCGGCAAGAGCTGCGCGCCTCTCCGCATCGGCTACTTGATCATTTAAAATCACCTTTTCCGCTTTAGCCAAAGCTAGACTTTCTTTCAAACTTGCTTTTTCTGCCTCCCAAGCAGCTCTCTCAGCTTCAAAATGGCCTTGTGTTGTCTTCAACGCAATGTTGGCCATTTTAAGATCTTCTACCTCCTTCTTTAAGGCCATTTTCTCTTGACTATTTGAGTCAAGTTCCGAATGAAAGCGTTTCTTAGCATTCTCCAACTCGGTCTTGTAATTTTCAGCATCTCTCCGCGCTAAGGCAAGTTGGGATTGAGCATCTTCCAAGTCCTTCTCCATCTTCGTCCTGGCCCTCTCGTTGTTATAAATCCTCACCTTGGATCTATGTGCTTCCATTTCAAGCATTCGAATGACTTCTGAAAGATTAACCGCGTGTTTCTTCATCATTTCATACTGCCTGGCTACGTGGCGAATGTGCCCGACAACTTCATTATCCCAGTTCCTAGGGACTGGCTCTAGGGCTGGATCAAACATCATCCTTTCAAAGAAGATGTTGGGGAATTGTTCCCGCAACTTTTCCAGCCTACCTTGAGTCTCGGGACCATGGATGTAATCTCGTGACCCGGGGGCAGCCAACTCGGGCTGGCTGGAAGGGACAATGTCACTCCTCTCCTTTTCAGAATCTTTGATTGGATCCTTGCTTTTATCCTTAGGCTCATAGTGTCTTTTTGACGACCTGATGTGAGAGGGTGCACTCTTCAGAGGAGTTAACTCTTTAGGAAGTTGTTTTCCCCCTGTAGGAGCTACCGGATAACTGGGAAGCTTGCCAGAAGTCTATTTTGATGGAGACCGAGGTTGTGAAGAAGTAGGCTTGTGAGAAAGGCCGCGAGAGCGCTCGGTACTCAGATGGAGACTGGGTGTGCTTTCACGAAGAGAGCGATAAGAATAAGACCGCCTACGAGACATCTTTCCTGCAAAGGAGAAAAGAGCATATTAAAACATTGGATACTGTTGATATAAAAGTGTGGGGTCAGACAGTGCGTGTGATTTGTGCATCCCATATAATTCCCCCTAACAGACCCGGGCCTGAAGTCAGGCTCATCTGAGTAGTTTCTTGTCCTCTAATTAGAACGGTGGTCTCCTCAGAAGCAGGGAAAAATGGCTCCCCTTCAAAGTCCCCCTCTTTGTATACATCATCGGGAAAAGGAATTTTGCTCAGCTCTTTAAATAGCTGTTCTTCTGTCAAGTCATCGGGAGCAGCAGGTTCGATCGGAAGAGAAGCCCTTGAGGGGAAACCCCCGGAGAAACTGGGATTTTCTTGGACTTGTCACCACGGGCCTCATCCCCTCTATATATGTTCAGGTCCTCGTCGTCCTGGATGATTATCGGGGAAGGACTCTTACAAAATTTAGTTGTTTCTACCGCCCGTGATGTTCCCTCTCCCTCCGTTGGGGGCACGTATTTGTAGGGTTTGCCGCCAGCACCAAGTCCAAATCTTATATCCAGAAGGCGATGCTTATGAAGATTCTCATCAGTGATGCACTTCTTGATCCTTAGAAAATCGGATCTGCTTTGTAGAAGAATAGACAATCGATTATTGTATAACGGGCCTTCCGTCTTGGGGAAGACGTGATCTGCTTAAAACAAAAAAAGTGGGGATGTTAATGTTTCGGTTTCTTAAGCAAGATATTCAGTCAAAAGATTAAAGTTTACTTGATTTAAGCCATCTTCTTGAGCACCCGGCCTGTTTCTTTATATAGAACCAATCAGACTTGGGATCCCCTATATTGTTGTATACGTCATACAGAACCTTCCTATTCGCCACCGATTCAAAGAAAGAGAAATTTGGGGTTGCCGAGGAGCGATTCTTGAAAAGATAAAAGAATGTTAAATCTCTAAATGTGAGTTCGGTATGCAAGATCTCCGCGTATGCAATATATAGGGTGTATAGAGACGCGTAGGGGTTAGGATGAAGCTGCATCGGAGCGATACCCAGTCGTTTTAAGGTCTCGATGATGATTGGAGGAAACGGAGGAATAGCTCCTACCAAGCACATGATTCGGCTGACTGCCATATACCCTTCCGGAGCTTAGTGGGGTCTATCTTCACTAACGGGTGTCCTCACATCATCCCAAGGGATCCCATGTCTCAGGAAAATTCTTTTAAGCTTTATGTCATCGAGTTTAGATGCTAAAGAATCAGAAAATTTCTCTATCTCGAGCACGCCAGGAATCTCATCGGGAGCTCGCCTGTCTACTTCAGACTCCTCGTCAAGTGAAGTACTTTCAGTTGGATCCGATTCCGTTGCTTCGTATTCGGAACCAGAATCCTCGCCCCTTGGGTTAGTTGGATGGACCTCAGGGTTGTGGTGCTCAGACACCTCGGAATCCGTCTCGGTGTTAGATCTCGAAGAAGAGTGATTATCCGACATTACTGTTTAGGCGAAGAAACATGAGAAATAAGATTAAAACTACCCGTCCCCCCTATGTGTGCAGGTGCCGGTGTGAGTGCTTGTGCGTGCATTAAAGAAAAGTACAAAGGTCAACAAAGTCATCTAGACATTAGTCGTTGTTCGATCGATAGATTATGCATTTGTTCAATCCAGAATGTTCATCCCAAAGGCTCTAACCTAAATGTTCATCGATTTGTTAGAGTTGCGTTATTTAGTCAACGTGTGCATCAGATCGTTCATCAGTCGGATCGCAGGACAGGTCCGGATCGCAACATATGAACAGATCGTGCTGAAGGACTCAGTACGCGGAAAGGTGCAAGCTCGTAGAAAGGCTTCGAATCGTGAAGTGCCCCAATCCATCCAAACAGATCGCTATGGTATCTTGATGATCCACATCGCCTCCTGTTCTCCACGATCTGAAGCTCCTCCCTTCCCGCGACCCGATCCTTTAGCCGAGTCTATGCTTCGTCCTCATCTCTCTGAACCCTCGCCTCGTCAACGAAACGCACCGAACTGCTTCCTATCCCTCTTCCCTGAACCTTGCATCACCATGAACCGATGCTCCCCTCCGATCTTATTCCGCCTTCTTCTCCCTCGCCTCTTCCTCATCACTTCTCCTCGATTCGTCACGCGAGCGCCTGAACCCATCAACCATCGCGGGTGCGGTCTCAAACATCACCAATTTTCTCATTTTTTTCTTTTTAGATTCCAGAAAAACAAGTGAAAAATCGCATGAGAATGATTTTGGCGAAATTACCTTTCTTAGATTAGGAAGAACAATCGTATTTTTGGAAGAAAGAATTAGGGTTTTATCTTGAGAAAACTAGATGGTACGTTGCTGAAAGATGAAGAAGAAGGAGAAAAGTGAAGTGAGGATCGATTTATATAGGCAAAAGGGCGACCGTTAGTCTCCCCCTTTTTGTCTTATTCGATCCATGAAAGTCGATGGGCCACGAACCAAAGCCCATCGCGTCACGAACCCAAAAGCCCACCTCGTTTCGTAAAGAGGCCTAATTGCTCACCAAAGGATGAAGCGAATAACTTGCTAACGGACCGTGACTCTCCCATGCGATACGAACCGACAAAATGACCCACAGGAATGAAAATTCAAAAATGCACCTGATAGATTCGATGATGAAGACTCTGAAAGATTCCAGAAAAGAATTGTCCAATAAACAGGAAACTATTAAAGATCTATCCGATGTTTACAGCAAGCAAAGAAACAACTTTCCGTAAATGATATGGCCTTTCGGATAGACGCTACCACTGATTTACACCTCTTCATGAAAAGACGTTTCTATAGTTTCGAAGCATGTTCCATCATCGATAAAACATACTTCGAGGGGGCAAAATGTTGGCTAGCTTTTTGACCAAGCCACCAAAGGTTCACTCACAAGAAGAAAGTATGAAACTGCGTCCCTTAAGTCCATAAAGGATCGGATCGCAATAGAGGATCGCCACTCACGGATCGCCCCCCATCGGATCGCCCCCCATCGGATCGCCCCTGTTACCTCAGCGATTCAACTACTTCTACACGACTTGATCCATACATATGATACTACCCAGCACAGACCGATCTGATCCCCTGATGCACAGCGAAGCCTCTGACCTGTTCAAGCACGAGCTAGTCTTCGGCGATCCGAGATGCACGGATCCGGCGACACATGTCCCCAACTGTCACTTTGACGGATTCTCCCCCTTTGCTCGATCCGATATTCAAGGGGATCGCGACACCTGTCCGCAACGGCTAATTTGACTAATTCTTCATCAAGACTGTGATACGGTCCGATATTCTCGGGATTTTGCCACGTGTGACCGCGATCCGCCTGACAAAATCAGCTATAAATAGATCAGAGATTGGCATTTTTAGGATCCTTTTGGCAATATTGAGCACTGATTCCACCATTATTGTCATATCACTATTTCTTGTCAGTTTTATTACGAGATTACTTAGAGAAATCACAATTGTAAGAGTGAGTTTGAGAGAGATCATTGATTGTACTAGCATTCAAAGTATAATCGATAACATATAAAGTGGACGTAGGCTCGTTTACTCCGAACCACTATAAATTCTGTGTGTTTTCTGCTTTTTCTTCATTCCCCAGTTCTAATTCTTTAAGATTCAGAACAATTTGGGTGTTAGGTCCAAATTTTGATCTAACATTTTGGTGCTTTCATTGAGAGAACAGTCCCAAAACTTCACTATTCAGTTCTTTGAAGATTCCAGCGACATCTGATATCATGGCTGGAAAGAGATCTAAGGAAGTACGAGCTTCACGAACAAATGAAATCGCGAACGAAGCAGTTGAAGAAAGTGTGCATGAGCTAGGCAATGAGGGAACTTTGGATCGTGGAGCACCAGGGGCGTACTGATCCGATGAAGGTGCCATGCTACGAGTCGACGAAGACGAGACGATCCGGACTGCTGAAGGGGTTGTTACTCGATCCCATGATAACGCCTCGAATCCTCCGTGAATCGTGACCACGAACCGATCCCAGGGGGCGCTGCGAGCCACCATCCTCGATCCACAGCGATCCAAATTGATGATCAGACTACAACTAGACCTGGAAAGGAGCCTATGGATCGCTCCAACCGTCCTGGCCCCTCTGGTCGACCTGGCTCAAGCTCTTTGCGCATAAGAGAAAATGATGATGATCAATATGACCATTCTGCTCCCGTTACTGAGGGGGACCTCTCTCGCTTTTCCGAAATGTGGGAAAGGCTGTTTGATGAGTTGGCTGCTCAAAGGCAGGAAAGCTCCGTTCTGCGACAGAATTTACCGCTATGGATAGAAGGCTTAATGATCTCGCAAGGCAAAGGACGCCACCAGTTCATCCGCTCACCCTAGGGTACTCTTCTTCGTCAGAGGAATCGCCGAGACCTCCGCGGCGACCATATGAGAGACCCGAAAACATAGAGCAGCTTCGATTTGGAACCCTGCCGTCACGGGAAGAAGAGGCACTGGGTGCAGGGCCCTCAAACCGTAATGTGAACGATCACGCCGCAACGCCCAGAGCTTGAGGTGTGGACAGCCCTGTACAGAACAGACTGCCTCAGCCCCGTCGCCGTGCAAATGCTCATGGTAATAGGGGGCAACGAAGCCCAAACCGAGCCCCGGATTTTGTGACTGCTCCCGGAAGAGAGATTAGAGAACCCCACCGAGCAAGAAGCGCTGACCCCGAACCTCCGCTGACCAGTGCAAATGTTGCAGCTATGATCCATCAAATTCTGGCAGATAGCCGTGGACAACGGAATGAAGATTGGGGAATTGACCGCAGTCATACCCCTTTCACTGATGATATTTTAGACGCGACTTTCCCGAGGTGCTTCAACATGTCGCAGATGAACCGTTACGCGGGTAGATCTGATCCCGTCCAGCATCTGATGAGATATTCTTGGTCAGTGACCGCTGCCGCAGCCTCTGACGCTGTCAAGTGCAAAGCATTTCCCATATTCTTGGAGGATGTAGCATTGTTATGGTTTACTCGCTTACCAGCAAGATCAATTTCCAGCTTCAGGGAGTTGAGTGAAAGGTTCGTGGAACAGTTCCGCATCTATGCACAGAAGACGAAGAGTGTGATCGACTTGTTCCTTGTCAAGCAACGACCAGGCGAGAGTTTGAGGGTGTATCTAGACCGTTTCAACCTGGCCGCCACTGAAGTTAAAGATCCTCAAGAGCCAACTGTTGTGGCAGCCTTAATTGATGGGGTAGATAAAGACACTGAATTTGGGAGATACCTAGCCGGCAAGCCACCCCATACTAGTGAGCTATTCTACGAAAAAGCTAACGTACACTTACGCCGGGAGGAAGTATATGCTAACCGAAAGGCAAAAACGGCCGATAAAGAGGAAATCCAGAGCAATGTCGCCATCAAGCATACAGGAGACAGCTCGGGAAAGGTCGAGGTTAATGTCGGAAATCGGAATCAGGGTGGCCGTCAGTCAGGAAACAATGATAATAACAGTAATGGCAATAACCGGAAGAGGAATCGAGGGAACGGCTCCCAGAGAAGGACTCGTCCCAGGTCTTTTGAGAGTTATACGCCAATAAACGATACTTTGGAGAATATCTTCATGGATTCGTACAACGTCCTCCAAAATAAAAGGCCTCCTCCCAGAGAGTCGACGGAGAAAGAACGTGAAACGGGGAAGTTTTGTCTCTTTCATCAGATTCATGGCCATTCGACAAATGAATGCCGTCACCTAAGAGATGTAGTCGAGAGGCTTCTTCGAGAAGGAAAATAAGATGAATATAGAGTAACGCCCAGAGACAGGGGGCACGCCGTACAGGCCCCAAATCAGAACCAGAATCAACCTGCTGTTTGGCCAACTGCCCAGCAAAAGGGAAAAGACCTCGTTATCAATACCGTAATCGGAGGGCTTTATCTCGCCGGACACAGTTCCAAGGCACTGGATCAGTATGTCAATGCAGCCAAGCAACACCTCGAGGTAGGGGAGTGTAGTAACCCCGAGGACAATATCCCGGTAAAGCAACAAAAGATGATGTCCGACGATGTCGTTTTCCGCGAACGAGAAAGCATTGGAGTCCATGCTCCGACTGAAGATCCATTTGTAATCACAGTACCTATTGGACCAGCCACTGTTCATAAGGTTTTGGTGGATAACGGGAGTTCCGTCAATATTCTTTTCAAAAGGACATTCGACCAGATGAACCTCGAGATAAAAGACTTGAAGCCCTGTCAGGGATGGATCCGTGGATTTAACGGGGCATCCACCGCTCCAATGGGTTATGTAGAGTTACCAGTTACGCTTGGGGAAGGAGAACGCCAGAGAGTGAGAATCCTTCCCTTCGTGGATTTGGATATTGAATCACCCTACAACGCCTTCTTGGGCCGACCGGCCCTCGCAAAGTTTAGAGCCTGTATAGCCCCCTGGTGCTTATTATTGAAAATTCCCACGGAAGCTGGCGTTGGTATTGTCTGAGGAGATCAGGTTGCCGCACGAGCATGTTATGTTGCAGAGCTAAAGCTACTCCACAATGGAGGGGACATAGAAACCAAGGGCGCTTCTCACCCTACAAGGGCGGAGACCTTATAGCAACTAAAGAGGATAACTGTAGGAGAGTCACCCAGAGAGTTGCCCGAGGATATAGATCCCAGAGAGGACCAAGAACCTGGGGGCAGAATGGCGACTCCCAATGAGACAACTGTGGATGTACCGATCGATGATAGTGACCCAGAGAAGGTCCTTAAGATTGGATCCCAGTTAAATCCGAATCTCGCTAAAGAACTGACGAATTTCTTAAAAAATAACTTGGATGTGTTTGCTTGGAACTGCGCAGACATGTGCGGGGTATCTCCATCAATCATGAGCCATTCATTAAGCATTAACCCTAAACATCCTCCAGTAAAACAAAAAAGGCGAATGCTGGGCCCAGAGAGGTCCGCTGCCTTGAAAGAAGAAGTTGGAAAGCTAAAAAGTATGCACACTGTTGGCTAGCTTTTTGACCAAGCCACCAAAGGTTCACTCACAAGAAGAAGGTATGAAACTGCGTCCCTTAAGTCCATAAAGGATCGGATCGCAATAGAGGATCGCCACTCACGGATCGCCCCTCACGGATCGCCTCTCATCGAATCGCCCCCCATCAGATCGCCCCTGTTACCTCAGCGATTCAACTACTTCTACACGACTCGATCCGTACATATGCTACTACCCAGCACAGACCGATCCGATCCCCTGATGCACAGCGAAGCCTCTGACCTGTTCAAGCACGAGCTAGTCATCGGCGATCCGAGATGCACGGATCCAGCGACATGTGTCCCCAACTGTCACTTTGACTGATTCTCCCCCTTTGCTTGATCCGATATTCAAGGGGATCGCGACACCTGTCCGCAACGGCTAATTTGACTAATTCTTCATCAGGCTGCGATACGGTCCGATATTCTCGGGATTTGTGCCACGTGTGACCGCGATCCGCCTGACAAAATCAGCTATAAATAGCCCAGAGCTTGGCATTTTTCAGGATCCTTTTGGCAATATTGAGCACTGATTCCACCATTATTGTCATATCACTATTTCTTGCCAGCTTTATTACGAGATTACTAAGAGAAATCACAATTGTACGAGTGAGTTTGAGAGAGATCATTGGTTGTACTTGCATTCAAAGTGTAATCGATAACATATAAAGTGGACGTAGGCTCGTTAAAGCCGAACCACTATAAATTCTGTGTGTTTTCTGCTTTTTCTTCATTCCCCAGTTATAATTCTTTAAGATTCAGAACAATTTGGGTGTTAGGTCCAAATTTTTATCTAACACACACATTGTGTAACGACCCAACTTTCGAACACATCGGAAGTCGTGCCATTAATAAGAATAAGAATAGATAGAAGATAAAATCGTAGAAACATCAGGATCTCACTGCGGAATTTTTACAAAAGATGATACTTCATAATATTACACAGCAGTACATATTACATCAGAGCATCATATCTCTAGTGATACAAGCCATTCATAGTACATCTTTAATTATACATATCATTGATGTCTAACTTGCAGACTTAATTATACAGTAGATATGATAAGTGGACCAGCACACAGAAAGTTCCATCCCAGCTTTCCAAGTTTTATCCAATCCTGATTCACTTGTTTATTCACAACAAGTGTTATGAATACCCAAGAGTTTAAGGAAACACAGAAAAATAAATTCCGGGTCAGTCAGCGGACTGGTATGAGTAAACAGTTTAAAACAGATTAAAGAAATGAAAATATCTCATAAGACCACGCCGTAAATATGGAACGGGTTTTTACCTTATGAGATCAAAACACTTTGTATACTTGAAATCAGATATTATCATAGTGTCTATTGGTTTTTCACAAATAAATTAGAATCTAGAAGAATGCTTGCATCTCACATTCTCCTATATAGTATACAAATAAAAACTTCTTGGCGCTTATGGAAATTGGGTTTCCAACTATGACAAGGTATGGGGCCACCTTTCGATGATGTATCTCTAGAGGCGAATACACCTGGGTTCAACAAGAACATCTTGCACCCCGGCCCACACATGACCGACCACTCATTTCTCTTGAGTGTATTGAATGTACATCACCAACGGTTGGGCTCAAACCACCATTTCCCGGAAAGGGACAACATCGAAATAGATTAAAGAAGTAAAAGGAATTTCTCTAGATAGGTGATTATACACCCTAATGGGAGCGACCCACATAGCTATGCTGCCTACCCGATTTTTGTCATTTCCTGGGTGTGACAATTGAGGCTAGACTTACCTTTTCATCATCACAGTTTATTTTCTTGGAATTCCATGTCGTCAAATCCATCGAAAATCACTAATTGATTTCCACAAAAATACTCTGGTTGTCAGGCTAAAGAAGTTTCCCTTCTGTGCCAGCAACTTGAACGTTTGAAGACAACAACTTACGTGATCCCTTTGGAAATACTTTGTTAGACATTCGTCCATACAAGTTGTCCTGGGATTGGACAAACCGAAGGCACTATTCCAGAATAGCCCTTGTATATTGCCGTCTTCAATTTAACAATCTCTGACGCGCGGCGTATAATCAAATCAAAGTGAAATATTTATTTCGGCCTCTTTGAAATGATTAGCAAAACGTTTTCTTTTTAAGTGATTGTAATCTAATTTACATATATAATTACAGTCAAACTAAACAGTACAAGATCATCTTGCTTATATCTGGGTAATATGATCATCTCTCAAAATTGGACAGTTTCAGTGTGCGCACCGCACACAGTTTTTCTTCCCATTTTGTTCGTCAAATTTAAGAATAAATTTTTACATTATTTCTTAGAAAATTATTTCTCATAATCATTCCTTAATCTGATTATTCATAAATGAAATAAATTTATGATTTATAATTTATTTTACAGTTTTTACACTTTGTATTTTTTCGTTAAGTTTTCCCTTTTTGATTCCTTATACCTGATCTACTTCTTCTTCTTTCTATACCAATAAAGTTTCTCTTTTTATTTATCAATCTAAACACGATTAAAAATATCATTTGCAGTTCTTTATTTTATAAAATACAAAACTGTACTTGATCAGTTACTTGTATTCGGAAATTCAGACTATAGTTTAAATTGACAAATTTAGCATATGTGTTACATACGGTTTCTTTTTACCTTGTTCTTTAAAATTTTAAATATCTCATTAGAAAATAATTCTAATTAAAAATTATAAACTAAATTTATAATTAAATAAAATTATAGTTTCTGTGCTAACTTCTCGACTTCTGTCTAAACCATATCCGATCTTCTACACTTGATCGACTTTCTTTTTTTGACTTTAAAGGTTGAATATTTCATTAGAAAAATTCCCTAATTCTAATTATAAATTAAATTTATAATTTAATTTAAATTACAGCTTCTGTACTTGAATTTCATTTTGATAAGAACTTCCATTTGATTTTAATACCTGATTCACTTCCTTTTTCTCATTTGCTAATTAAATAAAAATTCAACTTTTATTTATTTATTTTCCCTTTATACTCTTTCTAATATTTAATTTAAAAACTAGTTTAAATTAAATTCTATTCAAAAATCCTCATTTAAAAGCTTAAATACTCAAAGTTCCACATTTTGGTGAAGTACTAAGCTGAAAACATGGTGTGCGCACAGGAAATCATCCCTGGTCACCACAGTTTGCAAAGTACCACTTTTATTTGGCAAAAGTACCACATGCCTAAGGTACCACCTCCATTTCCACAGCATTTCCTTGCCCGATCACAAAAAACCCACGGTGCCACTTCTTCTTCCTCTCTCCTTTTCCTTCCATAACCGTGCACATGCACACACGTCCCGACCCACGTCCATCTCCGACAACCACCACCGCACGTCAGTCGTCACCTCCTGATCACTTCGCACCACCCTGATCACCTCCTCTCTGTCGCTGATTGAATTTCACCATGCCACCATTATTGACAGAAAAAGCAACATCCAGGAAACCATCGCCTGCACTGTAAGACCCCACACCCGCTAAGGTCACTCACTAAGGGAATGCCTTAGTTTCGGTGGAGTATTTTTAGTGAGTATAGAACAGAAAAATTACAATAGGACAGATATAAATAATACTTGAAAATTTTGAACATCATTACATTTCAGCGGAAAGTAAAACATGTTTGGTTACATCACAAAACCATAACAAGAGTCAAGTACATAATATCCATCCTGATAAAATAGAAGTACATAATCCCACTACATAGATAATAGCCATAATAGAAAAGAAAAACCAAGCTTTACTTCTACGGTCCAAGCCCCAAAGGATAGATAAGTAGTTTGATCAAAGCCCACTAGTGCTAGGCCCACTCTGAAAACCTGAGGGTTGGGAAAAAAAGATAAAGAAACAACGGGGTCAGACATAAGTCTGAGTGAGTCCTATAACCCTAACAATACAATCATTAAAGTAATTAGGGTATGATATAAACAAGGTACGGTACCTCTGGGGATAATGACTACACTAAGTAGCCAACTAAACACAGGATGTACTAAGATAACCGAAAAGACGCATTTATCCACCCAAGGATAATTACTAGATTGCACCACCCCAGATCTACCCACCCAAGGGTAATTCCTACACTGCACCACACCAGTTCTACCCACCCAAGGGTAATTCCTACTTAAAGGTTGATCCCACTAAGTGTACTTAGTAATTTAACCTAGTAGTTTCTTATACCCCTAGCTGACTACATAGGTGCCGTCTGCCCCTATCTCCACTAGGTGTACCCACTACTCCCAAGCGATCGGCTCCCTACCGTAGATACCCGTGCTGGCCCCATAGTGGGGTGTATCACTCCCCAAAGTGGAAACCCGATAATCAATGGTGCACGGCTTATATCTACACGATGCAACAACGTCTTACCTACCAGCCCGGGTCCACACACGCATATGAAACCCGTTGGACTCGCGTTGCCACCGCTACCCCGTTTTGGCCTCTTATAGTCAAGCCCAATATGCGTGTCCCGTCCTCGACTCGGGTCGAGCCCACAAAGATACGTTTGGGATATTGGTTGAAATGGGCCCCCACAAGCTACTACTTAAGCTTGTCATTTTATCTAGTGCATCCCACTTAACCCCTTTTATAATCATGCCCACTTACATGTTAAGGTTTGGTTAAGTCATCTAATCATATTTCAATTGCCACTCAAGGCCCCCACAAGCTACTACCTAAGCTTGTCATTTAATTATATTTCAATTGCCACTTAAGGCCCCCACAAGCTACTACTTAAGCTTGTCATTTAATTATGTTTCAATTGCCACTTAAGGCCCCCACAAGCTACTACTTAAGCTTGTCATTTAATTATATTTCAATTGCCACTTAAGGCCCTCACAAGCTACTACTTAAGCTTGTCATTTAATTATATTTCAATTGTCAGTTAAGGCACCCACTAGATTTCCACATGCCACCCAAGGCACTTACTTGATTCCCACATGCCACCCAAAGTACTTACTTAAACCTTTAATCATGTTTAATTACATGTTCCGCTTTGGTTAAGTATTCTAATCGTATTTTCTATTGCCACCCAAGGAAACCCTCATGCCACCCAAGGCACCCCCACTAGTTACTACATGCCACCCAAGGCACTCACTTAACCCCTCATGCCCCACTACATGCTAATTTGGTTAAGTGTTTCTTAATTAATTAAGATCGTAACCTTTGTAAAGACCTCTCACATTAGACTGTCTTTTATGGCAGCTGGATATGCCGGTTGGTTCCGGGCAGCCTTACACCATAACAGAGTCTAACCTCGTGTCTTTACACTTGTCACGTATTTAATTTATGACTAAGTCCTCTCACATTGGGCCAATCATTTGTAGCCGCTGGATTTGCCGGTCGGTTCCGGGCAGTCTTATGCTACAAAAGGGTCCAACCTCGTGTCTTAGTCGATTAATTACACCTAATTAATCACCCCCATAATTTGTATTAATTATCCCTAATTAATTACAAATATTTAAGAATATGGGTAGACCTGACTCAATAGGTAAATTTCCAATTCCATAATATGGGTAGACCTAACTTAATAGGTAAATTCCCAATTATGTCCATCCACTTTTCGGTTTGTTTAATCATACCCACTTCACACAATTTTATGTGTTCATTAATTTTTACCCCATCGTCCCCACGTAAATACGTTAACATGACATACTTCAAAAGATAAGATTCATCATACACACAATGGGTTCAACTTAGCATATCATTAGCATTATCATGGGTTTAAAAGGTGTCAACTTGTATATATGACCATAAACCCAACTTGCATAAATAACCAACCCAAAATTGCATGAATCACATATGTCATAAAGATGGTAACTTTCTTAAATGTTCATGTCATAGACTTATCATAAAGGTGTCAACTTGTATACATGTCATAGGTCTAAAAGGGATGAACTTGCACATGTACTTATGTCATACATAGAGGCAAACTTGCATATGAACTTGCATCATAACTTGCATATGAACTTGCATCATAACTTGCATATGAACTTGCATCAAGACTTGCATATGAACTTGCATCATAACTTGCATATGAACTTGCATCATGACTTGCATATGAACTTGCATAACATGCCATACTTAGAGGCAAACTTGCATATATTATGCATATCATAAAAAGAGACAAACTTGCATCATAACTTGCATAAAACCCAACACTTAGTATGCATAAAACCAAATGCTTAGCATGCACAAAACCAAATACTTAGCATGCATAAAACCAAATACATAACTTGCATAACATGTTACATACAACTTGCATATAATCTCACATATAGTTTGCATAACATGTTACATATGCATCAATGTTCAACATAGTGTTTTGCATAGTGAGCATCATAAAACATAGCATTAAACTTGCATATAGCATACAACTTGCAAAACACACAACATACACTATACTAAACTTGCATAAGCACATTTATCCACAAACATAGCCATATCTTATCATATCCTATCATAATCAATTTAACGATTGATTATCAAGGCTATAGAAACTCACCACTAACTCCCATAAGCAAACCCTTGCCAAAAATCACCCAAAAACTCTAGCCTTGAACATAAAGCTTGCAACTTGATGATGAATGCAAGCTAATGATCACTCATACAACTCAAAGATGCTTGTATGAACATGAAAGCCTTCATAGAAATAGTTTAATAAGAGGATGGAGGCTAGGGCTTTGAGTGGAGGCCATGATCATAGAAAATTTTGGCATAGTTTAGTTAGAGTGTAGGATTATGATCATTTAGGGCTAGCTTAGGGTCTTATTTATAGGATTAGGCAAGTGTTTTAGGCCATTAGATTAACCCTAAATTAAATTAGGACCATCAGATCTCGGAAGCTTCCAGAAACCAGCCCCAAAACACACCCCAAACCCTGAAATGGTGCACCAGGCCAAACTGGCCGAGCACCCCCTGTCGACACCCAAGTCGACAGGGCTGTCGACTTGGTCCTAGCTTAGGCGGGAATTCCCCCCCCCCCCCACCCCCCCCCCTCCCGCGCCCAATGGCCCAATTTCGAAATTTGAACCTGAATTTTAAATCTGTTTTGAACTTTGAATTTTCTGTAAACTTCATTGGGCTATAACCGGGCCATACGGACTCCGATTCTCGAAAACTCGGACTCTATTTCGCGTATTTTTCCGAGACGAACGCCATGACACAGCCCGTTTCCCCCAATTCTCACGTCTGAGATTATTTATTCTGTGATTAGTGAATTTTAGCATTAACCGAAATTCGGGGTGTTACATTCTCCCCTACTTAAAGGATTTCGTCCCCGAAATCTCTAAGCTAAGGAGAATGCATATCCTACCATCCAAACAACCATCTACTCAATCCATCAAACACGGGCATCCATTGTCCTTAAGACAATTTCTAATGATGTATGATCATATGCAAAAAGTGTGTGTATATGTTCCCTATCTAATGTATGAACATATGCAAACCATGATAGTGCCATGCATCCATTATGTATGCGAGAGAACCCTATCGACACATACAATATCTACATGAGTGCACAATCATTCACCAAAATGCATCATCCATATGATAACACAATCATTATACATCCATAAATATAGCTACCTACACACAATTATATGCAATATGCAATATGAAGTGATTGAGCCGATCTAGTGCCCAGAGTGTGTATATATGCATCCACGAGCAACCACTAGCAACCACTTGCATCCACTTGCATCCATCAAACATAACATGTCTCAAACACATGTTTCAACCATAGGTTTACCCTATCTAAAGGTCAAAGGTACTAATGAGAGGACATACTAAAGATAAGATAAGCACTAGACAACCGATAAAGGAGACGTTTAAAGGACATACCCTCAAAAAGGAATGGGTATAACGAACGCATCTTCGTTTCTGTCTCCCAAGTAGCACTGCTCTCACCTTCTCCCCTTTTTACTTTGACTAGTCGAACCTATCTGTTTCTCAACTTCCTAATCTCTGACCCAAGGATGCGGGTAGGAGCTCGTCGAATAATAACATCACGCTCTACCTTTACTTCTTTAAGCAAGCTCGGCTCTACCGCCTCTGCGGTCTCGTGTAGGCACTTCCTCAAATGTGACACATGGAATACGTCATGTACACCACTAGGTCTGTCAAGAAAATCCACCAATGGAAGATGCTCTTCTCATGTACCTCCAAAATCTAAGATACATAGCCTCAAAAGGTCTTCTAAAATACGATTCACCCTCTCGGTATGGCCGTCCGTCTGAGGATGATATGCGGTACTCAAACACCACTGAGTCCCTACCGCCTTTTAGAAACTCTTCCAAAACTCCCTAGTGAAGGTAGGATCTCAATCGCTCACTATACTGGAAGGTACACCATGCCATCTAATAATCTCTCGAATGTAAACTGAAGCTAGCCATGGAGCAGTTCTCTTACTCTCCACGGGTATAAAATGGGCGCTCTTAGTAAGTCTGTCTACCACAACCCAAATTCCCGTATTACCTTTCCTCGATCTCGGTAATCCATCGAGACACTATCCCACTTCCATAGCGGAACCTCCAATTGGTGAAGCAAGCCACCGGGTTTCTTCTGCTCCGCTTTCATTTGCTAGCACACCAAGCATCTAGCGACATACTCGGCCACATCTTTCTTCATACCGGCCCAAAAGAAAACTTGCTTCATGTCTTGGTACATCTTGTCCCTATCGGGATGAATGGTCATCTTCGACCGATGTGCGTCATCAAGTATAGCCTTCCTCAAACCCCTGTCTTGCGGTACACAAAGTCTACCGTCTCTACGCAAGCACCCTTTACCATCTAGGGTGTACCTACTCAAATGGCTGGACGACTCCCCCTCCTCATGAGCTTCTCTACTAACTCAACCAACCGTGGATCGTCCCGCTGTGCTCCGCCAATACGCCCCCAAAAGAGTAGGCCTAACCTCCAAAGAGGCTAGCAAACCGGGTACAAAGTCAACGGAAGGTCTAAAGTCAAACATAGAAACAAACTCTAAGCTCCGTCGTTCAACGAACAATGAACTCAAGGACAACCTTTTTCTACTTAAGGCATTCGTCACCACGTTACCCTTGCCATGGGTATACGCTATCTCAAACTCATAGGATGCTAAGAATCCCATCCAAAATCATCACAACTGTCCATCTCTCATGCAGACCACCCTAGTCGAACTCGACATCCCCCAAATGCAAGCCCCAAAGGCCTACACCAATATCAGACAAACACCCAAGGGATACCTCCTTCGAATTCAGACGACCTACGTGAGATGATACTAGTAAAAACGGCTAAATAATTAAGCCCTTGTCCAACTCTGGATGTCCTTGCCAGTCTCGCTCCAAAACCACCGTTTATTCCACAACTGGTTTTGCTCAACCTATTGAGCAAATACGAAAACTTATTTCGCTCCCAGAAAAGACCAAGGTGTCATTTACAAAGATCATCACGAACTTATTTAGGTACTCCCTGAACACCCTTCTCATCAATAAATTATGCGAGGGCGTTCGTCAAACCAAATGGCGTCACCAGCCACTCATAAAAAAAAACCATCAGGAGTCCTAAAGGCAGTCTTCTCTATACTATCCTCAGCCACTCTCACTGATGAAACCCCGTGGCTAAGTCCAACTGCGAAAATACTGAGGCGCCAACTAACTGATCAAATAGATCATCAATCCTCGGCAATGGGTGTCTATTCTTCTTTGTGAGTTTATTTAGTTCTCCTTAGCCTACACAAAGTCTGAGGGACCCATCCGCCTTCATGGCAAAAACTACTGGAGCACCCCACTCCGACATACTTCGTCTTATGAACCCCCTTCTCAAGCAAATCGCCTACTTGCTTATGGAGTTCCCTCCTCTCATGAGGAGCCATGTGGCACACTGGCCAAGATACTGGTTTGGCATTGTCTACCAGATATATTCGGAAGTCAATCTCCCGCTCCGGAGGTAAGCCCCTCACCTCCTCAAACACATCTGAGTATTCCCGGACCGCTCTAACAGATCGCAAACTCTAGACCGATGTGTCACGCGATTCTAGATAACTTAGCATAACAGATTCCATGGGATTACAAGATATCTCGAGAGTGTTACCCAGCGGGTTATAAACCTAACAACTCTCCCTTCAAAATCAAGAACGGCGCCCCTACTGGATAACCAGTCCATGCCCAAAACTATCCCATAGCCCGTGAAGCCCAAAAACCATCACATCTAAACTCAACGCTAAGTATAGAAACTTTCAAACCCAAACACATCATGGAGCCCCAATTGGGTTTGAAACAACTAGGGGATCATCTACCAAACTGGTGAGTGCAGTGACTCAACTAACAATGATGAGATAAACGAACTCGATGCGTCAGAATCAAATAAAGTTCGAACCGGATAATAAAGAAATCCAAATTCCAACCTAGACGGTCCTATCCCCATCTGGTACACTAGCCGCGAGGGAATACAACTACCCTCCAGGAGATTCCATACCTTGCCCATGCCCCTTTGGACAATCCTAACAAGGTGTCCTATTCCTCCAAGAGGATAACTACTCGCCTTCTTCTTCCCATTCTCCACTCGTAACCTCCCACCAATGAGGTTTCATCCTTCATTAACCAAACAACTATTTGAGCCTTCCTCCCATCGTCTATCCAATAGATACCTACCAATCCTCCTCCTTCTTGAACCAACTTCTAATCCGACTAATGTCTAAGTCCCTTGAAGTGGTTTTCCATTCTTATCTATCTTAGAAAGATCATCTATACACGGAGGGGAAACTCAAAACGAGAGAGGAAGAGATTCAAAACGGAGAATTCGAAAGATAAAGATATGGCTATCGGGGATTATGCTTTTCTTTCAAAAACTTTTCTCTTAAAAGACATGTTTTTGAAAATACTCCTTTCCAAAAATATTCTTAGAAAATAGTTTTTCTAAAAATTTTATCTGTTCTGGTAACCTTAAGCTCTGATACCACGTGTAAGACCCCACACCCGCTAAGATCACTCACTAAGGGAATGCCTTAGTTTCGGTGGAGTATTTTTAGTGAGTATAGAACAGAAAAATTACAACAAGACAGATATAAGTAATACTTGAAAATTTTGAACATCATTTCATTTCAGCGGAAAGTAAAACATGTTTGGTTACATCACAAAACCATAACAAGAGTCAAGTACATAATATCCATCCTGATAAAATAGAAGTACATAATACCACTACATAGATAATAGCCATAATAGAAAAGATAAACCAAGCTTTACTTCTACGGTCCAAGCCCCAAAGGATAAATAAGTAGTCTGATCAAAGCCCACTAGTGCTAGGCCCACTCTGAAAACCTGAGGGTTGGGAAAAAAAGATAAAGAAACAACGGGGTCAGACATAAGTCTGAGTGAGTCCTATAACCCTAACAATACAATCATTAAAGTAATTAGGGTATGATATAAACAAGGTACGGTACCTCTGGGGATAATGACTACACTAAGTAGCCAACTAAACACAGGATGTACTAAGATAACCGAAAAGACGCATTTATCCACCCAAGGATAATTACTAGATTGCACCACCCCAGATCTACCCACCCAAGGGTAATTCCTACACTGCACCACACCAGTTCTACCCACCCAAGGGTAATTCCTACTTAAAGGTTGATCCCACTAAGTGTACTTAGTAATTTTACCCAGTAGTTTCTTGTACCCTTAGCTGACTACATAGGTGTCGTCTGCCCCTATCTCCACTAGGTCTACCCACTACTCCCAAGCGATCGGCTCCCTACCGTAGATACCCGTGCTGGCCCCACAGTGGGGTGTATCACTCCCCAAAGTGGCAACCCGATAATCAATGGTGCACGGCTTATATCTACAAGATGCAACAACGTCTTACCTACCAGCCCGGGTCCACACACGCATATGAAACCCGTTGGACTCGCGTTGCCACCGTACCCCGTTTTCGCCTCTTATAGTCAAGCCCAATATGCGTGTCCCGTCCTCGACTCGGGTCGAGCCCACAAAGATACGTTTGGGATATTGGTTGAAATGGGCCCCCACAAGCTACTACTTAAGCTTGTCATTTTATCTAGTGCATCCCACTTAACCCCTTTTATAATCATGCCACTTACATGTTAAGGTTTGGTTAAGTCATCTAATCATATTTCAATTGCCGCTCAAGGCCCCCACAAGCTACTACCTAAGCTTGTCATTTAATTATATTTCAATTGCCACTTAAGGCCCCCACAAGCTACTACTTAAGCTTGTCATTTAATTATGTTTCAATTGCCACTTAAGGCCCCCACAAGCTACTACTTAAGCTTGTCATTTAATTATATTTCAATTGCCACTTAAGCCCCCCACAAGCTACTACTTAAGCTTGTCATTTAATTATATTTCAATTGCCACTTAAGGCACCCACTAGATTTCCACATGCCACCCAAGGCACTTACTTGATTCCCACATGCCACCCAAGGCACTTACTTAACCCTTTAATCATGTTTAATTACATGTTTCGCTTTGGTTAAGTATTCTAATCGTGTTTTCTATTGCCACCCAAGGCAACCCTCATGCCACCCAAGGCACCCCCACTAGTTATTACATGCCACCCAAGGCACTCACTTAACCCCTCATGCCCCACTACATGCTAATTTGGTTAAGTGTTTCTTAATTAATTAAGATCGTAACCTTTGTAAAGACCTCTCACATTAGACTGTCTTTTATGGCAGCTGGATATGCCGGTTGGTTCCGGGCAGCCTTACACCATAACAGAGTCTAACCTCGTGTCTTTACACTTGTCACGTATTTAATTTATGACTAAGACCTCTCACATTGGGCCAATCATTTGTAGCCGCTGGATTTGCCGGTCGGTTCCGGGCAGTCTTATGCTACAAAAGGGTCCAACCTCGTGTCTTAGTCGATTAATTACACCTAATTTATCACCCCCATAATTTGTATTAATTATCCCTAATTAATTACAAATATTTAAGAATATGGGTAGACCTAACTCAATAGGTAAATTCCCAATTCCATAATATGGGTAGACCTAACTTAATAGGTAAATTCCCAATTATGTCCATCCACTTTTCGGTATGTTTAATCATACCCACTTCACACAATTTTATGTGTTCATTAATTTTTACCCCATCGTCCCCACGTAAATACGTTAACATGACATACTTCAAAAGAGAAGATTCATCATACACACAATGGGTTCAACTTAGCATATCATTAGCATTTTCATGGGTTTAAAAGGTGTCAACTTGTATATATGACCATAAACCCAACTTGCATAAATAACCAACCCAAACTTGCATGAATCACATATGTCATAAAGATGGTAACTTGCTTAAATGTTCATGTCATAGACCTATCATAAAGGTGTCAACTTGTATACATGTCATAGGTCTAAAAGGGATGAACTTGCACATGTACTTATGTCATACATAGAGGCAAACTTGCATATGAACTTGCATCATAACTTGCATATAAACTTGCATCATAACTTGCATATGAACTTGCATCATGACTTGCATATGAACTTGCATCATGACTTGCATATGAACTTGCATCATGACTTGCATATGAACTTGCATAACATGCCATACTTAGAGGCAAACTTGCATATATTATGCATATCATAAAAAGAGACAAACTTGCATATGAACTTGCATCATAACTTGCATAAAACCCAACACTTAGTATGCATAAAACCAAATGCTTAGCATGCACAAAACCAAATACTTAGCATGCATAAAACCAAATACATAACTTGCATAACATGTTACATACAACTTGCATATAATCTCACATATAGTTTGCATAACATGTTACATATGCATCAATGTTCAACATAGTGTTTTGCATAGTGAGCATCATAAAACATAGCATTAAACTTGCATATAGCATACAACTTGCAAAACACACAACATACACTATACTAAACTTGCATAAGCACATTTATCCACAAACATAGCCATATCTTATCATATCCTATCATAATCGATTTAACGATTGATTATTAAGGCTATAGAAACTCACCACTAACTCCCATAAGCAAACCCTTGCCAAAAATCACCCAAAAACTCTAGCCTTGAACATAAAGCTTGCAACTTGATGATGAATGCAAGCTAATGATCACTCATACAACTCAAAGATGCTTGTATGAACATGAAAGCCTTCATAGAAATAGTTTTATAAGAGGATGGAGGCTAGGGCTTTGAGTGGAGGCCATGATCATAGTAAATTTTGGCATAGTTTAGTTAGAGTGTAGGATTATGATCATTTAGGGCTAGCTTAGGGTCTTATTTATAGGATTAGGCAAGTGTTTTAGGCCACTAGATTAACCCTAAATTAGATTAGGACCATCAGATCTCAGAAGCTTCCAGAAACCAACCCCAAAACACACCCCAAACCCTGAAATGGTGCACCAGGCCAAACTGGCCGAGCACCCCCTGTCGACACCCAAGTCGACAGGGCTGTCGACTTGGTCCTAGCCAAGTCGACTGCCCAGTCGACAGGGCTGTCGACCTGGCTATCTAGGCGGGAATTCCCCCCCCCCCCCCCCGCGCCCAATGGCCCAATTTCGAAATTTGAACCTGAATTTTAAATCTGTTTTGAACTTTGAATTTTCTGTAAACTTCATTGGGCCATAACCGGGCCATACGTACTCCGATTCTCGAAAACTCGGACTCTATTTCGCGTATTTTTCCGAGACGAACGCAATGACGCAGCCCGTTTCCCCCAATTCTCACGTCTGAGATTATTTATTCTGTAATTAGTGAATTTTAGCATTAACCGAAATTCGGGGTGTTACATGCACCTTTCCCCATCCTCTGACCGCCGCCCACTTCCTTCCCTGCCACCACGACACTCCGGCGCTGCCATCCCCCTTGGACCACACCCCAAAACCATCACGTCGAGGAGCAGTTCCACGATGAAACCGGAACCCAAAAAGCACCCAATCTAACCTAGTTCGATCAAATTCCTTAATTTTACTCATTAGAAAAATTAATTTGTATTTTTCCTCGAATCTACAGCTTCTCCTGCTCCTTCTCGCCGAATGTCGTCATCCCCGGATGAGTAGTTCGCCGGAATTTGCCGAAAGTTGCTTCTTCGACCATCCTCCTTTATCTCATGATTCTCAACTTTAAAATTCTTGATTTTACTTTTAAAAATCATCATTTCAACCCACCATTACAATTATGAACTCAAAACAAGTTTTTACAATGTTTGAAAATCCACTTTGATTATGTGATTACAAAGTGGCCTGTTGTTTTCTGCCTTCAAGTACCAGTGAGGATTTTGCAAAGTTTGCTTCATTTTTGAACACTTTTATGACCATATGAAGCGTTTCAAAATGTTATGGCATCTCGTTCTTGATCCACTAACATAGATTTACTGTTCTATTAAGGTTTGCATAATTTTAAACAAAAATAACAATGTCAGGTAACAGTATCAGGTAATACACTTTTCTTAACCTTTGGTACTTAAGGTTTTAATTAACAACCAATGATTTTTCCATCATACTCAACATGTAATCCACACAAGTAATACTACTTGAACAAACACACCACAAAAATCCAAATTCAACTTATAGTTCAAACAACAAAAAGGCAGGAATTTCAAACCAGAAAATTAAAAACAGTTTTACTCACCAGGCAATGTTTGAACCCTTAGCTTTTTCTCCTTGACTGATCTAATTCAAGAGCTTGTGTTGTGTAGAAAAATGTGTGTGCTTATGGTCTTTTTATAGTGGTAAAAAATCATTAAAATATGGTGCAAAAATCAGTTTTCAGATTTGGTTGTTGACAAATGATTGACAACTCAAAATAAATCTTTTCCCTACCAAATCAAAACACCACCTCCTCATATGCACAAGGCTTATATCATCCATACTTCACCTGCACATGTACATTCTTTTTTCCTATTGGTTTTTTATAAAACATCACCTTAAATGCCATTGTACCATCCATGATCATTCTTTAAATCTTTCATTGGTTTAAACAAATTATAGTATCATTTCTTGTACCATACATGCTCGGTTTTATTGGATTTCTACACCACAAATTCTCACATGACAAATCGATTTAACAAGAAAATATAAAATACTTTTACTTGGGTTTCAAGGTTTTGTAAAATCTGAAATTCCTTGTACTAAAATGATCTTGGCAAGTGATGAAATGTTCCTAGAAAATCTTTAAAAAAAGTATATTTTTTAGAACTTATCTAGTGTAGGCAAGATCCTTGATATATACACAAGATTTTGTAAAATCTTTAGTCACATGTCTTATGACAATGGTGAACATGCTTTGAAAAATGCAAAAGAA
This sequence comes from Allium sativum, assembly GCA_030737875.1. Taxonomy (NCBI): domain Eukaryota; kingdom Viridiplantae; phylum Streptophyta; class Magnoliopsida; order Asparagales; family Amaryllidaceae; genus Allium; species Allium sativum. The sequence continues at coordinate 1,029,572,530 of CM060924.1, read as the reverse complement.
AGGTCGTTTTCAGAAAACCTTGTAAGAAAAGAAAATGATTTTAAACTAAAAATACATTGATCTAAAGTGATTTTGCCATGTGAACATATTTCCCTAGATTCTCTTTTTACTAGTCTAGTACTAGTGTAGGTTGTATTCTCAAATATTTATATATGTATATATAAAAACATGCTTGCACAAAGAAGTGGTACTTTCATGTTTTGGTGTTGTGTGTATGTAAACTTGAACTTGCTTTGACAAAAAAGGTTTTGGAATGTTTTAATTCAAGTGTTGTAAGTTTTCAATCCAAGAATTGGCAAAAACTCAAATTCTAAATTCTTTGGAAAAAAATTGAACAAAACATGTGTTAAAATGGCATTTTAAAAACTTGCTATGTAAAAGTGTTATTCTACATATGTGTATAAATTCAATTCAAACAAATGCTATCTAATTCATGCTATCATACATGAATGTGTAAAAAAATGGGTTTTAGTAAATGTTGTGATATATGCATATATAAATGTCGTTATACATAAGTTAACATGTTTTGAAATTTCAAAGTCTGTATTTTAAATCGTATTTGAAAATACGTACTTACGATTAGTTAATATCTGTGTCAGTGATACGTGTAAATACCGGATCATTACACATTGTAACCATTCAATACTGATTTTACAACTGGCAATGTCACCTCAAATGTAGCCTTCGTGGACATAAGTAAAAATTTAAACTTGTTATTTCAAAATGTTTTGATTTCATATTCAAGCAACATGATTAGAAAGATTCAACATAAACTGAGACAAAACTTGGAAAGAAAATAAGAAGAGAGAACAGGCGTAACTGGAAAACGAAAGGAAGAATTGCTTCACATAGCAACAAGAACGTAACATCTGTAGTTTTTTCATATGCAAACTTACGGAATATGCTGTTGAAAATAATATTTTAGTTATGTTTAATTTGCAGGCCCAACAAGCAAATACAAAATATTTGGCAAAACGATTAATATATTGTGCAAAGAAAAATAATATGTCAGGTTCAAAATGAAAGACAACATATCAGGGCATTCCTCAACAAGTTTGAAATTTTAGTTTTCAATCTCATTTCATTTGCTAAAAATTTTAAAAATTCTGGCTTCATTTTAGAAAATTCTCCGAATTTGGTTTTGATTTTGGTCTCAAATTTTGATACATTCCAAAGAAATTTTTTTATACTATAATATGATAGAAATATGTATTTAAAGGCATTAAAACCATTCAAAATTTCTCAATTCCTACGCTAAAATTAAGAATTCTCACTCATTCTACCAAAAGCGACCATATCTAATTATTCAAATATATCTCAACACATCAAAATTCCCTATACGCAATTATTTTGCTTAAAATATTGAAGGCTGACATTTGACAAAACAAATTATTCAATCAAAATCCTAAAACAACTATTGTTGTTTGTTTTTAACAAATGTTAATACAAAATTTTCATTACCCAAATATAAAGAAGCGGAAGCTACAACACTGGAAGAGCAAACGGCTTAAGGCAACGAAACCGGAAACTAAGTAGAGAAAGCCTTGAAGGAAGCTAGGGCGATACCAATAGCAAGATTTGAAAGCTGTGGAATCAATACCGGCAGCAAGAAGGTTCAGGTTGCAACTAGGCATCAATACCTAGTATCGTTAGGGAAACGATACTGAAATTACATTGGCATTAAAGAAGAGGACCGAAAGGATCAAGGCTGATACCAAAGCACAAGGATATCAGTCCGACACCGATAGCAAAAGATTAGGAGAAGCAGTAGCAATAGCGATAAAACAACAGAGAAGAAAAGAGCAAAGTAAGGTGTCGGCACCATCATACAGTGGACCATAGCCTGGTGACAACATAGAAACCAAGAAGGAAAGTATGTAAAATCGATGCTAAGATAGTAGAGAATTCATAATGAAGAAACTATAGCAATGATTCCAAAAGAGAAAGAAAGGTAAAAGATAAAGACCTGGTGTCGACACCAATGTGCGATGAACAATAAGCCTGGTATCGGCACCAGAACAAGAATGCAAGTTTACAAAGAGAATACCTAGATGGCCGACATCGAAAGAAAAATAAGATAAAGGCATAAGGCTAACATAAAGGAGATGACAACATCAAATGAATATCAAAGTAACAAAGGGCAGGAAGCAGTTGATCTAGCAACAGGACAGATACTGAAACCATGGTGCCTAAACTCTCTGAGATAGAAATATTATGTAGCAGGTCAAGGGTCAAATAACGATAGTGAGTATCATGGGAGACGATACCAAAAACTAAGTGAGGAAAACAGGTGGATCGACACCAAGTATTTAAGAAGAGGAAACATGAAGACGAAGCCAAACTCATCATAAGAAATGAAGGGATATATACAAGTAAAAGAAGAGCTATCAGTACTTATAATTTTGATACTCAAACCAATAAGCAAAAGCAGCATCAATCAATACAGGTAATAGAGACGGAAGCCAAATACACAAACAAATAGAGGTAATTAAACCGACATCAAGAATTCGTTCGTCACCGGCACCAAAGTCTCCGCAATTCGATACCGAAAGTCAAGAACAGAGGAAAGGAGATATCAAAACTGGCATCAAAACACATATGAAAGTTCAGCACCGAAACCAAGTGATAGAAAAGCGGGTCAAAAAATTGAAAGCACTCCGAAACCAATACCAAGCAGCGACAGCAACAGGTAACCCCAAATCTTTATAAAGAAGACCCTAGGAGTCTCATTTTAGGGGGACTTTTCTCATTCCACAAGCTTGTACTCATTCATGAAGAGAGTTAACCATAATTTATAAATCAAATCGAGGATTTCTTATGTAACCTCGTAGGTTTAATCCACATCGAACCACTATAAATCATTGTGTTCTTATTATTTTTGCATATTATGCTGCACTTTACTATGCTTCTGATTGTGTTCTGCTATGCTTTCGATTGACCAAAATAAGCCTTCTGTTACAACCGTGGGTCTCGAACCCCCGACCTCTCGTAAAGTAACACCACGCACTAACCACTGTGCTAAAAGATCTTTGGGTTAGCTTTTCGAGAGGGGTGTTATAGACTACCCCCTTAAAGAGTCCAACATCCTCGTTGACTCATATCACTCACCACCCAGGCGTTGTGCATGTAAATCGCATCAGCACCACACCGACTGAATCCACAGCATTACACATACAATTCCGGCTGGGTATAGACTCTAATACTAAATGTGACACCCACGGGTCTCGAACCCCTGACCTCCCGTAAAGAAACACCATGCACTAACCACTGTGCTAAAAGATCTTTGTGGTAGCTTTTCGAGAGGGGTGTTACACTTTCCTACATCATTTAGCTTTCTACTGGAGACGAGCTTACGAAACCCTTATCCTAAGGTAATTGTTGGTCCTTAAGTTTCGTAAGCGTGATACTCACCTCTTGAAGGAAAAGTAACTAATCTTGGGCTTAAGACCTTTATATCCAAGAAAGGTGAACAAACTCGAGCTTGCAAGAACTAAGCAATCCCTAAGTACCCTTAGGTCCATACCCTCATTCCCTTATTCCGGTGTTGACGAAAAATATCATTAACAACAAATAAATCAGAACTCATGAAAACCACATCCATTGACGTCATCAAAAAAGAGAAAACATCACCTCCCACTTCTCTTTGTTTCCGTTGCTTGCAAGTTAGGAGATTTTCCTTGCTTTATTTGATATTCTATGACATCTTAGCATAAATTTCTCTAATATTTTCTCAATGAGATTTCAAAACCAAAATTGAAGTGATAAACAAACTTAGAGCAGTGTGATACTAATTTGATTTAGAGAATCAATGGGCTAGCACAGTTGACCTAAAACGAGGGTTTTGTACCTTAAGCGAAATCGAAATCCCCACAAACGTGAACGATTGAATAAATTTTGGAATTTATTAGCACTAAGAGTTTGAAAAGTTTTTAGGGAGGAAGCAGCGGAAAGTACGGAGGCGGGAAGCAAAGCAAAAAGGAAGTAAAGCACAAAAGCCATTTGTTTTAGGGTTAAGTGTGCTTAATATAACTCCAGATTGCACCAGTTGGTGGAAACAAAGTAGAATGTCGATGAAAACATAATATTTGCACCGGTTGAACATATAATCACTGCAAATAAAGGTATACGCTTCCCCTTATTTGCATCGATTTTCAATTAAAAACTGCAACAAATTATTTTTTCCCTATCCTATTTCTTCTTATATACAGTTGCACTAGTTTCCATCCTAGAACCAAAGCAAAAAAAAAATTTACTTACACCAGTGGTTGACACAGCCTGTGCAAAAATGGCGAAGAAATAGATATGATTTGTAGTCGTACTAGTAAACCAAGTGGTGAGAGCGTTTGGTATGAGACACGCAATTACCATTATTTGGGTTACTGACTGTGAGTCAATAAGGCATATTGCGTTTGTGATAAGCCAGTACTCGCTTTAGAGGGAAGCTAGTCGTATATGTATACACTTGGCTGGGGGGGAGGGGTCGTTGTGTCGGGTGCCTTATTTGAATATGTATAAGTACTTGATTGAGTTCGGAAGGAGCTATATTAGGGCTCGGGGGCTATATTATCTTGTTATAGCACATGCATATATCTTTTGTGATGGATCCATATTGTATTTGTGTTGTGTTTTTGATTTTATGTTAATGAGCATACATTATGATGAGTATTTGGATTTCAAATCCATTTATATTATGTGATTTTCAGTATTTGGAGTGTGATGCGCCTTGTGCTGATGTTTTAACTCTTTTGGGTTATATATGATGATTTTGAGGATCTTGGCATTTGAGTTTACATCGTGCTTGGATATGGTGATGTACTTAGCCTAGAGCTAATGCAAGATAGTGGCTATTCACTCTTTTGTTATGACTTGAGAATTTAACCTGATTTAACCCCTTAGCACCATCATCTCCTAACTCTTTGCATAAAAGCGTTGTATATTGCGTTTTATTTTTATCCTTATACTTGTTATTACTCACTATTGACTAAACTGACTCGTGTGTGTGTGTGTGTGTGTGTTAGTCTTCAATTCAGACTGACTTTTTCTAGGTACCCTTAATAGTTGTAGATATCTTTTGCTTCTGCCATGGATCTATCAGTCTTGGGCTATCAAGTTTGCTATTTCATGTAAATGTTCGTATACGATCCATGTACTTTAATGTTGTATTATATTCTTTTTGGACTCGTTGTGCATGTATTGTGGTTGTATATCACTTTTTGTGACACTGCATATTGTATATTATATGTGTATGTATGTTATGTTGGGTGATATGTTATGTGATGCATATCTTATTCATTAATCGCGTATGTTCTAGATTACCTTCTAGCCACCATAGTATTGTATTGAATAAAGATTAAGAGTTTTGATTCACAAGAAAAAAAATGCTACATTTAATCGATACTCTTGATGTTTATTTAATATAAGAGCTATGGATGTTTTCACCTAATAAGCCTTATTCTTTGCATTAGTAGACGACATTTCTCGTAATGCTCTTTACTAATGTGGGCCTCGGAGTAGAACGCCACAGACGTCGAATGAATACTTGAAACTATATTGAAAATATTTGGGAAATATTTAAAACCTTAATTTAAATATATTCCATTATATTAATATAGGTAAGTTAATAACTATGTATAATTTGATTATATATATATTTATATTATTGTCTTATTTTTATTTCCTTCCTCATTCCTTTTCACATACGAAAAGGTTTGGGTGGGAGATTGTAACAACCTGAATTTTTATTTTATTTTAAATCTATGAATTGGTTGGAATTTAAAATTTTAATATTTAAAACTTCAATTTATTTTGAATGTAATTACTTAAATTACTCAACTTGTGTTATTTTTATTTAATAAATTTATAAAAAAACTTAAATTTAAATTATAAAATTAAAGGAAGGAATATATCGATGTTCCAAATCTACTGAAATATAAAAATTATCAAAATAGTGGTTTTGGTCAAGATTGGTTAAATTTTGAATTCAAAACAAATTTTAAAATTTGTAAAAATTTGAATTCATCCTTTTTAATGAATTTATAATGGATTCTGAGGATTCGGTATTTTTTGGTTCACTAAAACTCGATTTCGTTCGTTCGGAATTCACATTTGTAATTATAAAAAACACACAAAACTGACAATGTTTTGTTATGTATATATTTTGTTTATAGCATTAATGTACCTCTAGTGTATTAGTTAGTCTTTATTCTCATACTGAATTTGAATAGGTGCATTGAATTTGTAAGGACACACACACGCACACACACACACACACACACATATATATATATATATATATATATTAAATTTTCAATTAAAAATTATGTAACATCATCTCACACAAATAAAATATTATGTATTCTTTCTTTCTTCTCATTCTATTCTCTTAACTCTTCCATCTCTTTCCTCTCTTTCATTCTAAATCTAGATCTCAAATTTATTAAATCAAAATCTATGAGAAAATTTTTCTTTAAATCTATTTGCGGAGGAAATTTGTTAGACCGTAATCCGGTACTGACACCCAAATGCGGTGTGAAAACCTCACAATCACAAATCTCATTTCACAGAATGCAGATAAAGCAGTAAAAAAGGGGGAACACACACGGTTTTTATAGTGGTTTGGCTTAAACCGAGCCTAGGTCCACTTTATAATTCCTCAAATCCTAAGAAATTGCAATTACAATGCTGTCTCACAATCCGTGAGAGCCGTTTACATACAACATCTTTGTAATTTTTATGAAGAAGTGAAGAAAAGAGAGTGATTATATACACGAAATCCTCGTGTTAGACTGAGTTGAATTGGCCTTGAGAAGCACACAAAGTCCTTGTGTTGATAATGGTGGAAGTCGCGAAGAAGAATGGCCAAAAGTCATTTGAAAATCCTCCAAATGATGTATTTATAGTCGTTTCCTGATAGTGTTTCGTGAGACACGTGGCACACATCACAAAAATCTCGAAATGTGGTGGAAAACGTCCAGAAACCCTCTCCAAGTCGTTGTATGACAGTTGAAATCAGATCCGTGTAAGTTGGAGTGAAAATAGCCTTTAGAATAGGTCAGAATCATGTGTAGGAGCATCAGTCCGAGGCAGTTCATGGTGCCTTCTCATGAGCTGAAGTGACGAGCAGGAGTGAGGAACTGGTGGTTTGGGTCGTGGTGGTGAGCTGGTGATGTCGGGTCGTGATCTAGGGGTGTACCATGAGCAGGTCGTGACCCCAATGTCCGCCACGAGCTGGGTGAGGGTTTGATCCCGAGGGGGAGAGCCAGGTTGCATCGCAAAACCGTGAGGGCGAGCTGGGCCCCTGTTCATGAACCGGAGTTTCTCTTCTACATGCGTTCATGGAAACGTGCAAAATTTCCAAACTATGAGTACGTTTTGTCCAAACGAAAGCTCTACTTGAAGCTAATTAAAAGAACTACAAGAGATATAAAGTAAAGCTCCGTTACTGATGTTTTTGAGCCCAAAAAAGGTCGTCTGATAGGAGTTTCGAGCCAGTCTTTGTTTGTGATGCGACTTCAACCAAATCCCATCCTGTCTTCTAATGATGTTCTCAATACTTGAGCGTATTGTTAACTAGAGATACCATGTCTGGGGAACAAAACGTTCCTAGTATCCCAGAGGGCGTCACAAAACCTCGATGGTTCCATAGATATTTGGAGGCCACGACACCTGCCGAAGGCCAACGAAATGTTCCTCCCCAGCTGCACTAGTCATTCCTCCTCCTCCCCCTCAAAGAGCAGATAACTTCGCCAAGATCTTCAAGGACTTTCGTGCTATAGGAGGGATGCCGTTCCATGGGAACGAAATATTCATAGAAGCTAGGAATTGGCTCAAGGAGACTGAGGACTTTTTCCTAATCTTTGAAATAGAGGATAGAAGGGATGTTCAATTAGCCGCCTGGCTACTGAAGGAAGAAGCCTCATTTTGGTGGGAATCCACTCAAGCTGGTCCTCCGATGGAAACTTGGAGAGATTTTAGATAGAGGTTCGAAAGGAAATTTCTTTCCCAAGCTGAAATCAGCATGCAGATGGAGAGATTATTAGCACTCAAACAAGGAAAGTTGACGGTAAAAGAGTATGTGATTAAATTTAACCAACTAGCAAAGTTCGGTCTACTGTTGGTGGATACGCCGCACAAAAGGGCTTTGCGATTTGTTAAAGGGATGAATGAGCCTCTACATGGTTTAGCCATGTCCCATATTCCACTGAGGGCCACTTTTGAAAAGCTTGTCGATATGGCCCTAATGCATGAGGAAGACAAGGGAGAAAAGAAGGCTAAGGAGACATCGCAAAATAGGAAGGTGTGGCCTAAGAAGGGGCAGCAGCAACAACAACAACAACAGCAGAAGAAAGGTGGGAAAAATGAAAAAGGCGAGGATAAGAAAAAATGTCACAATTGTGTGAAGGAAGGTCATCTGGTTAAAGACTGTAAGCGAAGGAAGAACTCTTGCTACCACTGTGGAGAAGCCGGACACTTTGCTAAAGAGTCCCCGAAGAAACGAGGATCACAGGGACAAGGTCAAAGGGCAGGAAATTCTAGAGGGCAGGTGCATGCTCTCGCGACCAGTGCTCCTGATAGAGGTAGAAAAATTTCTGTGGAAGGTTTAATTTCTTTTTCAAACCATCCTATTAGAACATCTTTTGATTCTAGTGCCTCACTTTCATTTATATCAAGTTTTGTAGTTGAGTCTCTGCACTTAACTACTAGTATTAGTTGTTTCAAACCCCATTGGTGGTTCGGCTCATTTATTTATGATTTGTCGGGGTTTGAAAATATTCGTGTTGGGCCTCGAGTTTGAATGCGATGTGTATATGCTCGGGTTTATGGACTATGGATTGATTCCAAGAAAGGATTTGCTTACCACGTATGGTGCCTTTCAGGATTGTGAGAAGAGGGTTGTTAGGCTTTTGACATATCATGGGAGAACCCTCGAGATTTCGTGTGACCTACAAGGGTCAGTTATGCTTAGTTTCCTAGAGCCTCTTGATGCATCTATCGACGATCTGCAATATGTTCCAGTAGTCCAAGATTTTTTCGATGTTTTTGATGAGGTTTAGGGTTTTCCTCCGAGGCACGAGATCGACTTTTGTATATATTTGGTGGACAATGCAAAGCTAGTGGCATTGCTAGTGCGCCATATGGCTCCAAAGGGAAAGGAGGGAGCTGAGTAAGCAAGTAGGGGAGCTACTTGAGAAAGGGTTTATAAGACGAAGCACATCCGAATGGGGAGCTCCATTAGTATTCGCGACCAAGGTGGATGGTTTGCTTCGTTTGTGTGTTGACTATAGAGAGCTAAATAAACTCACTAAGAAGAATAGACACCCACTTCCGGGGATTGATGATTTATTTGATCAGCTTGTTGGTGCCTCGTTATTTTCTCAATTAAACTTGGCCACGGGGTTCCATGTGTTGAGGGTGGCTGAGGATAGCATAGGTAAGACTGCCTTTAGGACTCCGCACGGTTTCTTTGAATGGCTAGTTATGCCTTTTCGGCTGATGAATGCACCTGCCTATTTTGCTGATTTGATTAGTAGGGTATTTCGGGAGTTCCTAAACAAATTTGTTGTAGTCTTTGTTGATGATATTTTGATCTTCTCCAAGAGCGAAGAAGAGCATGTCCAGCATTTGAGAGAAGTTTTGAAAACTCTTCGTGACCATCAGCTTAAAGCAAAATTCGCCAAATGCCACTCTAGGAGAAAAGAGGTGAGATTCTTAGGGCATGCAGTCTCTAAAGAAGGGATAGCTGTACATCCCGTGAAGGTGGTTGCAGTGCAAGATTGGAAGGTTCCTAAAAATGCAACTGAGGTGAGAGGCTTTCTTAGGTCAGCAGGTTACTATAGGAAGTTCATTAAGGACTTCGCAAAGCTATCAGCCCCACTCACCAGACTAACGAAGAAGAACTTGGCATTCTCATGGGATACAAACTGTGACGTTTCTTTCCAATGACTGAAGATGGCTCTGACAACAGCCCCGGTCTTGACCTTGCCTGACGGGAATACAGTGTTTACTGTTTACACTGATGCGTGTGGTACAGGGCTTGGTGCGGTTCTAATGCAAGAAGAGAAAACATTGTGTTATGAGGGTAGACAATTGAGGTCTCATGAAAAGAACTACCCCACCCATGATCTAGAGCTAGTTGCCATATTGTTTGTGTTAAAGACGTGGCGTCATTATTTACTTGGAGAGAAGTTTGAGTTATACATCGATCATAAATCTCTCAAGTTTCTATTCTCGCAGAAGGATCTCAATTTAAGGCAACAGCGGTGGATGGAGTTTCCAGCTTCTTATGATTTTGAGATTTCTTATACCCCTGGCAAGGGTAATGTGGTGTCAGACGCACTAACTAGGCAGAGGGTAGCCCTAAGTACTCTGTTTGTGGTAAGAAAGAACTTGGAGTTTATATTAGCTTTTGATTTTAGACCCTCCATCGAGATTTTGCCAGATTTGTTTGCATCCTTGGAGATACGACCGACTCTTATGGACCAAATAGGAGCTTCACAATAAGGTGACCCATGGATTCTAGACATCATAAATAAGCTCAGAAGAGGGGAGACTTCTAGTCATGTTAGCAGATATGCCATAGATGAAAAGGGGTGGTTGCGACGAGATGGAAGGAATTGTGTTCCTCAAACTAGAAGCTTGATAAAGGCAGTCCTAGAAGAAGCCCACCATTCTAGGATGACCATTCATTCAGGTGGTGATAACATGTACAGAGACATGAAGAGGGTTTTCTTTTGGGCTGGTATGGAGAAATATGTGGCCATATTTGTTTCTCAATGTTTAGTTTGCCAGCAAGTCAAAGCTGAGAAAAAGAAGCCAGGTGGATTACTTCATCCGTTGGAGGTTCCGCAGTGGAAATGGGAGAGCGTCTCTATAAATTTCATAGATGGTTTGTCTAGGTTGAAGAATGGCAACACCAGTATCTGGGTTGTGGTAGATAGACTCACTAAGAGCGCTCACTTTATTCTGGTTAAGACTAAGAGGACGGCACCATGGTTGGCACCAATTTATGTCCGAGAGATAGTTCATATTCATGGAGTACCTTCCAGCATCGTGAGTGATCGTGAAACCATCTTCACCAGTGAATTTTGATGGAGCTTGCAACAAGCATTAGGTACACAGTTGTGTTTGAGCACAGCTTATCATCCTCAGACCGATGGACAGACAGAGAGGGTGAACTTGATTCTTGAAGATCTTTTGAGGCTGTGTGCCCTAGACTTCGGAGGGACTTAGGAAGAGCATCTTTCTTTAGTAGAGTTTGCCTATAATAATAGTCATCAAGCTAGCATTTGCATGGGACCCTTTGAAGCATTGTACCGACTACCTTGTAGATCAACAACTTGTTGGTGGGAGTCTATGGAAAGATTATTACTTGGGTTAGATATGGTTAGGGAGACATCCGAAAAGATTGACCTTAATCGACGGCATATGAAGACATCTCAGGATAAGGCGAAATCCTATGAAGACAAGAGAAGGACTAACCTCGAATTTGAAGTAGGAGACATTGTATTTATCAAAGTGTCACCTTCGTGGAATGTGGTTCGCTTCGGATCAGTTGGGAAGTTGGCACCTAGGTTTGTGGGACCATTTTCCATAACTGAGAGGGTTGGCCAAATGGCCTATAGAGTAAAACTCCCAGGCAATCTATCTGGCGTTCATGATGTTTTCCATGTTTCCCATCTACGGAAGTGCCTGCATGACACCGCAGTAATCGTTGAGCCGAGTGTGTTGGAAGAAGTCAAAGTGGAACGAGAGGCAACGGTCAGCGAGTCCCTACCTGTATTCTAGGATCAGAAGTTAAGAAGCTACGCAATAAAGAGATCAAGTTGCTAAAGGTTCAATGGAGACATCACCAAGAGGATGCGACTTGGGAGACCGAAGACAAGATTCGTGCTTCGTACCCTTTTCTCTTTTCGAGGGTATGTTCTTAACTCCCTTTTACAAAGCTTTATCAGTACTTGTTTCTATCATTTGAGTATGTCCTATCACTAGTATTTTCGACCTTTAGATAGGAATCCTATGGATGTAATAATGTGTTTGAGACATGTTATAATTGATGGATGCAAGTGTTTGCTAGTGGTTGCCTGTGGATGCATATACACACGCATTAGGCACTAGATTGGCTTAATCACTCTCATACTACATATGGATGTTTGTACATTTTCTTTTATTTTATGGATGGAAATGGATGAACTAACATATGGATATTGCATTTGGACAAATGAGTGTGCACACATATAGAGCTTACATGTTATAATAGGCTTATTTGCAAACATATTGGATTCACGGCACTAACATACATTGCATTAAGGAGGTCAACTGAATTAGTAGACCGCCTGATCTTCACATTAGTATTAGTACATATGCTCACACATTTGCTATATTCAAGTAAGCATTGAAAATCCTTAAGGACAATGGATGCCAGTGAATGATGGATGGTAGGATATGCATTCTTCTCAACTTGGAGATTTCGAGGACGAAATTCTTTAAGTAGGAGGAATGTAAAACCCCGTAGCTTTGTTAACATTAAAGAGGCTAAATTAAATAATAATTAATTTAATATTAAGAATTAAGGGAAATAGACTTTGTCATTACATCCGTCTTGATATTCTGGTCAGGATAGACATATAGTTTGCGTAAAACGGATAACATATGAAGAAGTTACGAACGATAAAAGTTTGAAAATCAAACCAGGTATAACAGGCGCACTTCACAAGTGCGCCAAGGAAATTTTACACTGGCGCACCTGTAAAGTGCGCCGAGAATAGTTTTTCGGTATTCGGGCCTTTTTCTAAGTGGAGGCGACCCACAACCTGATTCACCCTGGGGCTTATGTGGCAGTCGGTTCCAGAGGGTTCTGCAGTTATAAATATACCTCAATTCTCTTGTTTTCTTCACAAAGAATCAATGGCGGCCAAACTCTGCCATTGTGTGAATTGTACTGGATCCCTTATCTTCTTCTAACAACTAAGGCAAATCAAATCCAGAAATCCAAGATCCATTCTTTCTCTATTCTCTAAACCTAACGCTGTGAGTTTCTAGTTATTTTTAGGTTTAAATGAATAGAAGTAAACTATGAAAGATTGGATACGTTGTAAACCTTGAATCTATGCTATTATCATATCCTATGCTATGTCATGATAGATCTATTTCTCTAGATCCAATTCAATCATTATTATTCTACTATGTTATCATTGTGGATCTTGGTTTGTAACTATATTGTAGTTAAAATAAATCTGTTAATTTGGATAGTTATCTCATTGGATAGATCTAATCATTTATGTAAATGATGTACATATGCCACCTTGAATTGGTTAGGATTGGATCTAAATCTTTATCTTAACTGGAACTTCTATGACATGTTATGATGTGGATTTGTGTAGATCTTTTCTAAACTAGTAGATCTAATTTATGTGGACATTGAAACTGTTAACCAGATCTAATTTATCACCTTGTATTATCATGTTAGATCTAAATCGATTAGGCATCTAAATTGTGAATTTAGATCTTACTACGCTTATTGTAACATCATAGTTATGTTAGAATCAATTGACTGTCATCGGTTCCTCAGTTTTATGTCCACCTTGTTATGATGACAATTTCATGTCCATGTCAGTATGTATGTTCACCTTATTATCATGCTAGTTTATGTTTATGCCAAGATGATCACTTTGTTTATATTCCTACTATTTTCCCTATTATCATTTATGACTAGAAAATTGTCTGGCCTACGCATGCTGCGAATTTTGTGAGGGCGCTAGTTAAGGGACGGAAAAAAAGGGTTAATACTGGCATAATATAAATATGAACATTTTTGGACATATAATTCAAATTATTGGGTAAAATTGGTATTAACACATATAAAATGAATGGATTAATTAATTGGTTAATTAATTAAAAATGGAATGTCTAGTAATTACAATTAGGAATTGTAATTGTACTTACGACACGAGGTTAGGTTGCATTAGAGGTGGAAGTCTCCCCGGACCCGACCAGCATATCCCACAGCCACTAATGTTGAACCTAATGTGGGAGGTCTAAGTACGCAAATACGAATCGGGCTAAGACACAAGGTTAGGCCCAACTGTTGAATAAGACTGCCCGGACCCGACCGACAATCCAACATCCGCATGTTGTAAGTCTAATGTGGAAGGTCTAGCCCATTATAAACCATAAATGGACATGGTAATGAATTGGACTACTTAACCAAATCTAATCCATAGGGATTGTATGATATTGAAAAAAGGTTAGGGTCAAGTAAATTGATTGAAATAGTGGATGGGTTGAGTAAATCTGGAGGGGGTCGGTAATATATACATATATAGGCCCACGAACTTATCCCGATAAGCTTATGTAATTAAAGACAACTAGTGGTATACATAACCAGAGAAAATAATAAAGCTGTGTAATTAAAGACACCTTTTAGGGTAAGTATAACTGAATAGGGCTATGTAATTAAAGACACCTAGTAGTATACATAGTCAGTGAAAAACCTAGTGGGGGATACAAGACAAAGGGGAGAGCTTGTATCATATTGTGTGGTACCCATTTCAGTCATTAACCCAAAGTAGGTATCAAATAAAGTACTCCGTACTAGGCGGAGAAGGGGCACGCTTACCAACTGATTGTAAGAGATCCAAACGTGATGGACGGTGTGGGCGGCGCAAACCGACCGGGCCTTTGGTGTGCATGGGCTGGGTAGAAGAGGATAAGACGACCGTGACACCAGTAGATATGGTTGTGCACATCTTGGGAAATGAAGGTTTGCCACTTTAGGAAGTGATACCTCCTATTATGGGGCAAGCACAAGGTATCCACAGAGTAGGGAGTCGGTCGATTAGGGTAGTGGTTAGGGTATATTTTGTACATATGCCCTGAGTCTCTACCTTATAGTAGAAGGGATCATCTCATTTCTGGTTATACTAGTAATAGTGCAGAGTAATCATTAGAGAAGTGTATACACCTTACCTTGTCTAACTTGTCACACCAACCATTTTTGTAGTGATATCTCTTATCCACTTTGTATTCCTATCATGTTACTTTTATTTATTTACTGGCTAAATGTAACTAGACTCGCCAGACTTCGTGTCGGACC
Source organism: Allium sativum (assembly GCA_030737875.1). Taxonomy (NCBI): domain Eukaryota; kingdom Viridiplantae; phylum Streptophyta; class Magnoliopsida; order Asparagales; family Amaryllidaceae; genus Allium; species Allium sativum. Next base: position 1,029,557,439 of record CM060924.1, on the reverse strand, counting down.
CTTTTGTTTCTCCTTCTTTCTTCTGCCCCCACCCCTAGGTTCTCAAGGAGGAAGCATTCAGGCTTAGTCAGGACTCAGATATCATCATGCTAGGAGCTACTTCTGAATTATGGCTCATGTTCTTGTCTCTACTATGGCTTAACTCTTTCAATTGGGGAATTCTGTTTTTATATTCTTATGTACTTTGATGATGTAAGACATAAGTTATTTTATTGTAATGGTTATTGTGATTTATGATATTGAGGACCACGGTATTATGTTCTATGTTGAAATAAAAGTTTAAATTTCCGCTGCGATCTTATTTATATTTGTCCTGTAATTATTCTATGTCTATTTACCTATAACACTTCACGAAACTTAATGCATTCCCTTAGTGGGTGACATTAACGGACGTGAGATGTCACACTTGGTATCAGAGGTGAAGGTTACTAGATTAGATAAAAGTTTTTGAAAATTATTTTTGAAAAGGTTTTAAAAGAAAGCATTTTCATAAAGAAAAGTCTGTTTTGAAAAACATTCCCCAAAAGCCATATGTAGTATCCTTCGGTCCTTTATATAAATTTCTTCCTTTTTTCTTTGTCAGCATGTCTGGGGAACAAAACGATCCTAATATCCCAGAGGGCGTCACAATACCTCGATGGTTCCGTAGATATTTGGAGGCGACGACACCTGCCGAAGGCCAACGAAATGTTCCTCCCCAGCTGCACCAATCATTCCTCCTCCTCCCCTCAAAGAGCAGATAACTTCGCCAAGATCTGCAAGGACGTTCGTGCTATGGGAGGGAAGCCATTCCGTTGGAACGAAATATTCGTAGAAGCTAGGAATTGGCTCAAGGAGACCGAGGACTTTTTCCTAATCTTTGAAGTAGAGGACAGAAGGAAGGTTCAATTAGCCGCCTGGCTACTGAAGGAAGAAGCCTCATTTTGGTGGGAAGTCACTCAAGCTGGACCTCCGATGGAAACTTGGGGAGATTTTAGATAGTGCTTCGAAAGTAAATTTCTTTCCCAAGCTGAAATCAGCATGCAGATGGAGCGATTATTAGCACTCAAACAAGGAAACTTGGCAGTAAAAGAGTATGTGAATAAATTCAACTAACTAGCAAAGTTCAGTCTACAGTTGGTGGATACGCCGCACAAAAGGGCTTTGCGATTTGCTAAAGGGCTGAATGAGCCTCTACATGGTTTAGCCATGTCCCATATTCCACTGAGGGCCACTTTTGAAAAGCTTGTCGATATGGCCCTAATGCATGAGGAAGACAAGGGAGAAAAGAAGGCTAAGGAGACATCGCAAAATAGGAAGGTGTGGCCAAAGAAGGGGCAGCAGCAACAACAACAGCAGAAGAAACGAGGGAAAAATGAAAAAGGCGAGGATAAGAGAAAATGTCACCATTGTGTGAAGGAAAGTCATCTGGTTAAAGACTATAAGCGAAGGAAGAACTCTTGCTACCACTATGGAGAAGCCGGACACTTTGCTAAAGAGTCCCCGAAGAAACGAGGATCACAGGGATAAGGTCAAAGGGTAGGAAATTCTAGAGGGCATGTGTATGCTCTCGTGACCAGTGCTCCTGATAGAGGTAGAAAAATTTCTGTGGAAGGTTTATTTTCTCTTTCAAACCATCCTATTAAAACATCTTTTGATTCTAGTGCCTCACATTCATTTATATCAAGTTTTTTGGTTGAGCCTCTGCACTTAACTACTAGTATTAGTTGTTTCAAACCCCATTGGTGGTTCGGCTCATTTATTTATGATTTGTCGGGTTTTGAAAATATCCGTGTTGGGCGTCGAGTATGAATGCGACGCGTATGCTTTGGTTTATGGACTATGGATTGATTCCAGGAATGGATTGGCTTACCACGTATGGTGCCATTCAGGATTGTGAGAAGAGGGTTTTTAGGCTTCTGACTTGTCATGGGAGAACCCTCGAGATTTCGTGTGACCTACAAGGGTCGGTTATGCTTAGTTTCCTAGAGCCTCTTGATGCATCTATCGACGATCTGCAATCTATTCCAATAGTCCAAGATTTTTCGATGTTTTTGATGAGGTTCAGGGTTTACCTCCGAGGCACGAGATCGACTTTTGTATATATTTGGTGGACAATGCAAAGCTAGTTGCATTGCTCGTGCGCCATATGGCTCCAAGGGGAAAGGAGGGAGCTGAGTAAGCAAGTAGGGGAGCTACTTGAGAAAGGGTTTATAAGACGAAGCATATCCGAATGGGGAGCTCCAGTAGTATTCGCGACCAAGGCGGATGGTTTGCTTTGTTTGTGTGTTGACTATAGAGAGATAAATAAATTCACTAAGAAGAATAGACACCCACTTCCGAGGATTGATGATTTATTTGATCAGCTTGTTGGTGCCTCGATATTTTCTCAATTAGACTTGGCCACGGGGTTCCATCTATTGAGGGTGGCTGAGGATAGCATAGGTAAGACTGCCTTTAGGACTCCGCATGGTTTCTTTGAATGGCTAGTTATGCCTTTTCGGCTGATGAATGCACCCGCCTATTTTGCTGATTTGATTAGTAGGGTATTTCGGGAGTTCCTAAATAAATTAGTTGTAGTCTTTGTTGATGATATTTTGATCTTCTCCAGGAGCGAAGAAGAGCATGTCTAGCATTTGAGAGAAGTTTTGAAAACTCCTCGTGACCATCAGCTTAAAGCAAAATTCGCCAAATGCCATTATGGGAGAAAAGAGGTGAGATTCTTATGGCATGCGGTCTCTAAAGAAGGGATAGTTGTACATCCCGCGAAGGTGGTTGCAGTGTAATATTGGTAGGTTCCTAAAAATGCAACTGAGGTGAGAGGCTTTCTTAGGTCAGCAGGTTACTATAGGAAGTTCATTAAGGACTTCGCAAAGCTATCAGCCCCACTCACCAGACTAACGAAGAAGAACTTGGCATTCTCATGGGATATAAACTGTGATGTTTCTTTCCAATGACTGAACATGGCTCTGACAACAGCCCCAGTCTTGACCTTGCCTGACGGGAATACAGTGTTTACTGTTTACACTGATGCGTGTGGTACAGGGCTTGGTGCGGTTCTAATGCAAGAAGAGAAAACAGTGTGTTATGGGGGTAGACAATTGAGGTCACATGAAAAGAACTATCCCACACATGATCTAGAGCTAGTTGCCATATTTTTTTGTGTTAAAGACGTGGCGTCATTATTTACTTGGAGAGAAGTTCGAGTTATACATCGATCATAAATCTCTCAAGTATTTGTTCTCGCAGAAGGTTCTCAATTTAAGGCAACAGCGGTGGATGGAGTTTCCAGCTTTTTATGATTTTGATATTTCTTATACTCCTGACAAGGGTAATGTGGTGTCAGACGCACTAAAGAGGCAGAGGGTAGCCCTAAGTACTCTTTTTGTGGAAAGAAAGAAGTTGGAGTTTATATCAGCTTTTGATTTTAGACCCTCCATTGAGATTTTGCCTGATTTGTTTGCATCCTTGGAGATACGACCGACTCTTATGGACCAAATAGGAGCTTCGCAATAAGGTGACCCACGGATTCTAGACATCATAGATAAGCTCAGAAGAGGGGAGACTTCTAGTCACGTCGGCAGATATGCCATAGATGAAAAGGGGTGGTTGCGACGAGATGGAAGGCATTGTGTTCATCAAACTAGAAGCTTGATAAAGGCAGTCCTAGAAGAAGCCCACCATTCTAAGATGACCATTCATTCAGGTGGTGATAACATGTACAGAGACATGAAGAGGGTTTTCTTTTGGGTTGGGATGAAGAAATATGTGGCTGTATTTGTATCTCAATGTTTAGTTTGCCAACAAGTCAAAGCTGGGCAAAAGAAGCCAGGTGGATTACTTCATCCGTTGGAGGTCCCGCAGTGGAAATGGGAGAGAGTCTCTATAGATTTCGTTGATGGTTTGCCTAGGTTGAGGAATGGCAACACCAGTATCTGGGTTGTGGTAGATAGACTCACTAAGAGCGCTCACTTTATTCCAGTTAAGAGTAAGAGGACGGCACCATAGTTGGCACCAATTTATGTCCGAGAGATAGTTCATATTCATGGAGTACCTTCCAGCATCGTGAGTGATCGTGACCCCATCTTCACCAGTGAATTTTGAAGGAGCTTCCAAGAAGCATTAGGTATACAGTTGTGTTTGAGCACAGCTTATCATCCTCAGACCGATGGACAGACAGAGAGGGTGAACATGATTCTTGATGATCTTTTGAGGCTGTGTACCCTAGACTTCTGAGGGACTTACGAAGAGCATCTTTCTTTAGTAGAGTTTGCCTATAATACTAGTCATCAAGCTAGCATTGGCATGGGATCCTTCGAAGCATTGTACGGACGACCTTGTAGATCACCAACTTGTTGGTGGGAGTCTACGGAAAGATTATTACTTGGGCTAGATATGGTTAGGGAGACGTCCAAAAAGATTAACCTTATTCGACGGCGTATGAAGACAGCTCAAGATAAGTAGAAATCCTATGAAGACAAGAGTAGGACTAACCTCGAATTTGAAGTAGGAGACTTGGTTTTTATCTAAGTGTCACCTCCGAGGAATGTGGTTCGCTTCGGATCAGTTGGGAAGTTGGCACCTAGGTTTGTCGGACCATTTTCGATAACTGAGAGGGTTGGCCAAATGGCCTATAGATTGAAACTCCCAGGCAATCTATCTGGCATTCATGATGTTTTCCACGTTTCCCATCTACGGAAGTGCCTGCATGACACCGCAGTAATCGTTGAGCCGAGTGTATTGGAAGAAGTCGAAGTGGAACAGGAGGCAACAGTCAAGCGAGTCCCTACCTGTATTCTGGGATCAGAAGTTAAGAAGCTACGCAATAAAGAGATCAAGTTGCTAAAGGTTCAATGGAAACATAACCCAGAGGATGCGACTTGGGAGACCGAAGACAAGATTCGTGCTTTGTACCCTTTTCTCTTTTCGAAGGTATGTTCTTAACTCCTTTTTCCAAAGCTTTATCAATACTTGTTTCTATCATTTGAGTATGTCCTATCACTAGTATATTCGACATTTAGATAGGAATCCTATGGATGGTTACATGTGTTTGAGACATGTTATGGTTGATGGATGAAAGTGTTTGCTAGTGGTTGCCTGTGGATGCATATACACACGCATTAGGCACTAGATTGGCTCAATCACTCTCATATTGCATATGGATGTGTGTGCATTTTCTTTTCTTTTATGGATGGAAATGGATGAACTAACATATGGATATTACATTTGGACAAATGAGTGTGCACACATATAGAGCTTACATGTTATAATAGGCTTATTTGCATACATATTGGATTCACGGCACTAACATACATTGCATTAAGGAGGTCAACTGAATCAGCAGACCGCCTGATCTTCACATTAGTATTGGTACATATGCTCACACATTTGCTATATTCATGTAAGCATTAAAAATCCTTAAGGACAATGGATGCCAGTGATTGATGGATGGTACGATATGCATTCTTCTAACCTTGGAGATTTCGAGGACGAAATCCTTTAAGTAGGAGGAATGTAAAACCCCGTAACTTTGTTAACATTAAAGAGGCTTAATTAAATAATAATTAATTTAATATTAAGAATTAAGGGAAATAGACTATGTCATTACGTCCGTCTTGATATTCTGGTCAGGATAGACACCTAGTTTACGTAAAACGGATAACATATGAAGAAGTTACGGACGATAAAAGTTTGAAAATCAAGCTAGGTAAAACTGGCGCACTTCACAAGTGCGCCAAGGAAATTTTACACTGGTGCACCTGTAAAGTGCACCCAGAATAGTTTTTGGGTATTCGGGCCTTTTTTTAAGTGGAGGCGACCCACAACCTGATTCACCCTAGGGCTTATGTGGCAGTCGTTTCCAGAGGGTTCTGCAGTTATAAATATACCTCAATTCTCTTGTTTTCTTCACAAAGAATCAATGGCGGCCAAACTCTGCCAGTGTGTGAATTGAACTGGATCCCTTATCTTCTTCTAACAACTAAGGCAAATCAAATCCAGAAATCCAAGGTCCATTCTTTCTCTAATCTCTTAACCTAACGCTGTGAGTTTCTAGTTATTTTTAGGTTTAAATGAATAGAAGTAAACTAAGAAAAAACCTTGAATCTATGCTATTATCATATCCTATGCTATGTCATGATAGATCTATTTCTCTAGATTCAATTCAATCGTTATTATTCTACTATGTTATCATTGTGGATCTTGGTTCGTAACTATATTGTGGTTAAAATAAATCTGTTAATTTGGATAGTTATCTCATTGGATAGATCTAATCATTTATGTAAATGATGAACATATGCCACCTTGAATTGGTTAGGATTGGATCTAAATCTTTATCTTAACTGGGACTTCTATGACATGTTATGATGTTGATTTGTGTAGATCTTTTCTAAACTAGTAGATCTAATTTATGTGGACATTGAAACTGTTAATCAGATCTAATTTATCACCTTGTATTATCATGTTAGGTCTAAATCGATTAGGCATCTAAATTGCAAATTTAGATCTTACTATTCTTATTGTGACATCATAGTTATGTTAGAATCAATTGACTGTCATCGGTTCATCAGTTTTATGTCCACCTTGTTATGATAACAATTTCGTGTCCATGCCAGTATGTATGTTCACCTTATTATCATGCTAGTTTATGTTTATGCCAAGATGATCACTTTGTTTATATTGACTAGGCTATTGTCTAGCCTAGGCATGCTGCGAATTTTGTGAGGGCGCTAGTTAAGGAACGGAAACAAAGGGTTAATGCTGGCATTATGAATATGAATATGAACATTTTTGGACATATAATTCAAATTATTGGGTAAAATTGGTATTAACCCATATAAAATGAAAGGATTAATTAAATGGTTAATTAATTAAAAATGGAATGTCTAGTAATTACAATTAGGAATTCTAATTGTACTTACGACACGAGGTTAGGTTGCATTAGAGGTGGAAGTCTCCCCGGACCCGACCAGCATATCCAGCAGCCACTAATGTTGAACCTAATGTGGGAGGTCTAAGTACGCAAATACGAATCGGGCTAAGACGCGAGGTTAGGCCCAACTATGGAATAAGACTGCCCAGACCCAACCGACAATCCAACATCCGCATGTTGTAGGCCTAATGTGGAAGGTCTAGCCCATTGTAAACCATAAATGGAAATGGTAATGAATTGGACTACTTAACCAAATCTAATCCATAGGGATTGTATGATATTGAACTAAGGTTAGGGTCAAGTAAATTGATTGAAATAGTGGATGGGTTGAGTAAATCTGGAGGGGGTCGGTAATATATACATATATAGGCCCACGAACTTAACCCGATAAGCTTATGTAATTAAAGACATCTAGTGGTATACATAACCAAAGAAAATAATAAAGTTGTGTAATTAAAGAAACCTTTTAGGGTAAGTATAACTGAATAGGGCTATGTAAGTAAAGACACCTAGTGGTATACATAGTCAGTGAAAAACCTAGTGGGGGATACAACACAAAGGGGAGAGCTTGTATCATATTATGTGGGACCCATTTCAGTCAGTAACCCAAAGTAGGTATCAAATAAAGTACTCCGTACTAGGCGGAGAAGGGACATGCTTACCGACTGATTGTAAGAGATCCAAACGTGATGGATGGTGTGGGCTGCGCAAACCGACTGGGCCTTTGGTGTGCATGGTCCGGGCAGAAGAGGATAAGACGACCGTGACACAAGTAGATATGGTTGTGCACATCTTGGGAAATGAATGGTTGCCACTTTAGGAAGTGATACCTCCTACTGTGGGGCCAGCGCAGGGTATCTACGGAGTAGGAAGCCGATCGATTAGGGTAGTGGTTAGGGTATATTTTGGATATATGCCCTGAGTCTACCACCTTATAGTATAATGGATCATCTCATTTCTGGTTATACTAGTAATAGTGCAGAGTAATCATTAGAGAACTGTATACACCTTACCTTGTCACACCTGCCATTTATGAAGTGATCTATCATATCCACTTTATATTCCTATCATGTTACTTTTATTTATTTACTGGCTAAAAGTAACTAGACTCGCCAGACTTCATGTCTGACCCTTTTGTTTCTCCTTCTTACTCCCATCCCCTCCCCCCGGTTCTCAGGGAGGAAACACTCAGACTTATATCAACTTGTTAGGAGCTACTTCTGAAGTATGGCTCAAGTTCTTGTCTCTACTATGACTTAACTCTTTCAATTAAGGAATTATGTTTTTATATTCTTATGTACTCTGATGATGCAAGACAGAAGTTATTTTATTGTAATGGTTTTTGTGACTTATGATATTGTGAACTAAGGTATTTTGTTCTATGTTGAAATAAAAGTTTAAATTTCCGCTGTTATCTTGTTTATATATGTCTTGTATTTATTTTGTGTCTGTTTACCTATAACGCTTCGTGAAACTTAATGCATTCCCTTAGTGAGTGACATTAACGGACGTGGGGTGTCACATTTTCCCTTGTCTTTTCCAGAATCAGACGGTCCACCGTCTTTAAGCATGTTGACATTGAGAATGCGTTTCTCAGAAGTTGCATCCACTTCCCGCAGAAACCTATCTGCTTCAAGGTAGAATTCACCAGATTTCGCAGTGAATCTCAGTACAAAGGTATTTTGAATTCTGAGTTATCCAAGATACCGGATACCGCTGCCATCAGTACCATCGATGGTTCAGGGCGATCAACTGACGCTGCTGCAACGTTGAGTCTTTCCAGAAATGAACGTAGAGTTTCCCCAGGCCTCTGCTTGATTATAGTAAGTGACATGACATTCTTGGGTCGTGCGATGTGGACCCAAAATTGTTCAATAAAGCGTGCAACTAACATGTTCCAGCTGTTGATCGATTCAATTTCTAGCTGTCGAATCCACATAGTGGCTATATCAGTCAGAAAGAGGGGATAACATTTTTCCATGATGTTTTCCGATGCCATTTGAACTTCCATATGACGCTTGTAGCGCATCAGATGCATGGTAAGTTCTTTTCTGCCGTTGTATGGCTCCAGGTGCGGAAGTTTGAAATCCGGTGGACTGCGGGAATTCCTAATTGTCTACGTGAACGGATTGTGATTAACGTCATCCACATCATTCTGATAAGTGCGGCCTCTCGAGAGGCGTTGAATGAGATTGGAGAGCCGATCGCCTTCAAAAAGTTGTTGTAGATTGCCGATACTAGAGCTGGTGCCCCCAGTGTTGAGCGTAAGAGAAGGTGGAACCTGTTGGTGAGCCGCTGAGTGGGGATCGCGGCTCGCGGCCCGAGGAGGGCGATCCGACTCGGTCGTGGGATGAGGAAGCTAGTTCATGAGTCAAGGGGGCAAGCTGATCGGGTTCTGGAGCCCCATCACGAACCGCTTCTTGCTGCTGAGCATGAGCTTGCATTCATGTGTTCATCTGAACTGGAGTTGAAGTAGGTCGAACCGGACCATTTCCAAGAGTGAGGGGATTGCCCCCGATTCCATGTGATGCACGATCCGCTTCTGTGGCTTCATTTCCAACGAGTTGAATATTAATAATCGATTAAATTGAAACTTAGATTTAATAGATACGAACTCCATTAAAAAGGTGATTTGAATTTTTCAGAATAAAATTTAGCAACCCAGCTTGAATACCATTTTGAAATGGATTCAACTTAAGAATTTATTGTTTAAAGTTTAAATTGATTTGAAGTAAAATTGTTAAATCCAAAATATTAATATAAAGATTTTGAAATAATGATATTTGAGACAAGAATGTGAAATCAAATGTGATTTTATAATGAACGGTTTTGTAAATACAAAATGTGTACCTTGAATTTAATATAATATAATAATTTAATTTAAGATTTATGAACTTAATCAAATAATCAACTGAGTTGAATTATGATTCACGTTATTGAAATATTTGAATATAAATATTTGAAAAAGAACAAATATTGTTATTATTTAATATATAATATTTTAAAAATTATTTTAAACATAAATGACCACGGTATGACAAAAGTATTTGGTTATTAAAGAGATCGGGGCGGGATATTGTCATACTCTCTGCCAATACCCCGAACCACTTTAACTACTGTGTACGTGGTGAAGAATCCAAAATGAAGTAGCTTGGTTTAGCGAATGTTACTAGAATGAATCAAGAGAACGGTGATGGATAGCCTTGACCTTTGGATCATAATTAAAATGGCTAAAACATGAACTTTAACGTGATTTAGTGAGGTTGCTCTCCTATCACACGTACTTCTTCGATACCATCTCTATTTCTTTGTGATTCATTTGTGGCTCCTTTGATTATGAGAGTGTGGTGGGCGGTAGCTGCCGCTATGCATTACCACTGGTCTAGGTGTGCAACTGGTAGAATCCTACCCTCGGTGGACCAAATTAGAAGAAGGATGAAAGAAGCATAGGATAGACAAAAGTCTTATACAGATCGACGAAGAAAGGACTTGGAGTTCAGTGTTGGGGATCATGTGTTCGTGAAGGTCAATCCTTTAAAAGGGGTAATGAGGTTCAGTAAGACTGTTAAGCTTGCTCCTAGATTTGTTGGCCCTTATCCTATTGTGGAGTGAATTGGAAAACTTGCTTATAGAGTTGCCTTACCTGAACATTTATCGGGTGTGCACAACGTCTTCCATGTGTCACACTTGAGGAAGTGTTTAAGGGACTCCGAAGAGGTCATAGAGCCGAAGCAGCTGCAGTAGATTGAGATCGCTCCTAACATGGCTTTTACTCGAGAGTTTATTCGTATTATTGCCTTTAAGGAGAAAAAGCTTCGTAGCAAAGTTGTTCCTTTAGTCAAGGTGCAATTGTCAAGTAATCCAAAGGACTGCACTTGGGGAACACAAGAGTCGATACAGAGGCATTATCCTAGATTGTTTGGTGCTTGAGTAAGGTATGTCCTTTTGTTTTGAGTTGAATCTATAATTTAGATAAAGATATATCCCTTATGTAGAAATTACGAGGACGCAATTTTTGTAAGGGGGGAAGTCTGTAACAACCCTATTTTTTAGGGATACTGAATTGGGAATCTAATAACAAATTGGTGATAATTATTTTAAATGTTGTTTGAAAATTAAATAAATGACAATAAAATATTTAAATGGATGAGAGGGAAAAGTGATGATGATCAATAAATCGTTTGTGCGTAGTTAATATAAAGAATTTCATTATTTTAGTTGCATAATGGAATTAATTTTAGCAAATGAACTTTTGAAAAATGTACTTTTCTCTTTTTTTTTTTCAAAGAGAAGGAAAAAAATGTAATTATAAGTTAGTGGTAGTTGTGATCAGGTATTTTGCATGAAATAAGAAGACAAATTCTAATGTAATGGAAAAGTGCAAAATTAGTGGAAAATTTTGATTGATTTCATAAAGCATGTTTATTTCAGTGTATAATATTTAAATAATATAAAAATAAAGTTTTCTCGTTGTTTTAGAGTTATGAAAAAAAATTCACGTAATGTTGAAAATGTGTGTAATGTAAGGTAAAAAGAAAATTTTATGTCCATTTTCTTTTCATAGAAAGAAAAAAAAGAGAAAGAATTTTTATATTAAAGAAAAAATATGTAAACAAAATAAAAATAAAAATAAAGTATGCATTTTTTATGAAAGCTCTAGAATCAAATTTAATATGATGGAAAACAAAAATATCTCATAAGGAGACAAAGAGTAATCATTTTGTTGCACAGGAAAATAATGTGAAGGACAAAAAAAACAAAAAATTATGCCAAAAGGACAAGAGGCAAAAAAATTAGTCAAAAGGACAAAGTTTAGTATAAAGTATGAAATGATAGTGGGCCCCCTGAATTCCTCCCTTTACACTAAAAATTGTCCTTGAGGTTAAAGTTTTTGTTGACTATCCTTATGGATAAATTTTTAGTTGACTTTGTCCTTGTGCCTAAAAACTCCCATAGAAAATAAAAGAAAAAGGGAAAAATAATAATAAAAGGGGGGCTTTGGGTTGGGAAAGTTCTAAAGAGGGGTCTATGAATAAAAATACCACAACTCCTCATTCTCCCGATTAAAAACTTTAGTACTTATACTTTCTTTCTCAAACCAAAAATAATACCGTGAAGAAAAATAAAAACTCAATCTTCTCATCCAAATCAAAATAAAAATCAAAAAATTTGCAATCAAAGATTGAAGTAAGATTCCCAATTCTTCAAGTAAGTATTCCCTAAACCTATTCAATCTTCTAGCGTTCTTTCAATTCTTGTAAATTGAGATCTTAGGCTTGTTTTCCTTTTCAATTCCTATTGTAGAGGGCTCCAATCAAGAAATTAGTCGATTTCAGAGGTGAAAGTTTGCTTTTGGAGTAGTAGGTGAGTGAAGTTTCCACCTTTTTCCTCTTTAAATCATGAATTGTTAATGCATTATGGGTTAAAGGTGAAATTTTGATTGTAGATTACCTTCTTCCCCATGTTTGATTTATTTTTGTAATGTTGGGGCAATTAAAATCAGATTTCAAATAGATTTAAGGTAGTATTGCAAAATTAAAGGCAATATACCTTGAGATTGGTTGCATGCATACAATTTTTATTGCATGCAACATATTTGTTCAAATGACTCATATTTGTGTCATGCATATAATTTTATTGCATGCAAAATATATGTATAATTGCCTCATAGAAAATCAACTTTATAATCCGCGGAAAAAAAAGAAATTTTAGTATTGATAGCGGAGAAGGGGCTGCACTGCTTCAGTGCAGCGGGTACTGCACTGCTTCAGTGCAGCGGGTGCTGCACTGAAACAGTGCAGCATAGCGGCACTTGAAAAGTGCAGCCGCCTGCACTGCTACAGTGCAGCCGAGTTGCACTTGAACAGTGCAGCGGAGCAGCACTGCTACAGTGCAACGGAGCTGCACCACTACAGTGCAGCCATACTGCATTGGAGCAGTGCAACTGTACTGCACTGTATTGTGCAGCAGTGCGCTGCACTGCTACAGTGCAGGTATTGAGCTACAATAAAAAAAAAGAAGTTTAGAATTATTTTTGTTTTATTATGAGAGATTCTTTAAAAAAAATATTTATGTGTTTTATATTAGAACATTTTTGTTTCTTTAAAATATTTAAAAGAATTTTTTTTCGCTTATAAGCGAAAATTTTGTTAGTATATTAATTAAATGGTCAAATAATTGTATTAATCCCAAACAAGCTAAAAATTACTTATGTTTCGTTATGATACACAAGTATTATGGGGTACTTGTGTATTAGAGCGAAACGGTAGTGTAACCATCTATGGACATGCATTGTTAACTGTTCTGTTAAGTATACTGGGTTTTATAAAACTTAGTTTTATGAATATTGCCATGATCAGTTTTATATAGTGTTTCGGTGCTATAAACACTGAATTTCTAAGGCATGATTTTACAAAATAATGTTTTAAAAATACTTTGATTTTGGGATTGAGATAGATTGGACTCTGTTGTACCAATGGGCCAAAACTCCATCTTGGTCGATCTGATTCAGGTTCGCTACCTGAATCATGGTGGTTTTAATTTCCGCCCATCTACCACCAAAGGTCAAACGGTCTGCTACATTGGGCAATTTTGTTGTTTTGATCGGGATTCCCGATCGGCGGGTCACGGGCTACATCAGATGGAGGCGTGGGCGTGCCACGTATAGTGCCGTGAACATGTAGCATACGGCCTTCACCTTAGACCGTCTTGGTTATCCTAGGTTGATCGCCAGGTGTTGTTGTTGCGTTATGAGTAGGTTACGGTGCTGATGTCTCTGCGCGCCTAGAGCTCTACCACTCTGATTTTACAATACCAGCGTCTGTATTTTTGATATCTGTTATGAGTCATATTATATTTATCCCGTAGTTCCCATAATTCTTTATTGTCCTCTTATTTGTTTGAATAATGTTGGGAAATTACACAAATTAATTTGAAAACCCGGTATTTTAACCAACGTTCAATTATTATATTATCATATTGTTTTATATATGATAATTGTTTCGGTATTATATTGCTTTACATACAATACCTGTGCCTTTTAATCTTACTTTTTATATTATCATATTGCTTTACATATGATAATTGTTTTGGTATTGTATTGCTTTACATACAATACCTGTGCCTTTTAATCTTACTTTTTATATTATCATATTGCTTTACATATGATAATTGCTTGGTATTGTATTGCTTTACATACAATACATGTGCCCTTTAAATCTTATTTTTTATACTATCATATTGCTTTACATATGATAGTTGTTTTGGAATTGTATTGAGTAATATACAATATCGATGCCTGCGATTATGGCTTATTAATGTGATGATTATGTTAAATTGTTCACATATTGTAACGTTCATATGCCCCATGTTGACTTATACATGTGGCACCTTTACTTCTTTGTTAAATTATTTAATGTCCATAGATACTTACTTCACTCACACTAGACATAGTCTGACCCGTGTGATTTGTTTTGTTAACACAATCCTCGGGTCAGGCTGAGGATTGTTAACAGGTTAGGTTTGCGTGGACTGCAGCGTCACTCTTATCCTTTTCCACGTTTTGAGGTTTTGGACTATGCAGCTTCAGACTATCAGTAGCGTGTAGTATTATGGTATGTGTGCTATTATGTATTTTGGGAAGTGATATTATGTATGATGGACTATGTATTTGGACATCTTTATGATATGTATTATGTATTCTGCTGTTGTTATTGTGTTGCGCTTGATGCTATTATATTTTTGTATTATGTAACTTTGGAAATTTTCTTGTACCATTGCTTTGAACTTATACTAAGCACGAATGGTAAGTTGAATTTTTTTAAAAATTCTCGTGCCATTGTTCGTTCAAGGGAATGAGTACAGCTTTTAGCCCTATCGAGTCCCAGTCTCCGTGCTTTCCGATAGTAATACTCAGTGTTGCTCTTGGTTTGCATTGATATAGGGGCCGGGCACTACATTGTTGGTATCAGAGCCCAGGTTGAGCATAGTACAAAATAAATTTAGAACAGGGATTAGCACAAGACCGTAGAAACATTATACATGTCTGTTATTTTATAGTATCACTCCCATCATATAATAATAGTCGTACATACCTGAACCGAAACCCCAGTCTTTTAGCATTCTAATGTGAGTATTGTTTTAATTCCAGTTTAATGATATATCTCACTATATGCAGAGTATTGAGAAAGATGGCTGGAAGACCTCCCCGTTTGACGATGGAGAAGTGGTTGGTGTTGATGCGGAACATGCCTCAAGTCGCACCCGCTCCTAATGCTGCTCCTAGAGCTGATTTCGCTCGTATGTGTAAGGACTTTACGACCCTTGGAGGGAAGCCTTTCCTTGGGAAATAAGGTGTTGTTGAAGTTCAGGCCTGGCTTAAGACCTGTGAATGTGTTTTTAGGCATATGGGTGTGACTGACCATCAAAAGGTCGAGATTGCTTCTAGCTTCCTCCAAGGCAATGTCGTTGATTGGTTTGATATTATGAATGCTGAGAGGAGAGAGGAAGAGCTTACATGGGAAAGATTTAGAGAACGATTTGAGTTGAGGTTCGTTCCAAAGGCAGAGAAGGCCATCCTTACTCGTAGATTTATTGAGCTTAAGCAGAGGGATATGTCAGTTCAGGAGTACGTCAATACCTTCAATTCCCTCTCCAAGTATGGTGCAGATTTGATTAACACCCAGTTCAAAAAGAATCAGAAATTTGTGGATGGTCTGCGTAGGAAGCTGAGGGAACATCTCTTGACTCAGCTTCACTCTACTTTTGATGAGGTTGTTGATTTGGCTTTAAGATATGAGGATTTGTACCGTGAGAGAGATGATGTTGCACCAAAGAGGAAAGCCCTATTTTTCCCTAAGAAGAAGCAAAATTCCCAAAAGAAGCAAAAGAAGGGACAAGCTTCAGGCTCACAAAAGCAAGTTAAAGGTGGTGTAGAATGCTATAAGTGTGGAGCGAAGGGGCATTTTGCTATTGTATGTCCTCAAAGGGAGTGCTATGAGTGTCACCAGATTAGTCATCTAAGGAACGAGTGTCCACAACTCACAAAGAAGAAGCAAGCAGCTAGGCTTCATGTCATGGAGGGAGATCCTGGTCCAAGCCAAAGGAAAGGAAAGCAAGTAATGGAAGGTACAATCCCATTTAGAGATACTTTTATTTGCACACGTTTTGACACTGGTGCATCACACTCCTTTATATCTAAAGATTTAGTTGATAGATATGCTTTGGAAGTAGTTTATCTTGTCACATCTCTAAGAGTTGCGAATCCCATTGGCGGGTCCGCAACACTTGGAATGTTATGAAAGAACCTTGAGCTATTCTTAGGAGGACTTCCTTTCTCATGTGACTTGCATGTATTTGAGTGTCTTGGCTTTGATATTATTTTGGGGATGGATTGGTTGGAACGATATGAGGCTCATCTTTCTTGCTTAGACAGAGTTGTTACTTTGAAACACCCCTCTTTCAAAGGGCTTGTTAATATAACACTTAATATGCAAGGCCCTAATAGTCAAGGTTCTCTCTATTCCATTGAGTCATGAGAAGATGAGGAGATAGTTAGAGTTCCTGTTGTCAGGGATTTTGGTGATGTGTTTGAGCCTGTTACTGGCCTGCCGCCTAAGAGGGCTATGGAGTTTCGCATAGATCTTATCCCTGGAGCCCAACCAGTCAGTAGACCTCCTAATCGTATGCCTTGTGTTGAGATGGAGGAGCTTCGGAAGAAGTTGACTGAGTTGGAAGGGAAGCAGTTCATCCGATCGAGTAGCTCTCCTTGGGGAGCCGCTGCAATCTTTGTAAAGAAGGCTGACGGCTCTTTCTGCTTATGCATTGATTATAGGAAGCTTAATGAGCTTACCAGAAAGAATAAGTATCCACTCCCTCGTATTGATGATCTTTTTAATCAGTTAAGTGGAGCAAAAGTCTTTTCCCAGCTTGACTTAGCCACTGGATTCCATCAGTTGCAAGTAGCGGAAGACAACATTCCTCTCACTGCCTTTCGCACTCGATATGGATCTTATGAATGGTTGGTAATGCCGTTTGGTCTTACGAATGCTCCTGCATACTTTGTAGACCTGAAAAATAGAGAGTTCATAAGCTATCTTGATAGATTTGTCTTGGTCTTCATTGATGATATATTAGTATATTCTAAGTCTGAGCAAGAGCATGAAGGTCATTTGAGAATTGTTTTGGAGACTTTGAGGGAACATAAGTTGAAAGCAAAGTTTTCCAAGTGCAACTTTTGGCAGAAGGAAGTAAAGTTCTTGGGCCATATTATATCCGAAGTCGGTCTAGCTATGGATCCTTCTAAGATATAAGCAACTCGGAATTGGTAAAGGCCTGAGACTGTTACATAGATTCGAAGCTTTCTCGGTCTTGCAGGATACTATCGTCGCTTTATTAAGGATTTTTCGAAGATTGTCACTCCTTTGACAAGGCTGACGAAGAAGGGTGTAAAGTTTGAGTGGACGGATAAGTGTGAAGAAGCTTTCTCTAAGTTGAAGGAGATGCTCACTAATGCACCAGTTTTGGTGATTCCATAAGGTAATTAAGATCTTGTGTTGTATACTGATGCTTGTGGGTCTGGATTGGGTGTTGTGCTTATACAGAAGGGAAGAGTCGTGGCTTATGCATCTAGACAATTAAGACCCAATGAGGTTAGATATGTTGTTCATGATTTAGAGCTGGCAGTTGTAGTTTTTGCTTTGAAGCTATGGCGACATTATCTTATGGGTGAGAGGTTTGTCCTTTATACTGACCATAAATCTTTGAAATACCTCTTTACTCAAAAAGAGCTGAATATGTGCCAGCAAAGATGGTTGGAGTTTTTGTCAGCATATGATTTTGATATTCAGTATACACCTGGGAAAGGTAATCGTGCAACGGATGTTCTCAGCCGTAAGCATCAAACAGTTGTATCAATGATGATAGGTGAATGGCAATACTTGGAAATGATGGCTTCAAGTGTAATCTATTGTAATATGCCCACTCATAGCACTAGAAGGATGTTGGCCAATATGGTTATAAGACCGAGCCTAATGGATAGGATTTCTCATGCTCAAACGGAAGATCCTATTGCTTTAGAGTGTATTCATCGGTTAAAGAATGGAGATGATGCTGATGATTTGAAAGGATTTGAGTTGGATACTCAGGGTTTTTTAAGGAAAAAGGGCAAGATCTTTGTACCTAATGTTGCACGTCTTATGCTTGAGGTGATGAGTGATTTCCATTGTTCGCGATATACCATTCACCCCGGTTGCAACAACCCATATTTTGAATAACAAGTTATAACATAAATCAAGGCAGAATTCAATGATAAAATCTGAATCAAGGGAAACGGGCTGTGCCATTGCGTTCGTCTCGGAAAAATACGCGAAATAGAGTCCGAGTTTTCGAAAAACGGAGTCCGTATGACCAAGTTATGGCCCAATGAAGTTTTCAGAAAATTCTAAGCCCAAAAACAGTTCAAATTCGAATTCAGAATCGAATTTCAGCCAAAACAGACTGGACGGGAATTTTCCCGCCTAGGCAGGGTCGACATAGGTGTCGACACCAGTGTCGACACCCCCCAATGGGTCGACACCCATGTCGACCCAGGGGTCGACACCGATGTCGACCCAGGGGTCGACCCCCCCGGTCGGACCAATTTTTCTGGTGCACCATTTTGGCATGTTGGGTCCTCTTTTGTTGGTTTCTGATGGGAGTTAATGGTTCAGATTCGTTTTAGGGTTAATCCTATGGTCTAAACTACCCCTAATCTTTATAAAAAGTCCCCTAGACCTAACCTAAACCTTCATTAATCATTCCTACAACTAAATGTTGCCCAAATGTTCACTAATCATGGCCTCCACCTTCTTCATGAGAGAATGAGTGTCTCAAATCAATCTATGTCATAAAGGAGCCATCTTTCTTAAGTAAAAGAGCCATCTTTCTTTGTCTTTGGGGTTATTCCTTCTTGTTCTCAAGTCTTGAAGTGGAATTTATCGTCTTTGGTTGCGGATTTGCTAGTGTGGCTTCGTCTCAATCTTATTTTATATTTATTCTAGTCTTCATAGCATTGTAAGCCCTATTCTACTCTTAGATTCTAACTATGAAGTTAAATATGACATGTTGCAAGTTTGAATTTGGGCCTAAGTATGATTTGTGCTTTGATTCTATCATGTTATGCATAGATTTATTCTATGCATGTTTGTAAAGCTATCACCTTGACCTTGTGGGCTAAAAGCTATAAGCTTTATGTTGAAATGTTGCATTATGCAACAAGAGAACTCTCATAACCTTTATGATAACATGCATATAATGTTATATGCGAACTTCTAGTCATCATTCTATGTCATCTAGGGCCATGTATCACCTATTCGCTAAGTTTGAATGTTATGCATGTTTTGAGGCTTATAATGTAATATGCAAATTTATGATCTCTCATAAACCTTATGTTATCTTGCATATGATGTTATATGCAGATCACTAGCTATCATCCTATGTCATTTATGATCATGTTTCACCTATTTGCTAAAGTTTGATATCATGCATGTTTTGAGGCTTACAATGTAATATGAAAGTTTATGAACACATTTGCCTCATATGCCACCATGTTTAACTTATGGCCAAAGCACCCTAATGCTATTATGCATGCTTGTGGCCAAATCACCCTTATGTTATTTGATATGTATGAGGCCAAGTCACCTTTTATGCCATCAAACATGTTGAGGCCATATGCTAGTATGTTGAACACCTTTGCCTCAAATATCACCATGTTTAATTTGTGATAGACTTTGCCACCTTACGCCCACCTTGTCATATAGTTATGTTCCCTCTTTAATCTATTTGCGTTGATGCGAATTTACGTACGATGGGAATACGTTATGGGTAGTTGGGCAAACTTAAATAACATGAAAGCGTGACTTGAAAATATGACATGAAAGTTTGACATGTGTTTATGCTTGAAACATGAACGTGGACATGACACGTAGAAAACATGAAAGTGGCCAACTCGAGGTTGAGTTGAGTTTGTAGCATAAATCTACCCGGAACCGACCGGCTTAATTAGTGGCCACAAACAAGAGGACTCAATGTGAGTAGTTGGTCATATCGCACTTAAAACCCGAGGTTAGACTAGGTTGTGGTGTAAAGCTACCCGGACCGACCCGGCTTAACTAGTAACCACAACAAAGTCTAATGTGAGAGGTTGGGGTGCATTAAGTTAATTAATGCCACATGGTAGGATTAAGTCATGGACTACTTGAATACTTAACCAATTAAACACGATGGATTGGTAGGGATAAGTCATGGACTACTTGAATATACTTAACCAGTTGAACACGATGTATTGATAGGGTTAAGTCATGAACTGCTTGGACACACTTGACCGACTCAATACATGGTTAGGATAGGGTAAACCACACTTAAACCGTTTAAAACCCTAGTTATGTGGTCCTTTTCAGTAGTAACCAACTCGGGAGTATCTGGATACCCTGGACTAGGCTAGGGTGGGGCACGATTACTGACTGATTGTAAGAGACCAAAAGAGACGGCTGAATGGTGCACCGGTTGTTCAGGCGGACCATGGTCGTGCACATTAAGTCCGGAGTTGAACATGGGAACCGGTAGGTTTAGACTGTGCATACTTGAATTGTGTCTGTGGTTTACACCTTAGGGCTGGATACACCCTAGGGTGGACCTTGCACAGTTAACTACATTCCATGATTAAGCCCTATGAAACCGATACACGACGAGTTAGGCTTATAGGGAGCCGATCGACTAGACCGAGTAGTTGGACCTTGATTTAGGTCATCCCATGGGTTTGGGCCAACATTGGGCTAAGGGATCATTTCTAGTTTACACTTCACATGGATTAGAAACACTAGTACACTTGGTGCAATTTAACCTTGAATATGCGATGCTACACTTGGTTTATCTTGTTAACTTTTCACCATGCCAGTTATCATCCTATGTTTCATCTCTGTTTACATGTCCAGTTAACTTTATTAGTTTTTATACTAATAGTAGGTAGGACTTACCAGTCTTTTTGACTGACCCGTTTTCTTTCGTCTCTTTTCTTCCGTTCCCCCCCTCCCCCCCCCCCCCAGGTTCTCAGGGTGGGAATACTAGCACTTAGCTTGGATCTTTAGCTTGCTTACTGGATAGCTCATGTACGGTTTGGACTTGAGCTTGCTATGGCTGTACCATGACTACTTTGGGGATAGTTTACTTTATGTTATTTCCAGTTTTTAGTTTATGATTTTCTAGACTTTGTAGTAGTTGGAAAATAATGACTCGGTACTTTGATGTAACTTGACTATGGTTTTGAAATAGTAAGTTTTATCCGCTGCTTTACTTACTTTGTTTTACTTATATGTTATGTCTTGTGATATTTGCATGCATGTTTACCTCGCTTAACGCCCCTCCAAAGCCAGTGTACTTGCAAGAGTTACCCTGGCGGAGGTGGGTGTTACATTTGGTATCAGAGCATAAGGTTTACAAGATTGGGCAAAAGTTTTCAAGAAAAGTTTTTAAACTTACCTTTTGAAAAACTATTTTCAAAACCAATTAAGTATTTTCCAAGAAAAGTCTAGTTTATTTTAAAAGGCTATTCCCCAAAAGCCATTAGCACTATCCTTTGTTTCCTCATTCTCAATCTATCTTTTTCTTCGTTTCAGTATGGCCGATAATTTTGCCATTCTAGAGGGCGTACCAGTACCTATTTGGTTTAGAAGGTACGTGGAGGCAAGGGCGGATGAAGCCGGCCCCGTGAACATTCCTCCTCCTTCCCCCATGGCTAACATTTCTCCTCCTCCCGTAGTTGAGGTTCCTACTCCTCCTCCTCAGAATCCGCAAGCAGATTTCGCGAAGATTTGCAAGGACTTTAAGGCGATGGGTGGCAAGAATTTTGTTGGAACAGAGACTTTTGTTGAGGCAAGAAAATGGTTAAAGGAAACTGAAGACCTCTTTGTTATCTTTGATATAGAAGACCGTAGGAAAGTTCTGTTAGCGGTATGGCTGTTGAAAGAGGAAGCTGCATATTGGTGGGTAGTCACCACCACTACTAGGCCAATCCAGACTTGGGATGACTTTAGGAGAAGGTTTGGACTGAGGTTTCTATCATCGACAGAAGAGAACCTTCAAATAGAGAGGTTCCTATCTCTAAAGCAAGGGGACATGACAGTTAGGGAATACGTGGATACGTTTAATCAACTTGCTCGGTTCGGTCTAAACTTGGTTAATACAGCTCAGAAGAAGGCCCTACACTTTGCTCTAGGATTGAACGAGCCATTGCACGGTTTGGCCATGTCTCACATACCCATGGGGGCGACCCTCGAGGGTTTGGTAAATATGGCCCTGCTTCAAGAGGCAGATAAGAGTGGTAAGAAGGAAGTCAGGTTGAATGAGTATCAAGGCAAGAAGGTAGATTCCGAGAAAGGAGGCAAGGACAATAACAACCGCAATGACAACAAGACCAGGGAGACAAGGAAGTGCAAGTTCTGTGGGATCGTTGGACACGTAGCCAAAGATTGTAGGAAGAAGAAGAGGAAGTTGGGAGAATGCTTTCATTGTGGAGAGTCTGGACACTATAGCAAGATTTGGCCGAAAAAGCGACGACAAGGGAAAAGGCAAACTCAGCGAGCAGGACCCTCCGGAGGGCAGTTGTAGGCTCTCCTCACTCTTCCAGCTTTTGATCGAGGTCGTGTTTCTGTAGAAAGTCATGTTTACATTTCTGATTTCCCTGTTCGTACCTTATTTGATTCTGGCGCATCGCATAGTTTTATTTCTTCTAATCTTGTTGAAAGTTTGCACCTTAGTACTAGTCTAGTTGAGGATCCCGTTTGTGTTTCAAATCCAATTGGGGGTTTCGCCCATTTATCGATGATTTGTGTGGATTTGAGGATTTCTATCTTTAGCGTAGAATTCATGGGTAATGCTTATGTTCTCGAATTCATGGGATACAGGTTGATCTTGGGCATGGATTGGTTGTCCAGTTATGGAGCTATTCACGATTGTGAGCATAGGGTGGTGAGGCTCATGACTCGCCTCGGTAATACCTTAGAAATTTCTTGTAACCCTAGAGGTCCCGTCATGTTATGTTATCTTGAATCTCTTGACTCGTCCATCGATGATCTGCAATCTGTAAGGGTGGTCCGAGACTATCCTGATGTCTTTGAAGAAGTTAAGGGGTTACCCCCTAAACGAGAGATAGATTTCAGCATTTATCTAGTCGATAATGCCAAGCCAGTATCATTTCCCGTTAGGCACATGGCCCCACGAGAAAGAAGGGAGCTCAGTAAGCAAATCAAGGAGTTGCTTGAGAAGAATTTTATTAGGCGAAGCATTTCTGAATGGGGTGCTCCTGTGGTATTCGCTACTAAGGCGGATGGTTCGCTTCGTCTGTGTGTTGATTATCGAGAGTTGAACAAGCTGACAAAGAAGAATAGGCACCCGTTACCGAGGATTGATGATCTCTTTGACTAGCTTGTAGGTGCTTCTGTTTTCTCTCAACTCGATCTAGCCACCGGATTCCATCAGCTTAGAGTGGCTGAGGATAGTATTGATAAGACTACGTTTAGGACTCCAGATGGATTCTTTGAAGGGCTTGTTATGCCATTCGGTTTGACTAATGCACCCGCATACTTCGTGGACTTGATGAGTAGGGTGTTTCGGGAGTTCCTTAACAAGTTTGTGGTCGTTTTCGTGGATGATATTCTGATCTTCTCAAAAGACGAGGAAGAGCATGCTGCACATCTCAAGGAAGTTAGGGATATGCTTAGAGCTCACAAGTTGAAAGCCAAGTTCTCAAAGTGTCATTTTTGGAGAAAGAAAGCTCGGTTACTTGGGCACATAGTTCCTAAGCAAAGTATAGCTGTGGATCCCGCGAAAGTGGTTGTAGTTCAAGACTGGAAAGCTCCTAGGAACGCAACCGAAGTAAGAAGCTTTCTTGATCTTGCAGGGTTTTATATGAAGTTCATCAAGGACTTCGCTAAGATTTCAGCTCCTCTTACTAAGTTGACGAAAAAGGACTTAGCCTTTGAATGGGAATTGGAGTGTGAGCCTACTTTTCAAAGGCTTAAGAGGACTCTTACCACAGCACCAGTTTTAGCTTTACCCGATGGAGGGAAGATGTTTGCCGTGAACACCAATGCACGTGACATGGGATTAGGCGCGGTCCTGATGTAAGAAGAAAGAGTAATATGTTATGGGGTTAGGCAACTCAAAGTTTATGGGAAGAACTACCCCACGCATGATTTGGAGTCGGCGGCGATTGTCTTTGCGCTTAAATCATGGCACCATTATCTTTTGGGCAAGAGATTCGAGTTATATACGGATCACAAGTCGCTCAAGTATCTCTTCTCGCAAAAGGATGTTTATGCTAAGTGTTGAGTTTGGAAGTAGGGATTATGTTTTTTGGCTTTGGGTTGATTCTAGGGATGAAGTGGTTATCCAGTAAGGTTACCATCCTCGGTTTTGAAAGAAGGGTAGTTAGACTCTTGACTTGCCTTGGTAATACCCTCGAAGTCTCGCGTAACCTTTAGAGTTCTGTCAGGATTAGTTACCCAAAATCTTTTGACCCATTTATTGGAAATTAATGATCTATTTGATTAGTGTTCGCGGATGGTTCATAGAAATCATGTTAATAAGTGCATTTGGGCACATGGATTGGTATTTATTTTCAAAGGAAAGTTCTTCTACATGGAATACCTTACAGTGAATTTTGGGAAAGCTTGCATGAAGTCATGAGTATACAGTTAATTTAAGAACCGAGTATGCTAGAAAAAATAAGTGAAAGTGAAATGAGAAGCGACAGTGAAATGAGTTCCAACTCACATTTCTGAAGTAGGAATTAAGAAGCTACGGAATTGAAAGGTTAAAAACGGTCAAAGCACAATGGAATTAAGTTCAAGGAAATGCGGCTTAGAAGGTTGAAGACTAGATACACGCATCATATATCTTTTTAGGAGTATATCCTTGATCCCTGTTTTTCCATGGAGCTTACTTTTATACTACCTTCTCGATCTCTTTTCCTAATTAGCATATCTTTCTTTTGCTATCCATGTTTACCTTGTTTATCTTGTTTATCTTGTTATCTCGTAATCGTGTCATGAGAACCTTAGGTAGAAACCCATTGGATGAAACATGTATTTGAAACATGTTATGCTTGATGGTTGCAAGTGGTTGCAAGTGTTTGCAAGTGGATACTCGTGGATGCATGATACACATTAGGCACTAAGATCGGCTCACACACTTTCATGTTGCATATGCATGAGTGTTTACGCTTATTCATGGATGAAACTTGTTGTGCTATCACGTGGATGTTGCATATGAATGAATGTTATGTGCACTCATGTATAGATTATAAATTATGTTAGGAATTTTCATACATATGGACTCATTTCACTAACATACTTTGCATTAAGGAGGTTTACTGAATCAGTAACCGCCTGATTTTCGCATTAGACAAGTACATACACACACACCTTTGCATATGTTCATGCAGCATTTAGAATCTCTTAAGAACAATGATTACTTGTGGATGATGTTTTGAGTAGATGGATGATGGATGGTAGGATACGTTCTTCCTAACTTGAAGATTTCGGGGACGAAATCCTTTAAGGTGGGGAGGATGTAACAACCCATATTTTAAATAACAAGTTATAACATAAATCAAGGCAGAATTCAATGACAAAATCCGAATCAAGGGAAACGGGCTGTGCCATTGCGTTCGTCTCGGAAAAATATGCGAAATAGAGTCCGAGTTTTCGAAAAACGGAGTCCGTATGACCAAGTTATGGCCCAATGAAGTTTTCAGAAAATTCTAAGCCCGAAAACAGTTCAAATTCGAATTCAGAATCGAATTTCAGCCAAAACAGACTGGGCGGGGATTTTCCCGCCTAGGCAGGGTCGACATAGGTGTCGACACCAGTGTCGACCCCCCCAATAGGTCGACACCCATGTCGACCCAGGGGTCGACACCCTTGTCGACCCAGGGGTCGACCCCCCCGGTCGGACCAATTTTTCTGGTGCAACATTTTGGCATGTTGGATCCTCTTTTGTTGGTTTCTGACGGGATATAATGGTTCAGATTCGTTTTAGGGTTAATCCTATGGTCTAAACTACCCCTAATCTCTATAAAAAGACCCCTAGACCTAGCCTAAACCTTCATTAATCATTCCTACAACTAAATGCTGCCCAAATGTTCACTAATCATGGCCTCCACCTTCTTCATGAGAGCATGAGTGTCTCAAATCAATCTATGTCATAAAGGATCCATCTTTCTTAAGTAAAAGAGCCATAGTTCTTTGTCTTTGGGGTTATTCCTTCTTGTTCTCAAGTCTTGAAGTGGAGTTTATCGTCTTTGGTTGCGGATTTGCTAGTGTGGCTTCGTCTCAATCTTATTTTATATTTATTCTAGTCTTCATAGCATTGTAAGCCCTATTCTACTCTTAGATTCTAACTATGAAGTTAAATATGACATGTTGCAAGTTTGAATTTGGGCCTAAGTATGATTTGTGCTTTGATTCTATCATGTTATGCATAGATTTATTCTATGCATGTTTGTAAAGCTATCACCTTGACCTTGTGGGCTAAAAGCTATAAGCTTTATGTTGAAATGTTGCATTATGCAACATGAGAACTCTCATTACCTTTATGATAACTTGCATATAATGTTATATGCGAACTTCTAGTCATCATTCTATGTCATCTAGGACCACGTATCACCTATTCGCTAAGTTTGAATGTTATGCATGTTTTGAGGCTTATAATGTAATATGCAAATATATGATCTCTCATAAACCTTATGTTATCTTGCATATGATGTTATATGCGAATCACTAGCTATCATCCTATGTCATTTATGATCATGTTTCACCTATTTGCTAAAGTTTGATATCATGTATGTTTTGAGGCTTATAATGTAATATGCAAGTTTATGAACACATTTGCCTCATATGCCACCATGTTTAACTTGTGGCCAAAGCACCCTTATGCTATTATGCATGCTTGTGGCCAAATCACCCTTATGCTATATGATATGTATGAGGCCAAGTCACCTTTTATGCCATCATACATATTGAGGCCATATGCTAGTATGTTGAACGCCTTTGCCTCAAATATCACCATGTTTAATTTGTGATAGACTTTTCCACCTTACGCCCAACTTGTCATATAGTTATGTTCCCTCTTTAATCTATTTGCGTTGATGCGAATTTACGTACGATGGGAATACGTTATGGGTAGTTGGGCAAACTTAAATAACATGAAAGCATGACTTGAAAATATGACATGAAAGTTTGACATGTGTTTATGCTTGAAACATGAACGTGGACATGACACGTAGAAAACATGAAAGTGGCCAACTCGAGGTTGAGTTGAGTTTGTAGCATAAATCTACCCGGAACCGACCGGCTTAACTAGTGGCCACAAACAAGAGGAATCAATGTGAGTAGTTAGTCATATCGCACTTAAAACCCGAGGTTAGACTAGGTTGTGGTGTAAAGCTACCCGGACCCGCCCGGCTTAACTAGTAACCACAACAAAGTCTAATGTGAGAGGTTGGGGTGCATTAAGTTAATTAATGCCACATGGTAGGGTTAAGTCATGGACTACTTGAATACTTAACCAATTAAACACGATGGATTGGTAGGGTTAAGTCATGGACTACTTGAATATACTTAACCAGTTGAACACGATGTATTGATAGGGTTAAGTCATGAACTGCTTGGACACACTAGACCGACTCAATACATGGTTAGGATAGGGTTAACCACACTTAAGCCGTTTAAAACCCTAGTTACGTGGTCCTTTTCAGCAGTAACCAACTCGGGAGTATCTGGATACCCTGGACTAGGCTAGGGTGGGGCACGATTACTGACTGATTGTAAGAGACCAAAAGAGACGGCTGAATGGTGCACCGGTTGTTCAGGCGGACCATGGTCGTGCACATTAAGTCCGGTGTTGAACATGGGCACCAGTAGGTTTATACTGTGCATACTTGAATTGTGTCTGTGGTTTACACCTTAGGGCTGGATACACCCTAGGGTGGACCTTGCACAGTTAACTACATTCCATGATTAAGCCGTATGACACCGATACACGACGAGTTAGGTGTATAGGGAGCCGATCGACTAGACCGAGTAGTTGGACCTTGATTTTGGTCATCCCATAGGTTTGGGCCAACATTGGGCCAAGGGGTCATTTCTTGTTTACACTTGACATGGATTAGAAACACTAGTACACTTGGTGCAACTTAACCTTGTATATGCGATGCCACACTTGATCTATCTTGTTAACTTTTCACCATGCCAGTTATCATCTTATGTTTCATCTCTGTTTACATGTCCAGTTAACTTTATTAGTTTTTGTACTAATAGTAGGTAGGACTTACCAGTCTTTTTGACTGACCCGTTTTCTTTCGCCTCTTTTCTTCCGTTCCCCCCCCCCCCCACCCCCCAGGTTCTCAGGGTGGGAATACTAGCACTTAGCTTGGATCTTTAGCTTGCATACTGGATAGCTCATGTATGGTTTGGACTTGAGCTTGCTATGGCTGTACCATGACTACTTTGGGGATAGTTTACTTTATGTTATTTCCAGTTTTCAGTTTATGATTTTCTAGACTTTGTAGTAGTTGGAAAATAATGACTCAGTACTTTGATGTAACTTGACTGTGGTTTTGAAATAGTAAGTTTTATCCCCTACTTTACTTACTTTGTTTTACTTATATGTTCTGTCTTGTGATATCTGCATGCATGTTTACCTCGCTTAACGCCCCTCCAAAGCCAGTGTACTTGCAAGAGTTACCCTGGCGGAGGTGGGGTGTTACACCGGTGGCAGTAAGATGTATATGGACATGAAACGTCTATATTACTGGGAAGGAATGAAGCGCGATATAAGCGAGTATGTGAAGAATTGTATTACCTGCCAATTGGTGAAGTGCGAGCACCAAAAGCCTAGCGGTCTTCTTCAGCCATTGGAGATTCCACTATGGAAATGGGATCAGGTATAAGTGAGTTAAGATTCTAAATTGTTCATTTATACTTAGATCCTTCGGCGTAATGCTGTAAATATAAATGCTTTGTTTAGGTATCCATGGACTTCATTGATGGATTGCCAAGGTCGAAGCAAGGGCATGATAGCATATGGGTAGTGGTGGATCGTTCGATTAATCTGCCCATTTTATCCTAGTCAAGTCGAAAAGAACCGCTCCTTATTTGGTAAAGCTATATGTGACGGAAGTTGTTCATCTCCGTGGTGTACCTAGTGCTATAGTTTGCGATAGGGACCCACTATTTATTAGTGTATTCTGGAGGAGCTTGCAGTCTGCTTTGGGTACAAGGTTGAATATCAGCTCAGCATATCATCCTCAGTCCGATGGGCAAACTGAGCGGGTTAACAAGATATTGGAGGATTTGTTACGTTCTTGTATTCTTGATTTTGGCGGGTCTTGGGAGGACCACCTATACTTGTTCGAGTTTACATATAATAATAGCTTTCAGTCCAGTATAGGCATTGCTCCTTTTGAAGCATTGTATAGATGACACTGTAGATCCCCATCATGCTGGCTTGGGACTGGGGATAGGTTGGTGCTTGGTCCCGACACTGTGCGTGAAGCTTCTGAGAAGGTGGACCTAATTAGAAGGATGAAAGAAGCACAAGGTAGACAAAAGTCTTGTACAGATCGACGAAGAAAGGACTCAGAGTTCAGTGTCGGGGATCATGTGTTCGTGAAGGTCACTCCTTTAAAAGGGGTAATGAGGTTCAGTAAGACTGGTAAGCTTGCTCCAAGATTTGTTGGCCCTTATCCTATTGTGGAGCGAATTGGAAAACTTGCCTATAGAGTTGCCTTACCCGAACACTTATCGGGTGTGCACAACGACTTCCATGTGTCTCAATTAAGGAAGTGTTTAAGGGACTCCGAAGAGGTCATAGAGCCGAAGCAGTTGCAGCAGATTGAGATTGCTCCTAACATGACTTTTACTCGAGAGCCTATTCGTATTATTGCCTCTGAGGCTAAAAAGCTTCGTAGCAAAGTTGTTCGATTAGTCATGGTGCCGTGGTCAAGTAATCCAAAGACTGCACTTGGGAAACACAAGAGTCGATGCAGAGGCATTATCCTAGATTGTTTGGCACTTGAGTAAGGTATGTCCTTTTGTTTTGAGTTGAATCTATAATTGAGTTACAGATGTATCCCTTACGCAGAAATTGCGAGGACGCAATTTTTGTAGGGGGAAGTCTGTAACAACCCTTTTTTTAGGGATACTGAATTTGGAATCCAATAACAAATTGGTGATAATTATATTAAATGTTGTTTGAAAATTAAATAAATGACAATATAATATTTAAATGGATGAGAGGGAAAAGTGATGACGATCAATAAATCGTTTGTGCGTAGTTAATATGAAGAATTTCATTCTTTTAGTTGCATAATGGAATTAATTTTAGCAAATGAACTTTTGAAAAATGTACTTTTCTTTTTTTAGAGAGAAGGAAAAAATGTAATTTATAAGTTAGTGGTAGTTGTGATCAAGTATTTTGCATGAAATAAGAAGACGAATTCTAATGTAATGGAAAAGTGCAAAATTAGTGGAAAAATTTGATTGACTTCATAAAGCATGTTAATTTCAATGTGAAATATTTAAATAATATAAAAATAAAGTTTTCTCGTTGTTTTCGAGTATGGAAAGAAAAATTCACGTAATGTTGAAAAAGTGTGCAATGTAAGGTAAAAAGAAAATTTTATGTCCATTTTCTTTTCATAGAAAGGAAAAAAGAAGAAAAAAAAGAGAAAGAACTTTTATATTAAAGAAAAAATATGTAAACAAAATAAAAATAAAAATAAAGTATGCATTTTTTATGAAAGCTCTAGAATCAAATTTAATAAGGTGGAAAACAAAAATATTTCATAAGGAGACACAGAGTAATCATTTTGTTGCAAAGAAAATAAAAGAAAAAGGGGGAAATAATAACAAAAAGGGGAGCTTTAGGTTGGGAAAGTTCTAGAGAGGGGTTTATGAATAAAAAAACCACAACTCCTCTTTCTCCCGATTAAAAACATCAGTACGTATACTTTCTTTCTCAAACCAGAAACAATACCGAGAAGAAAAATAAAAACTCAATCTTCTCATCCAAATCAAAATAAAAATCAAAAAAAATTCACTCAAAGATTGAAGTAAGTCTCCCAATTCTTCAAGTAAGTATTCCCTAAACCTACTCAATCTTCTAGCGTTCTTTAAATTCTTGTAAATTGAGATCTTAGGCTTGTTTTCCTTTTCAATTCCTCTTGTAGAGGGCTCCAATCAAGAAATTAGTCGATTTCAGAGAGTTTGCATTTGGAGTAGAGGTGAGTGAAGTTTCAACTTTTTTCCTCTTTAAATCATGAATTGTGAATGCATGATGGGTTAAAGGTGAAATTTTGATTGAAGTTTACCTTCTTCCCCCATGTTTGATTTATTTTAGTAATGTTAGGGCAATTAAAATCAGATTTGAAATAGATTTAAGGTAGTATTGCAAAATTAAAGGCATTATACCTTGAGATTGGTTGCATGCATACAATTTTTATTGCATGCAACATATTTGTTCAAATAACTCATATTTGTGTCATGCATATAATTTTATTGCATGCAAAATATATGTATAATTTACTCATAGAAAATAAACTTCATAATCAGCGAGGGAAAAAAATAGTATTGATAGGGGAGAAGGGGCAGCACTGCTTCAGTGCAGCGGGTACTGCACTGCTACAGTGCAGTGTGTGCTGCACTGAAGTAGTGCAGCCCCGCTACACTGCTACAGTGCAACTGCGCTGCACTGCTACAGTGCAGCCGAGCTGCACTGAAACAGTGCAGCATAGCTACACTTGAAAAGTGCAGCCACACTGCACTGCTACAGTGAAGCCAAGCTGCACTTGAATAGTGCAGCCAAGCTGCACCACTACAGTGCAGCGGTGCTGCACTAGAATAGTGCAAGGGAGATGCACCGCTATAGTGCAGCCATACTGCACTGTACTGTGCAGCAGTGCGCTGCACAGCTATAGTGCAGGTACTGTGCTACAGTAAAAAAAGTTTAGAATTATTTTTGTTTTATTATGAGATTTTCTTTTTAAAAAAAAAATATTTATATGTTTTATATTAGAAAAAATTTGTTTTCTTTAGAATATTTAAAAGCAATTTTTCTTTTCACTTATAAGCAAAAAATTTGTTAATATATTAATTAAATGGTCAAATAATTGTATTAATCCCAAACAAGTTAAACATGCTAAAAATTACTTATGTTTTGTTATGATACACAAGTATGTATTAGAGCGAAACGGTAGTGTAACTGTAACACCCCACCTCCGTTAAGGTCACTCGCAAAGGGAATGCCTTAACTTTGATGGAGCGTTTTAGTAGACAGAACAGAAATTTACAAGACAGATAAAACAATACGTGAAAAATTAATAACTTTATTACAATAGAAACCGAAGTAAGTTTGGTTACATCTTTTCAAATCACAATATCAGAATTCAAGTACAAAATATCAGCCTTGTACAAAAGCCTTCAGAATGCATAGTTTTTAAAATCATAGTCCCCAACATAAACTGCCATGGAAAGATAGAGCCAAGGCCAAGCGGTACTTCAAGTAGAGAAAATCCGAATCAAGCACCTATACTTCCACCCTAAAAAACCTGGGGGGGGGGAAACGAAAGAAAAGGGGCGAAAACAAGAAAGGTCAGACATAAAGTCTGGCAAGTCTAGTGACTTTCAGCATATGAAAGATAATAATATCATGACATGAAAATAATGTTGGATAAGAGACAACAGCAACAGGAGTAACTGGTATACTTAAGCTAAACAGAAGAAACAGAATGATATAGCCCAAGTTATGCTTCTTACTTGTATTATAGTTCTCTACACTAATACTAGTATAATAGGATTAGGCGTTACCCTAATGTCCAAACTGAAACAAAAACGGAACATAATAATCTATACAGGAACAGAATGCCAATAATGGGCCTTTACCACCCCAACAAACAGAAGGTACATAAACGAAATCAGAGATGGAAACGGAATAATACCTACAGAAACAGAATGTTAGAATTAGGTGTACACTAGTAAATGGGCCTTTACCACCCCAACATACGGTACCACGCAGAGACAGGTGTTACCACCCAACAGAAACAGACGGTACCCCAACGGAAACAGACAGAACTAAGTGTACCCTAGATCTACCCCAAGCGATCGGCTCACTAATACATAAATACCCTGTGTCAGCCCTATAGAAGGGTGTATCACTCCTCAAAGTGGCAACCTTTAAATGACACAGACCTATTTACAGATGTCACGGCGTTTTACATTCTCAGAGGCAGACCGGGATCCATGCACGCACATGACCCGGTTGGAACGCACCATCAACACCCCTCGCCATTATCAGAATGAACCACTTATAATTAGTTCAGTAAGCGTGCCCGGACCCTACCTACTGTTGGGTCAAAGTTTTGATACCAGAAAGGGTTACTGACTAAAAATGGCTCCCAAACAACAGATGACACAAGTATTTTCCCTCCTAACCTTGTGTCCCCAGACTAACAGATTTCAGATTAACTTGTTTACAAGTTTTAGGCCTACAGAGTTCAGAATCAACTAGTTCACATACCAGAAAATCAAGTCAACAGGTTTTCAGACTAACGGATCAGATGTATAGTTTGAACAAACTTACAGATTGTCTAATTTTGTATTGGGCCTACAGATTCACGAAACAGGTTTATTAATTCATCAGTCCAGTTGATTTAGCCTTATCTACCCAACACATTTTAGACATCATATTTATATCAGATTTGCATTAATTAAATATTAATGCGTAGACCTCTCACATTAGGTCGGTAGCTTGTGGCCGCTGGATAAGCCGGGCGGTTCCAGGAAGACTTCTGCCACAAGCCAGACCTAACCTCGTGTCTAAGCATATTTTAGTTATGCCTACGACCTCTCACATTACACTAGCAGTTTGCGGTTACTGGTTAAGCTGGTTGGGTTCGGGCAGACTTCTACCGCAAACATGAGTCTAACCTCGTGTCACAGAATTTTTATTTTAACCAGTTTATTCCATTACAAATTATACAAATATCAGACTAATTATGTCGATTTAACAGATTTGACTTCTTTTCAAGTCGCAGCAGATTAAACAAATTAACATGTTTTACACAAATTACAATCATTCAGCTTTTTAACAGATTTAACAGATTTAGCAGCTCAGGCGGTTCAACAGATTTAGCAGATCAGGTAACTTAACAGATTTAGCAGATTAGGCGATTCAACGTATGTAACAGTTTGGGCAATTCAACAGATTAAATAGGTAACAGGTTTAGTAGATTAGGCAAATTTAATACAACAAGCAGATAACAGTTTTAGCCGGTTTAAACATTCCTTAAAGTCCTATTCACATATCTTGCCTAATTCATAAGGTAAGCCTAAACTTATATGCCCAAATTATGGTCATAATCCACCATATAACATATGTCCCAATTTTTAGTTAAACTTGCATAGTTCAGAATATTCTCCAAAACCTTACATATATCTTATGCCAAATATAGCCATTGATTACAATGCATGTCACATATCCAAAACTCCCCTTACTTAGGTGTATTCACACTTAATAATTATCCAACCTTAATATGGATCTTTACACCTAAGTTAAATGCAAATTAATTCTCTCTTTTTTTTCTAAATTTCAGACTATAATATATATAGTATGTCCAGATCTAGATCTTGAATTACAACTTGTACTATGCATCCAAAACAGTTACATGTTCACAGTTAAACTTTACGCCACAAATCCCAAGTCATATGTCCAATATTCTTTATGCCTCAAAACTCAAGACATATGTTAAATACACCTTATGCTTTAAATACAACATGCCCAATTATGTCTCAGATTTATATTCTAAGTTCAACCTATGTTCTTTATGTTCTAGGTCACAATAATCCTCTCCTTCCAAGTCATAGATCGTCTTATACAATATGCCTCAAATTTATGTCCAGAATTACAACATGCATTGTATCCTCAAATTAGTTACAAATCAATTATGCCCAAATATGCCTCATTCAATATTCTTCCCAAATTTAACGTTTATGCATTCATCTCTTATGAAATCTGGCTCAGGCTCGTGGTAGCCTGGCGATCAAACAAAAAGAAAGAAAGGAGGAAGAAATACAGAACAAACAGAATAATAAAACAGAGGAACATATATGATAAATAGAAAAAGGGCATAATCTCATATTCAGTTTTATAATTATGTCAAGATCATGATTAAAATTCATATCGGAAAATAACTGCACTTTCCTTGATTGGATTATAGAAGAAGAGTTGCAGTAGTTCTCTTTTAATCTTATTCAGATTTCGAAGAAGATGCACTAGTTCTAGTTTTGATCCCAGGAGAGTAGCGGCGCCATTATTTTATTTATTTATTTTAGAGGCAGAGTGTAACACCCCACGTCCATTAATGTCACTCACAAAGGGAATTCATTAACTTCTATGGAGGTTTTGGGTGAATATAGAACAGTAAAATTACAACAAGACAGATATAAAATAGTACTTGGAAATTTAAAAACTTTATTTCAATTGCAGCAGAAGTCAAAACATGTTTGATTACATCATAACACCATAATCAAAGTCAAGTACAATATCTATCTTGATAAAACAAGTACATAATCCCATTACATAAATAGCCCTTAAAAAGAAAGATAACAAGCTGGACTTTACTTCAGCAGTCCATGCTTTCCAAGAGATAAGCAATCCAATCAGACTCCACTGGAACTTGGCCCAACCTGAGGTCCTGAAGGGAGAAAAAGATGGAAAAGAGGGGGTCAGACATAAAGTCTGGTGAGTATGATAATTCTACAATACTATTATCAAAATAACTGGACTAAGGCATAAGCTGGAAAACAAGGAAATGTCCATGAAAGAGCAGATTAAGGACATAGACAATCGCTAAAGGAAACGTTATAGGCGCTCCTAAATACTAAAGGATAAACACTATACTGCACCACACCAGTCACCCTAAAGATTTATCCCACCTAGCTTCACTTAGAAACTTTCTTAATGGCTTTACGTACTCCTAGCTGACTACATAGGTGCCGCCTGCCCCTATCTCCACTAGGTGTACCCCACTTTCCATTTTTCGATCGGCTCCCTACTCGTAGATACCCGTGCT
This sequence comes from Allium sativum, assembly GCA_030737875.1. Taxonomy (NCBI): domain Eukaryota; kingdom Viridiplantae; phylum Streptophyta; class Magnoliopsida; order Asparagales; family Amaryllidaceae; genus Allium; species Allium sativum. The sequence goes on along the minus strand of CM060924.1, from coordinate 1,029,521,365 downwards.
GGCCCCACAGTGGGGTGTATCATTCCCCTAAAGTGGCAACTTGATAACGGAGATGCACGGCTTATACCTACACGATGCATCAACGTCTTACCTACCAGCCCGGGTCCACACATGCATATGAAACCCGTTGGACTTGTGTTGCCACCGCTCCCTGTTTTGGCCTCTTATAGTCAGACCCAGTATGCGTGTCCCGTCCTCGACTTGGGTCGAGCCCACAAAGATACGTTTTGGGATACTGGTTGAAATGGGCCCCCATTATTTACCACAAGCATTCCACCTAAGCTTGTCCCCATTAGTCCATCCCACTTAACCCACTTAGTCATTTTCATTTACATGTGTGTTTGGTTAAGTCTAATCGTATTTCAAAATGCCTCTAAAGGCAACCACTAGATTCCTCATGCCACCCAAGGCACCTACTTAACCCCCATGTCCCACCTTACATGATTATCTGGTTAAGTATTTCTTAATTCATTAAGGCCATAACCTCATAAAGATCTCTCACATTGGACTGGCATTTATGGCAGCTGGATTTGCCGGGCGGGTCCGGGCAGTCTTACACCATAAAAGAGTCTAACCTCGTGTCTTTACAACTGTTATGCTTTAGTTTGGGCCTAGGACCTCTCACATTGGGCCGACATTTGTGACTACTGGATTTGCCGAGCGGGTCCACGCAGGTTTACGTCACAAACGGGTCCAACCTCGTGTCCTGAGCATTGATTATTATTAATAATCCACTTTCCCCAATTTTAATAATTCCCTACTTGAATTATTAATTAATTCCAAATTTAACAATGTCCATAATTGACTCAATTATGGACATCCATTTAAGGCATGCAAAATCATATCAATTGCACCCCAATTTATTAATTTCCTAATATTACCCCTACCCCATGTTTGAACGTTTATTCGCAAAATGTAAGCTAGACCCGATTAGTCTAACTCATAGCATAAAAGAAAATATTCACAACAACAACATATATATGTGACTAAATAAATCATAACAAGGGGTAAAACTTGCATACATTACAACTTGCATAAGGTTATACATGTCATGGATCTAAGGGTGTCAACTTATTCATAATTCACATAATATGATTTTGATCAAATTTCATAAACTTGTATCGGACATGTGTGAATCAACATCATTAACAATATGGTTTTATATGGGTACACCTAACTCAATAGGCAAATTCCCAAAAATCAAAATTCATTTAATCATAGATTCATGTATATGGGTACACCTAACTTAATAGGCAAATTCCCATATTCAAGATCCAATTAATTTGTAGATTCATGTATATGGGTACACCTAACTTAATAGAAAAATTCCCATAATCAAGATCTATTATATAATAAAAAACATAAACTTTAAACATGATCCAATTCGCATAAATACTAACATCATGATTTTACAACTTGTATGATTCAACACAACTTAACATGACATCCTTATCATATAACATAAGTATTTCAACATATGTGATAATATGAGATCTACAACTTAAATAAGATTTACAACATAGCATATCATAATTTGCAACATAGCATGATATGATTTACAACATAGCATAGCATGATTTACAACATGGCATAACATGATTTATAACATAGCATAGCATGATTAATCACATATGACATAGCATAGGATTATTTACAACATAATCACTACAACATAACAACATATATATGATAACATAATAGCATAACAAGAGATCCACAACATAATTTACAAATACATAACCATTCATATCGCTTTCTTGTGATCCATTCATAACTTAATCAAATTATTTTATAATAATATTGTGAGATTCATCATACTCACAATTTTAAAGAAGAGAAATAGAAAGAGAGAGAGCTTTTGATTTGATTTAAGTAGATTTAGTTTGTAGATTAGGCCTTCTTCTTCTTTAGTTTGTGACGGCTATGCTGAACTCCATGGCAACGGCATGTCGGTAGCTCTCCAATTTTTCAAATAATTTAGGGTTAGAGTCTATCCACTTATTTATAGATGTTAGGATTCATTTAGGCCATTAGATTTAACCTTGAAATAACCGCAGCCATTCAGACAAGATGGGGTTTATCTTATTGACTCAGCAATGAGTCAGAAGTGACTCAGCAAACACTCAGCAAATTAATAAACTTCTATTCATGTTTACATTAACTGCCCATATATATATAAATATATATATATATATATATACACACGCACCTATTCATGAATTCAAATTAATCCATAATTAACTTATGACCATTTCTACACATTAATTTTCCAATTAATGTTTTAATTCCATTTTTCGCCTTTTAAGGCAATTCACATACCTCAAATTCGTTATATGCCTTTTTAAGGCTATTTCGTGCAAATTCTCAATATTAATTCTTTTAATTTGTGAATATTAGTATTAACAGAAATACGGGGTGTTACATTCTTCCCTCCTTAAGGGATTTCGACCCCGAAATCTTCAAGTTTATATCCTATCATCAACCATCTACTCAATCAACAAACACTGGCATCCATTGTCCTTATAGACTTCTAATGCTTTCATGTTTAAATGCACAGTGTGTGTCTATGTCCGTATCTAATGCAAAATCAGGCGGTCCACTGATTCAGTTGACCTCCTTGATGCAATTCATGATAGTGCCATGCATCCATTATGTATGCAAAAGATCCTAATTGCTTACAAACTACTTCTATATGCGTGCACATCCATTCAACCGAATGCAGCATCTATATGATGGTACAACCATTATACATCCATTATACTAAATACATTCATTTATGCAATATGCAATATGTAGTGACTGAGCCGATCTAGTGCCTAAAGTGTGTGTATATATGCATCCACGAGCAACCACTAGCAACCACTTACATCCATTTTGCATCCATCATACATAACATGTCTCAAACACATGTTTCAACCATAGGATTATCCTAACTAAAGGTCAAAGATACTAATGAGAGGACATACTAAAGATAAGATAAGATAAGCTAAGCGATAAAGGAGAAATTAAAAGACATACCCTCAAAAAGAAAAGGGTATAGCGAACGCATCTTCCCTTCTGTCTCCCAAGTAGCGTTGCTCTCATCATCTCCCCATTGCACTTTAACTAGTCTGACCTCTCGATTTCTCAACTTTTTGGTCTCCGACCCAAGAATGCATGTAGGAGCTCGTCTAATTGTTGCATCACGCTCTATTTCCACCTCTTTAAGCAAGCTCGGCTCTACCACCTCCGCGGTCTTGTGCAAACACTTCCTCAAATGTGATACATGGAATACGTCGTGTACTCCACTAAGTTTCTCAGGCAACTCCACCCTATACGCCATCTTCCCAATCCTGTCTTTTATAGGAAACGGCCCTACAAACCTTGGCGCTAATTTCCCAACGGACCCAAAGCGAACAACACTCTGTAACGGAGACACTTTAATAAAAACCATGTCCCCAATGTCAAACTCAAGATCTGTCCTCCTCTTATCAGCATACGATTTCTGTCTATCTTGTGCTGCTTTCATCCTCCTTCGAATCAAATCAATCTTCTCCGAGGTTTCCCTAACCATATCGGGCCCAAGTAGGATTTTATCGGCAGATTCCCACCAATATGTAAGCGAACGGCAAGGCCTTCCATAAAGAACTTCGAAAGGTGCCATGCCAATACTAGACTGAAAGCTATTATTATATGCGAATTCTACCAACGGAAGGTGCTCTTCCCATGTACCCCCAAAGTCTAGGATACAAAGCCTTAAAAGATCCTCTAGAATACGATTCACCCTCTCGGTATGGCCGTCCGTCTGAGGATGATATGCGGTGCTCAAACATAGCTGAGTCCCTACGGCCTCTTGTAAACTCTTCCAAAATTCGCTAGTGAAGATGGGATCACGGTCGCTTAATATACTAGAAGGAATACCGTGCAAACGAACTATCTCTTTAATGTATACAGAAGCCAACCATGGAGCAGTCCTCTTACTTTTCACGGGAATAAAATGGGCGCTCTTAGTAAGTCTATCTACTATAACCCAAATCCCCGTATTACCCTTCCTTGATCTTGGTAATCCATCCACAAAATCCATTGAGATGCTTTCCCATTTCCATAGTGGAACTTCCAATGGGTGAAGCAACCCACCGGGTTTCTTTTGTTCCGCTTTTACTTGTTGGCACACCAAGCATCTAGCGACGTACTCGGCCACATCCTTTTTCATACCGGCCCATAAGAAAACCCGCTTCATATCTTTGTACATCTTGTCTCCGCCGGGATGAATGGTCATCTTTGAGCGATGAGCATCATCAAGAATGGCCTTCCTTAAGTCTTCGTCTTGTGGTACACAAAGTCTATTATCCCTTCGTAACCAACCCTTATCGTCTAGGGTATACCTACGAAGATGGCTAGACGACTCCCCTCCTTTGAGCTTTTCTACTATCTCAACCAACTGGGTGTCGTCTTGCTGTGCCTCACCAACTCGTCCTAGAAGTGTAGGTCTGACCTCCAAGGATGCTAACAAACCAGGTACTAGGTCAATGGAGGGTCTAAAGTCAAACATGGAGATGAATTCTATGCTTCGTCGTTCAACAAACAACGGACTCAAGGACAACCTTTTCCTACTTAAGGCGTCTGCTACCATGTTACCCTTGCCCGGGGTATATGCTATTTCAAAATCGTAGGAGGCTAGAATTCCATCCACCGTTGCTGTCTTAAATTCAAATCCTTCTGAGAGAATAAGTATTTTAATGATTTGTGGTCAGTGAACAGTTCGAATTTCTCACCAAGAAGATAGTGACGCCAAGACTTAAGCGCGAAAACAATTGCGACTAACTCAAGGTCATGCGTAGGGTAATTCTTTTCATGAACCCTCAACTGCCTTCCACCATAGGCTATTACTCTTCCCTCTTGCATGAGGACCGCGCCAAGTCCCGTCCCACAAGCATCAGTATAGACGGTAAACGGTTTATTCCCATCTGGCAGCACTAAGACTGGGGCTGAAGTTAAGGCTCTCTTTAAACGTTGGAACGCATCATCACAATCTTCGTCCCACGTAAAACCAGGTTCTTCTTCGTTAACCGTGTTAATGGAGCTGATATTTTTGCGAAGTCTTTGATAAACTTCCTATAATAGCCAGCCAACCCTAAGAAACTTCTTACTTCGGTTACATTTTTAGGGACCTTCCAATCTTGGATGGCCACCACCTTTGCGGGATCCACTGCTATCCCTTCCTTGGAAACCACGTGCCCTAAGAACCGTACTTCTTTCCTCCAGAAGTGACACTTAGAAAATTTTGCCTTAAGGTTATGCGCTCGAAGGGTTTCTAACACTTCCCTAAGATGTAGGGCATGCTCTTCTTCATTCTTAGAAAAGACTAAGATGTCATCCACAAAGACTACCACGAATTTGTTAAGGTACTCCTTAAACACCCTACTCATCAAATCAACAAAATATGCGGGGGCGTTTGTCAAACCAAAGGGCATCACTAGCCATTCATAGAATCCGTCAGGAGTCCTAAAAGCAGTCTTATCTATACTATCCTCAGCCACTCTCAGTTAATGAAAGCCAGTGGCTAAGTCCAACTGCGAAAACACTGAGGCGCCAACTAACTGATCAAAGAGATCGTCAATCCTCGGCATTGGGTGTCGGTTCTTTTTAGTAAGCTTGTTTAGTTCTCTATAGTCCACACAAAGTCTAAGGGACCCATCCGCCTTTGTAGCAAATACTACTGGAGCACCCCACTCTGATATACTACGTCTTATGAACCCCTTCTCAAGCAACTCCTTCACTTGCTTATTGAGTTCCCTCCTTTCACGAGGAGCCATGTGGCGCACTAGCAAAGATACGGGTTTAGCATTATCCACAAAATAAATTCGAAAGTCTATCTCCCGCTTTGGAGATAAGCCCTTCACCTCCTCAAACACATCCGGATATTCTCAAACCACATCTACCGTTCGCAGATTCTCTACAGACGCGTCAAGCGATTCAAGATAACTTAGCATAACGGAATTTATGGGACTACAAAAGATGTCGAGAGCATTACCAATGCGAGTCACAAGCCTAACTACTCTGCTTTCACAATCAAGAATGGCCCCATTTCTATATAACCAATCCATTCCTAAAATTAGCTCATAGCCCGTGAAGCCCAATACATAAGCATCACATCTAAATTCAACGCTAAGTATAGAGATTTTCAAATCCAAACATATCATGGTCAAATGAGCCGAACCCCCAATTAGATTTGAAACAACCAAGGGATCCTCTACTAAACTGGTGTTCAAGTGCAGAAATTCAACTAATGATGCAGAGATAAACAAATGAGATGCGCCAGAATCGAATAAGGTACGGACAGGATGATCAAACAGAAAAACTAAGCTTTCAACAGAAATTGTTCTACCTCTTTCTTGCAGCGGTGGGGCCGCAATAGCCTGAACTTGCCCCCTTGCCTGCCCTGGTGCCATAAGAGCCTGCACCTGTCCTCCCGAGGTAGACCCTGCCCTCTGCCCCTTCTTTGGGCAGTCCTTCACCAAATGTCCCGCATCTCCACAATGAAAACAACCAGTCTTCTTTTTCTTTCTACAATCTTTGCTGAGATGGCCAGGCGTCCCACAATTGAAGCATCTCTTCTTCCCTTTGCCATTATTGTTTTTACCACCCTTCTTATTTTGCTGTTGGGGTTTCTTCTGATCCCCTTTCTTTTCAACTGCCTTATCCTCATGCATAAGTGCCATTTCTACTAGCCTTTCAAAGGTGGCTCCCATAGGGATGTGGGTCATAGCCAACCCTTGCAACGGTTCATTCAAGCCTCTAACGAACCTCAAAGCTTTCTTCTCTGGCGTGTTCACCAACTCCAAGCCAAACCTTGCTAACTAATTAAATTTATTGACATACTCCTTCACTGATAAGCTCCCTTGCTTTAATGTCAGGAATTTTTCCATATTTAAATTCTCCTCTGCCCTTGAAAGAAACTTTGCCTCAAACCTTCATTTGAAATCCGCCCATGAATCAACTGGACGTTCCCCGTTAGTGACCTCCCACCAAAACGAGGCCTCTCCCTTCATTAATCAAGCAGCTAAACGGACTTTCCTCCCATCTTCCACTTCAAAGATATCCAACAATTCCTCAATCTCCTTAAGCCAGTCTCTGGCCTCCACAAGCGTCTCAGTCCCTTGAAAAGTTTTTCCTCCCATAGCCTTAAATTCCTTGCACGTCTTTGCAAAAGTGTCAACACGAGGAGGAGGAATGGGTGCAACTGGGGGTGGAGGAGCATCTGCTGGGCCTGCAGTGGTGGCCCTAGCCTCCAAATATCTCCTAAACCACCCTGGAACCGTCACACCTTCTGGGAGATTAAGATCTTCAGCCATGCTAAAACGAAAAAGGAAAGATTCAAAATGGAGAATTCGAAAGATAAAGATAAGGATATGGCTATTTGGGATTATGTTTTTCATAAAAACTTTCTCTAAATAACATGTTTTTGAAAGCACTTCTTCCAAAAATACTTTAGAAAAATAGTTTTCTAAAAATTTTATCTGTTCTGGTAACCTTATGCTCTGACACAACGTGTAACACCCCACGTCCATTAATGTCACTCACAAAGGGAATGCATTAACTTCTATGGAGGTTTTGGGTGAATATAGAACAATAAAATTACAATAAGACAGATATAAAATAGTACTTGGAAATTTAAAAACTTTATTTCAATTGCAGCAGAAGTCAAAACATGTTTGATTACATCATAACACCATAATCAAAGTCAAGTACAATATCTATCTTGATAAATCAAGTACATAATCCCATTACATAAATAGCCATTAAAAAGAAAGATAACAAGCTGGACTTTACTTCAGCAGTCCAAGCTTTCCAAGAGATAAGCAATCCAATCAGACTCCACTGGAACTTGGCCCAACCTAAGGACCTGAAGGGAGAAAAAGATGGAAAAGAGGGGGTCAGACATAAAGTCTGGCGAGTATGATAATTATACAATACTATAATCAAAATAACTGGACTAAGGCATAAGCTGGAAAACAAGGAAATGTCTATGAAAGAGCAGATTAAGGACATAGACAATCACTAAAGGAAACGTTATAGGCGCTCCTAAATACTAAAGGATAAACACTATACTGCACCACACCAGTCACCCTAAAGATTTATCCCACCTAGCTTCACTTAGAAACTTTCTTAATGGCTTTACGTACTCCTAGCTGACTACATAGGTGCCGCCTGCCCCTATCTCCACTAGGTGTACCCCACTTTCCATTTTCGATCGGCTCCCTACTCGTAGATACCCGTGCTGGCCCCACAGTAGGGTGTATCATTCCCCTAAAGTGGCAACCTGATAACGGAGATGCACGGCTTATACCTACACGATGCAACAACGTCTTACCTACCAGCCCGGGTCCACACACGCATATGAAACCCGTTGGACTTGCGTTGCCACCGCTCCCTGTTTTGGCCTCTTATAGTCAGACCCAGTATGCGTGTCCCGTCCTCGACTTGGGTCGAGCCCACAAAGATACGTTTTGGGATACTGGTTGAAATGGGACCCCATTATTTACCACAAGCATTCCACCTAAGCTTGTCCCCATTAGTCCATCCCACTTAACCCACTTAGTCATTTTCATTTACATGTGTGTTTGGTTAAGTCTAATCGTATTTCAAAATGCCTCTAAAGGCAACCACTAGATTCCTCATGCCACCCAAGGCACCTACTTAACCCCCATGTCCCACCTTACATGATTATCTGGTTAAGTATTTCTTAATTCATTAAGGCCATAACCTCATAAAGACCTCTCACATTAGATGGCATTTATGGCAGCTGGATTTGCCGGGCGGGTCCGGGCAGTCTTACACCATAAAAGAGTCTAACCTCGTGCTTTACAACTGTTATGCTTTAGTTTGGGCCTAGGACCTCTCACATTGGGCCGACATTTGTGACTACTGGATTTGCCGGGCGGGTCCGGGCAGGTTTACGTCACAAACGGGTCCAACCTCGTGTCCTAAGCATTGATTATTATTAATAATCCACTTTCCCCAATTTTAATAATTCCCTACTTGAATTATTAATTAATTCCAAATTTAACAATGTCCATAATTGACTCAATTATGGACATCCATTTAAGGCATGCAAAATCATATCAATTGCACCCCAATTTATTAATTTCCTAATATTACCCCTACCCCACGTTTGAACGTTTATTCGCAAAATGTATGCTAGACCCGATTAGTCTAACTCATAGCATAAAAGAAAATATTCACAACAACAACATATATATGTGACTAAATAAATCATAACAAGGGGTAAAACTTGCATACATTACAACTTGCATAAGGTTATACATGTCATGGATCTAAGGGTGTCAACTTATTCATAATTCACATAATATGATTTTGATCAAATTTCATAAACTTGTATAGGACATGTGTGAATCAACATCATTAACAATATGGTTTTATATGGGTACACCTAACTCAATAGGCAAATTCCCAAAAATCAAAATTCATTTAATCATAGATTCATGTATATGGGTACACCTAACTTAATAGGCCAATTCCCGTATTCAAGATCCAATTAATTTGTTGATTCATGTATATGGGTACACCTAATTCAATAGGCAAATTCCCATAATCAAGATCTATTATGTAAAAAAAAACATAAACTTTAAACATGATCCAATTCGCATAAATACTAACATCATGATTTTACAACTTGTATGATTCAACACAACTTAACATGACATCATTATCATATAACATAAGTATTTCAACATATGTGATAATATGAGATCTACAACATATATAAGATTTACAATATAGCATATCATAATTTGCAACATAGCATGATATGATTTACAACATAGCATAGCATGATTTACAACATGGCATAACATGATTTATAACATAGCATAGCATGATTAATCACATATGACATAGCATAGGATTATTTACAACATAATCACTACAACATAACAACATATATATGATAACATAATAGCATAACAAGAGATCCACAACACAATTTACAAATACATAACCATTCATATCGCTTTCTTGTGATCCATTCATAACTTAATCAAATTATTTTATAATAATATTGTGAGATTCATCATACTCACAATTTTAAAGAAGAGAAATAGAAAGAGAGAGAGCTTTTGATTTGATTTAAGTAGATTTAGTTTGTAGATTAGGCCTTCTTCTTCTTTAGTTTGTGACGGCTATGCTGAACTCCATGGCAACGACATGTCGGTAGCTCTCCAATTTTTCAAGTGATTTAGGTTTAGAGTCTACCCAATTATTTATAGATGTTAGGATTCATTTAGGCCATTAGATTTAACCTAGAAATAACCGCAGCCATTCAGACAAGATGGGGTTTATCTTATTGACTCAGCAATGAGTCAGAAGTGACTCAGCAAACACTCAGCAAATTAATAAACTTCTATTCATGTTTACATTAACTGCCCATATATATATATATATATATATATATATATATATATATATACACGCACCTATTCATGAATTCAAATTAATCCATAATTAACTTATGACCATTTCTACACATTAATTTTCCAATTAATGTTTTAATTCCATTTTTCGCCTTTAAAGGCAATTCACATACCTCAAATTTGTTATATGCCTTTTTAAGGCTATTTCGTGCAAATTCTCAATATTAATTCTTTTAATTTGTGAATATTAGTATTAACAGTAATACGGGGTGTTACACAGAGTATAGGAAGAATGAAATTGTGTGGAGAGAAAGTGAGGTTTGGGTGTTTTTATAAGAGAATAAGGTGATTTAGATCCTTCAGATTGGTCCAGAAGTCATCAGAACCACGCAGCTCGAAGATAGGTCATCCAGCCACTAAGAAGAAGACACGTCATCACTAAACACTCCAGAATGTTGTGCTGGATCGGTATGGGCGCACTTGGCAGGTGCGCTAGTGTATTTTTGTACTAGCGCACTTCACAAGTGCGCCAGTGTATTCTGGTCTGTTTCCGGTTTTTCTGCCTAACTTTGTTCGTCCATATCTTCTTCATACGATATCCGTTTTATGCAAACTTGGACTCTATCTCAAGCAGAATTTTGAGACGAACGCAATGGCTCAACCCATTTCCCTTAACTCTTCTCCTAAAACTTAAGTATATTTTAGTTTGTTACTTATACGTTCATAGAAAATATGGGGTGTTACATTCTCCCTTCCTTAAAGGATTTCGTCCCCGAAATCTTCAAGTTAAGAAGAATGTGTCCTACCATCCAATCATCCATCTACTCAACCATCATCCACAAGCATCCATTGTCCTTAGAAAACTTCTAATGTTGTATATACATATGCAAAAGTGTGTGCATATGTCTCTTATCTAATGCAAAGATTAGGCGGTCTACTGATTCAGTTGACCTCCTCAATGCAAACCATGTTGGTGCCATGAGTCAAATTATGTATGCAAGAAATCCTATTTGATACGCTTCATTTCTATATGAGTGCACAACCACTCATTCATATGCAACATCCATGTGCTGATTCACCCATTTTGCATCCATAAAAAAATGCATACACATCCATAGTATGAGAGTATTTTTTAGCCGATCTAGTGCCTAGTGTGTGTATATGCATCCACGAGCAATCACTAGCAATCACTTGCATCCCCTTGCAACCATCAAACATAACATGTCTCAAACACATGTTTACACCCATTAGTTTCTACCTAAAGGTCGAAGGATAAAGTCGAGTGATAGAAGCAAGTATAAAACTAAAGCTAGGTTCCCATTATACATCGGTTTAAGAGAATAACTTCTAAGTATCAACTCCGAAGACCGAAATCAACATCAGATTAATACTCAGAGAATCACTCCCATTAAACAAATGCCCAACTGGAAACCTATTTCACATTTTGAGTAAAAACTCCTATCCTTTTCAGAAACCTACAGACTACTGATACAGATCAGATTACCAAATGATTCTTAGGAAACTAAGCATGATAAAAACTCAGAATGTATGCGTCACGCCCAACACATATGCCCTCAAACCCCAACTTACTACAAACAGATGAGTCGTAACCCTCATAGGGTCTGAGACTAAAACGGAAACAGAAACAAGACTAGTATTAAAGTGTAGAGTTTCAATTACAGAATCAAAATGCCAAAATCAGAAAAAGTTTTTAACTCCTCAATCAGATAAGGAAATTAAACCTTCTACATAAATTTTCTTATTTCTATCCTATCTACCAGTCACTTGAGCATTCGCTTGTCCTCCAGAAGTGGGTTCTGCCCTCTGCCCTTGCCCTCGTTTCTTTGGGCAGTCCCTTGTGAAGTGCCCCATTTCTCCACAGTTGAAGCAAGTGCCCTTCCTTTTTCTGCAATCCTTGTTGAGATGGGTCGAGATTCCACAAGTAAAGCACTTCTTCTCTTTCTTATCTTCAGTCTTCTCATCCTTCTTTTGTGTTTCCTTTTTGGGCCCCGCCTTCTTGTTCTGTGGTCCTTCAAGCTTTTCCTCTTTCTTTTTTACTTTCGGCTTCCTCTTCATGCATTATCGCCATGTCCACCAATTTTTCGAAGGTTGCCCCCATAGGAATGTGGGACATCGCCAATCCGTGTAGAGACTCATTCAAACCTTTAGAAAACCTTAGTGCCTTCTTATGCGGTGTATTTACCAATTCTAAGCCGAATATTGCCAATTGATTAAACTTGTTGATGTACTCTCTCACTGATAAATCCCCTTGCTTTAACGCCAAAAATCTTTCTATGTATAGACTCTCTTCCGCTCGTGAGAGAAATTTCATCTCAAACCTATGCCTGAAATCCATCCATCTCTCTACCGGACGCTCTCCATTTGTGACCTCCCACCAAAGAGACGCTTCGTCCTTAAGCAACCATACCGCCAACTGTACCTTTTGCTTATCGTCCACCTCGAAGATAACGAACAAATCCTCTATTTCTTTGAGCCAGTTCCTTGCTTCCACGAAGGATTCAGTTCCATTAAAGTTCTTCCCACCCATGGCTCGAAAGTCTCTACATATCTTCAGGAAAGTATTCACGCGCGGAGGAGGAGGAGGAACCGCTGCAGCTAGGGGAGGAGGGACGTTTGTCGGGCCCGCATCATTAGCCCTAGCTTCTAGGTACCTCCTGAACCAGCTAGGTATCCGTACGCCCTCGGAAGATTAAGATCCCCATACATGCTGAAACGAAAGAAAAAGGAAAGATTCAAAAAAAAGGATAGAAAGATAGGCTATGGCTTCGGAGATTATTTTTTTAAAAATAAACTCTACTTTTGAAAATACTTCCTTTTTAAAAACCTTTTTGAAAATAGTTTTCCAAAACTTTTTTATCAAATCCGGTAACCTTCAGCTCTGATGCCAAGTGTAACTCCCCACCTCCGTTAAGGTCACTCACAAAGGGAATGCCTTAACTTTGATGGAGCGTTTTAGTAGTCAGAACAGAAATTTACAAGACAGATAAAACAGTACTTGAAAAATTAATAACTTTATTACAACAGATACCGAAGTAAGTTTGGTTACATCTTTTCAAATCACAACGTCAGAATTCAAGTACAAAATATCAGCCTTCTACAAAAGCCTTCAGAATGCATAGTTTTTAAATCATAATCCCCAACATAAACTGCCATGGAAAGATAGAGCCAAGGCCAAGTGGTACTTCAAGTAGAGAAAATCCTAATCAAGCTCCTATACTTCCACCATAAAAAACCTGGTGGGGGGACGAAATAAAAGGGGCGAAAACAAGCAAGGTCAGACATAAAGTCTGGCAAGTCTAGTGACTTTCAGCATATGAACAGATAATAATATCATGACATGAAAATAAAGCTGGATAAGAGACAACAGCAACAGGAGTAACTGGTATACTTAAGCTAAACAGAAGAAACATAATGATATAGCCCAAGTTATGCTTCTTACTTATATTTTACTTCTCTGCACTAGTACTAGTATAACAGGATTAGGCGTTACCCTAATGTCCAAACTGAAACAGAAACGGAACAGAATAATCTGTACAGGAACAGAATGCCAGTAATGGGCCTTTACCACCCCAACAGACAGAAGATACATAAACGGAATCAGAGACGGAAGCAGAATAATACCTACAGAAGCAGAAAGTTAGAATTAGGTGTACACTAGTAAATGGGCCTTTACCACCCCAACAGACGGTACTACGCGGAAACAGACAGGTGTTACCACCCAACAGAAACAGACGGTACCCCAATGGAAACAGACAGAACTAAGTGTACCCTAAATCTACCCCAAGCGATCGGCTCCCTAATACATAAATACCATGTGCCAGCCCCACAGGAGGCTGTATCACTCCCCAAAGTGGCAACCTTTAAATGACACAGACCTATTTACAGATGTCATGGCGTCTTACATCCTCAGAGGCAGACTGGGATCCATGCACGCACATGACCCGGTTGGAACGCACCATCAACACCCCTCGCCATTATCAGAATGAACCACTTATAATTAGTTCAGTAAGCGTGCCCGGACCCTACCTACTGTTAGGTCATAGTTTTGATACCAGAAATGGTTACTGACTAATATGGGTCCCAAACAACAGATGACACAAGTATTTTCCCTCCTAACCTTGTGTCCCCAGACTAACAGAATTTAGATTAACTTGTTTACAAGTTTTAGGCCTACAGAGTTCAGAATCAACTAGTTCACAGACCAGAAAATTAAGTCAACAGGTTTTCAGACTAACGGATCAAATGTATAGTTTTAACAGACTTACAGATTGTCTAACTTTGTATTGGGCCTATAGATTCACGAAACAGGTTTATTAATTCATCAGTCCAGTTGGTTTAGCCTTATCTACCTCATATTTATCACAGATTTGCATTAATTAAATATTAATGCGCAGACCTCTCATATTAGGCCGGTAGCTTGTGGCCGCTGGATAAGACGGGCGGTTACGGGCAGACTTCTGCCACAAGCCAGACCTAACCTCGTGTCTAAGCATATTTTAGTTATGCCTACGACCTCTCACATTACACTAGCAATTTGGGGTTGCTGGTTAAATTGGCTGGGTCCGGGCAGGCTTCTACTGCAAACATGAGTCTAACCTCGTGTCTCAGCATTTTTATTTTAACCAGTTTATTCCAATACAAATTATACAAATATCAGACTAATTATGTCAACTTAACAGATTTGACTTCTTTTCAAGTCGTAGCAGATTAAACAAATTAACATGTTTAACACAAATTACAATCATTCAGCTTTTCAATGGATTTAACAGATTTAGCCGCTCAGGCGGTTCAATAGATTTAGTAGATTAGGCAACTCAACAAATTTAGTAGATTAGGCAAAATTAGCAGATTAGGCGATTCAACATATGTAACAGTTTGGGCAATTCAGTAGATTAAATAGGTAACAGGTTTAACAGATTACGAAAATTTAACACAATAAGCAGATAACAGTTTTAGCCGATTTAAACATTCCTTAAAGTCCTATTAACGTATCTTGCCTAATTCATAGGGTAAGCCTAAACTTATATGCCCAAGTTATGGTCATAATCCACCATATAACGTATGTCCCAATTTTTAGTTAAACTTGCATAGTTCAGAATATTCTCCAAAACCTTACATATAAATTATGCCAAATATAGCCATTGATTATAATGCATGTCACATATCCAAAAAACCCCTTACTTAGGTGTATTCACACTTAATAATTATCCAATATAAATATGGATCTTTACACCTAAGTTAAATGCAAATTAATTCCCTTTTTTTCAAATTTCAGACTATAGTATAAATAGTATGTCCAGGTCTAGATCTTGAATTACAACTTGTATTATGCATCCAAATCAGTTACATGTTCACAGTTAAACTTTACGCCACAAATCCCAAGTCATATGTCCAATATTCTTTATGCCTCAAAACTCAAGACATATGTTAAATACACCTTATGTTTTAAATACAACATGCCCAATTATATGTCTCAGATTTTCGTTCTAAGTTCAACCTATGTTCTTTATGTTCTAGGTCACAATAATCCTCTCCTTCCATGTCATAGATCGTCTTATACAATATGCCTCAAAATTATGTCAGAATTACAACATGTGTTGTATCCTCAAATTAGTTACAAATCAATTATGCCCAAATATGCGTCATTTAATATTCTTACCAAATATAGCGTTTATGCGTTCATCTCTTATGAGATCTGGCTCAGGATCGTGGTAGCCTGGCTATCAAACAAAAAGAAAGAAAGGAGGAAGAAATATAGAACAAACAAAATAATAAAACAGAGGAACATATCTGATAAATAGAAAAAGGGCATAATCTCAGATTCATTTTTATAATTACGTCAAGATCATGATTAAAATTCATATCGGAAATAACTGCACTTGCCTTGATTGGATTATAGAAGAAGAGTTGCAGTAGTTCTCTTTTAGTCTTATTCAGATTTGGAAGAAGATGCACTAGTTCTAGTTTTGATCCCAGCAGAGTAGCGACACCATTATTTTATTTATTTATTTTAGAGGCAGAGTATAGGCAGAATGAAATTGTGTGGAGAGAAAGTGAGGTTTGGGGGTGTTTTTATAGGAGAATAGGGTGATTTAGAGCCTTTAGATCAGTCCAGAAGTCATCAGAACCACCCAGCTCGAAGATAGGTCATCCAGCCACTCAGAAGAAGACACATCATCACAGAACACTCCAAAATTCTGTGCTGGATCGGTATGGGCGCACTTGGCAGGTGCGCCAGTGTATTTTTGTATTGGCGCACTTCACAAGTGCGCTAGTGTATTCTGGCATATTTCCGGTTTTTCTGCCTAACTTCATTCGTCCATATCTTCTTCATACGGTATCCGTTTTACGCGAACTCGGTCTCTATCTCAAGCAGAGTTTCGAGACGAACGCAATGGCGTAACCCGTTTCCCTTAATTCTTCTCCTAAAAATTAAGTATATTTTAATTTATTACTTATACGTTTACAGAAAATATGGGGTATTACAGTAACTATCTATGGACATGCATTGTTAACCATTCTATTATATATACTGGGTTTTATAAAAATTAGTTTTATGAATATTGTAATGATCAGTTTTATATAGTGTTTTGGTGTTATAAACACTTTGAATTTCTAAGGCATGATTTTAAAAAATAATGTTTTAAAAACACTTTTGATTTTGGGATTGGGATAGATTGTGTTGGATCTAGATTAACCCTAGAGGGGGGGCGAATAGGGTTTACCACAGTTTTTCTGATGAATTAAAAATCTAATAGGATATATAATAATAAACATATCACATAATATAGTAGAAATAGAAATGCAGAAAGTAAATGACACAAGATATACCCAGCTTCGGCAAAACCCTGCCTACAGCTGCATTCCTAAGGTTTCTACTAGGTGATAGAACAGATACCGCATACAAGACCATGTACACTCGCGACTCTCGCTCCAATTCTAACCCTACGCTCAAAACCCTAGACAGATCTAAATCCCTAGATCAGATTTCCCCTAGTTTTACAGAAACTAGTAAACTTCCAGTTAAACCCCTAACTGGTTGCCCCTAGATTTTAGAGAATCTAGAACTGATCAGACGGTTTTTACAACTCAAAATAAAAACAATTATAACAAATAAATAAAAACCCAAGGAAATAGAAATAAGGGTCATCCCCTTTAACATGACTTGGCCATCCATCTTTAACTTGGTGCGCCCTTGCTTTTTTTCGATCTCTCTTTACTCTAGGAAGAAAAATAATGGCGGCGACATCTGGGGTTTCTTCAATCTGCCCCAAATCAATCTCGACTTCAAATTGAATTGCTTTGGGTAAACTTTGAAGCTCGAATTCACTGGTTTTCTTGTTGATTGAATTTGCTTGGGCTTCTGATCGAAACACGTGAGTTTTCTAAAATTTCTTTCTTTGAATTGCTTGAAATGATTTTGTTGGTTTTCGATTTATAAAGCCTGTGATGAGTGGTGTATATATAGGGATTATAAAACCCTAATCGACTCTCTGATTTCGTTTATGGCTCGCTGATTTGTTGGCTCAATTTCCTCGATGAATCTAGACTCGATTGCGGTCTTAAAAAAAACAGATTTTCCCTTTTTGCTTTGAAAATTTTTGGATAAATCTGAAAATGAATGATTCGCTGGAAATAATTTTTTGGCCCCTACGTTATTGAGAAAACTTACCAAAACCGGTTCTTGCATCCTTAATTAAATCAGCAGTGAATGCTAATTTGATTTCTTCTGAAAATTTCCTTGATTTAAATTAAATCATTTCTGGAAAGATTTCTTCTAATAGATTTGTGAACTGTATTTATGCCAACATTGACAAATCCCGATAAAATAAAACATTCCCCTTTCAAAGACTATCATTTCTGAAAACATTACGAGATTTTTCTGCAGATTTAAGCACTTGCCTAAAATTACTTTTCTGTGATTTCTGCAAGTCATTAAAACTTTGATATTTGTATATGCTGAAACTTGTACATACTTGGCTATAAAGAAATACCTGATTGATTCAAAAAAAAAAAAACAGGAAATAAATGAAATTTATTTTTCCATACTCTGCTTGATTTTTCTGGAATTGTAACATGCCATTTATGCCTCGAATTTTAGACGTGCTGTTTTGATCATGATGTTTCATTTTTGCACCACGTATAGTCGAACCAATATATGCTATACTATGTTCTTTCCTTCACCACTGTAAACATGTTGCATTTGAACTGTATATTCATTGCTGGGCTGCACCATTGCTTGTTGACATGTTCATTTTGAAACTTGTTTTGAGTAGTCATTTCTAACATGAATCAATGCACTATATTTGTGCGGCTCGGCCAATTGTGATCCATTTCATAATGTATGCTGTATGCTCGACCAAGTTTGAATTTCCTCTATCTTTGACATTGCCATAGTTTGCAACTATTGTTCACCTGTCATGCCCATGAGTATATGTTCCACTAGATTCATTGCTGCATTATGACTTGAAATATTCTAGCTGCACCTTCATGTTTGCTTGGCTTATACTCAATATTGAACTGCAGTACACCCTTGTATACTTGGCCTTGATCATGCATCTTTATCCATGTTGCATGCTGACATGTTGTTTCACACATATGCTGCTTTGTTACTTTAATTGTTTTGACACTTTGTATTGAACCATATTTGTGCCACCATCTCATTCTAGTATTATACTTCCATGTTGACTTGAAACCTGTTGTGTATTTGTGTTGAACCTCTTGAAACATGTTGTGCACACTCCATCTTCACACTGGCTTGACCCATATATGCTCTTGCTTGTTCCATTGACTTGCATCATGTATACTCTATTGCTTTGTATGTTTTCTCCCTTGACTTTGCACTGTCATATATCATGTGTGACATCTCATTATTGCTTGACCATTTGTGCACTGAGTCAAGATGGTCCATGTGACTACTCCTCGGTTGCTTGCTAATTGGCGAGGTAGTGCACACGTGTATGTATATACATGTGTGTATATGTAGCCATCAGTGAAGTTTTATTGTCCCTGCATTGAGATACATATATGTTGTCTGCCTTGTGGTATTTACAGTGAATATCACAAGCTGTCTAGACATAGTCGTATAAATCAGATCGAGTCAGAAAAATGATGAGAAACACACCAGGAAACTGAGGCAAATAAAATTTTAAAAATAAAATTTATATTTGCATAAATTTTGAAATTTTTCCTGTTCCATATATTGTGTGTGTGTGCTTTTCTGTATATGACAGGTATGAAGATGATGACCGGACTGACAGTGACTGGGCTGACTGAGAAGATGCTGTGAAGATAGAAGACTGAAGACAGTAAATGAAGAATAAAAGACAGTGTCAGTGAATGTATATGGAAGTGAAAATGTATGTATATATGGTTTGTATAGACAGAGTGACTGTATGAGTGTTGTAGAGAGAATTGTACTGATATTTGTAATAAACAAATTTTGTTTGAAATGAAATATCATTTTATTGTGTTCAAACAAACTTGTCTATTATATTCAGTTTATTTACAAATACAATCTTCTGTGAATGTATATGAAATGTGGAGTGTACAAATAGTGGACTTCTAAAACTGTACTGTTTAAAAATTTAAATAAAATATTATATTTAAATAAAATACTATGTAAATATCTGATTGTCTGTACAGTTGTATTTTATTTGGATATAAATATTATATTCCTGTATGTGATGATATATGAAACAATACAATAGCAAACACATTTATAATAATATATATTTGGTTGTTATCATCAAAAAAAAATCATATAACTGTGTATACAACTGCATTATATACAATAGATTGGACTCTGTTGTACCAATGGGCCAAAACTCCATCTTGGTCGACCTGATTCAGGTTCGCTACCTGAATCATGGTGGTTTTAATATTCGCCCATCTACCACCAAAGGTCAAACGGTCTGCTACATTGAGCAATTTTGTTGTTTTGATCGGGATTCCCAATCGGTGGGTCACGGACTACGTCAGATGGAGGCGTGGGGGTGCCACGTGTAGTGCAATGAACGGGTAGCAAACGACCTTCGCCTTAGACCGTCTTGGTTATCCTGGGTTGATCGCCAGGTGTCGTTATGAGTAGGTTATGGTGTCGATGTCTCCGCGCGCCTAGAGCTCTACCACTGTGATTTTACAATACTAGCGTCTGTTTATTTGGTATCTATTATGAGTCATATTATATTTATCCCGTAGTTCCCATAATTCTTTATTTCCTTCTTATTTGTTTGAATAATGTTGGGAAATTACCCAAATTAATTTGAAAACCCAGTATTTTAACCAATGTTCAATTATTATATTATCGTATTTTTTTATATATGATAATTGTTTTGGCATTGTGTTGCTTTACATACAATGCCTATGCCTTTTAATCTTACTTTTTATTTTATCATATTGCTTTACATATGATAATTGTTTTGGTATTGTATTGCTTTACATATAATACCTGTGTCTTTTAATCTTACTTTTTATATTATCATAATGTTTTACATATGATAATTGCTTGGTATTGTATTGCTTTACATACAATACATGTGCTCTTTAATTTCATTTTTTTATACTATCATACTGCTTTACATATGATAGTTGTTTTGGTATTGTATTGAGTTATATACAATACTGATGCCTGCGATTATGGCTTATTAATGTGATGATTATGTTAAATTGTTCACATATTGTAACATTCATACGCCCCATGTTGACTTATACATGTGGCACATTTATTTCTTTGTTAAATTATTTAATGTCCATAGATACTTACTTCACTCACACTAGACATAGTCTGACCCGTGTAATTTGTTTTGTTAAAACAATCCTCGAGTCAGGCTGAGGACTATTAACAGGTTAGGTTTGCGTGGACTGCAGCGTCACTCTTATCCTTTTCCACGTTTTAGGGTTTTGGACTATGCAGCTTCATAGTATTATGGTATGTAAGCTATTATGTATTTTGGGAAGTGATATTATGTATGATGGACTATGTATTTGGACATCTCTATTATGATATGTATTATGTATTCTGCTGTTATTATTGTGCTACGCTTGATGCTATTATATTTTTGTACTATGTAACTTGGGAAATTTTCTTGTACCATTGCTTTGAACTTATACTAAGCACGATTGGTAAGTTGAAAATTTTTAAAAATTCTCGTGCCAATGTTCGTTCAAGGGAATGAGTACAACTTTTAGCCATATCGAGTCCCAGTCTCCGTGCTTTCCGACTGTAATACTTAGTGTTGCTCTTGGGTTGCATGGGTCTAGGGGTCGGGCGCTACAAGTGCCCTCTGTTAGCAACTAGTTTACGGTGAACTTTATGGTATATGTATTGGCCACGGTATTATAAACGGCATAAGGGTAATAATGGTAATTATGTTTATGTTATTTTCAATAGTATATTTAACCATAGACGCTATTATTGAACATGTTACTTGAGCATTTCTGTAACGACCCGCGTTCTATGCATCGAAGGATCATAGAATATTTATTTCTTCTTCAAACGGAGTCGTGTGTTCATGTAACTTTGGGAGACGACTATTGGGGTCATTTCCCAAGTTCATGATTTTTGTCGATTTTTAGTTGACCATTTTGCCCCTAGCTGATCTTGTTTTGGCCATAACTTTTGATTGGAAAGGAGTTTTGACCTGAAACCATTTTCGTTAGATCCGAATGATGGTTTACCTTTCTGTAGAGTGGTCACACAAGCCAAACAGACTCATCGTTTGGGAGATATGGCTGGAACAAGATTCAGATGGTGAAAAACAGATTAACCGGGCCTAATTTGGGTGGTTAGTGAGTGGGATCATAACCCATTTTGGGATTAGGGTTATGGGAAGGCTGACAGGGTTTGAAATTCAGTTCTTACCATTTTCCGGCTGCCACTTTTTGTTTCTTCAAGTTTAGCCATGGCCTCCACTTTCTAAAACACCCCAAATCACCTTCTATTCGCTAATTAAGCCAAATCTACATCAAATCAAGGAAGATCTTCACCAAATCAATATTAGGACCGCTGTATTGCCTTGGTATTCGTGCCCAAATAGAGAATCATTTCAGATCTAAAGTTTATTTGTGGCAAAGGTGAGTGATTTGCAAGGTTCCTAACTAATCATGGGCAATTAAGGGTAATTAGTGATAATTAGTGAATTTATACATTAACAAATTCTGGAAAAATATTTATAAATTCTGAAATATTGTTTTGGACCTCTATTAGAAATTTGGGTTGATTTGGTTAAGTTTTGCTAATCCTATCATTAGATTTTCTTAAATATGCTTAAGGGGAAAATATGGGTTTTTGGGTATGTTTGATCCGTTTTTACATATCATATTGTTGTTTTGCTATTTGTGAATGATTATACATGTTGTTGTGACTGCATGATATGCTTTATGATTGATTAGAAAAGTTAGTTTGGTCGAAAACGCCGTCGTATGGTGTAAAACAGTCACTGGAAGAGTTGTAGGTAAATGAGCAGGACCCGGATCGGATCGCCCCTTCCTATCCGACCCGATCGTGGAGCACCTCACCATTCACGAGTCAGTATGCCACCACGAGTCGACCTAGAATTTGAGTCACGACCTCGAGTCACGAGCTGGAGCAGGGACTGCCACGAGTCGAGTTAGAATGGAGATCACGATCCCTCACGAGCCAAGCATGGTCATGAACCAGAATGGAACCCACGACCCGACCCGAAGTCACGACCTGAACTGGAGCATGCATGACGGATCGAGCTAGAAGCACCCAACCCGACTTGATGGGTGAGCACGACCCGACCCGAAAAGGGGTGGTGTCCATAGACTGAACGAGGAAAAGAGAACCAACCTGAACTAGTATGGTGACTGCGAACTGAACCAGGAAGCTTCAACGCGAGGCATGAGCTATGAATTGAATGAAGACCGATCCGGAGGAGGAGACCAAAACCCGAGATGCAAAGGTAGTCCAAGTGGGAAGTTTGTACTCGGGATCCAGTTGGGAACCAACGAGTTAACTTCATGATTGGACTTTGCTACGGGACGTGTGTTAAGGGGTTGTCGATGTCTATAACTTTGGATCACTATGTATAGGGGGTACGTTAACGGATTCAGGGCCAAAGTTGCCTAGGTAAGACTAAAAGGGCTATATACCAAAGAAGTGGGGTCATTTTTAAAGATGTAGTCATGACTCCACGAGGTGAGCTTGGTGGCAGCAGTAGTTGTACAAGTCGGACACAGTCACTACTTCGATGGGTCTAGTGATTGACAGTGGTGGACATCGTATGCTTTACACACTGAGTGAGAGATGTGAGGATGGTTGCTATGTTTGATTGTTTGCCTTTATTATAACATGCACACCCCATCCACCGTTATCTTTATGCCATGTTTAGTGGAACCTTAGAGTATTGTACGGTATGTAGTGCTAACTCTTCGGTTGCAGGTCCAGGTTCAGGTATGGTTTAGTATACCTGTTATTGTTCTATTTTGTTGCTTATCACTTATACCAGACTTTTTGTCTGACCTAGAGTTTTATGTCTCTTCTTATTACTCTAGGTGCTCTCATGAGCAGACTAGAGATAGGTTAACTGGTGAAGCACGAATAACTATACCGGAGACGAGCAGGAGGCTTCCACGTATGATATATATATATTCTCCCTGTGTCGCTGCTGGTCACTACTTTGGGTGTTAGTAGTGCACCCTTCCTTTTTTTCGCTTTAGAGACAGTTTTAAAGTTGTAATAATAATGATGTGGAACATAAGCTGTATTTGGATTTTCCGCTGCTATGATGTTTAGTTTCAGCTTATACACTGTCTCACCTGTTTTATGTCAAGTATGTTAAAATTATATTTTTATTCCTTGCGTTGTGATACATTCTACATGTTCTTGATTAGTTCATTCTCTTCTTTCCTTTCTTTGGCGACCGTTCAGGGCCAGTCGGGCATGTGTACAATGCACTTTCAGAGGAAATGCCGACTGGTGCGGGGCGGGCCGTCTCACTTGGTATCAGAGCTCTAGGTTGCGTAGTTAACCTAGGGAAAGACATCAGGGAGAGATAATACGTATATGAGAGTGCGTATTTGTGATTATTTTGGTTTCCAAAAACTATATATATACTATTAGTATATCTAAGAATGAAGTCGCACTGCACTGGCACCACTATGGGAATGGTTAATCGTTTTCTCTTTACAGATTGAACGATGAGCCGATATGCAAGAGGTGCCGGCAGAGGAGCCAATAATGGGAATGATGCTGACATGAGGACGATGTTTACTGCCCTCATGACGGAGATGCTTAGAGATGTTCAGCGGACAACTCCTAATGCTGGAAATGGTGGTGATCCAGCGGTGCAGGCGCCTATGGCAGATTTTACCAAGCTAAACAAGGATTACACCAGTCTTGGTGGAAAGCCATTCCAAGGAAAGGAATCGACCACGGATGTTCAGGATTGGTTGGATAGCTGCGAGCGTATCTTCGAAGACTGAGGTATCGAGGATGCGATGAAAAGAAAGTTAGCATCCCGTTAGCTGCAAGGACGGGCAATGAATTGGTGGAATGCTATAAAGGCAGCTACTTCCGAGGATCAGATTACTTGGGATCAGTTTAAGGCCCGATTCGGTGAGAAATTTATCCCAGCTGCCCAGAAGTCAGAGTTGTTTAGGAAATTCCTAGAGCTCAAGCAGAAAGGTAGGGCAGTCTCGGAGTACATTACAGAATTCGATTCTTTATCGAAGTATGGATTATCCCTCATTGACACTCCCGAGAAGAAGAATGAGAAGTTTATAACAGGTTTGGATCAATGCTTTGGGGAAAGGCTTATTAACCATATCGATGAGACGTTTGAATCGATTGTGGGGAAAGCATTGAGGTCAGAGAGACTTTACCCTAAGTCGAAGACTGAGGTTGCATCTGCAGAGGAGCCAAAGCCGCAAGCAAGCGGTGGAGGCAAGAATGGTTCTCAGAATAAGAGAAAGCAGAATCAGGCCAAGGATGGCCAGAAGAAAAAGAATAAGAAAGATGTTGAGTGCTTCAGCTGTGGTAAGAAGGGCTATTATGCCAGTAATTGTCGAGCCAAGCCAGCAGACAGGAAGTGCTTCAACTATGGAAAAGTAGGACATCACAAGGACAAGTGTCCTCAACCCCCTAAAGAAAAGCAGATGGTGAAAGCATATGCCCTTAATGTTATTCCTTCTTCGTCGAATGCCCTAACTACGGCGGAAAAGGGAAAGAATGTCGTTATTCATGGTACGCTTTATGTTTATGATGTTCCTGTTAGAGTTTTGTTTGATACCGGGGCTTCCAGTTCCTTCATATCTAGTGACCTGGTAGATAGGTTGGGATTGGAACCCAAGATTGTCGATAGACCTTTAGTAGTGACGAACCCGATTGGTGGTTCGACTGGCCTTAGCATGATTTGCCATAATGTGGTCTTATCAAGTCATGGATGCATGTTTGTTTGTGATTGCTTTGTTTTGGGCTTTACTGGGTTTGGCATTATTTTGAGAGTCGATTGGCTGCAAAGATACGGGGTGGTGGTAGACTTTGAGGGCTTTTTGGTGACAGCTAGAGCGGGTGATGGGCGGAGGGTAGTGTTTGGTGGTCTACCTAGTGGTGGGGTAATGGCCAGTTTTCTAAATTCCCTCGACATCCCGCATGATGAGTTGTCATGTTTGCCCGTGGTTGGCCAGTATCCGGACGTCTTCGAGGAAGTGATCGGGCTTCCACCACATTGAGAGATTGAGTTCCATATTGATTTAGTGAAAGAAGCTAGACCTATAGTGATGTCACTTCGTCGTATGGCGCCAAAGGAGCAGCGAGAGTTTAGGGTGCAAATAAGCGATCTTTTGAATAAGGGATTTATCAAAAGAAGTGTTTCTGAGTGGGGAGCACCAGTTGTGTTTGCCACCAAGGCAGATGGTTCCCTTCGATTGTGTGTAGACAACCACGAGTTGAATAAGGTGACGAGGAAGAATAAGTATCCTCTGCCGCGGATAGATGATTTGTTTAATCAATTGAGTGGCGAGAGAGTGTTCTTTCAGTTGGATCTCGCGACAGGTTTTCATCAGCTTAGAGTGAAAGCTGAGAGTATAGCTAAAACGACCTTTCGAATGCCGTCTGGATTTTATGAGTGGTTGGTCATGCCATTCGGGTTGACCAATGCACCAGCATATTTTGTGGATCTTATGAATAGGGTATTCAGAGATCAGTTGAATAAGTTTGTTCTTACGTTCGTAGATGATATCCTTGTTTATTCGATGATAGAGGTAGAACACAAGGAACACTTGAGGATAGTGATGGAGGTGTTGAGAAAATACCAATTGAAAGCAAAGTTTTCTAAGTGTCACTTCTGGAGGAGGGAAGTGAGATTCTTAGGCCATGTCGTTTCAGAGAATGGTATTGTCGTGGAACCCGCGAAGGTGGCTACGGTACAAGATTGGTCTACGCCCAAGAATGCAACAGACATAAGAAGTTTCTTGAGGTTAGCTGGTTATTATCGTAAGTTTATCCAAGACTTCTTCAAGATAGCAGCACCGTTGACTTAGCTGACCAAGAAGAATCAAGCCTTCGTCTGGGACGAAAGGTGTGAGAATGCATTAAAGAGTTTAAAGGACAAGTTGACATGTGCACCAGTGTTAGTCATTCCTAAGAGGAATGAAGAGATGACGGTATACGCAGATGCATGTGGTACCGGACTAGGTGTTGTATTGATGCAAGGAGGTAGGGTTGTAGCTTATGCAAATCGGAAATTGAAACCGCACGAGAGAATATACCCTACCCATGATTTGGAATTAGTAGCGATCGTATTTGCATTGAAGATGCGGAGACATTATCTCTTGGGAGAAAGATTCGAGTTGTTTACCGATCATAAATCGTTAAAGTATCTCTTCTCTCAGAAGGATCTAAATCTTCGACAGCAAAAGTGGTTAGAATTCTTAGCTTCCTATGATTTTGACATCGCATATACACCCGGAAAGGGCAATGCGGTGGCTGATGCATTGAGTAGAAGACATGCCAGTCTAGGGGCTATGTGTCTAGAATGGAAGCAACTGGAGTATATCGCAGGGTATGATTTCAGACCAAAGTGCAAAGTGGATCCAGAAATTTTAGCAAGTTTAACGATCAGACCCACTTTGATGGAGCGAATTGGTTCCAGTCAGAGGAACGATCCTAACCTATTGAAAATCATCTCAAAGTTAGAGATGAGAATCAATGAAGAGATGAGCATGTATGGGCTTGATCGAGATGGATGGCTTAGGAAGAATGGAAGACTAGTTGTACCCAATGTCAATGGATTGAGAGATGAAGTGCTTAGAGAATGTCATCACTCAAAACTGACTATACACCTCGGTGGTAACAAGATGTATCAAGACATGAAGCAGACTTACTATTGGGAAGGGATGAAAAGAGACATTGGGAAGTTTATATCCAAATGCATGAATTGCCAGCTGGTTAAGGCTGAGAAAAAGAAGCCTAGTGGCTTGTTACAACCATTAGAAATTCCAGAATGGAAATGGGAACAAGTCTCGATGGATTTCGTTGATGGATTACCAAAGACTAGATCGGGCCATAATAGTATTTGGGTGATTCTGGACCGATTGACTAAGAGTGCAAGATTTATACCCGTCAAGTCGAATAGAACGTGTAACACCCCGTAATTCTATGACATTAAGAATCTCAAATTAAAGTATAATTAATTTTTAAAAGAAAAAGATCCATGCAGTTGTTTAATTTAAGTATTGTAACTAACATGAAAAAGAGAAGTAAGGAGAGAACAATAATTATTATTGTTCTAAGACTTATTAACAAAAGCCTCAGTAGCTCAGTTGGTTAAGGCATTGGATTTGTAGCATGGAGGTCGGGGGTTCGAACCCCGGCGGCGGCATAATTTTTTATCTTTGTTTTAGAGAGGGCCAACTGAACATGCAAATATATGTACGTATACAAATTCAAAATTTGAAAGGATAAGAACGTACATATAAGGAAATAAAGAAAATATATATATACATATGAGAGTATAAATATATATATATACATATGCAAAAATATATGTATACGAAAGATAAAATTCAAGATAAGGCTACAGTCAATGAAATATGGCAACATCATTTGAATTTTGAAAATAAAATGAAAGTTGTGCGTATATATATACGCGTAAAATGGTTGTTAGAGGAATTGTATACGTATAAGAATATTTCATGTGAATAAAACAGTTAAATAAATTCCAGAAATTCAAAAGTTCGAAAATCAAACTTCTACGCCAAAACAATTCATTTGAAATTCAAATTTCTACGCCAAAATAGCTTGTGGGACCCAATGCTGACTCAGCACTGCGTGTATGATAAGGTTTGGCTAGATTCATCTACGTACCTGGACTATTTTCTTTACCGGGTTCAATGCTCACTCAGCGCTGCGTGTACGATAAGGTCTTGAGCAGCTATATAAACAGCCCTAGTCTTCATTCTCTTTGCACCAATTCTCTTCTATCCTTATGCTGCTTAGATTCATGGCCTCTTCCTCTCCTCTTTAATTAAATTAATAAATAAAATAAAATATGATTCAAGACGAGGAGATGCTGCTAAAAGACTTTTAAGGAGAGATTCAAATCAAAGTTTCAAGTGAAGAATTCAAAGGCTAGCTCAAACAAGTTTCAAGCAACGACGCACGAATCATATCCACGCTTTCCTTCTTTTCTAGATCTATTTTTTGTAAGTTGGTTATTTCTAGACTTGAACGTTTTATTTTTATTTGTGACATGAAATTAAAAGGATATAAGAAAAATGCCTAATCTCTTCATTTGGATCTGTGTTTATTTAAGTTTTTGGATCTAATTCTTGACTATGGCCCAGAACATACTATGACTTTGATTGACGGCCTATGACTATTGAACAAAGAGGATATGCCTATGCCTATGCCTATGATCATGATTATGAGAACTATGACCATGAACCTATTGCCTTTGAATTACGAACATGAACCTTGATTTGGGACATACAACATATGACTATGACATTGCCTATGACAATGACTTATGACTATGGGAATTATTTTCCCTTTTGGACTATGAACATTGCCTATAACTATGAACTTTGCCTATGATTCATAATTAGGAAAATTGTTGCTTAAGTTTTATGGCTATGAAATTGGGTCTAAACCCGATTATCTATTTTATCTGTTCCTTGTTTTTCTTTGGTTTTAGACTATGGGAATTTACCTATTCAGTTAGGTCTACCCATGTTCTTGAACCTATTCTATCTGTTGGTTTTAGACCGTGGGAATTTACCTATTAAGTTAGGTCTACCCATATTCTTGAACCTACGTCGTTATCCAAACCTTTTATGCCAGTTATTATCCCTTTTCATAGCATCTTTGGTTCATTCCCTATTTTCTACGAATCTAGATTTATTTACAATCTAGGTTAAATCACGATTATACGAACGGTGGGAATGCAATTTGGGGAAAATATGAAAATGAACATAAATGTAGTTATAAGCTTGGAAATTGGCATAAATTGGGAATATGTATTATGGCATGTTCATAGGTATGCAAATTGGATAAGTTTGACATGTTAAATTTAGTATTAGCAAGTAAGCTAAATTTTAGGCATGAAATGTAAACTAAAATAATAATTCTAGTCTTACCATAAACTGTGAATTAGGAATGTTAAATCAAAATTGTGTTAATTAAAGATTTGGAATAAGTATATTAGCACAATTTTGAATTTAGCCATAATTGTGAGAAATTGTCATGTTTAGAATAAATTATGGTTAGTGACACTTAATTTGGTATAATTTACATACCAAAAAGTATAAATATGATAAATAAGAGGGAACGGGCCATAATAATAAATGTGACAATGTACATTAAAAGTGTAATAATGAAATAAGTAAATTTACTTATAGAATTTGTCATAAATGATAAATTGTTCATTTACCACAAAATATGTAACTTGCATGTAGGTAGAGTTTTGGCCATAAATTATAAACTAGGATATTTAATCTAGTTTTGGCAATGAAATAGGAAACGGCCTGAACTGCAAGTTGGGTTAGGACTTGGGCCTAGAATATAAGTATACTAGTGGGCAGGACAAAATGAAAATGGTATAGGCCAAGTTTATTTAAAAAGGGAAAATGGACTTTGAAGATAAATTGTTGACAATTTATATATGGACAAAAGAAAGGTTTTCTCTTTGAATAACACATACACCTGAAAGTTCTAGGGTGACAGAGAGGATAGTGTCTAGGCTTGGTTTTGGAAAATACAAGTTTCCTGCCCTCCCTGGCTATCCCTAACTGATCCGAAGGACGGGATGGTTGTTTTCAAAACCAGATTTGGAAATTAATCAAAAACCCTTTGAAATTAGAAAACATGAATATGCCTAACCCTAGGTTAGACTGAGTTGCGGTATAAACCTGCCCGGAACCGACCGGCACATCCAGCAACCGCAGCAATATCTGTCTAATGTGAGAGGTTGCGGCTTTAATTTATTAATTAAAGCTAGAACAAGAATGGTAGAGTTAAGTCCATAGAAACAAACTTAACACAGTTAAAGCTAGAATGGGAAGGCTTAGTCCATGAGAACACTTAGCCAAATTAACATGTTGACTAGGCTAGAAGGCGAGGTTAAGTAAAGTTAATACACTTAGCCCAATATAACATGTTAATAAGACTAGAGGTTGGGGTTAAGAAATACACTTAGCCAATTTAATGTGTTAGTCGGACTAGACCGTAGGGTTAAGTGAACTTGAACACTTAACCACCAGAATATGATAAATGAATAGGGTTAAGTTAAAGTATAACACTTAACCAATAGTGACAGGATTTGGTCAAGTTAAAAAGGAACACTTAACCAATCCAACTTGATGAGAAAGAAAACTAAGAGGGACTAAGTAATAAAACTTAGTTGAGGATTCTGGAAACTAAGTGGTAAGTCGTAGTTAACAAAACTAAGTAGTAATTCTTAGTAGAACACGAGAAGGAGCATCAGATTTTAAAGAAGGCTCCAACGAGTTGGGTTACGAAGCCCCAGGCTTCGTGGGAAGGCGGGGTCAAGTAAATTGAATTAATACCTAATCAAATTGGACATGCTAAACTATACATACCGACTGGGGGTTAGGTTTATACAGAACACTTAACCAACTTAGCATGTTGGCAAGAGATAGAAAACCTAGCAGCGGGGGACCCTTTTCAGCAGTAACCCTGCAAGGTGTATCAGGATACCTTGTACTAGGCAGGGTGGGGCACGATTACTGGCTGACTGTAAGAGGTCAAATCGACGGCGGTGGTGCAGCAATGTAGGTTCTAACGGAGTGCGGGCGTGCACACACTTCGGCACAGAAAAATAAGGCACTGGGCACCAGTAGTATACCTATGCATTCTAGGATTGTGTCGGGCCGCCACCATGGGACTTGATACACCCCATGGTGGGACCAGCATAGGTTGCTACGACATCGGGGGCCGTAGGACACATGTAACTATGCGGGTAGGAGCCGATCATTAAAAAGGATCACTACACCCGGACTATGGGATACCAGTTGGGAACTAGTACAAAGGGGTACAGAGATTAATATGGGTATGCTAGAAGTTACTGAACTTACTCAGGCTTTATGTCTGACTCTGTTTTTCTTTAGTCTTCTTTTCTTCCGTCCCCCCCCCCCCACTAGGTAGTAAAGGAGGGAATAGTTTAGCTCAGGTTAAGTTGGACTGCCACTCTTTCCCAGCTTGAAGATTTGTCGAAGGTTGCATTGATTCTCTTTTCAGATGCTATGGCTGGCTCTTGCTAAACTTGGGGAATATAAAATGTATTTTTATGCTTCTTTATTTTGTAAAGACAGATGACACTCTGATATTGTAAAGGAAGCTTGTACAAACTGTTTTGTCAATAAAGCAAAGTTTTATTTTCCGCTGTTAAATGTTTGTCTGTCTTGTAATTTATCTGCATCTTTTACCCATAATGCTCCACAAAACTTAGTGCATTCCCTTTGTGAGTGACACTAACGGACGTGGGGTGTTACAGAACGACAACTAAGTTAGCTGAACTATATGTAAAGTGGGTAGTGAGATTTCATGGAATACCGAAAGGCATTTTGAGTGACCGAGATTCATTGTTCACTAGTGGATTTTGGAAGAGCTTACAAGAGGCGTTAGGATCAGAATTACATCTCAGTACCACGTATCTTCCTCAAACGGACGGACAGACAGAGAAGGTGAATCGAGTGTTAGATCTTTTAAGAGCTTGCATATTGGATTTTAGTGGATCATGGGATGACCATTTGCATCTAGTAGAGTTTGCATATAATAATAATTATCAATCCAATATTGGTATGGCTCCATTTGAATCTTCGTACGGAAGACCGTGCAACTAACCATCATGTTGGCTAGAAACTGGTGAGAAGTTTGTGCTTGGGCCAGATGTGATAAGAGAAAATTCAGCTAAAATTAAGATTATCCAACAACGAATGAAGGCTGCCCATGATAGGCAAAAAAGTTATGCTGATAGGAGGTGAAGAGAATTAAAGTTCTCCATTGGCGACTTGGGGTTTGTCAAGATCTCTCCATTGAATAGCGTGATACGATTTGGCAGGAGAGGAAAGTTAGCACCAAGATTTGTTGGTCCATTCCCAGTTCTTGAGCAAAGTGGGAATTTGGCATACAAAGTCAAATTACCAGACAAGATGGAAGGAGTTCACAACGTATTCCATGTTTCCCAGTTAAGGAAGTTCGTACACGACCCAGATGTGACTATTTTACCTGATCAGTTGGATGATATCGAAGTTGAACCCGAGGCAGTTGGGAACCGCAGGCCTATGCGTATTGTTGGGAATGATACGAAGCAACTTCGAAGGAAGGCGGCGAAATTAGTCAAAGTTCAGTGCGGAGAGAATGAGAATGACTGTACTTGGGAGACAGAGGAGAGCATTAGGAAGACGTATCCAGAACTCTTCGCCTGGTAAGATTTCAGTTTCGATTTAGTCTTTCCGCATGCTAGGATAGGTTTGTTTTATTTGTTTTGCACGTTTGATTGTTGTATATGATTGGTAGACATGCGGGATCCTTTGTATGTTTTGGGTTAAGGAATTTCGGGGACGAAATTTCTTAAGGGGGAGGGGGGAGAGAGTGTAACAACCCGCGTTCTACGCATCGAAGGATCGTAGAATATTTATTTCTTCTTCAAACGAAGTCGTATGGTCATGTAACTTTGGGAGATGACTATAGGGGTCATTTTCCATGTTCATGATTTTTGCCGATTTTTAATTGACCATTTTGCCCCCTAGCTGGTCTTGTTTTGGCCATAACTTTTGATTGGAAAGGAGTTTTGACCTGAAACCACTTCCATCAGATTCGAACAATGGTTTACCTTTCCGTAGAGTGGTTACATAAGCCGAACGGACTCAGCATTTGGGAGATATGGCTGAAACAAGTTCTAGATGGTGAAAAACTGTTTAAACGGGCCTAATTTGGGTGGTTAGTGAGTGGGCCCATAACCCATTTCGGGATTAGGGTTGTGGGAAGGCTGATGGGGTTAGGAAATTCAGTTCTTATCATTTTCCAACCGCCACATTTTGTTTCTTCAAGTTTAGCCATAGCCTCCACTTTCTAAAACACCCTAAATCACCTTCTAATCGCTAATTAAGCCAAATCTACATCAAATCAAGGAATATCTTCACCAAATCAATATTAGGACCGCTATATTGCCTTGGTATTCACGCCCAAACAGAGAATCATTTCAGATCTAAAGTTTATATGGCAAAGGTGAGTGATTTGCAAGGTTCCTCACTAATCATGCGTGATTAAGGGTAATTAGTGATAATTAGCGAATTTATATATTAATAAATTCTGGAAAAATATTTATAAATTCTGAAATATTGTTTTAGACCTTTGTTAGAAATTTGGGTTGATCTTGTTAAATTTTGCTAATCCTATCATTAGATTTTCTTAAACATGCTTAAGGGGAAAATATCGGTTTTTGGGTATGTTTGATCCTTTTTACATATCATATTGTTGTTTTGCTGTTTGTGAATGATTATACATGTTGTTGTGACTGCATGGTATGCTTTATGATTGATTAGAAAAATTAGATTAGTCGAAAACGCCGTCGTATGGTGTAAAATAGTCGCTGGAAGAGTTGTAGGAAAATGACCCGGATCAGATCGCCCCTCCCTACCCGACCCGATCGTGGAGCGCCTCAGCTTTCACGAGTCAGTATGCCACCACGAGCCAACCTGGAATTTGAGTCATGATCTCGAGTCATGAGCTGGAGCAGGGACCACCACGAGTCGAGTTAGAATGGAGATCACGATCCCTCACGAGCCAAGCATGGTCACGAACCAGAATGGAACCCACGACCCGACCCGAAGTCACGACTTGAACTGGAGCATGCACGACGACTCGAGCTAGAAGCACCCAACCCGACCCGATAGGCGACCATGACCCGAACCGAATAGGGGTGGTGACCACGGACTGAACGAGGAAAAGAGAACCGACCCGAACCAGTATGGTGACTGCGAACTGAACCAGGAAGCTTGAACGTGAGGCGTGAGCTATGAACTGAATGAAGACCGATCCGGAGGAGGAGACCAAAACCCGAGATGCAAAGCTAGTCCAAGTGTGAAGTTTGTACTCAGGATCCAGTTGGGAACCAACGAGTTAACTTCATGATTGGACTTTGATGCGAGACGTGTGTTAAGGGGTTGTCGATGTCTATAACTTTGGATCACTATGTGTAGGGGGTACGTGAACGGATTCAGGGCCAAAGTGGCCTAGGTACAACTAAAAGGGGTATAGAACAATGAATTGGGGTCATTTGTAAAGATGTAGTCATGACTCCACGTGGTGAGCTTGGTGGCTGCAGTAGTTGTACAAGTCGAACTCAATCACTACTTCGATGGGTCTAGTGATTGACAGTGGTGGACATCGTATGCTTTACGCACTAAGTGAGAGATGTGAGGATGGTTGATATGTTTGATTGTTTGCCTTTATTATAACATGCACACCCCATCCCCCGTTATCTGTATACCATGTTTAGTGGCACCTTAGAGTATTTTACGGTATGTAGTGCTAACTCTTTGGTTGCAGGTCTAGGTTCAGGTATGGTTTAGTAAACATGTTATTGTTCTGTTTTACTGCTTATCACTCATACCAGACTTTTTGTCTAACCCAGAGTTTTATGTCTCTTCTTATTACTCTGGGTGCTCTCACAAGCAGACTAGAGACAGGTTAACTGGTGAAGCACGAGTAGCTATACTGGAGACGAGAAGGAGGCTTCCACGTATGATATATATATATTCTACCTGTGTCGTTGCTGGTCACTACTTTGGACGTTAATAGTGCACCCTTCCTTTTTTTGCTTTAGAGGCAGTTTTAAAGTTGTAATAATGATGATGTGGAACATAAGCTGTATTTGGATTTTCCACTGCTATGATGTTTAGTTTCAGCTTACACTGTTTCACCTGTTTTATGTCAAGTATGTTATTATTATATTTTATTCCTTGCGTTGTGAGACATTCTACAGGTTCTTGATAAGTCCACTCTCTTCTTTCCTTTCTTTGGCGACCGTTCAGGGCCAGTCGGGCATGTGTACAGCACACTTTCGGAGGAAATGCCGATTGGTGCGGGGCGGGTCGTCACAATTTCATCTGAAGTTTTTTTATTATTGAACATGTCAACCCTAACTCGAGTTTTTTTCTTGACTTGATGCTCGAGTCAGACCGATGAGTCCAGCCTTGGCGATTCACCTTTTAAGTGTTTGAGATCCATTGGAGATTGAACTTATTATCTTTCTGCTGTTGCTATCTTGGTGATTTAGTTATTCCAATTCTATGGTTTGTGTAACACCCCGGATTTTTGAATAATCAAATTAACTAAATTAAAGAATAATTAACCTCAGATGTGAGAATTAAAGGAATGGGGTTGCACCATTGTGTTCGTCCCGGAATTCTGGTTGAAATAGTGTCTGAGTTTGCGGGAAATGGGTACCGGATGAAGGAGTTATGGACGAACGAAGATTGGTGGCAAATGGAAAAAAAATTATTACACTTGTGCACTTGGGAAGTGCGCCAGTACAAATTTGCACTGGCTCACTTCACAAGTGCTCTGATACCCTGCCAAGTGCGCCCAGGCCGAGGGAGCAGGCCTGCACAGCTTTCTGGTTTAGGCTGACCCATGTTGTTGAGTCCTTTCTGGCTCCTTGCTGAGTCATTAGGGCTGCGGTGTCACCCTATCCCGACTGAATGGTTTTGATTAAAGCTAAGATCATCCGACGGCTTAAATTAATTCAAAACTCTATAAAAAAAACCCATAGACTCAAACCCTAAATCAGAATTAAAACTGAAACTATGGTCGCCATGCTGTCATCTTGAACCCTAGAGCAGCCGTCACCAAATTAGAGAGGAAGAACAGAAAATCAAATCAGTTCTATTCAACCCTAACAACGAATCTTCTTCAAAGGAGAGCTAATACAACTTCAGATATCAGAATTCAGAACTCAAGACTGCTTTTGAGTTGTGAGTTCGATAGTTTTAATAATATAATTAGTAATTTAATTGGATTAATTTATAATGCGGATTGTATGGATGTGATATGAATAATTGATCACATGTTGTAATTATGTTATAGGATTGTGTTGAAATCTCTATGACGCTATGTTGTGATGCTATCATTTATGATGTAAAGTTATGTTGCTATCATCCATATTGTAATTTTATATACAATCAAATCATCATGTTTCATATGCTAGTTTGGTTGTGTCGATTCATATGATAAATCATATGTATGCAAGTTTAGATTTCGATTCGAACATGAATCATATACAAGCTGGGTAAAATTATATGTGACCTTACATGGTTATGACATCTAGTTATGTGAGAATTTGATTAAAAGTTAGGCTATGACATGTGTGAGTTATATGCTAAATTCTACATGATACTTTACATGTTAGATACAAGTTTACACCATTGTTACGATGCATAAATCACATATGCAAGTTTATGAGTTTGGATATGAATCATGTTATGCAAGTTTAAGGTTATTTCCTATGCAAGTTTACACCTTTAGATGTAGTTCTATGACATACTCGATTTGTGAAAGTTTGTGGCCATTATCTCAACAAGTTCACACCTTTAGATTTGGATCCATCACATATGTTGTTTATGCAAGTTGTAACATTGGCCTATGCAAGTTTCAGAAGAGGAACATCATTCACAAATGCAAGTTCACCCCTATGTTTAGATCTATGTTTTAATATGTGTATATTGTGATGTTTTCTCATTTTTCCATGAGTTAGACTATTCGAGTCTAACGTATATTTTACGTTAAACGAAAAAACGTACAACGTGGGGTAAAGGGGATAATATTAAAATGATTTAATTGGCATAAATGCCTTAAAAGGCATAAAAATAATTGTGGTGAAATTGGTATGATTTTACATACCATAAATGGATGGACATAATTGAGTCAATTGTGGACACCGTTAAATTTGGAATTGATTGATAATTTGAATCGGGAAAGTAATTCAAATTGGGGAATGATTAATTAGGAGTAATTAATCGTCTAAGACACGAGGTTAGGCTCTTTTGTGGTGTAAGACTGCCCGGACCCGCCCGGCAAATCCAGCTACCACAAATGTCAGTCTAATGTGAGAGGTCTTAGGCATAAACTAAATACGTAACAATTGTAAAGACATGAAGTTAGGCTCTTTTGTGGTGTAAGACTGCCCGGACCCGCTCGACAAATCCAGCTGCCACAAATGCCAGTCTAATGTAAGAGGTCTTTATGAGGTTACGGTCTTAATGAATTAAGAAACACTTAACCAAATAAACATGTTGTGGAACATGAGGGGGTTAAGTGGGTGCCTTGGGTGGCATGTGGAATCTAGTGGGTGCCTTGGGTGGCATTTGGAAATACGATTAGAAACACTTAACCAAAATTGAAACATGTAATTGAAACATGAATAAGAAGTGGGTTAAGTGGGATGTACTAGAGGGGACCAAGCTTAGGTGGATAGCTTGTGTCAAGTAATGGGGGCCTGTTTCAACCAGTAACCCATACGTATCTTTGTGGGCTCGACCCAAGTCGAGGACGGGACACGCATACTGGGCTTGACTGTAAGAGGCCAAATCGGGTTAGCGGTGGCAACGCAAGTCCAATGGGTTCATATGCGTGTGTGGACCCGGGCTGGTAGGTAAGACGTTGTTGCATCGTGTAGGTATAAGCCGTGCATTGTTGGTTGTATCGGGTTGCCACTTTGGGGAGTGATACACCCCACCGTGGGGCCAGCATGGGTATCTACGAGTTAGGGAGCCGATCGTTTGGGGGTAGTGGGTACACCTAGTGAAGATAGGGACAGGCGGCACCTATGAAGGCAGCTATGGGTGCACGAAACTACCAATAACTTTATTATGTCTGTAGGCGGGATCAACCTTAGGGTGACTAGTGGTGGTGCAGTATAGCAATTATCTTATAGTGTTGGTGTAGTTTAGTAATTATCTTATAATGGGTTAGGTGCGCTTTAGCGATATCGTAGTTCATCTTGTTTCCTTATTTACTCTGTCATACTCAATGGTTCATGATCATTTCCTTATTTTCCAACTTATGCCTTAGCCTAGTTACTTTGTTAATTATATTGTTAAAGTTATCGCACTCGCCAGACTTTATGTCTGACCCACTTTGTTTCCTCCTCTTTTCTTCCTTCCCCCCTGGGTGCTCAGGTTGGAACTAGCACCATTGGAGCTTGATTTTGGACTGCTTTTAGAAGATTGCTTGGATTGCTGAAGTAAAGTTCAACTTCTCTTTTATTTATGGCTAATTTGTATTGGGGATTATGTCTTTCAGTTTATGTACTTTTGGTAGTCAAGATGGATATTATGTACTTTGACTCTGGTTTTTGATGATGTAAGCAAACATATGTGTTTTCCGCTGCAATAAAATAAAGTTTTAAATCTTTGAGTACTGTTTATATCTGTCTTGTTGTTAATTTTATGTTCTATACTTACTTAAAATGCTCCATAGAAGTTAATGCATTCCCTTTTTGAGTGACATTAATGGACGTGGGGTGTTACACGTGGTATCAGAGCTGAAGGTTACCAGAACAGATATGAATTTTGAAAATCTATTTTTCAAAACAATTTTTATAAAGAAGTACTTTCAAAAGTATGTTTTAAGGAAAGTATTTTCAAGAGAAAAGTATATTTTAGAAAGCATAACCCCAAGAGCCATATATCTTTCCCTCGGTTCTTTTATATTGAATCTTTCCTTTTTCGTTTCAGCATGTCTGAAGCATCTGAGATACCAGAGGGTGTTCATGTACCCGGTTGGTTTCGTCAATATCTCGAGGCTAGGGTCGCGACCATAGGTCCAGCAAATGCCACTCCTCCTCCTCCTCCTCCCCCTCCTCCTCGCGTCGATACTTTTGCTAAGATATGTAAGGACTTTAGAGCAATGAGTGGAAAACCTTTTCACGGGACGGAGACATTTGTTAAAGCTCATAATTGGCTAAAGGAGGTGGAAGAATTGTTTAGAATCTTTGAAGTGGATGATGGAAGAAAAAGTCCAGCTAGCTGCCTGGCTAATGAAGGATGAGGCCTCGTTTTGGTGGGAGGTCACTAATGGGGGACGTCCAGTCGATACATAGCCAGATTTTAGGCAGAGGTTTGAGGCGAAGTTTCTCTCGTAGGCTGAAGAGAATCTATAAATGGAAAGGTTTTTAGCGCTGAAGCAAGGAAATCTATCGGTGAAAGAGTACGTCAACAAATTCAACCAATTGGCAAGATTTGGCTTGGACTTGGTGAATACTCCAGAAAAGAAGGCTCTAAGATTTGTTAAGGGTTTAAACGAGCTGCTTCATGGGTTAGTTATGACCCACATTCCCATGGGGGCTACCTTCGAGAGACTAGTTGACATGGCGCTCATGCAAGAAGAGGAGAAGGGCGCCAATGCTAATAAGGCACCCGAGAAGAAAGGGGATCAAAAGAAGCCGCAACAGCAACAACAGAACAAGAAAGGTGGCAAAGGCCACAATGCTAAGGGAAAGAAAAGATGCTTTAACTGTGGGGACACCCGGTAATCTAAGCAAAGATTGTAGGAAGAAAAAGAAGACTGGTTGTTTCCACTGTGGCGAGGCGGGACATCTTATTAAGGACTACCCAACGAAAGGGCAAAGGGCAGGGTCTACCTCAGGAGGACAGGTGCAGGTTCTTATGGCACCAGGGCAAGCAAGGGGACAAGTTCAGGCTCTCGTGGTCCCACCGCTGCAAGAACGAGGTAGATAAATTTCCGTTGAAAGTTTAGTTTTTTTGTTTGATCATCATGTCCGTACTTTGTTCAATTCTGGCGCATCACATTCGTTTATTTCTACATCATTAGTTGAAACACTGCACCTTGATACTAGTCTAGTTACTGATCCCTTAGTAGTCTCAAATCCTATCGGTGGTTCGGCTCATCTTTCTATGATTTGTCGGGATTTGAGAGTGTTTATCTTGGGCGTTGAGTTTGAGTGCAACGCTTTTGTTCTTTGCTTCATGGGCTACAGTTTAATTCTAGGTATGGATTGGCTAACTAGATATGGGGCCATCCTAGATTGTGAAAGAAGGGTAGTTAGATTGTTGACTCGTTTTGGAAAGACCCTTGATATTTCTTGTGACCCTAGAGGGCCAGTAATGCTTAGCTACCTAGAATCCCTTGACGCATCCGATGATGATTTATATTCTGTTCCCATAGTCCATGAATATGTCGATGTCTTCGATGAGGTGAGGGGTTCACCCCCAAAACGTGAAATAGACTTTCGAATATATCTAGTAGATAATGCAAAGCCGGTTGCATTGCCAGTGCGCCACATGGCTCCAAGAGAGAGAAGAGAACTCAGTAAGCAAGTGAAAGAATTGTTTGAGAAAGGGTTTATCAGACGTAGTATATCGGAGTGGGGTGCTCCAGTAGTGTTTGCCACGAAGGCGGATGGGTCCCTTAGACTTTGTGTAGACTATAAAGAACTTAATAAGCTTACTAAGAAGAATAGACACCCACTGCCGAGGATTGACGATCTTTTCGATCAGTTAGTTGGCGCCTCAGTGTTTTCGTAGTTGGACTTAGCCACGGGTTTCCATCAGTTGAGAGTGGCTGATGATAGCATAGACAAAACAGCCTTTAGGACTCCAGACGGTTTCTTCGAGTGGCTTGTGATGCCCTTCGGTTTGACAAACGCCCCCGCATACTTTGTTGACTTGATGAGTAGGGTGTTTAGGGAGTACCTTAATAGATTCGTGGTAGTCTTTGTGGACGATATCTTGATCTTTTCTAAAAGCGAAGAAGAGCATTCCCTACATCTTAGGGAAGTGTTAGAGACTCTTCGAGCGCATAGCCTTAAAGCTAAATTTTCTAAATGTCACTTTTGGAGGAAGGAAGTGCGATTCTTAGGGCACGTGGTTTTCAAAGAAGGGATAGCTGTGGACCCCGCGAACGGCCATCCAAGATTGGAAGGTTCCTAAAAATGCTACCGAGGTGAGGAGTTTCTTAGGGTTGGCTGGCTATTATAGGAAGTTCGTCAAAGACTTCGCAAAAATATCAGCCCCATTAACACGCTTGATGAAGAAGAACTTAGTTTTCATGGGGGACGTAGAATGTGATGATGCGTTCCAATGTTTAAAGAGAGCTTTGACCACAACCCCAGTCTTAGTGTTACCAAATGGGAGTAAGCCATTTACCGTTTATACCGATGCTTGTGGGACAGGACTAGGCGCAGTCTTAATGCAAGAGGGAAGGGTAATAGCCTATGGTGGAAGGCAATTGAGAGTACATGAGAGAAATTACCCTACACATGACCTTGAGTTAGCCACTATTGTCTTCACGCTTAAGTCTTGGCGTCATTATCTTCTTGGCGAAAAATTCGAATTACTCACTAACCACAAATCACTAAAATACTTATTCTCTCAGAAGGACTTGAACTTAAGGCAGCAAAGGTGGATGTAATTCTTAGCATCCTACAACTTCGAGATAGCATATACCCCTGGCAAGGGTAACGTGGTGGCAGACGCCTTAAGTAGAAAAAGGTTGTCCTTGAGTCCGTTGTTTGTTGAGCGGCGAAGCTTAGAGTTCATCTCTACGTTTGACTTTAAACCTTCCGTTGACTTTGTACCCGGTTTGCTAGCATCCTTAGAGGTCAGACCTATGCTTTTGGGACGGATTGGTGAGGCACAGCAAGACGACCCACAGTTGGTTGAGTTAGTAGAAAAGATCAAAAGAGGGGAGTCATCGAGCCATCTCCGTAGGTATACCCTAGATGATAAGGGTTGGTTACGTAGGGACGGTAGACTTTGTGTACCAAAAGACGATGACCTAAGGAAGACCATTCTTGACGATGCACATTTTTTGAAGATGACCATCCATCCCGGCGGGGACAAGATGTACATGGACATGAGACGAGTTTACTTTTGGGTCGGTATAAAGAAGGACGTGGCCGAGTTTGTCGCTAGGGGCTTGGTGTGCCAACAAGTAAAAGCAGAGCAAAAGAAGCCCGGTGGATTGCTTCACCCACTGGAGGTCCCACAATGGAAGTGGGAAAGTGTTTCGATGCACTTTGTTGACGGGCTACTGAGATCGAGGAAGGGTAATACGGGGATTTGGGTCTTGGTAGACAGACTTACTAAGAGCGCCCATTTCATTCCCGTAAAGAGTAAGAGGACTGCTCCATGGTTATCCTCCGTATACATTCGAGAAATAGTTCGTTTTGCACGGTGTTCCTTCTAGCATAGTGAGCGACCGCGATCCTATCTTCACTAGCGAATTTTGGAAAAGCTTGCAAGAGGCGGTAGGGATTCAGTTATGTTTGAGCACCACATATCATCCTCAGACGGACGGCCAGACCGAGAGGGTGAATCGTATTCTAGAGGACTTATTGAGGTTATGTGTCTTAGATTTCAGAGGTACATGGGAGGAACATCTTCCGTTGGTGGAGTCTAGCATTGGCATGGCACCGTTAGAGGCTCTTTATGGACGGCCGTGTCGTTCGCCTACATGTTGGTGGGAGTCTACAGACAAGGTCTTGTTTGGACCCGATATGATTAGAGAGACTTCGGAAAAGATCGATTTGATTCGAAGGAGGATAAAGACGACGCAAGATAGACAGAAATCTTATGCGGACAAGAGGAGGTCAGGTCTTGAGTTTGACTTTGGGGACATGGTCTTTGTCAAGGTGTCTCTGTTACGGAACGTCGTTCGCTTTGGGTCCGTTGGGAAGTTAGCACCAAGGTTCGTAGGGTCGTTTCCTATT
Source organism: Allium sativum (assembly GCA_030737875.1). NCBI lineage: Eukaryota > Viridiplantae > Streptophyta > Magnoliopsida > Asparagales > Amaryllidaceae > Allium > Allium sativum. Next base: position 1,029,477,714 of record CM060924.1, on the reverse strand, counting down.
AAGGAGAGGATTGGGCAAATGGCGTATAGAGTAGAGTTGCCCGAGAGACTTAGTGGCGTACAGGACGTATTCCATGTATCACATTTGTGGAAGTGCTTATAGAGACCGAAAAAGTGGTAGAACCGAGATTGGTTAGAGAGGTGGAGATCGAGCGTGATGCGATGATTCGACGAGCTCCTACGTGCATTCTTGGGTCAGAGATTAAGAATTTGAGGAATCGAGAGGTCAAATTAGTCAAAGTGCAATGGGGAGATGATGAGAGCAACGCTACTTGGGAGACGGAAGCGAAGATGCGTTCATTGTGCCCTTTTCTTTTCGAGGGTATGGCTTTTAATTTCTCCTTTACCGCTTACCTTGTACTTATCTTATCTTTAGTATGTCCTCTCGCTAGTATCTTTGACCTTTAGATAGGGTAGTCCTATGGTTGAAACATGTGTTTGAGACATGTTATGTATGATGGATGCATGTGGATGCAAGGGGTTACTAGTGGTTGCTCGTGGATGCATATACACACACTTTAGGCACTAGATCGGCAAAGTCACTTCATATTTCATATTGCATATAAATGTGTGTACATATTTAAGTAATGGATGTATAATGGTTGTACCATCATATGGATGTTGCATTTAGGTGAATGGTTGTGCACACATGTAGAAATAATATGTATCGATAAGGTTATTTCACATACATAATGGACGCATGGCACTATCATGGTTTGCATTAAGGAGGTCAACTGAATTAGTAGACCGCCTGATTTTGCATTAGATAAGGAACATATACACACACTTCTTGCATATGTTCATACAACATTAGAAATTTTATAAGGACAGTGGATGCCTGTGTTTGATGGTTGAGTAGATGGTTGTTTGGATGGTAGGATATGCATTCTCCTTAACTTGGAGATTTCGAGGGCGAAATCCTTTAAGGAGGGGATAATGTAACACCCCGGATTTTTGAATAATCGAATTAACTAAATTAAAGAATAATTAATCTCAGACGTGAGAATTAAAGGAATGGGATTGTGCCATTGTGTTCGTCTCGGAATTCTTGTTGAAACAGAGTCCGAGTTTGCGGGAAATGGGTACCAGATGAAGGAGTTATGGACGAACGAAGATTGGTGGTAAAAAGAAAAAAAAATTACACTGGCGCACTTGGGAAGTGCGCCAGTACAAATTTGCACTGGCGCACCTGCCAAGTGGGCCCAGGCCGAGGCAGCAGGCCTGCACAGCATTCTGGTTCAGGCTGACCCATGTTGTTGAGTCCTTTCTGACTCCTTGCTGAGTCATTAGGGCTACGGTGTCACCCTATCCTGACTGAATGGTTTTGATTAACCCTAAGATCATCTGACGGCTTAAATTAATTCAAAACTCAATAAAAAGACCCATAGACTCAAACCCTAAATCAGAATTAAAACTGAAACTATGGTCGTCATGCTGTCGTCTTGAACCCTAGAGCAGCCGTCATTTAGAGAGGGAGAAAAGCAAATCAAATCTGTTCTATTCAACCCTAACAACGAATCTTCTTCAAAGGAGAGCTAATACAACTTCAGAAATCAGAATTCAGAACTCAAGACTGCTTTTGAGTTGTGAGTTCGATAGTTTTAATAATATAATTAGTAATTTAATTGGATTAAGTATAATGTGGATTATATGGATGTGATGTGAATTATTGATCGCATGTTGTAATTATTTTGTAGGATTGTGTTGAAATCTCTATGACGCTATGTTGTGATGCTATCATTTATGATGTAAAGTTATGTTGCTATCATTCATGTTGTAATTTTATATACAATCAAATCATCATGTTTCATATGCTAGTTTGGTTATGTTGATTCATATGATAAATCATATGTATGAAAGTTTAGATTTTGATTTGAACATGAATCATATACAAGTTGGGTAAAATTATATGTGACCTTACATGGTTAGGACATCTAGTTTATGTGAGAATTTGATTAAAAGTTAGGCTATGACATGTGTGAGTTATATGCTAAATTCTACATGATACTTTACATGTTAGATGCAAGTTTACACCATTGTTATGATGCATAAATCACATATGCAAGTTTATGAGTTTGGATATGAATCATGTTATGCAAGTTTAGGGTTATTGCCTATGCAAGTTTACACCTTTAGATGTAGATCTATGACATACATGATTTATGCAAGTTTGTGGCCATTATCTCAACAAGTTCACAACTTTAGATTTGGATCCATGACATATGTTGTTTATGCAAGTTGTAACTTTGGCCTATGCAAGTTTTAGAAGTTGAACATCATTCACACATGCAAGTTCACCCCTATGTTTAGATCTATGTTTTAATATGTTTATATTGTAATGTTTTCTCTTTATTCCATGAGTTAGACTATTCGAGTCTAACATATATTTTACGTTAAATGAACAAACGTACAATGTGGGGTAAAGGGGATAATATTAAAACGATTTAATTGGCATAAATGCCTTAAAAGGCATAAAAAATAATTGTGGTGAAATTGGTATGATTTTACATACCATAAATGGATGGACACAATTGAGTCAATTGTGGACATCGTTAAATTTTGAATTGATTGATAATTTGAATAGGGAAAGTAATTCAAATTGGGGAATGATTAATTAGGAGTAATTAATCGTCTAAGACATGAGGTTAGGCTCTTTTGTGGTGTAAGACTGCCTGGACCCGCCCGACAAATCACACTGCAACAAATGCCAGTCTAATGTGAGAGGTCTTAGGCATAAATTAAATACGTAACAATTGTAAAGACACGAGGTTAGGCTCTTTTGTGGTGTAAGACTGCCCGGACCTACCCGACAAATCCAGCTTCCACAAATGCCAGTCTAATGTGAGAGGTCTTTATGAGGTTACGGTCTTAATGAATTAAGAAACACTTAACCAGATAAACATGTAGTGGAACATGAGGGGGTTAAGTGGGTTCCTTGGGTGGCATGTGGAATCTAGTGGGTTCCTTAGGTGGCATTACGATTAGAAACACTTAACCAAAATTGAAACATGTAATTGAAACATGAATAAGAAGTGGGTTAAGTGGGATGTACTAGAGGGGACCAAGCTTAGGTGGATAGCTTGTGTCAAGTAATGGGGGGCCGTTTCAACCAGTAACCCATACGTATCTTTGTGGGCTCGACCCAAGTCGAGGATGGGACACGCATACTGGGCTTGACTTTAAGAGGCCAAACCGGGTTAGTGGTGGCAACGCAAGTCCAACGGGTTCATATGCGTGTATGGACCCGAGCTGGTAGGTAAGACGTTATTGCATCGTGTAGGTATAAGCCATGCATTGTTGGTTGTATCGGGTTGCCACTTTGGGGAGTGATACACCGCACCGTGGGGCCAGCACAGGTATCTACGAGTTAGGGAGTCGATCGCTTGGGTGTAGTGGGTACACCTAGTGGAGATAGGGGCAGACGGCACCTATGAAGGCAGCTAGGGGTGCATGAAACTACCAATAACATTATTAAGTCTATAGGCGGGATCAACCTTAGGGTGACTAGTGGTGGTGCAGTATAGTAATTATCTTATAGCGTTCGTATAGTTTAGTAATTATCTTATAGTGGGTTAGGTGCGCTTTAACGATATCGTAGTTCATCTTGTTTCCTTATTTACTCTGCCATACTCAATAGTTCATGATCATTTCCTTATTTTCCAACTTATGCCTTAGCCTGGTTACTTTGTTAATTATATTGTTAAAGTTATCGCACTCGCCAGACTTTATGTCTGACCCCCTTTGTTTCCTCCTCTTTTCTTCCTTCCCCCCCAGGTGCTCAGGTTGGGACTAGCACCAGTGGAGCTTGATTTTGGACTGCTTTTAGAAGATTGCTTGGATCGCTGAAGTAAAGTTCAGCTTCTCTTTTATTTATGGCTATTTTGTATTGGGGATTATGTCTTTCAGTTTATGTACTTTTGGTAGTCAAGATGGATATTATGTACTTTGACTCTGGTTTTTGATAATGTAAGCAAACATATGTGTTTTCCGCTGCAATAAAATAAAGTTTTAAATCTTTGAGTACTGTTTATATCTATCTTGTTGTTAAGTTTTTGTTCTATACTTATTTAAAACACTCCATAGAAGTTAATGCATTCCCTTTGTGAGTGGCATTAATGGACGTGGGGTGTTATAGTTTGTTTATATACTAGGTTGTTATGTATCCGAGATTTCCTAATGTTTTAAATTATGACTTTGATATATTATGTAATTTATTTTGAGAATTGTAATTAGTAGCTTTATGAACTTCAAGTTATTTATTCCGCTGCGAGTTATTTTGTATTTTCTGTTTGTGGTTTGTCCATGTCATGTGATTTAATTTTATTAAACCTTATAGTTAAACAATCTGCTTTTCCGAATGATTTGAGTTGGTTTCATTATCGAATAAAATGGTAAGAAAAAGCGTGACGTTACAGTAATCAAGATGTGCTTACAGTATACGAAAACTCAAGAAACAGAATCAAAAACTGGAAATCATGTGGGGAGATAAAATTGTAAGGCTAAGATGGCTTCAGATGTTAGTTTGGGTACATTTTTCGGCGGCGATAATAATCATATGAAAAATAATATTTAATCTAATTAACAAAGTATATAACAATAACATACTTTCAAAAGTATATTTCAAATGAAATCCTTATAAAAATGAGCAAATTTTGCTTATAAGTTTGAATATAAAACTTACTCCAAGCATGCATAGTTTTGGTTGAATGTTTTTTTTAATGCTTACGTATATCGCAAATGTATTTCTTTTAAAAAAAAGTGTTTGCATAGATTTCAATTGCGTAAATGTAATTTCTTTTTTTAATTTATAGTTATACAAATTTTGATCATGAAAGTATAAAATACTATTATATGAAAAGAAAGAAAAGTAATAAAATACTATTATATGAAAACTAACAGTCTTCGTTTCAAATAATTTGCTTTGACCAGAATAGGTTGATACTTGTAAAGCCACTATCGCCAGTTTCTATCTTTTCGTCTTTTTGCACCCTTTCCCATAAAAATTAATAAACATTGATTTCCTTGAGATTTTTAATGTTTGCATGCTCCATTACTCCCCTTCTGTCTGTCCCGTGGTTTCTGTCTTCCTTTCTTTTTCTTCTTTTATTTCTTTAACGAATACTTCTGGTCACTGTCATTTAATTACTTTAGTGGTTTCACTGGTGGTCGTGCGGTTCATTGAGACGAGGCTGGTCTCGGATTCCCAGTGAATGACAATGAATTTCGGTAATTTCTGCAGTTATTATTATGGTTAATATAAACGGAACGTTTTCGTTACTTTGATTTTGGTAACCCTACCTACCGTCCATTTTGTCGCGAGTTTATAATATTTGATTTTGGTAAGGGTCCGGCTATTGCCACCCCGTTATTTGCTCTTCACCCCCCGACTTAAAGTTTTAAAGTTTTAAAGTTTTATTTCCAACTATACCCTTTAACAACTTATTTAATAACTTGTCTAATGTTGTGCGACGATTAAAAAGTAATAAAATCAACTATATGCATCTACGAATGTTTGAGGTTGAATCAAAAACAATAATTAAAATAAAAAAAGCAGTGTACGTGATTGTAAAAAAATAAGATAAGAATTACTAGCAGTGATTAAAAATAATTAAAACAATGAATACAATTAGAAAATAATGATTAAAAATTATTTGGAAATTGCAAAGTCGACGGGGTATATGATTATGTATTTTGGGATGAATAAGTCAACAATATACAAGAATTGCAAAGACTTGAATAATACGTAAATAAATCATCAGTATAACATGTGTTGATTCAAATAAATCAACATTCATATGCAACATTAATTTTCATAACCAGCACCAGTCAATCAATGATGTCACCTACAAACGTTAGTTAACTCGATTAAGATTTAAAGAGAACAGAACTAATAAACTGCAAGCTGGAAATAAGAAGAAAAGGGAAAAAGAAATAGTGAGAATGAAAATAGAACAAGGGCATTTTTGGGAAAAAGCGGGGTGGGAAAATAAAACAAAGGGGTGTGCATTTTATTTTCTAATCAACGGGGGTTGAAGACCAAATAACGGGGTGTTAATAGACGGACCCTTTTGGTAACCCTACATGAACGGAACGGTTAACATGACTTTGATGTGTTCGAAATGGTTTTTTTTTTTTCAAAAAAAAAAAAAGGCGTTTCCTCTTGATAGAAAGGTTCAAAAATAATAGAAATGATTTTCCTATCTAGAAACAATTTTCTGTTTAAATTTTTGTAGTTTACAATATTTTATTTCTTGCTTTCTTTTTAAATTTGAAGAAAGCCCAAAACACCTTGCAACATATCTTTGGTTGATTTGGTTTCTCGGCTAATAAACCGGATTAGAATTTCACTTTGTAGTCAACTCTCTAGCGAATTAAGAAATTTTCTGAAATTGGGATTGAATCTGCCAACAAGAGGATAGAAGGAGCATTTTAATTTCTATGTTAAATAGTTAAGCTTTGCTAATGTGGATATGGGCCGGGATTTTAAGTAACATATGTCTAAGGGGGCTGATATAAAATTGTGTTCCGGTGTATAAATTTGTTAATTAAGTCAGTGTATAAAATAATTTAATAATGTGTTAGTAAATGTTGTTATGGTTGGATTTGTGTTTGGTGCTGATAATGTTTAATACTTAAAAAATACTGAAACCACAACTAAGATCAAAACTCTTTTGGAGCTTCCTTAATTCTAGCGAGTTGCTGCTTCTTGTTTTCTTTAAAATTTTCATTTCAAAATTTAAAAAAAAACAAGAATATAAACACATAGATGATGTTTCATTTATTCCCATAAATTTGAGCTTTTCATTTTCATTATGTATTAAAAAAAGGTGTGGCGTAGGACAACGGGGGATGGAGTGGATGGCGTAGAAGGATACAAAAGGTGCGAGAAATGGATAAAGGGAAAATGAAATGACAAGAAATAAAAAAATTGTTTTCAATTGTATATGTTATAACCATAATTTGAATTGACAGTTTTTGGCAATCCAATGCATTTCATCATTGAAAAATTCAAAATTGTTAGTCAGATAGGCCCTTAACTTTCGTAAAACTTCATCATACTAATCTACACTCAATTTTGTTTGTGGTCATTATATTTTTGTTTGAACATCAGACAAAATACATAACTTGCCGCTGTGTATGTATATATATGTATGTATGTGTGTGTGTGTATATACATATATATATGAAAAAAATTATTTAGACATAATTTATGACACAAAATCTTCTTCTTTTGTGTTTAATTTTGTGTTCAAATAATCAACACACACACACACACATACATATATACATACACACACACACACGAGCGTAACGGCACGCGCTTCGTGCGTGATAATAGCACGCTCTTGACATGTATTTTTTTCTACAACTAGTTTATAGTTATAGTTAACAATTTATTTGATAGATCATGTTTTTATGTAGTTTTAAGATGTGATAGTTTGATAGTATTTGTAGATGAATGTTTTTTATGTGTAAAAGAACTTTGTTTGTAAGATCCTATTTCAAATAATATCAAGATTTAAAAATATTTGTGGACGGACAGTTTAAACTTGTAGATGAACATTTAAGCGTTATTTGTTTTATTATGAATTGCTTATATGTTAGATTTAATATTTGTAGGAAATTTTGAATTTGAAAAAATAAATTGCTAGATGCTATATTTAAGCGACGCTAAGATGTGGTAATGTCTGTAGTAATTCTATGCTTAATCATGGATAATAAGATTTGGTCATATCCGACGAGGAGAATTTCAAATTTGTAAAAGAAGCTAGATTCCTTTTTTTAGTGATATTAGGAAAGCGGGGCATTTTTGATAGTCCACGTTTGTAACAAAAAAGTGTGATATCGTACGTATTACAATTATTAATAAAGATAATAGTAATATTATTGCTATCATAATTTTTTATGTCAGCGCAAACTGCCAAAAGTGCTTCTCTCATACCACTTTAAAAAAAAGATATAACTATTGAACTTTATTTTTTAATATAAATTCAAACTGTGTTTCTATAAATATTTGCAAATCTTGATATCATTTAAAATATGATCTAAAATGTTAATTTTCCTTACAACATCATTCTTTATTAATTAGTAATACTAGAATCAAAACTAATAAAGAATTAAATATTGTGATTTAAAAATAAAACTTCAAATTAAGTACACATGATTTCAACGTAAAAATATAATTAAATATTTGTGCAAATTATTTTCTTTTGAATGCGTTAAACATATCCAATTTGCAAAAAAAAAAAAAATCACACAAAGCATGTGCAGTGATGCTCGTCTAAGTAAACTGTGTGCGTAGGATGAGTCACACTGTGTGTTAGTTAATCAGGGGGAAGTGAGAAAGGGGTAGTGATCTAGATAAAATATTGATTTCCTAGAAACATATTAATAAGGTTTTGTGTTGTAGTTGGTTATCACGTCAGTCTAACACACTGAATGTCTCCAGTTCAAGCTTGGACGAAGCCATATATTTTTAGCTGTACATCACTACCTGCCTCACTGTTAGGTTAATTGACATGTGAAATAAAACGACAAGCTGATTATTGGTTTATGTTGATTACACAGTTCGACGCTTTAACTTCACATGTTTTGTCTTTTTGCATTTCTTGGTTGCAAATTGGTAGCTGTGGTACTTATTTCTTTTGTTTATGTTGTTTTTTTATGTTTTTTCTTCTGGTCAAGCTTATTGATTTCACTGTTCTATTTTCATTCAGTTCGCTTAATTTTGTGTTGGGTTGGAAATGATTTCTTTGTTTTTAGATTACAATTATAAGCTAGATTCTCAAAATGGAATTAAAATTGTAGATTTGTTAGTTTAGATTTCATATCGAACTAGATTTAAGTCGTGTATTGTAAATTCAAATGGTTGATGTTTTAATAATTGCTTGTATGCTTGTCTTTTTAGCTCTATATATTTTATAAAATAATAATCAAGCATGTAAGATCAGTGAATCTTCTTTTCACGGTGATTGATTGTTGTCAATTGCATGTTACTTCAGTTTTGGACCTGACCTTAAGAGCTGAATTGTAACTAAGAATATCCGGTTTTTGAACAATTGTAAGGTTTCAAGATTTTTAATAAAAATGACAGTTTGTGATTAGTTAATTAATAAAGGCACGCTCATTCATTATTCTCTATTCGTAAACGACGAAAAACATACATTGACAAAACAAGCATATAATAAATTTTCAATGATGTTGTTTGTGTATTTATCTACATATTTTCCTTGATCAGTAAATATACATAAGTGCACTTTCTCATGACCAAGTAAACCCCCCTCCCCCGGTTTCCCTTTTTTTTGGTGGTTTCTTTAAGTTGAAAAAACTGTGCCATACATGCATCAATGATTCAATATGATGTTTGTGAACTTACGGATTCTGATGTACAACCATAAGAGAAGGAACTAATGCGCATACTAGTGACTAATGTTCAAAAATATAGGCTAACAATAACATGCCTACCATGTTTTGAATGATAAACTGAAATAGGTGCACTGGTTAAGCAACAAAATAAAGAGCATGTATCTTGTAGACCATTGGGATTAAGGGTCAACAAAGTCAGTGGAAAAATTTACGTTATCGATGCTTATTTTACAAATCTACACATTGCAGTTTACCATATCTTTGGACAAATGATCAAGACAACAGAATAGTCTATTTTCAAAAAAGTTAATTTACATATTTATTGGCATTTCAGGCTTGTTTATGGTATATTATGTGTAATTTTGCATCCTTATTTTCTGTAGAGTTCATTAAAGCAGTAAGAATGTGAGATAAAAATGGAAGAGTGATATTGTATAATCCAAGAAGCAAAGATGTTCAAGTACTACTTGGTAAGTTATCTTTCCCAAATGAGTTTACTATAAGCTACAGGAGAACCGACACATAGGTACAACATGAATAAGGCGATCTTGGGTTTCCCATGCTACTAAGCTTGCTAGAACTAAATTTATGTCGTTTCTTTTAACTAGCTCACCAAATATTTCGAATTATGTTTTCTGAGTGTGTTCCATGTCTGTTTTATTCTTTCATTTTTAAAAAATAAAATAAAATTAAATTCTATCTTGTAGTTGGAGAATTCTCCTAGCTAATAATCTTTTACAAGTACGCCCTATAAAGGATTGTTGGAAAAAGAAGGAAACGGTCGATGTTTTAAATGTTTATGTTCAGTTAAGACAAAGCTATTGAAATTTCATTCAATCGCCGGTGCTCAAGGAACATCAAAAAAGGTGTTGCCTGTGAAATATATTATGGGTTATAGAAAGAATCATATTTCAGTGGACTGCATGTCAAACCAACTCTAACATATGAGGAGTAATTAAGTTTTATCAATTAATGGAAATATTTTATGTACAGAGCGTAACTAGCAAACTGAATTGTGAACACAGATCTTCAAGTTCATATAATACCCGCCTTTGTAGTCAAGGACACAGAGTAGCCTAAGCGCAGCTGCTACACCTTGCAGTGGGCCATTTATCCTGAAATTTGATTCAATATTTGCCGTGTTCTTTCCACATAGCCAAAATAGAAACCTCGAACTTCAATTTGCTCTGAATTTCCCAAGGTGCAAGGCTTGTTTGATTTTGTGCTTTTTGTAGGCCGACTATCTTGATATTGGCATGTATTTAGCTATCAATGTATCACAACTTTCCAATTAATTTTTTCTACTGCTGCTTGTTTGTGTACATGGAAACAACTTCATATAAAGTAACCTTTTCTTATTGCGGTTCTGATTTACATAGTAAGTATATATAGCTACACTCTAGTTACTTGCCTAAATGTATTGCTGCTTGACAAAGGTTTGAAAAAAAAGCACTTCAACCTGAGGAATATTAAGCTTCCTTAATTTTTAGTTACTGCTTTGTGTATGGGGAAAGTAATTTATCTGAAGTAGCCTTTGTTTCCCCTTTTCTAATTCATATGTTATGTAGGCAGCTAATTGGCCATAATCTCGACAAATGTTGATAAGGAAAGTGTATTTTAGTCAAAAGGGAATGTGGTTTCCTTTTCATTCTACACATTGAGGGTATAATATTAGATCCCAAAATGAAATTTCAACTGAAGGGATAGAACAAAATTACTTTACAAATGCTGAATTTCTCTGCTTTTCCGTTAGGTAATCAGTGTTGTATTGCAACAAGGGCCTGATGCTCCATATATGTTTGACTAGCATTTACCGTCTTACTTGTTAATTTTTTGTGTGGACTTTATGCTGTATATGTTGCATGGAAAGAGGAAGAATCAAGTGTCTAGTTTCTACACTAGGCAGTTTCTAAACCAGACACGATCATTTTTCTTTTGATTGCTCCTCTTTTTCATATTTTCTTATATCTATTCTAGAATTTAACAATAAAATGGATTTTTTAGTCTAGTTGTATGACTGAATATGGTAGGTGTTCATTGAACTAAAGCTTTTAAATATCTGATTTTACATGTAATCTCAGACTAGCATCTTGGTCCATGTTTGGAGGTGAGATCTCATCATCTCATTGATTTGAGTATCAAACAGATTAAAAACTATGTTCAAAATTTTGTCTTGTTCAAGTGAAAAGAATAAGTGATTTTGGGTTAGATGAAGGAGATTTAACGTTTTGATTGAATTACGTTGGATGTCCCTTAACAGAGAAGTCTTGGTCAAAACATAGTACAAATAAATGCTATGATAATAATCCAAAATTCATAATAATTTAATGATAAGGAGTTGTGGTGTAGTAGTTACCATGTTTGCTTTACATGCAAAAGGGTCTCCAGTTCAATCCTGGGCAACTTCAACTAGTTTCCTTTTTATGGCAGTTACCACGTTTGCTAAATCCCATTAAGTTTCAAAATGCACCCTCTTTCTTATGAGAGAAGCTACTTGTGCGGTCATCTGGAAAAATCGTTGACTACCCATTCCATTGACTTATTTATATACAATAATAACTGGATATCATTATGTAACAGTACGCTGGAACCATTGGTGGTGTAATAACCTAAGTAATGAGCGTAGCTAGCATCGGCAAGACTCCTATATATTGTACAAACTGCATATTTTGGTGAAAATATTGGTTAGGTCTCCAGTTCGATCCTGGGCAACTTCAGCTTGTTTCCTTTTTATGGCGGTTACCACGTTTGCTAAATCCCGTTAAGTTTCAAAATGCACCCTCTTTGGAATATATATGTTTGACTATCATTTATTATCTGAAGCAAAATATTACCAATAAGCTTCTGGTTCCTGCAAAATTTAGGGGGAAAAGTCACCAAACCTAAGTACCATCAAACGAAGCATTCTCTACATGAACAGTATATTATGCAACAGATGCTAGTAATTTGATATCTTTGGAATGCTTTATATGACAACCAAGAATAAGAAAACATCTATTTAGTCCCACATCACCAAATAGGTAAGAATTATTCTATATAAATATCAGCTTTTTTCATGACCATACAGCCGAGCTCAGTAGCGTGAGCTTGTTACCAAGTGGGGCAGTAAATTGATGGAATGTTGGGTTATGTTATCGAATTCGGATACACAGTACAACTTGCTGGTCCGCCCGATCCAAGTCGCTGAGTGGCTGGTGTGACTAGGCTGAAAGGTCTGGCCACGATGGCTATAGTGTATGGGGCAATGCGTGAGGCTGGTTTCACAGAGCAGCGAAAACTCCTCGCTCTCGACGGTGGATGGATAACGGACTGCCGTGCTTTGTATCCACCTCGATCCGGTGACACTTCTCCAACAAACTATCATTTTTTCCTCCTCGCTCATACTTTTCTCAAAAAATTAGTTTTAGCTTTCTCTTTCTCTACATGTATTCTTTATTGCCACGTAATACCATTTTATTGATCAAAATAAGTGCTATCTGAATTATGGTGTCCACATTCATGTCCCACGCAACGGCAATGATGTTGGTATGCTTGCACACTTGTTAAACATTTCAGCCTGATACCGAGCAGTAATAAAATGCTGACTTATCCATTTGTTACATTACGAAATAGCTATTTGATTTGTGTTCTTATGCATCCTCCACTTTTGGCTTCTGTACTTTCTTGAAAAACATAAAGAAATAGATTAAATTGTGTTTTATTTGAGTATTCACTGTCTTTGAACTACTTTTTTTTTGCTCTAACTCTGGACTTTTTGCTTCTGTATTGTAAAGCTGTCAACATTTTTCCCAGTTCGCATTTTTACTCCCATTTACGGTATCTTCTTTTTACTTTGAACTCAATTCATTCCATTGTGTTCCTGTCGTGCTTCAATGGATTGGATATATGTCTAATTCTCATGATAGAAAGATGGCCATCTTCTGGTTTAGTGGTGGTAGTTTGTCATATTATTGGTATCAGTTGATTATATACCCAATTAAAACATATATCAATTCAATGTACTTCTGATTTATTTCACGCTTTACTTGCAACTGCAGCAGCAGGTCAGGTGGCTAACACTGTTAATGTAAGGTGAACCATACACAGTACAACTTGCTGGTCCGCCCGATCCAAGTCGCTGAGTGGCTGGTGTGACTAGGCTGAAAGGTCTGGCCACGGTGGCTATAGTGTATGTGGCAATGCGTGAGGCTGGTTTCACATAGCAGCGAAAACTCCTCGCTCTCGACGGTGGATGGATAACGGACTGCCGTGCTTTGTATCCACCTCGATCCGCTGACACTTCTCCAACAAACCATTATTTTTTCCTCCTTACTCATACTTTTCTCAACAAATTAGTTTTAACTTTCTCTTTCTCTACATGTATTCTTTATTGCCACATAATACCATTTTATTGATGAAAATAAGTGCTATCTGAATTATGGTGTCCACATTCATGTCCCACGCAATGGCAATGATGTTGGTATGCTTGCACAGTTATTAAACATTTCAGCCGGAGACCAAGCAGTAATAAAATGCTGACTTATCCATTTGTTTCATTACGAAATAGCTGTTTGATTTGTGTTCTTATGCATCCTCCACTTTTGCCTTCTGTACTTTCCTGAAAAACATAAAGAAACATATTAAATTGTGTTTTGTTTGGGTATTCACCGTCTTTGAACTACTTTTTTTTGCTCTAATTCTGGGCTTTTTGCTTTTGTATTGTAAAGCTGTCAACATTTTTCCTAGTTCACATTTTTACTCCCATTTACAGTATCTTCATTTTACTTTGAACTCAATTCATTCCATTGTATTCCTGTCGTGCTTCAATGGATTGTACATATGTCTAATTCTCATGATAGAAAGATGGACATCTTCTGGTTTAGTGGTGGTAGTTTGTCATATTATTGGCATCAGTTGATTATATACCCAATTAAAACATATATCAATTCAATGTACTTCTGATTTATTTCACGCTTTACTTGCAGCTGTAGCAGCGGGTCAGGTGGCTAACACTGTTAATGTAAGGTGAACGAGACAGCATAGATTGTGTTTTATTTGGGTATTCACTGTCTTTGAACTAACTTTTTTTTCCCTCTAATTCTAGGCATTTTGCTCCTGTATTGTAAAGTTGTCAACATTTTTCCTAGTTTACGTTTTTACTCCCAATTTACGGTATCTTCTTTTTACTTTGAACTCAATTCATTCCATTTTTTTCCTGTCGTGCTTCAATGGATAGGACTTACGTCTAATTCTCATGATAGAAAGATGGCTATCTACCGGTTTCGTAGTGGTAGTTTGTCATATTATTGGCATCAGTTGATTATATACCCAATTAAAACATATATCAGTTTATTGTACTTCTGACCTATTTCACACTTTACTTGCAGCAGCAACAACGACAGGCAAGTCAGGTGGCTAACACTGTTAATGTAAGGTGAACCAGACAGCCTAAAGGGCCCTTGAGAACAATGAGGCCCACTATGGCATCCTGAGGTATGTTGTAGTTGTTACATGATTTCTCTTGTTATGACATGCACACAGTCTGCTTGATTGATTTAAACTAATTAATGCGATGCACATGATCAACTGGATTTTTCGAATATACATAATTAATTGGATTATTTGAATATTGAAAATGCATGTAGATGGTGGGGCAAGTGTTGAAAATAGCACACCACCAACAAGCATTGCACTCTGTCATCTTATACATGCTGCACCACAACTGAACTTTTTTCCCTCTCCTATTTAAATGTATTTGAAATAATATTGAAATGTCTAAAATCAATTGTACTAATATTGCTTTCTTATTTGTTGAACCATTGTCAATACAGTTCTGTATTTTTGCATGTAAAATCTTGCAAGTTATATGAGCCGTAAAGGTTAAAAATTCAAACACTTGCCTGACCTGTAAATTGAAGTGAAAGCTAGAACTACTGATTAACCTATATTAGACGGTATTTTTTTGCGTTAAACTAGAATACTAGTTTGTGGTAGTCTATGTAGTTGTGGATTAGATTCTAGCTAAGAGACTAGTGTAAAGATACCATTTTGTATTTCGTTTTATCTCGACCATTAGATTAGTGTAAACATTTTTTCTTCAATTTGATTACATCTTAATAAGTATAAAGATATTTTCTTGATTTTAATTCATTATTGGATTAACACAATCATATTATTTGAACTTGATTGAATCTTATTTTGCTTAAGAATATTTATTGGATTTACTTAGATGCTGATTTTTCAATTAGATGTTGGTTCGCGTATAAATTATCCAGTCTAGGTTTGATTAGATGAATATTATTAAATTAATACAAGGTTATTATACATGTTTTGTTAGGCAATAGTGAAGAGCCATGTGTTTTCAAGCCGTAGTTATTTTGCTTCTTTTACAGTATTTGAAATAATCCAGTAATGCTTGACATCTTGTTCTAACTTGTTTTTCGTTTTAAATTTTTGTTTTCTGTGGTCAGTATAGTTTTGAATTGTGCGGATGTAAACTTGTACTTTGTATATTCAGTAGTGCAATTTTTAAATTCCATTTCTAAAGATAAGTTGAACTTCCGAAATATATTATGGGTTAGGGGGAAAAAACATGTTTCAGTGCTGTCGTATAAACTGTATGTACAGAGCATAATTAGCAAACTGAATTGCGAACACAGATCTTTTAATTCATAATTTACTGCCGTCGTAGTCAAGGAGCAGCCCTGGCAAAGCTGCTCCACCTTGCAGTGGGCCTTTTATCCTGAATTTTGATTTGATATTTGGTTTTTTCTTTCCGCATAGCCCATATCAAAACCTCAAACTTCAATTTGACTTCAGTTTGCTCTAAGTTGCCCAAGGAACAAGGCTTGCTTAATTATGCATCATTTTACGGCCGACTTCCCTGATATTGGCACATATTTCACTATCCACACGCCACAACTTTCCAATTAATTTTTGTTACCGCTGCTTGTTTGTACACATGGAAACAACTTAATATAAAGTAACCTTTTCTAATTGCGGTTTTGATTTACATGGTAAGCATATATAGCTACACTCTAGTTATTTACCTAGATATATTGCTGCTTGCCAAAGTTTTGATTTAAAAGTACTTCAACCTGAAGAATATTAAGCTTCTGTTCCAGTACTTTTTAATTACTGCTGCATTTTTCTTTATGGGGAAAATAATTTACCTGAAGTAGCCTTTTTCCCTTTTCCGGTTCTTCTGTTATGTATGCAACTAATTGGCCATAATATCGACAAATGTTGATAAGGAAAGTATTTTAATCAAAAGTAAATGTGGTTTTCTTTCCATTCTACACATTGAGGGTATAATCTTAGATCTGAAATCGATATTTTAATTGAAGGGATAGAACAAAATTACTTTACAAATGCTGAACTTCTCTGCTTTTCCATTAGGTGATCAATGTTGTCTTGCAACAAGGGCCTAATGCTCCATATATGTTTGACCATCATTTATTATCTAAAGCAAAATATTACCAATAAGCTTTTGCATTCCTGCAAAATTAGGGGGAAAAGTCACTGCCTCTAAGTATCATCAAACGAAGCATTCTCTACATGAACAGTATATTATACAATAGATACTAGTAATTTGATATGTTTGAAATGCTTTATATGACAACCTAGAATAAGAAAACATCTATTTAGTCCCACATCACCAAATATGTAAGAATTGTTCTATATAAATATCAGCTTTTTTCATGACCAAAAAGCCGAGCTCAGTAGCGTGAGCTTGTAACCAAGTGGGGCAGTAAATTGATGGAATGTTGGGTTATGTTATCGAATTCGGATACACAGTACAACTTGCTGGCCTGCCCGATCCAAGTCGCTGAGTGGCTGGTGTGGCTAGGCTGAAAGGTCTGGCCATGGTGGCTATAGTGTAAGGGGCAATGCGTGAGGCTGGTTTCACAGAGCAGCGAAAACACCTTGCTCTCGACGGTGGATGGATAACGGACTGCTGTGCTCTGTAGCCACCTCGATCCGGTGACCCTTCTCCAACAAACCATCATTTTTTCCTCCTCCCTCGATACTTTTCTCATTCAATTAATTTTAACTTTCTCTTTCTCGGCTTATATTTGTGGCTGGTTATTCTTGCTTGGGATTGTACCTGACCATAAACAAGTATTTTACTTCTAAATTTCTTTCGGTATCTCACACTCTTATAAATTTCTTTGACTGTATATAAGCTGTAGACATGTTACATATCCACCAACCACCATATATATGGTCCACTTATTTCACTTACAATTAAAGCACACCTTCCTTTCTTACTTTGCCATTTACTTTACCAATATGCATTACCTCATCTAATTTATTGCGTGTATTTTTTCCCATTACTATTAACATTTGTTTGCTTCCTAATTTCAGGCATTATTGCTTTGTACGAATGAGGCTAAAACCTATACTCTACAAGTATTCTTCATTGCCACATAATACCATTATATTGATGAAAAGAAATGCTCTCTAAATTATGGTGCCACATTGATGTCCCACGCAACGCCTATGATGTTGGTATGCTTGCAAACTTGTTAAACATTCCAGCCTGAGACCGAGCAGTAATAAAATACCGACCTATCCATTTGTTACATTAGTAAATAGCTGTTTGTTTTGTGTACTTATGCATCTTCCAGTTTTGGCTTCTGTACTTTTCCTGAAAAACATAAAGAAATATATTAAATTGTGGTTTATTTCTGTATTCACTGTCTTTGACAGAGCAACAAAAACTCCTTGCTCTCGACGGTGGATGGATAACGGACTGCTGTGCTCTGTATCCACCTCGATCTAGTGACACTTCTCCAACAAACCATCATTTTTTCCTCCTCCCTCGATACTTTTCTCATTCAATTAATTTTAATTTTCTCTTTCTCGGCTAATATTTCTGGCTGGTTATTCTTGCTTGGAATTGTACCTGACCATAAACAAGTATTTTACTTCTAAATTTCTCTCGGTATCTCACACTCTTATAAATTCCTTTGACTGTATATAAGTTGTAGACATGTTACATATCCACCAACCACCATATATATGATCCACTTATTTAACTTATAATTAAAGCACACCTTCCTTTCTTATCTTTGCCGTTTACTTTACCTATATGCATTACCTCATCTAATTTATTGCATGTATTTTTTTTCCCATTACTATTTACATTTGTTTGCTTCCTAATTTCAGGCATTATTGCTTTGTACGAATGAGGCTAAAACCTATACTCTACAAGTATTCTTCATTGCCACATAATACCATTATATTGATGAAAAGAAATGATCTCTAAATTATGGTGTCCACATTGATGTCCCGCGCAACGCCTATAATGTTGGTATGCTTGCAAACTTGTTAAACATTCCAGCCTGAGACCGAGCAGTAATAAAATACCGACTTATCCATTTGTTACATTAGGAAATTGCCGTTTGTCTTGTGTTCTTACGCATCTTCCACTTTTGGCTTCTGTACTTTTCCTGAAAAACATAAAGAAACAAATTAAATTGTGTTTTATTTATGTATTCACTGTCTTTGATCTACTTTTTTTTTCTTGCGCTAATTCTGGGCTTTTTTTTGCTTCTGTATTGCAAAGCTGTCAACATTTTTACTAGTTCACATTTTTACTCCCATTTACGGTAGCTTCTTATTACTTTGAACTAAATTCATTCCATTGTGTTCCTGTCGTGCTTCAATGGATTGGACATATGTCTAATTCTCATGATAGAAAGATGGCCATCTTCTGGTTTAGTAATGGTAGTTTGTCATATTATTGGCATCAGTTGATTATATGCCCAATTAAAACATATATAAATTTAATGTACTTTTGTACCTATTTCATGCTTTATTTGTAGCAGCAGCAGCAGCAGGGAAGTTAGGTGGCTAACACTGTTAATGTAAGGCGAACCAGACAGCATAAAGAGCCCTTGAGAACACTGACGCCCACTATGGCTTCCTCAGGTATGTTGTAGTTATTACATGATTTCTCTTGTTATGACATGCACACAGTCTGCTTGATTGATTTAAACTGGTATGATGCACATAATCAACCAGATTTTTCAAATATACATTATTAATTGGATTGTTTGAATATTGAAAATGCTTGTAGTTGTTGGAGCAAGCGCTGGAAATAGCACACCACCATCAAGCATTGCATTCTGTCGTCTTATACATGCTGCACCACAACTGAACTTTTTCCCCTCTCCTATTTAAATGTTTTTGAAATAATATTGAAATATTGTGTATTAATATTGCTTCCTTATTGTGTTGAACAATTGTCAAAACAGTTCTGTATTTTTGCGTGTAAAATCTTGCAAGTTATATAAGCAGTAAAGGTTATTAAGATCAAGCACTAGCCTGGCCTGTAAATTGAAGTGAAAGCTGGAACTACGGATTAACCTATATTAGATGGTTATTTTTTTTACCTTAAATTAGAATACTAGTTTGTTGTAATCTATGAAGTTATGGATTAGGTCACAGCTAAGTGACTTGTGTAAAGATACTATTATGAATTTAGTTTGATCTCGACCATTAGATTTGCGTGCGTAAACATTTTTTCTTCAATATGATTACGTCTTAATAAGCATAAAGATATTTTCTTGAATTTAATTAGAAATCGGATTAACGTAATCATATTATTTGAACTTGATTGAGTCTTGTTTAGTGTAAAAATATTTATTGAATTTCTTTAGATGCTGATTTTTCAATTTGTATAAAAATAGCATCTTTATTTCAATTAGATATTGGTTTGCGTATATGTTATCCAGTCTAGGTTTGATTAGATGAATATTATTATGTTAATACAAGGTTATTGTGCATATTTTATTATGCAACAGTAAAGAACCATGTGTTTTACTTTTGCTTCTTTTACAGCATCTGAAATAATCCAGTAATGCTTGAATTTTGTGAATGCAACTTTGTACGTTGTATATTCAGTAGTGCAATTTTTATGTTCCATTTCTAAAGATTAGATTGAACTACATGTTTTTTATTCGAAAACTTGTGGTTATGCATTCGGAAGTAATCTCAAATTTTAATTGATTTTTTGAACATGCTTCACAACACCCCCCCCCCCCAAACCGACAAGGACAGACACAAGTGCCTTACACACACACACACACACACACACATATATATATATATATATATATGTGTGTGTGTGTGTGTGTGTGTGTGTGTGTGTGCGTGTGTACCTGCATGCATACATATATAATATATATACATAAAAACATGCATAAGTGCATGATACATGCTCTTTTTATAATATTGTCTTGTATTTATGAGGTATTGATATACATACATGGCAAAGTCAGTTCATACAATATTAATATTTTTACCTACACCATAAACTTCTATAAAAAGATAATGGGTATTCTTTTGGCATTACTGGTCTTTGATTTACTTTTTCGTTTTCCTCTCTAATTCTGGGCAATATCGCTGTAAAGCTGCTAAAAGAATATTCTTGTTTATATTCCGCTGTATCCATGATATCTTCTTTTTAATTTTCAAACAATAATTATGAGACCACAGTTTTGCTGCTGTGATTTTATGTATGACCAACAAATAGCTTCTTTTGTTAGCTGAACATCGAACATTTTTTTAATTGAGTAGTGGTTTATGTCATATCTCTATCTCTACTATTAATAAAGAGAATTCGATGAACATCATTTTTTGTTGTCTTTCTGAAATTTCGAGAGTACCCCCATCCGTCAACAAAATCTTACCACCATCTCCTTCCCAACTACCTATCGAAGGAAATTTTCTATCGATTTGCCATTATACCACCAACTAAAACAACTTAAAATAGAGTGTTGTGATTATCAAAATTTTTGCGCTTACAACACACATCCATCCACTCATTTTTTAATAATAAAGTAAATATCTCTGGATATTAGATGCGTGTACGTGCGTTTTACGCTAGCCTTGATGGATTTATTGTCATTATGGTACTACAAATTATGAAATGCTTTCTGCATTACGTTATCCACGTTCATGTCTGACACATCATGCATTTAGTTTGTATACTTGCAAACACTGTGCAGAAATAAAATAATGTCATTTCCCTTCAATAACTTGGCTAACAAATAAATTTTTTCTTGTTTCTTTTGTTCCCGTTATTCTTCCTTTTTAATTTGTAGTTACGGTGCATTTTCCACTTTTGGCATTGGTATTTACTTTTTTGAAAAAGGGTATGTCATATAGGTTATTTGAAGCTTTATTTTCTTGTTACTATCTCCCGTCTACTCTTTTTTTCTCACTCTAATCTTGGGCAGTATTGCTTCTGTACTGCTAAGCTGCCAAAATATTCCTTGTTCTCGATTTATTCAGTTGTGATATCTTATTATTTTCCATTTAATTTAAAAGATTTTTGATGAAACTCTGTTTGCAATTTCAGTGAACAGTTTTGATATTGCTAAAGCAAATGTATTATTTACTGAATTGAATGATTTACAAACTGTTACATAGCCATATATATAGGCTAAACGAAAATGAGAAATACACGGCTTGGATTAGAAATTAAAGTAAGTAGGCTGATGTGAATGGGCTTGTAAATGGGCTTCGGCCTTGAAGTATATAATGTCTTTAACAGCAGCCGATTCTTTCATTTGCTCTTTTACTCCCCTCAAATCGAGATTAGGGTTTTCCTCTTCGTGCTCTTTCAGGTGGCGATCTGCTGATTCAGATGTTCTAGAGCATGTCTTTATAGATGCATGACCTTCCTTTCCTCCTTTACTTAATTTGCTTTGTTTTCCTTCGGATTTCCCGATCTGAGCTTTATTGACAGTAACATTGCTTGTCTTTTTGATGTTAGGGTTTTTGACAGAGAGGCTTTCTCCTTTCATGTGTATGTTGGATTGATGATCTCTGGTGAGCTTGGCTTCAGCTTTGTGGTGAGTGACTTCAACAACTTTTAGCTCATCTCGAAATCTCATGAAGTTTTGAAGTGATAATGCTTTCGTTAAGGTATCAGCACATTGGTAAGTTGAAAGTACGTTTCTAACCTCTATGTTGCCTTTGATTACTTGCTCTCTGACGAAATGTTGATCTATTTCAATGTGTTTGGTCCTTGAGTGTAAAATAGGGTTTGATGTCATGTACACTGCACTCTGATTATCACACCATAAGATCGATTTGTCTGTCTTAATATTTAATTCAGAAAGTAATGATGTGAACCACATTATCTCTGATGTAGCATTAGCCACACTTCTGTATTCTGCTTCTGCACTGGATCTGGATATTGTAGATTGCTTCTTAGAACACCAAGATATAATGTTGTTTCCCATAAAAATACAATATCCAGTTGTAGATTTTCTATCATCAGGGTCTGATGCCCAATCTGCATCAGCATAGCCAGTTATATTGTAGTTGTTGCTTGCCTTTATATGTAGTCCATAGTTTATTGTAGTCTTCAGATATCTCAGAATTCTCTTCACTGCTTTCCAGTGATTATCCAAAGGAGCCTGCATAAATTGACAAACTTTATTCACACTAAACACTATATCTGGTCTAGTGGTAGTTGCGTACTGTAAAGCACCAACTACACTTCTATATTGTTTAATGTTACATATGGGTTCTCCCCCGTGTTTTGAGTAATGTTGGCTGCTAATCATAGGTGTAGGCATTCCCTTTGCATTTCTCATTTGAGTTCTTTCAAGTAGTTCAGCTATGTATTTCCTTTGAGATAAAATGATTTCTGGTGATGATCTTCTTATGACCTCTATTCCCAAAAAGTAATTTAGCTGTCCAAGATCTTTGACAGAGAATTCCTTGTCTAGCCTTTTGATAATTGATTCAATTTCATCTGTATTATTACCTGTCACAACAAGGTCATCAACATATATTAGGACATAAATTGTAGAGTGTTTACTTGTTTTGATAAATAGTGAGTTATCTGATTTGGCAAATTGAAATTTCATTGAATACAATGTATTTTTCAATCTATCAAACCAAACTCTTGGGGCCTGTTTTAACCCATATATAGCCTTGTTAAGCTTGTAAACATATTCTGAATTTTCACAATAGCCCTGTGGTTGAGTCATATATACATCCTCTTTAAGTATGCCATTGAGAAATGCATTATTGACATCAAGTTGTCTTAGAGTCCATCCTTTGTTTATAGTAATACTGAGAATAATCCTGATTGTAGATGATTTAACTACAAGAGAGAATGTCTCCTTGTAATCAATTCCTTGTTGTTGAGTATATCCCTTTGTAACCAGTCTGGCTTTATATCTGTTTATGCTTCCATCTGGATTCTTCTTGATCCTATAGGTCCACTTGCACCCAATTATATTCTTGTCCTTTGGTGGTCTCACTAGTCTCCATGTTTTATTTTGTATAAGTGCTTGATACTTCTCATTCATGGCTGCTTTCCACTTTGTATCTGACTTTGCTTGATCATAACTTGTTGGTTCTTCTAGTAGGGTGACAGCTGTGAAAAGTTTGGGTTTGAAAAATCCACTTTTTGCTCTTGTCACCACAGGATGTGTGGATGTGGCCTGAGGTACATACACAGGTTGTTCCTCACGATTCTCACTTTCATTGCTTCCTTCTTCAGCTTCATTGTTTTGGTCATCACTGATGTTGTAATTGATATCATCTCTTACAGGTGATTCCCTATTGTGGTCTGAATGTTGATCAGTGTCACTGCTTGATGGTACTGATTCGGCATTCCCATGCTTTGGTTTACCTGCACTTATTATTTCGGAGTACACAGGTATTGATGGTGTGGATACACTTGTGTCATGCATTTTATTTGTATTCTTAATACTTTCAGATTGATATGGAAATATTCTTTCATTAAATACAACATGTATGCTTATAATAAGTTTGCCACTCTCATCTAAACATTTATATCCCTTTTGATTATGAGCATAACCTATAAAGGTACATGGCTTAGACTTGAAGTCCAATTTGTGTCTATTATATGGTCTAGTGTACGGGTAACATAAACATCCAAAGGTTTTTAGGTAGTGGTAGTCTGGTTTGACATTCAGTAGCTTTTCATGAGGATTATTTCCTTTCAGAACTTTAGTAGGTAGTCTGTTTATCAAATAAACAGCTGTACTAAAGGATTCTGGTCAAAATTTTAGTGGCATTTTAGCATTAGCTAGGAGTGTCAAGCCAGTTTCAACAATATGTCTATGTTTCCTTTCCACAAGACCATTCTGTTCAGATGTATATGGACATGTAGTTCTGTGAACTATTCCTCTTTTAGAAAAGTAGCCCTTTAGTGGTTTGT